>CM049843.1:19402675-20748656 GCA_027422415.1 Schizothorax lantsangensis | reverse complement strand
TCAAACCTTAATAGATTAAAAATAACAGATCCCTATAATGCCCTCGGGGTGCTTTTAACGTGTTTCAATAAAGGAACGGATAGCTTTCCTGACCTGCAGTATCCTGATATCTAACCTACCTCATCAACTTTCCCTCGTCCTACTCCGGAGGACTCTTCAAACGGTCCAAATGGACGCAATCTAATTTTGTGATGAATATTCAACTTTGGAGTCTGCCGGTGTTCTGTCGATTTGTGCTAACTTACCCTGTCAGATTTGGCCACCTCTTATTAAAACAGTAGGTAGTACAATTCGACAATGGAAAATTCTACCTGTAAAATTATGGTTTATTAAAGTCTACACCTACCCTTACAGTAATGCAGATACATTAAATGTTGTTGTTGGCTAAAACCTGCTTTGTCGTTATTGGAAGGGTAAGTCAACTGTGTTGTTAGCTAACGTAATCGACTCTAGCTGTCCTTGTAGTTAGCCAGCAGCTATATCACTGTGAGTAAAGTAGACATCATAAATGTCATGAAATCTTAACCCGTTTAATCCCATTGTTTTCCAGACATGAAAATATCCAGAGAGAGGTGTCATTAGTTCCCCATTTGCTGTGTTGGTTAGCATTTTAGCTTTATTTGTTAGCGTTTTATTGCAGTGAACCATTTTCGTCGTCTATCGGGATCCTTAGGAATACGATAAAATTTTTTCCCCTTTGCTTTCCCTGCCTGTTCTGGCATCCTGGCGCACAACAGCTGTTTAAATAGTAAGGTTTATAAGGTCTGAACAGTCTGGTTTTAAATTATTGTTCGATCACTGTTGATACCAAGGCTACAGCTGCTCAATGGGGAGTTTAGATTGCGTGACGTCAACCTCCGGTGCTCTATAGGGGCGATTTCGGAGACAGCCATAAACAAAGGTGTATGTTTGTAGAGTAATTTACAACAGCTTCGAACGCAACTCAAGGACCAGAACTATCTGTTTTATAATTATGCTCATACCAGAGATTGTCTTACTATATGGAGATGAAAGGACCTGTATTACTTACTATTGGAGAAAGTGTAATGGCTAACTCGGATCACGTGTGCCTTAATAACCAATCACATTGCAGCCTTGACGTCATTGAATTTCAGTCAGAGTTGTGCGACACTCAATCGCTGTTTACAGATATCATAGGAATAAATGAGAAGTGCCGTAAGCTGAATCTCACCTGTCGCAAAAAAGTCAGTGACTTCTCTTATAAAACAGCATTTTTTTTTTCATGGTAAACTCTAAGAATAGTTAAATTCAAAAGTATTGTTTAGTGTAAAACATGTTGAAGATTAGCAGATAGGCTGTCGATTCATTAAATGAAAAGCCGTTTACTCTAAAAGCTGTTTATTCTCGTAGTGAAGCCTCTCCTCCATTGACATCCATTAAAAAAAAAATCTCAGGTCTCCCTTTCCCACGTACTGCCAGACCGGAAGTGTTAGCTTTAGCCGTTACGCTTTTTCGGCTAATGGTTGCAGGCTTGCTTTCTAGTGGCTTTGCTTATACTGCTGAATTGTTGAAATCTTGATTCTGATTGGTTGGCACTTGTTGCAATGCATCAATTAATTTATTTCTTGATTCTGATTGGTCAATTGAGCCATTCAGCGGTCTGATAACCATCATAAGCAATCTATTTTGTACGATTTTTCTATGTTAGTATCAAGTCTCTCGCATTAGTTTGCTGCTTTTTCTCCCCATATAACAAGAGTAATTTCGCCTTGAATTATTTTTCCATGTCAAGTTATTTATTTGGCAAGAAGCTGTGTAATAAGTGAGGCACTAATCACCTTGTCAGGTATATTTTGCTATAACAAATGGCTAACTGTACATTATCTTTTACATAACTGCAGCTAAAAAGACATTCTTGTATTACTCCAACAAGTTCCTGCAACACTTTATTGCTGTTGTAAGGAAATAAAGTGTTTTTTAAGACTCAAAAAAGTAGAGTTATTCAAACTGGCAACTCATTTTTTTTTAATATGGAAAACAACAGATTACACAATACAGCAAATATTAGTCGTTTTATACAAACTAAAAAAAAATATCTAACTAAATGAAACTGCTTCAAAACATCACATTTAAAACATTAACATCTATACACAAGTGAATGTACACATATATACACTCTTTCAATATATTATTATATAAGGAATTTGTTTTGTTTTCTCCTTAATAAGCAGAGCAGCTTGAAGAAGTCTTTTCCTACCATGACTGTAGCTTAATGTGTGGTTGTATGGACCCAGACCCAAAAATATATGGATAGGTAGCATTTCATGTAGTTGTAGTGTTGATCCCGTTGTAGATAACATATTTTCTTATAGTAGAAAGTTTGAAGTGCACCTAAACTTGTGTGATTCAGGAAGATGTGAGGACATCCTATATGTCTTTTACAATAATTTCATCCAATAACGTCACATCTGTAGTAGAGTTTCCATTCTTTAATCGGTGATAACCTAGAAGATAAGCAGATTAGCTGCCTTCATCTTTTCCCGATTTGAGCGATTGTCGATTTCACATTCGGAAAGTGTTCTGCCATTATCCGTTTGAAGAGTAAAACACTGCATGTTTAAATGGAAATGTCTCTCACTCGCAGACAGTTTGAAGTCAGTTTGATTGTTTTTCCAGAAGGGTTTCATGGTTGAAGAACAGTCTGGCTGGTGGGTATCCATCCTCAAGCTGGCATCTAGACCAGCTCTTTCAGTTCAACAGCAGCATAAGAACCAGAGCTGCGAAAACAGAAGATGTAACTATTGTTCCTCTACTATAAATGTGTGGAGTCCTGGGTGAACTTTGTTTCAGAGTGCTTGGCGGAAGTGCCTTAAGGTCCTCCAGGGCACCATACGCAGCCATGGAGAAATCCGGATCTCCTGTCGTGAGAAGATCGAACACGCACGACTGGAAATAAACGTCCTCCACCTGCAGCATCTCTCGACACTTTGTGGTCGCACGTTCCAACATGTCCACGTGTGGCGAGAGGCCTGGCTGCAGCTCGCCGCCATCGTCCTCCCCGTACCAGCCGCCCATAAGCCGGTTTTGCTGCCGGTTGAGCACATGGGCTTTTATGACCTCACTGCGCGGACAGCCATGCAGACACAGCTGCAGGCCGCCGTTCTCCTCGGCTAAGTCCTCAGGCATGCGGATGGCGAAAGTCAGGTAGCGGCCGACCTGCCGCACAATGATGGACGTGCCTAGGTAGCGAGCGTGGATCTTCACTTGCCGTATACCTAGACCTCCACTACCCTCCACTATCCACAGGCTCTCTCCTTTCCCACCGCTTCGCGTGCCGTCCTGGAACGCCGACGGCAGGTCCTCGGTGGTGGCCTGATACACCTTCTGCTCGGTGCAGTCATGGTAGGACTTGAAGATGACGGTTATCTACAGGGAAGATCAAACGGGAAATGGTGAGTAATAGCTCACACTGAAAATCAATACTTGAAATTGTTTTCAATTGACTGGAGGATTGTTTCAACATTGTGTTTTTGTGCAGCCTGATTTTTGCTTTGAAATCTATATGTTGGAGCGTGTCCTAACCACCAGGTCAGTGGTGTTTTAGAATTATTTATATACTATTATAATATTTCATTTTCTGAATTAACTTTAATTTTTATATTTTTAGTTTAAATTCTAGTCATTTTATGTGTTTTAACTTTATTTTTCTTCAGTTTTAGTACTTCAACTTCAAATTATTTCAGTTACCTGCCAAAGCAACATTTTATGTTTTATTTCAGTTGCATTATAATTAACGAAAATCATTTTTTTAGTTAACAATAACAACACTGAACCAAGTACGGAAAAACATTCTAACCTACAGTGACCTCACTGGTCCAAAATCCTGCATCACATTATTAAATTATACAATATTAACATATTAAACATCAAAAATGTTTTGATTGAATGAAATTGTCTCACACTGTGCAGCTTTTTGACCTATCGATGGTGGACAGACAAATTATTTCTTGTACCATTTACAGTATAAAATGGTGAAAAGGCCAAATATATAATCTACATATGATGAGGAAAATAATGTAATGTAGATAAGAAATTAATTAAAAACTTTTTTTGTTAATTGAAATAACCTTGAATTTTTTTTTTTTAATGAAAATCAAAAAGATGAAATGTTGGCAAATAACTGAAATAAGTTTAAGTTGAAGCAATAAAATTACTAAATGGAAATAAATAAAACCGAACTAAAACAGAAATAAAAAATAAACCTAAATACAATAGTAAAATTTGGTTACACTTTATTTTAAGGTGTCCTTGCTACAATCAATGTAATTATACATTTAAGTACTGAGTAATATTAATTAACTACATGTACTTACTATATGGTTAGGGTTTGGCAAAGGATTACTTGCATGTAATGATGCATAATTAATTGTTACTATAATAGTACATACATGTAACCAGTGTAACAAGGACACCTTAAAATAAAGTGTTAACTAATATTTTTAAAACACAAACTATTAAAAATTACAAAAGCACATAGCAAAACAGCAAATTCAAAGTATGAATAAAAACTATAATAATATATAATACTAAAATAACTTTGGAAGAGAGCTTGCTAGTGCCATAGACCTAGAGCTTGAGGAAAAAAATGAATAACAGGTGTAACCACATGAAGGCAGTAGAGGACCAGAGAAAAAATCAAATGGACAACTTGGGATCTGCTAGTATCTAATCTAAACCAAACTCAATGACTAATCAATGGAACATCCAACGGCAGATTTCTATAAAACTCTGATCAAGTCACAGAGCTTCATGTTCTACATGATTAATCCAAGAATGTCCACTACATTTAAAGCTAAAGATACAGCACTGATGCAACATTTTGTGTAAATTTCGAAATATATCATGAGCTCTTCTTGAGCCAAATAATAAATTAATGAGAAATCGTTAAAGATCTTTAAACAATTATTCTCATAAACACTTTGTTAAAGTCAGCGGTCCCCTGAAAGTTTATTAAAATGACAAATTTTATGTTCTGTGGTATTAGATTACTTCCCTCCTTTGAAAAATGCACAGATATTGTCATTCCCATGTTACAGTCATACTTCATGTCTGTTCACCTTCCAGAAACTAACCGACAGTAACCAGAGTCTGAATAATTTATTTTCCATTCCTTCTTTTTGTGTCTCCCCCACTCTTTGTGAAACAGCTGGGGGATTCTATTATAGTCTTTTGGTCCTGCATTGTCACCACGGCTCAACAGTCTAAATCCACGTCCCTTAATAGAAGAGGGAAAAAAAAGTCCCCCTAATGACATCATTGTTTGGGCTGACTGTCTGTCTCTCTCAAGCTTTTGGTTTGAATGGTTTCTGTGGACCATGCGAGAACATAAGACATGGCCCATTTCCCCCAAAATCCTCACAAGTTTCAGTTACATTTATTTGGTAATCTATTTGGATATTATATTATGATAAATTAATATACTTTGCCAAACAGGTTTGTATAGTATCAAAGAAAAAATTCACCAAAAATATCCTCATGTTGTCCTAAAACCTATGTGACTTTCATTCTTCTGCAAAGCACAAGTGATATTTTGAAGAATTTTTCACCATTTTGTCCATGCAATGAAAGTTAATGGGGTCCAAATCCAACAAAACCAACTTACTTTCTTCTGTAAAGCACACAAGAAGAGATTATTGGGAAAAAAAATCTGTGTTTTTGTCTTTGCAAAGCCATGGGATTCAAATGTTGGTTTTGGACCCCATTGACTCACTATATGGACAAAAAGCTGAAAAAATCTTCAGAATATATTCTTCATATTCAAAAAGTAAATCATATATGTTTGGAACAACATGTGGGTGAGTAAATGATTGCTTTTTCACACTTTCAACACTTGCACTGATGACAAGGCTTCAAAACAACTTTTGCCCAATTTCATAAAACCGCCTGTATCGTGGTTACTCTGCTTTACTAAAAGGACCAGTACAATTTGGAACAGGTCACACTTACAGGAAGTTAATAAAAAGCCATTTGCACAACTAACCTTGTTGGTTGCTGTAGCACTGGAGCCTTCAACCACCGGTACGTTTGTGACTTGAACCGAAAGGTATCGGTTGTGGATGAGTGGCCAGGCTCCTTCAACCCTACATGTCTGGAACTCATCCCGAAAAGTCCGCAAGTGAGGATCACCGAATAATCCACAATGTCCGTACTTTTTCTGTTGGGCCGCCGGGCCCGAGGCGAGCACCCTGCTTTCATAGTTGCAGACGTCCACCACTGGTGGCTTGGAAGTGCTGGGTGCTTTGGCCGACGACGTTGGGCCATCGCTGGAGCAGTTGTGCTGTGCAAAGAGCTCTTTAATACGGAATACAGCGGAGTGGTACACCAAGTCCCCTCTACAGCCATGAGCTGTGCGACGCGTACACAACGAGTAGGCCCTCAGAGCAATGCAGTAGTCTACATCTGGAAGCACCTCCTCTTGCAAGCCACCGGAAGGTGAGAATGAAGCCACGTACTCCGCATTACAGCGCTGAATTCGACATTTTTGGCAGCACACTGTTGAGAATCAAGAAGAATTAGGCATTAATGAGATGCATTTAAAACTGTGAGATAATCACTATTTGATGGTTGGTTGGTGATGGAGACGTTCATGATTAAAGTTCTTAGCCTTGAATGGTTTCTAGCTATCAATCTATAGACTAAACCTGTTTAACAGCTACACAACTGCTGTATTTTGTCATTCTGACACATTCGTTGGTTGCACTCGAGTCAGCATGGCATCTGAAAAGATAACTATAAGCTGGTGATTGCTATTCCAAACCAAGAAAACATTCCTTGGCTGGATTCCTTTTAGTGTTTTACGGTTATGGTCTAACAAAAGTGTGAACATAGTTACTGCTTCATTTGATATGTAGACTTTTAACTGCTTTGAATACAGGCCCAACAATAACAAATGGGATGGAATTTGGCTAGCATTAGTAAAAATATGAAAAACTCCCACTGCTAGCACGTAGTAATTGTATTCTCCAGCGTTTCCACAAAGTTTGACCAATGAATTTCCATGACTTCAGAGTAGTGTATGAGTAATAACTAAAAATATTGCACAATAGCATGGAAACTGTGGTGTTCACGGGTAAATTAATCCCATATTATTAACATTAACAATGTATTAAATATGTAGCCTACTTTTTAGAATAACATATACTATTTTACATAAACTGTTCTAGATTAATCATTATGCATAATTTACAACTCTGTGGAAATGAATGCAATATCTCTGTGATGAGACATAGTTTTTGACTAGGCCTAATAGACAAATTTGTGAGACAGAGCACTGGTGTGAGGTGAGTGACCATATATAATTTTTTCTGCTGGACTGGATGCATTGGTCATGGTAAAATAGTGGTCTGTCAGTATGCATTTAGTGATATGTTATGAAAATCATGAATAGTTCTGATCAGCTGGAGTATTTGATTTCCCTTTTCTCGCACTGTATGCATATTTAGTGAATTTGTGGGTTATCATACAGAATTATAAACAATTCCTAAACTGAGTTTAAAATGGATTTATATTCAAAGTTGTCTAGTAGTGTATTATTATTTAACTTTATATACAGCTACTGTTAAATATGAATTACTACATTAAAACAGTTACTATTCATATTGTTATAGCTAACGATTTAGTTAATATCAAATACATTATCATTCTGTAGGGGGAAAAAAAACAAAAAAAACATTTTCAATCGTACTCAGAGCACGCAGCAAAGTATTTGCTATTTTTTAGCTGTACCAAACCGATTTTTACATCTAGTTCACACTCGCGAACAATTAAAACTTCGAAACAAACAACAACAAAAAAACATCCTGCGCGTGCTTTTCAGAGGGGCGTAACGTTAGGTGGTTAAAACGCGCAATTAACGCAAAGTGTAAATAACCCATATTTGATCGCTGCTGTTCACAAATGACTATTTATTACTCTTTAAGGCACACTTTCTTCTTCAACACAGTCACGGGCTTTCGAAGTAAACAACTTCAAACAGCGACACAGCGAGAAGCTAGCCAGGTTAGCGAAAGTTTTGCCAAACTAATAAAATATCTGACTAAACTAAGCAATACGCTTAAAGAAGGGTAAATAGTGAGGATTAACTTCAAACATCATTCCAGACGGTAAGTATAACATTTGGTTATCACTGCAAACTTTTAAAGAAATATGTTGGGTTTAAATATTTTCGCAAACACGGTGCTGATTTGCTAGCGAGTTAGCAGCACAACTCTGGCCTACAGAAAAACTAAATGCGTATAAATTGGGAAGTACATTTAATATGAGCGATTGCGCAATTGCATTAACGTTAAGTAACACGTTTAAAGTTTTAAACTGCTTTTTAGAAATTTTTATTGAACAACTTTTCTCCAAACGATAGTGTAAAGTTTTCCCATTAGCTCTCGCTCTGGGATGCGTTTATGCACATAAGAGCGATTAATACGAGCAAAACTATTTACCTGGTCGGAGTAACAGGCACATAGAAACCACTACAAGACAAATCCAGTTCCAAAGCTGCCGCTTAGCCAGGTTGAGAGTGCCGCTTCTCCCCATGCCAATCCATTCAGTTTGATTGCAGTTCTCCAACTGCTGCTCATCGGCGTTGAGGCTGCGAGAAATCACACAACTTTTTTATTCCCTTCCCCTGCCACTGTCATTCAAAGGAAAAGTGCTGAAAAGCATCGCATGGGAGGAGCTTCTATTCGCCAGCCCTTTCCATGAACGCGGACAAGTGCTCAGTCACGTCTTTATATGAGTTATGCAGTGCAAAAGTATGCACATAATAAAGAATGAACGATTCTGTCTATAAAAGAACGTTTTTAGGTTGCATGAATGTCGTTTTGTTAATTTTTCATTACAGAGTCAGTCAACTAGTATTAATTGTTGGCATGCCTGCTATAACGTTTTAATCATTTAAAACTTGTTTTCTGTGTTAACTACATTTTAATTGTAGAACATATATATTTTTGAAAGATACATTAGTTTAAGTGATAAATTAAATGTGCCAAAACAAACATGGGAACTGTCATCTATCAATTGCCTCGCTTTGGGCAGCTGAAATTCTACAAAGCTTTTTCTAATCTATGTAATAAGCAGAGGGAAACTAAAGGAATGAAAATAGTTCAGCCTAGCCTGGGGGGTTCAATTCTATGATGGGCTTCAGTATGCTATTCTACATCCTCCAGTCTAATATCATGGTTTGTTGAACTACTTTGAGCTGGTTTATGGTTTGATCATGTTTGCAGTTGGTGCTTTGAGATATGAGATTACATTGTGATTATGGGAAAAGAACAATATATTACCGTTTGAAATGATTTTGTGGATCCATTGAGACTGTAGCCTTGGAGTAAACAAAATATACACATTAATTTATATACATAATATTTGTATACACATCAGTGTCCTTAAACATGTTTGTTACCACACACACACACACACACATATATATATATAGATAGATAGATAGATATAGATAGATATTAGTCCTGTCAAATGATTAATCGCAATTAATCGTATCCAAAACAAAAGTTTCTGTTTACATAATATGTGTGTGTATTGTTTATATTATATTTTTCTGAAATGTATACATGCTTGTGTGTGTATTTATATATTCATAATAAATATACACAGTACACACACATATATTATGTAAACAAAAACTTTTATTTTGGATGCGATTAATCGCGATTAATCGTTTGACAGCACTAATAGATATAGATATATGATCATATTGTGTCCTTGTATCATCACACATTGGTTGATCACTTGAAGTTTGACTTAAAATTACATTTCATTCTCCCTCACAACAATATGTGCATTAATGTAGTCAATGGTAATAGTAATTACCTAAATACTACTACTGGAGAGCTGGCTGCCCCCATAAAGTCATTCCTGTCTCAGGTCTATAGTGGTATTGATACTACAGAGGCATCATTCAGAATCTGGCCACTGAAGCAAATACCTCATTCACTCAGGTGGATGGATCAGTGAGCCCCTTACAAGCACCTCATGCCAGTAGACGACTTGACAAGTCTGATGGGCGGAGAAAGGGTTCTTTCTTTCCCCCACGTTTGTGAGCATATTACATTGCATGACCCAGCGAATATACATATTCCTCTGGTCTAAACAAGAAGGGAGCGAATCAATTACAGAGATGAATCAGGTAAAAAAAAAATGAAGAAAAAGACAGAAAGAAAAACAAGAAACAGAAGAGAAAGGAACGGAAACGAAGGGATAAGCCAGTACATTTCTCCTGACACTGACTCACTTGTTCTTATACAATAGTGGAATGAGGTCAGTCTGGTAAAATTAGCCATCCGCTTCATGGTAGGACTGAATGCCAGGCCAGTGAGAGGGGACGGAGAGACTCCATTTGAGAAACCAGAGAAATAAAGAGACTAGATTTTTTGACAGAGAGTGAGATGAAGTATTGGGAAGAGAAGAGAAGAAGGTCATTTGCTAAAAGCCCAGAACGCCTACTCAGCGCAAGTTAAGAAAAAGAAGTGAAATGGAATGATATGAACCATTACACCAAGTAAGAGACCAAAAAAAACCTGAACTGAATAGTGGAAATAATGATTGTTTTCAAGCAGGTTTCCTGATGACTCTCCTCATCTGTCATTGGTTGAACAAACAGCTTGGCGACACCTCAAACCCATGCCATTTGTTGAGCTGCTGTTGCTGTTGTCAGGCTGGTCTGGATGTTCAAACAATGTTTTTATAACACCACAGAATGTTTACACTCTTCGGGGGAATGAACTGACAAACTAACAGTTGTCTCTGCATATTAAGCTGGGATAGGAGAAAGGTTTTAATATGATTCAGCTTTAAGAAAACAATCGGCTGAAGCTTTGTCCTACAAATTCAAAAGTGAGAGACAGAGAAGCAGAGAAGTTACTGAAGGAGAGTAGGAGAGGGAAGAAAAAGAGGAAGAGGAATTGGGTTTCCACTGACTGTATGTCTGGGCAGCTCCATATGGTCCTCATTAAGGTGCTCACTCTGTGGGAGCAGCTCCACACCGCGCTGCTTATTTTTGTTATTAGGCCCATCACATTTCGGTATGGAGGGCACTGGAATATTGGGCTACTGACAGGTCTTACCCATTGGTTCTCAACCAGTGCTGTTATCGGTAACAAAAATGAAAGTTTTCACTAATTTAAATAAAAATAAAATATAAATATTAAATGAAAAATGTTAAACTTAACAAAAAAATTGAAATGTTGCATTGGCAGCTAACTGAAATTAGCAAGTTGAAGTACTAAAACTGCGCAAAAAAAAAAAAAAACTTACAAAAAAAAAAATTACAAAAGTACATGACAAAATAAAACTTAAAATGAGAAAAAAATATCTAACTTTTAAAATAAAAATATTAATAGTATAAAAAAATCACTGCTTTTGCTTCTTTACACAGACTGAACACTGGGCATAAAGTACTGTAATAATATATAACACATAATATTATATAAAAAAATCTAATAAAATTTATTGAACATTGTTTTATCTTGTTGTTATATGCTATATTAAAATATATTAAATGGTTTGTTTGGACTTGAAGCCTTCAAAGCCCCCTCCTTAAAATATTAATAATGCAATCTGTTGCATTTTATATTTTGAATTTGTGTTAATTTTTTTTTCTTTTTTTTTTTTTTCTTTGCTGTCCAGAACAGGTCAGTGAACCACTAGTTGAGAAGCCCTGGTCTATCCATCCACAGAAGTTGAGTAAAGTGTCCTTAAGTGCAACTGTGAAATGAGAAATATGTTTACCCACACTAGAGCTAAAATTAAACTTTTCTTAGTAGCGCATTTGAGTCAGAGATGAGAGATTTGCTTCACTGGTGACAGAGACTCAATTGAACACAGGAGCATTTACCATAGATAACAGGGACAGAAGTGTGTGCCTGTAAGAGGCTGCCACTGATACCATCTCTGCTCAAGCATCCCACTTAACTGCCTTGATTGATGCCCAACTGAACTCTAGGGGGTACGAAAAGAGAAGGTCTTTGTGGGTCCTAAGTGGATTGCTTTCTCCCTGAGAGTTGTTAGGTATTAATTTGTAATAATTGCACTTGAAGTACATTTAATTGCATCAGAAAAAAAATTGTTGCACTTGGAAAGCGCCTCTGTGAACTGACATTGTTGGCTTAATAGATTTGATAGACTGAAAATATTAGGCATTTACTTCTAATTTTAGATGCTAGCACTGTCTGCTTCCTACAAGTAATTCATTTGCAAACACAAAATCCTTTTTTTTTTCACTGCCCCTTAGAGCTGTTTCCTTCTACCCAAGAGATGCTGTTGACATAGTGTCAAGCTCAGTCCTTTTTAAAAAGATAAACACACAAGTAACCTTAGATTCAGGGTCATGGGGTCTTCTCAGTTTGGTGAAGAAAGATAGTGGAAGTAAACAAAGGCAGAATGAGGAGAAGCCTTAGATCTCCTCTCTAAGAAAGGCTAAGCTTAAGCAAAAGCAATCAGTGGGATCAACGCTGAGCTGCTGCCATCCATACCTGACAATTGGTGAATTCAAGAGACTTTGTTGTTGAACTTTAGGTTTCCGATTAACAGGAACATATACGGCGTAAAACATTTCAAGATGACTCCACTCAAGATGTTTTATCTAACCCAAACAAGTTTTGGTGTTAGGTGTGGTCTGATATGCGTCCTATTTGTGGAGAATTTTAGTTTGTAAGGTCTCTCCATTTAAAGAAAATATTTTGCAGAACTGTTTATGTCCATACAATAAAAAATTATGAACCCCAATGACTTTCATTGTATGGACAAAAAAAAAAACACTCTTTATATGTGAACTATATCTGGTAGTTGAATGCATTGATTTTCGTAAGCTCAAATTTCCTTTAATCAACTTTTCAAATGTTTTCTAACAAAATTGAAGAGTTTGAGAGTAAATGTTTAACAAAATTAAAAGGAAAGCTGTCAAATATGCCAAAAGAGTTGCTTGTTTTGTGCAAAGTATTTTTGAATTTGATTGAGTAAATAGTCATTTTAAAGCATTTACATGCTTAAAAGGATTTTCAATCCAATTGAGCCATCAATCCAATAGGTGCATGTAAATGTAAATAGTGGAGTCTCATAATGTATTGTACAATTTTTGTTACCATTGTCAAATGACGTGGACTGAAGAAAAAAAAACCACAGCTAAAAGTAGAAACAACGTCCAAATATTTGATGCAGTTAGAATTACGAAAAGGTGCATGTCGTCTTTTCAAACATTTTTGCTGAAGTACACAGCACAATAACTGATGTGAGAAGGGAAGAATGCGAGAGAGAAGCAATGAAAACTCCTAAAGTTCTCCCGCTCTCTCTCCCTCCCTCACACAACAACACCTGCTCAGGCTCTCATTTCAAACCTCTCAGCTGTGGGAGCATTCTATGACCAAATAAATCCGTGGAATCAAACGTGACTCCCACTCCCAGACCTCCAAGTCCAGCCAGGCCGAGCTCAAGCCATGGGAATACAATACGTTCAATAGAGTGCAACAAAGCCCACATCAGCCCGAGCTTAGTCATCTTTTGAAAATGTTGCTCTCTGCCAATGATTTTTCAGTTGTCTGAAGTGCCAGAGTTTTACACCCTGACCAGCATCATCTCATTGGATAGCAGCTTTGTCCCTCCTCCACTCACAAAGTTTGAAAATGGACAGATTGCTCTTCTGTTACCTAAAACTGTAGACTTGCATTTCACCCAAAAAACTAACATGATTTACTTGATTTACCTATGTTATTTCAAAAACTGTATGCCTTTCTTTTTTCAGACTTCAAAAAGTGGTACATTCCGAATCTCCTGTGGTTACATGACAGATTTGCGTAAGAATCAGACTGAAATTTAAGTAGTTATTCACTGTTAATTGTCTCATCCATTGGGCTTTAAACTGTTGCAACCAAATAATAGCAAACATTTAAATCTGTTCTGCACACAAGTTATCATAGAAGACCTGTAATATATCACACGTCATACGGACTACTTTTATGATACATTGGTGCTTTTTGATGCCTTGAAGCTTGACAGCATTAGTTCTCGTTTCATTATACTGAAAAATTGTACAATAATTATGAGCATATTATATATATATATATATATATATATATGTATATATGTGTGTGTGTGTGTGTAGAGAGAGAGAGAGAGAGAGTATTACAAATGTCCTTTTTACGTTTTAAATTCTTTTTTTTATTATACAGTACTTTTCCTGTGATCAAAAATCAGTAAGGTTATCTTAGATCACATGAATTAACAGCAGACCATATTTCTAACATATTTTTGATGTTGCAATATTGATACAAAGGAGTTAGTTGTAGTTGAATGAACTTCTTATAAGTATAGCATAAACTCCAAAAAACAGATGCCAAAGAAACTCCATTGTCTGACTATGGCATCTTTCAGATTCCTCTACAGTGAATCAAAGCTGACTGTACTCTTCTACATTCAAAGTGTTTGTTTTCTAAACTCAAAAATGCATAATAGAGAAATGTGAGGCTTAAAACCACAAAACAGCAGCAGGCAAACCAGCTTTACTGTAGTACTTTTAACAACCGAGGGTTCACTTTAAGGGTCAGTAAGTATCAAATGACATGAGTAATGGCATTGCTAGTCTCAAAGCGAACAGCAGAAAGATGAAATGGAACTTACCTCTGATTTTTGTGACTGATGGGCATGTGGCATGGATGTGTAAAAGACCATTTCACTGAGAGAAGTCTGTTAACCCCTGTTCCCTATCTGTCTCTACCAGACAACTGTGTCCAGCTTTGCTTGACAAAGGGAGATAGCTGTGAATTACAGCACATGACAACAGCTGTCTTTTTAAAGAATCGGCACTTTGATTAGGGTCGGTTTGTAGTTAAGCAATGTTCGCTAATTCCTACATATCGGAGAAGGGCGGGTAGGGAAAAAAGATGAAAAATCCCAAACACACTATAGCATGCACACACACATACACGATTATACACATTCAAGGGATTTGACAGCATATGTCGTCTTTGGCCAGCGTCCCATATTCTACAATGGTCATCCACACAGTGCAGTCTGTAATAAGACCTGAGTCTTACAGCAAATGTATAGCGGCTCCAAAAACAATATGGTCACTTAAGTCACACCTAAAAATGAAAAAATAAATAAATCAACTCAAATGGGATCTGCATACAAATAATGACTTTTTTTCCAGAACTAAATGCATCAGTCATTATTTTATAAAGTTTCTCTAAAGTTCACACAGAGTAACCACAGATGTAGTTCATCACATTAATTATGAACATGTTCTGCTAATGTTTGACAACCTGAAATATTCCAAATGGTTTTTGATGCAATATTTGGTTGTATTTGTTTATTTTTTTATATAGCAGTTTATACAGTACAGATTCTGTCAAACTGGTTTCATGGTAATAAACAGGAAAAAACAATGTTAATGTTGCTGAATTCATCAATTATGAAACAAATTCAATTTCAGCTGTAAAGCATCTCTCCAGAACACAACAGACAGAGTTATTCAATTCAGTTTCGGTTCAGTTCATTAAAGTTGTAAGAAAAGACATTTAAAACTAATTTTCTTTAAAAAAAAATATAATAATGATTGGCTTGATGTTTTGTTATACAGAAAAGACATTAACACATTTTTAACCCTGGTTTAAGTGTCCAAATACATTTTGGGGTCTATTAAAGTTTTATTTTAGATTACTCTTTTAATTATTTTTGTTATTAAATATTGCTAAATAAGATCAGACGAATCAAAGTTCTTATTAAAAGATATTAAATATCCACTATATGCAATGTGCTTCTATAAACGTGCAGTTTAGAAACACCACAAAAGTAAAACTGCATCACTGTTTTTAACTTTGTCCAAATTATTTTTTGTTTCTTTAAAATATATATATATTATTATTTTTTTTGTACAAGCAGCTGTTCAAATAGACAGCTGCTCAGGCCATTCATTCAAATGGCAGTGATTACAAATCAAGCCAGTGTTGTCTCTGAGTTGATCCGTTGCTATTTCAACAAGTAATCCTTGGTCTCATGCACATGTTCCTGTGCACAAAAACAGACTCAAGCGCTCTTATCCATTGATGAATCTAATGACCAAATTTGAAGCATGTTATAGCAACAATGCATTACATTTCTACAGACCAAAGGGGCATATACTGCAGCATCGTGGCACCATTGGATTTGAGATTCTATTGGATGGAGAAGCTTCTAGGAGCCACGTAATCTCTCACTCGCTACACATTTTTTCCATATCTCTCTGTATGAGAAGAATCCATCCGACCAAAGCCTCTGTGGCGACAGCAAGCGCTCCATGCCAGTCTCCACGCGGGCATGCCAACGCGCAATAACAGAAAAACGTACACATAAAGCGTAACACATGCACATACATCAGCGCAAACATATGCATTCGCACACATGCACACCCAGCTTGCCCCCAGCTGTTCCTCGCCCTCACTGCATGCAGCAGGTGTAGGGTGAACCTTGAGGGATGGGGTGGGAGTGGGCACGGCTTTTTCGGAGAACAGAATTGCTATTGTTATAGCTATGCGCTCCATCCCACGATGTGACTGGAAATTTGTATCATGTTCTTTCTGCTTTGTGTAAGGCTATAGGGCACAGCTGCAGAGCAAAGCGTTCATAACAATTCTAGTTAATGCCTTATATGTCTCTTCTGGCTTGTAAACCCCCCTGGGGCCCATCCAGCAGTTTTGTGCTTCATGTCTTTTCAGTGCTTGTTGAATTCTGCGCTTTTAAGTTTATTAATGCAGAACGATTCAAGCCACCCAACATGGTTTCCAAAGTTTATTAGTTGGATTTTACAACAGTATGATCATTCCATAGTGGCTTCAATAGATATGACCTCCCATTAAATGGAAAGTAATCAAAAACCTACTCTTTGTGTGTGTATCTATCTAACTGTCTGTCTGTCTGTCAGTCAGTCAGTCAGTCAGTCAGTCAGTCAGTCAGTCAGTCAGTCTCTCTCTCTCTCTCTCTCTCTCTCTCTCTCTGTCTGTCTGTCTGTCTGTCTGTCTGTCTCTCTCTCTCTCTCTCTCTCTGTCTGTCTGTCTGTCTGTCTGTCTGTCTCTCTCTCTCTCTCTGTCTGTCTGTCTGTCTGTCTGTCATCCATCATCCATCCATCCAGAAACTACATTGAAATGCAATGTTGAGAGAAAAGCGCTATTTAATAGGCTGATCTGCTTTATTCTAAAGGAAACCATATACAACCACCCCAAAGAATCTGATCTAAATGCTTAGGCAACAAAGCAAGGGCCAAAGGCATTAATGTCTAGCTTATGTCTCAAACTGTGTGTAGAAGAAATGCAAATGCATGTTAACAAATACACAAAGGGACAGTCCAAACTGAAGCAGATGTGATAGGTTCCGAGACGGCTGGGAAAACGGACCCTGCAGCACCTGTTAATATTTAAAAACAATGGAAGTGCAAAAATTAACGAAAACAGAGCAGTGGTGACATCATCATTTTTCAAATGGGCTCAGTCAGGAGGGGGATGTGGTGGGGTCTGTTAGGGGGTCAGCTGGTTCCAGGGCCGGAAACTGAGAAAGAAGGAATTTGAGAGCTCAGGAACTCAGCAGCTATGTTCAAAAGATTTAGCTTAACAATGTGAAGCTAGAAGATCCTCTCTGGCTAGTAGTATAAGTACCACCATATAAGTTGCTGTGGTTTGGTGTTTTTTCAATTACTTGAAAGAACAGTCTATTAAACTTAAACTGTCTCCATGGAAACTTCAGAAAAACCCTACGAAACCGCTATTAAGCCTCTTTGTATAATTCCAACTGCACTTAAAAAGTCATTATCTATGCATAAGTGTAGTTCACTCTTAAAAGCTACAGTATACGAGCAGTAGGAGTGCAGCAAATTAAGCAAACTAGAACATTCTGTAAAGCCTAATACCCAATGGGCCATGGAACGCATTCTGAGCCCCCCAACGTGGCGCTTTTGAAGTAGGCAACTAATCATTTGTGTATGGGCTCAGCGCAAGAAAATGTATCTATTTATCTGCTTCGTTTACAGCTGCCAGATTCAGAGACCCTTTGAAATGTGCAGCGGTGTCACGGTGCTTCATTCATCTCCCAAGTTCTCAATTAAAACCCACTGCTTGCAAGCTGAGAAGAACGTAGAGGAATGCTCAGTGTGGAACATCTGCAAACATCACATCGTTGAGGCGCGAACCCCCCACTTCAAAATGGTGAGAAAACGGAGAGCATCTTCTTTCTTCTCTCGATGGTAAGGGGGAGAGGGGGGGAGTATGGCAATGAGCTGTGGAGGAAGGTGGGGTTTAGGGGGGCTTCTGCAGAGGAGCCTTTGTGCCGAGATCACAACCAGATGTGCCAAGAGCGTCCAAACAGGAATGAGTGCATGTCTGCAATTTTCAGCAATTTGTCAGATTTAAGGGTTCGCCCCCAATACCACCTGATAGACAAATAAAATCCTCCTCACGCCCATGCAATAATTCGAAACACGCCGGCACCCCCTGGAGAGCCAATCTGCGGCCCAGTTGCTCATTCGGTGACAAAACAAGGCCCTGAAGTGAATCATTCAGCCTGCGTAATCTGAAACAAAGTCAAAAACGTTCATCAGCGTTTCCCTCGGTCTGCGTCCCAGCGGAGTGGAGATGTTGAAATCCGTACAGTCTTCACACACTTTAAATCCATCACACGGCACATTTGCGCAAAAAAATAAAAAGCCTTGAACCAAAACAAACATTTGAATAAATAAACATGAGCGACAGCCAGTTAATCCCTCTGGTGGCACGTCGTAAATCCAGACTCAAAATTTTGGCCTTGAAAGGATTTTTGCCACACACACTCACTATTCCAATGCTTATATAATCACTCCACAAAATTATTTGCAAGAAATATAGCTGTAGTCTATAATAATGCTCACACTGTCAGGTGAATAAGCAAAAATAAAAAAAAATGTTCCACTCTATGTGTGTGAGCTTCTTTTTAAGGACACTGCAAGCTTGGTTAAAAGAATAGTTCTCCAAAATTGACTCACTCACTTTTTTTCTTCTGTAGAACACAAATAGAGATGTTTAGCACAATGTCTGAGCTGCTCTTTTCCATTCAATGAATGTGAATGGGGACCAGAAGCTGCACAGCTTCTAAAATAAATAAATAATAAAATCTGAAATGTATAATAGAAGTAGTCCATACAATTAGCACACTATATTTCTTTAACTTTTGGTGAAAATTCAAGTAATTTGCTCAATTTTACTTTATTAGATTGGTTTTTTTTTCAGGAGAAATTATTACAATTCATTATAGTAATTAAAAAAATAAACACAAAAAAATAATAACTTTTTTTGTATGTCAGTATTAAAATAAATTGTATTAGTTCAAGTATTGTTACATGTTTTTGTTTTATTATTTTGTTGTTTGTTTCAAGCCTTTTAGTAAGTACAAAAATAGCACAAAAAAAAATGTTCTTAAATTTTGTATTTTATTATTAGTTATTATTTTGTATTTAATTTTTATTAAAATGTATTTTTGTATTTTCTATTTATTTTTGTTTTGTTTTACAGGAAGTGTTATTGCTGATCATCTTAGTATGTAAAAAAGACAACCAAAATAAGTAACTAATAACATTATTTATAAGAATATTCAACTAATAAGAATATTTTTAGCATCATTGATGTTATGAATGTTAAAAATGCGTGACTTAAAAAACACCTCCAAAGTCAAAGTCACAAGGTTTCACCTGTGCTTCACTTTGGTAGCTATTTGCGGTGTGGTTACAGTGTGCTATAAATGCACTTTGAATATGCACACAAAATGTAGTTTCTGTTTAAGGCTGATAATGCAAATACCCTGCACTACACCTCATATTCTGTATTATATGTGCCTTCGCTGAATTTATTGCACTGTAAATGCAGTAGGTTGTACAGGGACTTGAGTAAGCGTGAGAATAAGTCTTACGCCCATTTTCCACACAGTTGTTCATGTTTATACCATTAGGTATGTTTTTAGTGTACTTTGAGTCCACGGCTCACTACTGACTGAAGGACTCCGTTTTGGCCGTCCTGTTGTTCCCGGACATGCATAGGCAGGCTTTGTGTTTCAGAGACAAGAGAACTTGTGTCCTTTGGCGTTGGCCAAGTGTGACTTCATAAGATGTGTGTGGTCATGCGTCCGTGCGGGTAAACGCTGGGCAAAATGTGAAGAACATACCTTCATTTGTTTGAGTTTGCATACCACTGTGTCCATGAGGGCCAAGAGCAGCTGACTTGTACCATCTGTGGCATAAGACTCTCGCCACCCACTGTTGCTTCAAGGCCCGTCTAATTGCCCCTCAGGGGGGCTTGGGGTTTTTGTCCGCTGATCCCATTCACCACGTTGCCCGTCTCGGACTGTTTTCGAGGCTGTCGTCACTTTCGAAAACGCCAAGTGATTTTTAAATTACAGCCTTGCGTGTCTTTGTCAATAGCTGTCCTGAATGCTAATGTGAATTGGTTGTTCTTCAACCTCCACTGGTTTGTTTTTCTCCAGGTTTGTTTCTCACACGCTGGCTGACAGACATATATCTAGCTTGGCCGGTTTACTTCGTTTTATGGCGATTGTAAACAGACGTTTTGAGGGGTGCAGCCTATGTTGTTTTCCAGTTAATCTAGTTTACTGCTAAACTTGCCTTGTCTTGAGTAACAACATATTAGCATGTAATTTCTCCATGATTTATCTTATTAGCAGCACAACCACCGCGTCTGTATTAGCTTCCCGGCCTCCGCCTCTCAGGCTGACTAGCGTAACAGACAGCCACCACCTATAACGAGAGGGTATGATTACTAAAAACAGTTAATTAGGCTCTCTGAAAAACAGGAAGGGGGAGGGAACAGTAACAGAAACAAAAGACCCACTATGGCTGAAGTCTTACTCTTTTGCTAGATCTAACTTCACTGGATTCCTTCACTTTCTCATTTACTTTAGCATAATGGAAACATTTTATTAATATTTATGGGAATATACTATGTACATATTTACATAGAAATGGACTAAGATAAAAATATGTAAATATATTATACATTACATTATAAATTATTAAAATATAATTTATATATTATAAATATATATATATATATTTTAAATTACATATATTTGTATATTTATTACATTTGTTTATTAATATTATTGATGTATTAATACATAAATATTATTTAATTAATATTTAGATATTAATATGAATATCTTGTGACATGCATTGTGACATTTTTAAACCTCTTTTTTATAAATTACTTCTATAGTACGTATATTGTTACAAATTCTGCATTACATACATATATTATTATTATATAATTTTAAATGGATTTTTAAAACCTCTTATTTTATTTTATAAATCACTTTTATATTAATATTGGTACTACCGTACTAATATTAGAAGCCTACTGATATTAGTATTCACAGTCAGTAGTTCGGAGCAACTGAGGTCTGGATGACAATAAAGAAGTGATTTTGTTTGGCAGAAAAGAGAGATTGGCTGGGAAGGCATGGGGCTGTATGTGTTAGTAATTTTAAAGTTGTGGGGGTCTAACTCCCACAATGCACTGGCAAATTCCTTTAACATATGGCACGTCAGGAAAGGGGTGGTTGACCTCTGGCCTCTGGAAAGTCTCTTGAGACGGCCTAGTCAGGCTGCATAAGAGATCTACCATCACTGCGCACGGCAAGACTCTCTGTGACTGGTATAACAATCACTTTCCATCTTACCTTTCCCCCGAAAATTCCACTCAATGTCTTCATGGCTTTCACAAAGAGAGATCTTTTTTCTGCCTTTTGTAGTCCCTGCATAGTTTTTTTACACTTTGCTTTTCTGTACAATACATCATTTCAACACATGTGATCCATTAAGGTAGAGCCAGGAGAAAGCACAGGAAACGGTCTCTCTGAAAACGTGTTACCCTCCTTTCAACTGTTTCCAGAGGCAGAGTGTCCCCACTGGCCCCCAACTACTTCCTCACAATATGATTTTTGAGCATTTAAAAAAACACGGTTTTGATGTAAAGGAATGGCAGGAACAGATGAATGCATTTTGCTTGTATTTTTATATATATAACCAAATCATGCATCTGATGAGCTACACTAGAATCTTTTGTAGCCCCATCAGATTGCCTGTCAATTAGATTGTAGTCCTTAGTAGAGGTCTGCACGGGCTTTAAACTGAAGCCTGAACCCGGCCCGTACCCGAGATCGTCTGACCCGACCCGACCCGAGCGGCACAGTTAAATTTAGAGCCCGAACCCGAAGTCTTTTTGTTTGTTTTTTTCACAACGAATAGCCAATTAAAAAAATATAAATAAATAAGATGCTGTATTTCATGATTGCATGCAAGGGCAGTAAACAAATACATGTAAAGAAACAGATTCATCAAGGCTCGGCCAGTTCACAAGGCAAAAGAAAAAACACTTACCAGTTATGAAAGTTTATGAACATCAGATGCAGCGGTCACATAAATTCTGCCGAGTTTTTGAATGGTTGTATACAACAAGACGATAATTCTTCCACCATGCAAATTATGGTAATTTTCGTCAGTTAAGGCTCGTTAGCATTCGGCCTGCTTTAAATCAGACACAGAGATGTAGTGTGGTAAGATCGCATTTATTTGAATTTATTAATCATTTATTTGAATTAGCAAGAGACAGAGAGAGAGGGATGAAAGTTGCGTGTGTGAACCTATGTCTGCGCATCTCTCTCTACAAGCAATGAGGCTTAGTTACTTCAAAAACAACGATTTTACCCGCGCATTGCAGAGAAATATAACGTTGCGAGTCAGTAGCCTATCGAAGCTATTTTACTAATAAAAGTTTCCATGCTGTGTGTTCGCTGCGCGATCTCTCTGATATCTGTGTGCAATAATGTGTGTGCGTGCGTCTATGAAAGCAGCGTAGCCTACATATAGTAACAAGCCCGAGCCCGACCCGAGCCCGAGGCTATTCATTAAACATTAACCCGAACCCGACCCGAAAGTATTTCGGGACCCGTCAGGCTTGGGTCGGGTAGCAGACCTAGTCCTTAGTGATACAAATCATACTTAAGGATTTTTAATCAGGCACTGCATTGGTCAACCACTGTGCTTTAGCTTTCAAGCTATAGTGGGCAAATGGGTGAAGAACATGGAGAATTGAAATCCTGTTCTATATTCACCTTATTTTCCATTGCCAAAGTAATCGATTGTCTTTTAAGGGTATGTTTACACAACAACTGTACTAAAAATAGAAATGTTTTTCCTTTCAGATTTTCATGTACAGATGCCAACATTGTCAAAACATGAAAATGCTGTATTATGCATGCCAGGCCACTAGTTGGCGATATCACTTTGTAAAGAAAAACTATGCATCAGTGCACTTACCTATAGGCTGAACACATGATACATCTCCATTTTCACAAATTCATGTTTTTGTACCTTATACACATAGACAATAACAGTATAATTTTTTTAAAACTTGCACTTTAAACCCCCTTTTCAAAAGTTTGCATTTTCAGGCCCCCAAAATACAGTTGTTGTGCAAATGAATGGCCAAAACATATAGCCTACAAGGTTTTCTGTTTTTAGTAGAAAATGGTGTAAATGCCCCCTAAATTGGTGAAATGTTCAATTTATTGGCCGCTATGGGTAAATAACAAAGTATAGTAAATGGTAAAACTGTTTGCACTACAAACCAGTGTGTTTATGAATATAATGATAAATTTAAAATAACAAATATCAGTTTGCGATATATAGCAGCATAACGGACTGTTTTTGTACAAGTAAAATTACTGGAAGTGGATGACACTGGAAGCCTCGCACAGTAAAGTTACAAATGACCATCCTTGCTCTTATGTTAAAAAAAAAGAGGTTACTCGGGCATTACGGACCAATCCTGCCTTAGGAACTGTTGTTGTTGTCTGCTATTTTCTCAGACAATCGTTTAATATACAGTATATAAATAACGAGAAGAGTATGCCTTTGTAGTGTAACTAAATAGTTTTAAAATAGTAACTAAAAATTTCACAGTACCATCATGAATGCGTTGTAGAAATGTTTGAAACAATTCTGTTCACCTTAGCAAATTTTTATCACAACTTTGCAGGCAAAAAAGGTCTGTTGCTTGAAGCACCACTCATACAGAAGTCACTTTTAAACCAACCAGGGTTCTGTCCATCAACGTGGCTATTTCACATTTTGCGTGAAAAACCTGAACCCGATGCAAAATCTGTTTGGAGAAATGTTTTACCCTTAACTAAAACTACTGATTGCACGGATTCCTACTGGAAATATATCAAATTTCACAGGTGACATTTTACCAGTAAATGTGATTGGACCTTTACAATTTTTTATACTCTAAACTATGTTGCTGTGTTAAATATTAAATGTTAATTTAATATTTTCTTTAAAGAAAAAATCAGATAAAACTTTACAATGTCACCTATTTCAGCTCATGTTAGAATAGTATCTAATAGTATGAATTACTTGCTAAATAGCATTTTCTAATTGAAAGATGTACAAATTTAACAGATTCTTGATTTTGATGTCGTCTTTGGCCTATCAATCAACTAATCCAACAGATGGCCACTCGGCTCTTGGTGTGGTCTAGATGACCTGAAAATTGATGTCAAGTATCTGGATCAGAGTTCTTCTAGAAAAACAGACAGCAGCATTCCAAAGGTTACAAAAATTGTAGGAGGTCTTTTTTTCATCAAAGAAGTCATGCTTCCACTGCAAATATAATCAAGTCAACACGACCCTCGTCACCAACAGTCATAGATCGAATTGCAACTCTTCCAACAGGTGCATCTCCAAAGCGCACCCTGGGATCTCTAATTGATGGGTCTCATGATATCAAAGAGTGGACAAATAGTAGCTCAGGGCAGTTCTCTGAAGTTGATAGATCCATGGGGTGGTAGAGGAAGGGTCTGAGGGTCAGGGTCAGGATGCATCCGAGGACTTCATTGTGCCAATGAAAGGGGCCGTCTTCGAGGCCTAGTTTGTGTGGACCCTGCGGGGGAGTAGATGCATAGGAGGTCGGTTGCAGGGTGTGAATTGGACAGCTGCATCGAGGAGGATAGGAGGTCCCTTTGTGTCCTGCCAATAAAAATCTGCGACCAATTATCTGTGTCTGTCCCTCAAGTAGAATTCCTGGAGACTTTTTGAAAATCACTTAGATTGGGGGAGGTGGAAAGTTTGTCGTAAGGAAAGCACAGATGGTGGGATTTCTTGGGTTGTGAAGCCCCCCTCCCCCCTACTTTAACACCTTTCCCATGTTGCACCTTGATGGAAAGTTTATTGCGTTGGTTGAGTTCATGTGTTCTGGAATGCAAGTTGTCTGCTGTTGTCTAGAATCTAGTTTTTGACAAACATAATCTCTAATTTACGACAATCATGTTTTAGTGCCAAGATTTTTTGCGAAAAGTCGTAATGTTTTGCTAATAATCTCATAATAGGCCTTTCTATGAGAATACATTTGTAGAATTACAAGATCAAAGTCACATTATTATGAGAATACATTTAAATTAAGAATAAAATTAGAATGAAGTTAAATTTATTCTCATAATGTAATGACGTCATTCTTGAATTTTTTATTTCAGTTTTGATGTGACGCTATAATGTTGCATTCATTCTATATTATGCTTTAGCTTACCAATTTTAATAGGGGCGTATATGGCTAAAATCACTACCTTAAGGGGATAGCTCACCCAAAAATTAAAATTCTGTCATTAATTACTCACCCTCATGTCGTTCCAAACCCATAAGACATTCGTTCATCTTCGGAACACAAATTAAGATATTTTGGATGAAATCCGAGAGTTTTCTGACTCTGTATAGACTGCAACACAACTGACACGTTCAAGGCCCAGAAAGGTAGTCAGGACATCGTTAAAATAGTCCATGTGCCATCAGTGGTATTTTAACCTTAATTTTATGAAGCTATGAGAATACTTTTTGTGTGCAAAGAAAACAAAAATAACAACTTTATTCAACAATTTCTCAATTTCTTTTCCGTGTCAGTCTTCGCCATGCCTTCACGAGAGTACCACACCACAGAATAATAGTAACTAATAACATTGTGTATACGTTGTAGAAACTTTAGGAACAGTTCCATTCACTTACACTAATGTGATCACTTGTAATCACTTTCAGATTAAGCTTTTGTCTTTTCACTGGACTGTAAAACATTTGATTCTGATTTAGTTTCTGCTGTTTTTCTCATGTTATGGCATTTTGACTTTCTTCTTGAGATCATAGTTAAGGAAGCACTGTATCATTTGGCTAGTTTGGATGTGATTCTTTACACAAGACACTTTCAAAAACAATGTCCACCAGAGTTTATAGACACTTCATACTGTAGTATAGTGTGCTAGTGTGCATCGTGAAAGTGATTGAAAGAAGAAAGTTGTTGCTAAAATGATGTGTTCACCCATGTGCTAGGCATTAAGTGTTAATTGCTGCTAAATGGCCAGTGTTTAGTACAGCCTTGTTAAGTATACTTTACTTTTTCCAATGACATTTTTCATCTTTGGGCTTTGAAATGGGCTTCATTGTAATTCCTCTGGAAATTGCCTCCAATTTGTTGTTTTTCCTGTCAAATTTTCCATATGTTGACATTATTAAAATAGTTTCAGAATTCATTTTGATTTTACTATATTTTCCATTTTGTATCCAACTTCCGGCTTATCACATATAATTTCGTAAGCCCTTAAATGCATTTTAAACACCCGCTTAATAAAGTTATACAGCTTTAACTGCGACATAACAACCCCCCTATATAGATAAATAAAGAAAAAGACCAGCATGCATTGCTTTCATCACTCCTCACATTGTGAATCTTATTTCCAGACTGTGATCCAGGGCTAATTGGAGAACTTTGGGTAAGGTATGTTGTGTGGGACCTTTGACCTGGTGGGGGTTGGGCATATTATTGAATAGGTATAGAATGACTGAGCCTCCGGTGACCCCACTCCGACCTTTTCTCTTCAGTCCCACATGGTTGCCAATAGTGACGGCTCCGGTTGATCTTCACCTGTCAAAGCAAGACTTTGACTAAAGACTTGCAGCTTGGGAGGAGGAAACCAAAACAAAAAAGGAGGGAAAGAAAAAACAACGCATATAAACTGGCCTCTCACTGGCATGGCTTTTCAAAACAGAAATGCATGACTGGCTGTCAGAGGTAAAACACATTCATTACACATGTGTATTCTCATACCCGGTCACTTTCTATACATATGTTTTTGCGTTTTTTTGTTTTTAAGCTGCTGTGTCATCTCCTTTTGAGTTATAAAATACATGTTCTGCATCAGCAGGTATGTATAGTCGATAAAAGACCGACCGCCAGCAGACAAGGTGGCGAGCCTAAGCCCTGTTTTGTGTTGTAACGGTATGGCATGTCTTTCACAAGCTTCTAGCGTGTTTTTCAAAGGCCCGTTCTTTGAAAACACAGGCAGTTGAATGATGACTTGTGTTCTTTCAACACTAAACCAAGCTTCCTCTTGCCTCTTGGATTTCATGACACTTTATGTTCTCAAACTAGAATGCGTTTGAAAGGCAACAAGATTGCTAATTAACTCCTAGCAATGCTACATTTAGAAAAATCTACCTCTTAAGTGATACTGTATATTTAAAAAACAACCAAACATTTATTTCATACTAAGTATATTTCAAATCTATTAACATATTTACTGACATATTGCTCAAGACTTACTGATTGCTTGAGACTGGACTTCAGCACTACTTCCACACAATTAAAGTGCATTAAGTACAAAATTAGTTGTTTCAACGTAGCAGACTTTAAATATACCAGTTTAGTATTCTAAAAGTACAATTGCAGGGCATTTTAATTAAGTACATAAATATGTAAATTTATTTGTAGTATACTTAGCATGAAATAAATGTATTTAAAATACATTTTAGTATATTTATTTTTCACTAGGGTATGATAAAGAAAATGAAGGCAAATCTAGTTTAAAAAAAAAAGGTTTTTGATTTTGAGACACCTTTATACTAAGAAAAGATTTAACGTAGTTCTAAAAATGTCATGCGGTACAACCATCAAGTTAAAAGAAAAATCTTGAATTCACGTGAACATGCACACTTCAATCATTACAAAAAAAAAAAAAAAAAAAAAAAAAAAAAAATATATATATATATATATATATATATATATATATAATATTAAACATTATTAAAAATTATTATTATTAATTATTAAACATTATTTAATAGCATGAATTATTCATTCATAAATGTCTGTTTTTTTATTGGAGGGGTTGTACCACTTGACGTTTTACAGCTAAGATCGGTTTGTTATAAAATGGTCAAAGTATCTTATATATTTTAAGATTTTTTTAAATTGACAGTCATGAGGGTCCTCTCTGTGATGTCACTTTCTTTTTCTTTTTTTGGTTCCACCACATGCTTTTGCACACACAATTTCAAGAATACAACAGTTCAAGAATGCCTCTTAATAAAATAAATTAATAAATGAAAATTGCTATGAAACTATCGACAAATATTTTCTTTTGTGACAAAAAGTACACTGTTAAAAATAAGGGTTCCTAAAGGGGGTATTCACAGCAAATGCCATATAATAACCATTTTAGTTCCTCTAAGAACCTGTTAGTGAAGAGTTCTTGAAAGAACCTTTTTTTTTTCTTGGTGTGAACAACATTTTAATAATCTAAATAACCTTTTGTCACTATAAAGAACCTTTTGTGGAATGGAACGATTCTATGGATGTTAAAAGTTCTTCATGGCCAATAAAAAAAAAAAATAGGTAACACTTTATTATAGGGACCAATTCTGACTATTAACTAGTTGCTTATTAGCATGCCTATTATTAACATTGTCTGTTTATTAGTTGCCTACTTATAAAACATATATTCTGCATGACCATATTCTACAACCCTAATCCTACCCAATAGCTAAATTTAACAACTACCCCGCTATTAATATGCAGCAAATTAGGAGTTTATTGAGGCAAAAGTCATAGTTAATGATTTGTTAATAGCGAGAACTGGACCTTAAAATAAAGTGTGACCAAACTTTATTTTTAAGAGTGTAGGATAGGAAATTGGTTTCATCCATCAGCTGTAGACTGGAATTTGATGTGTGGGTGTTGCACTTAGAAAACGAATGCAAGCTTGGGGTTGATCGTGGAGGAGCGGGATTTAAACAAACTAAATGATTGGAGCTAAATGACTTCACCAAAAGATTGAGTTTTGACATTGATTAAACATTAAAAAAAGACACATAGATGAATCATTCACTATAAGATGAATAACTTGCATTTACCAAATAGATGGTTGAAGAGTGGATTTTCATTTCATGCCAATTTTAAAAGAATGTTTATTATAGAAGAGGTGTATACAAGTCATCATTTGTATGAATGCTTTTTAAATGCATTTTTAATAAATCATAAAATATCACATGAGTGACCCCGATTCTTTCAGAATGCTTGGAAAGTGTGGCTTTTTGGACTTGAGAGCAGACAAGGAAGCTAACGAGCTCAGTCTTTTGGATAACACAAGTGGCCTCCTTGTAAAAAGCCAATAATCCTTACAGTTCTGGTTGAGTAGCTTAAGACCCCCCTTGATCTTTGGGAGGATGGGAGTCAAACATTCCAATCCCGGTGATCCCCTTCGGCGATCTCTTGGTGTAAAAGACAAATTTGGCCCAGATCCTTTTCCCCGGGAGTTTTATTTGCGTTAAAAAGAGGTTATGAAAATAACTTTCTGTCTTGCCTTTGTCGAAGTTGAGGGGGCTTGGCTTGAGGAAGCTGGGGGGAGTCTAAGTCTAGAGTAGAAGGTTTGAGTGAGTCTTTTTGACAAGAACCTGGCAATTCTTCTCATCTGCTTCTTTGTTTGTTTCGGCAGACCTCAACAATTCCGTCTGTTCCTATGTGCAGTCTATAAGGGGCGTCAGGAATGGAGGGGGCTACCTGTTAACAGTTGTGCTTTTATTCCAGGCACCCCAGGGAGGCAGCAGGCATGGTCCGCTTCTGTTTAAAGACTTGGCCGTGGAGCCAGAGAAACATCTGGTCCTTTGAGTTGTGCAGATGCTACTTGGAACCATCTCCATCTCAACGAACCGTCTGAAAGAATACGGCACATGTAATAATGAGCTCTTTCTCTTCAAATGGTCTCATCGTCAGAGCATTTGGATCGAGATGAGGCAGTTTCAACAGGAATATAATCTGGAACGAATTGAGCAAATTGTAACTCTGACTGGCAAATCTCAAGTTCCCAGTCTCTTTTCATGTAAACTGGCTGAAATACTGCGAAAGGCCAAAGTTCTCAGTATATACATGGCAAAAATCCAATATGTGTTCAGTGACAAATTGAAGGGCCATTATTAGCCATTGTTTTTCCTGATCTGAAGGCCATATTGAAACTGAATGAATTTCCATGCTAGCCTGAGCTAATCTATGTTGGTTAAAGCTGACAGGGTTTGTCTGGTAAATGTGGCCAAGAGTCTATCTGTCTATCTATCTATATCTATCTATCTATCTATCTATCTATCCATCTATATATCTATCTATCATCTGTCTGTCATCTGTCTGTCTGTCTATTTATCTGTCTGTCTTTCCATTTGTCTATCTATCCATCTATCCATCTATCTATCTCTATCTATCTATCTATCTATCTATCTATCTATTGTCTGTCTATCTGACTATCCATCTGTCTTCCCATTTATCTGTCTGTCTTTCTCTGTCCATCCATCCATCCGTCTGTCTGCCTTATTAAATTACAGTCATGTGAAGTTCCTTTAATTTTAGTTCATTTTAATTATTTTACATTCAAACTATTTGCTACCTCAATTTAAATTCAATTGAAGTTCAGGAACTGAATTTATTTATTTATTTATTTGTTTTCCAGCAGTGCTAATATTTCATTACACTGCAGTAGATGCTTTACCAGTGTCTGATTCCTTTTTTATTTTAGGGCTCTTTAGTGTGTGAAATTTATTATTTTTTCTCCATTTTTGATGTCACAGCTCAGGATATAGTGGCTAGTGAAGGGTTTGGGACTCTGCTCATTCCTGTGGTGCCATGAGTTCATTTAAATCTAACCAAAGAGGAATATTTTATGATTGATCTGGCTGATGCACCTTGTGGTACTAACAACTTTCAAAAGGTCATATTTTGCCAAAACATATACTATGATCTCTCGGTTGCACAGCCTTACTCGTTGAGGTCATCTGCTAGCCATCAACAAATTCACGCAAAACCACAACTTTGCCAAGAGCGTTTTTATGTTACAGTATTTTATGACTATGCGACTGTTTTCATCAGCCTATGTGCTTGAATAATCAAACTATAAACAGTTGTTTTTTTAGGCAACATGATGAAGCACACGATCACACACATGAAGAAGGTATAACCTGGTGTTCACGGACCTGTTCTAGTGCTTTTGGAAAAACTGCTGTGACATGCACAGGATCTTGCGGGTATTTCTTAAGAGGGAGACGCAGTTCCATGTGGCCCTGGAGAGCCATGAAGCCCGGAACTGCACCATTCCTGGTCCAGTCCAGACAGAAGGGCCTGTCTGGAATGCAATGTGTTGGCCATCTGCAGACGGATGTTCACAGCCGCTCTCCAAAGACCAAACACTCGCCTGAGAAAGTCCACATCAGAACATCGGATGGTGGCAGCTGCCCAATTTTGTCATCTTCTTGCCGTTCATCTAAGAGCGTAAAATGTGGAAACTCATTCTTTGGTTGATTTATTGATTTAGCAATCAGTCCGAACCATCTGCTCACATGAAAACTAGGTCACGCCGAAAGCTGAGGACACAACAACGACGGTTTTGTGCGTGAATAAGGTTGCTCTAAGAAATATGCAACTTTTATCAACACCGAGTTCATCAGGACACACTCGGGTGACGGAACGAGGATGGAAGAAGATGAAAGACTTGCGCTTTCTCTCTGATCCTTTGGTTCGCTCTTATTGTCTCCTCAGCGTTCTCCTGCGATGAGGGTTATGGACTACAGAGAGGTTGAATTTGGCTGCACTCCAGCCACATCTGCTCTACTGCTGTTGCACTTCCCTCTCTTGTATTTTTACACTTACCGCTTGTTTTTTGCAGCGTGCGCACACACTTTTTCAGGCTTTAGCAAGACACTAACGACACATTGCCTATGGATTAGAATTGAACCATGGCGTTCCTTCATTTCCTGATTCAGTTAGGTAGATGGCAGGATAAAAATGGTTCACTTAATAAGTTTGAGAATGCCTTATGATGTAGTTTTTTTTTTCTTTTCACTTCTTATTTCTGTCTTTGAAGCTGTAGGCCACTACTACTTTACTTTCCATTATTTTTTAACAATAACGTCACTTTTTAAAAACAAAATTTTTATACATTTCAGAACAGCAACCGCTCCACTTTTCCTGTCTTCTCTCTAATGTCGATATCAATTATCCCAATTATGGCCAGATTCTACCCAGAGATGTTGGGATTTAAAATAAATTGGCCATGTCTCATAAGAAGTTAAATTGAAATAACAGGAAGTCAAATGTATTGCAACAAAACAAAAATAATTACTTAACTAATTTGACAAATAACAAATGAATTGTTCCATTTTTCATGATATGTAGAATGAATTTTGATGCTCATCATGTTTGCTCCCTCAAATTCCTGAACATTTAAAATAAAGGAAGTCAAATGTATTGCAACAAAACAAAAATAATTACTTAACTAATTTGACAAATAACAAATGAATTGTTCCATTTTTCATGATATGTAGAATGAATTTTGATGCTCATCATGTTTGCTCCCTCAAATTCCTGAACATTTAAAATATCTTTTTTTTTGTTTTGTTTTTTGTTTAAGTTTATTAAATATCCAAATACAAACATGTTCACTAAATACATTTTTTCAATTTCTTTCTTTATTTTTCATTTTTCAGATATCTTTATGAAAAAATTGACATTCAATTTAGAATTTCATGTCATCATGTTTGCTCCATATAATACCTGAAAATTTAAAAAGATTATTTTTGTTTATTAAATATCCAAATGCAAATGTCTTTACAAAATAAATGCTAAAATATAAAACAACAATGATGATGATGATGATAATAATAATTATAATTAAAAAAATCTTTTTTCATTTTTTCTGATAACTATGAAAATATTGACATTACATGTCTTCATGTTTGCTACCTTAAATAAATTAAATGTGTTAAATAAAATAAATAAAGCCCTCCAAGTCCGTCTGAGATTTTTCTTTTAAGCATTTTTATCAGGGTCCTATCAAAATAATATTATATCCAACCAAAATATAAAGATGAACCTTAATTAAGGTATAAAAACCTATAGCGAGTTCAGCAGCTCCATGTGAATGTTCATATGCCAGGAAGAGAGGATGAATAACAAGGACACGCTGAACAGAGGGAGGTGTGTGTATGTCTGTCTGAAAGGGAGCTATAGCTGGGAAAAGGAGAGTAAAAACAAGGCCCTGTCAATTAGTTGCATCTAATCAGTGACTGTTTAATAAGACACATCTCTCTCTCTCCAGCACTGCACTGCGCTTGAACCTGTCCTGGATGCCAACAGCAGACAATTATAAACCTCGTGAGGCGCTCACTGCACAGAGAGGGGGGACGGACGGAGTCGCGCACTGAACTCCTGACCCTCTTCACACACCAAACGTCTGTTGTGGTCTCCGGGAGGTGCAAGATGGGTCACAGCAAGCTGTGAAGGGGAGACCGGAGCTGGGGGAGATTGGGGCATTGGAGGGAGGCATAGAGAGGGGGTGGATGGAGGGGAACAGTAGCTACTGTGTAGAGAGATTACCCTGCTACTGTGCCGCCATCAAAGCCACAGCTGAGATGGAGTGTATATATGCCATATCATCTGCAAACAAGTTGGTGATCGGATCGTATACGTTCTGCAATGGTTATTTGCAGTACTTTAGGTTCATTTTAATAAAGGAATACTTCACCCAAAAGGGATATTACTGATGTGTTTTATTTTGTAGAAAAAAAACCCCGTGAAAAAATCTTGAGATTGTGGGAACCACAGACCTTATTTTAGGGTTTACTCAAAAATGCTGTCATTAATTACTCACCTTCATGTCTTTCCAAACCCATAAGACCTTCGTTCATCTTCGGAGCACAAATTAAGATATTTTTGATTAAATCTGATAGCTTTTGACCCTGCATAGACAGCAACTCGACTGAAACATCGACTGAGACTAAACAAGGTAGTAAGGACATTGCTAAAATAGCCCATGTGACATCAGTGGTTCAACTTTTCTATTCATGTTATGAAGCTAAGAAAATACTTTTTGTTTCCAAAAAAAAAAAAAAAAAAAACTTCATTCAACAATTTCTTCTCGTCCGTGTCAAGTCATGTTGGTTTTCTTTGCGTAGCTTCATAACATTACAGTTAAACCACTGATGTCACATAGACTATTTTAACGATGTCCTTACTGCCTTTCTGGGCGTGGAACGTGTCAGTTGCTGTCTATGGAGGGTCAGAGGGTCTTTCATCAAAAATATCTCAAATTGTTTTCCGAAGATGGTCTTATGGGTTTTGAACGACATGCGAGTGAGTAATTAATGACAGAATATGAATTTTTGGTTGAACTAACCCTTTAAACCCTCATAAAAAATAAAAAAACACTGACTTCAGGAAGATGGAACTGGAAATGCTAAAATGCTCATTCCTGGATTTGGACTACATAAATTTGTCATCCTTAAAGCACTCTATAATTTTTATTTTATTTAATTTTTATCATGAGGACGCCCATTTTTGGCCTATTTGGTCTTGCCATCTTAAATTCTGCAATATACTAACAAATATGCACATTTGAATGAAAACTAAATACATGGAAATAAAACATTGCATTTAGTTTAAATTTCAGTTAAATTAAATACCATTTAAAAGTTGTTTACTTAAGTTAAGCAGTTCCTCATTTTACCCACTTTAATGTAGAAAAACTCCATAAATCAGAAAACTTTATTGTGATGACATTATTATTAATTTAAAGGGATAGTCTGCACATTGAAGGGGCATAAAAACTGGAAAATGTTTGTGTGTTTTGGGGGGCATCCCCCTTGGTAAAAATTGCATTCCGGGTCCCCTCTCCCTCGCCGGGCCCTTGGAATCATCCTAACCTATCCCCCATTACAGCGCCCCTGCTGCATGCACGTAGTGTTTCTTTATAAAGTATTATCGCCAACTACTGGCCTGGCATGAATAATACAATGTTTTTAGTTGTTGTCGTGTGAATGGGGATCATTGTGACAACATTGTCCTCTGTACGCGAAACTTTTCGAAAACGCAATGGAAAATCTTTTCTGTTTTTAGTACATCATTGTTGTGTAAACATAGCCTGAGACATTTTACAAAGTATCTTGATTTTTGGGTGAACTATTTAAGAAGTGAATTCTGCATGGAAGGGCTTTTTAATGTTTTGTTATTCTCATCAATAGGGGGCAATCTTAAAATTTTTGATAAAAAGTGAATATTAAGTAGAAATATCATTAAAACGTCAGTAAGCTCTTCATGACACTGTTAACACGTAAATCTTGTAGCTATAATTGTGCAATGCCTTTCTCCCTCAATTATTTTTAGGTGGTAATCGACAACATGTTAGAACTTAGCCTATATATTGTCTGTTCTACTGTTTTCGTTTTTTATGTGAAGAGTTTACTTCCCACAAAGTTCACATAATTATCTCGCAAATCATCATAAATCAGTTCACAGCTGCTCTTTGTACAAGTCCAAAGCCAATGGCAGTGGATGCAGTGCAGTCTAAACAATTTCAGGGTCATCTTTAGGAAAACAACAGGTTGCAAAGTTGAAACTGAAAGGTTCGAGTGTGTGTGTGTGTGTGTGTGGGGGACACAGTGCCTTCATGCATAAATGTATGAATACATGCGGTCAAAAGTCACGGAACAAGATGTGAATAAGATACCAAATTGGTAGATCCTGTGCAATTGCTTTTTACGCTGTCGTTTGCATACACTTTGAAATTCATCTTCTGGGGGAATCGCTCCCAGATGTTGGATATTTTCTTTAATCATTTCCATTGGTCCGCTCTCGCGCTGTGTGAGGTGACACGCCGTCTTCAACCGACCATCTCTAGGTTTGCCTCCAAGTCATATGTGAAGATTAAGCTATGTATAATTATTCCAGTTATACAATATTTAGAATACTTTGATAAATTAATTATGGTTAAAGTGAGTGAAAGTAAATAACTCACTCATGATCGAGAGCGGCCATTGGTGACATCATAATGGTCGTGTTCAGTGATCTGTTTATACTGTATTGGGTATATATATGTATGTATATATATTCGTTTTTTTCTATTCTTGACAATCTTCATGAGCTTTTTTTCCTCTTTCTTCTATTTGACCTTCACATCACCCCGTTATACTGTCTCACGAGTCACTGCACCAAACAACACTTGTCGACCAACCCCTCTCTAAGTCTGTAGCTTTGTCTTTCTCTCAGACTCTTTCCATCTTCTCCTCACCTTCCTGAAGAGGTCAGCTAGGCCCCAGACAAGCAGACACAGCGCTTCACACGACACACACTTGGGAAATTCCAGCCTGGCACAAAAACAGATGCAAGAGGAGGGGAAAATGCACATTTTGTCTCTTTCAATCCAGCACTGAAGATCTAGTTGTCAAAAAAGACTTATTTCTATTAGTTTTAAAACTATAGGATGTATTTACATTGTTGAGATGGTTTACATTTATTCATTGAGCAAATTTTAACAGTAGGTGAGTATCTAATTGGAAAGTCCTACAGTCTTTGGTGTTCTACAATATATATTCACCTGATAAAGTCTAACCTAAAGTAATTGTTTTACCATTTTTGTCATGCTCACCACAATTACAGACTCTGCAGTTCACTGTCATCAGCAAAATGTCATGCGTTTAGACTCAATACTAGACAAGGTTAATTTGAGGTCACATTTTCCTTTTATACTGTGATCTTCACTGATGATCAACTGATCCCACATTGACTGTGAAGGATGTCTAGACTGGAGACGTGGGCATGTTCAAGGGTTTAACCCCATTTGCCCTCTCTTTTATTTAGCCTGCTGATTTATGAGACCAGGGAAAGAAGAGAAACAGCCATGTCACTGCTATACAATCGACAAAACCTAAACCGGCTTGGTGATGCCCACCGAAGCCTCCAGTAGGTACAGTATGTGTACATACATACTGAGCATGCGTTGCTGCTTCACGTATTTGCAGTCAGTTAAATAGAGTTCATTCACTCTTCCGCTTCAGTTCAAGCAGCTCAAGTGGGTCAGTCGCAGACATTATTGACTACGACTGGATTATTTGAAACAAACATTTTCTTTCAAAACTGTTTGTATGTGCCATTTACATACAGTAAAAGTTTTTGGATTTTAGTTTCAGTTGCATCTTGCATCTTTTGCTGCCTCCTACGAAAAATAAGTTTATTCAAGTGTGCTATTAGTTCTATTCCAGCCTCTCCTTTAGTCTGCTTGTTGGGCGACCTAGATGGTGTCACTACAGAAGGTAACACAATCCACATGGCTTTCACTGCCCTATGCATTGCTAAGAAGACTGTCCTCATGAACTGGAAAAATAAAAATAATCTTAATATCAACCAATATAGAGATTATTTGTGGGATTATATTAGTCTTGACACAGCTTCTGCTGCCACATTAGATCAATTTCTCTGGGCTCCTTTGATCAGCTCCATCACCTAGTGTGAGTGGGGGTCCCGATTCTGTCCGGCTGTGGTTTTTGTTGTTGGCGTGGGGTGGCGATGTGGGCCTGGGGCATCTGGGGGTTCCCTGGGGGTGGGTTTCTTGGGGGGTTCGGCGCTGGGGCTGCGGCCTTGGCCTGGATGGGGTATTGGTGACTCTTGGGTGCTGTTTTTCTGGCGGCTGCATGCGGCGCTGCTGGGGATGCTTGTGCCGGCGGACGTAGGTTGCCAGCCTGGTGGCCGCACTGTTCCGGGGTTGGTCCGGGGGGGGCTTGGGGTTGTGGGGGCGCTCTGCCTCCGGGTTGGGGTTACGGCTGGGCCTGGGGGGCTTGGGTCCTGGTTGGTGTGCCGCCGGGAGCATGGGTTGGTGCATGCGCTTGGGCCCGGCTCTGGTGTGGGGGTCTTCGATGCATCGGTGCCTCCGTGGGGGGGGGGGTGTCCAATAGAGTCGGGGTAAATGGGCTTTACCTAAAAAATAAAAAAAATTTAAAAAAGTGTGCTATTAGTAGCCTATACTTCTTTTAAACAAAAAAATAGGAAAGTATACTCTTAGTCTACTTTTTATGCGCTTCTCAGAAATGGGCTTAATGTACTTTTCAGAAATATACTTAAAATTACATTTAAGTATACTTGACTTATACTTAGAAAAAGTCTAAATATATTTGAGCTATACTTGTGCTCAGAATCCATGTTTTCATTGTTATATGGTAGGAGGCGCTAGTACACATCTTTGTAAAGAATTTCCCAAAAAAAACACAAGTGAAGAAACTAGAACAACATATGCTTCCACTTATAATCTAACATGATCATCAGATATAGAACAGCATCAAAACTGTGTAACGTTATGGAATAAAATGTCACCAATGAAGAGGTAATAATGACTGTCAATCTCAGGGGTGTTGATTGACTCCATCTCCGTTTTGATTATCATTCTGAATCAAAGTTCTAAATGTTGTTTATTTCTTTATTTTTTTATTTATGAAACTTACCCACACGAATGCATGAAGCTAGAATAAAATGTTTTTGTTTACAAGCAGATACTCTTTTCTTTGTTTTGATGTTTTGTATGTTCAGATATTCATACAACAAAATATATACAAATTAATACCTAAATAGGGACATAGTAGTATAGGCCTACTTAAAGTATGATGTAAAGTTCACTTAAAGAAAACTTGTGAGTATTGCAGTATAAAACTACTAAACTAGTACTTTACTGAGACTATACTTCAAAGTGTACTAAAAATGCTACTACAAGTATTTAATTAGTAAACTATCAGTATACCTATAAGTTCACTTTTAGTATTAATAAAAGAAAATAAACCTGAAGTATACTACTTTTTGGTAAGGGGCGTGACATGGCATTACAAAAAAACGTTGCGCGTAACTTAAACTTAATTTAAAAGTTTAACCTAAAGAACATAGGCCTATACATTTGTTTAATTCCACTGCCCTGTTTCTCGCAAATAAAAAAAAAAAAAAAAAATTCTTCTTCCACTTTAAATGCTCAAAAACTTTAAAGTGGGGTGGATTCTGATTGGCTGTCAATGTTTTTTGTCGTTCAACATCTAGAAAAACATTTTGGAAGCGATTTCATAGATATCATTAGCATTACTTTATGTCATTATCATTATGGTTGTGGTGTAGACTCTGTTATTCTCTTGAATTAAAGTGATATAATTATCGTTATCATCCTTGGTGTGAACAGGACAGCCGTTTAGTCAGTTCACCCTTAGTGATTGGGTTGTGTTCAAAATGCTAACACCACTCACCAAACACCATCGCTGTCAGCGGCTCCGGGAGGGAAGCGCAGGGGCCAAACATTCAGTGTTAATTGGCACTTTGTAAGCTCCGATCCTTCCCTTTGTGAAAGGTGGAGGGGATGGAAGATGGGGGGAAAAGAGAGAGCGATAGAGAGAGAAAGCTCAGTTGTTTGTCTGATTTTTTTTTTTTTTTAGATCGCTGTCCTTTAACCAATCACCCCACCGCAATGGCAACCCCTACCCTGCCCCTTTCCTCTGCTCCAAACGAAATTCTTTGGAAAGTCATCTTATATCACCCTTTGAACGTGCATTGAACTGTAAAACTGCCCCATTGGAAACAAAATAAAGGGATTGAGGATGGGAGGAGAGAGAGGGATGGGGGAGGGGGCGAAGGAGGAGAATTATAATTCTTTGCAGGCCTTCGGTATTAACCCAAACACCATCGCTGTCAGCGGCTCCGGGAGGGAAGCGCAGGGGCCAAACATTCAGTGTTAATTGGCACTTTGTAAGCTCCGAGCCTTCCCTTTGTGAAAGGTGGAGGGGATAGAAGATGGGGGGAAAAGAGAGAGAGATAGAGAGAGAAAGCCAGTTCTTGTTCTTGCTGGGCCTTGTTGAGGGTATTTACGGTTCACTTCTTATCCTTTGTTAATTGGTCTTTCTCTCCTTTATGGAGAAAAATAAGAATTAATCTAACCCCCACCCCGCCACCCATGTGCCCCCCAAAACAGGAGGGAAAGAGAAGGGCTAAGGTACAAAAAGATTTGTAATTGTGCATGGGACTTCATTAAGCTCAGATACAGGGAGAAAACATGTCCAAACAATGCCTGCAAACACATTCAGACTCACGGCAGATGCCCCCTAATTATTTAATCAATACATCACCACAAATACAAGCCAAGCCAACAGACAACCGCACAAATGATTCCTGTAGCAAGCAGGAAAAAACAACAAATAAGCCCAAATATCCTTTTGTTGTTCGCCACATTCAATGAAGTACAATCACCACCCGGAAACTCAATCTGAAATCTGTGCTTAAAGGTATAGTAAAAAGCGAGTTGATAGAACCATTCAGGGGTGCGCTTCCCAAAAGCATCATTAGCCAACTATGGTCGCAAGTTCTGTCGTTACCAATTTGGTTCAACGATTCAGTGTTTCCCGAAACCATAGTTCATACGAACATTTGCAAACAGCGTCGCAATCTTATGTGGTTGGAATACAGCTCTTGACCTGTGGTTAGAAGCATAGTTTCATGTTAGTAAGACATATGGGCTTAAATAAATATACTCTTGGGCACAATAAGCAAGCTAACATGCAATGCAATCTATATATTCCATTCTATCTAAATATAAATACATTTTAATCTATGTATTTTTGCGTGTCCTCAATAAGCGCCATTTTTGAAGACTGCCATGTGCACAAATACCTAAGGGAACCCTGGAGTATGACGTAAGAGGGAACCCGCGATGAATCAAACATCAAATACATTAAAATGACAAGGAACAAAAAATAGTAAATTAGTCACCAGGTGCCATGTTTAATACAGCAGCATCTTAGAAATCTCTAATCAGTTAAATAGCATTAGTTAGTACTCCACAACATGCATATATTGTTGAACTAATGTGATTCAAACGACGGAGATGCGACCGTGTTTGGGAAACTGTCGTGACTAGGTAGTGTGTTTCCACAACAATGCATCGCATTACGGTGGTTAATCAGCGAGTTACATCGTTTTACGGGAAACGCACCCCAGCAGGGTTGCCAGGTTTTCATAACAAAACCCGCCCAACTGCTCCTCAAAGCTAGCCCAATCGCATTTCGAGGGGGGTCCCCTGTTAAAAGTCATGTTCCGGGGGGTAAAATATATGTTTTAGTGGTGGGGTTCCCTGGGAAAATTTGCATTTCGGGGGCTATATATTTGAGCAGAAGGGCTTATTGAAAAATGCAAATTCATTCTCTGCCAGCAAGTGGTGCTTTTCGGCAGAAATATAGCTGTTTCCCCGGTAACCACAGTAAACAATGGAGCGCAGCACCTGACTTTTAAACTTGCAGCGCTCATATTTAATCAATTAAACCATAGCCTTTTGAAGTGTAAGCTATATCTCAATTTAGATGTATGTGTGTATATATATATATATATATATTTTTTTTTTTTTTTTCACCAGAGCACCACCTGAGTTTTTTCCTCCCATTTCTACCAGTGATCCTTGTGTCCTTCCCGTGGTACTACCTGCGCAGATATCAACAGCGCTACTGGGTTGTACTCTAGGTTGCCAAGTTGAGGGGACAAATGGGTTGAAATTTATATGATGTATCAATTGTGTGAGAAGGATGTATTTCATACAAGATCTGACAACAGGACAACCTTGGAATATATTGACATTATTCATCTGAGGTTTGGGTCATACAAATTACGGGAGTTTTACCGGAGGCCAATGTAGAAAACAGCTAAAATACGCTCAGTGGGATTTTTTTATAGAAAGATTAAAAATACAGGAGAAATACGGGAAAATATTTAAACGGGATAATAGTGGAATATAATGGTAAAATACAGGAGAATCCCAGGAAAAATGGGAGGGTTGACGGGTATGATATTGAAATAACATAAATAAACATTCAATGAATTCAAAGAAGTGTTTCATGAACTGGATCAACTGATTCTTTGAAAAGATTCGACTCATTAGAACAATTCTTTTACAAATCATTCATTGCTGCATCTGTCTAGATAGATAGATAGATAGATAGATAGTTGACCTCTATAATGAATCAATTTAGTTTGTGAACACAACATTCAGACTGTTTTGGAGCAACTGAGTTACTGAAAATATTTGACCCATAAGAACAGTTCTTTCATAAATTGGATAATCTGTCCAGATAGATAGATAGAAAGATAGATAATTTTACTTTAACTTTAATTACTAGTGTAAAAATGAAGAGGCACAGTCACACAAACTAACACACCCCTAGTGTGTGTTTGTGTCTGGGTGAAGTGTCCTAATTAGAAAGAGGGTGGTAAAGGCCTGCAGCTTTGGCCCTCTTCACAGCTCTTGTGGCCTCTTCCTCCCCTCCGCTGAGTGTGAAAACAATAACAGTGGCCGCTCTGAAAGGACACAGGTGTCAACCATTGTGTGCTTTTTGAAAAGCATGGAAAGAGGGAGGTTAGGAGGCTAGAGGGTGGGCTAACACACCCTTTTCATCTAACTGCAAACACCCCCTCCAGCATCTCACCGCTTGACTAGTGCTGTCTCACAGGGAACAGGAAATCAGGGTCCAGAACAACAGCAGTTCTGTTTTTCTGCTAATTGGGAACATTGGGGGTCCTTTTAAAAACTGAATTTTGGAGATTAAATTTTAAGATAGCCATTAAATTTTGCTTAGATACATTTAAAGTGTTTCTTTTTTTCTTAAGATTTTTAAATGTTTGGATAACATGGAAATATATTTTAGTGGAACAAATCTGACTAGATCAATGCCTAGTTAGACAGACGGCATGTTAAATCAAGAATGAATAATTCAAACTGTTTGTGAACTGAATCAACTGGTTTATTGAATATATCATGAATCAGTCATAACTTCTTGATAGATAGATAGCCTATATAGATAAACAGACAGACAGACATTGAATCACTCAGACTGATTTCCTGAACTGGATCAACTGATTCATTAAAAAAGATCTGACTCATAAGAACATTTTTTTCACAAATCAGTCAGATAGATAGATAGATAGATAAACAATTAGTCCATAAATCATTCAGCCTGTTTTCATTAACTGGATCAAATGATTCATTGAAAAGATCTGACTCTTAATACCAATTCTTTCACAAATCTGGCATTGCTTCTTCTGTTCTGATAGATAGATAGATAGATAGATAGATAGATAGATAGATAGATCATTTGTTCAGTTCATGTCCATGGTGATGCTGGAGAGGGTGGGGGATTTATTGCTCAGCATTAGGAGCTCTAATCTGTTGCAGGTGTTACTGGCTGCTATCCCAGCCAGCCAGGCCCGTTCCTTCCCCCCAGAGGCCCCATCATGAGCGTGTATGCGGGCATGTGTGGGTGTGTGTCTGAGAGCGAAGGGGAAAGTGTGAGTAAAAAGAGATAGTTTATGTGTAATGCGTAAGGCAGTGCACGTTAAGTAGGAGGAGGTTCTGGCTTTGATTTCTCCTCTTAAACCCAGTCAAGTACATGAGAATTGATACAGCCTGGCTTAATTTCAGTTCATCTAGCTCTTCTGTGAATTTGATATATTATGACCCACCCGTGCTAATTGCAGGGAATTAATGTGAAGCATCTCTCTAATGAAGGACTCACTCAGAAGAGAAAAGTCTTAATCTTGGCAGTCATACAATCAAACCCCCTACTGGACGAACTTTTGAGACAGTGAAAGGGGAACAAGTGCATGTACAAGAGTTTGTTGTAGCTATTATCAAGAGACTGCTGCCCTCTTCTGGACATATTGTGTTACAGCCAAGTGTATTCTGTTTGGTGCAAATACCATACAGCAATATTCTTTAGAACATGGGTGTTCCTGGAGGGCCACAGCCCTGAACAGTTTAGATTCAACCCTAATTAAACACACCTGATCCAACTAATCAAGTCATTTAGGCTTATTTGAAAACTACAAGGTGTGTGTGTTGGTGCAGGGTTGGAACTAAACTCTGCAGGGCTGCGGCCCTCCAGGAACTGAATTTGACACCCCTGCTTTAGAGGTTTAACATAATTTAATGTTGTGATTATACATTCAAAAGTGTGATAGTAGTCTGTAAATCAGCACAGATATTGTGTTCGTGCCGCGGTAGGCTATATTACAAAAATTAACCATGGTTTTACTACAAATAAAACCAAAACAAACATGGTTACTATAGTTAGTATTATTTTATTTCCTTTATTTTATCAGGATAGTCCCATTGAGATATAAAATCTCTTCTTCCAGGGAGTCACAAAAAGTTAAACCATGGTAACCACAAATTAACCATGGTTTTGCAACGCTAACCATAGTTTAACCATGGTATTTGTAGTAAAACTGTGGATATACAAATGGTAGTGAATACGCCAAAAAAACATGGTTACTACAATTTTACTATAATAACTATGGTTAATTTTCGTAAGGGATTACCTGATTTGCATAATTCCTTGAGTGAAGCGCAGGTATGCTACATCGTGTGCTTTTATGGATGCAATTCTTTGTCTAAAACCCCATAAATGTCTTGAAATTTATCATTGCACGCTCTGAATGTTAGAATTTATCAGCAGTAAAACTCAGGCGGCAAGCTTTTAGTGAAACTTCTTTATTGTCGAGTCTATATAAGCTATTCAGACACATCGATAGTGTGTGCAACTGATAAGAAAAAATTAGGTAGGCCTAAGTTCAGAGTACTTTACAGAAGTGAAGTAGTTTAATCTACACAGACAAAAGATCTTCCGTTCACGTCCTGATTACATGAAAAATATGTTTTTAACAGACTTTACAAACAGCTTCTGCCAAAAATGTGCATAAAGTTTGTGAACAGACATAGTAAAATAATACACAATGTTTAAACTCTTTTAATCTTTACATCAGCAATATGTTATTTCATTATAAAGCTTTATTTTTGGTCTTCAACAAAAGGGAGAAGAACTCATCGCCCTCATGAGCACCAGGGCTTGGTGTGTCAAAGCACATGCGTTAACCAATGCTCTGCTCCACACATAGATTTCCATGAAACTGTCAGCTTCCAGTAACTGGTTCCTTATTAACTTGTGGATTATATGTGTAGGAGTTTTGAATCGCCTGGTCCCTCAAGTAGGGGAACCAATCCCTGAAGAGACAGGCGTAGAAGGTGTACCAAGGGTAAAAGGCCTCAGACTGTCGAGACGCTCCAGCTTCGATAATGTGCCAGGCAGCTTCGTGTGCAGGGAAGGCGGTCATATTGATGTAACCTCTGCATTAAACACATCACAGAGATGAAGAATGAGCCTTTATCTGTAACTCAAGTGGTCATGTTTGATAAAGAATGTTTGAGTTGCATAAGTAAGTGCTATTTATGACCACAAATTAGACATTGCCTGCCAATTTGCTAGCAACACTAGGCAAAACTTATACTCTACAGTTTTAAACACTGTTGAATTTTGCCGATTTTGTTCATGTTTCGCTCGCTCTTGTTTGTATATTTTATTTTGGACATTACACTGGCATTTACTTGCCTGGAGGCATTACATTTGTTAATTAATTTCTGCCGCTTTGTTATCTGTTGTTTTATTATTCTTTTATGGTGTTTCGCCTTTATTAAAATTAATATTTTTATATTCAATCCCGACAAATAAGCCCTCCCCCATATTTCTCAGAATGTTGTTCATTTCTTTATGTCTAAAAGTTTATCATTAACAGAAACTGAGTCTACTTTTAATTAATTGTAAATTTTGCAATTCATTTATTAGCATAAAGAACCAAAGATCTTAATATTAGCTTGTTCTTACTTGATTTTCTCCATTGCGCTATCTGTGTCGATCAGGCCGAGTATGCAGATGGTTATGGACACATTGCTTTTTTGCATAGCTAGCTCATGCTGAAGGCCTCCAAAGAAACCGTTGATTGCAAACTTTGTTGCGGCATACGGCAAAGCAAAGGGGCCACATATTTTTCCTGTGGAAAAGAGTTGGACGTTATTCCAGCATCTGTTTGTTTGTTAAACCAGTGACAATTGTGAGAAAAGTGTCATATTTTAATCACCTAGCAGGGAGGAAACAACAACTATTGATCCGTTACTCTTTTCAAGAGTTGGCAAAGCTTTCTGGGTCATCTGTGCATAACTAAGAAAATTCACCTATAAGAGGGTATAAAATGAATGACAAATCAATCACATGTTTTAGTTATATAATGGCATCAAATGTAACATGTATGCTTCACCCAAAAATTACAATAAAGAAGTTTGAATGAGATTTGAGAACTAAATTGCTTTTACAGTATGTCCTTTTTGGTCCACATTCATTTTTGGGGGAACTAACAAAGTCACTTGTCAATACAAAGTGTTTACATAGAGATTCTACACCTCTAGTAGCCATCGTGTGTGCTCCACGTCTCCATCCCACATTTTGTACGGACTGGGCCCGATGTGGTTCAGAACCAGGTAATCCAGACCCCCGAGCTGTTCGATGGCGTACTGCACCACACTTTCAGCATCGGAGGGGCTCGCCATGTCCGCAGGGATGAACAAGGCTCTTTGAGCCCCCAATTCCAAGCACTTGCTCACAACCTGAGTTGAGATGAATGAAGCAATCAGATATCCTTGAATCATGTAAATGGTGAATGAAAGGAGAAAACCCAACTGACCTGTTCTAGGACATTTCCTCTCCTCGCCGTGATAACGAGTTGGGCTCCTAAACGTGCATAGTGGTACGCTAACTGCTCGCCGATGCCAGTACACTCTTAAAAATAAAGGTGCTTCACGATGCCATAGAAGAACCTTTTTTGTCTAAATGGTTCCATAAAGAACCTTCAACATCTGAAGAACCTTTCTGTTTCACAAAAGGTTCTTTGTGGTGAAAAAAGGTTCTTCGGATTACAAAAATGTAAGCAAGAGCTGGTTCTTTGAAGAACCTTTGACTGAATGGTTCTTTGTGGAACCAAAAATGGTTCTTCTATGGCATCGCTTGAAGAACCTTTTGAAGCACCTTTATTTTTAAGAGTGTACTGGCACCAGTCACCAGCACCCTGGCACCTTTCAAGGACTCTAAAAAAGACATAGTTCATAGTATGATGTTGAATATTGGGCCATTCACCCAGAATGCGAGACGCAGGCAGTCGAATGGGGAAAAAAGTTCTCGAGTTGAGCGCCATATTTTTAGAACGCTGTATCATGCAAGAAAATTGAGTGCATTGGTCAAACATGTCTGTTTAGCACGTTAATGTGGAAAAACAACAGAAATATAATAGAAACAGCCCTTAACACCATGTCTACACTGAACGTGAGTGATGCAGCAAAAGTCAATAGAACTCTTTATCACCAGTGATGCTATTTGCATGCCCACCGGACCATTGGGTGAACGTCTGATGCATAAGGCACACAAAATGCGAAACGCTTTGGGAGTTTCGAAGTCATGATTTGATTGGTTGAATTCTACAGGGTTTCAGAGAGATGTAAACCCTGTAGAATTCAGGGTTTATTATGAATTCTTTATCTGAAGTCTTTAAATTCGACTTTACATTTTCACGCCACTAAACATGATGTTGAAGTGGCGTGATTCTTGGCCAATGAAAGCTGCTACACTGTAAAAAAAAAAAAAAAAAAAAGTTGAGAAAACTTAAGTTTAAGGCAACCAGCTTCAACAGATTTTTGAGTTTTCTCAACTTATTTTTGTAGGAGATTTTTGAATTTTCTAAACTTTTTTTGTATAAATTGAATACAAGAAGTTGAGAAAACTCAAAAAATCTGCTGAATCTGGTTGCCTTAAACCTTTCTCAACTTTTTATTATTATTATTATTTTATTTTTTTACAGTGTATGGAGTACAGAACTGAAGGCACGGCTATACGAGAGTCAAATGACAAGTCATTGCATAAAAATGCCTCATAATTCCATAATGGTATATTTAATGTCCGTAAAGGTCTAATGACAAATCCAGCTTTCACAGTTTATTAGAAGATTGTATGTATGGCCTTTTCCCATTAGTCACGTCGATTGTGGGTAGCAAGTTATATTAAACTTCTCCAATAGCTTCTCTGTACTCCAATAAACGCTCTGCGGTAAATAATTATTTTGAGGGCAAAACGAGGTGCTACAACTGCTGCAGGACAGGGATGTTCCTTTGTTTGTCACACATCCTTAATTGCATAAATGTCATTGTGGCCCAGTAAATTAAAGCCTTGACTGATTCTTGGTGGGGTTTTTGGCAAGAGCACTCAATATTTATGCATACATGAGAAAACATGATCTGTGGGGCACTTTTATAATCATCATGCAAGTTCATGTTGATGACCATCAAATGTTAGACATCAAGGATTATCTATCGCATTGCCAAATCAATTTCAATGATCTTAACGGGAAATAAAGTGCAATAATCAACTCTATATTAAAACTAGTGCTGTCAAACGAAAAATCACGATTAATCACATCCAAAATAAAAGTTTTTGTTTACATAATATATGTTTGTGTATTGTGTATATTTAGTATGTATATATAAATACACACACACATACAGCATAAATTAAATATATATATAAATATATTTAATATATAAACGTAACATATTTTTCTGAAATATATAGGCCGACATGTGTGTATTTATATATACATAATAAAGATACACAATACACAAACATATATTATGTAAACAAAAACATTTATTTTGGATACGATTAATCACGATTAATCATTTGACAGCACTAATTAAAACTGTTATAAATTGTCAGTTCAAGTCAGAGTTCAGGTCATGTTTCTTTCTTAAACACACTCGTTCATTCACTGTGATGGTGAAACATAAGCATATCATTTGATAAACAATTTTATATTATACTATTTGTTCATATAGCCTAATTGTTTTCTTGCCTTGCACAACACAGCCGATTATCTCAAAGTAACACAAATAACGATAAATTAGTAGGCTACTATCTGAGTTATGTACTTTCTTGCTAGTTAATATTGTTCTTTATTGTATTTTTCTACACAGTGTGTTTACTCAATTTGACTACAGTAGGCTAGTCTATATTTGATAAACAATTTCTATAAAATTCCTGCTTATTTTGTGGAATAAAACCTTATGATATCTGGGTTTTGAGGAACACATTAAAAGAAGTTAAAGAGAAAATAATGTCTCGTTTCAAAATACAATATAATAATAGCCTATTTCAACAGCTTATTAGTTCCGCCCAAATCTTGCCAGAAGAAAGGAAGAAAACAAATTCTTCCTCCTAAATCCTGGTTTGACTAATCACGGGTCTTGCACATGCTTTTTGTGTGGTATTACAGGTTATACGAATATTAAATTTTATTACAGCACGTAGATAAACAGAAAGGTCATTCAACTCACCCTTATTAAATGCCGGAGCACTCCATCGAACCGCGATGAAAGCAACGCATATGCTGCCCAACAACAGTAACTTTGGCATAAAGATTCATTTGAGGAAATCTGTGGGAGATTAAAATGCACAGCTTACAGAAATATGAAGTTGAACCGATCAACTGTCAAAAATCAGAACTAGCAGAACCGGATCATATGTGTGTCAAAAGGCGGAGCCATATCAAAGTACAATCCGATTTATGTGGTGCAGCCTTTATAATCTTGGGAGCATAAATGCACTGTATATTCTATAACAGGGATATTAACATTCATTTTTTTTTTTTTTTATTATTTAAATGTTTGTTTTTAATTCCGTTTTCGTTTTTCTTTGTGTGTAGGCTATGTGTGTGTGTTTTAAAATTCAGAACAAAATGACTGATTAGAAAATAAAAACCGAAAATCAAGGTTATCTTAATTTTCAGTAACTAGCCTACTAGGCCTACATGGCTAAACGTTTTCTTTTATTTTTTGTTTTCTTTACATGGCTAAACTATATCGACTACATTTTTTTGGCGTTTATGCTAATAAAAATATCCTGTTAACTTTAAACCACAATATCACATTAAATTCATATTTTAATGATTAATTCAATTAAATAACAATAGCCTACTGAAACAAAGCAGCTGGCAGCAAGTTTAGTGAATTATTATGGCGGCACATTCATCAAATAAATACCACCACACGTCTATTAAAGTAACAATTACAATAATCTGCTTTTAAATCTTGTAATTTTTCAAATTACATATAACACATTTAACATGTTTTTATTTACCCGACGTTTATGTTGTCGAACGTGCGGATAGTGAAAGTCGTATCGATTCAAAACGAACTTTATTGCTAACGTTACCAGCTCGTTCTGCTGGAGCAAATGCCCTTGTCAGTGGAGTTTGCTGTCAAGATAAAGCAAAATATCTTGTAAAGCAGGGTTTTATTTCACAGTTTTGTGCTTAATATCATACCATTGCTTTTAGGACCATGGCGGCCAAGATTTTGCCTGTAGTCAAGTAAGTATTTTTGCGTTGTTGTATATGCAGCTAATTAGCAGTTAGCTTACAAGTGTCTGTTTGGGCTTGAGAGTGATGCTGCTGACTGGGATATTTTGTGCAGCATTATATTTTATAATATTTGTATTAGTTAGAAATTAAATTAGCATGAATTCGAGTAGCTATCTTATTGGTAGGAGCTAGTGTGCTAAGTTAGTTCGTAACGTATATTTATTAGCAAGAACTTAACCAGTGTAAACATTAAATATTGGCTTTTTGTTTTGAATTTTAGTTAAGCTAAAACGTTAATATTGCTCGTCTGATAATAACTCAAATAGCTTGCAAACATCTCATTGTGACTTTTGACGTTGAATGACTGAATTTGTGTCGATGTAACGTTATGTTTCAGGTTTGCAACAAAAGTTACCATTGCAGGTGGCGCGCTTTATGTTGCATGTGATTCAGGGCTTCTTGGAGATGGCAAAGAGGGATCTGTCGCCTTGGGTCGAGCTAAAGCTGCCATCCCACCTGCTGTGGAGGAGTGGATGAAGTATTTCGGCTTCGAGGTATGAGAAGTTCTGAAACTGAGTTATTAATGAAACCGAAAGTAGAGCCTTTGACTTTTGATGCAGTGTAAGGGTATTTAAAGTAAGATAGATGACAGTACTGAAATCATCAATGAGAACTTACCTGATATTTATTTACAAAGGTGTGACAGCAGGGGCCTGTTTCATTAAACAAGTTTACCAAATAAGCCAGGTTTATTTCAGTTAGTCTGACTTATTTTGAACCAAATCAACTGACAATAAGTCAGACTAACTGAAATAAACCTGGCTTATTTGGTAAACTTGTTTAATGAAACAGGCCCCAGGTATAAGAATACACTAGCTTTCAAAAGTTTGAGCCAAGAACGTTTTTTAAGAGATTAATACTTTTATTCAGCAAGGTTGCATTAAATTCATCAAAAGTGACTGACAGTAAAAGCATTTATAATGTTACAAAAGATTTGTTTAAATTTTTTTTTTGGACTTTCTATTCATCAAAGAATCCTGAAAAATATGACATTTAAAAAAAAAAAAAATGAAGCAGCAAAAATGTTTTTTGAGCAGCAAATCAGCTTCTGAAGAATAATGTGACACTGAAGACTGGATGCTGAAAATGCAGCTTTGCATCGCAGGAATAAATTACATTTTAGAATATATTCAAATAGAAACTAGTTAAATTGTAATAATATTTTACAGTATTTCACAATAATTCTGTTTTACTGTATTTTTGATCAAATAATTGCAGCCTTGGTGAGAATAAGCTTTCAAAATATAAAAAAAATCTTGCTGACCTCAAACTTTTGAATGGTAGTGTATGTGTAGTTTCGTAACTGATGTGTAATGCTGACCAGCATACTTCTCATGATGCTGTCTGTGTGGTATTATTCTGTTGTTTCAAGTCACTTTATTTTAATGTTTTTTTTGTTTGTTTTTTAATTCAATATTTTAGCTTCCTGCCACGCCCAAAATTGAGTTTTCCCCACTGGATGCATGGAATTCAGGTAAATGATAGTGTATTTGGTGGAAGATGTTTGTATATAATCAGTTTTTACCACACAAATAATGTAAATTTAATATATATATATATATATATATATATGAATATAATGTAGTCTTGTGACCGCTCCATTTTTTTCACTCAGGGGTCCAGAAGTCTATCCATGCCCTATCAGTCGCCCCGTCCACAGTTAGTGACTACACCAAACAAGGCCTCCAATACGTTAAAGACTTCACAAAATGAGCATTTAGAACTTTAAAATTAGTATAAGTTGCTATTGAAACATTTCAGTGGATGAGAAGACTTACGCACTTCAAGAAGTGTTTTCCCTTGCATATATATATATCACAGACTGAATTCCATTAAGTTTTGAGAAACAACAAGTAGAATGATACAAGATATGAAAATAATAATGGTACAAACCAAATTGTTTATTTTTTCATTTTTTTCCCTTTGGTAACAGAAAAAACAGAACTATACAGTTGTAAAGCTTTGAGAGGAGTCAAAAATAATTTGAAGATCATAATATAATTGTGTTCTATATGTATATTGTTATTCAAATCTTTTATTTATTTAAGAAATCTCTTCCTGGAAGTGTTCTGTTCTGGCATTGATCTTCCCCTTGAATCATCTGAAATTCACCCTTTTTATATAGGCACTAAAAAGGACTGCAACTGAGTTTTGTATAGTTTATAATCCCATGTTGCTCTGTCTGATGTAAAATAAATAATGTCAAATATTTTGAGGGATGTAGTTCTTCTGCATGAATGTGTTTGCTAACAACTACTTTTTTTGGAGCTTGTTGTTTACAAGACTATAGAAGTTAAGCTTGGAGTCAGTTTATATAGGTTCTAACCACATGAAAGCATTACTTAGTAACACTTTTCAGCTTTACCACACAGTGATGCTGCATTTATGTCGAGATAGACCCCAGCTCCTTTCTGCAAGTCTTGACTCATTTTGAAAGTTGCCGCACATGTCTTCTTACCAGAACATGTTGACTAAAGAACACGTATATGTGTGTGGAAACATGTTAGGGGTTTGTGGGTTTTGTGCATTATGGCCTGCATAGTTAAGCAGAAGTCCATTTAAACTAAGGAAATGCAGCAAATGACAAGAACTAGGGGTGGGCGATGTGGCTCAAATATAATCTCAATCTACGACCTTATCACGATTGTTTTTCATGTTGGTTTTAAAGACAGTTTTGCAAGTTACCGAGCAGTAAAAACTAGCAGGCCCTACTGGCTTAACTAATATAAATAAAAATCCTCAAGCTTATTGAGGGCAAGTAAACAGTCAAAACAAAGACACAAATGCCAAGCAGAAGAACAAATATAAGTCATACAAATTAAATACACATTACTTTACAATTTTCAGGTAAGTATATTTAACAGTAGTATTTAGGTAAAAAAAAATACAGAAATTGAATGAATTAACAAAGTGGAAAAGATAATTTATGTATGTATATATATATAACAATACCCGTTCTTGTCTCAGGACAACTTTGATGAACTATTTTGATCCACTTCAAATGTTGAGTACTGTGTGTATATATATGTATATACATATGAAATATACATTGATTTATATCAAAGCTCCAAAAATTATATGGTCAAGAGCATTGAGTGATTATCTTTTTTGTTTCTTTTTTTGATTAACATTAACAATATAGACAACAGCAGGTTTATTAGGCTACTGTCACTTTAAGACCTAATGCACTTTTCCACCACTACCACCACCATGCTTCACTGATGAGGTGGTTTGCTTAGGATCATGAGCAGTCCCTTGCCTTCACAGTTCTGGAACAACATCCTATGGACAGATGAGACCAAGATCAACTTGTACCAGAGTGATGGGAAGAGAAGAGTATGGAGAAGGAAAGGAACTGCTCATGATCCTAAGCATACCACCTCATCAGTGAAGCATGGTGGTGGTAGCGTGGGCATGTATGGCTGCCAGTGGAACTGGTTCTCTTGTATTTATTGATGATGTGACTACTGACAAAAGCAGCAGGATGAATTCTGAAGTGTTTCGGGCAATATTATCTGCTCATATTCAGCCAAATGCTTCAGAACTCATTGGACGGCGCTTCACAGTGCAGATGGACAATGACCCAAAGCATACTGCAAAAGCAACCAAAGAGTTTTTGAAGGGAAAGAAGTGGACTGTTATGCAATGGCCAAGTCAATCACCTGACCTGAATCCGATTGAGCATGCATTTCACTTGCTGAAGACAAAACTGAAGGGAAAATGCCCCAAGAACAAGCAGGAACTGAAGACGGTTGCAGTAGAGGCCTGGCAGAGCATCACCAGGGATGAAACCCAGCGTCTGGTGATGTCTATGCGTTCCAGACTTCAGGCTGTAATTGACTGCAAAGGATTTGCAACCAAGTATTAAAAAGTGAAAGTTTGATTTATGATTATTATTCTGTCCCATTACTTTTGGTCCCTTAACAAGTGGGAGGCACATATGCAAACTGTTGTAATTCCTACACCGTTCACCTGATTTGGATGTAAATACCCTCAAATTAAAGCTGACAGTCTGCAGTTAAAGCACATCTTGTTCGTTTCATTTGAAATCCATAGTGGTGGTGTATAGAGCCAAAAATGTTAGAATTGTGTCGATGTCCCAATATTTATGGACCTGACTGTACATACAGAAATAAACAGGACATGTTTATAGGACATAGAAGATCACAATCGCTACAATTCATTTGAAAAGTAGGTTGTGGACATCTTAAAGATCGATCAAGATAGAAAAGCATCACCCCTAATGAGATCTTTTGCTGTAGAGTAACTAATGTGATGGCAGATGCTCTTTCTGGACCAATTTCTTCTCACACTTTTTTTTTCTTTTTTCTTTTTTTTCACTCTTTCCTTCAACCTTGTTTGCTTCATGCAATGAATGGAAAAGTGTTTCCTTTCCTTCAACATTTTTGTGACTGTCTAATATAAATCTTAAAAAAATTGAGACTAAATGTCCTTTAATGAATGGAGTTATTTGCTGTAAAGACTTTTTATGCACCTTGACAAATCAACTGCTTGTGTCTTCAGGAATTCTTAAACGAAGATCAAATATGTACATTTATTATTTTTGAAGGCATGTAAGTCTTCTCTAACTTTTTTCCCAGTGTTGCATCTATTTCTGTTTAACTAGACAGTTGTGTAACTTAGGATGTGGTGATGGTGCTGAACTTTAGCAGTGGTTGAGAATCAAACAGCCCCCTAGCTGGTTTCACTCTCTCTGAAGTGGTGCTTTAGAAAGGAAAAATGCAAAGTCATTGCTTATTGAGTTTTTGTTGTTCTTTTATTGACAAATTTTGACAACTAGCATACACATGGCACCATAACAGCTGACTTTGGCTGCACGACAGTAAAATGCATTTTCGTAGCATCAGGCACCTCCTCTGATCACGTCACTGATCCACTTTTTGTATTTAGATATTTCAGTGTAAATATTGGGAACGTTTGGGTAGTCACAGTTTTGTGACAGGTTGAAAGAGACAATCCCCACTGCTGTCCCACTGCACACCAGCGGTCCACCCGAATCACCCTGCAATAACAACGCATTGGAGATCGATTAACAGTCTCATTTTTATTGAGTTCAGAAGAATATATACTCACAAATTATGAACTTTCTTTAAAATATTGATGTAGACGTACCTGGCAAGCACCACTTTTGGTCTCGAAACCCCCAGCACACAGGACATTGTTGGGGAGATTCTGACGCACTTTTTTCCACATTGTCTGGCAGATGGTGGAGTTGATAATCAACACGTCTGTGGCCAGAAGATCGTTCACCATATTTTCCTGTTCAGTTTTACCCCATCCTGCAACCTTGCACTTGGTCTTTGGTTTCAGTGGTTTGTCCTTGATCTGGATTTTGATCTTTTTCACACCTTTGCCATTTTTCAGTTTCTTGGACAGCTAAAATTTCACATAAGAAAAGTGTCATTTTTGTGATTACCATTAATGGTGTTTAATCCAATTATTTAATTTTAATTATTATTAAATTCTAAAATAAATTAAGTATTTAATGATACATTTATATTTAATGATACATTTATTATGTTTTATATTAAATTTAAATTTAGTCATGAATATTGTACCTTCAGAAGCATGATGTCATTCCCAGTTTTGGCGTCTTTGAATGATGGGTGCTTATGTTTGTTTTGCACTGTATATCTTTTCAGATTTGTTCCTTTTGGACTGATGTTGTGGGTGCCCAGGATCACAGTCATGTTGCCACTTTATTCATAACATGAACATAATTGCATTTTAGTAAACAGTTTTATTGAACACCAAACATATTCCAGGTTAACAATAGGCTTACCTTTTATCGCAATGTGCGGCCGTGAGCACGTAGCTTTGGTGGATCAGGAATCCTCCGCATGTGTGTTTTCCATCAATCTGCACTGATGCCATGTACAGCATGGAGTTCTTCTTGGCTTTTTTGCCATTGATGATATCAGCTCCAAATGTGCCTAAGCAAACAAAGATGCACGTTTGAGATGACAGAAAACTGTTACAGAAAACAGTTCAGTTATCATTTTATAATCAGTAAAGCATTAGTTTGCTAACCAGTCAATAGCAAGCTCATCAAAGCTACTGAGAGCAACAGGCCTGCTGCATTCATCTTGATAAAATGCTGCTGGTGCGACGACCACAGTCATTTATATAGGTCTCTACCACAAGACACATCCTGGCAGTCAGTACTGATTCAAGATGCAGAATTTGCAATAAATAAGGTTTGTTTTCATTGAATACAAGATCTTCTCCAGCATATCTTGGTAAAACTGACGTCTTTCAGATGCAGTTTAATTTCTTTGGCAGCATTGCTCTAGAGTCTAGACTTATGATTGAATCCTGTGATTGGTCTTTTGGTTTGAACAAACCTGTGTTTTGTCATGGCTTATTTTCAATGTTGTAGTAGAATTTTCTAGATTTTTTACAGCACAGAACATGTACCACAAATGGATGTGGCACTTTTCATGAATAGGGTGTCCCAGACTGTGACAAATCCTTTGTTGTTGTTGTTTTTGTCGTGAAACTATTGGATATGTTTGTTAAATATCACCTAGAATGAAACATTGCTTTTAAACACATCATGGCCCGGTTTCATAGACAGGGCTTAGCCTAAGCCAGGTTTAAGCCATAGTTCAATTAGGACATTTAAGTAATTTTTATAAAAATGCCTTAGAAAAAAAGCATTACTGGTGATCATCTTAAGACAAAACAAAGGCACTGGCATGTTTTAAGATCAGTCAGTGCAAGTTTCTTTCAGTTGAAACAGCTCAGATTTAAATTTGAGTCTAGGACTAGGCTTAAGCCTTGTCTGTGAAACCGGGGGCATATGTCTTTATCATGGCTTTATATGGTAATTTTTGGTTTGCCCCTTTGTGGTCTTGACCTTCTTTACAGTTTTCAGTTACAACAGTCAGGCTATGACCCTGTTGCTATATGGGACATTCTACAGAATTGGTCCAAACTGCTGTCCCGCAACCAAAAAAAAAAAGAATTACACATTTAGAAAGAATTTACTAAGATCCTTCTATTATGTATTGAAACCCACAATCATAATTTATAGGGTACTTTCAATTGGGAGGTGGGCGGCTGTCTTAAACCCTAACCCCTAAATTTCAACTTGTGAAAATATTGAAAAAAATCTGTTGCTTTTTTTATAATTTTTAATTTTTTTTCCCCAAGACATTTCCAACTCTGACTTCGGACCAATTCTGTAGAAGGCCCCATATATGTATATATTCTTGCTAGAAAATAAAAACACAAAAATGTGAGTTTTAAATTGAATTTGGAATCCCAAATTTAGTATCATCAAAAAGTCAATTAGGAAAAAAAAAATCACAATCAACCTTTTCTGAATGTTAAACTGACTTTAATTTTTTTTTTTAAAAAATGACTGATTTTGTACCCTTCTGATGGAAAATGTTATTTCAAATGTGTATATCAAACCAAAATGCAGCCACAGGTATCTGATATACTATCAATCCCTGGGTTTGTGTTTAAATGCGTTATTATTGTAACCCATTATATCCACAAAAGCATGGACATTTTGAGGCAATTTTTCTCATAAACAACAATCTGCAGGCACAGAAATGGTCATTGTGAAAATACAGGGACAAGTCATCAGCAAAACAATTTTATTTGGTCAGTATTGTATGATTAAGCATAATTTGCAAGTGCTGTGAACACATAACTCTTAATTTTCTTTGCTTTGATCCAAAGTGCATATTTTGAAATATCTGTAGATATTTGGAACATCAGGATATTTACACCCGTTTATGTTGGAGGAGGCAATGCCCACTGCCACTGAATTGCACACTAACAGGCACCCAGAATCGCCCTGCAAGAAAATATGCGAAGATGGGTTTAATAGAAAAGCAATGGAACATCCCTAATCCAAAAAAAAAAAATTGTGTTTATATGAAGATGAGGCTGTGGCTAGTTGTCACACTTTTTATCTTTCTTAATTGTCTTGAAACCTTATAGTTTATACACTTAAGACATAGGGCCCTATTTTAACTATCTAAGCGCATGGTCTAAAGCGCAAGGAGCAGGTGTTTTGTGGTGAATCCACTTTTGCTAGTTTAACGACGGGAAAAACGGTCGGTGCGATCTGAGCATGGTCTAAAAGGGTTGTCCCTATTCTCTTAATGAGTAACGGGTGTGTTTTTGGGCATAAACCAATCAGAGTCTCATCTCCCATTCCCTTTAAGAGGGAGTTGCGCTCGTGCCATGGCGGATTCGCTATTTTAAACGACGGAATTTTAAGGGGCACAGACTGAACGCGTCTCCAGAGAGCAAACGGATCTGCTCATGCGCGAACAAATAGGTAGGCTAATTCTGATACACGCAATGACTATCCATTATGACACGTATGACATTTTTATATTTATGTAGCCTACACAATAATATTCTTTTACACTGTAATCCTTTCATTTTTAATATTTGGCATGTTTGTGTGCTGTTGTGCGTCCCTGTGTGTAATAAGCAAAGTGAAAGCTCCTTGTGGACCCGCCCAGAGGTGCATTTTCTACTAACGCGCTCTCCAAATAACAAAAAAAAAAATAGTGCGCCATTGACTTAGACCAGGTTTGAGTTGGTCTATGGAGCAGTCTATTTTCAGTTCCTCAAAATAGCAAGGTGCGCCTGAACACACCTCTTTTTTTAGACCAGCACGCCCATGGGCGCACAAATGGGCGCAAATGCATTTGCCATTTAAACAACGCGATGCAGTATGGGAAAATGAAAACTGCGTTGGGCTGAAACTTGCAAAAACACTTGTGCCGCATTGCGCCGGGTGTATGATAGGGCCCCTAGTGACAACTTGCCCCAGTCTCTCCTGTATGTTTCGTACCGAGCACACTCCTCCGTTCTGTTTATCCTCCAGCACACATGATGTTTGGTGGAAGTTGTGTGATGCTTTCTTTGTATTTCTACCATGCTTCTTTGCAGTCGCGGATGTCAACAGTTGTGACATTCAAGGCTAAAAGGTCATTAACAGCAACCAAGCACTGGCTATTGCTTTTAACTCTGTAATGTTGATGTGGGATTTTCACCGTCTTCACCTTTCCTCCCAAAATTGCTTTCCTGGAAACCTGAAAATGCAAATACTTAGTTATTAAATGTGCATGTCGTCTTGTGAAAATTTCATCACAACCCAACAGGTGTTTCTTTATCTTTAGAAGCATGATGTCATTACACATCTTAACGTTTTTAAATGTTTTTGGTATAAATTTGCGAACCACATCAAATCTTTTTAGATATTTCTGAGGAGATGTATTATGGTCACCAAGAACGACAGTCATCTCTTCACTGGAATGCAATAAAGCGGAGGGAGTCAAACTCACATTTTCATGAATTGTTCAATCACCAATCATAATTTACTCGTTCCAAAGAGCTTAGATATTTAATTTAGTGATGAATATGGCTAAAAAAATGAACAACTTACCTTGCACAGTGTGCAGCTGTGAGCACATATTGAGGATGTATCAGAAATCCTCCACATTCATGTTTTTTTTATTGGTCTGCACTGAGACCATGTATTGCAAGGCTTTTTTTCCCTTTGATTGTCATCTCCAACCACAACTATTGAGAAAAAGACAGAAATGACTATAAACTCAAACAATGGTCCCTTTAATGGCACAAGTGCAATGTATAAGAATTACTAATGAAAGAAGCTACCTGTGGTGTGCAGTGTGGTCACAGCTGTGGTGAACAGAATCGCAGTGAAATGTGTCATTGTGCTTGTGGAACATTGAAAATGTGTCACTGACTTTTAAACTACTCAATGTGAAAGGGCAAGCCTCCCTTTACACAGCAAACCACAGCATTTCCTGGATGTTTCTTCTGTTAATTCACCCAAAAATGAAAATGGTCATCATTTACTCACCCTCATTTAATTCCAAACCTGTGTGATTTTTTTTTTAAGAATGACAGAACCTCAGACACTTTGAACTTCTGAGATGGACAACACACACACAGTGTATTAACATACAGACATCTGTCTCCACATCCCACTGAGAGAAAATGCGGGAAAACATCTCTCTCACATATGCATCAGTTCCTTTTCATCCCCTTCCTTCCCCTCACCCATCCTTCCCTTCACTCAACTCACTCAGAATGGTCAATAGTAGAATTGTCTCAGGGTGTCTGGTACAATGGTCTCATTCTTACAAGAAGTAAACTAAAAGGTAATACAGATCCTAAGAGTTTAGAGAGATTTTGCATACTGTAGAGGGCGAGTCAGTTCCCAGTGCTTTTCATGCAAAACTACCTTTTGTCCCAAATGGTGATAACTCGATCAATGCAAATTCCAGTTGTTAGTTCCTGTCTCCATTTCGGGGGATGTTGGTCTTGGGCTGAGTACTTAAGGAAATCTAGCAAGAAGATTAGGGCCTTCTGTAGCTGGAATGAGCCCATAGGATGAAGTGTGCTCGCACACTTCATATTATGTATTTTTCTCAAGTCAGGTATGTTTACTCTTAGATTCATCTTTGAGATTTTGATGTTTTGTATTGAATTGATATCTTTGAATTGGCTGTATAATTGGCATAATACGTATTTACCTGACTGATAATAAATTGTTACATTTGATTTTATTTTATTCTGACTTACTCTGAAATTATTTTCTCAAGTAGATTAAGTGAAGGCTTATGTTACCTCAAACATGAGTCCAGGGTTAGTACAGACTAGATCTCAGGTTAGATGGAGCATGGGGCACATCAGGTGAGTTTCTAGATTTCTGACTAACTGCTTGACTTTAGTTAAGTTGTTATGCAGTTGCATTAACTATGGGGGGCTAGATAAAATACTATTGAAATACTAGCATGGTTCGGGCATATTTCATAGTACTAGCCATAACCTCTGGTTATTGTATCAGCTTTAGTCAAGTTATGTAGTTAGATCAACTATAGGGGGCTAGATCAAAACACTATTGAAGTATTAGCATATTTCATAGTGCTAGCCATAACCTCTGATTATTGTTTGAGCTTTAACTAAGTTGTTACATAGGTGACTGTAGGGTAGAGGGCTGCATTGGATTTGGGCTCCCGCGGGACCCAACGCAAATCTCGCGGGAGCGGGCGGTTTTACCTTTGCTGCGGGCGGGAGTGGGCGGTCAGAAAATTTTGCGGGAGACCCGCGGGGAACGGTAGGATTTGGCGCGTAATAGAAATGGAGTCAACGCACGAAGTTGAGAAGGAAATTAAAGCGGCTGTTTACTTGACAAAAGCAAAGCAAGGCAAGTCAGACATCTGGAAACAATTCTCAATTGTCACTGAAAGAAAAGGGAGAGTTAAACCTATTAGTAAGTTGTGATAAATGTGCAAAAGTGTTTGTTTACAACGAACATAAATCTGGCTCCTCTGCCCTGAGGCGACATACCTATTTTCTAAGTTCTATGTGTTTATTTATTTAATAAGTTAAAGTTATTTCATGTTGTGCTTTGGCTTATTTACTTTTTGTTTTATTTGTTATAACGGTTAAACTGTTTGTTTAGATAATTGGTGCGTGCATCATGCAGTAGGTTTAAAAACTGAGGTGCGCTAGTTGTGGCTTTGTTTTAACGGTTAATGTTTTACAACGCTAATAAAAAAATACTCAATGTTTTTGACACGTGTGGTGCTTTGGTTTAGCATTACTTCATCTTATTTAAATGCAGTCATGTTTAAAGCCTGTTATTCTGGATGTTAACTTGAACGAATATTTAGTCTGATCGTATTTGTGTACATTTTTCACAAGCTCTGAGAGAAAGTCCACGGGAGCGGGCGGGAGTGGATACAGACATTGCGGGCGGGAGTGGAACACGCAGTTTGTGGGAGCGGGCGGTCCTGGTCAGAAATTCATCAGGAGCGGGTGGGTGCGCCGTTGCGGGTTTAAGAAAACAGTCTAAACAGAACCACTATTTAAAAATGACAAGCATGAAGCGGTCTATTAAATAGTTAGTCATAACCTCTGACTAATGATCAGACTGGAGGGTTTGTGACCATGGGGTACATGTACATCGGCCGGCGTGCTACACCCTGAGCGACATAGATTCCTAATGAACGAGTAATAAAGTAAAGAGTTAACTAGAATAATCAAATGTCAGCAGAAGAATAATTAGAAACAGACAAACCAATTTGCATTTCAACCTAAATTCGAGGTCATAATAAAATGGAGTCAGATTAGAATTGAACGTAAATTTAATAACTTTGCGCGCTGAAAAGACCGAACACGCAAGAAACCTTCATCCACCATTGGATAACTTCTTTGGGCCAAGTGCGTGGACCTTACAACTTTTTTTGTCTGTGGAACACAAAACTGAGATATGTTGAAAACTGTTTTTCCATACAATGAAAGTCGGTGCAGTCCAAAACATCTGGTATCTGACCTCCATTGACATTGTGAATTCTATATAGAAAACTTTTTACAGAAGAAATAAGTCCCAAGGGACAATAAATTATGGAATAATACTTATTTTTGGGTCAGTTGTCCCTTTAATTCTATAAATAGTCAATTTTATTAGTTTTAGTTTTCAGTAATTTTACAAATTACTATCAATAGTACTATACTACTATTGCATCAAAATTTCTTTTTAAGATGTCTCCGCAAACTAGACTTTCTCATAGGGCGTCTGACCACATGCAATGAGCTCGGCCCCCACAGGAAACCAAGGCTGCTGAGAAGGGACGAAACCATCTTTCCACGGAAATGAATTTAGTGTTTGTCACATCTGACTAATTGATTAAAATGTATTCAATAAATTCATAATGAAATGAGCTCCAAAAATGGACACACAATCAACAGACTGCATTGTTGAAATAAAATGTTTATTAAGTTATACAAGTACATACTTTACACCTCCAAGAATAGCTTTTATCCAAGTTAGAAATTTGGAAATCTTGGTGTAAACATTTGGTCGCTTAGGTGAGTCACAGTTGTTTCGCTCGTTGAATGAAACGACACCGACAGCAACATTATTGCATACCAAGGGTCCTCCAGAATCCCCCTGAGAAAAGTCATGAAAGTTACAGGCCGTAAATAAAATTGAACTGTCACACTATTTGTGATTTGTCCAGAATATTCTTTGTACCTGGCAAAATCCTCCGCGACCACCTGCACACACCATACGTGAGGCAGAGTAAACTTTTCCCCAGTACTTCTTACATTCTTCTGCATCAGTGATGGTGACAGCTACCTCCATAAGCTTAGCACTCGCTGTACCATTGGTGGTTTTTTTCCCCCATCCTGCAACACTGCATTTGGCCTTGGTCTTGGCGTTGATGTCCTTATCTTTCTCTGGTATGGAGATCCAGTTGACGGTCTTGCCCTTTTTGACTTTTTTATGTAGCTACAGCAAGTAATTCAATCATTAATGCTGATGATAATTTTCAAAATGTATACAAATTGGATGACCATCTTATAAGGATAATGGGATTACTAGGCATGTTAGTATTTCTGTAATTGTTACATCATGCTTTTATGCATTATGATTTAAAACAATTACATGAAACACAAAAATACTAAATGTTTCATAGTAATTAAATATTGTACATTTTAAAAATATTTTTCAGTATGCAGCATATAGGATCAAATCAAAGGCTTGGTTAATACAAAAAAAAACTTATTTTGTGGCATATTCAATCTTAAATCTTGTAATTAGAACAAAAAAAAAACATTACAATGACTTTATAACAACTAAGGGGTTTTAGGCACTCTGTGTCATGCCAAACAATGTCCCTTAGCTGTTATAAATTCATTGTAAACCACGGCTTCTTGGGGCTTATTGCTTTAAGTAATGATTTTCACATTCCCAATCCAAGTCACATCCATATGTGTGAAATCCGATTCAAATTGACAATGTGTCTCAGTCTGAACTGTCAAATTAGATTATTATAGGAAACAATGTAGATACACCAGATATTGACAACGCTGTATGAATTAAAGTATTTCATCACTTGCAAAATGAACTAACCAGTCAGTCCTTATTATCAGATGTCAAACCAAATCTGATTAATGTGCAATGTGAACAAAGCCCAAGAGAGTCGGACATTCATGATTATTTTGTTCCTCAAAATTTTGTTTAACATTAAAAGTATAGTTCACCCAAAAATGAAAATTCTGTCATTAATTACTCACCCTTATGTTCAAACCCGTAAGTTTATCTTCAGAACACAAATTAAGATATTTAGGATGAAATTCGAGTGCTCTCTGACCCTACATAGACAGCAAGGGTACTACCACGGTCAAGGCACAGAAATGTAGTTAGGACATTGTTAAAATGGTCTATGTGACATCAGTGGTTCAACTGTAATTTTACGAAGCTACGAGAATACTTTTTGTGTGTGAAGAAAGCAAAAATAAGGACCTTATTCAACGATGAACGATATTCCGAAGATGAACAAAGGTCTTATGGGTTTGGAACGACATGAGGGTGAGTAATTAATGACAGAATTTTCATTTTTTTATTTTTTTTTTTATTTTGCAAAACCTATCCGAGTCATTTACCTGAAGTAGCATGATGTCATTTAGCAGACTTTCAGACTCATACCCAGGGTAGATGTGGTAGAACTTCACATCCATGTGGCGAGAACCATGACTGCAATCATGAGCTCCAACCACAACAGTCAGATTCTCTCTTCTGTCAAGATGAGGAAGAAAATATGCATTCATCTTTTAATGGTAAATAAAGGCTGTTCAAAATTTAATTTAGCATTTTAGGCTTGACCTAAAACAATATGCATTTGAAACCATGTTAATTTATTTACAGTACATACTTTGATACTTCCATTGCAAAGCCACAAACATTTAGCTCAACTTTAGCTTGTTAACTGTACCTTTGCTTTAAATAAAAACAATATTTAAAGTTTCCAGAAGTGATGCCACTGAAGATCCATTTTTAGGTCCCCAAAGAACCTTCCAGTGAACACTTCTTAAGAGACATTTGTGTGAAGACCACTTTAATAATCTAAAGAACCCTTTGTGCAATGGAAGTGTTCCTTGGATGATAAAGGTTCTTCATACACCCATCAATGCCAATAAAGAACCTTTATTTTTGAGACTGTAGGAGTCGTGGACCCATTTGGTTGGGTACTATTATACTATGTGTCATTTCCAAAGTAGTCACATCAAGTGAGGACCTTTTTGCAGCAGTATGGGACTCTCTTTGACTCACAGTGAAATTGTAATTGACCAAAAAAACTTACTTTTGAAAGCAGTGCGCAGCTGTCATGACAAACTGTTCAGACACAAGGAAGCCACCGCATATGTGTTTTTTATTTCTTTGAATCGAAACCATGTAGGGTCTTGAATGAGGTTTGGCTTCTGTGCCGTTCACTATACCCACTTGCACAGATGCTAAGAGAGAGAAAAATTAGTTTAGGTTGGTTAAGTGAGGAGTAAACATGACCTAATGTTCTTTCAGATCAACTTATAGAGCATAGTGCTAACAATGCATAAAATGAACATTAAAATACCACATTTATGATAAATGTAGAAGACATACTGCAATAGAAGTGAGTTATTTTCCATCAGACTTACCTGTGAGGGTCAGATATGGTAGTAGAGTGACTAGCAAAAGCACGGAGATGATCATGATGCTGTACTTGGTAGGTTTCTCAGGAGTGCTGAAGATCTCACTGGTGTTGATGGTGGTATTTAATGCAAAGTGGGCTGGTTTAGCCCCCCATTAGCACTCATACTTCCTCTATCACATCTTGATGTGGCTTTCATTTTGCACTGAGGTGGAAAAGCTAGGTGTTAGGTTTGTGGTCTTAATGGAAGACTATTGTCCCCCATGTATGATGTAATTGATAATATTTCTTGTAAATTCTGTTCGGTGTGAGAAATCATTTAAGAGCTTAGTCAAACTGTCTCACGCTACCTGTGGTTAGATAACTGCAGGCCAATTCACACTGCATTAAGAGACACCAACCTAAGTAACAGTTGGTCAGGTTTTGTCTGATCAGGGTGTTACTCATGTTGGCGATGATCGATTCTTGTTTTGCCGATTGAACCAAACCGTTTGTCGTATCTTGAAATGTCTGAGAAGTGACATACTATACTTGGTTGGCTCGTATCTCACACTTTTTAGTTGACTTTGCTTAATGTACAAACAATTTAGTTGATTTTAATTGTAAAAATGTAGTAATCTGTACTATTTGCATACTATGCCTTGGTTGCCTAGAAAACCCTATTTAAGAGGAATTGATTTGTATGTGTACCATTCTGTCAAGATAGTTTCTACAACCCCAAATCAGAAAAAGTTGGGACAGTATGGAAAACGCAAATAAAAAAAGAAAGTAGTGATTTCTAAATTTACTTTGACTTGTATTTCATTGCAGACAATATGAACACAAAATATTTCATGTTTTGTCTGGTCAACTTCATGTCATTTGTAAATATACATCCTTTCCTGTCATTCAGACCTGCAACACATTCCAAAAAAAGTTGGGACAGGAGCAATTTAGGGCTAGTAATGAGGTAAATTGGTTAAATAATGATGTGATTTGAAACAGGTGATGTCAACAGGTGATTGTAATTATGATTTGGTACAAAAGCAGCATCCAAGAAAGGTCTAGTCCTTTAGGAGCAAAGATGGGCCGAGGATCGCCAGTTTGCCAAGAAATACATGAGAAAATTATTGAAATGTTTAAAAACAATGTTCCTCAAAGAAAGATAGGAAGAGATTTGGATATTTCACCTTCAACAGTGCATAACATAATTAAAAGATTCAAGGAATCTGGAGGAATTTCAGTGCGTAAAGGACAAGGGCGCAAGCCTAAGCTGAACAACCGTGATCTCCGATCCCTCCGATGCGGCACTGCATCAAGAATCGTCATTCATCTATAAGCGATATCACCACATGGGCTCAGAACTACTTTGGCAAACCTTTGTCAAGTACCACAATACGTAGTTACATCCACAAATGCCAGTTAAAACTGTACTGTGCCGAGGGATCACGTGACCCCTCGACGGTGATGCAGGCTTAGTTTTTCGCTCCGCTCACTTAGCCAAATATTTTGCGATCCTGTCAGTAAAATTTGAACCACTCTGCATTAGACCCATCATGAGTACTAAGGCAGACAAAGGAGATCGGAAAAGAGAGATTGAACAATCGCCAATGAAGAAAAAGTTCAGAGATTCAGCCATCTCCAGTGAAGACCTGGACAGTGCTATTGCTAACCGCATTGAACTAGCATTTAAAGAACAACAAAGCACTTTGAATTCGGTTGTGAAATCGGCGGTATGAGATGCGATGGACTCTGTGCTGATTCCAGCATTACGCGAACTGCGTGAGGACATACAAGCGACCAATATGTCTGTTAAAGAGCTAAGAGCGGAGTTTGAAGCCATAGCTACCGAGATGAAGCAGACACGTGACCGCGTTGATTCTGTTCAGGCAGCGGCACGTGCAGATAAGAGAACAGTTACGGATTTAAAGGATCAGCTGGAGCGACTCACCGAGAAGATGACAGATATGGAGGACCGGTCTAGGAGGAACAACGTTAGACTGGTGGGGCTCCCAGAAGGGATGGAAGGTCCAGATGCAGCTAGTTTCCTCCGAGCTAATCTTTCCAAGTGGATTCCTTCCTTGAGGGGCCGTGACATTGAGATTGATCGGGCGCATCGCGTGTATGACGGAGGGAGGGGCTCCGATCGGCCGCGCACTCTCATCTTCCGTGTACTGAGATGGCATGACAGATCAGATATCCTGAAAGGTGCTCGGCAGGCGTATCCGGTGAAGTGCGCACAGAACAATGTCACACTGCTGTTTTTTCCTGACTTTAGTCCGGCTACAGCGATCAGGAGAAAGGCATTTGGTCCGGTTTTGAAGAAGATGACAGCACTTGGTCTCCAGCCCTTCCTCATCTATCCAGCGGTAATTAAGCTACGGCACAAAGGGGAACAGAGAAGCTTTGATTCCCCTCAGAAAGCGGAGGATTTTATCAGTTCCATGTCTCAGCAGAAGTCCTATGCCGCAGCTCTGCGGGGGGACGGCGGGGGAGCAGCGGCCGCTGTTTCTCCAATTCGGCGGGAGGGGCGTGACGGCCGGGATGGACTTGGCCCTAGCTGCCCAGAAGGGGATGATGGCAGAATGAACATGGATGCTTGCTAAACCTATTGTTTGCGTTTTCTTCTCTCCTACTGGGATATTGTCCTTATTTATCCAGTACAACGATCTCTTTGCTGGTAAGACTGACACTCCATTTTTCTGTTCTGGAGGGGACTAATGGAGAGTAGATTTAATTAATAATTTTTATTTATTTTTTTTTGGCTGTGTGAGCCTTTCGGGAGACATGTCTTGCGTTGGAGTGGATCGGTCACGACCTATCACCGTTTTTTGTTGCTCAGTCAGACCTATGTTCTCGGTAATGTGCGGTCTGAGTTGTTCTTTGTTTATGGTTGTCGGTTGTTCTCATTTTTATGTTGTTTTTGTTTTTTACAGCAGACATTTATACTTTTATCTATTTTACATTACTTCTAAAGGGATTTTTCATATAGGAGGTTTGGTATCTAAAATGCACATCAGTGTTTACGGGTTATTTACGGAATGGAAGTGCTTCTGTTTTTTGTTTTTTTTGTTTTTTGCATTTATTGTGTACAATCTTGGGATTATGAATATTCAATGCATACTTTAAATATTTTATCACTGAATGTGAATGGTTTAAATTCTGCTGTTAAAAGAACCTGTGTATTAGAATATTTACACCGTAAATCTATCTCCTGTGCCTTAATACAAGAGACACATTTAAAACAATCTGACGTGGCACGTTTCCAGAATAAGTATTACAAATTAATAGCTTTTTCCTGCGCTCAAAATAAAACTAAGGGGGTGCTTATCCTTGTTAACAGGAAGTTAAATCTAACAATTGAACACCTTGGTAGTGATGAGAAGGGTAGATTTGTTTTTATCCGATGCAAAATATATAATAATAGGTTAGCATTGGTCTCTATTTATGGTCCGAATGAGACAGACAGTGCATTCCTTACACAGATTTCCAAAACTTTACTTGAGGAGATTGATTGCCCTCTAGTGGTGGGTGGTGATTTTAATGCTGTCATAAATCCTGCTTTAGATAAGTCTCAATCTGATACAACAGCCAATCCATCCGCTAAATTATTGAATAAATTTATCACTGAGCTCAACTTAATCGATTTATGGAGAATTCAGAATACTAAAGCTAAGGACTTCACTTTTTTTTCTAATAGACACAAGACTTTCTCTAGGATAGATTACATATTTCTCAGCCCATCTTTAATTTAATCTAATTCCTCTATATCTATATTACCAATTTTATTATCTGATCATTCTGCTATGTTGTGCAGTGTTCCTCTTTCCGATGTCAAAGCCAAGTCCCCTAGATGGCGCTTTAACATATCATTATTAAGTAATCAGACTTTTATTACCTCTCTAAAAGAATATATTAAGGACTTTCTTGAAATTAATATGCCCTCTGATGTGGATCCTCAAATACTGTGGGAAACGACTAAGTGTGCTATACGAGGTTTCTGTATATCTTTCTCTTCTACTCTTGCCAAAGCGAGAACTCACCAGTTTACACAATTAGAAAATAAAATCCAATCATTACAAAACCTACAAAAACAACATTTTACTGAGCAACAGGCTACACAGCTGTCCTCTTTAAAAGAAGAATATGATTTACTTTCACACTCAAAGGCAGAATTTATTTTACATAGGACTAGACAAAAATATTATTTTGAATCAGAGAGACCTAGTCATTTATTGGCCCTTAGGTTGAAAGAATGCGAGTCTAAGGCATATATTAGCGCAATAAAATCATTGGATGATCAGGTCACCACGAACCCTGTGGCAATTAATGACATATTTAAAGGTTTTTACACAAATCTGTATAAAGCCGAAACAGATTTTGATGAACCAATTTGTAATCAGTATTTAGATAAATTGGAACTGCCTCGGATCTCACAGATGGATAAAGAATCTTTGGAGGCCCCATTAAGTCTGGAGGAACTTCACGTCTCTCTAAAGAGCCTTCAAAAGGGCAAATCGCCGGGTCTAGATGGTCTCCCCCCTGAATTATATTTAGAAATTTGGGATTTGGTAGGGATGCTTATGCTTAACTCATTTAATTTTGCAATTGAACATGGGGCATTTCATAGAGATCAAAAAACATCACCGATTTCATTACTTCTTAAAAAAGGGAAAGATCCATTAGATTGTTCCAGCTACAGACCGATTTCGCTTATCCCATGTGATCTAAAAATCTATGCTAAAGTGTTTGCTTCTCGTTTCGAGAAGGTAATTCACAGTCTGATCAAGGAGGACCAAACTGGTTTCATCAAGGGGCGCAATGCATCTGACAATATGCGTCGACTCCTTCATATTCTTGACTTTGCAGACTCCCACCCAACACCTTGTGCGGTCTTTTCACTTGATGCAGAAAAAGCCTTTGACAGGCTAGAGTGGAATTATATGTGGGCAGTTCTGCAATGTTTCGGCTTCGGTGAACACTTCGTTTCTATGATTAAGACATTATACCACTCACCTGCAGCATCAGTCATAACTGGTAATATTATTTCCCCCTCATTCCCTTTACAGCGGGGAACGAGGCAGGGGTGTCCACTTTCCCCCTTATTGTTTTGTCTATCTCTCGAACCCTTAGCACAAGCCATCAGGAAATCTGAAGTATCGATTAAGATTCATGACCATAATCATTGTATTTCATTATACGCTGATGATATTATTCTATATTTAGACCACTTTGATGTTTCAGTCTCTAGTGTAATTAAGGAATTTGATAATTTTAGTAGCCTATCAGGATATAAAATAAATTGGAGCAAATCTGCTCTAATGCCAATTAACAATGTTAAGGTTAATTTTTCTATTCCCTCATTTATCCCTGTTAAGGAATCTTTCATCTATTTGGGCATTACCATATATAAAAACATTCATAAGATTGCCAGAGACAATTTTAATAACATTTTAGTTAAGGTCTAAAATGACATTCAAAGATGGAAGAATCTTAAAGTCTCTCTCCAAGGAAGAATCTCCACTGTTAAGATGAATTTGTTACCTCGATTTTTTTTTTTTCTCTATGCTACCACTTTCTCCCCCTCCAGGTTACTTTAAGGAGATCAACTCCATAATTTCTAAGTTTATCTGGAATGATAAATGTCCCAGAATTAAACTTACCACATTACAACATCCTAATAGCGCAGGAGGACTGGCTGTACCAAATTTTGAATTATATTATTGGTCGTTCCAGCTTAATGCCCTTCATAATTGGGTTGATCCTCAATCTACAGTTTCATGGAGGGTGATTGAAGCTGACAAGGTTAAACCAAATAGACTTCAAGATATTTTATTTACTGGCACAGGAAAAAAAGGGGATAATTATAAATTTGGTGCGGTTGTGGCTAACTCTATTAAAATCTGGAAAACGGTTGAACGTCGGATAGGTGGACCCTTCAAATTCTGTAACAGTACACCTTTATGGCACAATTTTAACTTTGTATGTGGAAATCGTCCATTTGTCCAACCCTCTTGGTCCTCTTTAGGTGTGAACACGTGCGGTGATATGTATGATAACCAGGGCCTCTGTTCATTTCAGGCATTGAGAACCAAATTTTGTCTACCAGCATCTGCATATTTTGTTTTTCTTCAATTACGTTCTGCTCTCAAAGCGTATGGCGTTCCTTGGTCTTCTTCCATTTCCTCTCATCCTATGCGGGACTGGATTGCACCATCTGCTGGTCGGCCATCTGTTTCCTTAATATATAATAAAATTATTGATTGTATTACAAAACCTCTTTCTATTAAAACTATTTGGGATAGGGAATTATCTGATCTTAATTTATCTGTCGACTGGGAGAGAGTGTGGTCTAATCTCAGCTTAACATCTAAAAATCTGGCTCATCGTCTTATTCACTTCAAAGTCATTCATAGAGCATACATAACTCCTTACAAAAGATTTAAAATGAAACTGCAGTCAAATTTGAACTGCCATATATGTAACACTACATCATCGGGCACTTTTCTGCATATGTTTTGGGAATGTCCTGTCGTCATCAGTCTATGGACACATGTAAACCTGGTTTTGTCATCATTACTGAGAATTGATTGGTCTGTTAACCCAAGTTTATGTCTTCTTAATGATGATTCTGGTCTCTGTATTAGTTCAATGCAAAAGAGAATGTTGTTTGCTGGTTTTACAGCTGTGAAGAAGACAATAATTCAGAACTGGTTTACACCACACATGTGTAGAGAGGCATATTGGATCCGTAGCCTCCTGCAAATTGTCTCATGTGAATGTACAACGGCACGAGTCGGTGGGGCCAGGCCTTCAACCATTGAGGCTTGGCAGTGTTTTTTACTGAATGTATGTGATTATTTAAAGGAGTAACTTTTGTGTTCTTGTTGTCCTTCCCTCTCTCCTTCCCTTTTGATTGAACCTTGAGATGTTGAGTATGTGTCTGCTGTTTTGTTTTGTTTTATTTTGGATATTATGTTGTGTTGTTTGTGAAAAAAATGAAAAAAAAAAAATTGTTGATAACAAAAAACTGTACTGTGCCAAAAGGAAGCCCTATGTTAACAGTGTCCAGAAGCGCCGTCAACTTCTCTGGGCTCGGAGGCGTCTGGGATGGACCATCACACAGTGGAAACGTGTACTGTGGTCAGATGAATCAGTATTTCAGGTATTTTTTGGGAGGAATGGACGCCGTGTGCTCCGGACCAAAGAAGAAAAGGATCATCCAGACTGTTACCAGCAACAAGTCCAAAAGCCAGGGTCTGTCATGGTATGGGGTTGTGTCAGTGCCCTTGGCAAAGGTAACTTGCACTTCTGTGATGGCACCATTAATGCTGAAAAGTACATGGAGATTTTGGAGCACAATATGCTGCCTTCAAGAAGACATCTTTTCCAGGGACGTCCATGCATATTTCAACAAGACAATGCAAAACCACATTCTGCACACATTACAAAGTCCTGGCTGCGGAGGAAGAGGGTACGGGTACTTGACTGGCCTGCCTGCAGTCCCGACCTGTCTCCAATAGAGAATGTGTGGCACATTTTGAAGCGCAAAATGCGACAACGAAGACCCCGTACTGTTGCCCACCTTAAGACTTGTTTGCAGGAAGAATGGGACAAAATTACACCTGAAACACTTCATCACTTGGTGTCTTCAGTCCCTAAACGTCTTTTAAGTGTTGTGAAAAGGAATGGCAACATTACAAAGTGGTAAATGCTTTACTGTCCCAACTTTTTTTGGAATGTGTTGCAGGTCTGAATGACAGGAAAGGATGTATATTTACAAATGACATGAAGTTGACCAGACAAAACATGAAATATTTTGTGTCCATATTGTCTGCAATGATATACAAGTCAAAGTAAATTTAGAAATCACTACTTTCTTTTTTTATTTGCGTTTTCCATACTGTCCCAACTTTTTCTGATTTGGGGTTGTAGTTCCCAGCATGCTGATTTGGGGTTGTAGTTCCCAGCATGCTGATTTGGGGTTGTAGTTCCCAGCATGCTTTGCTTCAGACTCTAGAAGTGAATGTTAAAATTAAGTGTTATTTTGCATAAGGTTAAATTAGGGGGTGATCTGTTAATCTTGTTCTGTTATGTTTGGTTTTAAAATGATTTCTGTTATCGCTTCATTTTGAGGGTTTTACAATTGTGCTGAAGAGTAGAGCCTGTGGTTTGGTCGAGGATTGGTTTAGAAGTGATGACTGTACACTGCTTCATTTAAAAAGCAACATTTGCAGATGTTGATGCACTGGTAGTCTTTATGTTATCACATGCCTGTGTGCCATTGGTAGCTGGATAATTGAAGCACATATTCTACTGGAGAAACACTTACTTGGTATTTTTAAGGCAATCAGTGTGTGTGGTTTTAACAAGTAAATCAGATTGTTCTTCAGGTAAATACAGCTTAGAATCTGAAATTGCCATGTTACATTAGTTAGCTAAACTTAAAGGAGTTGTTTGAAATACACCAGTATATCTAACTTAAAATTAATTTGTTGAAACCAAGAAGTGATTTATTTTGTTTTTGTAAGGAAATCGTTTTTGTAAGATCTGCATGCTTTCTTAAGTAAGGTCAACTAATTACAGTATTTACAGTCTTTTATTATACATTTATTTATTTATAGATGGATAGACAGACAGATATACACGTATGTGTATGTATGGTAACCAAGTGAACTAATGTGAAATTACTTTGTATGTGTGTCCCATGTAATATTATAATTATATGTGGTGACAATGAGGACACTACGACTGATTGATGCTTGCTATGTGATACTTTTATTGAAAGAAGGTTTATGGAAGAATTCAAGAAAAAAAAAAATCTTCAATTTTTTATTTTCCATGAAGTCACTTAACATTTCTGATGGTTTGTTGGATCCATGGAAGAAAAGCTGAAATCTTGGTATACACATTAAACCTCTCAGGTGAATTACAGTGGGAAATGTCACCAAAAGATGTGATACCAACTGCAACGTTTCCACAAACCAGAGGACCTCCCGAATCATACTGTGAGGAAACACAAATCAGCATGTCACTAGTGAAACCAGTTCATATGTTACCATAAATCTGTGAATCATCTTTTGTACGTACTTCGCAGGATCCACCACTGCCATACACACAGATCATCTGTGAGTCAATGTACTCATTTCTCCATCTACGGTGACACTCTGCATGATTTCTTATAAACACGTTTGCCTCCATTAGACGAGCACTCAGTGGGCCTTTAGACAATAGTCTTCCCCAGCCCGCAACACTACAGAAAAGATTTGATGCAACAACATCTCCTTTCTTTGGTAATGATATCCATTTAACATGGTTGTTTAGATTGACCTTTTTGTATAGCTGTAATTCCAAAACACAACCATAATTAATAAGCATAATATTTTATAAGTCGAATTTCAGTTAATTTTACTGCTGTTCTTGATGTTAGGACAGAAAGGTTTAAAATTAAATAATATGATTTGAACAAGTAGTATGAGCGCAGTTGCTTACCATCAAAAGCATGATGTCATTCCGATAAGGTCTGGATGTGGATTCTGGATGTGGGATGTAATGCTTCACCCTGATGCGGTCCAAAATTTTACTGTTTGTCAAGTCATGAGCACCAACCACAACCGTCAGCACTTGATATCTGTTGAAAGAGCATATTGAAAATATTGATTTATGGAGTCATGATGCTCTTTTATGATATACGATACACTGTATGGTTGCATTGCAATGTGGTTTTAACTTAACGTTTCAGTTAAAAGTAATCAAAACCTTTACCTTTTCCAGCAATGTGCAGCAGTCAAGACCCACTGATCAGAGATGAGGAATCCACCGCAGATATGATGCTCTTTCAATTGAATAGAAACCATGTAAGGTCTGGAGTGGGGTCTTGCTTCTGTGCCGTTCACTATACCCACATTCACATGAGCTGAGAGAAAGACAGAGTTGTAAGTCAGCTTATTCGGTACATACCAATTTAACATCATAATAAATGCTGTTATATTATCAGTCTCACCAGTGAAGGTCAGGTGTGGCAGCAGAGAGGCCAGCAGGAGCAGAGAGATGATGGTCATCATGAAGAAACAATCAGTGAGCTCTCACTGACAAAACACTGCATAAATATACTTTAAAGGTGGGCGGAGACATACCTACTCTTTAAAAAAAAATATTGTAACATGAGCGAGCATTGTTCTTGTTAATCCTTGTGGTCACAAATTTAAGCCACAGATGGTTTGGGTGATAAGAATTAAGCATGTATTATGGGCTTAAGTATGAACGATGAAAATTTGCTTTGCACCTTAAAACTGACAGAGGAAATAGAAGGCGATGTGAATACGTAAAGTTCATCAAAATTGGATTTTGGGCTTTTCACATTTAATTCACACTAAAAATTTACTCTGGGTCATTCTAAACTCTGGGTAAACTGAATCCTGGGTTTTCTGGTTTCACTTTTCAAAATGCTCATATTTTATTTCAGGTTAGCAATTAATTGTGGGTTCAAATGCTGGCATTTCACACTGAACGTTCCTAAACCCTGGGTTAACTTTCTTATTTGCATATATGAAGCATCAATGTAATTGACTGGACAAAGGCAGCACGTGACCTGTTTACACAATGGCTCTAGTGTTACGCATCCTCCTATTATTGCAGACTGTACTATCAAGTTATCCCTGAATGGATTTTTTGGTGGACTGTAAAGATAAAAATAAAACAGCCTCTTCTTCACTCCAATTCATGTTTTTACCATGACCATTTAAAGAAATCATCCAAAAATGAAAATTCAGTAACAGTTTAGAATAGGGACCAATTCTCACTATTAACTAGTTGCTTATTAGCATAACTATTAATAATATATTGGCTGTTTATTGGTACATATAAAGCACATATTGTACATGTGTCATGACCATATTCTACATCCCTAATCCTACCCAATACCTAAACTTAACTACATTACTAAATATTACTAAGCAGCAAATTAGCAGTTTATTGAGGCAAAAGTCATAGTTAATAGTTTGGTAATCGCGAGAACTGGACCTTAAAATAAAGTGTGACCATAAATTCTGTCATAATTTTTCAACCTCATGTCGTTCCAAACCTGTAAGAACTGAGCTTTCTGACCCTGCATAGACAGCAACACAACTTCCACGTTCAAGGCCAATAAAGGTAGTAAAGACATCAAAAAAATAGTCCATGAGACATCAGGGGTTAATTTTATGAAGCTATTAGAATACTTTTTGTGCACAAAACAAAAATAATGATTATTCAACAATTTCTTCTCTTCCGTGTCAGACAGTACTGGAGTAATGATGCTGAAAATTCAACTTTGCTTTACAAGAATTAATTGTATTTTAAAGAGTATGTAAGGACACACTTAGTGTTGTAAAAATGCAAGTGTTTACATAGATTTATTTTAATTTTAAATACTTTGCATTTTAAAATCAACTTCTAAATATCTGTTCAGTAGTCCCTCTATAACATAATTTAATTTGTGGTGCTTCTAATTAAGTGATGAAAAGCAGTTGCAAATGATTTACAAAATATATATCACTACTCATCTTTGCACCAATAAAATGTGCAACACTTTGTTTTTCTACTAAAGTATATGTAATAATATCTAATCATTAAATTAATATTTAGGTTTCTGTGACTTCTCGCGAAATCTCGGCAAAAATCTCAAGATTTATTCCAAAACATGATGCATGATGGGATACACTAAGCCTTGAAAAGCACTCCAGGCAGTATTCTAGATAGTGTGGATTTAGTGTGCTTTAAGGGCCCTGCACTTTGGCGTTTTGAAGACCTGGGACAGTCTTGCGCACTTACGTCCAGACGCTCTCAAGTGGCCAAGACCGCAAGTGTGGGTATCTGGAGAAGGCAGATCTCTCTGGATTGAATAAGTACTTGGCCACACCCCAAACCATGTGACCAGGAAGACACATTAAGCAGTCTTTCCACTTAATGCTGTTTAGCATTTTATTTGCCATAAAGTCAGAAAACCTGGCTGTTTTAAAAAGTGTCATTACCGAATGTCCTGTTACCAACAGGAAAAGCCTGTCTTTACTACCAAGCTGTGGGTCCGGTTCGCTGAGGTAAGTGTAATACAACTTTTTCCCCTCTGATTCTTTATATTTAGAACAGAGTGGAGCACTATCATTGTTATAATCAGTGTTGGGGACGTTACTTTAAAAAAGTAATTAGTTATAGTTACTAGTTACTGCTCACAAATAGTAACTGAGTTACATCATTAAAAAAGTAACTAATTACCAGGGAAAGTAACTATTGCGTTACTTTAAAAAAAAAATCAAATGTCAAATAACTTGGATGCCCTCAATATTAAATATGTTAAATTAATGAAATGGACACTAAATAGTGTAGATTAATGTACAATGTTTTATAATAATAATTGATTCTATTTATCTACTGACACTTAGCAACAGTCAGTCAAGCATTATAATATGACATTATGATAATTTAGCATTATATGATGATAGAACTTTAGTAATTAGAATAACCAAGTATGAATGCATTTTTATCATGTTGACTGAACTTAGGACTGGTGGTGGTGCTTAAGATATTGTTTGTCATTTAGTGTTTCTATAAAAGAAGGGGGAACAATTATAAGATAACAAAACTACTACAAATTCTACTACTAATAACAATATAAAACACACTAAGGAGGATTAATGAGCTGCTGGGCTCATGATTATTAATCACGTAGTCTGCGTTTGCTCGAACTGATTTGCTGAAATCAAAACAGGGACGATAATAGGTGAGCGCCGGCCAATGAGATTGTCGTTTGCGCATTAGTTCCGCCCACTAACAGGGAACCCGGCAGTTCTTAAAAGCTGAAGAATTCCAAAGGAACTCCGTTATTTTGACAGGAAAACACAACAAAGAATATCGTTTACATGTAGCGCGTCAATTCTGCATGTTGTGAAAGACTCTCTCGCTCTGTATCTTTCTTTGCGGGTGTGTGAGACAAAGCGACGGTGTGCGCATTCGCACTAGAGTTTACGGTACGTCAAATACAGCTACACTGCGCATCCATATGATTCAGATGAACTGAAAAATAAAATTCTAATAACATTATAATAAATTATAGTAACGCTGCATTTTGTTGTCAGTAACGGTTACGGCGTTGTAACGGGGGAAACAGTAATTTGTTTGAGTACTCGTTACTGAAAAAAAAAACGCCGTTAGTAACGCCGTTTATTTATAACGCCGTTATTCCCATCACTGGTTATAATAGAATGGGTGTTCTGCATTGTACCAGTAGGCCAATCACAACAGACCGGGTCATCTGACCAATCAGGGCAGAATAGCCTCATGCAAAGGAGGGGTTTGGAAAGATGAATCTTCAAACAAATCCATAGACCTTTTTCACATTTACGGGTTTCTCGGCAGCAGAAGAGAAGTCATCATAATTGGGTAAACTTTGAGAGCAGTGAATGGGAGAGTACCACAAATATATATATATATTTGCATTCCCATTTGCTCAAATAGCAAAAGAAAAATGACTTTCAAAAAAGGATACAAATTTTTTTGAGAGACTAATAACGGCAGTCAGAAGAGAGAACTGTCATATTTACTGTCCCTCCCATATAGAAACACCCTCACATTAGCGTTAACTAGTTTTTTTAAATAATTTGATGCAAATGTGATATAATTGAAAGTATATTGTTATAAATGTACATACATTTAATATATATATAAAAAACTTTCGAGGATTTACGATGCTGATGACCGAAGAAATGCATCATCACAGTCTTGTGAAAAGGGTCCGTTTGAGAGTCTTTGAGAAATAACGTAAAATGAAATGCATATTATAAGAAAATTATTATTTTTTTGTTTTTTTGACCTGTTGTTGTGGACTCCCAAAACCAAATTATGAACCTTCCAAATAGCATAATAGGGGCACTTTAAAATTGCCTGAAATTGTGAAAAACATACAAAGATTATAGTGTACCCACATTCAATTTATGCATTTCAGATGCAATGCAATACAAATTTACAAATAAATTTAAAAAGAAAAATTCAAAATTTTCCTAACTCATACAGGACTGTATTTGCACCACTTCTGTAGAATGGCTTGTATATATATGTATGTCTATGTGTGTGTGTGTATGTATGTATGTATGTATGTATGTATGTATGTGGCAATGAAGACACTTTGAATGATTTATGATTGCCAGGTGATACTTTTATTAAAACAGGTTATGCAGAAGAATTCAAGAACTTAACTTGCTTCACATTTCTAATTATGCTGTTGATCCATTGAAGATATGGTGAAATCTTAGTATACACATTAGGATACTGAGGTGAATTGCACTGAAATTTGTATCCAAAAGCTGTGATGCCAACTGCAGTGTCTCCACAAACCAAAGGACCTCCTGAGTCATACTGTGAAGAAACACAGATCAACACATCACTAAAATGCCAAATACTGTATCAGTTGAATCTCAATTCATAAATTAACATAATCAGTTCTGAGAATCATCTTTTGTACGTACAAGGCAGGATCCACCATGGCCACGTGTGCACATTCTCTTTGAGACTGAGTAGATTGGTCCCCATTTTTTTTCACATTCTGTGTTATTGAATATATACACGTTTGCCTCCATTAGACGATCGCTGTTTTGGCCATTAGTCTGCAGTTGTCCCCAGCCCGCAACGCTACAGATAGTATCTGCTTCGACATCTTCCCCATTCTTTGGTAATGATATCCATTTAACATAGTTGTTTAGGTTGAGTTTTTTCTGTAGCTGTAATTGGAAAAACACAAACACTATTAATAAAGAGGTTTAATAATCTTTTATAAGACTGAACTGCAGTTGATTACACTGCTATTTTGAGGTTAGTACAGAAGCCCTGAAGGCCAAGGTGATTTTTGATGGTGATGATCAGAATCTGATCAGGAATCACTAGTTTTATATGTACTGATCACTATTTTGAATAACTAAAAGCATTACAGTTGGTTACCCTTAAAAGCATGATGTCATTCAGATCCGAGTTCTCGTGTGGGATGTAGTTCTTCACTCCAATGTGATCAGAACTCTTAATGTTCCTTAAATCATGAGCACCAACCACAACCGTCAGAATCTCATTTCTGTTGAAAAAGCATTTTGTGCTGATTTATGGAGTCATGATGCTCATTTATGACATATATGTTTGCACTGCAAGTGTTATGTCAGCCAAAATGATTTTAACACACAAAACCAATTCATACTAAACAAAACTCTCATCCGTTCCAGCAATGTGCAGCAGTCGAGACAAATTCATCAGAGATGAGGAATCCACCACAGATATGTATCTTGTTCTTCTGAATAGAAACCATGTAAGGTCTGGAGTGGGGTTTTGCTTCTGTGCCATTCACTATACCCACCTTCACATGAGCTGAGAGAAAGACAGAGCTGTAAGTCAGCTTATTCGGTGCATACCAATTAAACATCATAATAAATGCTGTTATATTATCAGTCTCACCAGTGAAGGTCAGGTGTGGCAGCAGAGAGGCCAGCAGGAGCAGAGAGATGATGGTCATCATGAAGACAGTGAGCTCTCACTGACAAACACAGTATAAATGTACTTGGAAGGTGGGTGGAGAATTTGAGTTGCTCGTGAGTTTTGCTTCTCTTGCAGCATTAGCAACACAGTGATGAAAAGATATTGTGGTATAGATGAGGATGAAGCATGTATGCATGCAAGTTGGTATTTGAATATTTTATAGTTCATAATACTACTGTTATGAAGTGTCATAACAGGTATCAATGTCCTTCCAGAAAAACTGAGATTTATAATTTTGATGCAGGATAAACAAGGATCTGATGCAGACCGATTTCTCCTTCCTATTTGTTAGGTCATGGTGTAATGATGGCTGAAAGACACAATGCTGTAAGTGCCCTTAATCAGCACATAGCAATTAAGCATTCTTAAAAAAATAAATAAACAGCCCTATTATGCTTTATTCTAATTCACTGAAGGACAACTGCTGATTTTTTTCTGTAACTGCATGGCTAAAGTGGGTCCAGGAGGGTCTTGACCACATTACCAGTTTGCCAAATTGTTTCACTAACTTCGAAGAGCTTTGCACCCTAGTACAGCAAAATAATCCAACACCACAAAGACACTGATCAAGCAAATATTTTTTTTTAAAACAAAATGATCTTTTATCTCTAAAAATGATCTTACTCCTGCTCTCTCCTCAATGCACACAAATGAACCCACAGACTTGTGCACAGAAGCTTATCAGCTCTGCCCATGCTATTTCATCAATAAAAAAAAAAAAATGCACTACTGAAAAACATGACATTTCTCAGAAGCAAGACCAGATCGTATAGATAGATAGTTGAGCGGTTGAGCTGTCTGTCTATAGGATCTGACCCTGATCACACCCAAATATCTTTCCAATCCAACCAGAATGACTGAAAAAAGACAGCATTTTATTTATTTATTTAATGATTTTTGCATTAAAAGCAATCTGAGGAGGGCTATTTGTTGAGAATTTTGAGGAAGGGCTGAATACTGCCCCAGTCATTAAAATAACACCAGAAAAGTGCTATTTTTGTTTAGTTTTTTCTGACATGGAAAAGCAGAGGCTCAAAATCAAGTGGCATCTATCTGTCTGTCTCTCTGTCTGTCTATCTGCTTATTTGTAAAGCTATAGACATAGCATCAAAGTTTAAAAACTTTGATTAAAGGTGTCATATGATGCAATTTCATGTTTTCCTTTGTCTTTGGAGTGTTACAAGCTGTTTGTGCATATATAAGATCTGTAAAGTTGCAAAGATTAAAGTCTCAAACCCAAAGAGATATTCTTTATAAAAGTTAAGACTCTGCCACATCTTCCTAAAAGGGCTCATTTAAACACGCCCCCACATGTCTACGTCACAGTGTGGGAAGATTTGCATAACACTGCCCAGACGTACATGCAATGAAAGAAGGCATAACTTATTCTCGCTGTAGTATTGTTGTTGCCGCCGCCATGTCCTGGAGACGCTGTGTGTTTCGTTGTGAAAGTGAAAGTACTTTATGTGGCCTTCCAAATGAGTACACAACTAGAAATCAGTGGTTAAGTTGTATTTACAACACTGTTCCAGAACAGTAAAACGCAAACAGTCGAGTGTGTGCAGCGCATTTTACGGAGGACTGTTTCCTGATCCTGGGAGAGAGTAGCCTACAATGTGAACAATATGAATAGCTGTGAACACTATAAAGTGGGGCAATTCCAACTTTGCAAGGACAGTCTGGTGCTTCTGACTCACAGCCTGTAAGTACGTTTCGATATTTAAAGAATTTGCTACTGACTATTCAAACGTGAGTTTTGAGCAGTGTAGAGTAGCGCTTGTTTGGCGTTTCTACGGTCACAAATGCAGACACGGTGTTATGTTTACGTGGTGCAATGCGTAAAAAGACCGCATGAATCATTATAATCAGCAATTATGTCTTCACTGGATGCAACAAGTGCCTCGTTTATAGTGGGTTTTATTTTTTTTGTCTCGTTACACCGGGACACGGCATCACAACATGGTAAGGGGCGTAACATTTCCGTCACACGCTTGAGGTATTCGGCCAATCACAATGCACTGGATAGCTGGCCAATCAGAGCACACCTCGCATCTCAGAGTGATGAGCTTTGTAAAAATCGACGCGTTTCAGAAAGGCGGAGCATAGAGGAGCAACAATAATGTACAGTATGTGGAAAATAATGTGTTTTTTTAAACTCGAACCATGTAAACGCATTGCATTACACCAAATACACAAAATAATATTATTTTTAGCAACATCATATGACCCCTTTAAAAAAATCTTGCCCACCCAACATATCTGCCAGACCACTCTTCTGACAGGAATCAGGCCTACTCAGAAGAGAAGTCTTAACGTCACTTTTTTAAAGTAGTTAAATGTGTGGCTTCACTATTAGTAATGCTCTCAAGCTGTGCAAATTCGGATAATTCACACATGCTTAATCACTCCCTCTTTCTTTCTCTCTCATAACTGCATGAGTTATATTATTATAGTTCTGAAATTATGTTTTGGAATTAGCAACAGTAGATTGAGGTGAGATGCATATAAATTAGTTCTAGTTCAGTTCTACACCAAAGCATTTTAAGGACCAAAAAATGTGGGCGAAAAATCTGTGCTTTAGAAGCTCAGTTTTTAAATACCATTTTTGACTTTTTTATAATCAGTTTTGAAGTTTTCACTCTTTGCCTAATCAAGTAGGCAAGATATGAGATGTCCTTGCTCATGTGTCTGTCATGTAATACGTATATGTGGTTGTGACAATGAGGACACTTCGAATTGATGCTTGCCATGTGATACTTTTACTGAAATAAGATATTCAAGAAGTTTTCATGAAGTCACTTAACATTTTTGATTATTTTGTGGATCCATTTGAGATATGCTGAAATCTTAGTATACACATTAGGATGCTCAGGTAAATTACAGACATTAAATACTTTTATTGAAAGAAGGTTTATGGGAGAATTCAAGAAAAAAAAAAATCTTAAATTTTTTATTTTCCATGAAGTCACTTAACATTTCTGATGGTTTGTTGGATCCATGGAAGAAAAGCTGAAATCTTGGTATACACATTAAACCTCTCAGGTGAATTACAGTGGGAAATGTCACCGAAAGATGTGATACCAACTGCAACGTTTCCACAAACCAGAGGACCTCCCGAATCATACTGTGAGGAAACACAAATCAGCATGTCACTAGTGAAACCAGTTCATATGTTACCATAAATCTGTGAATCATCTTTTGTACGTACTTCGCAGGATCCACCACTGCCATACACACAGATCATCTGTGAGTCAATGTACTCATTTCTCCATCTACGGTGACACTCTGCATGATTTCTTATAAACACGTTTGCCTCCATTAGACGAGCACTCAGTGGGCCTTTAGACAATAGTCTTCCCCAGCCCGCAACACTACAGAAAAGATTTGATGCAACAACATCTCCTTTCTTTGGTAATGATATCCATTTAACATGGTTGTTTAGATTGACCTTTTTGTATAGCTGTAATTCCAAAACACAACCATAATTAATAAGCATAATATTTTATAAGTCGAATTTCAGTTAATTTTACTGCTGTTCTTGATGTTAGGACAGAAAGGTTTAAAATTAAATAATATGATTTGAACAAGTAGTATGAGCGCAGTTGCTTACCATCAAAAGCATGATGTCATTCCGATAAGGTCTGGATGTGGATTCTGGATGTGGGATGTAATGCTTCACCCTGATGCGGTCCAAAATTTTACTGTTTGTCAAGTCATGAGCACCAACCACAACCGTCAGCACTTGATATCTGTTGAAAGAGCATATTGAAAATATTGATTTATGGAGTCATGATGCTCTTTTATGATATACGATACACTGTATGGTTGCATTGCAATGTGGTTTTAACTTAACGTTTCAGTTAAAAGTAATCAAAACCTTTACCTTTTCCAGCAATGTGCAGCAGTCAAGACCCACTGATCAGAGATGAGGAATCCACCGCAGATATGATGCTCTTTCAATTGAATAGAAACCATGTAAGGTCTGGAGTGGGGTCTTGCTTCTGTGCCGTTCACTATACCCACATTCACATGAGCTGAGAGAAAGACAGAGCTGTAAGTCAGCTTATTCGGTACATACCAATTTAACATCATAATAAATGCTGTTATATTATCAGTCTCACCAGTGAAGGTCAGGTGTGGCAGCAGAGAGGCCAGCAGGAGCAGAGAGATGATGGTCATCATGAAGAAACAATCAGTGAGCTCTCACTGACAAAACACTGCATAAATATACTTTAAAGGTGGGCGGAGACATACCTACTCTTTAAAAAAAAATATTGTAACATGAGCGAGCATTGTTCTTGTTAATCCTTGTGGTCACAAATTTAAGCCACAGATGGTTTGGGTGATAAGAATTAAGCATGTATTATGGGCTTAAGTATGAACGATGAAAATTTGCTTTGCACCTTAAAACTGACAGAGGAAATAGAAGGCGATGTGAATACGTAAAGTTCATCAAAATTGGATTTTGGGCTTTTCACATTTAATTCACACTAAAAATTTACTCTGGGTCATTCTAAACTCTGGGTAAACTGAATCCTGGGTTTTCTGGTTTCACTTTTCAAAATGCTCATATTTTATTTCAGGTTAGCAATTAATTGTGGGTTCAAATGCTGGCATTTCACACTGAACGTTCCTAAACCCTGGGTTAACTTTCTTATTTGCATATATGAAGCATCAATGTAATTGACTGGACAAAGGCAGCACGTGACCTGTTTACACAATGGCTCTAGTGTTACGCATCCTCCTATTATTGCAGACTGTACTATCAAGTTATCCCTGAATGGATTTTTTGGTGGACTGTAAAGATAAAAATAAAACAGCCTCTTCTTCACTCCAATTCATGTTTTTACCATGACCATTTAAAGAAATCATCCAAAAATGAAAATTCAGTAACAGTTTAGAATAGGGACCAATTCTCACTATTAACTAGTTGCTTATTAGCATAACTATTAATAATATATTGGCTGTTTATTGGTACATATAAAGCACATATTGTACATGTGTCATGACCATATTCTACATCCCTAATCCTACCCAATACCTAAACTTAACTACATTACTAAATATTACTAAGCAGCAAATTAGCAGTTTATTGAGGCAAAAGTCATAGTTAATAGTTTGGTAATCGCGAGAACTGGACCTTAAAATAAAGTGTGACCATAAATTCTGTCATAATTTTTCAACCTCATGTCGTTCCAAACCTGTAAGAACTGAGCTTTCTGACCCTGCATAGACAGCAACACAACTTCCACGTTCAAGGCCAATAAAGGTAGTAAAGACATCAAAAAAATAGTCCATGAGACATCAGGGGTTAATTTTATGAAGCTATTAGAATACTTTTTGTGCACAAAACAAAAATAATGATTATTCAACAATTTCTTCTCTTCCGTGTCAGACAGTACTGGAGTAATGATGCTGAAAATTCAACTTTGCTTTACAAGAATTAATTGTATTTTAAAGTATATGTAAGGACACACTTAGTGTTGTAAAAATGCAAGTGTTTACATAGATTTATTTTAATTTTAAATACTTTGCATTTTAAAATCAACTTCTAAATATCTGTTCAGTAGTCCCTCTATAACATAATTTAATTTGTGGTGCTTCTAATTAAGTGATGAAAAGCAGTTGCAAATGATTTACAAAATATATATCACTACTCATCTTTGCACCAATAAAATGTGCAACACTTTGTTTTTCTACTAAAGTATATGTAATAATATCTAATCATTATATTAATATTTAGGTTTCTGTGACTTCTCGCGAAATCTCGGCAAAAATCTCAAGATTTATTCCAAAACATGATGCATGATGGGATACACTAAGCCTTGAAAAGCACTCCAGGCAGTATTCTAGATAGTGTGGATTTAGTGTGCTTTAAGGGCCCTGCACTTTGGCGTTTTGAAGACCTGGGACAGTCTTGCGCACTTACGTCCAGACGCTCTCAAGTGGCCAAGACCGCAAGTGTGGGTATTTGGAGAAGGCAGATCTCTCTGGATTGAATAAGTACTTGGCCACACCCCAAACCATGTGACCAGGAAGACAGATTAAGCAGTCTTTCCACTTAATGCTGTTTAGCATTTTATTTGCCATAAAGTCAGAAAACCTGGCTGTTTTAAAAAGTGTCATTACCGAATGTCCTGTTACCAACAGGAAAAGCCTGTCTTTACTACCAAGCTGTGGGTCCGGTTCGCTGAGGTAAGTGTAATACAAATTTTTCCCCTCTGATTCTTTATATTTAGAACAGAGTGGAGCACTATCATTGTTATAATCAGTGTTGGGGACGTTACTTTAAAAAAGTAATTAGTTATAGTTACTAGTTACTGCTCACAAATAGTAACTGAGTTACATCATTAAAAAAGTAACTAATTACCAGGGAAAGTAACTATTGCGTTACTTAAAAAAAAAAAAATCAAATGTCAAATAACTTGGATGCCCTCAATATTAAATATGTTAAATTAATGAAATGGACACTAAATAGTGTAGATTAATGTACAATGTTTTATAATAATAATTGATTCTATTTATCTACTGACACTTAGCAACAGTCAGTCAAGCATTATAATATGACATTATGATAATTTAGCATTATATGATGATAGAACTTTAGTAATTAGAATAACCAAGTATGAATGCATTTTTATCATGTTGACTGAACTTAGGACTGGTGGTGGTGCTTAAGATATTGTTTGTCATTTAGTGTTTCTATAAAAGAAGGGGGAAAAATTATAAGATAACAAAACTACTACAAATTCTACTACTAATAACAATATAAAACACACTAAGGAGGATTAATGAGCTGCTGGGCTCATGATTATTAATCACGTAGTCTGCGTTTGCTCGAACTGATTTGCTGAAATCAAAACAGGGACGATAATAGGTGAGCGCCGGCCAATGAGATTGTCGTTTGCGCATTAGTTCCGCCCACTAACAGGGAACCCGGCAGTTCTTAAAAGCTGAAGAATTCCAAAGGAACTCCGTTATTTTGACAGGAAAACACAACAAAGAATATCGTTTACATGTAGCGCGTCAATTCTGCATGTTGTGAAAGACTCTCTCGCTCTGTATCTTTCTTTGCGGGTGTGTGAGACAAAGCGACGGTGTGCGCATTCGCACTAGAGTTTACGGTACGTCAAATACAGCTACACTGCGCATCCATATGATTCAGATGAACTGAAAAATAAAATTCTAATAACATTATAATAAATTATAGTAACGCTGCATTTTGTTGTCAGTAACGGTTACGGCGTTGTAACGGGGGAAACAGTAATTTGTTTGAGTACTAAAATAACTTGAAGTTTGAGCCGTTAGTAACGCCGTTTATTTATAACGCCGTTATTCCCATCACTGGTTATAATAGAATGGGTGTTCTGCATTGTACCAGTAGGCCAATCACAACAGACAGGGTCATCTGACCAATCAGGGCAGAATAGCCTCATGCAAAGGAGGGGTTTGGAAAGATGAATCTTCAAACAAATCCATAGACCTTTTTCACATTTACGGGTTTCTCGGCAGCAGAAGAGAAGTCATTATAATTGGGTAAACTTCGAGAGCAGTGAATGGGAGAGTACCACAAATATATATATATATATTTGCATTCCCATTTGCTCAAATAGCAAAAGAAAAATGACTTTCAAAAAAGGATAAACAAATTTTTGAGAGACTAATAACGGCAGTCAGAAGAGAGAACTGTCATATTTACTGTCCCTCCCATATAGAAACACCCTCACATTAGCGTTAACTAGTTTTTTTAAATAATTTGATGCAAATGTGATATAATTGAAAGTATATTGTTATAAATGTACATACATTTAATATATATATAAAAAACTTTCGAGGATTTACGATGCTGATGACCGAAGAAATGCATCATCACAGTCTTGTGAAAAGGGTCCGTTTGAGAGTCTTTGAGAAATAACGTAAAATGAAATGCATATTATAAGAAAATTATTATTTTTTTGTTTTTTTGACCTGTTGTTGTGGACTCCCAAAACCAAATTATGAACCTTCCAAATAGCATAATAGGGGCACTTTAAAATTGCCTGAAATTGTGAAAAACATACAAAGATTATAGTGTACCCACATTCAATTTATGCATTTCAGATGCAATGCAATACAAATTTACAAATAAATTTAAAAAGAAAAATTCAAAATTTTCCTAACTCATACAGGACTGTATTTGCACCACTTCTGTAGAATGGCTTGTATATATATGTATGTCTATGTGTGTGTATGTATGTATGTATGTATGTGGCAATGAAGACACTTTGAATGATTTATGATTGCCAGGTGATACTTTTATTAAAACAGGTTATGCAGAAGAATTCAAGAACTTAACTTGCTTCACATTTCTAATTATGCTGTTGATCCATTGAAGATATGGTGAAATCTTAGTATACACATTAGGATACTGAGGTGAATTGCACTGAAATTTGTATCCAAAAGCTGTGATGCCAACTGCAGTGTCTCCACAAACCAAAGGACCTCCTGAGTCATACTGTGAAGAAACACAGATCAACACATGACTAAAATGCCAAATACTGTATCAGTTGAATCTCAATTCATAAATTAACATAATCAGTTCTGAGAATCATCTTTTGTACGTACAAGGCAGGATCCACCATGGCCACGTGTGCACATTCTCTTTGAGACTGAGTAGATTGGTCCCCATTTTTTTTCACATTCTGTGTTATTGAATATATACACGTTTGCCTCCATTAGACGATCGCTGTTTTGGCCATTAGTCTGCAGTTGTCCCCAGCCCGCAACGCTACAGATAGTATCTGCTTCGACATCTTCCCCATTCTTTGGTAATGATATCCATTTAACATAGTTGTTTAGGTTGAGTTTTTTCTGTAGCTGTAATTGAAAAACACAAACACTATTAATAAAGAGGTTTAATAATCTTTTATAAGACTGAACTGCAGTTGATTACACTGCTATTTTGAGGTTAGTACAGAAGCCCTGAAGGCCAAGGTGATTTTTGATGGTGATGATCAGAATCTGATCAGGAATCACTAGTTTTATATGTACTGATCACTATTTTGAATAACTAAAAGCATTACAGTTGGTTACCCTTAAAAGCATGATGTCATTCAGATCCGAGTTCTCGTGTGGGATGTAGTTCTTCACTCCAATGTGATCAGAACTCTTAATGTTCCTTAAATCATGAGCACCAACCACAACCGTCAGAATCTCATTTCTGTTGAAAAAGCATTTTGTGCTGATTTATGGAGTCATGATGCTCATTTATGACATATATGTTTGCACTGCAAGTGTTATGTCAGCCAAAATGATTTTAACACACAAAACCAATTCAGACTAAACAAAACTCTCACCCGTTCCAGCAATGTGCAGCAGTCGAGACAAACTCATCAGAGATGAGGAATCCACCACAGATATGTATCTTGTTCTTCTGAATAGAAACCATGTAAGGTCTGGAGTGGGGTCTTGCTTCTGTGCCATTCACTATACCCACCTTCACATGAGCTGAGAGAAAGACAGAGCTGTAAGTCAGCTTATTCGGTGCATACCAATTAAACATCATAATAAATGCTGTTATATTATCAGTCTCACCAGTGAAGGTCAGGTGTGGCAGCAGAGAGGCCAGCAGGAGCAGAGAGATGATGGTCATCATGAAGACAGTGAGCTCTCACTGACAAACACAGTATAAATGTACTTGAAAGGTGGGTGGAGAATTTGAGTTGCTCGTGAGTTTTGCTTCTCTTGCAGCATTAGCAACACAGTGATGAAAAGATATTGTGGTATAGATGAGGATGAAGCATGTATGCATGCAAGTTGGTATTTGAATATTTTATAGTTCATAATACTACTGTTATGAAGTGTCATAACAGGTATCAATGTCCTTCCAGAAAAACTGAGATTTATAATTTTTGATGCAGGATAAACAAGGACAATCTGATGCAGACCGATTTCTCCTTCCTATTTGTTAGGTCATGGTGTAATGATGGCTGAAAGACACAATGCTGTAAGTGCCCTTAATCAGCACATAGCAATTAAGCATTCTTAAAAAAAAAAATAAACAGCCCTATTATGCTTTATTCTAATTCACTGAAGGACAACTGCTGATTTTTTTCTGTAACTGCATGGCTAAAGTGGGTCCAGGAGGGTCTTGACCACATTACCAGTTTGCCAAATTGTTTCACTAACTTCGAAGAGCTTTGCACCCTAGTACAGCAAAATAATCCAACACCACAAAGACACTGATCAAGCAAATATTTTTTTTAAAACAAAATTATCTTTTATCTCTAAAAATGATCTTACTCCTGCTCTCTCCTCAACGCACACAAATTAACCCACAGACTTGTGCACAGAAGCTTATCAGCTCTGCCCATGCTATTTCATCAATAAAAAAAAAAAATTCACTACTGAAAAACATGACATTTCTCAGAAGCAAGACCAGATCGTATAGATAGATAGCTGAGCGGTTGAGCTATCTGTCTATAGGATCTGACCCTGATCACACCCAAATATCTTTCCAATCCAACCAGAATGACTGAAAAAAGACAGCATTTTATTTATTTATTTAATGATTTTTGCATTAAAAGCAATCTGAGGACGGCTATTTGTTGAGAATTTTGAGGAAGGGCTGAATACTGCCCCAGTCATTAAAATAACACCAGAAAAGTGCTATTTTTGTTTATTTTTTTTCTGACATGGAAAAGCAGAGGCTCAAAATCAAGTGGCATCTATCTGTCTGTCTCTCTGTCTGTCTATCTGCTTATTTGTAAAGCTATAGACATAGCATCAAAGTTTAAAAACTTTGATTAAAGGTGTCATATGATGCAATTTCATGTTTTCCTTTGTCTTTGGAGTGTTACAAGCTGTTTGTGCATATATAAGATCTGTAAAGTTGCAAAGATTAAAGTCTCAAACCCAAAGAGATATTCTTTATAAAAGTTAAGACTCTGCCACATCTTCCTAAAAGGGCTCATTTAAACACGCCCCCACATGTCTACGTCACAGTGTGGGAAGATTTGCCTAACACTGCCCAAACGTACATGCAATGAAAGAAGGCATAACTTATTCTCGCTGTAGTATTGTTGTTGCCGCCGCCATGTCCTGGAGACGCTGTGTGTTTCGTTGTGAAAGTGAAAGTACTTTATGTGGCCTTCCAAATGAGTACACAACTAGAAATCAGTGGTTAAGTTGTATTTACAACACTGTTCCAGAACAGTAAAATGCAAACAGTCGAGTGTGTGCAGCGCATTTTACGGAGGACTGTTTCCTGATCCTAGGAGAGAGTAGCCTACAATGTGAACAATATGAATGGCTGTGAACACTATAAAGTGGGGCAATTCCAACTTTGCAAGGACAGTCTGGTGCTTCTGACTCACAGCCTGTAAGTACGTTTCAATATTTAAAGAATTTGCTACTGACTATTCAAACGTGAGTTTTGAGCAGTGTAGAGTAGCGCTTGTTTGGCGTTTCTACGGTCACAAATGCAGACACGGTGTTATGTTTACGTGGTGCAATGCGTAAAAAGACCGTATGAATCATTATAATCAGCAATTATGTCTTCACTGGATGCAACAAGTGCCTCGTTTATAGTGGGTTTTATTTTTTTTGTCTCGTTACACCGGGACACGGCATCACAACATGGTAAGGGGCGTAACATTTCCGTCACACGCTTGAGGTATTCGGCCAATCACAATGCACTGGATAGCTGGCCAATCAGAGCACACCTCGCATCTCAGAGTGATGAGCTTTGTAAAAATCGATGCGTTTCAGAAAGGCGGAGCATAGAGGAGCAACAATAATGTACAGTATGTGGAAAATAATGTGTTTTTTTAAACTCGAACCATGTAAACGCATTGCATTACACCAAATACACAAAATAATATTATTTTTAGCAACATCATATGACCCCTTTAAAAAAATCTTGCCCACCCAACATATCTGCCAGACCACTCTTCTGACAGGAATCAGGCCTACTCAGAAGAGAAGTCTTAACGTCACTTTTTTAAAGTAGTTAAAATATATAATACAATATATGATTGTAAAGCGCTTTGGGTGTACAACAATACACAATAAAGCGCTATATAAATGCTTCATTCATTCATTCATTCATTCATTAAATGTGTGGCTTCACTATTAGTAATGCTCTCAAGCTGTGCAAATTTGGATAATTCACACATGCTTAATCACTCCCTCTTTCTTTCTCTCTCATAACTGCATGAGTTATATTATTATAGTTCTGAAATTATGTTTTGGAATTAGCAACAGTAGATTGAGGTGAGATGCATATAAATTAGTTCTAGTTCAGTTCTACACCAAAGCAGTTTAAGGACCAAAAAATGTGGGCGAAAAATCTGTGCTTTAGAAGCTCAGTTTTTAAATACCATTTTTGACTTTTTTATAATCAGTTTTGAAGTTTTCACTCTTTGCCTAATCAAGTAGGCAAGATATGAGACGTCCTTGCTCATGTGTCTGTCATGTAATACGTATATGTGGTTGTGACAATGAGGACACTTCGAATTGATGCTTGCCATGTGATACTTTTACTGAAATAAGATATTCAAGAAGTTTTCATGAAGTCACTTAACATTTTTGATTATTTTGTGGATCCATTTGAGATATGCTGAAATCTTAGTATACACATTAGGATGCTCAGGTAAATTACAGACATTAAATACTTTTATTGAAAGAAGGTTTATGGGAGAATTCAAGAAAAAAAAAAATCTTAAATTTTTTATTTTCCATGAAGTCACTTAACATTTCTGATGGTTTGTTGGATCCATGGAAGAAAAGCTGAAATCTTGGTATACACATTAAACCTCTCAGGTGAATTACAGTGGGAAATGTCACCGAAAGATGTGATACCAACTGCAACGTTTCCACAAACCAGAGGACCTCCCGAATCATACTGTGAGGAAACACAAATCAGCATGTCACTAGTGAAACCAGTTAATACATTACCATAAATCTGTGAATCATCTTTTGTACGTACTTCGCAGGATCCACCACTGCCATACACACAGATCATCTGTGAGTCAATGTACTCATTTCTCCATCTACGGTGACACTCTGCGTGATTTCTTATAAACACGTTTGCCTCCATTAGACGAGCAGTCAGTGGGCCTTTAGACAACAGTCTTCCCCAGCCCGCAACACTACAGAAAAGATTTGATGCAACAACATCTCCTTTCTTTGGTAATGATATCCATTTAACATGGTTGTTTAGATTGACCTTTTTGTATAGCTGTAATTCCAAAACACAACCATAATTAATAAGCATAATATTTTATAAGTCGAATTTCAGTTAATTTTACTGCTGTTCTTGATGTTAGGACAGAAAGGTTTAAAATTAAATAATATGATTTAATGTGCCTCTTAATTAAAAAAGTATATGTCCTACACGTCTGATTTGTATGTGCTTTGTCTAACAACAACAAATTTCCCAGTGCTGATTTTTTTTCTTTTTTTTTTTTTTTCTGCAGTTTTGGTCATTTTTTTTGTTTGTATAATGAGCAATAAATAGGAAACAGACTCAAATAAGCACTTGGCATTTTCTGTGTCCTGACCAGACATTGTTTTGAACAAGTAGTATGAGCGCAGTTGCTTACCATCAAAAGCATGATGTCATTCCGATAAGGTCTGGATGTGGATTCTGGATGTGGGATGTAATGCTTCACCCTGATGCGGTCCAAAATTTTACTGTTTCTCAAGTCATGAGCACCAACCACAACCGTCAGCACTTGATATCTGTTGAAAGAGCATATTGAAAATATTGATTTATGGAGTCATGATGCTCTTTTATGATATACGATACACTGTATGGTTGCATTGCAATGTGGTTTTAACTTAACGTTTCAGTTAAAAGTAATCAAAACCTTTACCTTTTCCAGCAATGTGCAGCAGTCAAGACCCACTGATCAGAGATGAGGAATCCACCGCAGATATGATGCTCTTTCAATTGAATAGAAACCATGTAAGGTCTGGAGTGGGGTCTTGCTTCTGTGCCGTTCACTATACCCACATTCACATGAGCTGAGAGAAAGACAGAGCTGTAAGTCAGCTTATTCGGTACATACCAATTTAACATCATAATAAATGCTGTTATATTATCAGTCTCACCAGTGAAGGTCAGGTGTGGCAGCAGAGAGGCCAGCAGGAGCAGAGAGATGATGGTCATCATGAAGAAACAATCAGTGAGCTCTCACTGACAAAACACTGCATAAATATACTTTAAAGGTGGGCGGAGACATACCTACTCTTTAAAAAAAAATATTGTAACATGAGCGAGCATTGTTCTTGTTAATCCTTGTGGTCACAAATTTAAGCCACAGATGGTTTGGGTGATAAGAATTAAGCATGTATTATGGGCTTAAGTATGAACGATGAAAATTTGCTTTGCACCTTAAAACTGACAGAGGAAATAGAAGGCGATGTGAATACGTAAAGTTCATCAAAATTGGATTTTGGGCTTTTCACATTTATAATAACTCTAAAAAATGTACTCTGGGTCATTCTAAACTCTGGGTAAACTGAATCCTGGGTTTTCTGGTTTCGCTTTTCAAAATGCTTATATTTTACTTCAGGTTAGCAATTAATTGTGGGTTCAAATGCTGGCATTTCACACTGAACGTCCCTAAACCCTGGGTTAACGTTCTTATTTGCATATGTGAAGCATCAATGTACAAACCCGATTCCAAAAAAGTTGGGACACTGTACAAATTGTGAATAAAAAAGGAATGCGATAATTTTCAAATCTCATAAACTTATATTTTATTCACAATAGAATATAGATAACATATCAAATGTTGAAAGTGAGACATTTTGAAATGTCATGCCAAATATTGGCTCATTTTGGATTTCATGAGAGCTACACATTCCAAAAACGTTGGGACAGGTAGCAATAAGAGGCCGGAAAAGTTAAATGTACATATAAGGAACAGCTGGAGGACCAATTTGCAACTTATTAGGTCAATTGGCAACATGATTGGGTATAAAAAGAGCCTCTCAGAGTGGCAGTGTCTCTCAGAAGTCAAGATGGGAAGAGGATCACCAATTCCCCCAATGCTGCGGCCAAAAATAGTGGAGCAATATCAGAAAGGAGTTTCTCAGAGAAAAATTGCAAAGAGTTTGAAGTTATCATCATCTACAGTGCATAATATCATCCAAAGATTCAGAGAATCTGGAACAATCTCTGTGCGTAAGGGTCAAGGCCGGAAAACCATACTGGATGCCCGTGATCTTCGGGCCCTTAGACGGCACTGCATCACATACGGGAATGCTACTGTAATGGAAATCACAACATGGGCTCAGGAATACTTCCAGAAAACATTGTGGCAAAGGCACAGGACTGTGGCAAAGTGGAAAACTGTTCTGTGGTCAGACGAATCAAAATTTGAAGTTCTTTTTGGAAAACTGGGACGCCATGTCATCCGGACAAAAGAGGACAAGGACAACCCAAGTTGTTATCAGCGCTCAGTTCAGAAGCCTGCATCTCTGATGGTATGGGGTTGCATGAGTGCGTGTGGCATGGGCAGCTTACACATCTGGAAAGGCACCATCAATGCTGAAAGGTATATCCAAGTTCTAGAACAACATATGCTCCCATCCAGACGGTCTCTTTCAGGGAAGACCTTGCATTTTCCAACATGACAATGCCAGACCACATACTGCATCAATTACAACATCATGGCTGCGTAGAAGAAGGATCCGGGTACTGAAATGGCCAGCCTGCAGTCCAGATCTTTCACCCATAGAAAACATTTGGCGCATCATAAAGAGGAAGATGCGACAAAGAAGACCTAAGGCAGTTGAGCAACTAGAAGCCTGTATTAGACAAGAATGGGACAACATTCCTATTCCTAAACTTGAGCAACTTGTCTCCTCAGTCCCCAGACGTTTGCAGACTGTTATAAAAAGAAGAGGGGATGCCACACAGTGGTAAACATGGCCATTTCCCAACTTTTTTGAGATGTGTTGATGCCATGAAATTTAAAATCAACTTATTTTTCCCTTAAAATTATACATTTTCTCAGTTTAAACATTTGATATGTCATCTATGTTGTATTCTGAATAAAATATTGAAATTTGAAACTTCCACATCATTGCATTCTGTTTTTATTCACAATTTGTACAGTGTCCCAACTTTTTTGGAATCGGGTTTGTAATTGACTGGACAAAGGCAGCACGTGACCTGTTTACACAATGGCTCTAGTGTTACGCATCCTCCTATTATTGCAGACTGTACTATCAAGTTGTCCCTGAATTGTTTTTTTTTATTGGACTGTAAAGATAAAAATAAAACAGCCTCTTCTTCACTCCAATTCATGTTTTTACCATCACCATTTAAAGAAATCATCCAAAAATGAAAATTCAGTAACAGTTTAGAATAGGGACCAATTCTCACTATTAACTAGTTGCTTATTAGCATAACCATTAATATATTGGCTGTTTATTGGTACATATAAAGCACATATTGTACATGTGTCATGACCATATTCTACATCCCTAATCCTACCCAATACCTAAACTTAACTACATTACTAAATATTACTAAGCAGCAAATTAGCAGTTTATTGAGGCAAAAGTCATAGTTAATAGTTTGGTAATCGCGAGAACTGGACCTTAAAATAAAGTGTGACCATAAATTCTGTCATAATTTTTCAACCTCATGTCGTTCCAAACCTGTAAGAACTGAGCTTTCTGACCCTTCATAGACAGCAACACAACTTCCACGTTCAAGGCCAATAAAGGTAGTAAGGACATAAAAAAATAGTCCATGAGACATCAGGTGTTAATTTTATGAAGCTATTAGAATACTTTTTGTGCACAAAACAAAAATAATGATTATTCAACAATTTCTTCTCTTCCGTGTCAGACAGTACTGGAGTAATGATGCTGAAAATTCAACTTTGCTTTACAAGAATTAATTGTATTTTAAAGTATATGTAAGGACACACTTAGTGTTGTAAAAATGCAAGTGTTTAAATAGCTTCATTTTAATTTTAAATGCATTTTAAAATCCACTTCTAAATATCTGTTCAGTAGTCCCTCTATAACATAATTTAATTTGTGGTGCTTCTAATTAAGTGATGAAAAGCAGTTGCAAATGATTTACAAAATATATATCACCACTACTCATCTTTGCACCAATAAAATGTGCAACACTTTGTTTTTCTACTAAAGTATATGTAATAATATCTAATTATTATATTAATATTTAGGTTTTTGTGACTTCTCGCGAAAACTCGGCAAGAATCTCAAGATTTATTCCAAAACATGATGCATGATGGGATACACTAAGCCTTGAAAAGCACTCCAGGCAGTATTCTAGATAGTGTGGATTTAGTGTGCTTTAAGGGCCCTGCACTTTGGCGTTTTGAAGACCTGGGACAGTCTTGCGCACTTACGTCCAGACGCTCTCAAGTGGCCAAGACCGCAAGTGTGGGTATCTGGAGAAGGCAGATCTCTCTGGATTGAATAAGTACTTGGCCACACCCCAAATCATGTGACCAGGAAGACAGATTAAGCAGTCTTTCCACTTAATGCTGTTTAGCATTTTATTTGCCATAAAGTCAGAAAACCTGGCTGTTTTAAAAAGTGTCATTACCGAATGTCCTGTTACCAACAGGAAAAGCCTGTCTTTACTACCAAGCTGTGGGTCCGGTTCGCTGAGGTAAGTGTAATACAACTTTTTCCCCTCTGATTCTTTATATTTAGAACAGAGTGGAGCACTATCATTGTTATAATAGAATGGGTGTTCTGCGTTGTACGCAGGAGGCCAATCACAACAGACTGGGTCATCTGACCAATCAGAGCAGAATAGCCTCATGCAATGGAGGGGTTTGGAAAGATGAATCTTCAAACGAATCATAGACCTTTTTCACATTTACGGGTTTCTCAGCAGCAGAAGTAATCATAATTGGGTAAACTTCGAGAGCAGTGAATGGGAGAGTACCACAAATATATATTTTTTTGCATTCCCATTTGCTCAAATAGCAAAAGAAAAATGACTTTCAAAAAAGGAAAAAAAAATTGAGAGACTAATAACGGCAGTCAGAAGAGAGAACTGTCATATTTACTGTCCCTCCCATATAGAAACACCCTCACATTAGCGTTAACTAGTTTTTTAAAATAATGTGATGCAAATGTGATATAATTGAAAGTATAATGTTATAAATGTACATACATTTAATATATATATATATATATATACACACAGGTGCATCTATATAAATTAGAATGTTGTGAAAAAGTTCATTTTTTCTTGTAAGTTATTTCAAAAAGTGAAACTTTCATATATTTTAGATTCATTGCATGTAAAGTAAAACATTTCAAAAGTGTTTTTGTTTTAATTTTGATGATTAGAGCTTACAGCTCATGAAAGTCAAAGACCAGTATCTCAAAATATTAGAATATTTACATTTGAGTTTCAATTAATGACCATCCATACAGTATAAATTCTGGGTATCTCTTGTTCGTTGAAACCACAATAATGGAGAAGAGTGCTGACTTGGCAATGATCCAGAAGACGAACATTGACGCCCTCCACAAAGAGGGTAAGTCACAGAAGGTCATTACTGAAAGGTGTGGCTGTTTACAGAGTGCTGTATCAAAGCATATTAAATGCAAAGTTGACTGGAAGGAAGAATTTGGGTAGGAAAAGGTGCACAAGTAACAGGGATGACCGCAAGCTTGAGAATACAGTCAAGCAAAGCTGATTCAAACACTTGTGAGAGCTTCACAAGGAGTGGACTGAAGCTGGAGTCAGTGCATCAAGAGTCACCACGCTCAGACGTCTTCAGGAAAAGGGCTACCAAGCCACTTCTGAACCAGAGACAACGTCAGAAGCATCTTACCTGGGCTGTGGAGAAAAAGAACTCAGTGGTCCAAAGTCCTCTTTTCAGATGAAAGTAAATTTTGCATTTCATTTGGAAACAAGGTCCCAGAGTCTGGAGGAAGAGTGGAGAGGCACAGAATCCATGTTGCTTGAAGTCCAGTGTGAAGTTTCCACAGTCAGTGATGATTTGGGCTGCCATGTCTTCTGCTGGTGTTGGTCCACTGTGTTTTCTGAAGTCCACAGTCAACGCAGCCATCTACCAGGAAATTTTAGAGAACTTCATGCTTCCTTCTGCTGACAAGCTTTATGGAGATGCTGATTTCATTTTCCAGCAGGACTTGGCACCTGCCCACACTGCCAAAAGTACCAAAAGCTAGTTCAATGACCATGGTGTTACTGTGCTTGATTGGCCAGCAAACTCGCATGACCTGAACCCCATAGAGAATCTATGGGGTATTGTCAAGAGGAAGATGAGAGACACCAGACCCAACAATGCAGATGACCTGAAGGCCACTGTCAAAGAAACCTGGGCTTCCATACCACCTCAGCAGTGCCACAAACTGATCACCTCCATGCCACGCCGAATTGAGACAGTAATTAAAGCAAAAGGAGCCCCTACCAAGTATTGAGTACATATACAGTAAATGAACATACTTTCCAGAAGGCCAACAATTCACTTGTCTTGGTCTTATGAAGTATTCTTTTCAATTCAATTAAATTGCAACAATATAAAAATAGAAATAGAATACATTTATACATTTAAAATTTTAATTAAAACAATAAGTAAACAATAAATAAACAATAATATCCTGGCCAGAGGAGAACTGCCCCCCCAACTGAGCCTGGTTTCTCCCAAGTTTTTTTTTTTCTCCATTCTGTCACAGAGGGAGTTTTGGTTCCTTGCCGCTGTCGCCTCTGGCTTGCTCAGTTGGGGACACTTAATTTCTAGCGATTATCGTCAATTGGATTTCACAGATACTATTTAAACTATACTGAGCTAGACGATGACATCTCCGAATTCAATAATGAAATGCCTTTAACTGAAAATTGAGTGTTTAATCTTATTATTATACATTACTGACACTCTATCCTCCAACTTGATACTGTTAAGTGCTTTGACACAATCTGTATTGTTAAAAGCGCTATATAAATAAAGGTGACTTGACTTGACTATTCTAATTTGTTGAGATAGTGAATTGGTGGGTTTGTGTTAAATGTGAGCCTAAATCATCACAATTAAAAGAACCAAAGACTTAAACTACTTCAGTCTGTGTGCATTGAATTTATTTAATACATGAGTTTCACAATTTGAGTTGAATTATTGAAATAAATGAACTTTTCCAATTTATTGAGATGCACCTGTATGTATATATATATATATATAAAAAACTTTTGAGGATTTACGATGCTGATGACCGTTGAAATGCATCATCATAGTCTTGTGAAAAGGGTCCATTTGAGAGTCTTTGAGAAATAACGTAAAATGAAATGCATATTATAAGAAAATTCAAGTTTTTTTGACCTGTTGTTGTGGACTCCCAAAAACAAATTATGAACCTTCCAAATAGCATAATAGGGGCACTTTAAAATTGCCTGAAATTGTGAAAAACATACAAAGATTATAGTGTACCCACATTCAATTTATGCATTTCAGATGCAATGCAATACAAATTTACAAATACATTTAAAAAGAAAAATTCTAAATTGTTGTCAAGCTATTTCTTTTCATGCACAATTTCCCCGCTTGAAAGGGAGAGACACATCATCAACGGAGGCCTTAACTGGACTCCACTCTTCTTTTTATTGGTTTAATTTTGATTAAACTGACATAAGTTGTAGCAGAAAGGTGAAAAACCTTTAAACAGAAACAAAAAGGTACAACATATGTAAATTAATTACAAATAAACTCGTTAAAACAACCACTGCTGTCATTCCGATTCTTTGTATCTATTTTTAACATACAGCATTGTTCAATTGTATTATTATTTATTACTTAGTACACTTGTCAAAGTGCAATTTGCAGCATAGTACTGACAATTAACCTGAACATTTAGAGTTTCATAGCATGTTTATGAACTCAGGTTAATTATATTATTTTAAGGATTGGCTAATTTGCACATAAACTTCAGAAATAAACAATACTCTGTCGTTACTCTACTAGCAATCAAACACAATAAATAAGAGATAAGCTAATCAATACACTCGCAACTTAACAACATTGATATTTGCTGCACTGAACTATAGTAATCATTTGAACTTGAAATAGTTAAGTGATGAATAGATAACCACAGAAAGACCGCGGATCTCTCCGTGCCGAACACAAACACATTTGCTGCGTCACGAACTGTTTCGGCATCTGCCGCTACATCAGCCACGTCCTTTCGTTTACCGAATCGAAATTATAAGTTCTCACCGGCTGCCACTCCGGGATATGATGATGGTTTGGATGTTTGTGCAGTTTCCTTGCGTCCAGCTTTAGGTTTCAGCAGAGAAGTTGCGTCCGTCTCATCTCACGCGACAGCAGACTCTTTTCCTTCCTTTATTTCCGCCCCTCACTCCAATTGGCTGACGAATTATTATTATATTTTTTTTCCATTTATCTCAGTTTGACTTGACAATTGTCCTAACTCATACAGGCCTGAATTTGCACCACTTCTGTAGAATTGTATGCAGAAGAATTCAAGAACTTAACTCGCTTCACATTTCTAATTGTGCTGTTGATCCATTGAAGATATGGTGAAATCTTAGTATACACATTAGGATACTGAGGTGAGTTGCACTGTAATTTGTATCCAAAAGCTGTGATGCCAACTGCAGTGTCTCCACAAACCAAAGGACCTCCTGAGCTATGCTGTGAAGAAACACAGATCAACACATCACTAAAATGCCAAATACTGTATCAGTTGAAACTCAATTCATAAATTAACATAATCAGTTCTGAGAATCATCTTTTGTACGTACAAGGCAGGATCCACCATGGCCACGTGTGCACATTCTCTTTGAGACTGAGTAGATTGGTCCCCATTTTTTTTCACATTCTCTGTTATTGAATATATACACGTTTGCCTCCATTAGACGATCGCTGTTTTGGCCATTAGTCTGCAGTTGTCCCCAGCCCGCAACGCTACAGATAGTATCTGCTTCGACATCTTCCCCATTCTTTGGTAATGATATCCATTTAACATAGTTGTTTAGGTTGAGTTTTTTCTGTAGCTGTAATTGAAAAACACAAACACTATTAATAAAGAGGTTTAATAATCTTTTATAAGACTGAACTGCAGTTGATTACACTGCTATTTTGAGGTTAGTACAGAAGCCCTGAAGGCCAAGGTGATTTTTGATGGTGATGATCAGAATCTGATCAGGAATCACTAGTTTTATATGTACTGATCACTATTTTGAATAACTAAAAGCATTACAGTTGGTTACCCTTAAAAGCATGATGTCATTCAGATCCGAGTTCTCATGTGGGATGTAGTTCTTCACTCCAATGTGATCAGAACTGCTAATGTTCCTTAAATCATGAGCACCAACCACAACCGTCAGCTTCTCATTTCTGTTGAAAAAGCATTTTTCTGCTGATTTATGGAGTCATGATGCTCATTTATGACATATATGGTTGCACTGCAAGCAGGGCTGGACTGGTAATCGGGCATACCGGGCATTTTCCCGGTGGGCCGACGTGCTGAAGGGGCCGACAGAAGGTTTTTTTTTTTTTTTTTTTTTTGCCAAGGACCATTACCGCAGGGACAACGAGCAGTCAGTGGCCCATTGGTTTGTCTCCTGCATTGACAGCGTAAACCACCCAATCACAATGCGCTATAGACAGAGCGATGAAGTATTTTGCTCCGCCTAAATAAACCCCAACTTCTTCCGTATCGGCTTTCCCCACATTTCACAGCAGCTTTATAAAAACAGGCTTGCTCTGCGGTGAGTGATGCGGGCCAAAGAGCCAGGCAGGAGGGGAGGGGAGAGAAGTTGAATCGGTAAAGGGCTTGATAAGGGACTCGGAACGGAGGCAGGCATCTAGTGTGTGCGCGCGTGCGCCATGAGTGCAGAATATGCTTTTTAATAAAAAAATTATTTAACACTTTTTAATAAACCGTAAATTCGTCCCCTGCGATTTTTTTGCCAAGTCAAGTCAAGTGTGTTCATAGAGGTTTCCATGGGCCAATGCGAATAAATCTAGATTTAAATTCGAAAAGACACGATACTGTCGGACCTGACGTTTTATTCTTATCCAAAACAACTAGATGCAATGATACATATCTACATTACCAGTCAAAAGATTTAGAACAGTAAGATTTAGATTTTTTTTTAAAGAATTCTCTTCTGCTCACTAAGCCTGCATTTATTTTATCCAAAATACAGTAAAAGCAGTAATATTGTGAAATATTTTTACTATTTAAAATAACTGCTTTCTATTTGAATATATTTTAAAATGTAATTTATTCCTGTGATCAAAGCTGAATTTTCAGCATCATTACTCCAGTCTTCTGTCACATGATCTTCAGAAATCATGCTAATATGCTGATTTGCTGCTCAAGAAACATTTATTATTATTATTATTATTATTATCAATATTTAAAACAGTCGAGTCATTTTTTTTTCTGGATTCTTTGATGAATAGAAAGATCCAAAGATCAGCGTTTATCTGAAATAAAAAAGCTTTTGTAACATTATACTCTATAGCCTACCATTCAAAAGATTGGAGTCAGTATAATTTTTGTTTTGTTTTTTTGGGAAAGAAATTATAGAAATTAATACTTTTATTTAGCAAGGATGCTTTAAATTGATCAAAAATTATGATAAATACATTTATAATGTTACAAAATATTTCTATTTCAGATAAATGCTGTTCTTCTGAACTTTCTATTCATCAAAGAAACCTGAAAAAAAAATCTACTCAGCTGTTTTCATAATACATAATAATAATAATAATAATAATAAATGTATTTTGAGCAGCAAATCAGAATATTTGAATGATTTCTGAACATCATGTGACTGGAGTAATGATGCTGAAAATTCAGCTTTGATCACAGGAATAAATTACATTTTAAAATATATTTTAAATACTAAAAACATTTCACAATATTACTGTTTTTGCTGTATTTTGGATCAAACAAATACAGGCTTGGTGAACAGAAGAGACTTCTTTAAAAAAATAATTAAAAAATCTTACTGTTCAAAAACTTTTGAATGGTAGTGTATATCATATATACGTATATATATATATATATATATATATATATATATATATATATATATATATATGTATATATATATATATATATATATATATATATATATATATTATATGGTGGTGGTGGGCCGCCTGGACCAAAAAATGCCAGGGCCGATTTTTTGTCCCAGTCCAGCCCTGACTGCAAGTGTTATGTCAGCCAGAATGATTTTAACACATGAAACCAATTCAGACCAAACAAAACTCTCACCCGTTCCAGCAATGTGCAGCAGTCGAGACAAATTCATCAGAGATGAGGAATCCACCACAGATATGTATCTTGTTCTTCTGAATAGAAACCATGTAAGGTCTGGAGTGGGGTCTTGCTTCTGTGCCATTCACTATACCCACATTCACACGAGCTGAGAGAAAGACAGAGCTGTAAGTCATCTTATTCGGTACATACCAATTAAACATCATAATAAATGCTGTTATATTATCAGTCTCACCAGTGAAGGTCAGGTGTGGCAGCAGAGAGGCCAGCAGGAGCAGAGAGATGATGGTCATCATGAAGACAGTGAGCTCTCACTGATAAACACAGTATAAATGTACTTGAAAGGTGGGTGGAGAATTTGAGTTGCTCGTGAGTTTTGCTTCTCTTGCAGCATTAGCAACACAGTGATGAAAAGATATTGTGGTATAGATGAGGATGAAGCATGTATGCATGCAAGTTGGTATTTTAATATTTTATAGTTCATAATACTACTGTTATGAAGTGTCATAACAGGTATCAATGTCCTTCCAGAAAAACTGAGATTTATAATTTTGATGCAGGATAAACAAGGACAATCTGATGCAGACCGATTTCTCCTTCCTATTTGTTAGGTCATGGTGTAATGATGGCTGAAAGACACAATGCTGTAAGTGCCCTTAATCAGCACATAGCAATTCAGCATTCTTAAGAAAATAAATAAACAGCTCTATAATGCTTTATTCTAATTCACTGAAGGACAACTGCTGATTTTTTTCTGTAACTGCATGGCTAAAGTGGGTCCAGGAGGGTCTTGACCACATTACCAGTTTGCCAAATTGTTTCACTAACTTCGAAGAGCTTTGCACCCTAGTACAGCAAAATAATCTAACACCACAAAGACACTGATCAAGCAAATATTTTTTTTAAAACAAAATTATCTTTTATCTCTAAAAATGATCTTACTCCTGCTCTCTCCTCAACGCACACATATGAACCCACAGACTTGTGCACAGAAGCTTATCAGCTCTGCCCATGCTATTTCATCAATAATAATAAAAAATCACTACTGAAAAACATGACATTTCTCAGAAGCAAGACCAGATCGCATAGATAGATAGCTGAGCGGTTGAGCTATCTGTCTATAGGATCTGACCCTGAGCCCACCCAAATATATTTCCTATCCAATCAGAATGTCTGAAAAAAGACAGCATTTTATTTATTTATTTAATGATTTTTGCATTAAAAGCAATCTGAGGACGGCTATTTGTTGAGAATTTTGAGGAAGGGCTGAATACTGCCCCAGTCATTAAAACAACACCAGAAAAGTGCTACAACCCCAAATCAGAAAAAGTTGGGACAGTATGGAAAACGCAAATAAAAAAAGAAAGTAGTGATTTCTAAATTTACTTTGACTTGTATTTCATTGCAGACAATATGAACACAAAATATTTCATGTTTTGTCTGGTCAACTTCATGTCATTTGTAAATATACATCCTTTCCTGTCATTCAGACCTGCAACACATTCCAAAAAAAGTTGGGACAGGAGCAATTTAGGGCTAGTGATGAGGTAAATTGGTTAAATAATGATGTGTTTTGAAACAGTTGATGTCAACAGGTCATTGTAATAGATGATTTGGTACAAAAGCAGCATCCAAGAAAGGTCTAGTCCTTTAGGAGCAAAGATGGGCCGAGGATCGCCAGTTTGCCAACAAATACGTGAGAAAATTATTGAAATGTTTAAAAACAATGTTCCTCAAAGAAAGATAGGAAGATATTTGGATATTTCACCTTCAACAGTGCATAACATAATTAAAAGATTCAAGGAATCTGGAGGAATTTCAGTGCGTGAAGGACAAGGGCGCAAGCCTAAGCTGAACAACCGTGATCTCCGATCCCTCAGGCGGCACTGCATCAAGAATCGTCATTCATCTATAAGCGATATCACCACATGGGCTCAGGACTACTTTGGCAAACCTTTGTCAAGTACCACAATACGTAGTTACATCCACAAATGCCAGTTAAAACAACACATTCTCACTCCCAACTCGTCACATATTGAAGCTTGGTCAGGATCCCTAGGGCGTCATGTTTTAACTTACTGGGTACCCCTTTGGCGTCATGTTGTAACTTGCAGGGATTCTCATAGACTTCTGACCGGAGCCCGTGGCGTTGACATTTGACGTGCAGACCGCAGTGTGTACGGGTGGACACTACGATAAATAGGAATAAAAAAGAAAAGGCTACAATAAATTGGTTAAATCGATTGGCGGCCCCCAGGTCATATTTAACTGATTTTTTATTTTAAAAACCACTCGTTGCCTGATATCAAAGTGCTGTCTGTGAAACAGCATTCAGCGGTGACTTTAACAACGCTCCAGCGAGCAACAGCAGTAAGTGTTTTCCTAGGTAATGCTGGTATTTTTGTCGGAGGCTTGTTGATGATGATAAACGTATTTAATGTGCTGTGATGTTTGGTTAATCAGTGATTAATCAGCGCAATGCGATGCAATCAACCTATTATTTATTTATCTATTTATTTATGTATTTGTTTGTTTATTGATTGATCGATTGATTATTTATTTATTATTTTTATTTATTTATTAATAACTCCATCAATCAGTAGTGCTGACGTCATCGTAAGGCGCGATCCCAAGGTCCACTGCGATTTCCCGCTAGGTAAGTAGAACAGTTAATTAATACAGATGGGAACAATCCTTAAATTTACGGAACAAAAACTGTTTAATCAGGTCAAGAAGTTGTGTTTAGAAAGGTAGCAGTTTCGTGATGCAGTACATGACAGCAGATATTATAAAAATATAACGTTCTGCACCAAATGTGTAGTAGGCTAGCTAAGTTAAGTTAGCTAATTAAATTCAAGCTTGTTTATTTTTTTTCACATATAATCATGCAAGATAATATCATAGGAGATTGTATGATGTGTGTTCAGTTATCCATATTACAGTAAGTTAGCTCGATCACAACACTAGCCATTTCTAAATGTTCAGATGAAGAACAGTGTTGCCAGATTGGTGTGTTTTCCAGTAATTGATCAAAATCCACACAAAATTATATAGTAAACACACAAATCTTACCAATAATAAACAATACAAATTAATTCATAACTACAACAATATTGTGGCTCATCATATGGCATAATACAGCAAATTAAGTGTTCTCTAAAGAAGGTTACGTTGTAAATCGTTTTCCATGTCTGTCATTTGCCTTAAAGAAATAAAAGGGTACAACAGAAATATCAAAATGCCACCTGTCCAAGCCCATTTTATTCCACGTAGTACAACTCAAAACTGCACAATCTGTCAACACTGATGAAGAAAATACTGGTCAAAATGTAAGGAGTTTAATATTTTTTCTCTCTCTCTTATCAGGTCTTTCAAATTTGCCAGCTTCCAACATTCTCCTTTATTTTAACCTCCCTCCACACACACACACACACACACACACACACACACACACAAACCAAAGGCACTTTTAAGAGCCACGTCCATCTTGTTAACCTGTACTTGTCTCTCTGTAGCTCACTGTCTCTCTCTCTCTCTCTCTCTCTCTCTCTCTGTGTGTGTGTGTTTACATCTCTAGTTGTCGTATCTGTCCTTCTTTGTTGTGTGTCTTTCTGTCTGTTTGTGTTTCTGCCCATCACCATGAGTGATTCAGAACTCCAAGAACAGTTTCTGAAGCTGGATAACCTGGTTGATCATCAAGAACTCAATGATGAACTCCAAAGTCTTGATGACTTGCTTGGTGAGCTGCAGGAAGAGGAGGAAGCAGCACCAGTAAAGACACCTGAACCAAGGGTGCATTGGAGAAAGAGAGACATTGATGGAAACATCGTCTATGCAAGGCCAAGATCAAGCAGGAATCAGTCAAATAAGGGTCAGTATAGTTTTTCCTTCAAGATCTATTGAATATCTACATTGATTAGGCACTTATGAATGTATCAAACAAGGAATAACAATCAAACCAGAACCACTCATTTGATTTTTGACATGAAAATAAATTGATTACATACAGTATTTGTGTCAAGCAGTATAAACTACACTAAAATATTGGTCTTGGTAAGGCTGTGTTTGTTCTGAGTGTGTTGTCAGTAGCCAACCAGCTTGTTTCTTTTTTAAATGATCTGCTTCTACAGCAAGCATTCTTATTTGCTTTCATCATCTATATGACACCTTATAGATAACTGCAAGTAACTGTACTGTCCACATTTGGATTTGAGAAATAAAAAGTCTGCTAGTCCTTCTCTCTAGCTAAACATTAAACAGTGAGCTTTGGCCATTTCAGGCTGGTTATACGGGAGGTAAAATTGTGCCACAAGCCTTGGGACAAGTTGAAAATGTTGTAAATGTTTTTTTTGTTTTTTAATCTGGTACAGCTGATCACATTCGGAAAACTGATCCTCCCATCAATGCTCCTGACACTAACTGTGAGGTGACCTTTGCTCCAGAGACTGTTGGTGTGTACTTCATTGTGTAAATTTAAATTTTTTAAATTTGCCAGAAAACTGTCTTTTTCACAGTCAAAGGCACTCCATGCAGTACACTTTAATGTATACATTAAAGTGTTGTTTTTAAATATTCCATACTATTTTAACAGAGTGTTTTCTGCAAGATCTCCAGCACTCACTGAGCAATACCTCAGATGATGAGGCTCCTCTTGGAACCTCAAGAGATCCTCTCCTAGCTTCCTCGAACTGGAGCACATGACAAAGTCTCTTTTCAGAGAGATGGAGGGCAGAGAGACCCCGTCTGGTGAACACCGCTGCGGCACAAGAAAATGTGGCAACACACATCTGCCAACAGTGTGGGAGCAATCCAGCTGTTGTCCGGTGTTGTGACTGTCGACCACGCCCCTTCTTCTGTGCTGAATGTGATGTCAGCATGCACAGCAGACATGTTCTCCATAACCGAGATGCCATGACTCCTGGATTCTACCAGCCACTGCCTCCAACAACTTTTGTTGTAGATAAGGCTCTTTCCCGTTGTGGTAAGGTCTGGTTTGTGAGTGTACAACATGCATATCATTCTGATAATCATTAGGCCTTATAAGCTTTACTATTTAAATAATGCCTTTTTGTCTTTTATTGTTTGATTTTGAATTGAAGCTTTTTGAGCATCTCTTCTATACTTTTTCAGCAATGTACTTCATTACCATTGAACCGTTACACTGTTATATTACTCAGTCAATACAAATGCTCTTAATTCACATGATTGATATTCTTCAGTACGGCTTGTACCTGTGGAGATTCCTGACAAAATTTGTAGTTGTTCATCAGAGTCATTGAGGGTCAGCCCAGGGAAGACTGTAGCTGTGATCACAATGAATGGTAAGGGTGTGAAGATAAAAATCTATACATGCTCTACTCTCATAAGTTTGGCACAGGCCTGTATGTAAAATCTACATATGACTTCTGAGTAATGTTTAAAAAGTCTACAAAGTAATGTAAAAATTGTTTAAAGGATCCAAACCCTGATTAATCACATAAGGTTTACGTTAAAATGGATGTGTTTTTGATTTTTCCAGGACGATATGATCTAAGCATGCCTGAGTGGAGTTGTGAGGCATGCCAAGCCACTTGGGCTGCTGGAGTGGTCGACCTAAATCGAAGTGACTACTGGCCTGCGACCCTTCACTTTGCCACAATTTATGCCACAGATGTCTTTTTCTCATTTGAAGAAATGAAGATGGCAGCACCAGGACTGTCCTGCCAAGCATTTGTAAGAATGCTGGATCAGCGAACTGTCCGCTTTGGTCGTGTGAGTTTTTAATTTATTTATCCTACAGAATTGTTAATCTCTTTGTATTGTGGGATGAAACACTGTTTGATGCTAATGTATTTGTTAATGTATTTGTACATTATTAGCTGTTGGTTTCCTTAATTTTAATAGACTGGCAAGATCTCCACTGACAGTTTTCAGAAAAGTTTTTTTGAGTGGGAGGCTGTGCGATATGAGGTGGACAAAATCTGCAAGGAAGAGCCCTTCATCTGTCCTGCGTGCACCCCAGATATGCTGGCAGTTTCAGTAGATGGAAACCGCAAGCATTACCGTTTTAAGAATGCAGCTAGGTATTTCAAATTGTGTATAATATCACACTGTTGAAACAATATTAATAAGAAAAAATGTCTCTTTAATGTGCACCAAGTACAATTAGATTACAAGGTATCATAAACTTTTGTGTACCTGTTCTGTTTTTTTTTTTTTTATTATTATTATAATTTTTTTAGATCTGAAGAACAGGCTATCTTTGAAGACGTCTTTATAGCTAAGGATGAAGATGTGACAAGATTTGTGGACTACATTCACAAGACATCCAAACATGTAAAATCGCAGACGATTAGACTATATCCAGGACTACACTTACCTCTTACTGAAGAGTTTGTTTAGGAGAGTCTTATTTTCATCATCCATTTTCCATATTATAGGTAAGTGGAAGAGGTGTTTGTGGAGGGGAGTGGTCAGCAGCCAGAGAGACCTCCCAAAGATCTGCAAGCAAGGTAGATGAGGAGGGATTGGAGCTTGCGGTGTGTCGACACGGAGTGCTGCTCTGTGCTTTAAATATGTACAGGGGTGAAATTTTTGCCTATCCCCTGTACCTGCAAGAAAAGCTGGCCAGTAGGCAAATCACTTTTTTTTGTATGGATGTGACCTGCAAATATTGGCCCTACCTCCAAAGAGTTGCAAAAAGCTGCCCAGAGCTCCAGCACCTTCTTAACATGAAGCCCTTCATTTCAGTATTCCATGCCAAAGCCCATGATTTTAAATGCGAGGTAGGTGAACTTTGCTATGTGATTATCAAAACTTTCTGCATCTGCAAATGAATGTCAAAATTTCTCAGCATTATTATTATTATTATTAATTTTTTTATTCCTAATCAGGTGAAATGGAGTGGGGCATATCAGGATGGGGCTGGTTTAACACTAGGGGAGGAGGTGGAACAGTGCAATGCTTTCCTGTCTAGGATTGCGGTGACCACAAAACACATGTCCAAAGCAGGTAAAATGACCACATACTGCACTAGTTACATTATTACATACATAATAAGTAGGAGGAATATGGTAACATGATATTCTCTGTGTTTGCAGGACGCACAGACATGCTGACTCTCATGGCCATGCGCTGGAATCAGCAAAAGTTCAACAATTTGGCCACCGCACTGACCCGCCGTTATCAGAAGGTAATAACATCAGTAGAATTTGTTTTAGATGTTCAGTAATGTATGTTATTAGTGTTTGAAGCTGTGCATTGAACATTTGGTTCTTGTTTTTGTACTATCTGTAATTGCTTGTCATTGCAGACCACAAAAGCTCTGCAAAGCCAGTTGCAAAACCTAGAGTCTATGAAAGTCGAACTGGCAGTGACAGAGAGCCAATTGGAAGACTGGCTCAATGATGTAAAGGAGTGGGCAGACGGTGAGGAAATGACTAGTGTGTGTGTGTGTGTGTGTGTGTGTGTCTATATGTATATGTATATATATATATTAGTATGAATAATATTTATGAATATAAATTATATTAGTAATTTAGTCATGAATAATTGTAATTGTTACTGTTATTGTAATTTTTCCCACACATTTCTTCTCAGCAACAACAACAACAACAACCACAAATGATGTTGATGCCTTGGCCAGCAGAATTGAGGTGCTGGTGGCGAGTATCAAGAGACGTTCCCAGCGTCTCTATAAAGATACAGATGGCAACAAAGGTCGTGCCTGGATCCGCCGCAAGATCAGGGAGGAGAAGGGGATCCTGACATCAGTTGTAGAGAAATACAACAGAATGATTCCAAACACTGAAACTCTGTGCATGGAAACCATTTTGTCTGGTGAGACAGCTTGGCCATGGCAGCTACCACACAGTGGTATGTACACTAGTCTTCTGACAATTCTTATACATACTGACACATTACCCACAATGCTTCAAATGTCAGTCGGCAACCTCATATGATTTTAAAGATTCTTTGAAGGTTGATGTATGACATAAGTTTTTCTCATGCATTCCAGACTCAGTCGATCTAAGGACAAAGAGAAAGGCATTCGACATCATCATGTCATTAAGGAGACTTCAGGAGGAGCAGAAGATTCTTGTTGCAGAGATGGACAACCATTGGAAATATCTTTCAACTCGTGCTGATACCCTCAGAGAACTGTCCTGCTTGTTTGCCAGTGAGACACTGAAAAGTACCTATTTGTAATATATGGCACAAACTTAAGCATAGGGTTGCCCCAGACCAAAGATTTTCCTTGAAAATGGACTCACAAAATACTCAGTTCCAGTTCCAGGGCTGAGAAAGAATGTTATAAGTTCTTTGAGCCATCATAACTGTTAGACTATTTTGATTTAACTGTTAGTAAGAGTCTGATTTTTACTTAATGTCATATTCCTATAACTACATAGAGGACGTGTCCTGTCTAATCATTAAAGTAAAAAGTAGCCTAGTAATGAAAACATATTTCATTGTATCATCCATCATATGTAGCTATATGAGCCATCAATACACTTTGCCCAAATCTCTATCCACACTGTCATACGAAAAAGTTGAGGCAACTTTAAGGCAACCAGCTTCAGCAGATTTTTGAGTTTTCTCAACTTATTGTTTTAAGTTTATACAACAAAAATTTGAGAATCTCTTACAAAAATAAGTTGAGAGAACTCAAAAATCTGCAAAAAGCAGGTTGCCTTAAAAATTTAAGTTGGCTCAACCTTTTTGTTTTTTTACAGTGCAATTGGTAGCTGAAAGTTGGCAATATTGCTTGGAGTTGTCCTTGAAACTCTTTCAATGTTCCAATTTTGAATCTTCTGCCCCACATATGTAATTACTACGTAACAGGGACATATTAAATGCAAATTAATCCAACTATGACTTTTCTGAAAGACTAACATTTTTGCGTTAGTATTAGGGGGCAGCCCTATTAAACATACACAACAATGATGACTGTTTATAAAGATTCTAAGGGAGGCTTGATGTTATTTTGTTATTTCATTCTTCTTTTAAGATTCGCAATGTGGCCTAAGTGAAGAGGGTTTGAAAGGCCTGCAGAGCATCATCCACAGAAAGCAACGTAAAACCAGAGAAATGAGGGTACAAGCAAGAGACTGTTACCTGCAAGTTTTGTCTGGAGCAGAGAACCTCAACTTCTTAAACAAACTGTCAGCTGATGACTATGACAGTGACTTCGAAATGTCTGATGACGAACTGTAATCCACATGACAGTGACACCTTTTTTTTCTTGACAGTGACCTTGACCTTAACCCTGAATTTAAAGCATGTAATAAAATCTGCTGTTGATCACCTTATAAATATAACCATAGTGTAGTGTCTGTCTTTTCACTTGCATAGAAATTAATGCATGCATGCCTCTACAACCAGTCAGTGATGGACATTCAGTGCATTATTGTAAGGCTAAGTACCGTACTGTACTAAAGTATAGATTTGAGGTACTTGTCCTCTAGATGACTTGTTTCTTCTCATGCCACTGTAGTTGTGCTAGGCTACAGTTCAAAGAAAAAAAAAAAAACTTTTTACTGATCTTGCAGCTCATGAAGAGATTGTAAAATATGACATTTTGGTTTAAATAAAACTACTCAGTAGTTTATACTTACAGTATAAGTACAACCTAAATAATTAGTCAATTTGTTGATCAACTTGATCATTTTAAAGCAAACAAATTTCATGGTTCCAGCTTAGAAAATTGTAAGATTTGCATTTTTTTTTTGTTGCTTATGTATTTTTTTTTTATAATTTTGAGGATTTAACTGTTCACAGTATTTGTGATATCTTTTTGGGTAATGTGAAATTTCTCACTATTTTCATAATTTTAACAAACCAAATAATCAGTTGAGTGATGGAGAAAATAATTAGCAGATTAACTCATATTGACAATGATCATTAGATACAGTTGTCTACAAAATAGTTCAAAATGAGCTCCACCTCAATCAACTACAAGACTGAATAATCATGAATAATAATAAACAAAATATGATTCCCAGGGGAAAAAGGAATTTTAGGTCTTCAGCCCTGGGCTGAGAAAAACAACTGTGACCACATGCCTGTGTCCTAGTTTAGTGTGCTGTATAACAATTGAAACCTGTTTGGAGACATGGAATAAGCAGATTATAATAGGGACATAGACAAGCATGACAAAAAAAAAAAAATCATGATGAAGAAGTTCATTATTTCCCAACACTAAATGCAAGTTCACCCATTGCCATTTTGCTAAAGGAAAATTGATTATATATAAAGAAATAATATGTTGCCTAGACATGTTACTTTTACCCTTTTTTTGTGTACATATTTTTACTGTGTTTCTGTATTCTGTTTTCAGAGTCTCACAGCACCATCAAAACCTAACATAAGCATGTTGTAAATAAAGAAAAGGGCAGAAATAAATAAAAATGTTCAGGCATAAATGTGACAACAGTTTGTTGTCCATGACAGTACATCTGTATAGGTTTTATTGCCCTTCCACCCCCAGGGGACCAGAAGTGCCCCCTGGAAGAGGAAAAAAACGGCACATTTCAAATGGCTGTAACTCAAATTCAAATGAGCATATCAAAGGGAAAAAAAGCAGGACAACTACTTATCCTATGTTTAATAAACAATGTTGGACACAGTTTTCTCACATTTACAGAAAGTTTGTAAAAAAGTGTTTTAAAAAGTGTTCTTAGTAAAATACCAAATTTCGACCTGGCTCTCAATAATATCGTAAAGATTTGCACAATGAACATATTTAGATATCCCTTTGTTCATTAAATATAGTATTTACTTTATTTAATTACTGAAAGGTTTTTAAACTACGTTACCCATAAGCCTTTGTCACTCTATCGATGGGACATGGCACTGTAAATTGTAGTTCCATGCTTACGCTGTAGGGTTAGGGTTGGGATTTCGGTAAATGGGTAATTTCTTGCAACATAGCAATCTGTAATTGTTCAATGACAGTATTACTGAAGTCATAATGTCAGTAAAACATAGTTTGCCACATGAAGCACCTTGTATTTTTGCCTAAAAGTTAGTCCAGGCACAGCGTGTCAAAATCCACGTCACACTTACTTTTCCAAATATGGTCATTACGGGATCTTCCAGCTGAAGGTGGGTTATACCAGAAGGTTAGTTAAATATTTGTTTCTTCTCACTAAAAATAAAAATATATTTTTTTATGGTTATAGATTCCTATCTGGGGCTAACCTAATGTAGAAACATATTAGTGAATCTCTTTTTCAAAGCAAGGGCCTATTGATTTCCATCGTATGAACAGGAGGGTAACTAACTGTGACAGCTGTGTACTGTGTAAGAAATAAATATAATAAACTATTTCAAAATGTTTAATTTGTATATATATATATATGTATAGTATATATTTGTATAAATGTTTAATTATATATATATATATATATACAATATATATATATATATATATATATATATATATATATACATGTGTGTGTGTGTGTGTGTGTGTGTGTATATATATATATATAATCCTTTCCCAAAATGTATCAATATGTCAAACCTTAAAGACAAATGTAGACAGATGTAGTACTGTATCCTAGATACTTGATATTAAAGACATAAAAATAGCAGTTCATTATAAAATTGTACGCAAATAAAAGCAATCAGTTTTAGTGAAATATAACAATTTAAATAATCATTCTTATTAATACATTTATTATATTTTGGACAAAATAGAAACAAATATGTAACTGGGAAATATGTAACAACAAATATATTGTTATTATATTTATTTTATGGTATTTATTCATGTTTGGCATAACAGACAGTTCATGTAAACTTACCTATACAGAGATGCAAACAGGTAAAGGGGTAGAAAGGTGAGAACCGGGGACATGATCCACAAGGATTTTTTTTTTAAAGATATTTGTTTTACATGCTCATATGTAGATACTTCCAGGTATTTTTTTCAATATTTGTATTACCTTATATGTCCAAACTGTAATTTTACACCAAAAAAACAAAAAACAAAACAAAAAAAAACATCTTTTTGCATCATTTTACAAAAATCAAGATTGAATATATTTGGTCAAAATCCCATGTTATAAAAGATGAAGTGCTATGCAGGTTATTTAAGACAATATTGGATGATTAGACCTGAAATGCAAAATGTTTGCCCTCTCTCTCTTCACCATACCCACATCTCAGACCTCAATTACATAAAATATTACCCTTTTTAGACAGTTTAGTAAAGAGTAAAGAAAATACTATACAAAACTTGCTAGCAGTTGCCAAGTGGTTATCAGCCTTACTTTTCCAATACAAATAAAACCAGTCTAGCTTTTCATAACTGAATATAAATAGTTATGACCAGTTTCATTGGATCTAAGCAAATCTCATGGGTCATCTATTTTGCTCTCAAAAAAATGAGTTGTCACATGAGGAGTTTGCATCTATGATATACTAAAATTGCACTGCAAAAATCTTTAAAAATAATATCTTTGGGCATGCCATTATAACAAACAGGATGTTTGTAGCATGTCCTCTCCATGTTACACTACCTGGCAGTTACGCAGTTCATGACAAATGCAAAAGGTGTTTAAAATGACAACTTTTTTAAAAAAATACTAAAAGAGTGTATGCACTGTGCAAAAACTTTAATGAAGAACAGCAAGCAAAACAATAACAACAACAACACACTCAGAACTGAAGTGATTGACGAGTCCAGGTGTTCATGGCGAAAGCTGGTTCGGATTTGGAGACACTGGCAAAAAATGCTGGAACTCGCTGGCAGGCTCCCATGTGTCATCCCAAGTCTTGCCACTGTAAGTATCATAAGTGAAACATATCATTAGAACACAGAACAAAAATAAAGATCATTGTTGGGTTTAATTTAATTTAGTTCACTGACATTTATTGATATTTGTCAATAAATGTGTCATTTATTAAAAAACATTATTGGATTAGCTGGAAAGGGGCTATGACTTGCAGAATAAGTTGCAGAATACTGAACAAGTTTTAAAATTTCAGCATGTTTTCATGTTGCATTCCAAGCAGATCTGCCAGTTCTACAGACTCAGGGATAAGGATAGTGACTGTATCTTGCTCCCACTGCCATACATCATTGTTCTCCCCTTCTTCATATTTAATACTGCTCTTCTCTTTCTCATTGCCCTAATCTTCCACATGCATTTTATCACCACTACTGTCACTGTTCTAGTCTTCATTGCAAGACACTACTGGAAACAATTATTGGTCCAAAACCTAAAAAAATAAGATGCAAGTTTATTAATTTGTGTCTTGATGGATGTATTGTTACATCATCTAGTACAATTGAGACCACAGATCTTGTTTGACTGCAGTCGGTCCATTGAAAATCACATGTAGAACAGCATTTTCCATCTTAGAAATATTGCTAAACTATGACAAGTTTAATGTTTCAGATGCTGAAAAATTATTTTATGCATTCATGATTCACTACTAATGCATTACTGGGTCAATGTCCTGCTCAATAAATAAGCTTCAGCTAGTTGTGTATGTAGTACTCGAGTAAAAATATGGTCACATCAGCCCCATTTTATTGTCAATACACTGGCTGCTTGTCAACTATTTTTAAAATTGTATTAATTACTTTGAAAGCACTGAATTGTCCAGCGGATGAGGCATTGTGTCCACTTCAATCACAAAATTTTGGGCTCTAACTAATAACTAGATATCTAAATCCACACAAGGAGGTAGATAATTCTCCTTTTTCTATCAAAAATAATGGTATATTCTTTCAATAATTTGAAATTCAGTCAAACTCTCTGAGTTTCAGTCCAGACTACTGACCATCACCCTTTCTCTTGCCACAGACATCAATAACAGAAACTTCTATGCTGCTTGCAAGACACCATTTTAACTTAGGCTACATGGAATATTGGTCATGGAATAGACTACTTAGCATTATAATGGAATGAAAGAGTTAATAAAACACGACTTACCACACAGTGCAAGGCAACCAGTGGACTTTCAATTCTGCTTTTCCCTACACACACACACACACACACACACAAAGTAATTATTATTTGAGCTGTTTAAGCAATTACTGGATAGGGCATAACATATTGTTTTATTATCTTTAAAGGCCAGAATCAGTCACTGAGACAAGCAAGTAGCCTAATAAAAGACATTTTACCTCATTTATTCTTTCCCCAGTTATTTGATCAAATAGGAAGATCTTCTGCCTACTACATTTTCGGCAACCTTAATGATCAAAAAACAAGGAAAGTTTATTAAGCAATGAGTGTCATGCTTTGTAGTTGAATCTCAAGTTAATAGTTATCATTTCATTTGTGAGGTGATCTGTGGTCCTGTACACTTGTGTCCAAGTGACTTTGTCCTTGATTTTTGTGGATCAAGCAAAATGTAGTGGGCTGGGTATCCAAAAGCCCTCCTACCTTAAAGGTGCAATAGGTGATTGTCTTCAGAAATAATTTTTGTTATGCTGGTTGAAAGTCTCTTCACATCCTGATAGCAATCATTACGTTAAGTGGTCTAAATGTATTTACTATGCATTTATATATTCTGTGGAAGGCGTAGGCCCAATAAATGTATATCCAATCAAAACGCTCGTTCCAAGCGTTTCTATTGGCTTTCCTACCTGCCTGTCTACATGTATTTGCATACCTCTGCGCACCCTGTTCACGCAGACAGGATACGTCATCAGCGCATTCACGTACGCTACGCAGACAGAGCGAGAATGGCAAGCAAACAACCTGACCTTCCTTCCTGGTATTGTAGTACTTTTACTAACTGTACTATGAAGTTTTCTCACCGGTTAATGACATGTGATGTATTGTAGTAATGTTGTCTCTGATCGTCTGATCTGTGTGCGTTCATGTGTTCGAGGGGGGGGGGCTTTGGACGGCGATTTGCAGAGAGGGTGGTACGTTCGCTTTCAGTGCTATCAGGCTAAAGTTAGCATTTTCCAAGATCTCCTATTGCACCTTTAAGTCAATGATTGACATTAACCACAGCCCATGGACACTGTCCACTTAAACACCGCTAAATAACTAAAGAACAAAATACTGTGAATTGGCTATGGCTACCAATGACCTGATGACCAAAATAAATTTAATTTGCCTAAAGTCAACTTTGTCTGAGAGCAAATTTATTAATAGTGTGTATTACGGTATACCATGGCAAACAAAACTTACCCTTTCTTTTCTTCTTCACATTTGGCCCCTCCTGACTCAAGGACTGGGAGATGGAAGAGGCAGCAGGTGGAGGACAAGAGTGTGGAAGGGAGATCTGTGGGGATAAGAGATGGAGGAGAGACGGAGGTAGCAGAAGGTGCTGGTGAACAGATTGAGGTTTTTGTCCTTTTCTTCCTCTGTCGCAAAGACTTAGAGCATGGCAGTGGAGGTGGAGGTGGAGGAGGAGAAGACTGTGGAGTAAGAACAGCTGTAAAAGTAGTAGAAGATGGAGGAGAGAGAGAAGTTGGAGAGTGTGGGGAAGACAGAGAAACAAGGTTGAGTATAAATACAGTCTCAGACTCCTTTGTGAGATTCTTCGGCTGCTCCTCAATGAGGCTCTCCTGTTTCAAGGTGAGGCTCTCCGGCTGCTCCACGGTGAGGCTCTCCGGCTGCTCCACGATGAGGCTCTCCGGCTGCTCCACGGTGAGGCTCTCCGGCTGCTCCACGATGAGGCTCTCCGGCTGCTCCACGATGAGGCACTCCGGCTGCTCCACGATGAGGCTCTCCGGCTGCTCCACGATGAGGCACGCCGGCCGCTGCTCCACGATGAGGCTCTCCGGCTCCAAAATGGAACCACTGGGGCTGTTGTGCTGCTCTGCTATGGGGATGTCACTGTCCAGCTGCTGTGCTGTGGAGGTTGCTTTAATAAAAGTTTACATTCATTTCAAATCTGTATTATATTAACAAAGAAAAATACATGTATTTTAAATAATAATTATTTCTGAACACAAATCTTGCTCTTACCCTTAGTCAAGATAAATTCATAAGCCCTTCGCATCTTCTCCAAAAAATTTCTTGTGACAGGAGTGGGGTGCAGATGGGTAATTATGTCTTCAACCCACTTATTTGAAGTCTTTTTATTTTGTTTTCCAATAAATAAAATGGGCTTGTAACCCACTGCCTCAAGTTTCCGCACCTGAAATGAACAAAAGCAGTTACTACACATTACTTAAACACACTGAATTATTAGATACATTAGTACTGTATAAAGCTATTTTATTTTAAGGTCATTTAATGGAGTTTAAATTTAATCTCTCATTATTTGACAGAGAACACAACTTATTGTTTCTCTTTAGCAAAATTTAAAGACAAAGAGTCTTCCCTGTATGAAATAAGACTTAAGTTTATAAAGGCCACATAATACATTTAACAGTCTATGATATTCACTATGTGACAAACATGGGCTTTCAGTTACACTTCAAATAACACTTATGAAAAATTGCATTTTACTTACTGCAATACGGGCAGAATCAATTATGCGCCCAACATTTCTGCTTTTCTTGACAGATTGCCCCCACTGGCTATCCAGTGACACCACTTTGTCATTTATTTTTTGTTTAGTGGACAGACTTCCAAAACAGACATAACAACTTTTCCTGCTTGCCTGATTGGGAGTCTGGCAAGATGGGCAGGGCCGGAATTTGGGCCTCGTCATAACTTGACAAGAAATATAAAGTAGAAATATACACAAAAACAAAAAACAGACAGACAAGGTGTTAAAATAGTTTTTGTAGGACCTATTGAGAGAAACAGAAAGATGGACAGATACAACAATGTAAATAGAGAGAGAGACAGTGAGCTACAGAGAGACAAGTACAGGTTAACAAGATGGACGTGGCTCTTAAAAGTGCCTTTGGTTTGTGTGTGTGTGTGTGTGTGTGTGTGTGTGGAGGGAGGTTAAAATAAAGGAGAATGTTGGAAGCTGGCAAATTTGAAAGACCTGATAAGAGAGAGAGAAAAAATATTAAACTCCTTACATTTTGACCAGTATTTTCTTCATCAGTGTTGACAGATTGTGCAGTTTTGAGTTGTACTACGTGGAATAAAATGGGCTTGGACAGGTGGCATTTTGATATTTCTGTTGTACCCTTTTATTTCTTTAAGGCAAATGACAGACATGGAAAACGATTTACAACGTAACCTTCTTTAGAGAACACTTAATTTGCTGTATTATGCCATATGATGAGCCACAATATTGTTGTAGTTATGAATTAATTTGTATTGTTTATTATTGGTAAGATTTGTGTGTTTACTATATAATTTTGTGTGGATTTTGATCAATTACTGGAAAACACACCAATCTGGCAACACTGTTCTTCATCTGAACATTTAGAAATGGCTAGTGTTGTGATCGAGCTAACTTACTGTAATATGGATAACTGAACACACATCATACAATCTCCTATGATATTATCTTGCATGATTATATGTGAAAAAAAATAAACAAGCTTGAATTTAATTAGCTAACTTAACTTAGCTAGCCTACTACACATTTGGTGCAGAACGTTATATTTTTATAATATCTGCTGTCATGTACTGCATCACGAAACTGCTACCTTTCTAAACACAACTTCTTGACCTGATTAAACAGTTTTTGTTCCGTAAATTTAAGGATTGTTCCCATCTGTATTAATTAACTGTTCTACTTACCTAGCGGGAAATCGCAGTGGACCTTGGGATCGCGCCTTACGATGACGTCAGCACTACTGATTGATGGAGTTATTAATAAATAAATAAAAATAATAAATAAATAATCAATCGATCAATCAATAAACAAACAAACAAATACATAAATAAATAGATAAATAAATAATAGGTTGATTGCATCGCATTGCGCTGATTAATCACTGATTAACCAAACATCACAGCACATTAAATACGTTTATCATCATCAACAAGCCTCCGACAAAAATACCAGCATTACCTAGGAAAACACTTACTGCTGTTGCTCGCTGGAGCGTTGTTAAAGTCACCGCTGAATGCTGTTTCACAGACAGCACTTTGATATCAGGCAACGAGTGGTTTTTAAAATAAAAAATCAGTTAAATATGACCTGGGGGCCGCCAATCGATATAACCAATTTATTGTAGCCTTTTCTTTTTTATTCCTATTTATCGTAGTGTCCACCCGTACACACTGCGGTCTGCACGTCAAATGTCAACGCCACGGGCTCCGGTCAGAAGTCTATGAGAATCCCTGCAAGTTACAACATGACGCCAAAGGGGTACCCAGTAAGTTAAAACATGACGCCCTAGGGATCCTGACCAAGCTTCAATATGTGACGAGTTGGGAGTGAGAATGTGTTGGTTAAAACTGTACTGTGCCAAAAGGAAGCCCTATGTTAACAGTGTCCAGAAGCGCCGTCGACTTCTCTGGGCTCGGAGGCATCTGGGATGGACCATCACACAGTGGAAACGTGTACTGTGGTCAGATGAATCAGTATTTCAGGTATTTTTTGGGAGGAATGGACGCTGTGTGCTCCGGACCAAAGAAGAAAAGGATCATCCAGACTGTTACCAGCAACAAGTCCAAAAGCCAGGGTCTGTCATGGTATGGGGTTGTGTCAGTGCCCTTGGCAAAGGTAACTTGCACTTCTGTGATGGCACCATTAATGCTGAAAAGTACATAGATATTTTGACGCACAATATGCTGCCTTCAAGAAGACATCTTTTCCAGGGACGTCCATGCATATTTCAACAAGACAATGCAAAACCACATTCTGCACACATTACAAAGTCCTGGCTGCGGAGGAAGAGGGTACAGGTACTTGACTGGCCTGCCTGCAGTCCCGACCTGTCTCCAATAGAGAATGTGTGGCACATTTTGAAGCGCAAAATGCGACAACGAAGACCCCGTACTGTTGCCCACCTTAAGACTTGTTTGCAGGAAGAATGGGACAAAATTACACCTGAAACACTTCATCACTTGGTGTCTTCAGTCCCTAAACGTCTTTTAAGTGTTGTGAAAAGGAATGGCAACATTACAAAGTGGTACATGCTTTACTGTCCCAACTTTTTTTGGAATGTGTTGCAGGTCTGAATGACAGGAAAGGATGTATATTTACAAATGACATGAAGTTGACCAGACAAAACATGAAATATTTTGTGTTCATATTGTCTGCAATGAAATACAAGTCAAAGTAAATTTAGAAATCACTACTTTCTTTTTTTATTTGCGTTTTCCATACTGTCCCAACTTTTTTTGATTTGGGGTTGTATTTTTGTTTATTTTTTTCTGACATGGAAAAGCAGAGGCTCAAAATCAAGTGGCATCTATCTGTCTGTCTCTCTGTCTGTCTATCTGCTTATTTGTAAAGCTATAGACATAGCATCAAAGTTTCAAAACTTTGATTAAAGGTGTCATATGATGCAATTTCATGTTTTCCTTTGTCTTTGGAGTGTTACAAGCTGTTTGTGCATATATAAGATCTGTAAAGTTGCAAAGATTAAAGTCTCAAACCCGAAGAGATATTCTTTATAAAAGTTAAGACTCTGCCACATCTTCCTAAAAGGGCTCATTTAAACACGCCCCCACATGTCTACGTCACAGTGTGGGAAGATTTGCATAACACCGCCCAAACGTTCATGCAATGAAAGAAGGCGTAACTTATTCTCGCTGTAGTATTGTTGTTGCCGCCGCCATGTCCTGGAGACGCTGTGTGTTTCGTTGTGAAAGTGAAAGTACTTTATGTGGCCTTCCAAATGAGTACACAACTAGAAATCAGTGGTTAAGTTGTATTTACAACACTGTTCCAGAACAGTAAAATGCAAACAGTCGAGTGTGTGCAGCGCATTTTACGGAGGACTGTTTCCTGATCCTGGGAGAGAGTAGCCTACAATGTGAACAATATGAATGGCTGTGAACACTATAAAGTGGGGCAATTCCAACTTTGCAAGGACAGTCTGGTGCTTCTGACTCACAGCCTGTAAGTACGTTTCAATATTTAAAGAATTTGCTACTGACTATTCAAACGTGAGTTTTGAGCAGTGTAGAGTAGCGCTTGTTTGGCGTTTCTACGGTCACAAATGCAGACACGGTGTTATGTTTACGTGGTGCAATGCGTAAAAAGACCGTATGAATCATTATAATCAGCAATTATGTCTTCACTGGATGCAACAAGTGCCTCATTTATAGTGGGTTTTATTTTTTTTGTCTCGTAGCACCAGGACATGGCATCACAACATGGTAAGGGGCATAACATTTCCGTCACACGCTTGAGGTATTCGGCCAATCACAATGCACTGGATAGCTAGCCAATCAGAGCACACCTCGCTTCTCAGAGTGATGAGCTTTGTAAAAATCGATGCGTTTCAGAAAGGCGGAGCATAGAGGAGCAACAATAATGTACAGTATGTGGAAAATAATGTGTTTTTTGAACCTCGAACCGTGTAAACGCATTGCATTACACCAAATACACCAAATAATGTTCTTTTTAGCAACATCATATGACCCCTTTAAAAAATCTTGCCCACCCAACATATCTGCCAGACCACTCTTCTGACAGGAATCAGGCCTACTCAGAAGAGAAGTCTTAACGTCACTTTTTTAAAGTAGTTTAATGTGTTTCTTCACTATTAGTAATGCTCTCAAGCTGTGCAAATTCGGATAATTCACACATGCTTAATCACTCCCTCTTTCTTTCTCTCTCATAACTGCATGAGTTATATTATTATAGTTCTGAAATTATGTTTTGGAATTAGCAACAGTAGATTGAGGTGAGATGCATGGAAATTAGTTCTAGTTCAGTTCTACACCAAAGCATTTTAAGGACCAAAAAACGTGGGCGAAAAATCTGTGCTTTAGAAGCTCAGTTTTTAAATACCATTTTTGACTTTTTTTATAATCAGTTTTGAAGTTTTCACTCTTTGCCTAATCAAGTAGGCAAGATATGAGACTTCCTTGCTCATGTGTCTGTCATGTAATACGTATATGTGGTTGTGACAATGAGGACACTTCGAATTGATGCTTGCCATGTGATACTTTTACTGAAATAAGATATTCAAGAAGTTTTCATGAAGTCACTTAACATTTTTGATTATTTTGTGGATCCATTTGAGATATTCTGAAATCTTAGTATACACATTAGGATGCTCAGGTAAATTACAGACATTAAAATCACCAAAGGAAGTGACACCAACTGCAGATTTTCCACAAACCAAAGGACCTCCTGAATCCCCCTGTGAAGAAACAGATCAATACATGATTTAGAATCGTATATCAGTTTAAACTCAGTGAAACTGAGTGAAACAGAGCCTGCGAATTATCGTTTGTACATACTTTGCAGGATCCACCATGGCCATATGCACACATCATCTTTGAGGTTGAATATTTCACACTTCCTTTCCATTTTTCTTTACATTGTCTGTCTTTCATTATCTTCACGTTTGCCTCCATTAGACGATCACTCACTGAGCCTTTATTCTTCAGTCTTCCCCAGCCAGCAACACTACAAGCAGTGCATGATTTGATGTCTTTTTTATTCTTTATTAATGATATCGGTTCAACATTTTGGCTTAGTTTGACCTTCTTCTCTAGCTGTAATAAAAAAAAAAATAATAATAATTAATCACTCTTCATAAGATTGAACCATTGATTATACACATATATATATATATATATATATATATATATATATATATATATATATATACTGTATATGTATTCATTTTTTCACGTTTTGTTATCCCTTATGTTAATCTGCTTTAAATGACTTTTTCCACATCAATCTACACTTGATACACCCTAATGACAAAGCAAGAACAGAATTGTCACAACTTTGTAAATTTATAAAAAAGTAAAAATAAAACTGCAATAAGTACATTGCATAAGTATTCATACCCTTAACTCAGTATTTAGCTGAAGCACCTTTACAGCCTCATGTCTTTTTAGGTATGATGCGACAAGCTTTGCTCATCAGCATTTGGCAATTATCTGCCATTCTTCTTCTTTTTTCTGAACTCTTCCCCAGATGTGTGGCTTGATGCAATCCTGTTTCTGAGCTCTACAGCATTTTTTTTTTTTTTTTTACCTCAGGGTTTGGTTTTTGCTCTGATATGCATTTTCAGCTGTTAGACCTTTTATTAAAACGTGTGTGCCTTTCCAAATCACACCCATTCAATTGAATTTGCCACAGGTTAAATACACTCGAAGTATAGTAACATCTACAAGCAATATGAAGGCTCCTGATCTAAATTTCAAGTGTCCCAGATAAGGGTATGAATACTTATGCAATGGAATCATTTAAGTTTTTTGCTTTGTCATTATGGTATATGGAGTGTAGATTGATGTGCTAAAAAAGTAATTTAAAGCAGTTTAACATAAGGCAGCAACATAACAAAACATGGAAGAAACAATGAAGGGGTATGAATACTTTCGCAGGGTACTTTGTGTATGTATGTGTGTGTGTGTGTATAATTTTTTTGAAGTGCCTCCTTGAGTATATTTCCTACTTTACCCTCAAAAGCATAATGTCATTCAGGTGCGAATCACTGCTATACTTTGGATGCTTGTGGTAGGACTTCACTCCGATGTGGACAGACCGCTCATTCTCATTTTTTAGGTCATGTGCACCAACCACAGCTGTCAGTATCTTATTTCTGTTGAACGAAAGTCTTATTAGTATAATGAATGTTTTTCACAACTTTATGTATTCTTTTAAGAGCATATTTATCTTACTGATTTGATGACAAAACTTTGTAAATCATATAACTCGATTATCAATAATCTGTACCAATAATCAATCAATACAAACTCTTACTTCTTTTGACAATGGGCAGCAGTCAATACAAACTCATCAGAAATAAGGAATCCACCGCAGATATGATGTACATGTAGCGCCCCCTACCCTCTTCTTTGATGGGCGGAGCACCGGGTTCTAATGATATGTCTCTCGACTTAACTGATTTACTTCCTTACTTTTCCCCCTAATAATCGCTCTACTAAAATGAAGATATTATGTGATTATCTTTCTGAGAAGCTGTTATGTAAAATCACAAAAAGGTAAGTTCTTATCAATTAACAAGTGACTTTATTTAAAGTAAAAACAGAGGAAAGAATGAAATGTTGTAAAAATAAATAAATAAAAGAATTAAATGAAATTTTCAAATGTCTGTTGTGTAATTTCTTTCGCAAAAAATCACCTTTGGATCTCTAATACAATCTCAAAATCAAAATGCAGAATACACTCAGAGCAAATTAGACAATACGTAATGTGGGCCCACACACACTCTTAGTTTCAATAACCCCAACCTGTTGCAGGCCTGTGTCGTTGCTTGAGAACGGTGTGGCCGTGAAAACCAACAAATGGCCTCTTCGCTCTAAAGAGCTAAATAAACAAACAAGTGTACCTGTGTCTTCCCATTTTGACACGCGCGCTGTCCACCGATCACGTTAGACACTCCCGTATGCGTCTGCAGTCTCACCAGCTGTCTGCTGAATGATTATGAATCCCGCGATGCCAGAGGAATTCTAAACCACGAGGGGATTTAGAACGCTATCTGGTTCCTACATACTGTAGTCGCCTTCCTCAGAACGATTAATAAACTCAGATCCCGCGAGTAGATTTTACTCGACGTAAAAGAAAAAAAAGATTACAGCGCGCTCAGCAGCAGTAACCTATGCAAGTCTGTTCAAACTTTTCAGTCAAAGTATAACAAATGAAACGAATTACAGAAACGTTCTTTAACACTTTCTGTATGCTAAATATACTCTTTGACCACTTAGTCAGCAGTTATTTGGGTATATTTTCTCTCAGAATCCCCCAGAAAAAGTATGACATCACTTTCTGATCTGCCTCCACCTCTCTCTCTCCCTCCCAATCAGAATTATCAATACCCACGCATGGGCGGGAGCAAGTAAACCAATGTCCAATCACAAATAAAAACATACATGCTGATCAAACCCACATGTTGAGAGAGTACACCTCACATAAACTTTACCGTAATCTGTATAACATTAATACAAGTGAAATGCTGTACAAATATATAACCACATAACGTTTATGACAGTTTAACCCTTGAAGATCAGAAACCTTTACCTATTAGAAATTATGCATGTAGGAGATAATAAATAACCCTAACTGGGCTACACTCTCCCCCTCCTAATGTTCTCATGTCCCCATGAGTTTCCCCATCCCCTACATATGCAATAGGGCTTTGGATTGGTCGTCAGTACCCCCACTAGCACATAAATCACATTTGGCTAAAGGATGACACCATACTGTGCTACATGAACTTTGTCTGGTAGGATTTTGAACAGTTACCACCGTACCCCTATACGCTAGTGTTAAGGGCCTATCTGTGGATTTCCCCAATTCATCATAGCTTAATTTCTTCACAGGTTTCACTTCTCTCCTGGGACGAAGTTCCCTTCTCTCACTTTCCTCTACTCTTGATGTACTTCTGGACGGATTGTCTCCACCCTCTAATCCTAGACCTTCAATACCATCAGAAGCTGTTGAAGCAGTACTCCCCACTACATACTCTGTAAAGTCTTCTGTCACTTCCAAATGAGTAGGGCTTTGAGTAGCTCGGTAAGGTACTTGGTCTTTATCCGACGCTAATGAAGAAATGAGCAGTCTGTCAAAGGATGCCTGTTGCTGAACTGGATAATATTCATCCATGCTGTTTTCACTTTCAGACTCTATCACTTCAGACTCAAGACCCTTTTCTCTCCTGTCTTTGCCTTTCATCTGGGGTTTCTGTGTTTTTTCCCCAGCTTTGGACCTTGTTACCCGTTCTGCCGGAACTTCGCTTCTTGGATCAGGTAAGTTTACTCTCACACCTTCTCCTATAGGCAGCAAATGATCCCTGTGTAATGTTCTTATCCCTCCAGTACCAGTTTCTGGTTTCAGTCTGTAAACCGGCAAGTGTGGCAATTTCTCCTGAACAACATAAGGGAGGGAATTCCAGCGATCCACTAACTTATGTTTCCCAGTTAAGGCAAGATTCTTGATAAGTACTCGATCTCCCTTCTCCAGAATCTGATGTTTTACTCTACGATCATAGAGCCTTTTATTTCTTCGCTGTGTCTTCAAAGAATTTTCCACTGCTAGCTGGTATGCATGTTGTAAGTCTTTTTTCACACCCTCAACATACTGGTGATGTTTCAGACAACTTTCACCTTCCGATGAAGTCCCAAATTGTACGTCCACAGGAAGTCGAGCCTCTCTCCCAAATAGCAGATAATACGGGGAGTACCCAGTTGTTTCATTTTTAGTACAGTTATACACGTGTACTAATTGGCTGATACTCTGACTCCATTTGCTTTTCTTGGCTGGATCTAGTGTTCCCAGCATGGAAAGAAGAGTGCGGTTAAACCGCTCAGGCTGTGGGTCTCCCTGGGGATGGTAAGGGGATGTTCTGGACTTACGAATTTCCAAGATTCCCAGCAACTCTTTGATAAGCTTGCTCTCAAAATCACGTCCTTGGTCGGAATGAATGCGGGCAGGCAGACCATAATGCACAAAAAACTTCTCAACTAGAATTTTGGCAACGGTCAATGCTTTCTGGTCTTTTGCTGGATACGCTTGTGCGTAGCGAGTGAAATGATCGGTCATAACTAAAACATTACAAATCCCTTTAGAGTCTGGTTCAATGGAAAGGAAGTCGATGCAAACTAGGTCCATCGGTCCACTACTGGTGATGTGATTCAGGTAAGCCGATCTTTGGGGTAATGTTTTCCTTGCAATGCATCGTCCGCAATTTTTTATGTACTGCTCCACTTCTGTACTCATACGTGGCCAATAGAAACGATTTCTACACAGTTCTGTGGTCTTCTCAATTCCAAGATGGCCAGACTCATCATGAAGAGAATGCAATACTTGAGATCTGTATTCTTTTGGGAGCACTAATTGTTGAATCTCCTTTCCGCAGGGACTCTTAATGATTCTGTACAACAGATTGTAGCGAATCACTAATTTGTCTCCCTGTTGTCTCAACAGGGATTCAGGAAGAGATGAATTCTTAGTAGCTGTAAGTACTTTCCCTTTTTTGACTTCTTGTCTCACGGGTCCAATGATGGAGTCCTGCTCTTGAGCGACTCTCAAGTCTAAGTTGGACAACTGCGTCTTATGTTCCAGTTCCAACTGTATGGGGCAGACATATGCGGAAGGGATACTTTCCGAAGGAATCCCTAGCTGATCTACTAGCCTACTGCACGATTCTTCAGCAGAAGTAGTATCTGCAAGTTGACAGATAGCCTTCACACCTGACCTTGGGATGTCAATCCATTCAGCTGGCACATCTGTGGACATAGGATATCTTGACAAGATGTCAGCATCTATGTTGTGACGACCCGGTTTGTACTGGAGATCAAAATCGTAAGTGGCTAGGGCAGCCAACCACCTATGACCCGTGGCATTTAGTTTAGCACTTGTTAACACGTAAGTCAAGGGGTTGTTATCAGTCTTAACCGTGAATTTTGCGCCGTACAAATAATCATGAAATTTGTCAACTATTGCCCATTTTACTGCTAGAAACTCCAATTGGTGTATCGGGTAATGCCGTTCAGCTGTACTCAATTTTCGGCTTGCATATGCAACTGGCCTCAACCCTTCGGGGTATTCCTGGTTCAGCACAGCACCCAATCCACTCAAACTTGCGTCCACATGTAATATGTATGGCTTAATGGGATCCGCATATGCAAGCACTGGAGCATGTGTAAGGCAATGAATGATGTGATGGAAAGCATCTGTGCAAGCCTTGTCCCATCTTTCACCAAACGGCTCAGATTCCTGGTAGTATTTTCCGTTTGGTACAGTTTTGCGTTGACCCTTCGCGGGAGGATACCCTTTAGTTAACTCAGTCAATGGTCTTACAATCGCAGAGTAGTTCTTGATAAATCTACGGTAAAACCCGCAAAATCCGAGAAAAGATCTCAAAGACTTCAAATCAGTGGGCATTTTCCAGTTAATGACAGCCTTCACCTTTTCAGGATCTGGAGATACTCCTGCCGCAGATACAACGTGCCCCACATAATTTACTTTCGGCTGACAGAATTGACATTTGTCAATGGACACTTTTAGACCGTACTCTTGTAGTCTATCCAGAACTTTCAACAGTCTCTCTTCATGTTCCTCCAACGTTCGTCCAAAGACAATAATATCATCCAAGTACACGATAACCTGGAGGAGATTCATGTCTCCAACAGCCTTTTCCATTAGGCGTTGGAAAGTGGCTGGAGCCCCAGTCACTCCCTGTGGCATACGTTCAAATTGGTAGAAACCCAGAGGGCAGATGAACGCAGTCTTTTCTTTGTCCTCCTCAGCCATTTCAATCTGGTAATATCCACTGCGTAAGTCTAAGACAGAAAACCACTTACTCCCCGACAAACAATCCAAAGCATCCTCTATCCTAGGAGTGGTGTATTGGTCAGGGATGGTTCTGGCGTTTAGTGTCCGATAGTCAATACACATTCGGATGGTTCCATTCTTTTTCCTGGCAATGACTATTGGTGAAGCATACGGACTTCTGGATTCAGTTATGATCCCAGCTGCCAGCAGATCTTTCAAATGTCGCCTAACATCATCAATGTCTGCTGGTGCAATTCTTCTCGATCGCTCGCGAAAGGGTCTACAATCATTCAGTCTTATGGTATGTTTCACGTCTTTAGCTCTCCCCACCTCCCATTCGGTCACAGAAAACACCATTCCTCGCTCCGACAGCTTATCTCCCAACCTTGCTTCCCAATTGGCTGGAACTGGCGAGTCACCAAACTTAAAGATTTTTGGGTCTAATCTTTTGGAAGCTGTCTGAACTCCTTGCGCTACTGTGACAGTGTCAGTGGGAGATACTTTGGCTATCACCGTTCCTACGGGTATGGTGATATCCCGGGAGGTATCATTGCACACCAGCAGTTTGAAACTATCTACATTCATATCAGAAGAATGAAGAACAGTAGGTGGAACAAGAATTCCAGCTGGAAGTTGGCTATCCTCGGATGCTTCAAGAAGAAAAATGTCTTTCCTCAGTTGTTTCTCCATTTCTACCTTGCACACTGCATACCGCTCACCTCTTGATGGTATGGTTAATCCTCCTGGTCCAGTCCACAATATTTGTCCCTCATCTGATTCAGTGACCTCCACTTTCCCTTTAATCTGTGGCACAGGTAGTTTAAGAAATTCTGATTGAATTCTCAAGGAGGAGGCTTTATTGGAAACACTAGAGGCTGGGTTGAGCGCAGTCAGTCGCTGAAAGAAGTTTGCATTAGTTCCAATGATTACCGGAACCTGCTGAGTTCCTTGCGGTTCTGGGCAAATCAATGCCAAGATGGAAACGGTCTCTGCTTCACCCGTGAGTATAGCAGGAAAGGAGACATCTACCACTATGTAGCCCTTATAAGGATAACTTGATTCACTAAGTCCCCAAATAGACAGTCCAGTAAGTGGTTGAATAGGAACTTGGGATAAGTATTTGGAATACCATTGTTCAAAGACAATAGTGACCTGCGATCCACTATCAAGAAGGGCTGTACATGGGCATCCATTCACCTTCACAGGAATGTTAGAAACAGGACCTACTAGTCCTCTGGGAAGAGAATTTGCTTCACTGCTGGCCATTTCACTCTGATCAAAGGAACAATTTAAACTATTAGCAGAAACATTGTTTCCAGTCGATCTACTTCTCTCAGATTTAGCTTGCCGGAGAGAGCGAACTAGTTTCTGTATCACTAGCGTGGTATTTTCGGGAGCTTTACATTTGGTCGCAATGTGCCCATCCTCTCCACAGCGGTAGCAGAAAAAATCTTCTCGACTCTTTGATGATCTTCCCTGATTTCGAAACTGAACTGGCTTCGGATTCGACACATCCTGTGATGACTGTGTAGTAGAGCTCACATTCATCACTGAGAGTTGCTCTTGTAACTTCTGAACTTGATTTTTTAACAGTTGCACCTCAGACTCTTCCTGAACTTCCACCCTTTTCTTAACGTGTTGGTCTCTAGACTCCACTCTCAATGATGCAACGGGTTTCTTCTCAGAATCGCCTTCCACTCTGGACCTTAACTCCTGTATTTCCTCACGTAGTTGCTTCACCACAGAAGAGCTCAGTTTGTCATCAGTTTTCAGATGAATGGGCTTTACTGAAGCTTTGATCTTATAACGGGTAGCTTCATTCTCCTCCGCTTCCTTAATTTCGTTCAGTAATGCTAAGAAATTAGGAGGTTGTTCTTTCCTTTCTCTGAGTCTCAACTGCAGCAGCATAAGGTCCGCTTCCACAGCTCCACGAATCAATTGTTCAATCCTCACTCGGTCCATCAACTGTGGTGCCAATCCTCCTCTTTGGACCACTTTAGTTAAGGATTTCTCTAATCGCCTCAGAAAATCGGACAACGCCTCTCCTGTTGATTGTCGAAGAAGACGGAAAGCAAAGTAAAGATCCTCTCCAGATTCAAATGTTCCAAAAGTATTCTCCAAAGCATCCAGATACTGCAAAGCACTAGCATCAGGACTTGAAAATCTGACAGCCTTAACAATATCCAATGCTGGACCTTTTAGACATTCCATTATTCTTCTTCTTTTTTCTCTTTCAGAACATTCGCACTCTACAGTCATCAACCTGGCTTGTTCCATCCAGTTTTCCAAACTTTCCTCTCCTGTTGGAGTGGGAACAGTAGCCGAAAAGGTACGTAATCGATGATAAGCACTAGCATCAGGACTTGGTTTAGAGGTTTTCTCCAATAGTTCACCCACGGCGCGTATGATAGATTCAGGAGAACTAGTGGTAGAGCCAGACTGAGTGAATAGAGCTTGCAAGTCAGACATAGATTTTCCCTCTTCACTTAAGAACGTGGACAGTTTCTTTGAGAATTCTGAAACGGGAACCTTAGCTGAAGCCACAACTACCTTCCAAGTTTCCTCTCCAGGAGCAGGCAGTAATTCTGGTGGAATTCGAGTTGGATCAATAACTTCTCGGCATTCACAGAGCACCAAAATAGTACTAGAACTTGGTCCTACTCTTGAGTCTCTCACACGAACCCTGCCGAAAGCTTTTACAGTCTGCAGTGTCTCTTCTATAAACATCACATCAGTCTGAGCAGGCACTCCTATTAACAGTATGCCATGATTCTCCTCAATGTCCTTTTCCTTACACCATTTGGACAATTCAGCAAGCAGAGTTGGATCCTGTGCAAAAGCCATGCTTGAAGCTCTGGTTAGTGATGGTCAATTCACTAAACTAAACTTAATACTTAATTCAGTTCTTGTGTTTGTTTTTTTTGTTTTTTTAGGGTCAGCTGATGACAGGAAGTAAGTTATCCCGGACGAGCCCCCATAAATATGTAGCGCCCCCTACCCTCTTCTTTGATGGGCGGAGCACCGGGTTCTAATGATATGTCTCTCGACTTAACTGATTTACTTCCTTACTTTTCCCCCTAATAATCGCTCTACTAAAATGAAGATATTATGTGATTATCTTTCTGAGAAGCTGTTATGTAAAATCACAAAAAGGTAAGTTCTTATCAATTAACAAGTGACTTTATTTAAAGTAAAAACAGAGGAAAGAATGAAATGTTGTAAAAATAAATAAATAAAAGAATTAAATGAAATTTTCAAATGTCTGTTGTGTAATTTCTTTCGCAAAAAATCACCTTTGGATCTCTAATACAATCTCAAAATCAAAATGCAGAATACACTCAGAGCAAATTAGACAATACGTAATGTGGGCCCACACACACTCTTAGTTTCAATAACCCCAACCTGTTGCAGGCCTGTGTCGTTGCTTGAGAACGGTGTGGCCGTGAAAACCAACAAATGGCCTCTTCGCTCTAAAGAGCTAAATAAACAAACAAGTGTACCTGTGTCTTCCCATTTTGACACGCGCGCTGTCCACCGATCACGTTAGACACTCCCGTATGCGTCTGCAGTCTCACCAGCTGTCTGCTGAATGATTATGAATCCCGCGATGCCAGAGGAATTCTAAACCACGAGGGGATTTAGAACGCTATCTGGTTCCTACATACTGTAGTCGCCTTCCTCAGAACGATTAATAAACTCAGATCCCGCGAGTAGATTTTACTCGACGTAAAAGAAAAAAAAGATTACAGCGCGCTCAGCAGCAGTAACCTATGCAAGTCTGTTCAAACTTTTCAGTCAAAGTATAACAAATGAAACGAATTACAGAAACGTTCTTTAACACTTTCTGTATGCTAAATATACTCTTTGACCACTTAGTCAGCAGTTATTTGGGTATATTTTCTCTCAGAATCCCCCAGAAAAAGTATGACATCACTTTCTGATCTGCCTCCATCTCTCTCTCTCCCTCCCAATCAGAATTATCAATACCCACGCATGGGCGGGAGCAAGTAAACCAATGTCCAATCACAAATAAAAACATACATGCTGATCAAACCCACATGTTGAGAGAGTACACCTCACATAAACTTTACCGTAATCTGTATAACATTAATACAAGTGAAATGCTGTACAAATATATAACCACATAACGTTTATGACAGTTTAACCCTTGAAGATCAGAAACCTTTACCTATTAGAAATTATGCATGTAGGAGATAATAAATAACCCTAACTGGGCTACATACATTTATCTGAAGAGAAACCATGTAAGGTCTGGAGTGGGGTTTTGCTTCTGTGCCGTTCACTATACCCACCTTCACATGAGCTGAGAAAGAGTTGTGAGAGAGATGTGTCAGTCGGCTTATTCTGCACATACCAAATAAGTATTTTTTAAAAATCAGCATAATATGCTGTAATATAATCAGCCTCACCAGTGAAGGTCAGGTGTGGCAGCAGAGAGGTCAGCAGGAGCAGAGAGATGATGGTCATGATAAAGAAACAATCAGTGAGCTCTCACTGACAAAATACTGTATAAATAGAAGGGTGGGTGGAGACACTGAGCTGCACATTTTTTTCTTTTTCAATTTATGGTGGAAGTGGCAATGATGAGTAAATGGTGTTCTTGGCCACAGATGGTGGATAGCATACATTTTGGTACTTGAATACTTACAATTTATTACCACAAATATATGAATGGAAAAGCAATATTATATCACAGGTGGCATAATTATAGGTCTATATACAGTGGGCTACCTATATAGTCAATTAAGAGGTCTAATTTATAAAGCTGGAGATGGTGACCCCTGGTGGTAAATTTAGGGAATTGCAGATAATTAAACACCCTTTTGTGAAGGCCTGCCCAGTCTAACTATTAGTAAAATGAATTAATAACAGTTTAGCCATAAATTAAATTATCCACATGATGACCTTTCACCTGACGATCTCATCCGTGAAGGTCCCTCACCTTCAGACAGCCTTTGGGATGCCTTCAATAACGTCCGCGGGTGCCAGTAAGTGGAGTTCTCAGCGGAGCGGTGTGCTTGTAAACTTATATTATATTATTGAATTATTATTATTTGACAAGAACAGCATGAAGAGATCATGCACAGCTGTTGTTTATATTGCTGTGTGTAGCCTGTGGAAGCAAGGTTAGCTCTGCAGAAAGGGGCTACAATATTTTTGTTCAATGTTTTCCTAATGACAATTTTATGATTGCTTTATAAAGGCTCCTACGAACACCCTTTTCCCATTTTTATCACAGAATAATTCAGGAAATATATTTTATAGTTTAATCAGTACTGCATTTTTCATATAGTTTATTTATTTATTACCTGGAGAAAACTTGAAAAACACACATAGACCATATATTTTCGCAATAGTGTGTTTATTGTCTTCATGGTTCATCAGTAAAAACGTTTCTGCTTTTTATTCAGCTCAGCTACAGCAATAGCCGTGTGAGTTTGTCCATATGCACGTCAAAAGTTTCTGCGCGAGAGCGCCCTCTGGCTTCGAGTATGAAACATGCACTGCACGAGAGTGTTCAGCTCTCCTGATATACATACCTCCTCATTTTGGATACGAATAAAACGTCAGGTCATGTCTCTTTTAATTTAAATCTAGAAACCTCTATGTGAAAACACCTGCTCGAGCTTGAATAAAGTGCGGGGGACGAATGGACATTTTATTAAAATTAATATTAAATAAAAAAAAATTCTGTTCTGTTACTTTTTCAAACCTGCGTCATGGCATTTGCTGCTGTATCAATACAGAAGCATCCATTTCGATACACATATCAGCAAGGAGCACAGCCCTATTAAAAGTGTGTTCCATGTGCCCCTTTTATACTTTGAGCACCTGCCCCTCCAAAGGTCTCTGCACGGCCCTGCTATACACCTTTCACTTTTTAAGACTAAAACAAAATATGGATTCATTGATATTCTTAATTAAAAAGCACAACAACAATAAAACAGTACTTTACAATGACAAACTAGCATAACATTTATTAACAAAAACGAATAAGAGGAGGTATGGCATAGGACACATCACATGCTGTATTCTACCGCCTAATACATAACAGAATGTTTAGCAAACACTGAGGAATCAAATAATAATAATATAAAAAATAAGGAAAGCCTCCATAGTGTAATGTGAGGTAAACAGCAATGATAACAAGCTTTTCAAAACGAAAACAAAAAGTAAAACTAAACTGGCTGTCGCTGTCTGGACTTGCATGTTTTCTCTACAAGAATACCAACATGTTCACCTTCTCTGGTTTAAGAAGCGGCCTTTTACTTTAGTTTGAAAACCAAATCCTCCGTTGCGCTCCGTCCGCTGCACGCACCTTCGAGCTTGTGCTGACGCGCTGAGTGAAAGCACAATGGGCGTGCGCTGCTCCCGCTCTGCATACGCGCCGCTTCTGCGCTGCCTCTGCTCTGCTTACACGTGCGGTGTGAAACCAGGCTCTACTGAAGCGCTTGCACTTGATCAGTGAAATCTTTCTCCTGCTACAATGTGCTGCGGCTGGCAGCGCGCGCGCTTTTGAGCAGGCAGACCATGCACTAGCACAAGTGCGACCACGTCAAATTTTTACTCGCACACTCTTCAAAAAATGGTCGCATTTTGGTCACAGTCTAGAGCCCTGAATATATAACATAATATTATAAAATAAAGAAAACAATGATGTGCCGTCTCGTCTTGAACAGGAGCACTTCACAAAAATGAACCGAAAGTCAGCGAATACATGCCTCACAGACATGATAAATATATCTATAGAAAGCTTTAAATTACTACTTAACGAAATAAATCAAATCAAAAACAAAAACTCTTTCATTATAATCCGTGAAGATGCACTTCTCTCTAAAGGCGAGTCTAATTAGGAGATGGGAGTCAGGATCATCATCTGATTCTTCATCTTTGCGACACTGACACAGAAAACACTACTTTATTAGTAAATAATTCAAATATCTCCTTGCTATTTCCCCCTGACACATTCATGGTAATTACTTTTGCTGGGGCTTTATGGCAAGCTTTATTGCATGTATTTGAACGCAGAACTCCAGCTGCGCTGACGGCTCTCTGCTGCTGCTGAACACTAAACACAGTCGAGCCGCTCTTGACAGTCGCAGCAGCACGGTCTCGTGTTGTTTCCACCAGCGCGGCAATTTTTTTCATCACTAATTGATGGATGTCTAAAATATAAACACAAGGAGAAGCCTAAAACAGGCCCGAGGCCCGGCCCGCGTCTGAACTATGACGTGAAAATTGGCCCGATCGAAGCCCAGTCGGGGCCGGGCTGAAATGCAGGGCTCTAGCGTTCCCCTCGGTAGAAATCACGTTTCTCCCTCGGGGGCCCCCTCCCATCGTCGGGCCTAGTGTTGCATTCGTCAACGAAAATTATGACTAAATATCGTCGTCAACGAACCTTTATCACGTGACGAAAATGAGACGAGACGCAACGTAAACGCTGGTCATGTGACGATGATGATAATTAAATGTATAATGCAATATCGTTGACGAATAAAAAGCGAGACTAAATGTGGTTTACAAAATAAAAACTATGCTAAAATGTCTCTTCATTTTCGTTGACCAAAACGAGACGAAACGAAATGTTATAACGTTATTTCGTCTCGTTTAGTCGCGTTATTATTATTTTGCAGTATTTCTGTTTCATGTGACTTAACGTTACTTCAGGGGCTGTCGGGGTTGCCAGGTTTTCGCAACAAAACCCGCCCAATTGCTACTCAAAACTAGCCCTATCGCATTTCGAGGGGGGTTCCCCGCTAAAGTTCCAGGATCGAAATATTCCATTCCAGCATTCCAGGGGCTAAATATCACGTTATTGGGGTCGCTTCAACCCGCGGACATGAAAAACAACCCGCGGCAACAGTGTTAAAGAAGCCCAATTCCGCTGGAAAACCGCAGACTTGGCAACAGTCTGCACAGACGCAGGCGACGTCACTTCCTCAAGCTCCACTCGCGGCATTATTTAGAAGGCGACAACAAACAAAGTTAAGTATGACACAGAGAAAGGGACCGATGGCCGGCTTCATCTGACTTCAGTTTACAAACAATACAAGTAACCGACACACACATTTTATTTGCACTTTTTAGTATGTTATTGTAGCTCGAGCATTCAAGCACCTTGTTTCTCTTTGTTAAACTTGAATGTATATATTTTTTTCTGGCATTGTCATGTGATGCTATTTTATTTTATTTATTGTTTTTATTCATTTAAATTTATGTGTGTGTACTTCTAATATGTTTGGTTGGTAAAATAAATGTTGTAAATTCAAATAAGAGTGTCTTGGGATGTATTCTTGAATCTATAAGGTAACAATAATATAATAAGATAACCTTGTTTGAAATGGGTTTGGCTAAAATAAAATTTTGGTTTAGTCTATAAATAGAATTGCATTATTAAAAAGAGACTAAAATACAATTTTCATTGACTAAAACTAGACTAAATGTCATCAGTTTTCGTTGACTAAAACTAGACGAAAATAGTCATCAGTTTTCGTCGACTAAAACTAGACGAAAATAGTCATGGATAATTCTGACTAAAATAAGACTAAAATGCTCAGACTTTTAGTTGACTGAAACTTGACTAGACTAAAAAGAGTATGAACGTGACTAAAACTAATAAAAACTAAAATGACAGCTTCACACAAAGACTAGACTAAAACTAAAATTAAAACAGGCCGCCAAAAACAACGCTAGTCGGGCCCTTAGAATCGTCCTAACTTTTCCCCCCCTTACGGCGCCCCTGGGCATTAATACTGAATGTTTAGCATCATTCATTGCATACATCTGCTTCGTAGACATCCTTAATCTCTAATGACTCAATTCTGCTGCCTGTTATTCTGTTGTGTTTCTTTGTCCGAATATGGAACTTATCACATGGTGTGGTATTGGCGTTTGGTATCGGGGCATTTTAACGAGTACGAGTACGCGTACGAGTACGAGTACGAGTACATGAGCTCAGTATCGGGCCCGATACCGGGTGCATCCCTAGTAAATAGCATCTATCGCTATTTACACTTAGTGCAAATAGCCGCTGCCATATTTTATTCACAATAGAACATAGAGAACATAACAAATCTTTAAACGGAGAAATGTTACACTTTTATCCACTAAATGAGCTCATTTCAAATTTGATGCCTGCTACAGGTCTCAAAAAAGTTGGCACGGGGGCAACAAAGGGCTGAAAAAGCAAGGAATTTTGAAAAGATTCTGCTGGGAGAACATCTAGCAACTAATTAAGTTAATTGACATCAGGTCTGTAACATTATTAGCTATAAAAGGGATGTCTTAGAGTACAGATGGGCAGAGGCTCTCCAATCTTTGAAAGAGAGGGTAAAAAGATTGTGGAATACTTTAAAAACAATGTTCCTCAACGTCAAATTGCAAATGCTTTGCAAATCTCATCATCTACAGTGCATAACATCATCAAAAGATTCAGCGAGGTTAGGACGATTCCAAGGACCTGGCGTCAGAGGGGGAATGTGATTTCTACCGAGGGGGACCCCACCGGAACGCGATTTTTATGGGGCCCACAAACCATAGTGGCGCCCTGACCCCTGGTGAGCTGAGAAGAGAGCTTATCTGATAGCGAAATGATCTTGAGGCATATATGCATCCTTTAAGTTTCCTTGAGGGAGAATGGTTTAAGAACAGAAAACACAAAGCACTGTAATGGTGCATTCACACCAGATGCGAATGAAGCGTTAAACACGAGTGATTTACATGTTAAGTCAATGCAAAGACGCGATAGACATCTTGTGGCGCGAATGACAAGGCGCGAATTGAGCGTTTCGGGCGTTTGACGCACGTAAAGCCCCGTTCACACAATTCAATTCAATTCAATTCAATTCAAGTTTATTTGTATAGCACTTTTTACGATGCAATCATTGCAAAGCGCTTTACAGGAAATTAAGTTTCTACAATATATTTATACATTGTAGAAACTTAATATATTAACTTATGGCAAAATTTGTTAATTCTGCATGTTGTTGGGGGATCAGAGGTTGGCATCCTCTGAGGTCCTATGAGGGGTTGGCATCATCTCTTCTCAGGTGTTTGGTCATCTCAGATCATTTAAGGGCTGGATCCAGACTGTGAAGACGCTTGTGGGCGTTCCTACTGCTGTCGCTCTAATGTTATTGGTAGACTTCACGTCTGGACATATTTTTAGAAAATGCATTCACAAATTATACATATCGCTGGTAAAACTAAGATATCATTCTAATCTGACTAGGAATTGGACTTAGTAAAAGTAGCATTCTGCTGTTGGAGAGTGTTGTTAAATAAACTACAGCAGTGCTAAGTGCATAATCATTAACCGGTGCTGAACTTCTCACTGCATCATATAATTAACAACACGAACCTTCAATGTATGACTCAAACTCACTTTAGACTGCCAACAGTTTATTTTCCACGCATCATTTTTTTTGTTATCAACATTTTTTTTATTTCTTTTTACACACAACATCACAACATAACATCCACTCAAACAAACAAAACAAAACAACAGACACATTCTCAATATTTTAAAAGTCCAGTCAAAAGGAAGAGAGAGAGGGAGGGAAAAAGAAAAAACAAAACAAGTCATTCCTTTATATAATCATGTATGTTAAAGAAAAAAACACTGCAAAGCATCAATAGTAGAAGGCTTGGCCCCATTAATTCTTACTGTTGTACATTCACAAGTCACTATTTGCAGGAGGCATATGGATCCACTATGTTTTCCCACACATGTGTGACGTAAACCAGTTCTGTATTATTGTCCTCTTCGCAGCCACAAAACCAGCAAACAACATTCTCTTTTGTATTAAGCTTACAAAGAGACCAGAATCACCATCAAGAAGACACAAAACTGGGCCAGCAAAGCAACCAACTTGCAGCAAGGAGGACAAAACCAGGCCCATATGTGTCCATAGATTAATGACAATAGGACACTCCCAAAACATATGAAGAAAAGTCCCCGATGATGCAGTGCAGGGCTCTAGACTGCGACCAAAATGATGTGGTCGCACTTGTGCGAGTGCATTGTCTGCGCTGCTCCAAAGTGTCTGCTTCATACAGCACGCGCAGGAGTCAGATTTCACTGATCACGTGAAGAGAGACGCTTTCAGCACGAGCGCTTCAGGTGTAGAACCTGGTTTATACTAACCGCGTCAGCACGAGCACGAAGGTGCGTGCCGCGGACGGAGCACAACAGAGGATTTGATTTTCAAACTAAAATGAAAGACCGCTTCTTAAAGCAGAGAAGGTGAACATGTTGGTATTCTTGTAGAAAAACATGCAAGTCCTGTCAGTGACAGCCAGTTTAGTTTTACTTTTCTTTTTGTTTTTGTTTTGAAAAGCTTGTTATCTTTGCTGTTTACCTCACGTTACGCTATGGAGGCTTTCCTTAATTTTTTTATATTATTATTTATTTGATTCCTCAGTGTTTGCTAAACATTCTGTAATTTATTAGTCGGTAGCCTATTGTTACGGTTTGGTGCTGAAGAAGGAGCAAGTCGAAGGAGTAGGAGAATATGAGTCTTTTAATTGACATCAGCCACATAAACCAAAATAACGTTAATCCAAGACAAAGACAAGGGGAGAACTGAGGACTTATAAAGGACAGGAACTAAAGGAGCAAACAAGATAATTAATCAAACACAGGTGATGGGACTTAACGATGATGAACTAATAACGAGAAACGAGGACAGGAAATACCAAATAAGGGCAAAAGGGAACTAAACAGACACAGACATGTAACAGTTATCTCCCCCTCCCGGAAGGCGCGTCCCGCGCCGTAATAGGAACATCGAGGGAGGGGGGGCAGGCGCCCTGGAGGCTGGAGAGGATCCAGGACATGGAGGAGACCTCGGGAAGCCTCCAGGGCGGGTCAGGGGACTCCAGGAACCATGGCGGGACCGGAGGCTCGGGAGGCCATGGCGGATCCGGAGCTTCGGGAGGCCATGGCGGATCCGGGGCTTCGGGAGGCCATGGCGGATCCGGGGCTCCGGGAGGCCATGGCGGATCCGGGGCTTCGGGAGGCCATGGCGGATCCGGGGCTTCGGGAGGCCATGGCTTATCTCTTTTGGGCGGCCATGGTGGGTCAGGGATCTCCGTGGCCTTGGCTCTGGGCCCGGCCACCCAGGCTGAGGATATATAGCCCCCCCCCCAAAATTTTCTTGGGGAAGCTCTCTGGTGGGCATGCTGGAGGAGCGGGCTCTTGAGGAGGCTCTGGAGGAGCGAGTTCTTGGAGGTGCTCTGGAGGCGCAGGCCCTAGGGGGCGCTCTGGAGGCGCAGGCACTAGGGGGCGCCCTGGAGGCGCAGGCACTAGGGGGCGCCCTGGAGGCGCAGGCACTAGGGGGCGCTCTGGAGGCGCAGGCCCTAGGGGGCGCTCTGGAGGCGCAGATTCAGGACGGCTGGGCGGAACCAGCAGAACTTCAGGACGGCTGGGCGGAATCAGCGGGACTTCAGGACGGCTGGGCGGAACCAGCGGGACTTCAGGACGGCTGGGCGGAACCAGCGGGACTTCAGGACGGCTGGGCGGAACCAGCGGGACTTCAGGACGGCTGGGCGGAACCAGCGGGACTTCAGGAGGGTACTGGCGTGGAGCGGCCACTGGAGGGCACTGGCGTGGAGCGGCCACTGGAGGGCTCTGGCGTGGAGCGGCCACTGGAGGGCTCTGGCGTGGAGCGGCCACTGGAGGGCTCTGGCGTGGAGCGGCCACTGGAGGGCTCTGGCGTGGAGCGGCCACTGGAGGGCTCTGGCGTGGAGCGGCCACTGGAGGGCTCTGGCGTGGAGCGGTCACTGGAGGGCTCTGGCGTGGAGCAGCCACTGGAGGGCTCTGGCGTGGAGCAGCCACTGGAGGGCTCTGGCGTGGAGCAGCCACTGGAGGGCTCTGGCGTGGAGCAGCCACTGGAGGGCTCTGGCGTGGAGCAGCCACTGGGGGGCACTTGCGATGAGGAGCCACTGGGAACCCTGTCATCCCCTCAAATTCAACCAGGACCCACAAAGGCACGATTCTCTCTGCCTTTGGCAGGTCTGGGGAAGCCGCGGGCGGCAGAACCATCATCGCCGCGGACGGGAGCGTCATCGTCGCCGTGAGTGGCGGAAGCATCATCGCCATCTCAGGCGGCGGAACGATCATCGCCGTGACCGGCGGATCCATCATCGCCGCTTCGGGCGGCGGAACCATCATCGCCGCTTCGGGCAGCAGAACCATCTTAGCCGCGGACAGTACTGGGTTATGGATATGGGGAAGGTCGAGGGGAACAGAGGAAACTAGCTCGTTGGAGCAGCAGGTGGAGGTTACTGGCTTGTGGTGAGCTGGAGTTTCCGCATGCTTTCGGCTGGGAGGAGGATAGGAATCCTCCACATCAACAAAAAACTTGGAACCGGTTAACTGAAGAACATGATTAAAAAACTCCGCTACAGGTCTGTAGCAGACCTCTGGAGAAATCAAACAAAATAATTTATCTTCCTTTAGTCCCAACCGAAAGTTAGCGTTAATCATCGCATCGCTCCAGCTCACCAGATGTAACACGCTCAGGAATTCCTCTATGTACTGCTCCAACGGCCGTTCCTCTTGTTGGAGGTCGAAAAGGAATTCCTCTGCCCAATTCATCCTTGTAGATGGTCCCATTTTCTGTCTTGGTCTTGGATTCTGTTTTGGTTTGGTGCTGAAGAAGGAGCAAGTCGAAGGAGTAGGAGAATATGAGTCTTTTAATTGACATCAGCCACATAAACCAAAATAACGTTAATCCAAGACAAAGACAAGGGGAGAACTGAGGACTTATAAAGGACAGGAACTAAAGGAGCAAACAAGATAATTAATCAAACACAGGTGATGGGACTTAACGATGATGAACTAATAACGAGAAACGAGGACAGGAAATACCAAATAAGGGCAAAAGGGAACTAAACAGACACAGACATGTAACACCTATATAATACAGCATGTGATGTGTCCTATGCCATGCCTCGTCTTATTCGTTTTTGTTAATAAATGTTATGTAAGCTAGTTTGTCATTGTAAAGTACTGTTTTTTTGTTGTTGTGCTTTTTAATTAAGAATAACACTGAATCCATCTTTTGTTTTAGTCTTAAAAAGTGAAAGGTGTATAGATATAAGCAAAACAGACAATTATCTTTTCTTGTAAAGCGTGACACCAAGATCGCAAATTTGAAAGTGAAAGCAAAAAGAGTAATTCCTGTTCACAAAATTTAAATCACAGTCAAATCATTTAAAACAGTGAGATCGCTCCGGAAATCTGTCCTGTCTTGCTTGCACTCCAAACGGTGACGTGTGAGGAAATTCGCTGTTCATTTGCATAAAGTTGAGCAATCCTTAACTTTTGTTCGCTTGACCCGCATCGCTTGACATGCCCACATTCCGTTGCCAACGGTCACTGTCGCTCTTGTCGCCGGAACATTTAGTCTTTTGGAAGTCGCCAGCTCTCCATTGAAAATGAATGGGATCATGTCGCTCTGTCGCTGTGTGTCGCTGGCGGTGTGAACGGGGCTTAACACGTGATTCACGTAAATCGCGCGAGTTGAAAAATTTGAACTTTGGCGGATATTTGCGCCGCGTTAACCAATCAGGAGCTTGCTCTAGTAGTGACGTGATTACGACGTAGCGAGCGGAGGCAGAAATCCGAAACAACAACGGAGGAGCTGTAGGATACATCTTCGTACTTTTACAGAAACAGGAATAAAAAGGATCTTGCTTGGAAGAAAGTGAGTGAGGAGGTCGGACTTTCTGGTAAGTTGTAAAAAACGCTCTTTACTCAATTTGAGCTATATATATACAAATTGAGACTACAAGCTAGCTAAAGCCGGCAAAATTGAGCTTATTCGCCATATTTTACAACTACTTTCCTGCTGACGAGTTGATGTGTTTATTCAGAAGCCCCTCCCATGACGCGAATTCGCGTCTGTTGTGAAGTGAATTTCATGTGCGAATGAAGCAAATTTCACGCGCGAATGAAGCAAATTTCACGCGCGAATGAAGCAAGTAAACTCAAAATGTTCAAGCGTCCAACTACGTGCGAATAGTCTGATTTATTCGCGCAAGTCGCGTCTGGTGTGAACGCACTGTAAGAAACTTTGCTTAGCACACCATTATATCTGTCTCTGGAATGACTTTGTGGCGTGTGTTCTTTCTGTTTTCAGACTGTGGACTCAACTTTCATCCGAGCATGTGGATATTGTTTTTCCTGAACATTAACATGTAAAATGATATAAAAACGATAAACATAGGCCGAATCTGTACTGTAATTGGCATGGTCTGCTTTATTTTTGCGTTTGCTCTGCTTGAGATGAAATGCTTTTGATGTTTTATATATATATATATATATATATATATATATTAGGGATGGGCGATATATTGCATGCGATAGTCATGCGCATCTCGTCAGTAAAGCCGGTTCCTTGATTAGCGGTTAATCTCCATCACCTGTTTTCAAATGGAGCGGCATTTAATACACAGAGCCTAGTTCACAGACAAGCTACGCATATATCGACTGATATATCGCCTTCGATATGAACGCGATATTGCGTAGCTTGTCAGTGATCTACGGCTCTGTGTATTAAATGCCGCTCCATTTGAAAACAGGTGATGGAGATTAACCGCTAATCAAGGAACCGGCTTTACTGACGAGATGCGCATGCATATCGCATGAGATATATCGCCCAGCCCTAATATACAGTGCCCTCCACTAATATTGGCACCCTTGATAAATATGACCAAAGGCGGCTGTGAAAATAAATCTGCATTGTTTATCCTTTTGATCTTTCCCTCAAAAAATTTACAAAATTCTAACCTATCATTGAAGTAAAACAATTGAAAGTGGGGAGAAAATCTCATGATGAAATAAATGTTTTTCTCCAATGGATGTTGGCCACAATTATTGGCACCCCTAGAAATTCTTGTGAGTAAAATATCTCTGAAGTATATTCCATTCATATTTAAATTTTTTAGCACACCAGGGTGACTAGGAGCATGAAATTGTCCAGCCATGACTTCCTGTTCCACAGGATTATAAATATGAGGAACACAAAGGTCAAATTCCCTTTATCATCCATCACAATGAGAAAAACCAAAGAATATATTTCTGATGTGCAGCAAAAGATAATTGAGCTTCACAAATTAGTGAAGTGGCTTTAAGAAAAGAGCTAGAGCAGTGAAAAAACCCATTTCCACCATCAGGGCAATAATGAAGAATTTCCAATCAACAGAAAATGTTACGAAACTGCCTGGAAGAGGACGTGTGTCTATATCGTCCTAATGCACGGTGAGGAGGAGAGTTTGAGTGGCTAAAGACTCTCCAAGGATCACAGCTGTAGAATTGCAGAATATAGTTGAGTCTCGGGGTCAGAAAACATTAGAAAAAAATTGTCAAACAGTCCCTACATCACCACATGTTGTTTGGGAGGGTTTCAAGAAAAATTCTCCTAGCTCATCCAAAAACAAACTCCAGCATATTCAGTTATCAGACATGACTGTAACTTCAAATGGGACTGGCTTCTATGGTCAGATGAAACTAAAAAATGAGCTTTTTAGCAGCAAACACTCAAGATGGGTTTGGTGCACACAGGGATAAAAAAGTACCCCATGTGTACAATGAAATATACTGCTGTATTTTTTATGCTGTGGGCCTATTTTTCTACTGGAGGTCCTGGACATCTTGTTTAGACACATGGCATCATGGATTCTATTAAATACCAACATATAAAAAATCAATAAGTGACTGACCCTGTTAGAAATCTTATAATGGGCCATGTTTGGATCTTCCAACCGGACAATAATCCAAACACAAACCTCAAAAACAACACAAAAATGGGTCACTGAGCACAAAACCAAGCTTCTGCTGGCCATTCCCGTCCTCTGACCTGAACCCTGTAGAAAATGAGTGAGGTGAACTGAAGAGGAGAAGCACCAACATGGAGCTGTGAATCTGAAGGATCTGGAGTGATTCTGGATGAAGGAATAGTCTCTGATCTCTTATCAGGTGTTCTCCAAACTCTTCAGGCATTATAGGAGAAAACTCAGAGCTGTTACCCTGGGAAAAGGACATTGCAATAATTGGGTGCCAATAATTGTGGCCAACATGAACTAGAGAAAGTATTTCTTACACAATGAGATTTCCCCCCATTTTCAATTGTTTTACTTCAATGATAGGTTGGAATTTTGTGAATTTTTGGAATGAAAGATAAAAAGGATAAACAATGCAGATTTATTTTCACAGCCGCCTTTGGTCATATTTACCAAGGGTGCCAATATTAGTGGAGGGCACTGTATATATATATATATATTTGTTTATACACATTTTCAACTAAAAGTAAACCTTGAGGTATAATGTAACATTGTTGTGTATAATGCCTAATCACAAGCTTGTTCAGAAATGGTGACAAAAACTTTTACTTTAAACCTAATTTAAATAAACAAATATTTGAATATACATTTTTGATGATCCCAAATATTCTAATACAATATTTATATACACACACACATACAGTACATATATGCTTGTGACAATGAAGACACTTTGAATGACTGATGATTGCCAAGTGATCCTTTTATTAAAACAGGTTATGCAGAAGAACTGAACTCACTTCACATTTGTAATTATGCTGTTGATCCATGGAATATATAGTGAAATATTAATATACACATTAGGATACTGAGGTGAATTGCAGAGTAATTTATATCCAAATGATGTGACACCAACTGCAGTTTTTCCACAAACCAAAGGACCCCCAGAATCCCCCTGTTAAGAGAAACAGTCAATAAAATGCCATATACTGTATCAGTTGAAACTCAGTTCATAAATTAGCATAAGAATCAAAGTGTGTGAATCATCTTTTGTACGTACAATGCAGGATCCACCTTGGCCACGTGTGCACATCATCTGTGAGACTGAGAACTTCTCATCCCATCTCTTGCGACATTCTCTGTTGTCCATTATATGCACGTTTGCCTCCATTAGACGATCGCTCTTTGGGCCATCAGTCAACAGTTGTCCCCAGCCCGCAACACTACATAGAGTATTCACCTCGACATCTTCACCTTTCTTTGGTAATGATATGCATTCAACATCGTTGTTTCGGTTGACTTTTTCCTGTAACTGTAATTCAAAAACACAACTGTTATTAATAAACCCAAGACTGAACTGCTGCTGGTTATACTGCTGTTTGTGAAGTTGTCAACAGCTAAATGTATTACAAGCTGTTACCCTCAAAAGCATGATGTCATTCCAAGAAAAAATAATCATATAGCTTGGATGTGGGATGTAGGACTTCACTCCGATACGATCTAAATTCTTACTGTTCCTTAAGTCATGAGCACCAACCACAACTGTCAGAATCTGAGATCTGTTTAAAGAGAAAGTCATGATGCTCAATTTCATCATACAATGTCAGCCAAAATTATAGTAACTACATAAAAACCCCTCACCCATTCCAGCAATGTCCAGCAGTCAACACAAACTCATCAGAAATGAGGAATCCGCCACAGATATGTGCCTTATTTGATTGAACAGAAACCATGTAAGGTCTGGAGTGGGGTTTTGCTTCTGTACCGTTCACTATACCCACCTTCACATGAGCTGATAGAGAGATAGTGCCAAGTCAGCTTCTTCAGTAAATACAAATTAAATGTTCTTAAAAAATTTAAATAATGATCTATATTACAATCAGTCTCACCAGTGAAGGTCAGGTGTGGCAGCAGAGAGGTCAGCAGGAGCAGAGAGATGATGGTCATGATGAAGACAATCAGTGAGCTCTCACTGGAAAGCACTGTATATATAGTTCGAAGGTGGGCGGAGAGACTGAGTTCACCATAAGTTCTGTTTTTCTTGCAATATGAGCAACACCGTGATGAAAAGATATTGTTCCTGTTAATACTTCCGTTCTTACCTTCAGACTAAAGATGGTCTAGATGATAAAAAATGAAGCATGCATGCATTGTGGTTCTTTAATAATCTACAGTTCATAATACAACTGTATTTTTTTTTTTTTTTTTTTAACCTACAAATGCACAGTCTTTCTAAAAAAGGCCAAGATCTGTTGATGCATGATGCAGGATGTTCATTAATTAGGACAGATTTCTCTCTTCTACTTCTTACGTCATGGAGTCATGATGGCTAAAAAAAACCATGGAGTGATAAGTAAACTTTTTCAGCACATATAATTAAAGGTTATACTGTGGCTTTCTAAAATTATTGATTTTTCCTATGATTTTATTTCAATGAGCTATGCCACAGCAAAATAATCAAAAAGACACTGATCAAGGAAATAAATATGACAAACAGGATATAAATGACAAATTACTTCCATTATTATGAATAAAAAACATTTATTTATATTTTTTATTTATTTATAAAAAGCAAAATCTTTCTTCTGATCTCTTCTCAGTACACACACACACATACCCACAGATTCACGCACAGAAACTTGTTCAGCAGTTCCCATGCTATTTCATTCAAAAATAGTTTTGCTACTGAAAAACTATGTAACATTTCTCAGAAGCAGGGCGAGATCTTATAGATTGATAGCTGAGGGGTTGAGCTATCTGTCTATGGGATCTGGCCCTGAGCCCTGGCTCTGATTTAACGATATTTGCATTTAAAAGCAGTCTGAGGTGGGCTGTATGTTGAGCATTTTGAGGAAGGGTTGAATACTGACCAAACCATTTACTAGCTTTTCTGTCATGAAAAACACAAGGGGGTTGTGAATGGGGAGGAGATTTGAGTTAAAAAATTGTGCAAATGTTAATATTCACATTAAACTGATATTACATTCACACAAGGGGGTTGGGAATTGGGAGGAGATTTGAGTTTAAAAATTGTGCAAATGTTAATATTCACATTAAACTGATATTATTATATTTAGTTGACTACATCTTTACATCGCCGGCAGAACAGTAGTCAACCCTGTTGCTGAAGGGCCATCATCCTGCAGAGTTAAGCTTCAACCCCAAACAAACCACCCAAAACCAGGTAAAAATCTTCAGATTTACTTGAAAACTACAGGCAAGTGTGTTTGATTAGGACTAGAGCACAGTGGACCTCAGGCCAGAGTTGATCAGCCTTGAGGTTGAAGATGAGACAGTTCAGTGTAAAAATACAAGATATTTAGATGCCTCAATTTTAGGACATGTTATACATGCATCTTATTTTGCATATCTCGTAAAGAGTAGGGGTGTAACCCCAGTGTCCTGGCCAAATTGGGCGAATGATTCGCCCACTGGCCCTTGTCAATCATGGCCTCCTAATAATCCCCATCCACTTGATTGGCTCTATCTCTCTTCTCTCCACTTGTAGCTGGTGTGTGGTGAGCGCATTGGCGCCGTTGTCTTGTGGCTGCCATCGCATCATTCAGGTGGATGCTGAGAGACCCCCCCCCACACACACACACACACATGATTGTAAAGCGCTTTCGGTGTACAGCAAGTAAGGAATAATTGACAACGGGCCGTTGAATTATTAGAAAAATAATTCACACCTGAGGTGGTGATGCGGTCACGACGCAAAGTGGAAGGGACGCGACGCGAAACGCCTGGAACTATAAAATAATTGCACACCTTAGAATGTTCGTCAGCCAATCAGATTCAAGCAATCAACGGCCCCTTTGTATAATACACAATAAAGTGCAATATAAGTGCATCATTCATTCGTTCATTCATATATATATATATATATATATATATATATATATATATATATATATATAAGACAGAAATATTAATGATTTTATATATATATATATATATATATATATATATATATATATATATATATACATATTCCTTAATAGGGTAAGTTATTCAGAGATGCAACTCATAAAATCCAAAATATATCAAATATATAAAAAAAAATATTTGGGTATGTTTTAATCCAAATTATATAAAAAGTGACATGAAATGATTTTCTGCATATATCGTTTTTCCAGTCTTGCTTGTTTAAGGGTTGAAATGCATGTGCACAGTTCAGTTAGAAGCTTGTCCCTCTTGACTTGCTGTTGAACTGCATGTACAAAGCAAAGTGAATGAAGCATACTATTTATCTATCTGTCTGTTTGTCTTTGTAGAGCGACAGACACAGCATCAACGTTTAAAAACTTTGCTAAAAAAAACAAACTATTTTGCACACCCAGCATATCTGCCAGCCCACTCTTCTATAGCTGGAAAAAATAGTACTCGGAGGAGAAGTGGTAAAGTTAAAGCTGTTTTTAAAGCAATTAAATGTATGGCTTCGTTATTAGTAGTGCTATCGAGCCATCAAAATTCTGATAATTCACACATGCTTAATCTCTCTCTAATGATATGAATGTAACATTTTTGTTGGGCTGCCTGCCATCTCTGCTTGGATGAAAGAACATCACCTACAGTTCAACCTGGCAAAGACTGAGCTTCTTGTCTTCCTTGCCACTACGACAGCATGATTTCACCATCCAGCTAGGTTCTTCTACAATTACCCAATCAACTTCGGTCAGAAATCTTGGTGTAATCTTTGATGACCAGCTGACCTTCAAAGACCACATTGCAAAGACTGCTCGATCTTGCAGGTTTGCATTGCACAACATCAGAAAGATCAGGCCCTTCCTAACGGAGCATGCTGCACAACCTCTTGTCCAGGCCCTTGTCATTTCTAGGCTGGACTACTGCAATACTCGTCTGGCTGGACTTCTATCAAGCACAATCAAACCTCTACAAATGATTCAGAATGCAGCGGCACGACTGGTCTTCAACGAGCCCAAAAGAGCTAATGTTACACCTCTTTTTATCTCCTTGCACTGGCTACCGTTTGCAGCTCGCATCAAGTTCAAGACACTGATGCTTGCATATAGAACAACCACAGGCTCATCACCGCCTACTTCCACTCACTATTACGAATCTACATCCCCTCCAGAAGTCTGAGATCCGCTAGTAAGCGATGCCTCATGGTACCATCACAGAGAGGCTCAAAATCACTTTCCAGAACATTCTTGTTCACCGTTCCTGGCTGGTGGAATGATCTTCCCACCCCTATCCGGAATGCTGAATCCCTGACAATATTCAAGCAATAGCCGAAAACTCATCTCTTTCAATGCTACTCGACTTCATCCTAAATTAAAGAAAATAAAAAAAACTTTTGTCTTTCTCTTTATTTATTGCTTCCCTTTCTAACTTGTACTTATTTGAACAATGCCTGAAACTTGGTATTATGAGCACTTCCTGTGCCTGTTTGCCTCTTTAAAGGTCCCCTGAAATGCTTTGAAACACGCAGCTTTATTCTATGTGTTGACGTCATTTTAACTGAAACAGGAAGACAGGGCGGGACATATCAAGCAGCCCCACCCCTTTTTAAAATATCCAATAGCGTTCGTTTATCACAGCTTGGGCTAAAGCTGTTCAGAGCCGTTGAGCTCCGTAAAGCCGCATTTGACAGGGTATGACAGCCACAATCTCATCCATCACCTATTTCACCTATCCTCACCTCAGCCGTGGCTTCAGCGTCTATTTAAAGTGTAGGGGGCGGGCACTTCAAATTCTAGAGAGCATTTGATTGGACAGAAAGTTTGATGAGAAGATGAAGTACGATGTGACGTCAAAAAAAATCGTTGAGCCATTTTGGCGGAAGTGACGAACTGCAAGCTTTGGAGCACACTGGCATACAGATAACCTAGTCTCACGTAGCCAGACCTTCAGCCATAAGGTTTTATTGGCCAAGGCCCACCCATGAGGCCATTTGACCGACATGTCAAACAACCAATCACAGTTCGTTTCGTTCAGCGTCACGTTTCGGGGCGTGGAAATGTCGCCACAATGTAAAATTCTCGGACGTATTTTAAAGATTCTATGCTGCAAACTTTAAATATTTCACATACTTTTGAAAATCCAGCGTGTAGTTGATCCTGATAAGCGTTTGTCGTCATATTTGTAAACACGACGGCTTTCTTCTTTCAGAATCAGAATCAGAAAGAGCTTTATTGCCAAGTGTGTCTGTACACACAAGGAATTTGTCTTGGTGTTAGGAGCTTCCAGTACAGAAAGTACAAACATAGTGCAGGCAACATATAATTAAGGTACTAAAGAACACTAATAATGAAGAGAATAGACAATAATTAAGAATAACAATAGTAATAAAACATATATATATACCGAAAAGAAAAATGTCCATAGACAGAACTGTGAATGTGCATGTGTCCTATGTACAGATGAAGGTTTGATGAGTTATTTACAGATGTACAGTACCGGGGTGTGTTATGTGTTGTTCAGGTGGGATACGGCCTGGGGAAAAAAAACTGTTCTTGTGTCTGGCTGTTTTTGTGCTCAGTGATCTGTAGCGCCGGCCAGAGGGCAACAGTACAAAGAGAGAGTGAGCTGGGTGTGAGGGGTCCAGAGTGACTTTCTTAGCCCTTTTCCTCACTCTGGAGGAGTAAAGTTCTTGGAGGCTGTGCAGAGGGGCACCGATAATCCTCTCAGCAGTCCTGACTGTCCGTTGTAGAATAGAATAGAATTTCTTTATTGTCATTGTACACAAGATACAACGAAATTGTAGAGCTTCTGCATAAGGTGCATGGTACATAATAGACAAAAAACTAAACAGAAATATACATGATACAAAGTGATGTACAATTAAAATATTTAAGCTAAGACGAAAGAATAAAGAAAACGAACATAGGAGTTGCTTGTATATACAAATAAATAAATAATAAGTCACAGCTTGTCAAAATGATTATTGTACTAATATGAGGTAGACTTCTGGCTCTGAATAAAACAATTTGGAAAAGAATATAAAAAACATTGCACAAAAAGTGAAGATATTTCACTGGAATATAATGCTGCACTGCACTGAATAAAGATATAGAAAAACATTGCACTAAGAATGGAGATTGCACAGAAATATGATACACATAATACACATATTGTACTGAGTAAGATGTCAGTGCATGTAAGTGTTCAGTGCATGTGTGTGTTCAGTGTGATTATAGCTCTGGGGAAGACGCTGTCCTTGAGTCTATTGGTCTGTGATTTGATGCATCTGTAGCGCCTGCCGGAGGGCAGCAGGTTGAACAGTTGGGATCCAGGGTGAGAGTGGTCTTTTTCAATGTTCTGAGCTCTGCTGAGGCAGCGGGAGTTGTAAAGGTACCTTCAGAGAGGGAAGAGGGCAGCCAATGATCCTCTGTGCGGTGTTGATTATCCGCTGTATTCCTTTTCTCTCTGCCTCAGTACAACTGCAATACCATACTGTGATACAGTATGTCAGCAGGCTCTCCACTGCAGAGCGATAGAAGGTCTCCAGCAACTTCTCCTTTAAGTTGTTCTTCTTCAACACTCTCAGGAAGTGAAGGTGCTGCTGTGCCTTCTTGATGACTGCTGTGGTGTTGGCTGACCATTTGAGGTCTGCTGAGATGATTGTGCCGAGGAATTTAAATGTCTGAATCCTCTCTACACTGTCTCCATTGATGTAGAGGGGAGCGGGGTTTGCCCTGTGCCTTCTAAAGTCAAGGATGATTTCCTTTGTTTTGGTGGTGTTGAGTGTCAGGTTGTTGGCTGAACACCGCTCTGACAATCTCAGGATCTCATTTTTATAGGCAGCCTCATCCCCCTTTGAGATTAGGCCCACTACTGTAGTATCATCTGCAAATTTGATGATGTTGTTCTGGTGATGGACTGGGCGACAGTCATGCGTATAGAGAGAGTACAGAATTGGGCTCAGCACGCACCCCTGAGGGGAGCCAGTGCTGAGCATGCGGGTGGAGGAGAGATGGGGACCGAGTTTAACAGTCTGAGGGCTAGGAAGTTAGGAAGTTCCTGATCCAAGTGCAGGTGAGTAAGGGGAAGCCCAGATCTGTGAGTTTGCTGAAGAGGATGTCCGGTATGATGGTATTGAAGGCTGAGCTATAATCGATAAAAAGCATCCTCACATAGCTCTCCTGATGTTCCAGATGGCTCAGCGCATTGTGGAGAGCTATGGCTATTGCATCCTCAGTCGATCTGTTAGCTCTGTAGGCAAATTGATGTTCGTCGAAGGTGGAGGGGAGGCAAGTTTTCAGGTGGTGTAGCACCAGCCTCTCAAAGCACTTCATGATGATCGGTGTGAGAGCGATTGGGCGATAGTCATTGAGGCTGTCCGTGGCTGATTTCTTTGGTATGGGGATAATTGTGGAAGAATTCAGGCAGGATGGAATTGAGGCTTGTGTCAGGGAGAGGTTGAAGACGTTTGCGAGGACTCCTGAGAGCTGGTCAGCACATCCCTTGAGCACCTTCCCTGGGATGCCGTCAGGGCCAGCAGCTTTCCGGGTGTTCACTGTTCTGAGCACCCGCCTCACTTCATGCTCCTGTGAGTGGGGGGGTACCAGGGTCTGGTGTAGGCTGAGGTGGTGTGGTTTTTTGCTGCTGTTGTGTGTCAAAACGAGCAAAAAGCAGTTCAGTTCCTCTGCCAGTGGAGCCGAGCTGTTCCCAGCTGCACAGCTGCTGCCTCTGAAGTTTGTTAGGTGCTGGAATCCCTGCCATACCTGTCGTGATTTGCCGTCTGTGAAGTGATCTTCTACCTTCTTTTTGTAGTCCCTCTGCATCCTTAATTCCTCTCTTCAGTTTGGCTCTAGCAGCACTGTAAAGAGCTCTATCACCTGACCTGAAGGCAGCTTTCTGGTCTTTAAGGAGCAAGTGGACTTGGCTGGTCATCCAAGGCTTCTGCTTGGGAAAAACCCGGATGATTTTATTCACTGTGACGTTGTCCATGCAGTACTTGATGTAGGGCAATACCGCCTCAGTGTGAACAGCCAGGTCATGATGTTTAAAGACTTCCCAGTCAGTATGTGTAAAACAGTCCTGGAGCTGAGAGAGTGCATTTTCGGGCCATATAGAAACAGTCTTTGTGAGTGGTGTAGTTCTTCTTCTGAGGGAAATATATGCTGGAGTAAGAAGCAGAGAGAGGTGGTCTGACTGGCCTAGGTGAGGGAGAGGAATAGCTCTATATGCATGTTTAATGTTGGTGTACACACGGTCGAGTGTGTTATCCCCTCTGGTCGGGCATTTAACATGCTGGAAGAAGTGTGGAAGTGCTATTTTCAAATCTGCCTGGTTAAAATCTCCAGCTATAGTGTGTACTCTGTTGGGATGAGCACGCAGCTGTTTATTTATGACATCTAGCAAGAGAGCGAGGGCTATGCTAACATTAGCGTCGGGTGGTATGTAAACAGCAGTAACAATCACTACTGATAGCTCTCGCGGTAAAAAGAAGGGTCGGCATTTAACAGTCATGAATTCCAGGTCCGGAGAGCAGTGGCTATCTATAATTATACTGTTATTTGACCAGTCATTGTGCACATATATACACACACCACCCCCTCTGCTCTTACCAGAGTCGTTGTTTCTGTCCCAGCAGTGTAGAGTGTGACCTGCCAGCTGCACTGCTGCATCAGGGATCCTTGGGTGAAGCCAGGTCTCAGATACTATCATAATGCAGGAGTCACGGATGTAATGGTTCCCGGCGATGTAAAGCTCCAGTTCGTCCATTTTGTGAGCCATGGATCTTGCATTGGTAAGAAACATACTTGGTAGAGGAGGTTTATGTGGTTGTTTTCTGAGTCTCGCCAGCAGGCCGGCCCGGCAGCCCCGCTTTTGTTTCCTTTCCCGACGCCGTCTGCGTCATCTGCCAGGGCCGACAACAATCCACGGATATCCCGGTGGTCTGGCGATGTCCTTCGGGATATTGTGTGTGCGATAAAAGTCATGTGTGACTGTAATCTTGTGTTGAAATCCGATGTCTAATAAGTCCTGACGGCTGTAATTATGCTTCACAGAAGCAACAAACAAAAAACACACGAGAAAACAAACAAAAATGCACCAAACAGCTAAAATGGTAGCTGAACCAAACCAAACAGTTATAGAAGAACATAGGACAGACTCGATGATGGCAGAGTAGAACTGTTTCAGCAGCTCCTGAGGCAGGTTGAACTTTCTTAGCTGGCGGAGGAAATACAGCCTTTGCTGGGCCTTTTTCGCAATAGAGACAATGTGATTGTCCCATTTCAGGTCCTGAGAGATGGTGGTTCCCAGGAATCTGAATGACTCTACTGCAGCCACAGTGTTGTCCGTGATGGTGAGTGGGGGGAGAGCTGGGGGGTTCCTTCTGAAGTCCACGATCATCTCTACTGTTTTGAGTGTGTTAAGCTCCAGGTTGTTAAGACTGCACCAGACAGCCAGCTGCTCAACCTCCTGTCTGTAAGCAGACTCGTCACCGTCCTTGATGAGGCCGATGACTGTAGTGTCATCCACAAACTTCAGGAGCTTGACAGAGGGGTCCTTTGAAGTGCAGTCATTCGTGTAGTGGGAGAAGAGCAGTGGGGAGAGAACGCAAGGGGCACCAGTGCTGATGGTGAGAGTCCTGGATGTGCGTTTGCCCAGCCTCACTGGCTGCTGCCTGTCTGTCAGGAAGCTAGTGATCCACTGACAGATGGAGGTGGGCACAGAGAGCTGTGTCAGTTTGTCTGAGAGAAGGTCAGGCATGATGGTATTGAAGGCCGAGCTGAAGTCCACAAATAAGATCCTTGCCGAATTCCCAGGTTTGTCGAGGTGTTGCAGGATGTAATGCAGTCCCATATTGACAGCGTCCTCCACAGACCTGTTTGCTCTGTAGGCAAACTGAAGAGGATCCAGCAAGGGTCTAGTGATGTCCTTCAGGTAGGCCAGGACCAGTCTCTCAAGTGACTTCATGACCACAGACGTGAGTGCGACAGGTCTGTAGTCTGTAGGGTCTGTAGGTTTCGTGAGGGGGTTTGGCATCACGGCATCTTTGTTTCCAGGCGGAACGTTAAAGAACGCGACACACACGTCTCCCGGAAATCCTGTATAATTCAACCAATCCGACGACGACTTCGACACTCCTGAAGTGTTTCCAGATAAGTGTGCCATATGCATCAAACGTTTAGCCAACGGTCCGTGGGCGTGACGTCTGAGGCTGACACTACAGATAACCTTAAGACTAACATATTGATACTAACACCCCAAAAAATTCAATTTTGATTTCATGGGACCTTTAAGAAGAATCACTTTATGTATTCCCAATTGTTAGTTGCTTTGGATAACAGCGTCTGCAAAATGACTAAATGTAAATGTAACATTTTTGCTCTCTCTCGACCATTTTTCATGCTTTCTTAAAGCTGCAGTCCGTAACTTTTTTTGTTTAAAAATTATCCGAAATCTATATTTGAGCAAGTACATAACCAGCCAGTGTTCAAAACTATTGTATTACTTTAGCCCGATTCACAACGGTTAGCTTCTAATAATTCGAGATGCACCAATTGAGATCGGGAGGTCATTCCACCAGCTGGGCACAGTCCAGGAAAAGGTCCGTGAGAGTGATTTGGTACCTCTTTGGGATGGCACCACAAGGCGTCGTTCACTTGCAGAATGCAAGCTTCTGGAGGGCGCATAAGTTTGAATTAGCAAGTTTAGGTATATTGGTGCAGTGCCAGTTGTGGTCTTGTAGGCAAACATCAGTACCTTGAATTTGATGCGAGCGGGCGGCTATTGGTAGCCAGTGTAACCTGATGAAGAGAGGGGTAACGTGAGCTTTTTTCGGCTCATTAAAGACCACTCTGGCTGCTGCATTCTGGATCAGTTGCAGAGGCTTGATAGTACATGTGGGAAGGCCCGCCAAGAGAGCATTACAATAGTCCAGTCTGGAGAACCAACTGGACCTCATCTACACACGCTACTGCTCCACTGACAACACATTAGTAACTCCACTGCACACCTCAGACCACTTCCTCATCACTTCTAACCTCACACTAACTCCTGACATAGCACACGCTCCTCCGCAGGTCACCTTTCGGCATAACCTATGCTCGCTCTCTCCCTCTCGCCTATCCTCAATGGTTTCATCCGCACTACCTTCACCCTCTCAGTTTTCAGCACTCGACACAAACAGTGCTACTGACACTCCTTGCTTCACTCTAACATCTTGCTTAGACAACTTTTGCCCCCTTTCATCCAGACCAGCACGCGCTACCCCCTCTGCCCCCTGGTTGTCCGATGTTCTCCGTGAACATCGCGCTAAACTAAGGGCTGCAGAGAGGAAATGGCACAAATCCAAGAACTCTACCGACCTTAGTGTGTATCGGTCACACCTCTCTTCCTTCTCTGCAAATGTCTCCACTGCTAAAATGACATACTACCACAACAAAATTAACAACTGTACCGACTCTCGCGCACTCTTCAAAGCTTTCTCTTCTCTTCTAAATATGTTTCTAAAAAAATCTAGAATTTTAATTGATTTGTATTACATTAAATGTACTGATTAGCATATGGTGCTGTAATGATGCTCTGTGTGCAATTTTTGAAGACAAATGAATTGTTACACCTTATTGATTTGTATTGAGTTGCAACTTTACTTGTTACTTGAAGCTATGTAATTGTAAATGGATGATTTTTAGTAAATAAAAGCTTTTGTAAATTCAAATTATCTCTCTCTCTCTCTCTGCAAACTCAGAAGGGCCATAGCCCCGGTCCCCATCATGTGCACCTTCTACAGAGGCACCATCGAGAGCATCCTGACTAGCTGCATCACTGTGTGGTATGGCGCCTGCAACGCGTCCTGCCGCAAGACCCTTCAACATATGTGTATATATGTGTATGTGTATGTATATGTATATATATATATATGTATACAGGTGCATCTCAATAAATTAGAATGTCGTGGAAAAGTTCATTTATTTCAGTAATTCAACTCAAATTGTGAAACTCGTGTATTAGATAAATTAAATGCACACAGACTGAAGTAGTTTAAGTCTTTGGTTATTTTAATTGTGATGATTTAGGCTCACATTTAACACAAACCCACCAATTCACTATCTCAACAAATTAGAATACTTCATAAGGCCAATAAAAAAAAACATTTTTAGTGAATTGTTGGACTTCTGGAAAGTATGTTCATTTACTGCATATGTACTCAATACTTGGTAGGGGCTCCTTTTGCTTTAATTACTGCCTCAATTCGGCGTGGCATGGAGGTGATCAGTTTGTGGCACTGCTGAGGTGGTATGGAAGCCCAGGTTTCTTTGACAGTGGCCTTCAGCTCTTCTGCATTGTTGGGTCTGGTGTCTCTCATCTTACTCTTGACAATACCCCATAGATTCTCTATGGGGTTCAGGTCAGGCGAGTTTGCTGGCCAATCAAGCACAGTAACACCATGGTCATTGAACCAGCTTTTGGTACCTTTGGCAGTGTGGGCAGGTGCCAAGTCTTGCTGGAAAATGAAATCAGCATCTCCATAAAGCTTGTCAGCAGAAGGAAGCATGGAAGTGCTCTAAAATTTCCTGGTAGATGGCTGCGTTGACTGTGGACTTCAGAAAACATTGGACCAACACCAGCAGATGACATGGCAGCCCAAATCATCACTGACTGTGGAAACTTCACACTGGACTTCAAGCAACATGGATTCTGTGCCTCTCCACTCTTCCTCCAGACTCTGGGACCTTGATTTCCAAATGAAATGCAAAATTCATCTGAAAAGAGGACTTTGGACCACTGAGTTCTTTTTCTCCACAGCCCAGGTAAGACGCTTCTGACGTTGTCTCTGGTTCAGAAGTGGCTTGGTAGCCCTTTTCCTGAAGATGTCTGAGCGTGGTGACTCTAGATGCACTGACTCCAGCTTCAGTCCACTCCTTGTGAAGCTCTCCCAAGTGTTTGAATCAGCTTTGCTTGACAGTATTCTCAAGCTTGCAGTCATCCCTGTTGCTTGTGCATCTTAAATTCTTCCTTCCAGTCAACTTTGTATTCAATATGCTTTGATACAGCACTCTGTAAACAGCCACACCTTTCAGTAATGACCCTCTGTGATTTATCCTCTTTGTGGAGGGCATCAATGTTCATCTTCTGGATCATTGCCAACTCAGCAGTCTTCGCCATTATTGTGGTTTCAAAGAACAAGAGATACCCGGAATTTATACTGTAGGGATGGTCATTAATTGAAACTCAAATGTAAATATTCTAATATTTTGAGAAACTGATTTTTGACTTTCATGAGCTGTAAGCTCTAATCATCAAAATTAAAACAAAAAAACTTTTGAAAGGTTTTACTTTGCATGCAATGAATCTAAAATATATGAAAGTTTCACTTTTTGAAATAACTTACAAGAAAAAATGAACTTTTTCACAACATTCTAATTCATTGAGATGCACCTGTATATATACTTGATTTGTATTTATCTGTATTTTTACTTTCTACTGTTAGTGTTATCTGTATGCACCAAGGGTCTGAGAGTAACGCAATTTAAATTCTCTGTATGTATGTACGGTATATGTGGCAGAATTGACAATAAAGCAGACTTTGACTTTGACTCTCTCTCTTCCTCTCTCTGCAAGAGAGTGCATGCTGCGAGTGAGTGGGCGGAGTTGGACGTGTCTGGAGTGAAAGTTTGCCTGCGAGTTAAGTGAGTTTTTTTTCTATCTTTTCTATCCTTTTCTTATAATCTGGTAGAGCTCCTGGTGCTTGTTTTGGGGGTTTGCTACAGTTAACAAAAGTAAGTCGCTCTCGATCAGCCTGTGCTGATTAGAATGGCCGCATCTGAATGGGTGAAGCTTGATCAGTAAATCAAGCGTCAAGCATCGACATGGCATTAATGTTGTCTCCGCGGAACGCTTTTCTGTGGAAGAATATAGCAGTCGCACAGGTTGTTGGTTCTGTCAGCATCAAGAATGAGCAGCGCAATTATTTTGTTCCTAGATGACGTGAACAAAGTTAATGAGATCATTGCGAGTGAAATCTTGATAAATGACGCTTGTATAGCGATGATGCAACCAGCGGGTAAAAAGCAAGCAAAAAAAAAAGGTAAAAAAAACAAAATAATAATAAAAAAAACATTGTTTGGGTGTTGTATAGGAACATTGAGAGTGTACTCAAAATTAATGGTGGCCTGAGTGCTCCTTTTAAGATCACCTTAATTTATTTATTTATGTATTTATTTATTTATTTTTTAAGTGCCGCCTTGAGTATCTTTCATACTTTATCTTGAAAAGCATAATGTCATTCAATTCCAAATCACTGCTGTAGTTCGGATACTGGTGGTAGGACTTCACTCCGATGTGGACAGACCCCTCATTCTCATTTTCTTTAGGTCATGTGCACCAACAACAGCTGTCAGTAGCTCATATCTGTTGAACGAAAGTCTTGGAAGTATAATGAACATTTTTCACAGTTTCATGTATTCTTTTAAGAGCATATTCAGCATACTGATTTGACAACAAAACTTTGCAAACCATATACTACTGTCAATTCATCTAAAAGCTCAATCATCAATAATTAGTATCTGTAATCAATCAATATTGCAAAACGAAAATATTACTTTTGAAAATTTGCAGCAGTCAAGACAAACTGATCAGAAATCAGTAATGCACCACAGATATGTATCTTATTCATTTGAATAGAAGCCATGTAAGGTCTGGAGTGGGGTTTTGCTTCTGTGCCATTCACTATACCCACATTCACACGAGCTGAGAGGGAGATAGAGCTCTAAGTCAGCTTATTCAGTACATACCAATTAAATATTTTTTTTTAAAAAAGCAGCATAATATGCAGTCTAGTATAATCAGTCTCACCAGTGAAGGTCAGGTGTGGCAGCAGAGAGGCCAGCAGAAGCAGAGAGATGATGATCATGATGAGGACAATCAGTGAGCTCTCACTGACAAAACACAAAGTGGCAATGCTGAGTGAATATTGTTCTTGGCCACAGATGGTTTGGTCTTGAAGTATTAAGCAGGTCGGCATACATTTTGGTACTTGAATATTTTATAATTTATTATCACAAATATTGTCATATATGATTGGAAAAGCGATATTATAAAACAGGTGACATATATTTATAGGCCTATATGGTATTATATAGTCCACATATAGTCCATTTAGAGGTCCAATTTAGAAAGCTAGGGATGGTGAACTCTGGTGGTGAGTTGAAGGAATTGCAGAAATGACAAACTTCTAAATAATCTTCAGTTATTCTACTTTGGTCGAAAATGAAATCATTTTGCATGAAAGACAGTTTGTAAACAAAACAAAGACCTCAGAGGTGAGAAAACACCAACCGATTCCTCACTCCTCTTAAATGTAGCTGCTGAATTGTTTTTAGTGTGGTCACATTTACCATTGTTTGTTGAACTTTAGTGGGCAAAATCACGCTATTTTGATGGGAATCCACACGATAAGGAATTTGCCACATACAAACTATGTTAACCAAAAAAGCAACTTGTTTTGAAAGTAACTTCTATGTGAGCTGTGCTTCATTCATCGCTACACTATAGGCAACAGACCTTTTTGCTGATCTGGCCATAAACTGTTTACCATAAACTGTAGCTGTTTTCATATACTGACCAAAAAGAGAGACTTAAAAGGATAATTCACCCCAAAAAAGAAAATTGATTGCACACATACAGCATGGAGAAATCTATTTGATGTCTGCATTTACATCTGCAAGAGCTGTTTTTTTAGTGTTTGCTCATCTGCGATGTCTCTAAAGGCCGGGACACACTAAGCCAACTTCAAGAAACTAGCAGCAACGAAAGCCGTCGGTGTTGCTGCCTCGCGTCGGCAGTGTCTGGACAAAAAGATGTGCTTGAACATACCGCACAGTCTACAGACAACAACTTGTTGAATCGGGCAAACGTCCGCCGACGTGAGCCTGATGAGAGCCGACGAGTGGAACACACCAAACAAATTAGCCCGACAGATGCAAGCCAATGACCCGACGTTTAAGACATTTCCTGTCAGATGTTAAAGTGTCATGAAACCCCCCTTGTTTTAGCACTGGTTGTTCACACCTCAGATTTGGAAAAGACTCAAGAAATGGGCATGGAAAGCTGTGGAAAAGTGGTAGTGTAGAAGGTGGGAACAGGGGACAAATCAACCAATAAAACGCAGCGTGTGTTGTTAAACTCATCGCGGCGTTCCGTGCAGAAACCGCTCTCTCATGCACGCTCCACGTGTTGCTACATATTAAATATTGTTATGGTCATGTTTACAGCTGAACTGACGGAAGTTCTTTCATGAGATTTGAATTATCCGCTGTAATACAACCTCATGCATAATACAGCTCAGTGATTGGATCATAAGAGTTCATTCTCATGAATAATACTGAGAAAAGCTCAGAAAGCTGATGATGTAGATGTGTACTCTCCAGCCACATCATCCAATCACCACTGCAAATTAATGCATATACGTCAATTTTTGTGACGTTGGTTTAAGTTTGCTTTTTGGACCGAAAGAACAAAATGGTTCCAAAAAAATAAAATAAAAAACAGTTTTTCCTTAATAATAGACATAATGAGTGCTATTATTGTTTTTACTGATGTGCAACCTGTACATATGTTAACATCTAAAAAAAATGTGTTTTAAATGTGTTTTCATGACTCTTTAAATAGATGTTTATAAAATGTCTTTACCTGTTAACATGCACCAGGACGCCAGCGCACTGAAAGCTCTTTGTTTGCACAGGTCATTGTTTTCAAACAGATAAAGTAAAACAGGACAAAATGAATCTTACATTTACATTTACATTTACATTTAGTCATTTGGCAGATGCTTTTATCCAAAGCGACTTACAATTGGGGAGTACATAAAGCGATTCATCTTGAAGAGGCAATCAGACAGAGGAAGTGCTCGTAACACCAAGTCTCAGTCATTGTTCAAATAAGTACAAGCTAGCAAGGGAAGGAGAGAAAGATAAAGGGAATTATTATTATTTTTTTTTTTTTTTTAAAGTTTAGGATGAAGTCAAGTAGTACCGAAAGAGATGAGTCTTCAGTTGTTGCTTGAAGATTGACAGGGATCCAGCATTCCGGATAGGGGTGGGAAGATTATTCCACCATCCAGGAATGGTGAATGAGAATGTTCTGGAGAGTGATTTTGAGCCTCTCTCTGTGATGGTACCACAAGGCGTCGCTCACTAGCAGATCTCAGACTTCTGGAGGGGATGTAGATTTGTAATAGTGCGTGGAAGTAGGAGGGTGCTGAGCCTGTGGTCGTTCTGTATGCAAGCATCAGTGTCTTGAACTTCCACTGGTAGCCAGTGCAGTGAGATGAAGAGAGGTGTAACATGGGTTCTTTTGGGCTCATTGAAGACCAGTCGTGCCGCTGCATTCTGAATCATTTGTAGAGGTTTGATTGTGTTTGATGGAAGACCAGCCAGAAGGGCATTGCAGTAGTCCAGCCTAGAAACGACAAGGGCCTGGACAAGAAGTTGCGCAGCATGCTCTGTCAGGAAGGGCCTGATTTTTCTGATGTTGTGTAGCTCAAACCTGCAAGATCGAGCAGTCTTTGCAATGTGCAATCTTGACAAACTATATATCATTTTGAAGGTCTAAGCCTCAAGCATCGACGACAGATCGCTGTTTTTCGATAGAAAGCTTATAAGGAATGTATTTGCTAAATTTGTGTAAGCAGTACACATCAAAACATGTATAAAAAAACCGCAGTACATACCAGATTCATCCTGATAACGACTCTCAAACGTATCCACTGCTGTAAATCCTGGTTTAGTTTGAAAGATAAGGGTCCACTGAACAACATTCCATCGAGCACTTTTAGTCCAAAGAAACAACAACGTTGTAATTTGGATCGTTATTCCTTTGTTTACATCTCATCTCTTGAGGGAGAGTTATTGTTTGTGTCCGTTATGGAACAAATTACGCTCAAAAACAGCGTCTTGGTGGTAAAAAAACAGCATGATTTTGTAGCAGACAATGTCCCAAACAGAATGAAATCATCCAAAAAAAAAAAAGTCAAAGATACACGGAAGATTGATTATTTGAATTCTGGCGCTCCCTCGCGATGGCGCGTGACGCACGCTGTGACGCGCCTGTCATCTGATGGGGGCGTAACTTAGCGATCTTTTTAGCACAAATAACTTTCATTTTTTTCTTCTTCAACAGTTTTCATATATGTTTGCGTGTTTTGTGGAGAATGTGCCTGTATCTGTATGATTAACATCCGTATGGCTGATAATCAGCATGTAATTACTGACTGTTCACAGATATCAGTGTGAATGCAGTCTATATAAAAGGCCATTATAATGTGATTATTGACTATATTGGGCGGCCATCTCTATGATTTGCATCTGTATGAATGATCGTCAGCAAGTGATTACTAATGTATGAGCAGGAGCATCTATCTGTATGTCAGGAAATCAGTATGTACTTAAGTTATTTTTTTTTATTATTATTGTTTTTTTTTCATCACTCAAAAATTATTATTGTATTTTTCTAGTTCTAATTTATTTTCTCAAATAAATCACTGATACGATGTCTAAGATTCTGTATACTGTTTTATAATTGAAAAACTGCAGTGGCATGTATAAAGACTAAATAGTTTGTAGTAGAACCCTTCAATAATTTGGTAAATATTTTTCCTCAAACAGAGGGGGGGGGGGGACTAGAAAAATGGCTGCATGAATCTCATTTTTCATGGTATCTTCTTCAGATTTGAAATATAAACTCATGAGACATGTGACTTTCAACCCATTACTTTTCTGGATTGCTTCAGGGCTGATTTCATGTATTTTTATATGAAATTTAAAAAAAATTCAGTTTGGTACAATTTTTATCAAGGCACTTCAGTGTCTATAACTTTTTATATTTTTGAGCATTATCAACTCTGGATGATGGATAGTAAAGGCCAAAGGGTCTTCTTTCCAAAGACACCAAAATTGTGTGTGTGGCACACTGAAGTCAGGAGCTGTTACCATTTTAAGTTAGTTAGTCATTTTCAGCTGTGATTACCAATATGGGGGGTGCTGGTTAATGTTTAAGACTTAGAATCAGGGCGCGAACTACGGGGGAGCTCGGCTCCCCTTAATAAGACATGGGCTCCCCTGAAAAAGTGATTTGTGAAATTTTGGGGGGTCTCAAAAAATATTGATAATGTGTTATTTTGACGTGCAATTTCAGTTTTGTGTAATGTGATCATCGTGGATTATTATGTGTAAAATTGCAAAAATATCATTTGATTCATGCATGACGGCGATTTAAACCTAATTCACTTCAATAAAGATACGCTATTCTTGTCATGAGCATCAAGGTGTGGGGGCGCTGCGGTGCAAATTACACTCATGTTTAGTATGTTAACTCAAAGATTCATAGAAAAAATATAAACGTTGGAGGCAGTTGATCTGCGCGCGAAGTCCTTGAAATCCATTCTGCAGTTAGCATCATATAGCATCATATAGCCACCATGGCAAAAAGAACACAAGGCATTCTGTGTTAAGGTAAGGCATGTTATTCACAATTATGAATGAATGAATGATGCACTTATATAGCGCTTTATTGTGTATTGTTGTACACCCAAAGCGCTTTACAATCATGTGGGGGGGTCTCTCCTCAACCACCACCAGTGTGCAGCATTCACTTGGATGATGCGACGGCAGCCACAGGATAACGGCGCCAGTGCGCTCACCACACACCAGCTACAGGTGGAGAGGAGAGAGTGATAGAGCCAATCAAATGGATGGGGATTATTAGGAGGCCATGATTGACAAGGGCCAGTGGAGGGAATTTGGCCAAGACGAGAAGTGCCATGGGATTTTTAATGACCACAGAGAGTCAGGACCTCGGTTTAACGTCAATTTAAAATATTGTATCAATTCATTCTATGGCACCTTTAAACACATTGATGCTTCACACACAATTTGTTTATTGAACATTTAAACAAGTACGTCATCCTTTCTCAACACAACAATCACTTAACATTAGCAATTATGGAGTGGATCCAAGAAAGATATGCTGGAATCTTTGTATAAACTTCAAGTCATTTACGACTATTGCAGACTTTTGGGTCACCAATCAAACCAAAAGACCTCCTGAATCCCCCTGTGAAGAAACAGATCAACACATGACTGAAGTGATATTTCTCACTACTGATGGTCTCAAATTGACAATCTTGTTTTTTTCGACTTCTTTCTATAGCTGTAATACAGTAACATTATCATCATTAAAATACAAATTGAATAAACATTTTAATAAGAGAACTACTGTTACCCTCAAAAGCATGTCATTCTTAAGAGTATGAATGTTAAAGTCAGGATGCTTGTGGTAGGACTTCACACCAACGCAGACAGACCCTTCATTCTTTTTAGCTCATGTGCACCAACCACAACTGTTCGTTTCCCATGTCTGTGGAAGAAAGTCTTATTAGTATAATGAACAATACCGTTATTATAGATGCTTTAAAATTATGATAGTATGCTCTTAACTCGTAATCATTGCAGTTGAGACTAAACTGAAGCCTTACTTGCAATGTGCAGCGCTCATGACAAACTCGTCAGAAAAGTGTTTTTTCTCACCTTGTGGTGTCAATAACACTGATGTTGTCTGCATCATCTGTTATATGAAACCACAGGACGCATGTAGCTCTGGCTGTGTTTTGTGTTTCTCAGTGTCAGAATATGGAAATGGCTATAGTATTGAAACAGCATTTTAACATTTACAAATTGGTCAATTCATGTGCAAGTTTCATTGCAACCCAGATTTTTGTTCTGTGAAGTTCTACAAAATGTAATTAAATACACAATTATTTTACTCAGTAGGCCTACATTTTTATTTGCGTTACAATCTTTCCTTTACTGATGATGGTTTGTGTTGTAAAAGCAGAGAAATCAAGATTCATTTGGTAGAATGTTGCCCTCTAAAAGGGGTTTGTTTTCAAAAAAGTCTTCTTTAGAAAGGAGTTAGAAAAAACACAAGTTTGAGTGTTTGATGTTTGAGTTTCAATCGAGACTGTGATCAGCAAGCTGAACTCACCTTCAAGCCCTAGATGAAATAGTAAGATCCCTACAAATCAAGCCTCTTGGGTGGCTTGGACAATTGGCCAGGACTAGTTTATGTGTGTCCTTCTGATGATGAGGTTCTGACTGGGTTGGTTGAAGTAAGGACTTCACAAGAGTTGAGTCAGCAGATGAAGGGGCCTGTGCAACACTCCCTTCCAGCATAGGAGGCAACTCAGGTTCATTCCACTGCCACTGCTAGCTGCACTCTGTTGCATCTATATAAAGATCCACCCACATTCACAAGATAAAAGCATGGTGTCACTTTCTGAAGACAGGTGCTGACCTCCAGAGTGCAGGGTTTTCACCTGTGTTCAGCTCTGACAAATCACGAGCTGACCTACCTGTCATAACAGGATTTCACCAACTGCTTTCGGTGACTAAGCTGCTCCACAACCCCAGTCTCTACAAGCAATCTTAGGAATCTTGATGGCCAACTCCATTTAACTTAGGATGTCTTAGTGGTGAAGTTCAAATTCGCTCAAATTCGCCTAAACAGAGCACCAAACTGAGGGCCAATATCTGTGATCACCCTATCTGCCTGGCTATGTTGAGCAAACTGAGACTTGCAGCACTTGATGACTGTCTCTGCAGATACAGTATCTCACAAAAGTGAGTACACCCCTCACATTTCTGCAATCAATTTAGTATATCTTTTCAATGGACAATACTATAGAAATGAAACTTGGATATATTTTAGAGTAGTCAATGTGCAACTTGTATAGCAGTAAAGATTTACTGTCCTCTGAAAATAACTCAACATACAGCCATTATTGTCAAAAAAGCTGGCAACAAAACTGAGTACACCCTAAGTGATAACAGCTATACATCGTTTAACCATGCAAAGCCACGTCCTATTCATCATGTTCATGTTTTTGTCTGCTTGACAGGACCATATAAATTTGTGCATCTTGTTTTAGAGCAGTTAAAATTTGGTTCTCTGAGTACAATTCTCTCATACTAACCACTGGATATTCAACATGGCACCTCATGGCAAAGAACTCTCTGAGGATTTGAGAATTAGAATTGTTGCTCTCCACAAAGATGGCCTAGGCTATAAGAAGTTCGGTAACACCCTGAAACTGAGTTACAGTACAGTGGCCAGGGTCATACAGAGGTTTTCCAAGACAGGTTTCACTCGGAACAGGCCTCGCAAGGGTCAATCAAAGAAGTTGAGTCCTTGTGCTGTGCGTCAGGTGCAGAAGCTGGCTTCAAAAAGTGGCTCGCAAACACTTGACAAGTGGGGCATGAGCGTGGCTAAGTAATTAGCAAACCTGATGAGACGCTGTACACCATTTGAATCCATAGGTTTGAGCATGTCCATGATAGCCCTTTCTTTCTCTGGGTCAGGCTTCATGCCAGTAAATGAAAGAATATGACCATGGAAGTGCACTTCAGCGACCTTTTAATTGCAATTATTTTAATATAAGTTGTGGCTTGACCTCTCTGCAATGCTCCAACAGGGCCTGAAGTTTGAAATCATGATCATTCTTAGCTTACTGGTCCATGTCACCACATCCAACAACAAAAATATAATCTCCAATTGGCTCAATTCCCTTTAGACCTGGTAACAGTTCATGCTGTTTCTGTTGATACATCTTTAGCCACTGTATTTGTCAATTAATTGTGAAACAAAAATATTTCCCTCTTATGTGCACTGTGCTGAAAGTTTCTATGAAACTTCACAGACACATTCTGGGGACACACAATACCAATATTACATATTGTAAAAAGGGGCATAATAGGTGCCCTTTAAATCTGTCACAGGGGTGGTTAGATTTATTCATGCACGTTAAAAATATTTATTAAAAGCTACTTTCTTTTCACATTCTTATTTACAGCATTATCATAATAGGCTGTATATTAACTTGGGAGAAAACCAGTAGTTGAAACCAGACATTGAGCACCCTTGTATAGACAAAAAGGCATGATCCTCGTTTAGTAACACCTATGCGAATATTCGACTGTGAGATTGGTAGTCGAATCAGGCTCATCCTATTAAAGCGTTGAATCTTCGACTATTCGGGGTCACCCCTAATATAATATATGTTTTTTTTTTTATTCCACCAAGCGTAACAGTAATAGACAATGGATGTTACTGTTCGCGAAGAACATTTTAGGCCCCAGCTTGTTAGGCCCCAGATCAGATCGCGACGCAGAATCAACGGGGAAATCACGTGGCGGCGGGACGTGCTTTTACATCAATGAGAGGTGGTGTACAGATGCAACCGTGTTAAAGAAGATGTGCTGTTCAGATATAGAAACGCTCTTCATTAACTGCAAGCCGTTCTATTCGCCACGGGAGTTTTGTTCGTTCATTCTCGTGAGTGTCTACATTCCATCGCAAGTGCACGTAAGCTCAGCTTTACAGAAACTCGCTGATCTGATCACAGACACAGAACAAAAACACACTCTGTTTTAATCATTCTCGGGGACTTTAATAAAGCAAATCTCTCCCGTGAACTGCCAAAATACAGACAGCACATCACATGTCCCACCAGAGACAGTAATATATTGGATCGCTGTTACACAGCAATAAAGGACGCATATCACTCTGTCCCACGGGCAGCTTTAGGTCTCTCTGATCACGGTTTGGTTCATTCTTATACCAACCTACAGGCAGAAACTGAAATCTGCTAAACCTGTGGTAAAGACTGTAAAGACCAACGAGACAGAGCGGGTTTTACAAGTCTGTCTCGACCTTACTGATTGGAGTGTTTTTGAGGCTGCTGCAAACGATCTGGATGAGCTCACAGAGACTGTAACTTCATATATCAGTTTCTGTGAGGATATGTGCATTCCTACCAGGACTCATTTAACCTACAACAATGACAAACCATGGTTCACTGCAAAACTCAGACAGCTCTGTCAGGCCAAAGAAGATGCTTACAGGAAGGGGGATAAAGTCTTGTATAAACAGGCCAAATACAAACTGGAAAAGGAGATCAGAGTAGCAAAGAGGAATTATTCCGATAAGCTAAGGGTCCAATTCTCTTCCAGTGACTCAGCATCAGTGTGGAAAGGTCTGAAAAAGATAACCAACTACAAGACACCATCCCCCAGCACTGTGGAAAATCAACAACAGGCAGACAATCTGAATGACTTCTATTGCAGGTTTGAAAAAACACCCCACACCCACCCTGAACACCTCTCCACCTCTCCCTCTCCCCCACACCTGCAATTCAGATCAGCGAAGATGAGGTGCGCCAGGTCTTCCGGAAGCAGAAAAGGAAAAAAGCACCAGGCCCAGACAGTGTCACACCAGCCTGTCTGAAATCCTGTGCTGACCAGCTGGCCCCCATCTTCACAAAGATCTTCAACAGATCATTGGTACAACCCTCCCTACTCTCCAAGAACTGTACTTATCCAGAGTGAGCAAAAGGGCTGGAAAAATCACTCTGGACCCCTCACATCTAGCACACTCCCTCTTTGAACTGTTACCGTCTGGTCGACGCTACAGAGCATTAAGCACCAGAACGACCAGACACAGGAGCAGTTTCTTCCCCCAAGCAATCCATCTCATGAACACTTGACAATAATTATGGTACACACACTATTTATACACTTATACACTTATTTATCTAACACACATGCTTAGTCTACATTTCAATTGCACATAATATACCTGTACATACAAAACTGTCTACTGTTATATACCTGTACATACAATTGTCAATTTGTATATTGTTATTCCTTATTTACTTGTTCTTTTTAATTCTTCTTTTTATTATCTGTGTTTTTTTGTTCTGTCACTGTCATTCTGTTGCACTGCGGTAGCTTCTGTCATGAAAACAAATTCCTCGTATGTGTAAACATACTTGGCAATAAACCTCATTCTGATTCTGATGTTTTTGCCCACAAAATCTAACTGACATGACCGCTCCTTTACCAACTGTAGCTGTTTTCACATTCAGTGACCCAGTTAAAAAAGCGTATTAATGTCTTTGCATTATGTTACAAAATACCAAACAAAGTGGCTGTCGTGGTTGCTTGCCTATTTTGGTTATTTATTTATTTGAGCACAAAAACACTTTATTACACAAAATAATTTAAAAGAAGCTTGCTAAATTTTCAGTTATAATATTATAGATATACTGTCCAAAAGAAAGACAAATATGTTTGGACACTATCTTGTGTAGAAATGTTAGGCCTAGTGTCATTGCAAATGCTACTTGGTGTGATATTTTGCATCTAATGCAATGACACTCATTCAGTTTTAAACACTTCCAAACTCATTTTATGAACACTGTAGAAAGAAGAGCATTGATAAATGTATACATTTCACTTCAGTTTCCACGCTGACATTCATGTTTATCATTATCAAGAATTTGTCTTCTACACTATTGTGGCGGATATAATTTTAGTTACTTGAATCCTTATCAGTAGACTACTATTATTTTATAGGGCTGCAATAATAAGCACCACTTACAAGGTAACCACGCTCATATGATTTACATTTGACAACTCTAATGTTGATATTCAAATAAAGTACTGTTTTTTACAACATTTCAAGACCACCCATTTTTATCAGTATTTTTTTTTATTTAAACTGAGCACTACACCAAAAGCTTATTTGTCCCATTTTAGCTAATGTCCCACTTTTGCTGACTTCACCCAATATAATCATTATATCAACTTGCATAATAATTATACACGCACTGTATTTCATTTCACAATTAATTGTTAATTTACAGTCATTTCAATTACTGTACCCTCAAAAGCATAACGTCATTCTGTGAATGTTATAGTCCAGATGCTTGTGGTAGGACTTCACACAAATGCACAGGCCCTTCTTTATTTTTTTCTAGGTGATGTGCACCAACCACAGCTGTTAGTTTCTCATTTCTGTGTAAGAAAATATTATTATTATTATTATAATGAACAATATCATCACTAGAAGATTTTTTTTTTAATTATGAGATTATGTTCTTCTGTAGAGACACCATGTAAGGTCTGGAGTGGGGTTTTGCTTCCCTATCGTTCCCTATACAAACATTCACATGAGCTGAGAGAGAGATAGAACTATTAGTCAACTTATTCAGTACATACCAGTTAGTATAATATAATCAGTCTCCCCAGTGAAGGTGTTACTTCTTGTCTGTATCAACTGTTACATGAAAACACAACATACAAGATATAAGATATGCATGTGTACGTGTGGCTCTGGATGTCAGAGTATGGAAATGGCTTTTGTATTTTTTATTGAAAAAGTGAGTATTTTAACATTTACAGATTGGCCCTAATTTTTTTAAAGTGACAAGTGGAAATTAATTTTATTGTGATCAACATTATGTTGTTGACTGAGCTCAACACGTACTGAACCCAAAATATTCCTTTAAATATTGATCATATTTTTTGTAAAGTTCTGATGATCTGTGAAGTTCTACAGAATGTTATTAAGAAGTTGTCATATCTTCTTAAGAACATGCTGAGGAAAAACTTTAGAAATCAGAATCAGAAATCAGAAAGAGCTTTATTGCCGAGCGTGCTTACGCTCAGAAGCCGCTGGCACATGCTGCTATGTTTATAGTGGCACATCTGGTGGCCATGGATTTTGACATATGCCACTGAATGTAGATGGATCATTCATATAGCTTGCAAATAAAAGCAGGACTAGAGACAGATATAAAATCCTGCAGTACGGAGAAGCCAAATGGTTGTTGTACAAATTAACTTAGACGGCTTAAAGCCTATTGGTTTGAAAATAACATACAATGAATTAGAAATGCTGTGAGGAATAATTTACGTTAAAAAAGTCTAGTCTGGCTTTTTGTTATAAATTGAGATGCAAAATGAAGTTACAGTTTTTGTTTAAAGTTCAGAAGTTAGTAATTGAACTTCAAAAATCAGTAACGGTCCTTCATTTACCAGGGTTTCGGTTAGAAACTATTTTTGTGGTTTGGTAAGTTTCTACAAAATCTTTTGTAAAAGGCTTGCTGCTTGAAGCCACCAAACACATCTTCCCCTTTTCTCTTGTATGTAGAGCATAGCGATATGTTGTTCTTACGGTTGAACCAAGCCTTACTTTGTGCTGCTGTAGTAGGCCATTAAAAACACCAACTTGTCTTTGGACATGTGCTCCCCATGTAATAATGAAATTATATATGGTCGCGACAATGAGTACAATTTTGATTGTTTGATTCATGCTTGCCATGTGAAACTTTTATTGAAATATTTATGAAGTTACTTAACATTTCTAATGATTTGGTGGATCCATGGAATATATGCTGAAATCTTAGTATACACATTAGGTTTCATAAGTGCATTACAGCGTAATCCATATCCAAAAGATGTGACACCAACTGCAGTGTCTCCACAAACCAAAGGACCCCCAGAATCTCCCTGTTAAAAACACAGATCAACACATGACTGAAAACATATTTTAATTTAATCTCAGTGAAACTTAGTTTGTAAATTATCAAAGTCTGTGAATCATCTTTTGTACATACGTCGCAGGATCCACCACGGCTATATGCACACATCATCTTTGAGACTGAGTAGATCCCTTGCCATCTTCCTTCACATTCTGTGTTATTCTTTATCTTCACTGTTGCCTCCATTAGGCAATCACTGCAGAACCATTAGTCTGCAGGCTTCCCCAGCCAGCAACACTACAGTTAGTGCCTGATTCAATGTCTTTTTTTATTTTTTATTAATGAGATCATGTTAACATGTGAATTTTTTTCTTCAGCTGTAATAATAAAAAATAAATAAATCAGATGTAATCACCCTCCATAAGATTAAACAATTGTTTATTATATTGAATATATATTTTATACTCTACTATACCCTCAAAAGCATAATGTCATTCAGGTGTGAATTACTGCAATAGTCTGTATGCTTGTGGTAGGACTTCACTCCGATACGGACAGACCCATTCTTATTTGTCAGGTTATGTGCACCAACCACAACTGTCAGTAGGGCTGGGCGATATATTGCATGCGATAGTCATGCGCATCTCGTCAGTAAAGCCGGTTCCTTGATTAGCGCTAAATCTCCATCACCTGTTTTCAAATGGAGCGGCATTTAAGCGGAGATTAACCGCTAATCAAGGAACCGGCTTTACTGACGAGATGCGCATGACTATCGCATGAGATATATCGCCCATCCCTAAGTCTGTCAGTATCTCATTTCTGTTGAAAGAAAGTATTAGAAGTAGGAAAGGGGGAAAGGGAAGTGGTGTGTGGCCAAGTATGGTGACCCATACTCAGAATTTGTGCTCTGCATTTAACCCATCCAAGTGTACACACACAGTAGTGAACATACACCTGGAGCAGTGGGCAGCCAATGCTGCGGCGCAGTTGGGGGTTCGGTGACTTGCTCAAGGGTCTCACCTCAGTCGTGGTATTGAGGGTGGAGAGAGTGCTGGTTATTCACTCCCCCACCAACAATCCCTGCCGGACCTGAGACTCGAACCCACGACCTTCGGGTTACAAGTCCAACTCTCTATCCATAAGGCCACGACTGCCCTTTAGATATATAGTATAATGCCCCTCTTTAGATTTAATGACAAACTTTGTAAACCATATACTACTATAATTTCCTTTAAAAACTCCATCAATGATCAGTCAATAATGTAGTTTAGACTAAACAAAACTCTCACCCGTTCCAGCAATGTGCAGCACTCAAGACAAACTTATCAGAGATGAGAAATCCACCACAGACATGTTCCTTGTCCTCCTGAACAGAAACCATGTAAGGTCTGGAGTGGGGTTTTGCTTCCTCGCCGTTCACTATACCCACATTCACATGAGCTGAGAGAGATACAGTTAGTCGATTTATTAACCATACAATAAACACCTTAATAAGGAATCAACAAAAATGCAGAAACCATGCTTACATCTTGGTTGTGATTAATACATCCTTTAGTGATTAAGTAATATGCAGTTTAATCTATCAGTCTCACCAGTGAAGGTTAGGTTTGGCAACAGAGAGGTCAGCAGGAGCAGAGAGATGATGGTGATGATGAAGACAATCAGTGAGCTCTCACTGACAAACACTACATAAATATAAGGATGGGTGGAGACATTGAGCTGCCCGTTAGTCTTTTTTCTTCAGTGTGTGGTATAAATGGCACAGTGAAGAGTCACTATTGTTCTTTTAATCTTTGTGGTCTCATTGTCAGGATACGGATGGTTTGGCCTAAAAGTATTAAGTGGGTCAGCATACATTTGTGTACTTTAATACTTTACAATTCATAACCATAAATACCATTATGAATGGAAAACCAACATAACACAGGTGTTGTTTATGTTTCCTTCTTCTAAAGATAATTTTAAATGTAATAATTTTTAAAGTTGTACAAATCTTTGTTGGAAAGGGTTAACAATGTTTTTCCATGCTTGTTCTATAAACCATAAACTACTGCACAAGCACCAAGACTAATGGTTTACAGGTGGCAGACAATTAAGGTCATAGTTATAATAACTTAAGACAGTGAAGAGACTTTCTACTGACTCTGAAAAACACCAGAATACATCCAGGGCCTTTGATCATCTGCGTGAACATGCAATAAAAGTTAAGTATTTAAATTAAGTAGGGCAGAAATACACTTCCTAAATCCTGTTTCATTGCAAAAAATATTAAAAAATCATTATCTATTGCAGACTTTTGGGTCAACAAAAGAAGTGCGTTGTTGAGCTGCCTGTAAGTCCAATTTAGAAAGCTGGGGATGATTACCTCTAGTGGTGAATTGAGGGCATTGCAGAGATGATAACCCTGTGGCAAATAATATTTAGTTATTTTGCTTTTATAGATAATGAAATTATTTGGCATTCAATTGAATAAATTATTTATCTTACACTTAACATATGTAATTTCTAAGACACCAAAAAACTCTTCCAACTCAATTCCAATTCCATTCAAATTCAATAGGAATCTAACGTTAGGCGATCGTGAATTTCACGTGAGGGCGAAAGATTTCCTCACACAAATTCCCCGCGGTAACCAAAAAACCGCGGGGGGTTTTTTCAGTGACCCAAATAAAAAAGCGAACGAATGTCTTTCACAATGTTACAAAATATCAAACCAAGTGGCTTTAAAAAATAATAATAATAATAATTAAGTAGACCACAAACACACTTTAGGCCTATTACACAACGTAATTAAAAAAGAAGCTTGCTAAATTTTCAATTTAAAATAAAGACAAACACGGACACATTCTTGTATTGAAATGTTATCTCTAGTATATTGTGATTTTAACATCTTTGCAGTTCATACTAAACTGGTCTTACTTCTTCCAGCAATGTGCAGCAGTCAAGACAACTCATCAGAAATGACAAATCCACCGCAGGTATGTTTAAAGTTCTTCTGAAGAGAAACCAGTTAAGGTCTGGAGCAGGGGTGCCCAAATGTTTTCCAATGAAGGGCCAAAATCAAGCTTGATTGAGGGCCGTGGGCCAAAGGTAGGCTAAATGTTGCATCATATACCAAACTTACATTAAAGTTGCCATGGGTTCCCCTCATTTATTTCATAATATTTAAAAATAAGTAAAACATTGGTTACACTTTAATTTAAGATGTCCGTGCTACAGTATAATTATACATTTAACTACTGAGTAATGTTAATGAACTACATGTACTTACTATGGGTTATGGTTAGGATTAGTGTTTGGTTTAGGGCTACTTGCATGTGATTATGCATAATTAATTGTTATTATAGTAAGTACATGTAATATGTGTAAGGACACCTTAAAATAAAGTGTTACCAGAACATTACTCTTTAATCTGATTAACTATTGCAGTTTTTATTTTTAAAGTTTTATAGTTCAATGAACATATTACAATAAAACAAACAACCCCTTTTATAAAACAATGGAGTTCAATGATGAATACACTAGTCAAGCTGTACGCAATAAAAACATGTGGTTGCAATGTCAGTTACCTATTAATGAGAGACATGAAGCTGGTCCTTATTTTTCAAATGTTTTTTCCAGATTGGGCTGTAGCTGACTTACAAAGTCAAGATATTATGTAGGTGAGAGTAAGTTAGTTTGCTTCTCAGTTTACACTCCAAGTTCAAGTTCATCAGTCTGCTCACAGAGGTAGGTATGCCAAACAGAGACAGCATCACTTGTGCCTGTTTGTTCATCTTTGGGTACCTGTTTGCTGGGACACATTTATAGAAATCTGTCAAAGGAAGGGACCTAAACTTGCACTTCTGAATCACACTGAAGCTTAATTAATTGCAACTGAAGATCATCACTGACTGTATCCACACCAATAGTGAAGGGTCGAGCAAACAACTCGATGTCAGTCGTGTTTCTGAAGTCCTCAAAGCCACTGTCAAACTCCTGGATAAGGTTGCTGAGACAGTATCATACTCAGGGACCTCCTCTTTCACCATGCCTACCTCTCTAAGACAAGGAACATGGGCTGAATTCCCTGCATGTGGGGCGAAAGAAAGGGGAATAGTGTGAGACTGGGAGTGAAACTTCTGGAAACAAGAAGTCATTACAGAGGGTCATAAACTCAGCTCAAAAGATCATCGGTTGCCCTCTGCCCTCCCTAGAGGAGATCTCCAGCACCCGGTTCCTCAAGAGGGCCGGGTCCATTATGTCAGACTCCTCCCATCCAGCCCATCATATATTTGATCTGTTGCCCTCAGGTAGGCACTTCAGATCGATTAAGACTCGAACCTCTAGACTCAGGGACAGTTTTTTCCCATGGGCCATAAGAACACTAAATAATCCAACAATGAATTAATTATTTATTTATGGTCATGCTGATATATTTATTTTTATATTTTGTATATATTTTTTTAACTTTAGTAACTTATTATGAAATGTCCTATGGTATTTTTAATGTTGTATTATGTGTTTTCTAAATTGCAAAGGGGAGTTGCATTGTAATTTTGTTGTATTTTAATACAAGGACAATAAACTGAACTGAAACTAAACTGAAACGAGAGCAAAGCAGGCATGTAAAAACAGATGGAAAATAGAACAAATAACTGACAAAAGAAGGAAATAATTAATGCATGACAATTTGAGAAATTTTAAGACAACTTTTATCAGCTTGATATACAGCAAATATACCAAAGCTGACACGACTGAATATATAAATGCAAACTCCACATATAATTCTAAATATAATAATTATTAATAATAATAACATATAAAATGTTCTGAATATTATAACTGTGAATGTTACTGTTACCTCCTGAGAGATGTCTTCTGAGCAGCAGTAAGATTTGTTTGAAGGCTCTGACGTGATAAAAGAGCTGTGTGATAATCTGGTCTTTTCCCTGGAGCTGAACATTCAAAACACTGAGCAGCTCTGTGACATCCACAAAGAAAGCCAGGTCAGAGAGCCATTTGTTGTCAGTGGGCACTTGAATATTACCATTCTTGCTTTCCCGAAGAACGCTGATCTCATCACGCAGATCAAAACATCTCCTAAGAACTTTTCCTCGGCTGAGCCATCTGACCTCCTGGTGGTATACATCAACATACTGTGCATCCATCTCATCCATCAGTGCATTGAACTGTCAGTGAGAAAGCGCCTTAGAGCGTATATTGTTGACAATTTTCAGATTATTCAGTACATACCAGTTAGTACAGGGCCGGCCCAGGCTCTGTTGGTGCACCCCCCCCCCCACCCCCCACCCCCCCACACACACACTAAAAAAAATTCAGAAAATGCAGATTTTTTAAAACTTTACTATAACATTACATAACATAATATAATATACTGATAAGTATTAACATAATTAGTAAATAAATTGTGATAATAAATAAACAAATTTGACTTAAAGTCACCTGAAGAATCACCAAATAAACAAAAAAGTGCAAAAAACTATTATATTTTCAGAATTACAGAACAGTTTCAAAACTGAACACGCCTGGATTTCTTTGCAGCAAAGTCATCAATGACTGCATCAAATGACAAATCCCGAGAAACATCATTATTGATGCTGATGACAGCAAGTCCACTGAGACGCTCTTGAGCCATGTTAGACCTCAAGTAGGTTTTAATCAGCTTGAGCTTTGAAAAGCTCCTCTCTGCAGCTCAAAAGTTTCAAAAGACATTTAGTGCACTTTTTGGTGAATTAAAAGCAAGCAGTAATGTAACTGAAATTAAAACAACATTACAGAAGCTTAAATTGATTTTAAAGAAAATAAAGTAAAATTAAATAAGCAGTTAACTCAAGCAAAAACGTTCCACAGTGTCAGTGTCATTTTCAACATTTTCTTCAACAAATCTGCTCAGTCCAAAATCCACAGAACTACAGGACTGACAAAGATGGTAACATAAGCACTCTGCAATAACAGCAGGACACAAGACAGATGCAGTATGCAGTAAACCTTGCAGTATGGAGAAGCCTAATGGTTTTTGTACACATTAACTCTGGTTTAGACAGCTTATATGTTTGAAAGTAATGTACAATGAATTGAAGATGGTGTGATTAATAATTTACATTAAATAAGTCTACTCCTTACTGGCTTTTTGTTATTTAAGACTGAGATACAACATGAATTTACAGTTTTTGTAAAGTTCAGAAATCATTAGTTGAACTTCATAAGTCAGTAAGGGTTCTTCATTTACCAGGGTTTCAGTTAGAAACAATTTTTTTGTGGTTTGTTAAGTTTCTACCAATTCTTTTACGTGTGATATAAAAGGCTTGCAGCTTGAAGCCACCAAAGACATATTCCGCTTTTCTCTTGCATGTAGAGCATGTAGCTGCATGTAATTCTTACTAACAACCTAAGCCTTACTTTGTAATGCTGTAGTAGGTCATTAAAAAATACAGAGAGGAAACTGACAACTAATCTCTAGTGGTGAGTTTAGGAAATTGCAGAAGTTGAATGTTGTTTTTATTATTTTTATTTTATTTTACTTTATTTTTCACCAGTCTGAAAAAAAAATCTTGATTAACAGATTTTAGGAAATAATTTAAGAAAGAACTAAGAAGTTCATTAGAATGTTCCTAAGTGCAGTTATTAGGAAGTTGTCAAGCATCTTCTTAAGAACATGCTGGAAAAAAAACTTCAAAGGCCATCTTTGAAATTATTATATTAAGCACATAACACTATTTTCATGGTGACTGGTTTGACGGGAGCAATTGACATCATGTTTTAATAAAGTTTTTTTTATTTCAAAATATATTTTCTTAACCCTCTATATTGTTCAGTGATAGCTCTCTTGATGCAACAAACACAATCTGCATTTGAGGATCCCTATATATCCTTCAATTGACTATTATAAGTTTTGCATTCATTGGTTTATCTCCCCTAAAAATTTAAACATTGACGCTCCCAAGCACCATAAAAAGAGCCATATGCTCTGATCCCCAGCGGTAAGTGGCATTGCACAGGCATGTCTGGCAGCCAGTGGCTTGTGGCATATGCTGCTGAAAATTGCAGAACATGATGCAGTATGTTGTGGCACCTTCAGTGGTGACTGACACGTGACTGTCTCCCAAAGCATAACGTACAACCCCAATTCCAGAAAAGTTGGGATGTTTTGTGAAATGCTATAAAATCAAGAATATGTCATTTGCTCATTCTCTTTAACCTTTGTTTAATTGACTAAAGTACAAAGAAACAAATTCCAATGCTTTCACTGGCCAACTTTATTTCATTTTATAAATCTAAATAAATTTAGATTTTGATGGCGGCGACACACTCCAAAAAAAAAAAATTTGGACAGAGGCATGTTTAACACTGTGTCACATCAATTACGATGCGTAATCGTTTGAAAATTGAGGATACTAATCGTTGAAGCTTTGCAAGCAATATTTTTGTCCAGTCTCTCTTGATACAAGACTTTAGATGCTCAGCAGTCTGTGATGGTGTCTGATGAAAGTCTGGATGGTTCCTTTAGTCTTTGGGACTGAGAACTCAACGTCCATTTTTCCCAGAAACAAATTGAAATGTGGACTCATCTGCTGTCGTTTTGACTATCTGAGATGAGCTCTGGCCCAGAGAATCATGGGCAGCATCACTGCATAGAACTGATGTATAGTTTTCTCCTGGAGTAAGAGAGATTTAAGTTGCATTTATTGATGCTGTGGCAGACTATGCTAAGTGACAGCGGTTTTCCAAGGTACTCCTCAGCTCATGTGGCTATATTTAACACGCAGCATGATAGTTTCTTATGAGGTGCCATTTGAGGGCTCAAAGGTCATGCACATTCAACTGAGGTTTCCTGCTTTGCCCTACACAGACTAAGATTTCTATGAATTCCCTGGATCTTTTCACAATATTATATATGGTAGCTGGTGAAAGACTTAAATATTCAAATGTGATTTTTGATTTGTTTGACACTTCTCTCATATCATTTGGCACAAAGTGGTGAGTCACGATCCAGCTTTACTTGCAAAGACTGAAATGCTTCTTTCATACCCAAACATGATGCCCTCACCAATTCACCTGCTTACTGTGAACTGTTCCAAAACAGTTTAATTTTGATATTCTACAACCTTTTCACTTTTATTTAGCCTCTGTCTTAACTTTTTTGGAGTGTGTTGCAACCATCAAAATCAAAAATTGCTTATATTTACAAATTACATTTAAGATGGTCAGTGAAAACTTTGGAAATCTTTTCTTTGAACTTTTGTCAATTAAATAAAAGTTAAAGATAACTAACAAAATACAGATTCTTGATTTTAATGCATTTTACAAAACATCCCAACTTTTCTGGAACTGCTGTTGTAGATGAGTCATTTGTACAGTTCAGTGGATTTTATGTCTCAGTGAAATAATCTTGCATATTTGTACATACATAAAATGTTAATCAGCTCTCATGTGAAATATTAGGATAGGATTATTAAATTATACTAGACTGAGCTTGATCTGTGTGTTTTTTCCCTCTGATATTTTATTAATTTTATTTTTGTAACATTTTCTTCAGAAACCTGCTCAGTCCAAAATTCACAGAACTACAGGAATGACCCAGATAGTAACATACGCATTTAACAGCACTCTGCAATAACAGCAGGACACAATACAAATATAAAACCTTGCGGTATACACAAAAAACTGTAACTTCATTTTATATCTCAATTTATAATAAAAGCCATAGGGAGGGCTTTTATTATAAATTGAGATGCAAAATGAAGTTACAGTTTTTGTTTAAATTTCAGAAGTCAGTAATTGAACTTCAAAAGTCAGTAACTGTTCTTCATTTGCAAGGGTTTCGGTTAGAAACTATTTTTTGTGGTTTGATAAGTTTCTACAATATTCCTTTACATACATATGAAGGCTTGCATCTTGGAGCCACCAAATACATGTATGTAGAGCATGTAGCTGCATGTAATTCTTACAGGAAACCTAAGCCTTACTTTGTGATGCTGCAGTAGGCCATTAAAAAATACAGAGAGAGGAAACTGACAACTAATCTCTAGTGGTGAGTTTAGGAATTCGCAGAAGTTGACTGTTAGACCTATTTGTATTATTTTTATTTTACTGGATTTTACACCAGTCTGAAAATGACCAGGAGCCCTGTATGTAAAATTGTAACTATACTGTATATGGTGGTGACAATGAGGACACTTTGATGCTTGCCATGTGATACTTTTATTGAAAGAAGCTTTATGGAAGAATTCAATAAAAAGCATTTCTTCCTTTTTTATTTTTCATGAAGTCACTTAACATTTCTTATGATTTGGTGGATCCATGGAAGATATGCTGAAATCTTAGTGTACACATTAGGATGCTCAGGTGAATTGCAGAGCTTAATGTCACGAAATGATACGACACCAACTGCAGTGTCTCCACAAACCAAAGGACCCCCAGAATCTCCCTGTTAAAAAACACAGATCAACACATGACTGAAGTGCCATATATAAGTTAAAACCAGTTCATGAATTAGCAAAGTCTATGGATCATCTTTTGTACATACATTGCAGAATCCACCATGGCCGTGTGTACACATCATCTGTGAGACTGTGTAGTAATTATCTCCCCACCTCTCGTAACATTCTCTGTTGTTCATTATATGCACGTTTGCCTCCATTAGACGACTGCTCAATGGGCCATCAGTCCACAGTCTTCCCCAGCCGGCGACACTACAGAGAGTATTCACCTCGACATCTTCACCTTTCTTTGGTAATGCTATCCATTTAACATAGTTGTTTAGTTTGACCTTTTCCTGTAGCTGTAATTCAAAAACACAACCATTATAAATAGAGAGATTTAATAATCTTTTATAAGACTGAACTGCAGTTGATTATAATGCATTTTTTTGAGGTTAGAGGTAAGGGGGGGGGGGGGGGGTCACTAATATATTGTAGGAAATAGACTCAAGAAGGCATCTTAATTAAGTCTTTTCCATTATGTCATTAAGACATAATACAACAAATAAATAAATTCTCATAGCATGAGTCAGGTTTATGCTAGCGTTTCTGATCAGATATTGTGTTTAACAGCTAAACAGGTTGTTACCCTCAAAAGCATGATATCATTCCGAACAGGACTGGTTTTGTAGTCTGGATGTGGGATGTAGTTCTTCACTCCGATGCGGTTCAAAGTCTTACTTTTCTTTAAGTCATGAGCACCAACCACAACTGTCAGAATCTGAGATCTGTTGAAAGAGTATATTGGAATGATTGATTCATTGAGTCATGATGCTCATTTATGAAAATGATACACTGTGTGATTGCAGTTTAGACTAAACAAAACTCTTACCTCTTCCAGCAATGCGCAGCAGTCAAGACAAACTCATTAGAGATGAGGAATCCACCACAGTCGTGTTTCCCCAAAATCTGAATAGAAACCATGTAAGGTCTGGAGTGGGGTTTTGCTTCTGTGCCGTTCACTATACCCACATGAGCTGAAAGAGATAGCACTGTTAGCTATTGTGTTCACCAGATTGATCAATATGCTGTTATATAATCAGTCGCACCAGTGAAGGTCAGGTGTGGCAGCAGAGAGGTCAGCAGGAGCAGAGAGATGATGGTCATGGTGAGGACAATCAGTGAGCTCTCACTGACAAACACAGTATAAATATACTTTAAAGGGGGGCGGAGACATTTATCTTACTGTAATTCTACATAAAATGTGGAAATGGCTTTAAATCACTAAACTCTGAATAGTTAATAGCAGTTCAGATAAACCAACAGTATTTGTTGCATAATGTCAGCCACAAAAGTTAAAAATATTAAATTGTTCCTTCTTTTCCTTTGAAAAAAAAAATGGAAACATGTTACAGAGAGGCACTTACAATGATAGTGAATGGGCAAATGTTTGGAGGGTTTAAAAGCAAAAATCGGAAGCTCATAATTTTGTAAAATCACCTGCATTAATTATTCTGTTAAAACCTGTGCACTGTTTGAGCCGTAAAGTGGTTGAACTTACCACTTTTACAGTCATTTTAGGGTTTTATGGCATTGTCAAGTTATAAAATTGGAGATAACTTTACACAGAAAAGGAAAACATTTTTTGTATGCAAGAAAAGTGTTAACAAACATGTTGTTCCCATCTTGTGGTTATATTACTAAAACAGTGAGTATTTTAACATTTATGGATTGGCCTGATTCACTTTCATTGTAATTTCATTGCACTTTCACTTTGTACATTTCACTGTATCCCAGATTTATATTTTATTTTATTTTATTAAGAAATGGAGGGACAGTAAAATGTCCAGTGAGTGTAGATAGTGTTAACAAATGCAAAACTGGTATAAAATGGACTTGTTGATGACACCGTGCCATTTGAACTTCCTTATATGCAGGTTTTAACTGTTTTGTGTAACTGTTTCCAGTTTCACGGGATTTATACCCAAGCTCTTCACCTCTCAAGTCGAACTCCATACTGGCTGAGCTACCAAACAAACCTGCTGAACCCATACATATTAAGCTGTATATGTGACGCTAACGTTCAAATGTATCGGTTTTCAAATGTTGCAGCATGTTAAAATTGCTTTGAATTCAAAATATGATAATTCCTCAAGTAATTGTGTGAAAATTAGGCTTTATTAATTGAAACTGTGGACCTGCAAATCATACTTTGTGTGAAAAGAAATAAAAATGATCTGAGTTTTACTGCCTCAAGCGTTTCTTTCAACTGTAGCGATTCGTATGTATAGGCCCGTTTTTTTCAGTTTTGCAGAAATGTATTTAGAGGCACGTATTTCCAGTGAGCCTATATTGTTCTTACTTCGTACACAAAATGCAGTAATTACATTTTCTACTTATTTATTTTTACTCAATACATTTTTACTTGCTTTACAATTCTGTCCCAATCAGAGATGGTTTGTGTTGCAAAAGCAGAGCAGTTTCACAATGTTCAAGTTAGGTTTAGTAAAACTTCATAGTAATCCTTCTAAAACCACATCTGAACTGATGACCACAACTGTCCTGTGTTAGGGGTTTAGATTCGGAAGCAAAGATACTGAAGGTGCAAAGTTTGTGGTCTTGCTAGAAGTTTCCACTATGTATGATGTAAATGGCCTGCAGCTTGATGTCTGTTCCTCATTCTCTTGAATGTTATGGTGACTGGAAAAGGACATGTTTTGTTCGCTTTACTTCTGTTCATGTTCCGTTTTGTTGTGGCCAAGACATATCGTAAAAAAGTGGTAACAAGTCATGGCCCCAAGATCCAATGTTGAGGGAACAACATCTTGGTGCCACGACTTCTTATATTAAGCAAACAACATCCTTTTGCATGTCTGCATGACAACAAATCTGCATGCTCACAGCAACCTGTGATTATTAAGATTTTATTTTGAACTGAGATTAACAAAGTATCAACATAGGATCTCAGGCCACAGCTTCATATCGCATGGCCATTACATAAAGATGTTGTTATCTCGACAAAATGATCTTGAGGCCACAGCGTAGTATTATGTTCCCATGAGTTAAAGGTGCAGTAATATTGACAGCTAGAGGCTGAAATGGGTACTGCAGTCCAAATTCATAATAGTGTTTCTCCCACCCCCTTCTTCCTTAGACTCAACGCTCGCATGGGTTGTCAGATTGACGACATGAAACAGGATTAAGCGCAACTGACAATAGAAAGCGACGAGCCTTACACTGTAAACTGATGAGTTGATTTATCTGTGTTTTAAAACGCCTCTGCTCACAGAGCTTTTTAGATGGATTCTGAGGTTTTGTAGGTCAGGCAGAATCTGCAATCTCTGGCCCAGTTCATTTTAAGTAGGTATAACTACAGACCGGAGATCTCCAAAATGGGGCGTGTACTCCAAAAGTGGGCAGAACCTCCAAAATGGGGCTGGGTTTCTTCACGCAAAGCCTTTCACTATTGGATCTGGCTTCAGCCAATTGTTATTGACTTACATTTCAAAATAAAACTTTATAAATTAAACATTGATTCTTGTTGATCTAAAATAAAATATGCTATATAAATCAATATTCTCGGTGAGAGCAGAGCCCAAAGCTCGTGGCCAGTGGTGTTCGGACCAGAGTTTGAACCTCTGCTTAATGATTTAAATGGGAATCACCCACAAGCTCTCCCGTGATCCGTCCCAGCCAGAGATGGGCATAAATACATGAAAATGTATTTAAAATAAAAATACAAAATACTGTCTGCAAAAATTTATTTAAATACAAATACAAAATACTGCCTGCAAAAATGTATTTAAATACAAATACAGTATTTTGTATTTTGAAAATACATAAAATACATTTGAAAACTGGCCATCCAGCGAAGTACCACTATTAAGGCTTGTTTGCACAAAGAATGATAATTATAAAGACTTTATTAGCGAATCCTAAGCATGTGCTGCTGCAGTTATGTGATCTGTCATTGTAAATGCTTGAGCTCTATAACAGGATTGATTTTGATTGGCTGTCAATGTTTTTATCAATCATCAGTAGTATAAAATTGCTCTGAAAGTGATTTGGACAATATCATATTTTTTGTGCAGTTATTGTTATAGTTGTGTGGACTCTGCTATTTGCTTAGATTTAAAAAAGTTTTTAGAACTATATCTGGTCCCACTTTGTATTAGGTTGCCTCAACTACTATGTACTTCAAAAATAAGTACAATTTACTTATTGTGTTCATATTGTATTGCAAAACACTTCTGCTGCTATTGAAGTGGGATATGGGTAAGGTTAGGGACAGGTTTGGTGTTATGGGTAGGTTTAAGGGTGGATTAAGGTGTAAAGCTATGATACATGGGGCAAATTTTTGAGCAATTTTGCCGAGCAACTTTTTTTAGCAATGTTGCTTGCGCACTTTCCCATTGAAAATGGATAACAAATTTCTATCTGGATAACTTTAGATCGGTCGTGGGCCCTGTGTCTTACTTGATTGCCTGTTGATGGCAACATTGCCCAAAGTTGCCTGGCAACATTGTTAAAAAGTTGCCCCGTGTATCATCAGCCTAAGGGATGGGTCAACAATGTAATAATAAATGTAAATACAGAAATTAATTACAGATGTCATTACATGCAGGTATTTTTTTTAAATATAAGTACAATGTAAAAACATGTACAAGTTCATTGTATCAAATGATTAATTTAAATGTAAGTACATAGTAGTTAAGGTCACTTAATGTAAAGTGGGACCCTATCTTTATCATTATACAGGTGCATCTCAATAAATTAGAATGTCGTGGAAAAGTTCATTTATTTCAGTAATTCAACTCAAATTGTGAAACTGGTGTATTAAATAAATTAAATGCACACAGACTGAAGTAGTTTAAGTCTTTGGTTCTTTTAATTGTGATGATTTAGGCTCACATTTAACACAAACCCGCCAATTCACTATCTCAACAAATTAGAATACTTCATAAGACCAATAAAAAAAAAAAAAAAACATTTTTAGTGAATTGTTGGCCTTCTGGAAAGTATGTTAATTTACTGTATATGTACTCAATACTTGGTAGGGGCTCCTTTTGCTTTAATTACTGCCTCAATTCAGCGTGGCATGGAGGTGATCAGTTTGTGGCACTGCTGAGGTGGTATGGAAGCCCAGGTTTCTTTGACAGTGGCCTTCAGCTCATCTGCATTGTTGGGTCTGGTGTCTCATCTTCCTCTTGACAATACCCGATAGATTCTCTATGAGGTTCAGGTCAGGCGAGTTTGCTGGCCAATCAAGCACAGTAACACCATGGTCATTGAACCAGCTTTTGGTACCTTTGGCAGTGTGGGCAGGTGCCACGTCCTGCTGGAAAATGAAATCAGCATCTCCATAAAGCTTGTCAGCAGAAGGAAGCATGGAAGTGCTCTAAAATTTCCTGGTAGATGGCTGCGTTGACTGTGGACTCAGAAAACACAGTGGACCAACACCAGCAGATGACATGGCAGCCCAAATCATCACTGACTGTGGAAACTTCACATTGGACTTCAAGCAACATGGATTCTGTGCCTCTCCACTCTTCCTCCAGACTCTGGGACCTTGATTTCCAAATGAAATGTAAAATTTACTTTCATCTGAAAAGAGGACTTTGGACCACTGAGTTATTTTTCTCCACAGCCCAGGTAAGATGCTTCTGATGTTGTCTCTGGTTCAGAAGTGGCTTGGTAGCCCTATTCCTGAAGACGTGGTGACTCTTGATGCACTGACTCCAGCTTCAGTCCACTCCTTGTGAAGCTCTCACAAGTGTTTGAATCAGCTTTGCTTGACAGTATTCTCAAGCTTGCAGTCATCCCTGTTGCTTGTGCACCTTTTCCTACCTAAATTCTTCCTTCCAGTCAACTTTGCATTCAATATGCTTTGATACAGCACTCTGTAAACAGCCACACCTTTCAGTAATGACCCTCTGTGACTTACCCTCTTTGTGGAGGGCATGAATGTTCATCTTCTGTATCATTGCCAATTCAGCAGTCTTCTCCATTATTGTGGTTTCAAAGAACAAGAGATACCCAGAATTTATACTTTAGGGATGGTCATTAATTGAAACTCAAATGTAAATATTCTAATATTTTGAGATACTGATTTTTAATTTTCATGAGCTGTAAGCTCTAATCATCAAAATTAAAACAAAAAAACTTTTGAAATGTTTTACTTTACATGCAATGAATCTAAAATATATGAAAGTTTCACTTTTTGAAATAACTTACAAGAAAAAATTAACTTTTTCACGACATTCTAATTCATTGAGATGCACCTGTATAAACGATATAGAACATGTTCAGTCGTTCACACTTTATATATATTCACCAACATATTGCTATTTTGCCATATCACCCAGCCATAGCAAGCAGTAATGCTTAAAGTTTAATAAGTACAACTGACTAGCTAGTTGATAAGTTGATCCTAATTTGACCAAAATAAAGCTGGCTATCTCTAATGTCCAGTGCTAGTGATAATTATTAAAATGGTTATTTTCCCCTTGCTAGGAAATAGATCATTTTGATACCCAACATTTTTGTTGTGCAGGCCATAAATTTTAAACATGGGGAAAACAGTTGCTGCTGCGACAAGCATTATCACCTCAATTTGATATAATGCATATAGAACTGCAATAACTATTTCAAGCATTTTGTATGTTTTATACACAGCAAAATAGCATGTATTTGACAGAAAATCCAGAATTGTCAAGCTGACAATGTAAATAGCGCTGTGAATGTTTAAATGGTTGTCAACGAATGGGACATTTTACTCAAAATGAAAGGGGTCATATGACATTGCTAAAAAGAACATTATTTGGTGTATTTGGTGTAATGCAATGTGTTTATGCGGTTTAAGGTTCAAAAAACATTTTCCACATACTGTTCATTATTGTTGCTCCTCTATGCGCCTTTCTGAAATGTGCTGATTTTTACAAAGCTCATCGTTCTGAGAAGCGAGCCGTGCTCTGATTGGCCAGCTATCCAGTGCGTTGTGATTAGCCGAATACCTCAAGCGTGAGACGGAAATGTTACGTCCCTTACCATATTGTGATGCCGTGTCCCGGCGTGACGAGACAAAAACAATAAAACCCATTATAAACGAGGCATTTGTTGCATCCAGTGGGGATATAATTACTGATATAATGACTTATACTGTCTTTTTACGCATCACATTGCATCGCGCCTTGTAAACATTACCATGTCTGCATTTTTTATCAGAGAAACAACAAACAAGCACTACTCTACACTGCTCAAAGCTCGCGTTTGAATAGTCAGTGTCAAATTCTTTAAATAAGAAAACTTACTTACAGGCTGCGAGTCAGAAGCGCCAGACTGTCCTTGCAAAGTTGGAATTGCCCCACTTTATAGAAACAGCCTTTGAGCATAGCTGGCAGGCTACTCCCAGGTTCAGGAAACAGTCCTCTGTAAAATGTGCTGCACACACTCGAATATTTGGGTTGAACTGTTCTGGAATAGTGTTGTAAATACAACTTAACCACTGATTTCTAGTTGTGTCCTCTTTTGAAAGCCCAAACAAAGTACTTTCGCTTTCACAACAAAACACAGCGTATCCATGACTCGGCGTCGGCGGCAGCAACAATACTACAGCAAGAATAAAAGTTACACCTTTCTTTGCATATACATTTTGGCGGTGTTTTGCAAATCTTCCCACATCGTGACGTAGACATGTGGGGGAGTGTTTAAATGAGCCCTTTTAGGTGGGGTGGTCGATTCTTAACTTTTATAAAGAATATCTCTTTGGATTAAAATTCGGATACTTCAAGCAGAAAGAGCAGGTGAAGAGTCGCGGCAGGGAGCTGAAAGGAACAGACTTCGGCGTAAACGACCAGTTCCCCAAAGAAATCCTGGAGCGACGCAAACTTCTGTTCCCAATCCGACGCAGTCTCATCCAAAAGGGCTCCCGAGCTGTCATCGCAGTGGACCGGCTCTACGTGGACGGACTACTCTACCGCAACCTCCGTACCACTCCGTGGTTATATTAACACCACTCCAGATAAGAATCCGTTATATTTATCTTTTCTTTTTCTCTCTTTCCTCGCTTGTTCTTCCATTTACCTCTAAATATTTATGTCATTTCGATAATTTAATACGATATCATAACAAACACGTACAGTCAGTCTCCGCAGCGTTTAAATGATTTTGCAATGTTTTCGTTTCTGTCAAGTTTTTACTTTCATCCCTCTATGCTTGCTTCTTTGTGTGTCTTTCTTACTTCCAACTCCTTTCACGGCACCGATCACCTGCTTTACTACACATATAAACAAAACACACTATATTACACATCTGCTTGGCACGACCATGTACATATACACTCAGCATTAACGCAACCACTCAGACCTTACAGCGCACACAGACATGAAGGACATACTCGCATACAAGCGCGTACACGCCCGCTCATATCTTATTCATTTGAGCATCACACGCAGCGAGCAGCATTAGCTACACACACACATCTATGGGTGCATTAAGGTTTGTCACATGGAATGTGAATGGAACTGGCTCCAGAGAAAAAAAGTTAAAAATATTTAGCCAGCTTAAAAAACTACAAGCAGACGTTGTATTATTACAAGAGACTCATAGACCTGCCACAGCTACAGATCAACTTAAAACAACTGAGTTTCCTAATGTGTTCTCAGCCTGCTATAACTCTAGGCAAAGGGGGGTAGCAATTTTAATACATAAAAATGTTAATTTCACAGTACTCAACACAGTTATAGATCCAGAAGGTAGATTTCTAATCATTAAATTATCTATATTTGACAAAAAGTTATGTATTGTTAGTATATATGGTCCAAATGTTGATGACCCCTCTTTCTTTCATGGTTTTTTTACCGCACTTTCTGAACAACTAGATTGTGCACTTATAATTGGGGGAGACCTCAACTTTGGACTAAATAAAGAAATGGACAGGCTAAGTACAGCTGGAACTCAGCGCAATTGGGAATCCACAAATATAGTTAAACAGTACATGAGCGACTATGGACTTTGCGATGCATGGCGTTCTCTCCACACCAACAGTAGGGAATTTACTTTCTTCTCACATGTCCATCACTCTTACTCTCGTCTGGATTATTTCCTAGTCAGCAGCTCACTGCTGAGTGACATTTCAGACACAGAGATACACACTATAGCTGTCAGCGATCATGCTGCTGTTTCTTTAACTCTAGTAAATAAGAAGACCACTCCACCAAGTAATAACTGGAGATTCAATACATCATTGCTTAAAGACGACGATTTTATTAACTATTTTAAAGAAGAGTGGGCTTTATATTTAGACTATAATGACCTGCCTGGAACATCAGCATCTGTTCTCTGGGAAGCAGGCAAAGCTGTGATGAGAGGTAGAATAATCTCATTCTCATCGCATAAAAAGAAAAGAGAAAATAAATGTATTCAGGAATTAGAAGAAACCATAAAAACTTTAGAAGAATCCTACGTATCCTCCCAGGAACAGGAAATGCTGAAAAAAATATGTAAAGCAAAACTAGAATTAAATGAAATTATTAATAAAAAAACTAAATTCTTAGCACAAAGACTTCGCTGGCAAGAATTTGAATATGGTAACAAATCAGGTCAATTCTTAGCGAACCAGTTAAAAATAAATAAAGAAAAAACAACGATATGTGCTGTTAAAGATTTAACTGGGGATACAGTATATGACCCTGAAAGAATAAACAACACTTTCAGAGATTTTTACGAATCTTTATATTCTCCACAGATAAACCCATCTAAAGACGAAGTTGACCAATTTCTTGACAATATAACTCTTCCGAAATTAACAGACAATCAAGCGATGGCATTGGATTCTCCACTGACATCAGATGAACTTCAGGAAGCTTTGAACAGTATGCCCAATAAAAAGGCTCCAGGTCCAGATGGCTTTCCAGCAGAATCCTATAAAGAATTCTGGGCTATTCTGGCACCAACATTCTACAGAATGTTACAGGAAACCAAAGAAAATGGCAGACTTCCACCAAATATGAATTCTGCCAACATTAGTCTCTTACTAAAACCAGGCAAAGACCCTGTATTGCCTACTAGCTATCGTCCAATATCCCTTATTAATGTGGACACTAAAATAATCTGCAAAGCTATCTCAAAAAGAATAGAGAAGATAACCCCTCTCATAATTCATTACGACCAAACTGGTTTCATAAAAGGGAGGCATTCCTCAACAAATACACGTAGGTTATTTAACTTGATAGACTATTCATGCAATAGAAACCTTCAAATTACAATATTGTCTCTAGATGCAGAAAAAGCTTTTGATAGGGTTAACTGGAATTTTCTATTTGCAACTTTACACAAATTTGGTTTTGGAAACTATTTCATAAACTGGTTAAAAATATTATATAACTCTCCAACAGCATGTGTCAGGACAAATGCCCAAACGTCCTCTAGCTTCTGTCTTAAGAGGGGCACCAGGCAGGGATGCCCCCTCTCCCCCTCACTGTTTGCAATTTTTATTGAACCACTAGCAGCAGCAATTAGACAGGCAACAGTGATTAAAGGCATTAAATGCAAGAATGTAGAACATAAAATTAGTCTTTACGCAGATGATGTGTTACTTTTTCTTCAACATTCACAAACCACTCTCTCTGAGGTAATTACATTAATAAACTCTTTCTCAAGAGTCTCAGATTATTCAATAAACTGGTTAAAATCAACAGTTCTTCCAATTAATTGCTCCTTCCAGAATTCCTCCACTCCACTGCAATCTGGAAATATTAAATATTTAGGTATTAATGTTTCTCCTAAGCTGGCAGATTTGATTAAATTAAACCACATCCCACTTTTAAAGAAGGTAGAAGATGATCTAACCAGATGGAGGTCTCTACCCATATCACTCATGGGAAGAGTCACCTCAATAAAAATGATGGTTTTGCCAAGAATTAATTATTTATTTGCAATGATCCCGAGCAAAACCACCACCTGACTGGTTTAGAACTTTGGACTCCTCTATCTCTAAATTCCTTTGGAAAGGTAAACCCCCGCGTATTAGCTTAAAAACGCTGCAAAAGACCAAGGATAAAGGAGGACTAGATCTACCTAACTTTTACCACTATTTCTTAGCCAATAGGCTTCAACACATTTCAGGGTGGTTAAAACACACCCTCTTAGATGAGCCTTGGCTAGATGTAGAACAGGCATTATGCAATAATATAGAGATTTCGGATCTGCCATTCATTAGCTCGATCAGTAAACGACACGTATGCTTTAAAAGCATCAGTATCAGCTCTTCTCTGACAGCATGGTGGGAGTTTCTAAAAATGACGGAGTCTTCACTAATCCCATGCAAACGTACCCCTATCTGGAACAATCCTGACATATTGCTAAACAACAATATGATAAACTTCACAGATTGGAGTTGTAAAGGTATTAAATACCTGGAACATATATTCGAAGGGACAGACTTTATTCCCTTTGACAAATTAATTAAACAATATGGGATTAATAAGAACAGATTTTTAGAATATCAACAAATTAAATCTATTGTAAAAAGGAAATTTAAGTCTAATCATATCAATTTACAAATACCACCAAGTGTGGCAGATTTTCTTAATCTCAAAACCCCCAAATTAATGTCTAAAATATACAGGGTACTTTCCAATATAGATGAATCAGTATCACTTCCTATTGCAAAATGGGAAGCAGATCTATCAGTAAGCTGGGACCATAATTTCTGGTCTCAGATATGTTTAAAAACCTTTGAACTGATTAGAAATCCTGGATTACAATTAATACAATACAAAATTCTGCATAGAGTGCACTACACAGGTCATCGGATGTTCAGGATGGGTTTTACAGCTTCTAACAACTGCTCACACTGTAAAGACAATACACCTGACAATTACATCCACGCTCTATGGTTCTGTCCACCTGTTCAGAGGTACTGGTACAGGATTTGTGAAGACTTATCAAAGTGTCTTAAATGCTCTATTCCAGCCTCTCCTTTAGTCTGCTTGTTGGGCGACCTAGATGGTGTCACTACAGAAGATAACACAATCCACATGGCTTTCACTGCACTATGCATTGCTAAGAAGACTGTCCTCATGAACTGGAAAAATAAAAATAATCTTAATATCAACCAATATAGAGATTATTTGTGGGATTATATTAGCCTTGAAACAGCTTCTGCTGACACATTAGATCAATCTCTCTGGGCTCCTTTGATCAGCTCCATCACCTAGTGTGGGTGGGGGTCCCGATTCTGTCCGGCTGTGGTTTTTGTTGTTGGCGTGGGGTGGCAATATGGGCCTGGGGCATCTGGGGGTTCCCTGGGGATGGGTTTCTTGGGGGGTTTGGCGCTGGGGCTGCGGCCTTGACCTGGATGGGGTATTGGTGACTCTTGGATGCTGTTTCTCTGGCGGCGGCATGCGGCGCTGCTGGGGGATGCCTGTGCCGGCGGACGTTGGTTGCCAGCCTGGCGGCCGCACTGTTCCGGGTTGGGCCGGGGGGGGTTTGGGGATCTGGGGACGCTCTGCCTCCGGCTTGGGGTTACGGCTGGGCCTGGGGGGCTTGGGTCCTGGTTGGTGTGCCGCCTGGAGCATGGGTTGGTGCATGCGCTTGGGCCCGGCTCTGGTGTGGGGGTCTTCGATGCATCGGTGCCTCCGCGGGGGGGGGGTCCAATAGAGGCGGGGTATACGGGCTTTACCTGGGTGTCTTATTGTCTTATGTAGTTTGGGAAGTGACTGGATGATGGGGTGGGGTAGTTTTTCCTCTGCTGTGGGGTCTGGTGGGCCGCCCCGGGCTGCCATGGGCCCTGGTCTGGATGGGCCTGGGTCCCCCGCCCTGGGCAGATTTGGGGTAACAGGGGTGCCTATGGGGGTCAGCGGGGGAGCTGGCTCCAGAGGGGGGGTATTTTGCCCCCTCTGATGTTTTCCTCCCCATCCCTAAGGCTTCACTTCTCCCGCTCCATCACACCAACACATAGGTAGGGTTTTGAGGTGCGGGTGAGTCGCTGGGATGCGGGGGAGGTGGTACTCCTCTGTCTCCTCGTGGCCGCCTGCATCTCGATTACACATTACAGCTTAGACATTCTCATTACTTACTGTCACATGACACATACATATAGGGCCTTGGGGGTGGGCACACTGAATGGCATCCGGAGGGCGGTCTGTTCATTCAGCCTTCCCTCTGGTGCCAGTGCCCACTTCTCAATTTTAAGTTGCACATAGACATTGAGGGCTCTAGGGAGGGGACGAGCTGACACAAGCTTGTGGAGGGTGCCCCTCCCCTGTTTTAAAGCACCCCTGTTTTAAAGCACCTTAGAACAACACACACCAACACTACATTTGAGCGGGTGGTGGGTGAAGCATGGGGTCTCCTTTTTTTTTTTTTTTTTTCTCACACCCCTGTTCTCTGTTCTCTGTCTGGGCCGGGGGATGTGAGGATGAGCTGGCCGCCCGGTCGGGGTCTGGGCTGTTGATTTTCTCTGCTGCTGCGGGGACCGGGGTGGTCTTCCTGTCCCCACGCCGGAGCGAAGGGGGTTTAGCTCCGGGATCGGGCGCTGGCTACCCCTCTGGGGGTGGGGGGTGCCTGGACCTAGGAGTATAGAGTGCATATGGGGAGTGTGAGTGTGGGTACCGTGTTCATTTTTGTGTGTCTACATGTGGGGCGAAGGTGTGAATATTTGTTTGCGTGCATGAGGGTGGGAACATATGCTTGTGTATATGTGTGCTTGTCGTCTACGTCTATGTGTCAGGTCGGGCCTTAGACTCCGCTTCACTCATCATCTTTAGTCGACCCCCACCCCCACCACCATGCCCTGCCGGTGGAGGATGCCGCCGGTGCGTTGGTGATTTCTCGCGCCGGGGCAGGATGCTCGGGCGAGCGCCGGCCCACTCTCGGCGGTCGATTGGCGGGGCCTGGCCTTACTGGCCTTGCTGGGCCCCGATTGTGGGGTGGGGGGCCTTTGGGTCTCCGAGCCCAGGGCCCGGTCCGCCCTGGTGTGGTCGGCTGCCGGTGGAGCCTGCGGGCTTGCCGCCACGGCACCCTGGGGCGCCTACACTGTGGCTGTCGGAGGTCCCGCCTTCGGGCTCTCCTCTGCCCTTTTTTTTTGGGTGGAGGCCGCGGTTGTCCCTGCGGTGGTTCTCCTGGGGGTCCCGTGCCCTGGGGGGCCTCCGGATGTTTGGGGCCCGGGTCTTTTCCGTGCCTGCTTCATGCCTTGCGGGATGGGGCTGTTGTTCCCCACACACACTATTAAACATTTACATGGAGGAACCTTATGAACACAAGCGCGCTCACACACACAGGTGTACACTCAAGCATTCACATTGGTGTAAAAACAGGTGCTCACAGACACACATTGTCTTGATCTGCTGTTGCTTCAAAACTTATTTTGTAATATTAGTTATGTGTGCTGCTCAATAACATTTAACATTTAGAATTTATTGTGATTTATACAGATGTTGGTTGTTGCTGCAGTCTCTTTGATGTTGTGTCTTCGGTTGTTTTCTCTTTTTGTCAGCAGGTATTGAAGCAAATTGTCTGTTTTTTTTTTGTTTTTTGCTTTTTCTCCCTCTCTCTCTCTCTATCCCCCATTCTCCTTTTTTTTCTCTCTCTCTCTTCCCCTTCTTTGTTGACTTTCCCCACACCCTTTTTTTTTTTTTTTTTTCCCTTTCTTTCTTCTTTCTCTCTCTTGTTTTCTCTGTCCCCTGGTCTTGTCTATCACAGTGTGGTTAAGTAAAAGGGTATATAAAATTAAATTAATTAATTAATATAAAAAATAAATAAATAAATTTAATTAAAAAAAAGAAAAAAAAAGAAAAAAAAAAGGCTGTGAATGATGATAGTATAGCCATGCATATGTACTGTCATGTGTTATCTGTGCTACTGACAGGCCAAAAAAAAAAAAAAAAAAAAAAAAAAAAAGAATATCTCTTTGGTTTTGAGAATTTAGTCTTTGCAACTTCAGGGATCTTATCTATGCACAAACAGCTTGTAACACTCCAAAGAGAAAGGAAAACTTGAAAATTGCATCATATGACCCCTTTAAATATCTTCAAAAGATTTTGGCTTTAATAAAATTTCCCCAAGAAACACGGGGTCCTCCATGATTCTTTCCAACAGCAAAGCACTTGAATGTGACAAGCTCGTAATCACAACTTCAGAAGTGGGAAGTAGGAAATTTCCACACATGAAGGCAGCATTATTCCTTATTTCCTTACAGGAATCATGAAAATTCACTCACCCAAATCTAGATGGACTTGTACAGCTGCAGCTCACATGAAAGTGGCATGTATAAACTAGTATACAGGAAATCAACTGCATAATAAAGAGGTTGACTGGCAAAAAATTTATGTATTTTGAAAATACAAAAATACTAAGCTTAAATGCATTTAAATACAAAATACATTAGATTTTTTTCAAAGGTATTTAAATACAAAATACAAAATAGTATTTTGTATTTCAAATACGCATTTTAAATACATTTATCTGAAATACTGCCCATCCCTGGTCCCAGCGCACTGCAGCGCAGGGGAAATATTTTACTCTATCGCTTTGTTTTAAGCAATGGCGGTGTCCCGGGGCTTGAAATTCGCAGGGTAGGAGGGGGTAGTGACGCTAGGTGTAACTAAAAAGGTGCCATTGTCCGGTGCGGTCCTGTTGGGGAGTTACAAACGGCCCGTCTAGGTGATCTCATATCGCATAATCTTATTAACTGCTTATCTCCTGAACTGGAACTTTCCTTTTAGCGCCAATCCCGCCGTGCAGCCAATTTCACTGGTTAAGGTTGTGTGTGGGGTAGGTTTAGGGATTAGCATTTTTTTGTAGCATAGTGTAGTAGGAAATTAAATTAACACTGTGATTGACAACCAATAAAATCTTTAGAATCAGCTGTGGGGCGGAGTTTGTGCTGAAGTTGATTGGAAGAAAAAAAAAATGGGAGGAAGCCATCCCCTATTTTGGAGCTCCCACCCTGTTTTGGAGTTCCCTCCCCCATTTGGAGATCTCCAGGCTGCAGTTATACCCTTCTCGTGCATTTGCTGGCATTCGTGGCTGCAGTATGCCGTTTTTTCCAACAACTGGCAACCCGGAGTGTTGAAATCCTATTGAGTAAATTAGCAATGGGCGGAATCGCACAGACCAAAACGAAAACAGGCATTCTGACACAGAACACACATTCTGAAATAGAATAACAGACTAGCATTGTTTTTTGGTACAAGAATGTGAATGTAGCATGTTCTCTAAATATCTGCAAACATTATGGAATTTTTATGCTTTAGCAGTCAAAAAAAAATTACATACAGCACCTCTAATATGTAATGGCCTCAACATGTTATGCCATCTGGTGGCGAGTTGCAGTATTTTTTTATACTGTAATCAAGGTCCTGTTTACACTGCATGCTACCTTTTTTCATGTGTTAAATATACTTCTAGCGTATTCAAGTCAAACGTTTAAATGCTTAATTCCTTCTATCAGGTCTACCTAAACGTCTTTAGCAGTTAAGCAAGCGTTTTTGCAGTACAATACACTTTTACCCAATTTCTTGTGAACAGGAAATATACTATCTCCTGAATCAATGTGGTAAAAACATTTTGTCTGTAGGAAACGCCTATCAGAATATACCATCCTTTTTGAAAAATGTTATATAAAATGTAAAATAGGCCTTTATATTTGCAGTCTTGGACTGGGTAAAGAAATAACCACTCATAGGTGATTGACTTGACACATTTATTAAAACAATTTGGATAAATTAAAGTTAAAATCAAGTTCAAAAGTCAATAAACATTTCCAATAAACTTATGTATCCATAGCAGATATGCTGAAACCTTCATATAAACTTCAGGTAGCTCAGGGGAATTACAGAGATTAGGATCACCAAAAGATGTGACACCAACAGCAGTTTCCCCACAAACCAAAGGACCTCCTGAATCCCCCTGTGTTAACAATGTAAACATAAAAATTAAGCTCACCATTTGGGGCCTTATATCAATTAATATGACAGATGATCTTTTACTTACGGTGCAACTTCCTCCATTGAATGAATGAACGAAGCATTTATATAGCGCTTTGTGTATTGCTATACACCCAAAGCGCTTTACAATCATATAGGGGGTCTCTCCTCAACCACCACCGTCTTCTCCCCACTTATTTTCACATTTTGTTATTCAGGATCTTCACGTGTGTTTCCATGAGATGATTTCTAAGGGCCATTATCCAGCCTTCCCCAGTCTGCAACGCTGCTGTAACGATAAGATTGAGACAGGTGTGCAGATCCAAATGCAGTTTTAATATAATAAAGAGTAGTCACATAGGCAGAGGTCATATACCAGCAGAACAGTATCCAAATGGGCAAGGCAAACGGGAAATCCAGGTAACAGGCAAAAAGGTCAGGGCATAAAGCAAACAATCAAAAACGAGAACAACCGGCAATGGTCAGGAATACGACAAGGCAGGATAAGCAACCTGGAAACAGGGAAAACGCTTGGTACTATATGCAGAAGGATCTAAAAATACTCAGCCCAGAATGCTGGGTGAGTGTGGCTTAAATAGTGTTCAGGTTATTGGAAACAGGTGAGGGTGTAATCAATGAGCATGATGGGAAATTGAGTCCAAGATAAAGTCCATATGGTGTGTATGTGTTTGGCGGCCTCTGGTGGTGAGCCAGGAGATCGACCGTGACAGCTGCAGACAGAATGCACTTCAATCTCATCTTCTTTTTTATTATATAGATATCCACTTGACTTTTTTCTTTAGCTGTAGTACAAAATATAACAGAAATATTTAGTAATTCTGAACAGCAGTTTTGCTAATTATTTATTTTATTGAACATATATACGCAACCTATTTTTAGGTTATTTCCCTGAAGTTGATTTAAGTTTGTCTGTCTGGTTTGTTTTCTGGTCCAGCTTGAATTTTGCACGATTGGATAGTAGGCTGAAATGTACAATATTGATGTTTGGTGTACAGTATACAAAAAAAACAAACAAAAAACATTTACGTTAGCGAAGCTTTAGAAATTCAAACATCTGTATAAATCCTTAAATGTATTTATAAATGTTACTGGATATTTTGAGACCTTAAGCCTATCTGTAGGCTAACCACTTCTTAACAATATAAAAAAATAGGAAGATAAATTACCAATGACAGTAATTTAGCTACTTATGATGCTGCACTCTGTAATACTTGAATCTGATTGGCCGATCATCCATCACTAAGACATGTCTTTCGTGCTTCTTTCATGTCTTCACACCGCGGATTCACACTCTTTTGCTTCAAAGAAATGCAACGGATGCCATCTTGTTTTGTTTTGTTTTGTTTTTTTGTTATTATTACTGTAACTGCAATACCGTTCGTCTTGTTGCTAGGAGAATTGTTCTGTACGTTGTAATGGACTATTTGTTTTCCTTAGCAGAAGCTTTAAAATTATATTTTTAAGTGACTTTTGTGTAGCAGTGACTTTTTGAAGTAATGGACCCAAATTTGACTCCGCCTTTTGCCAAATTCGTTTCCCTTTTCGCATCACATATCAGATCAGAAAGGCATTCATTTTCAATAAAATTAAGGAAATAATGGAAAATTGGAAAATAATGTGCCTCAAGGTTGTTTATCGGTTAGGGTTAGGGGTAGGTGTAGGGAGGGCTTTATTGTCCCAAGGTGGCATCCATTTAATCACTTTAACAAAAATTATAATTTACACTCAATATGTTATTATTGCACTGTTTAATAATGTACTACAATATTGAGGTGCAAATATTTGCCACTTGCACTAAATAGTATAAATAGCATCTAACAAATTTTATTGCAAAGAAAATACTGTAATAAATAATTTGCCTAGTGTAAATAGAATCTATTGCCACTTCCATATTTACCGGGTCAGCCACACGTAAGAAATGAAAATTATGTACAATTATGCAGCTTAGCATTTGATTTTGAAATTCAATATTTATCAGATTCAAAGAAAACTTTTAGCATCCGTGTGCTCTAGCAACATTACCAATAATACAGTTATATGTATATGTCACAGTCGTGTGTGGTGGGAAGGACACAGGAGACGGAATGCAGAATCAAAAGTTCTTCGTTTATATAAATCAGGAATTCAAACAAAGCCAGACGGGCAACACAGTGTAAAATGACGAGTGAACGGACAAAGTATAAGTATAACTCAGGACTTATAAACACATGGGAAGTAATTAAGGAAAACTAAAACAGGTGTGGAGTAATCAATGAACTTAACAAGAACAGGAAAATAACCAAATAAGGAAACTCAGGAGGGACAGGGGAAAAACAAAGAACAAAGAGTCCATAACCCTGACAGTATATGACTTGGTACATTCTTTGGCAAAACCATTGTAATTTCATACTGTACAACAGTGAAAGTGACATGACGTGTAGCAAAGTATGGTAAACCATACTCGGAATTTGTGCTCTGCATTTCACCCAGCCAAGTGCACACACACATTTTTGCTGCGTCGCCTGGGAGCAATTGAGGGTTTGGTGCATTGCTAATTATTTATTTATTTAATTTATTTACTTATTTACCCATTGCCACTGCCATTTTAAAATGAATGACTGAAAAAATGTGGCATCAAGCTGTGGGTAGAGCACTGTTCATTCACTCCACCTACCTACATTTCCTGCTGCTACTGAGAATCGAACCCACAACCATTGGTTTACAAGTCAGATGCTCTGAGTGGCACAGCAGATGGCTGCCCACTGCTCCTGGTGTGTGTTTATGAAGTGTGTGTATGTACACTATTAGCACTGCAGCCACAACTCTCTTTCCAGTAGTAAAAACAGTAAATGGGAAAAACTTTTTGTTCTTAAATAAAATATTCTCACCTGTGATCAAGGCAAGACTGTTTTTAAATTAACTTAATAATAAAAACAAAATGTCTGACAGAAAATCTATATTAGACTACCCACCTAACAGATGTGGTAAACATGGGCAGCGCATGATGTCAACAGGAAACAGCTTTTTTATCAGAACTTTTTATCAGAATGTACTATTACATTTAATGTATATTCAAATGGAATTTATTCCTGTGATGCAAGGGTACATTTTTAGCGTAATTACTCCAGTCTTCAGTGTCACATGATGCTTCAGAAATCATTCTAATATGCTGATTTTCTGCTCAAGAAACATTTATTATTAACAATGTTGAAAACCATTGTGATACTTGTGGAAACTGATACATTTTTCTAAGGATTTTTTTTTATGAATTGGCAGTTTAAAAGAGCAGCATCTCTTACTGACCCCAAACTTTTGAAGAGTGGTGTATATTTTCTTTAATTAGAAATATTTTTCTTTCTTGCATAGTCAGTGGGCATGTACTTTAGTCTTATGTCAAAAGCATTCTGTAAATGTTTATCGTGATTGTCTTAAATCAATCAACTGTCTGCAGTATCACATCTGGTTTAAAATATCAATGTATATTATGTTTATTGAAAGAAGATTTAGAGGGGAAATCAACTCAACCAGTTATCGATTGTATCCATGGAATATATGCTGAAATCTTAATATAAACTTCAGGTAGCTCTGGTGAATTGCAGAGATCAGGGTCACCGAAAGATGTGACACCAACTGCAGTGTCTCCACAAACCAAAGGACCTCCTGTATCCCCCTGTTAAGAAACAGATCAACACTTCAGTCACATGCTGTCATAATTTATAACTAACACTTGTTTAAACAATAAGATCTGGTGAATCAAATATTTTTTTTTACATACATCACAGCTTCCTCCATCTCCATATACACACATCATCTGTGATGCTGAAAAGTCTTCCTTCCCCCATTTGCTTTCACATACTTTATTATTCAAGACCTTCACATTTGTCTCCATGAGATGATTGCTTCTCTTGCCATTAGTTTCTAAAAGTCCCCAGCCTGCGACACTGCAAACAGAACATGCTTCGATATCGCCTTCTTCTGCTGGTATTGATATCCACTTGATATTGTTGTTTAGTTGTACATTTTTTTCTAACTGTAAACCAAAAATGGCCACAATAAAAAGATTTGATTATCTTCCATAATATATCAACTGTTCTTCTGCATGAAAGTTTAATAAGTCAGCTAAAATAAGTACGGGTTGTTACCTTCAAAAGCAGGATGTCATTATGAAAGGATTTATCAGTGTAGTCTGGATGCTGATGGTGTGAATCCACTCTGAATCGGACTGAATTCTCGTTCTTTTTTCGTAGGTCATGTGCACCTAGCACAACCGTCAGAACTGGAGCACTTAAAAAAAATTAAGAAAGAAGTTTTATTTAGCAGTAACTTTTTTTCTCATAAGTATGTTCTGGAAGTGTGCTGATTTAGTAGCCAAAGTCATGATGAATGTTCTACTGTATGATTATAGTCATTTTAATTAATTTAGTATTAAAATATAATTTTTTTAGTTTTTATATAATTAGCTGGCTTAATAATAATAATATAAAATTATTAATTATATTATTATAATATATGTATTGCATTCAGCACAAATAAATAATGTTTTTAGTATTTTTTTGTTTTAAATATTTAATTAATTAATTTTACTAATTAGCAATATATTATCTAAAATATATAATTGTTAATTTATAATAATATTAATAGAATAATATAATTATTTTATTGATCAACAAGTAATAATAATGTATTTAGTGTTTAGTCTATTAAGTTACACTTTATTTCGATAGTCCACTTTTAAAAAAAATTGCAACTGCATATCAACTAACGCTCATTAGAGTATTAGTAGATTGTTAGATTCAGGTTAAGGTTAGGGTTTGTAGAATAACAGAATAACTTATAGTCAGTAGAATGTCTAAAATGGACTATCAAAATAAAGTGTTACCTTATATTATCTAAAATATATAATTAGCTAACTTATTAATAATGTTACAATCATTGTATTAAATAATAAATTAATTAATAATAGATAAATTAAAAATTATTGATAGATTTTTATATAATTAGCTGGCTTAAAAATAATATTAAATTATTAAGTAAAGTAGCCTATTGTATTGAGCAATAATGAATAATGATTTATTTAGTATTTATATATTAATTATTATATTATATCAATTATATAATTAGGTAACACAAGATTGTGGATTAAACAAGGTCTTACTTGTTTCGGCAGTGTGCAGCAGTCATGACAAATCTATCAGAGATGAGGAATCCTCCACAGATATGATGCTCCTTTGTTTGAACAGACACCATGTAAGGTCTGGAGTGGGGTTTTGCTTCTCTGCCATTCACTATTCCCACATTTGCACAAGTTGAGAAAGAGATATATAGTGTTGGTTATTTTATTTGCTCCTCACTGTCTTATATATGTTATAAAACGTGGCTCATTAGAATTTTTTTTTATTTTAATTTTTTATCAGTCTTACCAATGCAGGTCAGTTGTGGCAGCAGAGAGGCCAGCAGGAGCAGAGAGATGACGATCATGATGAAGACAATCTGACTCAGTGAGCTTTCACTGGATATATACAGTATACATATAATATAAATGTAGGTGGAGACAAAGAGTTCCCATAACTTATTTCTTTCAGTTTGTGTATCAGTAACTCTGATAATTAGCTCTGATAATACTTGTGACTTGATGAGTCTTCGGTCGAAGGCTTCAATTGTCATTCCACAAAGATTTGTGCCATTTGATTCATTTGAAGCCATTAACTTGCAGACAGTGCACAGAGCCTTGAGCTCAAAGAAACAGCTCTTACTGCATGAACAACGTTAATGCAATATAAGTGATGATAAATTAGTCTTTGGGCTGTTTTCAGCATTGAAATCGCGGAATGAATCGATCCATGGATCGATCCATGGATCGCGGAATGAACCAAAAGAAAGGGGGGCCTGTGGGGGGGTGAGAAGCGCTTTGAATGAGAAGCACATTATAATGCATTATAATTGTACCAAATCCTTGTAACTGTACTACATAAAGTCTGGAATATTAGAAACTGTACTATATATAGAATAGAATATAGAATACATAGAATATAGATCACAGTTCTCCCACGATTCTGAAAACAAAACATTAGACAACCAAACAAAATAATATGTATAGGCTAATTTACTTGAGTTTCTGACAAAATGTTTATATTAAATTTATAAATTAGTCTATTTAAAAATATGTATTAATTAAATGAATTCATTATGTAAAAAAAAAAAAAATCACTTGAAATAAATGAATTAAGATTTGTTTCGTCCAGGGTTTTTGAACTGTGACGTCCCTGAATCTTCTCCGGATCCTATTGGGCAGAGTGTGGCAGGCTCTGATTGGTCTTCCCAGTGTTAATTGTTAATTAGTAGCATATATAAGTGTGTTATTTGTTATTTGAGGCAGGCACTCTGTGGGGGATGTTTTCTCCGGAGTGTCTCTTTGCATATTTGTTCTTTTGGCATTTCTTATATCTTGTAGTTAAAGTTTTGTTGTTATATTTATTTATTTGGTTTTCTTCATTATCCCTAGACTTATGCTTCAACAGTCATTATTGACTGTTGTTGTTTCAGTGTAATACAATAAAATAATGTTTTTTTGTTTTTTGTTTGACCTTTTTTTTGTTGAGGCTTAAACGAGCTGGTCGTAACAAAATTGGGGGCTCGTTCTGGATTTCTACATGTATAAGAAATGCATAGTGTTATCAGTGTGTTCATCTATATAAATGAGGAGACTTCAGGTAGTTAGAGTGTCCTCAGCTGGGTTTTAATCCTTCCATCGAGGCACTATTTGTTATTTTAGTTTGTTATTTTGCCTTTCTTATTTTCGAAGGTTATTCTGGGCGGAGGTTTTAAATCTCTGTCGGGGGTACGCTTCGGGCTTTTGGTGAAATACCAAATGTCCTCAAGTTCAGCGTTTAAACGCCGCCCCGAGTCCGGTACACCTTTGAAGAGCAGGTAGGTTTAGTTAGTTTTATTTATGGTTAGGAACTGAAGTCTCTCATTTTTCATAAGGTGACACTTTGTTGTTTTTCTGTATCTGTGTTTGCGATGCCTACCGAGATTCAAGATCATTTGACAGATGACTTGTGGTAAGTCTTTATTTATCTTGTAAAGGTGAGGGTCTTCTATTTGGAGCGTGTGTTTTGTGACGATCCCTGGCGAAGTGGCTGATGGGATTTGTAGTTATAACGCTCTAAATACACGTGCGTTCGCGTTGTTTGTTTGCTCTATTGTCTCTTTAAACAGTCATGTCATCGATAGTCGAGGATTTCCTTGCATATCCTAAAGAAATATTATTGGAGAGGTGCACGAAGGAAGAGATCTTGCAGATTGCCGAACAATTTGATGTGGAGGTAACGAGCAGTGATAAGAAGCTCAAGGAAATGCTGATGAAAGTTGTGTAGAGCGCACTTTCCGAGCGAGGCGTTTTAGAGGTAAGAGCTCAAGTTATTAACCCAGAGGAGTCCCGTATCCTTTCCTCTTAGTGATGCCGATCAAAATGTAAAATTTACCGAGATGGCTTTACAAGAGAAGCAGTTGTATGTTGATGAAGAAAAACTTAGTGCTGAACGGGATGTTTTTATTTTAAAAGAGAAAGAGTTGGAGAATGATTTTGAAATAAAGAAATTACAACAGCAACAACAGTTAGTTACGTAAAATTGAGTTACAATTTGAAAAGGAAAGGGAGGAAAGAGTTTCAGTTAAGGAAACTTGAGTTGGAGCTGAGGACAAAAACAGCTGAAATTCCCATTCCTGTGTCGCTTGATGAGTCTGTGCACGTTGCACCTGTGTTTGATGTTTATAAAAACATTAGACTTGTGCCTCCGTTTTTGGAGAAGGAAGTAGAGAAGTATTTTCAGCATTTTGAACGCGTTGCAGAGTCTTTGAAGTGGCCTAAAGAATTTTGGACCTTATTATTGCAATGTGTTTTAGTAGGTAGTGCACAGGAGGTGTATTCAGCGCTGACTACTGAACAGAGTGGTGATTATGAAATTGTAAAGTCTGCTATTTTGCATGCTTATGAACTGGCACCTGAGGCATATCGCCAGAAATTTAGAACTCTTTTTAAGTCTGAGAAGTGCACATATCTTGAGTTTGCTAGAGTGAAAGAAAATATGTTTGACCATTGGTGTTCCTCTGTAAAAGTTACAACTAAGAGAGCTCATTCTTTTGGAAGAGTTTAAAAATTGTGTTCCAAATGCTGTTGCGATGTATCTTAACGAACACAAAGTGACTAAATTGTCCGATGCTGCTCTTATGGCAGATGAATTTGTTCTTACTCATGTGTCTGCTAGCTATTTGAGTAAATCTAAATTGGGTGTCTCTGAGAGAAATAAAAGGGTGGTTGTACACCAGAACGTCATGTCAAAACCTTCTGTTGATAATAGTTCAGTCACACGTATAAAAAGTGAAATTGTTTGCTTTTATTGTAGGAAGCCAGGACACCGAATTTCAGATTGCATTGCTCTTAAAAAGAAAGAAAAATCTGTTAAACCTGTTGGTTTAATTTCGCGTGTGAATTCCTCTTCTGCTCAGTTCAGCAAGCAGATTAAATGCACAGATATCACTGAGATGGAGACCCTTAAGGGCGGTGTTGACTTTGGGCCATTTCTCACTGATGGTAGTGTTTCTTTGCCTGATTGTGATGAAACTGTGCCTGTTCGTATCCTTAGAGATACTGGGGCAGGGCAGTCATTTTTGTTAGAGGGACCTTTGCCTTTGTCCAAACATACTGCCACTGGTTCTTATGTCTTGGTCAGAGGGCTTGAAATGGGTTACATGGAAGTTCCTCTACACCGCATTAATTTTAATTCTAAACTTGTGTCGGGCGATGTAGTGGTTGGAGTGCGTGCTAGACTTCCTGTTCCTGGTGTTTCGTTCATACTCGGTAATGACTTAGCCGGGGGAAATGTCTGGGATAAGTCAGAGGTACCACCTATCGTACTTTCTGATGTAGAGAAACTGGATGGGTCTTCTGACTGTCCAAATGTATTCCCTACATGTGCAATAACTCGATTGATGGCCAATAAATCTGTGCTTGATGAACCTGAAAGTATTCTTAATGACACCTTTATTGCTTCTGAATATTATTTTCCAACAGAACCTGATACGATGTACACTATGGCCGAAGATGAGATTCCTGTGCATGAAGTACCATCTGTTGACGATCAGACTGACAACTCCGCTTCCATGTTTGAAAGACCATTTATTTAGGATGACCATGTTAACACTTGTTCTTTGTCTCCACTTTATAGTGTGACTTGAGATGAATTAATCAAAGCACAGAAGGCAGATGAAACTCTTGAAGAATTGTTCTCTTTGGTTGTTGGTGTTGCTGGGGCAGGAAATAAGTTTTCCCTTCCTTACTACTTTATTCAAGATGGATTGCTTTGTAGACAGCAGCCTGTGAGTACTGACTCTGCACTTGATCCTAGGATCCAAATTGTAGTTCCTCTTACTTTTCGTCATGCCGTCCTACAGTTATCACACCAGGGACTTGTTGGTCATATGGGGGTACAGAAGACGTATGATAGAATTCTCAGGAAACTTTATTGGCCTAGAATCAAGAGGGATGTGGTTAACTATATACGATCTTTCCACATTTGTCAAATGACCGGGAAACCAAACCAAAAGGTTCCATTGGCTCCTTTACAGCCTATTGCTGTAGTTACCACTCCATTTGAACATTTGCTCATCGATTGTGTCGGTCCATTACCACGATCAAAGGCTGGGCATGCTTATTTGCTCACTGTGATGTGTCAGTCTACACGTTATCCTGCAGCTTATCCTTTGAGATCGATAACAACCAAGTCAATTTTAAAGGCTTTAACGAGTTTCATGTCTGTTTTTGGCATTCCCAACCATTCAATCGGATCAGGGTTCAAATTTTATGTCCCGACAGTTCTCAAAAGTCATGCAACAACTCAAGGTTAAACACAGTATCTCAAGTGCTTACCACCCCCAGAGTCAAGGAGTGTTAGAAAGGTTCCATCAGACTCTTAAGTCACTTCTGAGATCGTATTGTGTTGAACTTGATTGTGACTGGGAGAATGGACTTCCTTGGATGCTTTTAGCTATTCGTGAGGTTGTGCAAGAGAGCACCGGTTTTAGTCCTAATGAGCTAGTATTCGGACACACTGTCAGAGGACCTATTTCTCTTTTGGCAGATGAATGGAGAACCTCTGATCCACCTGAGAATGTATTGGACTACGTGAGTAGTTTTCGTTATCGACTCTATGAAGCCAGAGCTATTGCTCTACGAAAATTAGGTAAGACTCAGAAAAAGATGCAGAGGTTGTTTGATCGTAAGGTCCAGGCAAGAAGTTTTCAGGTAGGCGATCAAGTGCTCGCTTTGCTACCTGTTTTGAGTAGTCCATTTCAGGCTAAGTTTACTGGACCATATACGATAGCGAAGTGTTATCCTAATATCAACTATCTTCTAAACACACCTGATCGACGAAAGAAAGTACAGGTTTGTCATGTTAATTTGTTGAAATCATATGTGTCTCCTGTATCATCTTTGCCTGTTAATGTTGTGACTACTAACATCGTAGATCCAAGTGTCTCAGAAACATCTGTAGAGATGGTTGATGTTCTGGAGGAGAAGAACGGTCCTTCTCGTAGTATAGTGGAAGGATGCCTTAACAACTCTGAGGTTCTTGCTAATTTAGCTTATCATTTGTCTCATTTGTGTGAACCAGAGAAGACTGATATAATAGAGTTGGTAAGTTTGTTCCCCTCTCTCTTTTCTGATGTTCCTACCTGAACTCATGTCATTGAGCACGACATTGATGTTGGTATGGCTCAACCTGTAAAACAACATTCATATCGAGTAAACCCTGTAAAAAGGAAGTTGCTTCAGAAAGAGGTGGATTATTTACTTACTCATAATTTAGCAGAACCCAGTTTTAGTTCTTGGAGCTCTCCCCGCATTTTAGTGAGTAAACCTGACAATTCTTATCGGTTTTGTACTGATTACAGGAAACTTAACTCTTTGACAAAATCTGATTGTTTCCCCTTACCCAGAATTGACGACTGTGTAGATCATGTGGGTTCTGCACGGTTCGTCAGTAAATTTGACCTCTTGAAAGGTTACTGGCAAGTGCCTTTAACTTCCCGTGCTAAAGAACTATCTGCTTTTGTTACACCTAATAGTTTTTTACAGTACACAGTTATGCCTTTCGGAGTTTGAAATGCTCCCGCTACATTTCAGCGGTTAGTAAATCGAGTGTTGTATGGGTTGATCGGATGTGAAGCTTACCTAGATGATATTGTTTTGTATAGTTCTTCTTGGTATGAAAACCTCGCACAAATTAACGAACTTTTTGAGCGTTTGGCTAAAGCGAACTTGACTGTAAATCTTGCCAAGTGCGAGTTTGGCAAGGCTACAGTGACATAGGTAAGGTGGTTGGTGGAGGATGCGTAAAACCAATCAACGCTAAAGTTGAAGCTGTCTGTAGTCTTCACACTCCCACAACTCTCCGCGAGTTATGATGTTTTCTTGGGATGGTTGGGTATTATAGGGGTTTTTGCCAGAACTTTGCGAATGTAGTTGCTCCTTTAACAGATTTATTGAGCCCGAAGAGACCTTTTGAACGGTCACAGCAGTGCCAATGTGCCTTTGATAACGCAAAGTCTCTTCTAGCCAATGCTCCTGTGTTGATGGCACCTAATTTTGAAAGACCTTTCTTACTTGCCGTTGATGCTAGTGCTTATGGCGCTGGCGCTGTTCTTCTGCAAGAAGATATTAAGGGAATCGAACATCCGGTCAGTTACTTTTCAAAAAAATTAAATCGTCATCAGCATGCGTACTCTACGGTGGAAAAAGAGGCTTTGGCCCTGGTCTTAGCCATTCAACATTTTGAGGTCTATTTAAGTACAGTCTGTGGTCCTATCATTGTTTACACCGACCATAATCCACTGACTTTCTTGAATCGAATGCGCGGTAAGAATCAAAGAATCATGAAGTGGAGCCTTATTTTGCAGCCCTTCCACTTACAGATTAAACACATTCGTGGCAAGGACAACTTAATTGCTGATGCTCTCTCGCGGCTGTAAGCTATCCCAGCTGTAAGCTATTTTTTTTTTTTCTCTCTCTCTCTCTCTCTCCCTCTGGTTTCTTCTCAGATGTCCTAGGGCCCAGGAGTCTGGGAGTGAAATGGAGTGGGATTTATGGAGATGAGTATTAATTTATAGTAAACTACAAAATGTTATCATATATTTAAATGGTTATTCTGCTTGTGTATGTTTTTCTTTTGTTTTGTCGGTTCTTTAGGGAACCTCCTTTTGAGGTGGGAGGTGTGACGTCCCTGAATCTTCTCCGGATCCTATTGGGCAGAGTGTGGCAGGCTCTGATTGGTCTTCCCAGTGTTAATTGTTAATTAGTAGCATATATAAGTGTGTTATTTGTTATTTGAGGCAGGCACTCTGTGGGGGATGTTTTCTCCGAAGTGTCTCTTTGCATATATATATATATATATATTTATTTGGTTTTCTTCATTATCCCTAGACTTATGCTTCAACAGTCATTATTGACTGTTGTTGTTTCAGTGTAATACAATAAAATAATTGGCATTGAAATCCTTTGTTTGACCTTTTTTTTGTTGCGGCTTAAACGAGCTGGTCGTAACAGAACGAATCTCTTGAATGAATGATTCAGACAGCAAATACATTTTAACAGTCACTGGTCGGCCCCCACTGGCATAATGTAACACATACTGTCTTTTTTAAAGCATAACATTAGCTCCAAATGTCAGGTACTCATTTTGATTGCGGCTATATCTGGACTATAAACTTTTATTCCAATACTTTCATTATTATTTAATGTTTGCAAGTTGCAACACAGAAATGTAGCTGACTGTTTGTGAAGCTGTTACAGACATAGACAAGATTAGCGCTGCTCTCTCTGAATCCGCAGCTGCGCGAAATCATATTTAAATATTCCGATGTGATTGTAATTCCAAAGGTTTAATAGACATAGCGGAACTGTCATCATTTAGGAAAAAGAATGCGCGTGTTTAATCGATATTGCAATCTTTTATTGATTAATCATGCATACATATATGAGACTAAAGCCTATGTATATATGTTATATAATACCAGACCTCAAAATTAACCTGGCCCAGGCCCAGGCGGGCCCCCGCTTCTGTGACCCATGGCTATGTCATCCTCATTCAACTTGACAGTTTGAACTAAATGAAATAGTCAAGATTACATTATTTAGTAAACTGATTTCCACTTTAATTAAAAAATACATAACAAACATGAATAATGTAGGATGCTGCCATCTTGCAATACCACAGCATGTAACATCACAGGGTTGGGTCACCATTTTTATGTGTTAAAAATACAAACCTTTAAATGCTTAATTCCTTCTATCAGGTCTTCCCAAAGTCTTTAGCAGTAAAGTGAGCATTTTTACAATGTTTTTACCCTATGTCTTATGAGCAGGAACCATACTATCTTCTGAATCAATGTGGTAAAAACATCTTGTCTGCAGGAAATGTCTATCAGAATGTACCATCCTTTAAAAAAAAAAAAGTGATTAAAATAGGCCTTCGTATTTGCAGTCTCCAAGGGCTGGGTAAAGAAATAACCACTCATAGGTGATTGACATACGACAACTCCACATTTATTGAAACAACAACTGAAATCAAAAAAAGTCAATAAACCTTTCCAATATATTTTTGTATCCATGGCAGATATGCTGAAACCTTCATATAAACTTCAGGTAGCTCAGGGGAATTACAGAGATTAGGGTCACCAAAAGTTGTGACACCAACAGCAGTTTCCCCACAAACCAAAGGACCTCCTGAATCCCCCTGTTAACAATGTAAACAAAAATTAAGCTCACCATTTGGGGCCTTATATCAATTAATATGACAGATGATGTTTTGTACTTACAGTGCAACTTCCTCCATTGCCATATGTACACATCATCTGTGAAGCTGAATAGTCGTCTTCTCCCCACTTATTTTCACATTTTGTGTTATTCATGATCTTCACATGTGTTTCCATGAGACGATTGCTAAGGAAGCCATTAATATCCAGCCTTCCCCAGCCTGCAACGCTGCAGACAGAATGCACTTCAATCTCCTCTTCTTTTATTGGTATATATATATCCAGTCTACTTTCTCATTTTGTGTGACTTTTTTCTCTAGCTGTAGTACAAAACATAACAGAAATATTTAATAATACTGAACAGCAGTTTTGCAAATTATTTACATATACTGTACATATACGTATACGTATACAAACATATACACAAACTATTTTTGGATCATTTCCCTTAAGTTGATGTATGTCTGTCTGGTTTGTTTTCTGATCCACCATGAATACATTTTTTGCACGATTAGAAAGCCTACACTGAAAGTACATTATAGATGTATGCAAAGTATGCAAATAAAAACATTTACGTTTGCAAAGCTGTAGAAATGCAATCATATTTATATTATATTTATATTAAAAAGGAAGATATTTTACACTGACAGTAATTTAACTAGGAAAGCGCTTTGCAATACTTGAATCTGATTGGTCGATTATAGGATTCAGCAGTGGTCCATCATCCTTTTTGATCGCAGAAGCTTTAAGATGATATACAGGACAGGTAAGATTATAAAAGTAAAAAGATAATATACAGTTTTCCAGTTTATTTTGCTTTAACGATGACCGACTGTAGCCTACATTTTATCTTGCTTATAAATAATATAGCCCAGATATTTATTTATCATTTTTAGAAAAATGTGTCATGTAGATATTTTTTGCCTTATCAGATGTGATTTTAAACTGAAATTAGTGCTGATTGTTACCCTCAAATGTCATTCATGACAGGTTCCTCAGTAAAGTTTGGATGCTGGTGGTAGGACTTCACTCCGATGCAGACAGAACCTTCAGTCTTATTTTTTAGGTCATGTGCACCAACCACGACTGTCAGAGTATCTGAACTGTTAAAATCAAATATATTTTAACATATTAACATTCAGTTTTGTCTTTTAGACTATAGAATGTCAAATTCCATAATGGACATTTCCAAACAATACACTCTACTTTTTTCGACAATGTGCGGCAGTCAAGACAAACTCATCAGAGATGAGGAATCCACCGCAGACATGTAGCCAGTTCCTCTGAAGAGAAACTATGTAAGGTCTGGAGTGGGGTTTTGCTTCTGTGCCATTCACTATACCCACATTCACACGAGCTGAGAAAGCAAGAAAGTGCTGTTAAAGATATTATTCAGCAGATGAATCAATTCAGTAGTTCAGTCAGTCTCACCAGTGAAGGTCAGGTGTGGCAGCAGAGAGGCCAGCAGGAGCAGAGAGATGATGGTCATGATGAAGACAATCAGTGAGTTCTCACTGACAATACACTCTATAAACAAAAGTGTGGGTGGAGACACTGGGTTTGTGGTAAATATTTCTCAAACTTCCAGAGCATCATGATGTCACATCTAATGATCTAGAACAAATTCAAGTGAGCTGTAGACAAACAACATCAACATTGAATAACTGCAAGGCTTAATTTCACTAGAACTATAAATAAAAAAAATACATTAATATATTTATTTACTATTTCTGTGGTCCAGTATTTCTAACTCATTCCATGTCAGATCAAGTTCTAACTGAAAATGTAGATGAAAATTGAGAGTTGTTTTATAGTACATGCAACTAAATAGCCTACGCAATTATTCAGTTGATTCTAAATACATTTTTGCTCATTTTGATGACATTAAAAGATAGTTTGCTCTGAGAAATGTCAACATGGCCAGGGTGGATGTGGTTGGACAGTAACAGTCATGCAATCAGAACTTCAGTTGAGCTCATAAGCTTCAGCCACATCTCTCTGTCCGGGGATAAAAACAGTAAATGGGGAAAACATTAAGTATTTTCACCTGTAAAAAGGCAAGAGTGTTTTTAAATTAACTGAAGACAGTTAACATACCTTAATGATTGTATTAAAAACAACACATCTGGCAGAAAATCTATAATCAGACTACCAACCTAACATGTGGTAAACATGGGCGGTGCATGATTTCAACAGGAAACAGCTTTGTTATCAGAATTTTTTATCAAATGTACTATCGTCTTAAAATGAGTAAAAGAGAGAGAGAGAGAGGTCTTATTAGGAAGAAATACTCAGAATGAACCTAGTGTGTAAAATAGCAACTTTCCCACTGATTGCAATGTTCATTTTTAATGTGTTTTGTTCATAAATTCCTACAAACACTATTATAATTTATGGCTTTTTGCACTAAATATGTTTGTATTACTGTTCAAATGTTTGTAAGATTTTTGAAAAGTTTTATGCTGTATGTATTTATTCAAAGATACAGTAAATGATACAGTAATGACATAAAGTGATACTGTGAAATATTATTACAATTTAAAATACTGTTTTGTATTGTACTGATAATACATTTTAAACTGTAATTTATTCCTGTGATGGCAAAGATGAATTTTCAGCAGCCATTACTCCAGGCTTCAGTGTCACATGGTCATTCAGAAATCATTCTAATATGCTGATTTGCTGCAATTTTTATTATTGTCAGTGTTAAAAAAATATTGTGATATTTAATAATTTTGTGGAAACCGATACATTTATGGATTTTTTATAAATAGATCTCTTACTGACCCCAAACTTTTCTTGCATAGTCAGTGGGCATGTACTTTTGCCTTTATTTTCAATAGCATTCTGTAAATGTTTATAATAGTTGTCTTCAAATATCAAACTGTCTGCAGCTTCATATCTGGTTTAAAATACCATTTTTGATTAACTAAAATCTCTAGACAGTATATCAATGCATGTTATTTTTATTAAAATACGAATTGGGAAGAAAATCAACTCAACAAAAAAATAATAATAATAATCACCCCATTTTATCTGTAAGTTTCAATTGACATTTCCAATTATGTTCTTTATCCATGTAATATATGCTGAAATCTTAATATAAACTTCAGGTAGCTTTGGTGAATTGCAGAGATCAGGGTCACCAAAGGATGTGACACCAACTGCAGTGTCTCCACAAACCAAAGGACCTCCTGAATCCCCCTGTTAAGAAACAGATCAACACTTCAGTCACATGCTGTCATAATTCATAACTAACTCTTGTTTAAACAATAAGATCTGGTGAATCAAATATTTTTTACATACATCACAGCTTCCTCCATCTCCATATACACACATCATCTGTGAAGCTGAAAAGTCTTCTTTCCCCCATTTGCTTTCACATTCTATATTATTCATGACCTTCACGTTTGTCTCCATGAGATGATTGCTTCTCTTGCCATTAGTTTCTAAAAGTCCCCAGCCTGCAATACTGCAAACAGAACCTGCTTCGATATCGCCTTCTTCCGCTGGTATTGATATCCACTTGATATTGTTGTTTAGTTGTACATTTTTTTCTAACTGTAAAAAAAACAACAACAAAAAACGCAACATCATTAATAAAAATGTGATTATCTTCTGTAATATACTGCCTGTTATATGAAAGTTTACTAAAGTCAGCTAAATAAGTACGAGTTGTTACCTTCAAAAGCAGGATGTCATTATGAAAGGATTTATCAGTGTAGTCTGGATGTTGATGGTATGAATCCACTTTGAATCGGACTGAATTCTCGTTCTTTTTTCGTAGGTCATGTGCACCTAGCACAACCGTCAGAACTGGAGCACTGTTAAAAAGACAGGTTTTATTTATCAATAACTTTTTCAAAGTCTGTAATATTCATAAGTATGTTCTGAATTAACTTTGCAATTACACATCAACTAACTCTCATTAGACTATTAGTAGACTGTTAGGTTAGGGTTAGGGTTACTAGAACAAGTTGACATACTTGCAAAGTTACTTATAGTCAATAGAATGCCTGTTATCAAAATAAACTGTTATCGGATATTTAGCAGGCAGTCTACTAATAGTCTAATGACTACATGGTTGTTGAAAAGTTATTTAGTTAATTAGTAGAATGTCTAAAGTGGATCAAAATAAAATGTTATATTATCTAATATATATAATTAGCTAAGTTACTACTTGTCTTACTTGTTTCGGCAATGTGCAGCAGTCATGACAAATCTATCAGAGATGAGGAATCCACCGCAGATATGATGCTCCTTTGTTTGAACAGACACCATGTAAGGTCTGGAGTGGGGTTTTGCTTCCCTGCCATTCACTATACCCACATTTACATGAGCTGAGAAAGAGAGATAGTGTTATTATAGTTCCTCCTCACTGTCTTACTGTATGTGCTATAAAACTTGTGTTATTAATATTTCATTTGATCAGTCTCACCAGTGAAGGTCAGGTGTGGCAGCAGAGAGACCAGCAGGAACAGAGAGATGATGGTCATGATGAAGACAATCAGTGAATCAATGAATTCTTGCTGGCTTTTTTTGTATAAATATCATAATAAGGGGGAGGAGACACTGAGCTTCCCGTAACTTGTTACTTTCAGTTTGTGGTAACAGCAACTTTGTATAGTAATCAGCAGATAGTAATATTTGATAATACTTTTGGCTTCATGAGGCTTCGGTTGAAGGCTTCAATCGTCAAACCACAAAGATTTGTGCCATTTGTTTAATTTGAAGCCATTAACTTGCAAACAATGCACAGAGCCTTGAGGTCAAAGAAGCAGCATGCAAATCGAGCCTTTTTTTTTCTTTTACTACATGAGATGAAAAGAAAGACATTAGGCTACAGTAATGTTTAGCTAATCATTAATATTGATTTAAGTGATGATAAATTAGTCTTTGGGCTGTTTTCAGCATCACTACATCGCCATCATTCAACTCAACAGTTTGAACTAACTAAACCTCAACCGTCATGAGCATGTATTTTTTCTTTTTTTCTACAGTCTATACCTGTAGTCTAGAGGGCACAATGAGTGCATATAAACATGCTTCACACACACTGTGTGTTTTACAGAATACCGTGTGAGTGAGAGACTTACTATCATTATTCAGCCCAATTTTGTGAAGGAGCATTTCATATATACACAGCTAACAGAATATGTTCTAATAACATTTTGCAAATGTTCCTATTAAGTTATGATTTTTTTACTTTTCTTAATGTTACACCGTAATATTTTCCAAACATTATGGGAATGTTAGCTTTGAATGTTCTCTGAAACAAATAGTAACTTTTAAACCTATTTTTAAAACATATTTTTCTAAATAAACTTGTTCTCAGGTTTCAGATTTTCATTTTTCTTGAAATAGCATGCAGAGAAAAAGCTGAGGCAGTTACACTCTTTAGATGGATGTAGTAAAACTTCACACCCATTGTAGCAAAATCTGCCTTTTAGCTCATGAGTTTTAACCAAGTGTCAGACGAAAGCACTGGGCATTAAAAATATGTAAAAAGAGGATGCATGGTGTCACATTTAACACATGCATGTGATATTTAAAAGACAAACTTTTAATATACATGGGATGAAAATAAACCATTATGAGCCATCTAAGCATGATAGGTGCTATGTTTGTAGTCTTTGTAAAAGTAGGGCTGCCATTAAATTACATAATCAGATTACAGTTATTCCTTATGGATTAAATGATTACATATTATTCATAAAATGTCAGAAAATTATTCATAATTTACTGATTCTCCCTAATGCTTCTTTTTCTATTTTAAAGTTTCCTTGCCAAAAATCCTACTGTGAGTCATAACCATTTAGCTTTGACTATATTCACAATATATAATGGCCATGTATATGTCATGCAAGTAATAATGTGACAGTTTCATGATGTTGTATTGTAATATTAAGGACCACTTGGTCCTTACTGGTGCTTGACATGTGATACATGTATTAGAAGATTTGGAAATATTTTTGATTAAGCACTACACATATTCTTGTGTTATCATGTCAATTAACATTTCCAATTATGTTGATCCATGGAAGAACTACTGAAATCCTAGTACAGTCAACACAAACTCATCAGAGATGAGGAATCCTCCACAGATATGGTGCCAGTTCTTCTGAAGAGAAACCATGTAAGGTCTGGAGTGGGGTTTTGCTTCTGTGCCGTTCACTATACCCACATTCACACGAGCTGAGAGAGAGATAGAGCTGTAAATCAGCTTATTTGGTACATACCAGTTAAACATTATTTAAAAATCAGTGTAATATGCTGTTAATCAGTCTCGCCAGTGAAGGTCAGGTGTGGCAGCAGATAGGTCAGCAGGAGCAGAGAGATGATGGTCATGATGAAGACAATCAGTGAGTGTTTTGCAGTAGAAATAGAGTATAAATATAAGAGTGGGTGGAGACTCAGCTTGTGATGTAATTCAAAAATACCGAAATTCAGGAATCGTCAGCCAGCTGAATATCTAGATAGTGTTGTGTATGTTTATATGACTACCAATGAATTGGATGCTACACTTTATTAAAAACTCGTTGGATATATACTAAATATCTTCTAATCTACTTTTTGGCTTTAATAAAATTTTCCTAAGAAACAGGCAAGAATGAATACAGTAGGCTGTCCACCATGATTTCTGTTCTTTCCGACAACAAAGCACTTAAACACAACAAACTCATAATTACAACTTCAGAAGTGGGAAGTAGGAAGTTTCTGATAGCCCATAAAGGCAGCATTACTGTTTTTTTTGTTTGTTTTTTTTGTCATTTCTGCCCTTGTTAATTGGTTGTCAAGTTTGTTCATTTGATTTCATCATCATGTTCAGGTGTGTGTCATTAGCTCCCCTACTTAAATTCCGATCTCTTTGTCATTGTCTGTCTCATCTTTCCAAAGTTGTTTTGAACTGCCTTTTTCTCTCTTGGATTTACCCTGTTTCAATTATTAAAGCCTGTCTGTAACCTTCCTCATTGTGTTCATGTGTACTACAACACAGTGTTGTGACACCAGTCTTAAGTCACCATATCATTCTAATATGCTAATAAATTCTAATTCTAATAAAATGTTTGTTATTATTATCAATGTTAAAAACCATTATGATAATTAATGTTTTTGTGGAAATTGATACATGTTTAAGGATTTTATTTGAATAGAAAGTTTAAAAGTACAGCATCTTTTACTGACCCCAAACTTTTGAACAATGGTGTATATTTTCCTTAATTAGAAAAAATATATATATTTCTTGCATAGTCAGTGGGCATGTACTTTTGCCTTTATTTTCAATAGCATTCTGTAAATGTTTATGATGGTTGTCTTCAAATATCAAATTTCATATCTGGTTTAACCCTTGTGCACACTTATGGACATATTTGTCCATAAGTCTATTAGCAATAGACTTATTAGCAATAGAAAGCCTATTAGCAATTTTTGTTAATAGGCTTTCATTCTGTTGGCAAGGCTTCGAAATTTCATTTTTTACTATTTTTTACCAGATGGTGCCATTTTTTCAGGTTTGGTCTATAAAGGGTCTATAAAGCAAATACTTGCTTTATTCCTGTTTTCTGCTTCTGCATATTATAGAGCCAATTAGATAAATAATGCAGCTATAATTGTGTGGGTGTGTTGGTATGGATGTCTGAGTGTGGTTTGTATGTGTGTCATAAAAAAAAAAAATGTGTGTATGTGCATGTGTGTTCTTGTAAAATTTGAGAGAGAAAAACTCTACTGCAAATCACAAATCCAACCACTGTTTACACCAGCGGAGTTTTGCTGGCATCTAATGGGGAAAATTTGGTACTGCGTCCAAACAAAATCTTACTGAAAGCTAATTTTTTTGAGATATCAATCTCAAATTTGGAACACAACTTGTTTAGATTTATGGCTTTGATTTTCTAGCAGGTTTAGAGTTCAACATGTTTCATATATAAAATATTCATAAAATAAAAAATAAAATATTGTTCATAAATCATTTTCATAAACTTAAACCTGTTTAATTTTTGTTTGGTTTCACTTTTTAAACTTTTTTAACTTCAACAATAATCCGCCATGGGTCTTCTTTAAAATGAGACCAAACATAAGTCTGTGTTCCCAAGCTTCCAATTTTTATGACCGTTTTTTTGACATGGACATTTTTGTCCACTATGGACCTAAGTGTAACTTTTTTTATTGATGCACAAGGGTTAAAATACCAATTCTTATTCATTTAAATCTTTACACACTGTATCAATGTATATTATGTTTATTAAAAGAAGATTTAGGGGGGACATTAACTCAACACCTCCCCTCCATAAAATCACCCCATTTTATCTGCAAGATTCAATTGACATCTCCAGTTATGTTATTTATCCATGGAAGATATGCTGAAATCTTAATATAAACTTCAGGTAGCTTTGGTGAATTGCAGAGATCAGGGTCACCGAAAGATGTGACACCAACTGCAGTGTCTCCACAAACCAAAGGACCTCCTGAATCCCCCTGTTAAGAAACAGATCAACACTTCAGTCACATACTGTCATAATTCATAACTAACTCTTGTTTAAACAATAAGATCTGGTGAATCAAATATTGTTTACATACATCGCAGCTTCCTCCATCTCCATATACACACATCATCTGTGAAGCTGAAAAGTCTTCCTTCCCCCATTTGCTTTCACATTCTATATTATTCATGACCTTCACGTTTGTCTCCATGAGATGATTGCTTCTCTTGCCATTAGTTTCTAAAAGTCCCCAGCCTGCAATACTGCAAACAGAACCTGCTTCGATATCGCCTTCTTCCGCTGGTATTGATATCCACGTGATATTGTTGTTTAGTTGTACATTTTTTTCTAACTGTAAAAAAAAAAAAAAAAAAAAACGCAACATCATTAATAAAAATGTGATTATCTTCTGTAATATACTGCCTGTTATATGAAAGTTTACTAAAGTCAGCTAAATAAGTACGAGTTGTTACCTTCAAAAGCAGGATGTCATTATGAAAGGATTCCATGGTGTATTTTGGATGCTGATGGTATGAATCCACTGTGAATCGGACTGAATTATCGTTCTTTTTTCGTAGGTCATGTGCACCTAGCACAACCGTCAGAGCTGGAGCACTGTTAAAAAGACAGGTTTTATTTATCAATAACTTTTTCAAAGTCTGTAATATTCATAAGTATGTTCTGAAGTAACTTTGCAATTACACATCAACTAACTCTCATTAGACTATTAGTAGACTGTTAGGTTAGGGTTAGGGTTACTAGAACAAGTTGACATACTTGCAAAGTTACTTATAGTCAATAGAATGCCTGTTATCAAAATAAACTGTTATCGGATATTTAGCAGGCAGTCTACTAATAGTCTAATGACTGGTTGTTGAAAAGTTACTTAGTTAATTAGTAGAATGTCTAAAGTGGATCAAAATAAAATGTTATATTATCTAATATATATAATTAGCTAAGTTACTACTTGTCTTACTTGTTTCGGCAATGTGCAGCAGTCATGACAAATCTATCAGAGATGAGGAATCCTCCGCAGATATGATGCTCCTTTGTTTGAACAGACACCATGTAAGGTCTGGAGTGGGGTTTTACTTCCCTGCCATTCACTATACCCACATTTACATGAGCTGAGAAAGAGAGATAGTGTTATTATAGTTCCTCCTCACTGTCTTACTGTATGTGCTATAAAACTTGTGTTATTAATATTTCATTTGATCAGTCTCACCAGTGAAGGTCAGGTGTGGCAGCAGAGAGACCAGCAGGAACAGAGAGATGATGGTCATGATGAAGACAATCAGTGAATCAATGAATTCTTGCTGGCTTTTTTTGTATAAATATCATAAGGGGGGAGGAGACACTGAGCTTCCCGTAACTTGTTACTTTCAGTTTGTGGTAACAGCAACTTTGTATAGTAATCAGCAGATAGTAATATTTGATAATACTTTTGGCTTCATGAGGCTTCGGTTGAAGGCTTCAATCGTCAAACCACAAAGATTTGTGCCATTTGTTTAATTTGAAGCCATTAACTTGCAAACAATGCACAGAGCCTTGAGGTCAAAGAAGCAGCATGCAAATCGAGCCTTTTTTTTTCTTTTACTACATGAGATGAAAAGAAAGACATTAGGCTACAGTAATGTTTAGCTAATCATTAATATTGATTTAAGTGATGATAAATTAGTCTTTGGGCTGTTTTCAGCATCACTACATCGCCATCATTCAACTCAACAATTTGAACTAACTAAACCTCAACCGTCATGAGCATGTATTTTTTCTTTTTTTCTACAGTCTATACCTGTAGTCTAGAGGGCACAATGAGTGCATATAAACATGCTTCACACACACTGTGTCTTTTACAGAATACTGTGTGAGTGAGAGACTTACTATCATTATTCAGCCCAATTTTGTGAAGGAGCATTTCATATATACACAGCTAACAGAATATGTTCTAATAACATTTTGCAAATGTTCCTATTAAGTTATGATTTTTTTTACTTTTCTTAATGTTACACCGTAATATTTTCCAAACATTATGGGAATGTTAGCTTTGAATGTTCTCTGAAACAAATAGTAACTTTTAAATCTATTTTTAAAACATATTTTTCTAAATAAACTTGTTCTCAGGTTTCCGATTTTCGTTTTTCTTGAAATAGCATGCAGAGCAAAAGCTGAGTCAGTTTACACTCTTTAGATGGATGTAGTAAAACTTCACACCCATTGTAGCAAAATCTGCCTTTTAGCTCATGAGTTTTAACCAAGTGTCAGACGAAAGCACTGGGCATTAAAAATATGTAAAAAGAGGATGCATGGTGTCACATTTAACACATGCATGTGATCAAATCAAATCAAATCACTTTTATTGTCACATCACCACAGCACAAGTGCCTTGGTGAGTGAAATTCTTGAGAGCGTGCTCCAAACAGTGCAAAAAAACAAAACAGTTTACATATAGACAGTACATATTTACAGACTGTACAGAAGACAATGTGCAAAATACACATACACATACTCAATACACACAGTGTACTATAAAGACAGTCTTAGTTACCAATACACTATGTACACATTTTACATTATGTACACATCTAAACATTGTGATATGTTAAGGGCAACAGATTATAGATTTACAACAGATTAGTTGTGCAGTAGATAGTTGTGCAAAGGTGCAACAGATTATACATATGCAATGTCGTGGATGTGCATTGTATGGTATCCAGTGATAGCAGATAGGTTGTATTATTGCAGTGTGTGCGTGTAGTCCAGTGAACGGCGGTAAAGTGCAGTGCGTGGCATGTTGTGTGAGTGGGAGTGTGATGTAGGGTGAATTAGTTCTGTCTGTTCATTTGCCTGATAGCCTGAGGGAAAAAGCTGTCCCTCAGTCGGCTAGTGCGGGATCGGATGCTGCGGAGACGTCTCCCTGAGGGCAGCAGAGAGAGCAGTCTGTGGGATGGATGGCTGGAGTCCTTGATGATCCTCCTGGCTTTCCTTATACACCGCCTGGTGTAGATGTCCTGGAGGGAGGGAAGCTCACCTCCAACGATGTGGCGGGCAGTTCGCACAACTCTTTGCAGAGCTTTGCGGTTGCCAGCGGTGCTGTTTCCAAACCAGGCGGTGATGCAGCCGGTCAGGATGCTCTCCACAGTGCAGGTGTAGAAGGATCTGAGGATGCTGGGGCTCATTCCAAACTTCCTCAGCCGTCTCAGGAAGAAGAGGCGCTGATGTGCCTTCTTCAGCACTGCGTCTGTGTGAGTGGACCATGTGAGATCCTCGGTGATGTGAACGCCGAGGAACTTAAAGCTGTTTACCCTCTCCACAGGTGTCTTGTCGATGGAGATGGGTGTGTGTTCTCTGCTCTGTCTCCTGAAATCCACCACCAGCTCCTTGGTCTTGTCGATGTTGAGTGAGAGGTGGTTCTCCTGGCACCATTTAGTCAGGGTACTCACCTCCTCTCTGTAGGCCGTCTCATCGTTGTCGATGATCAGGCCTATCACCGTTGTGTCATCGGCAAATTTGACGATGACGTTGGAGCTGTGTGTAGCTGTACAGTCGTGTGTGTACAGGGAGTACAGGAGTGGGCTGAGAACGCAGCCCTGCGGGGCACCAGTGTTGAGGATCAGGGGAGATGAAGTGTAGTTGCCCATTCTGACCACCTGACTTCTGCCTGTCAGGAAGTCCAGGATCCAGCTGCACAGAGATCTGTTCAGTCCCAGAGTCTGGAGCTTCGCAACCAGTGTGGCAGGCACTATGGTGTTAAATGCTGAACTATAATCCACGAACAGCATCCTCACATAGGTGTTCTTATTTTCCAGGTGGGAGAGAGCAGTGTGCAGGGTGAAGGCAATAGCGTCGTCTGTGGAACGGTTTCTGCGGTATGCAAATTGTAGTGGGTCCAGTGAGGCAGGCAGCACAGAGCAGATGTGGTCTCTGATGAGCTTCTCAAAACACTTGCTGAAGATGGGTGTCAGAGCAACGGGCCTCCAGTCGTTCAAGCATGTGATTTTATTTTTCTTTGGTATGGGCACAATGGTGGATTTTTTGAAGCATGAGGGAACCACAGACAGAGAGAGGGACAGATTGAAGATGTCTGTAAAAACCCCGGCTAGTTGGTAAGCGCATGCTTTGAGCACACGGCCTGGGATGCCATCCGGGCCCACAGCTTTGCGGATGTTCAACCGTTTGAAGGATCGAGTTACATCCGCGACAGAAAGGGATAGTGGACTCACCTCTTCTGCAGCAGCCGTGGGAGCGCACTCTGTGTGGGCGGTGTTATGAGCCTCGAAACGAGCATAAAAGGTATTCAACTCATCCGGTAGAGAGGCCGCAATGTTCACAGTAGCTGGTTTATTCCCTTTAAAACCTGTGATGTTGTTGATGCCCTGCCACATGCTTCTTGGGTTGTTGTTGTTGAATTGTTCTTCAACTTTGTTTTTATATTGTCGTTTGGCTGCTTTGATGGATCTCCTGAGATCGTAACTGGCTTGTTTCCGATCGTCAGTGTTTCCGGATTTAAAGGCAGATGTCCGCGCTGACAAGGCTGAATGTCCGCGCTGACAAGGCTGATCGAACATCGCTGTTAATCCACGGTTTTTGGTTGGGGTAGATGCGTATTGTTTTGGTCGGAATTACATCCTCTATACACGTCCGTATGAAACACGTTACAGAATCTGAGTACGCCTCTATGTCGTCATCAGATGCTGCCCGGAACATGTCCCAGTCCACGTGATCAAAACAGTCCTGAAGTATAGCGTCCGATTGGTCCGACCAGCATTGAACTGTCCTGAGGGCGGGTGCTTCTCGTTTCAGTTTCTGCCTATAAGCAGGCAGAAGCAAAACGGAGGAGTGATCCGATTTGCCGAAAGGTGGGCGGGGGAGGGATTTGTAAGCGTCCCGGAAGGGGGAGTAGCAATGGTCCAGTACACGATCACCACGCGTGTTGATGGTGATGTGTTGAAAGTATTTTGGAGCTATTGTTCTGAAGTTGGCTTTATTAAAGTCCCCCGTAATAATAAACGCTGCATCTGGGTGCGCGGTTTCCTGCTCGCTTATATTTCCGTACAGTTCCCTGAGTGCCTGGTCTGTGTTGGCTTGAGGAGGAATGTATACAGCTGTGATTATGATCGCTGTAAATTCCCTCGGTAGCCAGAATGGACTACACAGAAGCATATGAAATTCCAGATCAGGGGAGCAGAAGGATTTAATAGAGTGTAGATTCCTTTCATCACACCACGAGTTGTTGATGTAGAAACAAACGCCCCCACCTTTGCTTTTCCCGGTGAGCTCTTTCGTTCTGTCCGAGCGGTGCACGGAGAACCCCGTAAGCTCGATGGCTGAGTCTGGAACCATTGCAGACATCCAGGTTTCTGTGAGGCAAATAACGCAGCATTCCCTTGTTTCTCGTTGGTATGAGATGCGCGCACGCAGTTCACAGAGTTTGTTATCCAGTGACTGAACGTTAGCCATCAAAATGGTTGGAAGAGGAGGTCGAAAGGCACGGCGTCTCAGTCTGACGAGAACACCAGCTCTCTTCCCTCTTTTCCGGCTGCGTTTCTTTCGTCGTGGTCGTGCGTTCCAGACAAAGGGCTCTGATGCGGTGTCTGTAAACAATCCACCGGCGTTCAGGAACTCAAAGTCCGGTTTGCGTTGCGCGACGTAAGAACCGATGTTTAAAAGCGTGTCTCTATCGTAGACAGTTATACTAACAACATCTAACACGTAAAACAACAAAAAAACAAACAAAACATACGAAAACCTGCAGAGTTTTCTCGGAGCTCGCAACACGGCTGCCATCCTCGGCGCCATCTTGGATCATCCTTTTGAGCTCTATCTCTCTCTCAACCAAGACAAACTTTTAATATACATGGGATGAAAATAAACAATTATGAGCCATCTAAGCATGATAGGTGCTATGTTTGTGGTCTTTGTAAAAGTAGGGCTGCCATTAAATTACATAATCAGATTACAGTTATTCCTTATGGATTAAATGATTACATATTATTCATAAAATGTCAGAAAATTATTCATAATTTACTGATTCTCCCTAATGCTTCTTTTTCTATTTTAAAGTTTCCTTGCCAAAAATCCTACTGTGAGTCATACCATTTAGCTTTGACTATATTCACAATATATAATGGCCATGTATATGTCATGCAAGTAATAATGTGACAGTTTCATGATGTTGTATTGTAATATTAAGGACCACTTGGTCCTTACTGGTGCTTGACATGTGATACATGTATTAGAAGATTTGGAAATATTTTTGATTAAGCACTACACATATTCTTGTGTTATCATGTCAATTAACATTTCCAATTATGTTGATCCATGGAAGAACTACTGAGATCCTAGTACAGTCAACACAAACTCATCAGAGATGAGGAATCCTCCACAGATATGGTGCCAGTTCTTCTGAAGAGAAACCATGTAAGGTCTGGAGTGGGGTTTTGCTTCTGTGCCGTTCACTATACCCACATTCACACGAGCTGAGAGAGAGATAGAGCTGTAAATCAGCTTATTTGGTACATACCAGTTAAACATTATTTAAAAATCAGTGTAATATGCTGTTAATCAGTCTCGCCAGTGAAGGTCAGGTGTGGCAGCAGATAGGTCAGCAGGAGCAGAGAGATGATGGTCATGATGAAGACAATCAGTGAGTGTTTTGCAGTAGAAATAGAGTATAAATATAAGAGTGGGTGGAGACTCAGCTTGTGATGTAATTCAAAAATACCGAAATTCAGGAATCGTCAGCCAGCTGAATATCTAGATAGTGTTGTGTATGTTTATATGACTACCAATGAATTGGATGCTACACTTTATTAAAAACTCGTTGGATATATACTAAATATCTTCTAATCTACTTTTTGGCTTTAATAAAATTTTCCTAAGAAACAGGCAAGAATGAATACAGTAGGCTGTCCACCATGATTTCTGTTCTTTCCGACAACAAAGCACTTAAACACAACAAACTCATAATTACAACTTCAGAAGTGGGAAGTAGGAAGTTTCTGATAGCCCATAAAGGCAGCATTACTGTTTTTTTTGTTTGTTTGTTTTGTCATTTCTGCCCTTGTTAATTGGTTGTCAAGTTTGTTCATTTGATTTCATCATCATGTTCAGGTGTGTGTCATTAGCTCCCCTACTTAAATTCCGATCTCTTTGTCATTGTCTGTCTCATCTTTCCAAAGTTGTTTTGAACTGCCTTTTTCTCTCTTGGATTTACCCTGTTTCAATTATTAAAGCCTGTCTGTAACCTTCCTCATTGTGTTCATGTGTACTACAACACAGTGTTGTGACACCAGTCTTAAGTCACCATATCATTCTAATATGCTAATAAATTCTAATTCTAATAAAATGTTTGTTATTATTATCAATGTTAAAAACCATTATGATAATTAATGTTTTTGTGGAAATTGATACATGTTTAAGGATTTTATTTGAATAGAAAGTTTAAAAGTACAGCATCTTTTACTGACCCCAAACTTTTGAACAATGGTGTATATTTTCCTTAATTAGAAAAAATATATATATTTCTTGCATAGTCAGTGGGCATGTACTTTTGCCTTTATTTTCAATAGCATTCTATAAATGTTTATGATGGTTGTCTTCAAATATCAAATTTCATATCTGGTTTAACCCTTGTGCACACTTATGGACATATTTGTCCATAAGTCTATTAGCAATAGACTTATTAGCAATAGAAAGCCTATTAGCAATTTTTGCAATTAATAGGCTTTCATTCTGTTGGCAAGGCTTCGAAATTTCATTTTTTACTATTTTTTACCAGATGGTGCCATTTTTTCAGGTTTGGTCTATAAAGGGTCTATAAAGCAAATACTTGCTTTATTCCTGTTTTCTGCTTCTGCATATTATAGAGCCAATTAGATAAATAATGCAGCTATAATTGTGTGGGTGTGTTGGTATGGATGTCTGAGTGTGGTTTGTATGTGTGTCATAAAAAAAAAAAATGTGTGTATGTGCATGTGTGTTCTTGTAAAATTTGAGAGAGAAAAACTCTACTGCAAATCACAAATCCAACCACTGTTTACACCAGCGGAGTTTTGCTGGCATCTAATGGGGAAAATTTGGTACTGCGTCCAAACAAAATCTTACTGAAAGCTAATTTTTTTGAGATATCAATCTCAAATTTGGAACACAACTTGTTTAGATTTATGGCTTTGATTTTCTAGCAGGTTTAGAGTTCAACATGTTTCATATATAAAATATTCATAAAATAAAAAATAAAATATTGTTCATAAATCATTTTCATAAACTTAAACCTGTTTAACTTTTGTTTGGTTTCACTTTTTAAACTTTTTTAACTTCAACAATAATCCGCCATGGGTCTTCTTTAAAATGAGACCAAACATAAGTCTGTGTTCCCAAGCTTCCAATTTTTATGACCGTTTTTTTGACATGGACATTTTTGTCCACTATGGACCTAAGTGTAACTTTTTTTTATTGATGCACAAGGGTTAAAATACCAATTCTTATTCATTTAAATCTTTACACACTGTATCAATGTATATTATGTTTATTAAAAGAAGATTTAGGGGGGACATTAACTCAACACCTCCCCCCCATAAAATCACCCCATTCTATCTGCAAGATTCAATTGACATCTCCAGTTATGTTATTTATCCATGGAAGATATGCTGAAATCTTAATATAAACTTCAGGTAGCTTTGGTGAATTGCAGAGATCAGGGTCACCGAAAGATGTGACACCAACTGCAGTGTCTCCACAAACCAAAGGACCTCCTGAATCCCCCTGTTAAGAAACAGATCAACACTTCAGTCACATACTGTCATAATTCATAACTAACTCTTGTTTAAACAATAAGATCTGGTGAATCAAATATTGTTTACATACATCGCAGCTTCCTCCATCTCCATATACACACATCATCTGTGAAGCTGAAAAGTCTTCCTTCCCCCATTTGCTTTCACATTCTATATTATTCATGACCTTCACGTTTGTCTCCATGAGATGATTGCTTCTCTTGCCATTAGTTTCTAAAAGTCCCCAGCCTGCAATACTGCAAACAGAACCTGCTTCGATATCGCCTTCTTCCGCTGGTATTGATATCCACGTGATATTGTTGTTTAGTTGTACATTTTTTTCTAACTGTAAAAAAAAAAAAAAAAAAAAAACGCAACATCATTAATAAAAATGTGATTATCTTCTGTAATATACTGCCTGTTATATGAAAGTTTACTAAAGTCAGCTAAATAAGTACGAGTTGTTACCTTCAAAAGCAGGATGTCATTATGAAAGGATTCCATGGTGTATTTTGGATGCTGATGGTATGAATCCACTGTGAATCGGACTGAATTCTCGTTCTTTTTTCGTAGGTCATGTGCACCTAGCACAACCGTCAGAACTGGAGTACTGTTAAAAAGACAGGTTTTATTTATCAATAACTTTTTCAAAGTCTGTAATATTCGTAAGTATGTTCTGAATTAACTTTGCAATTACACATCAACTAACTCTCATTAGACTATTAGTAGACTGTTAGGTTAGGGTTAGGGTTACTAGAACAAGTTGACATACTTGCAAAGTTACTTATAGTCAATAGAATGCCTGTTATCAAAATAAACTGTTATCGGATATTTAGCAGGCAGTCTACTAATAGTCTAATGACTGGTTGTTGAAAAGTTACTTAGTTAATTAGTAGAATGTCTAAAGTGGATCAAAATAAAATGTTATATTATCTAATATATATAATTAGCTAAGTTACTACTTGTCTTACTTGTTTCGGCAATGTGCAGCAGTCATGACAAATCTATCAGAGATGAGGAATCCACCGCAGATATGATGCTCCTTTGTTTGAACAGACACCATGTAAGGCCTGGAGTGGGGTTTTGCTTCCCTGCCATTCACTATACCCACATTTACATGAGCTGAGAAAGAGAGATAGTGTTATTATAGTTCCTCCTCACTGTCTTACTGTATGTGCTATAAAACTTGTGTTATTAATATTTCATTTGATCAGTCTCACCAGTGAAGGTCAGGTGTGGCAGCAGAGAGACCAGCAGGAACAGAGAGATGATGGTCATGATGAAGACAATCAGTGAATCAATGAATTCTTGCTGGCTTTTTTTGTATAAATATCATAAGGGGGGAGGAGACACTGAGCTTCCCGTAACTTGTTACTTTCAGTTTGTGGTAACAGCAACTTTGTATAGTAATCAGCAGATAGTAATATTTGATAATACTTTTGGCTTCATGAGGCTTCGGTTGAAGGCTTCAATCGTCAAACCACAAAGATTTGTGCCATTTGTTTAATTTGAAGCCATTAACTTGCAAACAATGCACAGAGCCTTGAGGTCAAAGAAGCAGCATGCAAATCGAGCCTTTTTTTTTCTTTTACTACATGAGATGAAAAGAAAGACATTAGGCTACAGTAATGTTTAGCTAATCATTAATATTGATTTAAGTGATGATAAATTAGTCTTTGGGCTGTTTTCAGCATCACTACATCGCCATCATTCAACTCAACAATTTGAACTAACTAAACCTCAACCGTCATGAGCATGTTTTTTTTCTTTTTTTCTACAGTCTATACCTGTAGTCTAGAGGGCACAATGAGTGCATATAAACATGCTTCACACACACTGTGTCTTTTACAGAATACTGTGTGAGTGAGAGACTTACTATCATTATTCAGCCCAATTTTGTGAAGGAGCATTTCATATATACACAGCTAACAGAATATGTTCTAATAACATTTTGCAAATGTTCCTATTAAGTTATGATTTTTTTACTTTTCTTAATGTTACACCGTAATATTTTCCAAACATTATGGGAATGTAAGCTTTGAATGTTCTCTGAAACAAATAGTAACTTTTAAACCTATTTTTAAAACATATTTTTCTAAATAAACTTGTTCTCAGGTTTCAGATTTTCGTTTTTCTTGAAATAGCATGCAGAGCAAAAGCTGAGGCAGTTTACACTCTTTAGATGGATGTAGTAAAACTTCAAACCCATTGTAGCAAAATCTGCCTTTTAGCTCATGAGTTTTAACCAAGTGTCAGACGAAAGCACTGGGCATTAAAAATATGTAAAAAGAGGATGCATGGTGTCACATTTAACACATGCATGTGATATTTAAAAGACAAACTTTTAATATACATGGGATGAAAATAAACCATTATGAGCCATCTAAGCATGATAGGTGCTATGTTTGTGGTCTTTGTAAAAGTAGGGCTGCCATTAAATTACATAATCATATTACAGTTATTCCTTATGGATTAAATGATTACATATTATTCATAAAATGTCAGAAAATTATTCATAATTTACTGATTCTCCCTAATGCTTCTTTTTCTATTTTAAAGTTTCCTTGCCAAAAATCCTACTGTGAGTCATAACCATTTAGCTTTGACTATATTCACAATATATAATGGCCATGTATATGTCATGCAAGTAATAATGTGACAGTTTCATGATGTTGTATTGTAATATTAAGGACCACTTGGTCCTTACTGGTGCTTGACATGTGATACATGTATTAGAAGATTTGGAAATATTTTTGATTAAGCACTACACATATTCTTGTGTTATCATGTCAATTAACATTTCCAATTATGTTGATCCATGGAAGAACTGCTGAAATCCTAGTACAGTCAACACAAACTCATCAGAGATGAGGAATCCTCCACAGATATGGTGCCAGTTCTTCTGAAGAGAAACCATGTAAGGTCTGGAGTGGGGTTTTGCTTCTGTGCCGTTCACTATACCCACATTCACACGAGCTGAGAGAGAGATAGAGCTGTAAATCAGCTTATTTGGTACATACCAGTTAAACATTATTTAAAAATCAGTGTAATATGCTGTTAATCAGTCTCGCCAGTGAAGGTCAGGTGTGGCAGCAGATAGGTCAGCAGGAGCAGAGAGATGACGGTCATGATGAAGACAATCAGTGAGTGTTTTGCAGTAGAAATAGAGTATAAATATAAGAGTGGGTGGAGACTCAGCTTGTGATGTCAGTAACATTGAGAGTAAGAAGATAAATTCTTGTTAAGCCTTGTGGACTCATGTCCAAAACTGAAACTTTTGGACAAAAACTTGTTTACTTGAAACTTGTTACTATTGTGTTTGCACCTCATCTAGCAAGCATCAATAGACACTGGCGTCTGTGAAAAAAGCGAAGCCCAAAGTACCTTTAAGGCAAGTCAGTTCACTCTATTGGCCAACTGTGCAATGTGCTGAGCCACTTTTTTCCTACATAGTTAGCACATATAAATACAGTACACATATTTAATAATTAAAAAGTAAGACTGATTTAGTGATTCTATAACGTATTTCAAATCACCAATATAATCTGGAGAAAAAAAAATCTCAGTCTTCAAAAATGAATTTTTGTCATTTCCACACATAATCATACAGGGGGCACAATTTTATAGCTTGTGCTTTATGTTGCAATACATTCTTTCTGTCAGAAGAGGGCTCTATAAACACATCTGATTTAAGTTTTAGATTGGCTAGGCCCCAGACAGTGCAAAATGCCACAGAAAGTGACCAGTGTTAAATTATATAAAATAGATGCAGAAATGTGCCTAGTAAAACATACTGTTTTTTTTATGTGGTTAAGTTACAAAATGTGTCTGTAAAGATATTAACTGCTTCTGAAAATAAACTTTAGGGTGCAAATAACCTTTTATTTTCTTCTTGTATTGATTTCTTTCATTTCCTTTCCTTTATTTAAATTTACTTGGATAGTTATGATTCTGGTTACATAAATATCAGCATTTTAATATGATTCCTTTGATAGACGTGGAGGCCAGCCCAGATCAAATTATGATATTTTCTGAAGCCAAAGGCTTAACTATATATCTGACAGAATGTGCACTAGGGCTGTCAAAAAAAATCGAATTTCGAATATTCGTCGAATTAAAAAAAAAATCCACATTGGAATGCAAAACGTTGCATTCGAATTTTAGGTGTGCGTCAGGCAGCCTCAGTGGCGCACGAGATGCGATGAAGATGTAGCAGTCGCGTAGCTACGGGTGGGCCTGGGTTGGCCTCATCTGTGGCCCACCCAATGAGAAGTTGGTAATTTTCCAAATGGATGCAATTTATTAAACGATACTAATAAATGTCTTATTTCACTGTAATTTTATATATTTATTAAAAAATATAAAACGCTTGCTTTCATGGTCAATTGCAGGTCGTTTCTTAGTTTCCCTTCTTCCTATAGGTGCATCACACTTGTCAAAATGATGATGATTCGTCCGTTTCTGTTAGTCCCACCCACCCACAATGTTATGTTTACGACGTAAGGATATAATAGTAAAATACGCGCGTTTGTGGAGTTAAATTTGAAAATAGCCGAGTTGAGCAATCATAAATCAGATCAATTCTTTAAAAAGTAAAAGTCTTAGCAATAAATCCGGACCTTCTTCAAATGAAACCCGACAGACCACCTGCAGGTGCTGGATTTATCGATTTATCGAAACTTCTGAACCAAGCGTGTTTGAAGCATCATATTAGCATAGGTACAGTGTTTGATCCGCTAAAAATATGCGTCCTTTGTGGAAAGAAACACATAAACATTGTGCTAGATCCTAGTCGCCAAAACAAACTGCATAATTTGCAGCTGCGCACATTTCTGCGGTCCTCGATGTGCGTGAACTGACAGAGATGTTTGATTATGAAAACCCCGTTGTTTCAGACTGAGGTAATGCTTTTTAATAAACTTCCTTTAGTTATCGTTAGTTAATGCATTAACTGACATTAGAAATACATTTGTTACCGTGTTTATTCATCTTTGTTAACCAGCTCAGGCAAATGTTAACAGATACAACTTTGAATTTTAATAATGTCCTAAATTTTGAAATGAACATTAATATAACAAATTACTAATGTTAATGCATGCTTTAGAAGTACTGTGTAATGAACCTTGGTGCTGTATTTTGTGTTGGCAATTTGACATGCAGTTTTCATATGCTACACACTTGGCCCACCCACTTAAACATTTCTGGCTATGCTAGTGAGATGTAGGTAGGTGTCATTGCATTTTCATGCTTTTTTAACTTATCCAGTTGAACCCGCTGGATACATTGTTCATTCAAAATACTGCGGAAAAAGAGAACATCAATGCGGAGATGATGTTGTTTACGTCAAAACTGAAACCAAGCCGTTCACACAGAACGAAAATTTATCACATTTTCTAGAGGGACATCTATCAGCGTTGCACTCACGTCTCGCAAAAGAGAGTCGAATATTTAGATAGCGATTTAAAATTATTGTAAATTCAACTTTGAAAAAAACATGTCTCAACTTTATGGCTGAACGGGTCTCTCCCCATTCCACTGCATCTCATGGTTTTAAATGATTTAAAATTAAATTAACGTTACTCTTTGTGATTGGTTTTCCGTGCTTTGTATTAAACTGTGTATACATGATGCTGTTTTGTTTCTAATTGTTTAAGCAATTTAATTAATAATTATATATGGTTAAACATTATTTTAATGATGATAGTCGTGTTATTTTATGCTATGAATAACCGTGAATTAGTAATATTTAGCTCGATGCGCCCTCCTGTGGCCTCAGGGGAGAAGCCAAAAGCTTTTTTTCCTCTAACTGAAATTATGCCTTTTAAAATTCGAATATAATTCGAATTTTGATCATATTTAGGTACAAAATTCGAATTTAGTTTTTCAGCCATTTTGACAGCCCTAATGTGTACACACCCCTGTCTGCTTGATATGACTCATTTTTAAATGCTATTAGTCCAGTCAATAATATATCTGGAAATGAATAGGCTCCGACAAACCAGACGGAACCAGTATGTGCATCTGATAAAGCCATCAGTATCAAGTGATCTTCACTGTCAGAAAAAAATTATGGCAGACAGATGAAGCTGAAACCTGATTGGCTAATGCACTCAGTGTGTCTCATACTCTCCCAAAGGAAAGTGTCCAAAATAAATGGACTGGTCAATGCTAGACAAGCTTATTTTACAAAATGTGTTTGATTGGAGGAAAAGAAACTGATGAAAACCTAACTTTAAACATTTGCGAGGGAAAATACAACTTGCTGTTCAGAAATATCACAGTCCAGATGGTGACAGAAGATAGAATATCTAAGCTAAGAACCTCTCATACACTAGACAAATGGCAGAGATTTGGCATGATTGAGGATTCACGCCAGTGTTAATCCTGTCCAGGCAGTTACAGACGTTCGTTAAGGAGGCGGTTTTCGTTATTATTTCCCCCAAGGTAAAGATAAATGCTTTTAATTAGCACGTCAGTTACTGTTGACGAAAACATGCCAAGAAAAATAACACAGCAAGATATTAACAATGTTTTTAATTGACCCACTTAAGTTGCGTAAAGTGAAGCCGATCAGTGAATGAACAATAGTAAGCATAAACTTATATATGAATAAAACAACGCAAATGCATAAGTGAACTTGAATTAAGTTACACGCTAGTCTGTGTAAGTCCCGTCGTGAATATACTCTTTCCGTAACAACGTGCTAAAACAAGGACAATAAAGTATAGGAATTACAGTAATGTAGGCTATAGTGTAAGCTAATTATTATTTTATTTTAGGAGCTCAGGTTTTCACAAGTGAAGTTTAAATTAATATGTAAAATGTCAATATTTGGTTAGTTGATTTTTACTAAATACTATTCTTGTTGACTGAAATTGGATGCCTTTTTAGTCAGAGTAAAATTGGCTAAAATGAATGAATATGACATGGCAAAATATTGACTAAATTTAAAGGATATTTTCGTCAAAAGACAAAAACTGATGTGAAAATTAATACTATTTGATCCCCAACCCATCTTACGCCTTTTCCAGTACCTCAAAAGCCAAAGACAACTTTACGATGCTGACTGGGATGGCAGCCAATATAAGGCCTGCTTCAACTGCCCAACACCTATAACAATGGACAGCAACCCCTCCTCATGGCAGCCTGTTCAACCCACTCGCCAGCGTTTGGCTTGCCCACAGGCATTCTGGGAATGCCAAAATGGTGCAGAAGTCTGTGGAGACTTTGTGGTGGCGGCACATACCGCGACAGTGGCATGGCGGGGTTCATGAGGGCCACGAGACGCTCGCACCACTCCAGGATTCATGTGCGTCCAGTCACTTCAGACAACACACACTAATCCTTGACGTGATGACAATCGACGCTGTGATGAATCTTGTCGTGACTGCCAAGGTTGAGAGAAAGAGAGCGACCGCAAGAGGAAAAGAACGAGGGGTTTCTGAAAGTCGTGTTTTTTCAGCCTGAGAGTCATGCAACAACTCATTTTAACTGCCATCCTAAACTGTCTCACACAGATGCAATGTTGTAACGCCAGGCTCTTTGACACACTTGAAAAAGCCATCATGCTATATTTAATGAACATATTGGCCTCAAAGTAAGTAGAGGATGGACAAAATGAAATGCAGAAAAGAAATATCGAATTGCCTACGAAACTGGATCGATTTCAAAGCAACCCTGAGAGTTGCCCCAACAAATTGAGGTGAATTTAGATTCTGTTCATTCCTGTCTCTAAATCAGCGAGCTGTTCGTGAGGTGAACTTGATTTACATTGAAAACACTGAACAGGTTCACTGGTTATTAGTTGCAAATGTTGATCCTGCAGATATTTTCTTTGGCCTTTAGGTCGATTATAAATGGAACAGATTGAAAAAACATCAAGAAAGAGAAGAGGAGAGCAAGAAAAGAGGAGAGAACGAAAATACAGCTGTTTATCACAAGACTGTAATGGTGCAATTTGAATAAATAATTGATGGCAGATGGGTAGAGTGTTGACAAAACATGTTGAAAAACATTTTTGGTGAAGCTTGGCCAAGGGGTTGGTTAACATGATCCCTCTGCGACTGTCTGGTAGAAGCTTTTTTTTAGGTACTTTATATTAATATAATGTATATATGAAATGTAAGACAGGGAAGCTCACTGTCTTTGAAATCTGAACAATCAAACTGCCACCACTGTCTAAAAATGGAAGAAGACAGAAGATGTCTTCACCAAGCTTTCCATGGTCTTGTCCTCTATTTTCTCAGGCATTCCATCCTGATTTTCCACAGAGACGTTTTGCGGGCAGTTTTAGCATTGATCAAAGGTCCATAGCTTTGATCTTTCGTCCTAGTGCTGCCAAAAGATCACTCCGGTCTCTCTGGCGAGCGAACTGACAGGACAGTAGACCAACAATGATAATTACAGGCTCCTCTTTGTTTCTTTCTGTGTCTTTCAAGCAAAAAAAATAAATAAATGGCATAAACAGACACTCTGCTCTACAGCCTGAATTCCTGGCCTGTTGCACGGAGAGAGAGAAAAAAGAAAAACTGAAGTGATTTTACTCTTTAGACAATGAAGAGTATAGATTAAAAGAGAATATAGTGTTTCTGCATGATAATAAGCTGGTGTCTCTATTCAGCTTTGCTCTCATGTACATTAATACTAAATGGTATCTTAAAGTGAATCCTCTCTTTTTTAAAGCATGTTCTTAAATATATGTGCAGGGCTTAAAATAAAGGGCAGTTTTGGAAGATCGTGTAGGAACCCATACCTTCCTCCAAGACTTTTGAAGACATCAAGGGTTCTTCCAGGAATCCCATCATAAGGGAAAGGTTTTGAGGTACTTGAAATATATTATGAAGTTCCTTGAGCACAAAATGGGATATTTGAGTTTTGAGGGACCTTCAAGCAGATTCTTACATGTTCTCCTAAACGTTCCGCTAGTGTGGCAGTTAATTGTCCTTTTATTTTTACATTGTAGGTCCAAAAAAGAATTCTCATATCATGAACCATTTGTGGCTGTTTAAGACTCTAGAGTTGACCTACTGTAGGTTCTTGATGAGCATATTGGTTTCTGAACATGTTTTATAAGAACCAGAGGATAAATATTCTTTGTGCAACAGTTTAAGGCTAAAAACCCTTTTAGATGCCTTGGCCTTCTATTTTGTGTGATTTTCCTTCTGAATAGAGCTTTTCTACAGTCTTCCAAGCTTTGCAGCCCAAGTGTGACCATATCATGAAGTTTTGTTGGATCATTATGTCAAAAGTAGTAGCATTAAGAATTTCCGTTGTCATTAAACCTGCAAATAAGATGAGAATCAATGAGGCTAATAAACCACAGCACTCTTGTAATATAATATATACACACAGACTTCAGCATACCCCATTAGTTTCATCACCTTGTTCAAACACATATAACTACACAAAATGTCAACCAACATTTCACACAGTGAATAAAATCCTTTTACTTTTTGACTAACAGGCGAGATGGGCATAGAAGTCTCCGGAGCTTTTTAGCGACTGCCAGCAACAGGTGAAAGCAGACCCCTGTTTTGACTCAAACAGATGAAGCTTCCATTAGCGCGGCTAGAATTCCGCCTTTTTGGACAGCATCTTTAGACTTTTTGCCACGGCTAACCACTCAGCAGGTGATGCTGATCATTAGTAGGCAGAACATGCAGTTGTGGTCGGTGGCATGCGGAGGGAGCCAGATTCTCACCGATACATGGAGCAGACTGTGGTTGCGAAGGACAAAACATAGACAATAACATCACAACCGAACAGTAGAGTTTAAAATGTTGAAATATATTAAATGTTCTATTTTACGACAAGTTGTGAAAAGAAAACATGTTAATGTGACAGTAAGAATACATGGGTATAAAACACCTTTTCAGAGCGTTACAGGAAGTCTGTTAAGCTAAAAGTTGTTCTGAGTACTTAATCTATTTGCATTTGCCTGACTTTTTGTCTATATGTATATTGTATATTCTTCTATTTTGCATTATTGGTCTTTACAGTGCATGTTGGCAGGGTAATATGTGAGAATCTTGTTGTTACACCATTCCAGTTACAAGAAATTAATTAGCGATTTAAAAAAAAAAAATAAGTCACAATTTTTTCTGTACTTAAATGACTTTCATACTGATACTGTAGCTGCCAAGTTCTTATTTCAAGATGCAACAGTTTGTTTTGGATGTTTTTGTTTTTTCAAACAATCACTTTCTGTAGTTGCTTTTGAAAAATGACCAGTCACCAACTGTGATGTTCAGCCCAGTCTCATGAAAAAAAAAAAAATGTGCATGGTGGCAGTTTTTCAGAATTATATTGCATTGGTTTTTAAGTGTATCATTGCAGTTCCCAAGTGAAATGGTGCGTTTAGTTTTCACCGGAACAAATGAACGTGACTCAATTCACTTTCACTGGTTCCTACGATTAAGGCTAGATGGTATACAGATTCATCTACTAGGCATGCACATATCAATATAGCATCAATTTTGTCACAATGTACAACAATATTTCCTGTTTTTGCATTATTGTAAGGGGTAGGTTTAGGGTTGGGGTAGGTGTAGACGTTAATAAAACACAATCTAATAGGTAGAAAATTGTATTTATTGTAGCTTCCGGTCTTAGCGGAGTCCCTTCTAGCCACAACCGGTTCCTACAGACATATCGCAGCAAGTCGGAAACGAAATGTCAGGTGAATGGTGCTAAAAGTTGAATTCTCTATTGACTGCGAAATGAAAACATATCCCCTACACTAAACCCTTCTAACAGTGTGAGCAAAAAGCAAGTGTGAGATTAAAACTACACCGAAACAACCATGACATATTATCTTGTTTCTATACTACACTTTGAGGTCATCCGTTGAGTGTCGTGTTTCACATATTTGAACATACACACTGCTGTTTATAAGATTTTTTTCATGTCTTATGCTCACCAAGGCTGAATTTATTTGATCAAAATACTGTAAAACAGTAATATTGACAACCATTACCGTTTAAAGGAACTGTTTTCTATTTTAGCATATTTTAAAATTTAATTTATTGCTGAATTCAAAGTTGAATTTTCACATGATCCTTCAGAAATCATTTTAATATGCAGATTTTGTGCTCCAAAAACATTTCTCGTTATTATAAATGTTGAAAACAGTTGTGCTGCTTAATATTTTTGTAAAAACCATGATCTTTTTTTTCAGGATTCTTTGATTAACAATATTTAAAAGAACAGGATTAATTTAAAATGGAAATCTTTTCTTATAAATGTCTTCACTGTCACCTTTGACCAAGTCGACCATGTGTCCTTGCCGAATAAAAGTATTAATTTATTTTAAAATAAAGTAAAAATATACTAACGCCAAACTTTTGAATTGTAGAGCTGGTTATGTGATGCAAACATTAAAATGTTATAGATCATACAGTGTGGTAAAAGTTTTGAGAGTTTCTTTGTCTTAAGATGAGAAGAGCACAGTCTTTTATAATGGACAAAATGCCTCATAATCATAATTTGTGTTAAAAGGAATAAAAGGGTGTCACCGTTTTACTGCCACTAGTGTTCATTTCAGTTGGAAACTGCAGTGAATTGTATGTACAGTATGTTTTTTTACAATGAGACTAGGTTGGTGATGTCAGTCAGAAATCTGCCATAACAGGATAACAGATAGATGCAGTAAATGCCTAGTTAACTCAACAATAACATTAATACGTAACCTGTATATACATAATTTTAACACCCTTGCTTTAAACTGTACTGGGTCTTAAGCTGAGCCAGAAGACAGAGTAATAAGTTAATGTACTGTGCGACAGTACTCAACCCCCCCAAAAAAAAAGACAGAACTTAATAACATTTAATAAGTCCCCATCAAATGCAGATGGCATAGCATTGCTCATGAGGAAGAGTCCAGCTATGTGGCCAGCATAGGGAGGAAATGAGTAGATGGGTGTCTCCGTCTAGCTTTGTGGCCTCTGCGGGGTTTCCCTCGGCCATTCAGCGAAACGAACATCTGCCTCCCCCTGTGCTTCCAGCGCAGGGAGGCGTAGGTGTTATAGCCGTTCTCTTCGATGCGCTCTTTGAACTTGCAGCTGGGGCTGTATCTGACCTGCAACGAGTCAAATAAAGAGTGCAGCTTGAGTCACTACTCGAACTGTGTTGTTGACAACATCAAAACGTTTACAGTAGTTTAGTACATCTTTTTTACATACTTGTCTTTTGACAGAAATATTCTTTAATTTTAGTCAGTATTTCATTGTCAAATACATTCTTTTAAATTCAGTTTTCATCTAGATAACTAAAATGGCATCGGAAGTAATTGATGAAAGTAACATTTTAGTTGACATGACAGCATTATGTGTATTGTCTTCGTATATGCTTACAAAATTCAAAAACAAATTCAACATTAATTTTGTTTGCAACATTAAGAGTCCGTTTACTGATATGATGATTGAAAATAAATAACTGCTAAGAGCTGACTCAAATGACCAGATCCACTCTTGACTTGATAGTAGCTGTATTTTCTAACATTTTTAGTAGCAAGTAAACAAGACATCCTTTTTAAAGGCCATTGCACACTGAGTCTGAAATTGTATGTGTTTTTCTGGTTTTTTTCGTATCCGTCATCCTCTCCTATCAAAATACTTGTTACGGATGCGAAAACGCAGAAAATCAAACCTAATGCAAATTTTTTTATGACGGACAAAAGTTTCGGAGGCAGTGTGTAAATGTGATTGACACAACATGAGGTCGTATTTATTTTTCAACGTGCGAAATTTCGGACGAAAATTTCGGACTGGCCAAAATATACTTCAGATATATGCTAAATATATGTTGTAAACAGTTCAACTTAATGGAAATATATAGAATATATCAAATAGTGAAAATATAGTTCATCTACAAAAACATTGCCAAATGTACCTCAAATGGCCAGAAAATACATTTCCAATCTTAAATGCATTTTGCTTTTACCAAATATATAATAGTGTTTAGATTGAAATGTATATCTTTTTTTTTAATGACCTAAGTTTATTCAAATATATATTAAAATCTAAGGGTAAGCTGCACAGTTTATTTCCAAAAGGCAAAACTCTGGCTACACAAGATGACACAGAAATGTACTTTTTTTAAACAGCAGATTTTGATCTTTAACCCCCAATAGTCAGATTAGATGTCAGCTATTTTTTTTTTACATTGGCCATTTTCTCAAATAATTACATATGGATCGCTAAGTCCGAATATATGATTTTCCTTTTATAGTTTAGCATATTAAACCATACAGTCTTACAGGGCTCACTGAACCATGTGGTGAAAAACAGCATCAGAAATCTGTGAGTGAGTTATGTTCCAAACATCCTATTGTGTACCCATTACGCATTTGTATTTATCTCTACCAGCCTGTCATTGTAAATCAACCGTCACCGTCTCGCATGGGTTCAAAAAGCTGCCTGACGAAGCCAAGAGAGCTCTGCCACTCTGCCACAGCTGGATAAAGCTGTTAACTTGAAAAGGGACAAAAAGGATGATGACAATAACATTTAAGAGTCCTGGTCAAGGCAGCTTTAGCTTACAGTCCGATAAGATCACTGTGGAATGAGTGAATGCGACTAATAATCAATCAAAAGGGTAAGAAAAGAAGGGTGCTTAGGCCTCGAGTGATTCCCAAGGTTTGTCATGTTTACTCTGGGGATCAGAGGACAGATATATCCATCTGTAAGCCATCTTATCATGGCTGGGTGACAGATTGCCAGGGTGAGATTTCTCAGAGAGCAGTTAAAGCAGTCTTCATTAAACAAGCCACAAACAACTGTCTGGTGGCACGCACTTACTTCACATAAACATTAAGTGTCCAAAGATTTGGGACGTTCCGGTAAAAGACCAGATGTTAATTCCAGGAAATGTACTGGATGACCCAAATTTACACATTTTTGTTTCTGTAATTTGCAAAATATTAATACTATAAGATGCTGAAACACTGTGATGTACCTACCGATCCGAAGAGCGTTCCCTTTTTGGACATAGCTAAGTACAGGCCGGTGCTGACAGATTTGATGGCGACAACTCCCACACTGACAGATCGGATTTCCATCAGACCTGAGGAGGGGAAAAAAGGAACAGAAGTCTGGTTTAGAAAGGGCAAGTTTCTCCATCAAAAGCCACTCTATCATTGCTGATTAGAAGACCAGGCATCCATATGCTCAAGGGATGTTTTTTTTTCTCCCAGGACAAGAAAAAACAGGACACTACAATAGGCCAGTTTGAATGATGCTCTTTGTGAATCTACCAAGACCAACCTAAATTTCCAGACATGGTTTTCTTTGGAACTCATGTGGCACTTATGGTATAATGAACAAAAGTGTAGAAAACGACTATATGCTGCATTGATATTATGGACAATGTTGGGGATACAACTTTAAAGTTACGAATACAAGTAATGCATTGTCAATGGATAGTTCACCCAAAAATGAAAATTCTGTCATTTATTACTCCCTCATGTCGTTCCAAACCTGTAAGACCTTTGTTCATCTTCAGAACACAAATTAAGATATTTCTAATGAAATCTGAGAGCTTTTTTGCACAAAGAAAACAAAAATAACTTTATTCAACAATTTCTTCTCTTTCGTGTCAATCGATGCATGTTCACGAGAGTAGCACGACATATGCGTGTGGTGCTGTTGACGCAGGAGCCGGCGTTCTGACGTAGAACATGTGCAGTGCCTTGTTTACAACCAGAGGAATGCAGACGCATGCATCGCGGTACTCTCATGTACAAGCGTTGAAGACTGACAAGGAAGAGAAGAAATTGTTGAATACATTTTTTTTTTTTTTTTGCGCTCAAAAAGTATTCTTGTTTTATAAAATTACAGTTGAACCACTAATGTAACATGGACTATTTTAACGATGTCCATACTACCTTTCTGGGCCTTGAACGTGGTAGTTTTGTTAGGGTCAGAAAGCTCTCGGATTTCATCAAAAATATCTTAATTTGTATTCTGAAAATGAACGAAGGTCTTACGGGTTTGGAACGACATAAAGGTGAGTAATTAATGACAGAATTTTCATTTTTGGTTATGTTTACATCATATTATTTTACTGAAAAATGTATTCTAGATGTACTTGCTAAAATAAAAATTTGGCTTTGTCATTTTCATGCTGATCAATGCGTGAAACAATGATGACCTTGTTTTCTGGTGGTTGTACACAAGAATGATATTTTCAACCTAATCTCTCGAGAAAACAGCTATTTTACAAGTGTGGAATTTCGTACACATTCGTATGATGTAATTCATGAGATTTGTGTGAAAAAAAATAAGTATTAAACTTTACTCCTAACCCTTAACCACAAAAATGGTCAGAAATTTTTGTGAAACTGTGTTGCCTACAAAAAAAAAAATCTTTTTTTTTTCATTCCTCTCCTCTGCCTTGCATGTTTTGGCCCATAAGTCAGCTAACAATGAGAAAATGTGTTACTTACCATATAAATATCAATTTAATGTAATGCAATGTTTGTTTTTATAATGCAATATTTATGAAAAATAACGTTTCCCAACACTTAATTAAGTCAGGAGAGTTCCATGTTCCGGAATATACCAAGAACGAATCAATGAAATCAATAGTAAAAAGTCAAAAATGCATTTCACCTATTCGACTCTATCTAATTTCTTTTAAATTTTTTTTATTAATTTTTCTAATTTCTGGCAGTTTGGTTTCAGATTGATTATGTTTGGATATCCATCATGCTAGGTTGTTCTATTGCTGTTTTTGCTCTAAAATGGAGGCTGGACCATTGTCATGACAATAGAGCAGATTGTTTTGGAGATGACCTGAGACTGTCCTGTGAAAAAAAATGTATTGCTTTTTGAGAGCATTCCTCTCTATAACATCACATACTTCATATTGTCTGATGTTATCTGTTGAGAGTATCCATGAGTTTTAAGGCTCATAAAAAGCAGTTAAAAAAAAAAAAAGACAAAACGCTGCAAACCATTTGCTGTCAGCTGGGTGCCTCTCTATAATACTGCAAGGGGAAACGGTGCAGACAAATCAGCTGTTGGCTTTGGACAAGGACTGTAAACACTGTAATACATCGAGGTGCTGAATGAGATGTTGACCTAGCGCCAGTTGGGAAATGAACACAAAAAAAACACAGGAAGGCAGATCTGTTGAACACATGTGTTGCAGGTGGCAGACCGAAGAACTTGGGTTTGGGATTCTGGTTAAAGCTTTTCAGCTGTGACTGAGTAAACCCTCGCTGTCAGGTTTGAGCAGGTGTAGCTATTTCTCAACAGCCATTTCTTCCAGTTTAAACTCATAGACTAATTATCGTCTGCAACTTTGTGACACTTCCTGGGATGAATGTACTTGTTGAATTACACGTTTTATTATGATAAAAAATACTGTGTTCTATCAGAAAGACTTGGAAAACAGAATAGAAAATGTAGCGATAGAATAACATCATTGGGTGTAAGTTATTTCTGATGGAAACTGGAAATGAAATCACTGTAACTGATAAAACAGAAAATACTGCAGCAATTTAATGTCACTATATAACAAACTTCTATCATTCATTATTGTTCATATGTATTTTATGGTTAACTTTAAAAGCAAACAACAGTCCTCCAATGCTTGCCATCTCATTTCTGAAATACAATTTTTTGGTCATTTTATTTATTTATTTAAATGCTTTTTATAATATATTTATTATTCTTTTGACTTTTTAATATATATTTTTTATTTTTTTAAATGTATTTACATTTACATTACATTTATGCATTTGGCAGATGCATTTATCCAAATCAACTAACAATGTATTCAATAAACATATTTAAAAAAGCTTCTGTCAAATGCATAAATGTAATTTAAATGTATTGCAACCTAGAAAATGCAGTAAAAGTAACAAAAAAGACTAAAATCATATATTAAAATTTAAAAATTAATATAAAGGAAACAATAATAGGGCAACAGCTGACAGGCAAAAGAAAGTGACATGAAATATTTTTCTTGTAACAGTACATATATAAATTAAGTAATGTATTTCTTCATAAAATTAAGTGGATAATGCAGCCTTTAATCATGAAGACTCGCTGACAGTTTGCTCAGGTATACAGCCGTGACCTCATTCTATAATGTCTGTCCTTTGAAAGCCAATATGTTATGTACTTGCCGTGTTTACAAACATGGTAGCTTTGGTGACGGATGCGTGCAAACAGCTCATAAGACATCCAGCCAGTCTCCCAGATGATTGGAGCTCACATTGAGTTTATGAGGAACGGTCCAGTCAAATGAAAGACACCGGTGTCTGAAGTAAGTGTTGTTACTTCTAATTTTCATTATTAGCTGCTCAAAGGTGTGAGTCAAGTCCAATTCAGCTGTGAAAGTCAGGAAGACCTCCTGAATAAAGAACTAGTTTTAGTGCTTTATTTAATGCGCTAAAACCTTATCTTTCTAAAAAAGAAAAAAAATCCCATTCTACCATGATTTGTCATCTAATTTTCATATAAATGATACATTCTTTACCATTATTTGAACTCAGTTGAACCACAGTTGAGAAAATCCGAAGGGTAGCTGGTGCGGATTTATCTAGGTGAAATTATTCAAGTTCTTGACGCATGACCAAACACTTATAAAGGCCAGTTGGACCTTTATTAATCTTTATTCCCTTTTGAAAATGTCCTCTATTGTGTCTTAAGCCCATGGGCTCTGGAGTGCATAAGGAATTATTTTTTTCATTAATTTTTTTTCCAACACAACCTAAAACTTTGAAGACAGTAAAATACTTTGCAGTGCAACCATTTAAGCCATTTGAGATGGTTATTTGTAGTGATTCAACACATACAGCTACATGGACCTATATGGACCTACAGTACAGTGGAGTAATGTGAATGGATAGACCATTTAGAATACCATTATGCTTTTTGTTGGTAGTATTTTTTAAATATTAACCCTCATGTTGTGCTCCAGTCATTTTAACAACGAGAAGATTTTATTTTCCCCAAAAAGGCTAGTTTATATCATCACATTGGACTAAAACGTTGCTCACACAAGGCAAGTGAAAACCTGTGGAAAAAAAAAGAATAATTTTTGTCCCCACCATGTTACATTGTTGGTGTTCCTGGTCAAAAATGACCAGTCTACAAAAAAATGTATTGTAAATCTCTCATTATGCTATACTATTCATAAATATAGTATTCATTTTTTAGTTCAGTTAGCACAAGTTTTGTATTTCTTTTTAGAACTGACTGATTGTAGTCCTCATTGATCTGACCCCAGTTTTTGAGTGAACATTTTCCAATCAAAAACTGAGGTCATTTTTGACCAGGAACACCAAATTAGGTAAAGGATTTTCAACACAGAACAAGTTAATGAATGAATTATTAGGGATGCCAATGAGTTTGATAGGTGAAAATAATTTCCGAGAATCTGCATCGAGTTTGTTTTCAGCACATCTTCGGCAAACTCTCTTGACCTTTGACATGTTTTGGCCGGAGCTGGCAATAAGCTGCTTGAACCATTACAAGCAAAATCCTCATTTCTACAGACTTAGTCAAGTGTAGACTACCCATTCTTCCCATCTCACATGTAACTTCTGAAAGCCCTTTGCACAGTCTTTTTACTCTTTCACTTTTGCCTTAATCTCCCACCCTTTACTTTCTGGAAGTGAGCCCATCTTCAGATCATTCAGCCCTTTTTGACGTTGAAAGCAAATCATTTAAGAAAAAAAGCAGGAAGGAGCTCTCAAAGCGATTCCTTTGTCAGAATTATCGTCGGGTGAGAGGAGCAGAAGGAGGAGTTGGTGGAGAATGCGGGATGTAGATGCTGGTAATAAGGAAAGCCAGGGCGGAGGTCAGGAGGTTCCTAAAATTATGTTTCCTTCAACTGGCCCTTTGCTCCCAATAGGCCTTTGTTACCTACCTGAGATTTGGAAGCTGACAAGGTCTCATTAATGACCTGGCTTTTGTCACACAGAGCAAAGTTCCACCCACATCAATTAAAAGAGAAGGAGGGGGTCGACAGGGTGAAAGATGGAGCTAAGTTTCTCCGGCGAACCCCCTCCCTTACGTGCTTTTTAAAGAGGGTCTTTAATTTCCCAGGTTGCCCCCTCCAGCAGCCCTCTCTGGCCTGTCGCCCTTTCGGGTGAAAGCCTGGGAATCTCTTGTGTCCAACTGGGTGCTTGTAGTTGATTGACGTACCTTTTCAATTTTTTCACAGTTTGCTTTCTTCCTTTAGAGGGTCTTGATGTTGTTTTTTCTCCTTTTCTTTCCTAACCCTTTTCAGATCACAACCTTTTCATGCTGGGTCCTTATTGCTGTGCCTAATGGCCGTGACCAGCACCTTTGATCAGATCAGCCTCCTCCTAGGTGCTCTTGAGCCGAATGAACTCGAGGCCTATGTGTGTGGGATGAGCGTTCAGGCCGTGAGCCCACCCCAGTCATCGCTGCTTTAAACAGCTTGAGTTTCAAGTGTGCGGGAAACCGCTCTGCCCTACTTTTGGACCGTGTTACACTCAAAATTGTATTTTCACCGAACGCTGGTGCCCTGGGGAAAAAGGTTATCATCTGATGGTCAGTCTTGGGGAAGTTACTTTTAAACATAATGCATTACAATACTGTGTTACTCCATATTACTTTTTATGAAAAGTAATGCATTACGTTACTTTTGCATTATTTTTTGTCACCTGAGCTGGAATGCTTATTTATTTTTAATAACAAAAAGCCCCAAAGTTATATTTTTTGGCAACTGTAAAAGCCCTTTCACACCAAAAGTGAAACTAATAAGCCTCAGACAAGAAAGTGCCTCTACTTTTAACCTCATTCCCAATTTATCTCAACACGGGACAGGAGAGCTGTCAGTGAATAAACGAGAAAACAAAGTAACCTGTATTACTTATTTGAAAAATTTACTCAAATAAAAGTAAACTTGTAAATTTAAAAGTAATGTGTTACTTTACTAGTTACTCGAAAAAGTAATCTGATTACATAACTATAATTAAAAATTAAAAATGTAATTTTTAAAAACCACACAAATGGTGGCAGATGTGTAGAATTATATATAAATAATTATATTAGGCTGTTATGCAATACAATATTTATTTGATCAAAATACAGTAAAAACAAGAAAATTGTAAAATATTATTAAGATTTCAAATAGTTGTTCTCTATTTTAATATATATATTTAAGAATATAGTTTATTCTTGTGATGGAAAATCCCAGTTTTCAGCAGTTTTACATGATCCTTAAGAAATCATTCTAACATGCTGATTTGGTGCTCAAAATGGATTTGTATTTTTTATTATCAATGCTGAAAACAGTTGTGCTGCTTAATATTTTAGTGAAAACAATTATAATTTTTTTTTTATCAGGATTCTTTGATGAAAAAAACAGTTTTTCAAAAGAGCAACATTTATTTAAACAGAAATGTTTTTTTTAATGCAATTTAATAATTGTTTAATATTTTGTTCTCTATATGATTTTGTGCCCTCGTTGGATGTAAGTCAAAGAATGTATTTGGGTGTTCTGTTGGGCTCAGGTCATTTCATAATGTATTTAATCCGAAAATGAATGTTAATGGCATAAACTACCATTTTACAACTCCTGGCATGACTGAGATGCAGCTCCACATTGACCATAGGTGTGGTCAAACGACTTCACTTGTATGCATGAATGGCTTGTGCATGGGTCGTTAAATTTATGAGCTAATTAACAGCTGAATGATCCTGAAATTTCTGGACATGCATCATAACTATATGAAGTCTCCAAAGGCTACAAGCTATGACACACATCTTCTCTACACACATAAACCTCTTCTAAATTCTAAAACTTTCCACCTATACCTACACACTGCACATATACACACTACATATAATGTCGGATTGTGAAAATGACCCTGTAACCTTAGTAGTTCTGTCCTAGTATACAATATAGCTTGTCTATGCTCCAATATTTAGTGCAACTTTCCACCTTGGCTTCATATTACTGTATATTATTCAAATTACGTAAGTCTGTCTAGGCGTTTCAGTCTATAGTAATGATTCTCATGTCTTATTTAGATCCCATGACACCCTACACAGCCATAAACATAACTTATGGTTGTTATTGATGTAATAAATGTGTACAGCTGAGCTGTTTATTATACCAGTTTCCAATGCTCCGTCTAAGCTGAATGTGTAGAAAAAAGCGAGACATTTCAGCAGAGTCCATCTGCATGTCCATTGATTTTAACTATTAAACTGAATGTTACACAGTGCTGATTAATTCACAAGCAATTTTAAGTTCAAACAAAGTAGTTATTTTGAGACACACATTGGTTGACCTTAGCTATATGTAATATATATGGTGGCACCTAAAATATATGGCTTGGACATTTTAGTCACACTTAAAAAATGTCTGAATGTCCTGTTATTAGTTACAGAATATCACAATTGTTTGAAATGTCTTGCCTGGAGTGTATAAAAATAAAATAAAATAATGTTTTGGGGGGATGAAGAAACGCAAGCAGCACATAAAATATAATGAAAAATACACAGTTTTTTTTCCCTCATTTATAAGCAGGTTTGTTCAGATGTACTCGCTTGCATTTGGGTCCGTCCGGACTGTGAAAGTAGTAAAAAGAAAGGGATGAAAGAAACCACGAGAGTGCAAAGAAAGGACGTGGCTGAGGCGATTCTTTGCCTGGCCTGATTTCTCTCTTCGTTCCCACATTCTTGCCATCTCCAGGGGGTGGGGTGGTGTGGTGTGTGTTAAACTACGCTGGCTTTGATAACATCAGTCTTTCTCATCCTATTAGTCTGCTATCCATTGCACCAGAGGCCTGCGTGTGAGGTAAACATGCTCTTTTTCACAATTAAATTGGTCGTTAAATAGATTCTTCAGCAATAATAAGCCTGAACAAGATGCGCTGCGGCCTTGGTACAGTTGCTACACGAGAGCAGAGAACCATCAACAATGCTTTTTTTCCAAGTTATAAACACTTTTTTTCCAAAATAATTAGTCCTCCTTAAGAAGTTTTCTATACAAAAAACTAATAATTAACCAAAAATGAACCAATATTAAAATGTATACATGTAGTCTAAATAAATTTTAAATAAAACACTGAAATCAATCGTGGATCAAAAGTGGATTTTAGGATCACAAGTAATAAAATACTTATAATTAAAAATAATGAAGGTTAATTTAGTTATTTGCTAAAGATTAAATTTAACAGTGCTATTAAATTGTGAATGTTTTTAAAAATGTACTTCAAGTAAATGAGTATGTAACCAATATTAGTGATACAGATAAATTAAAAGTTTAAAATATTGGTATATAATAGATGATACACATGCACTTCTTTATTGAGTTATTATATGGATTGTAATATTGACATATTTCAGACAGTATGAACAAAAGCAAATAGTTCATATAAAAAGTGATGAAATCTGCACCATGTTTTAAAAATAAAATCAAATGAAAAGATTTTTGACCGTGTCACACAAGTTGAAGTTAAATAACTCTGCCAAGCATTTACTGTCCAGTCTCATAAATGTCCATTGGCTGTAATTTGAAACATCTGTTTCAGACTTGCTCTTTACTTCTCGCCATGTGTTTCATAGGGCTCCAGTATAATAAAGAGCATGTCATTTTCACTCAAGCTGGAAACTTGAAAACAATATTCTATTCTATGCACCAGAGAACATGGTTGGAAAATGACATTTATCCTTAAAGGGATAGTTCACTTTGAAATTAAAATTTAGTATCTATCAGCTTACCCCAAGGGCATCCAAGATGTAGGTGTCTTTTTTTCTTCAGTAGATCCAATTTTGATGTTTTTAGGTCAAACCGTTCTAGTCTGTCAGTCATATAATGGCAGGTATAGGTCACTGTCTCTATAAGAGGGAAAAAGAACATGCACAGAGAAGTCCAAATTAAACAATTCCCCATCGTAACTACACATTGATGGCCTAAGACACGAAACGAGCGGTTTGTGTGAGAAAACGAACAGTATTTATATAGTTTTTTACCTCTTGTACACAACCATGTCCAAGAGATCTGAGTGCGCACACGCATCCGGTGTTTGACGTGTGTGTGCGCGCGCTCTGGCTCACGCTGCATTCACACGGGGCGTCGGCGTGAACGCTTGACGGAGGGCGTGTCTGAAGCGTGGTGCTGACGCAACTTTTCAAGCGCCAACGGAGGCGTCAGCCAATCAGATCGCCTCATGCAAATACCCAATCCCGTTCATGCAACACCAGAGAAGTATGTGATTGGTTGTTGTAACTATGACGGCGTGTCAGCACCACGCTTCAGACACGCCCTCCGTCAAGCGTTGACGCCGACGCCCCGTGTGAATGCAGCGTGAGCCAGAGCGCGCGCACACACACGTCACACACCGGATGTGTGTGCGCACTCAGATCTCTTGGACATGGTTGTGTACAAGAGGTAAAAAACTATATAAATACTGTTCGTTTTCTCACACAAACCGCTCGTTTCGTGTCTTAGGCCATCAATGTGTAGTTACGATGGGGAATTGTTTAATTTGGATTTCTCTGTGCATGTTCTTTTTCCCTCTTATAGAGGCAGTGACCTATACCTGCCATTATATGACTGACAGACTACAACGGTTCGACCTAAAAACATCAAAATTGGATCTACTGAAGAAAAAAAGACACCTACATCTTGGATGCCCTTGGGGTAAGCTGATAGATACAGTGCCCTCCACTAATATTGGCACCCTTGATAAATGTGAGAAAAGGTGTCTGTGAAAATAAATCTGCATTGTTTATCCTTTTGATCTTTCACTCGAAAAATTCACAAAATTCTAACCTATCATTGAAGTAAAACAATTGAAAATGGGGAGAAAATCTCTTGATGAAATAAATGTTTTTCTCCAATTCATGTTGGTCACAATTATTGGCACCCCTAGAAATTCTTATGAGTAAAATATCTCTGAAGTATATTCCCATTCATATTTACATTTTTTAGCACACCAGGGTGACTAGGAGCATGAAATTGTCCAGCCATGACTTTCTGTTCCACAGGATTATAAATATGAGGAACACAAAGGCCAAATTCCCTTAATCATCCATCACAATGAGAAAAACCAAAGAATATATTTCTGATGTGCAGCAAAAGATAATTGAGCTTCACAAATTAGTGAAGTGGCTTTAAGAAAAGAGCTAGAGCAGTGAAAATTCCCATTTCCACCATCAGGGCAATAATTAAGAATTTCCAATCAACATAAAATGTTACGAATCTGTCTGGAAGAGGACGTGTGTCTATATCGTCCTAATGCACGGTGAGGAGGAGAGTTTGAGTGGCTAAAGACTCTTCAAGGAACACAGCTGGAGAATTGTAGAAAATAGTTGAGTCTCGGGGGCAGAAAACCAAAAAAAAATTTGTCAAACAGCACCTACATCACCACATGTTGTTTGGGAGGGTTTCAAGAAAAATTCTCCTCACTCATCCAAAAATAATCTCCAGCATATTCAGTTGTCAGACACGACTGGAACTTCAAATGGGACTGGCTTCTATGGTCAGATGAAACTAAAAAATGAGCTTTTTAGCAGCAAACACTCAAGATGGGTTTGGTGCACACAGGGATAAAAAGTACCCCATGTGTACAATGAAATATACTGCTGTATTTTTTATGTTGTGGGCCTATATTTCTGCTGGAGGTCCTGGACATTGGTTTAGACACATGGCATCATGGATTCTATCAAATACCAACAGATAAAAAAATCAATAAGTGACTGACTCTGTTAGAAATCTTATAATGGGCCATGTTTGGATCTTCCAACCGTACAATAATCCAAATACAAACCTCAAAAACAACACAAAAATGGGTCACTGGGCACAAAACCAAGCTTCTGCTATGGCCATTCCCGTCCTCTGACCTGAACCCTATAGAAAATGAGTGAGGTGAACTGAAGAGAAGAAGTACTAACATGGAGCTGTGAATCTGAAGGATCTGGAGAGATTCTGTATGAAGAAAATGGTCTCTGATCTCTTATCAGGTGTTCTCCAAACTCTTCAGGCATTATAGGAGAAAACTCAGAGCTGTTGTGCTGGGAAAAGGACGTTGCAATAATTGGGTGCCAATAATTGTGGCCAACATGAACGTCTCGGTTACATGTGTAACCCTCGTTCCCTGAAGGAGGGAACGGAGACGTAACGTCAGTGTGACTGACTAATGGGATCTCGCTCGAGAGCCCAATCATCTTCGAGTGTTAACAAAACAAGCCAATGACAGTTGGCGTGCGTGTTTCGCCACGCGCACCCCGCCCCGCAGCGCGGGTATAAAAGGAGAGCGCGTGCAAACGCACATCAGTTTTTCGCTGAGGAGCCGAGACTGTGTGCCCCGGCCGTACAGCGGTGGTACAGCAACTATGGCGACGGGACGTTACGTCTCCGTTCCCTCCTTCAGGGAATGAGGGTTACACATGTAACCGAGACGTTCCCTATCAGTCAGTCACGTTCGACGTAACGTCAGTGTGACTGACTAATGGGATCCCTCTGGAAAACGCCACTATTGCTGACCCCCTCCAGTGCCCTGCGGAAGCCGGCAAGTCCCCCCACACCAGTTGGGACGGAAGATAGGACAGGGCTTAGGCAGAGATGACCGACACTGCTGTTCCGTACAGTGGGTATGGATAACACTGGGAAAGCGTACTCCAAGTAGGGAAACGCTACGGAAGCCACATCCTGCGTAAAGGAGGTACCATGTGGAGAAGACATATGGACTAGCCAGGGGCAGTACTACATATGGAAGTCTCTGAGGTAGGCTCAGCCAGCCTGGGGTGAGAAAACTACACAGCAGAGACGGCAGAAGGTCTCTGCCAGGGAAAGACACGGGCTCACCGTGAGGGGAGCCGTACCGTGGAAGAATACACATGTGGGATCACCCAAAGGGGAATCACTACACACGGGCACCTAGCCCAGCACAAGGGCTGACCTTGGGCAAACACACGAGTGCTGGACCTGGCCTCTGGCGCTCCGCCACACCTGACTGCCGAGGGTGCGGGAGGAACTCCAACAGGGTTCGCCGTGGGGAACTGAACTGAGAAGCAACAAAAGCGCACGTATCCGGTCCGTAGAGGGGAATGGCGCAGCAAGCGTGATTGACACCGAGCAGTGTCCCAGTGTTACTGGCCACCTGAGCCAAGTACACGGAAGGACACGGGCTCTACACGGAGATTGTAAAATCTCGCAAATGTGTTAGGTGCCGCCCAGCCGGCAGCTCTACAAATGTCTGCTATCGAGGCGCCCCGCGCCAAAGCCCAAGAGGAAGCAACACCTCTTGTAGAGTGTGCTCTCACACCAAGGGGGCACGGTAAGCGCCGGGCCTGATAGGCCAAGACTATAGCCTCCACTATCCAGTGGGCAAGTCTCTGTTTGGAGACAGCCTTTCCCTTCTGCTGTCCTCCGAAGCAGACAAAGAGCTGGTCTGAGGTCCTGAAGCTCTGCGTGCGGTCCACGTAAACGCGCAAAGCGCGGACGGGACAGAGCAGAGCAATGGCTGGGTCTGCCTCCTCCCGGGGCAGCGCTTGCAAGTTCACCACCTGACCCCTGAAGGGCGTGGTGGGAACTTTGGGCACATATCCAGGCCGGGGTCTCAGGACAACGTGAGAGTGAGCCGGCCCGAATTCTAGGCACGAATCGTCGACCGAGAATGCCTGCAGGTCCCCCACCCTCTTGACCGAGGCCAATGCAGTGAGGAGCACTGTCTTTAACGACAGAATCTTAAGCTCTACTGACTGCAGAGGCTCGAAGGGCTCCTCCTTCAAGGCCGTGAGGACCGAGGGGAGGTGCGGCAACAGCGGCGACATACACTTTGAGGGTGGAGGGAGACAGCCTTCGCTCCAACCCATCTTGCAGGAAAGAGAGCACGACCGCGATCGGGCATGCCCGGGGGTCTTCCCGGCGTGAAGAACACCAATCGACGAACAGGTTCCACTTCAGCCTGTAAGCGTGTCTTGTAGACGGGGCTCTAGCTGAAGTGATGGTGTTTACTACCGATGGAGGTAGCCCATCTAGAACCTCCGCGTCCCGTCCAAGGACCATACGTGGAGATTCCACAAGTCTGGACGCGGGTGCCAGAGGGTGCCCCCTCTCTGAGAAAGGAGATCCCTCCTCAGAGGAATTTGCCAAGGAGGGGCTGTCGCGAGGAGCATCAGTTCTGGGAACCAAGTCCGATTGGGCCAGTACGGCGCCACCAAGAGGACCTGCTCCTCGTCCTCCCTGACCTTGCACAGGATCTGTGCGAGAAGGCTCACTGGGGGAAACGCATATTTGCGTAGACACCGAGGCCAGCTGTGTGCCAGCGCGTCCGTGCCGAGGGTCCCCTCGGACAGGGAGTAAAACAGCTGGCAGTGGAACGTGTCCGGGGAGGCAAACAGGTCTACCTGAGCGTCCCCGAAGCGTCTCCAAACCAGCTGGACTACCTCGGGGTGGAGTCGCCATTCTCCCGGAAGGGCGGGCTGACGTGAGAGCTCGTCGGCTGCACGATTGAGCTCGCCAGGGATATGAACGGCGCGAAGCGACCTCAGATGCTTCTGACTCCAAAGGAGGAGATGGCGGGCGAGTTGCGACAGGCGACGGGAGCGTAGACCACCCTGGTGGTTGATGTACGCAACGGTCGCGGTGTTGTCCGTACGGACCAGTACATGCTTGTCGTGTAGCAGCCCTTTGAAGCGGCGCAGAGCAAGCCATACTGCTAGCAACTCGAGGCAATTGATATGCCACTGCAACCGGGACCCTGTCCAGAGCCCTGCAGCTGCATGCCCGTTGCACATGGCTCCCCAGCCCATGGCAGAGGCATCTGTTGACACAACAACATGCCTGGATACTTGCCCTAGGGGAACTCCTGCCCGAAGAAAAGCAAGATCCGACCACGGGCCGAAGGTCTGATGGCAGGACGGGGTAACTGAGACCCGGTACGTGCCGCGTCGCCATGCCCATCTCGGGACCCGGTCGTGAAGCCAATGCTGAAGCGGTCTCATATGAAGCAATCCGAGCGGCTTGACAGCGGCTGCGGATGCCATATGCCCCAGGAGCCTCTGAAAGTGTTTCAGTGGAACCGCCCTCTTGCGCTGGAAAGACTCCAGGCAGTTCAGCATCGACTGAGCACGCTCCACTGAGAGACGTGCTGTGAGGTTGACCGAATGCCTGCTTCCCTTAATGGAACAAGGGCTGCCTCCACGACCTTGGTGAAGACATGAGGCGACAGGGATAGCCCGAAGGGGAGGACTTTGTACTGATATGCTCGCCCTTCGAACGCAAAGCGGAGAAACAGTCTGTGTCGAGGGAGGATCGAGACATGAAAGTACGCGTCCTTCAGGTCGATCGCTGCGAACCAATCGAACGGACGGATGCATTGAAAAATGCGTCTCTGCGTCAGCATCCTGAACGGGAGCTTGTGAAGGGCCCGGTTCAGGACGCGCAGGTCCAAGATTGGTCGTAACCCACCGCCTTTCTTGGGTACGATGAAGTACGGGCTGTAAAACCCCGACTTCATCTCGGCTGGAGGGACCGGCTCTATCGCGTCCTTCGCCAGCAGGACCGCGATTTCCGCACGCAAGAGAGGGGCATCCTTGCTCAACACAGAGGTGCACCGAACGCCCCTGAACTTGGGAGGACGCCGGGCGAACTGAATCGCATAGCCAAGTCTGATGGTTCTCATGAGCCAGCGAGACGGCCTGGGGAGTGCTAGCCAGGCCCCCAGATACCGTACAAGTGGGACCAGGGAAACCACAGACGTACCCGCGGTGGGGCAGTGAAGTGGAGCACAGGGGCCCGACTCGGAAGGCAGTGAGTTCCGAAGTGGGGTCTGAGTGCGCAGTGCAACACTTACCTGGCTCCAAGGCTGAGCAGGGGGCGCGGGAGAAGGCATCGCGTCCTCGGACCGGACCCTGCTGCTCATAGGCGAAAGGAGAGGGGGACGGGAGTGTGGAGACTGGGTCTCGTGCACTGTCATCCTCGCCCTCTTGGGACCCGGAGAAAAAGGAAACTGCTCTTTTTTTGAGGTTGTGGGTACCACTGGCTGGAGAGCCAGTGGCGGAACAAAATAAAAAGGGAACAAAAGATTCTCCACCCGGCCCTCCTCCGGGGGAAGGAGTGGTGCGGTCACCATCTCCTGAAGAGCAGGATCCAGAGACTCCGGGTCGCCCGTCTCAGGACCGCCGCTTGCCCTGGCGCTTCGCAGGTTTGGCAGGGGCAGAGACGGGCTGCGCCGCTTTCCTGCGGCCAGCTCCACGCTGTGGCCGTTGTGAAGGCTGCTGCTGAGGCCGAGCTGGAGCGGAGGTGGAGGCCGCAGGAGGGCGCGTTCGGCGATGAGCAGACGGAGGGGCTGCAGCCGGCGGTGGGGTGGAGACAGCAGCGGACCGCCGGGGCAGGATATGTAGAAACGCCGCCGTCTGCTGTTGTGCGGCGGAGAACTGTTGGGCAAAGCCCTCCACCGCTTCGCCGAATAGGCCGGCCTGGGAGATCGGGGAGTCTAAGAAACGGTGTTTGTCAGACTCCCTCATATCCGCCAAGGTCAGCCATAGGTGGCGCTCCTGGACCACCAACGTGGACATCGTCTGACCCAGGGCCCGCGCCGTGACTTTCGTCGCCCGCAGGGCGAGGTCCGTCGCTGTGCGCAGTTCCTGCAAACCAGCTGGGTCAGCACCACCCTCGTGCAACTGCTTTAACGCCTTGGCCTGGTGGACTTGCAGGAGGGCCATGGCGTGCAGGGCGGAAGCGGCCTGTCCAGCAGCACTGTAAGCCTTGGCCGTCAGAGTGGACGAGAATTTACAGGCCCTGGACGGAAGGCGTGGATTACCCCTCCAGGCGGCAGCGCCCTGCGGGCAGAGCTGCATTGCAATGGCGCGCTCAACCGGGGGGATCTCCACATACCCTTGGGCCGCCCCACCGTCGAGGGTGGTGAGGACGGAGGAGGCACTAGGCCTGTTTCGGGCAGAAAAAGGTGCCTTCCAAGACCTAGTCACCTCCTCATGCACTTCCGGGAAGAATGGAACCGGAGGCGGTTGCCGGCGATCGGCCTGCGCCCCCAGGAACCAATCGTCCAGCCTCGAGCGTTCGGGAGAAGGAGGAGGCCTCCAGTGCAGCCCGACGCTCTCAGCGGCCCGGGAAAGCATAGCAGTCAGTTCTGGATCTGACTCGGGCAACGCCACTCTTCCTGATGGAGGCAGCGCAGCCGAATCATCATCTCCAGAACCTAGCTCATCCCCCGATGCAGTGATCGACATCCTGTCACCTGCTGGAGCTCCGAACGAGATGCTGGGCCCCGCCCTGTCCGAGGACTCCACAAACCCATCCGGAAACCCCAGACGGTGCGATGCGCTAGAGGAGTGAGAGGCCCGCGGAGACGCACTCGACGGGGAAGCTCTCACTGTGATCCTCAAGTCACCCTGACCATGAGCCGAAGTAGCCCTCCGAGAACCGGAGGAACTAGAACGGGGCATGGCAAGGGGGATAACCCCCGCTTGACGAGGAGGTATCTGGAGCGCAGCATCGCGATGGTCATGTTCCCACACAGAGAACATGAGTCATCCACGAGCGCTGCCTCAGCGTGCTGAAAGCCCAAGCACGAGACACAGCGATCGTGACCATCAGATGAAGCCAGGAAACGACCACATCCAGAAACACACGAGCGGGAAGCCATCTTTAAAAAGACGCCCGTCGCTCGTGGAGCTCTTTTAGAATTTGCTCTTTTTTTTTGAAAAGAAATGCTCTTTTAGAAAAGTGCTGAAGCGCACAGGGAAGGTCGCGGTGTGACCGCAGTTGGAGAGCTGCAGCACGCCGTCAGAGAAGCAGCAGCACTGGATAGCAACCTCCGCTGACGCGCCGTAACACCAACACTGTAGCTGTCTGTAGACACTCTCAGAGACTCGCACTGAAAGGCTTGGCTCCGAAGCGAAAAGCTGATGTGCGTTTGCACGCGCTCTCCTTTTATACCCGCGCTGCGGGGCGGGGTGCGCGTGGCGAAACACGCACGCCAACTGTCATTGGCTTGTTTTGTTAACACTCGAAGATGATTGGGCTCTCGAGCGAGATCCCATTAGTCAGTCACACTGACGTTACGTCGAACGTGACTGACTGATAGGGAACTAGAGAAAGCATTTATTTCACAATGAGATTTTCTCCCCACTTTCAATTGTTTTACTTCAATGATAGGTTGGAATTTTGTGAATTTTTTGAATGAAAGATAAAAAGGATAAACAATGCAGATTTATTTTCACAGCCGCCTTTGCTCATATTTACCAAGGGTGCCAATATTAGTGGAGGACACTGTACCAAATTTTAATTTCAAAGTGAACTATCCCTTTAATACTAAAACTGATCTGCAGAATTTTACCCCAAATGCCCCTAGCAGAACACTTAGCCGTGAAGTTGATACTTATACCAATAAATATATATACTTATACCAATACAGTTGTACCAACACAAAGGATACAAAATACAGATTTAATGCATTTAGAAGTTTATTTCTTTTTCTAAGTTGTTTTGGTAAGAATAAAGGGTTTAAAATTACATTTGTTTTTTGCTATTTTCATTTTATATTTTTATTTTAAAATCTGTATAATTGGAGGCACGGATATTACAAATGGATGCCGATATTACAAATTCTGACTAATACTGATAAGCCGATAATTTTTCATGGTATGGCTGATATATTCTAAGTTGCCCAAATTAATATTCTATACTATTTTGTTTTAATGAGTAAATACTAAAATCAACTATTTAATGGTAAATTATAAAAAAAATATACCAAATATGAATATAGAATGGATTTTCGTTGAAGAGATTTGCTAAAGATTACATTTAACTGTTATTAATTAAACTATTATTGTTTGTAAAGATGAACTTTAAGTGAACACTAGATGACTGCAAAAGTAATCCAAATATAAAAAATAGGGTTATAAATATGCACAATTAAACATCCAATATGGACCAATAGTGATCAAAAAGTATCTAATTTCGGATGATAACCGATATGGTACCGATATAATGTACATCCCTTGGTGGCACCAACACGGAAGCCATTCAGATGTTATTTTGCCAGCAAGTGAGGTTGTGCAAATTTGAACCACAACCATCTAGGCACTTGAACTCAGTTGAGAGTCCATTATCACACTCATTTGACAGGGTTGCACACTTGGGTGATGTTCCCTCTCGCACAATTCAGAGCTGTTACAGTTTCAGGGGCCTGCCCTTGGCCTCGTTTTGCTTTTATGGCTTGCTGAATGCAAGTTCTGGGGATTAGCCAGGTCCTTCAAAGGCCATTAGAGCCAGTGACAGGTATCCCATTACCCCCCGCACACAGAGAGACGGCCTAGGTGAGAGGGACAGAGGCCAGGAAGGAGAGCAGGGGTCAGATGGGGACAATGAAAGACTTAGCCAGGGCCCCAAGTCTCTTTCTGTCAATTCGTCTGCCTTGTCTAAATTTACAGATGGCTCTTTCTGTCACTGACCGGTTCTCCTGATATGCAGAAGGGTTTCATGTTTGGAAATGTTTGAAGTTTTTGACTGAAAGGTTGAAAGACACATAAAACTGTTAAAATACTGAGCACTTTGATGCATGTTAATCTTGGATTTGTAGTCAAATTGCATGGCTTTATTTTACTCATGTTCAACATTTTACAGTTACATTTGCAGTTGCACATTTTAAGTCTGTATACATACATTCATTAACTGATCAGAGACGAACTAGCTAATTGTTTTGTGTATGGTATAAATGTGTTTAAAACAATGCTATCAAGATTTAGAAATGAGACCTTGCTTTTGGCACTGCGATAAGAGATTCTCACAAGGCAGAAGAAGTCTTTCATTAGTCAATTACTGTCCCAGATAAGGAGCCCACTTCCAGAGTCAATGGATCCAGGGTCAGAGGCCAAATTACATCAACCCCTAAAACAAGAATGTCCCAGAATGTTCAGTGTAGTCCCTTTATGACCCACAAAGGGTAAACCGAGACACTTCAAGTATGGCAGTTTATTTAATCTGCTCACCACAAAATTAGCTGTGAAGTTGATGCTTATACCAATAAAGTTGTAACAAAAGAGTTACAAAGAGGTTCCAAAATATAGATAATACACTTGGAGTTTTTTTTGGAGACTCATATTAAAGATACATTCTCTGAATATGTCTTAATATATTATGCAGGTTTCCTTCTCTTTATCTTGATTCGCTGTAAGGTTGCTGTAACTGCGCTGGTGGTCGCAAACTAGTGGCCAGACCTTCAACAAGACCGATTTCTATTGCTCCTAAAGGCTAAATAGTATATACCTGGCTTCTTTCGCATGTGAAACTGAACCCTCAGGATGGTTCCCTTGCTAGCCTTTTTCCTCATTGGAAAAACTAGCAGACAATCACCCACCCACTAAGAGTTTTAGCATGCCAGAGGGCAAGCGATTCCTCTGTCGTGAGGACTGTGAAGGCGCAAGAGGTTAACGAAGACATGGTCTGGTGTGTCTGGTCTTATGAGGTACTAAAAGGTGCGAGGTGGCACGGAAAGAAAGCAGACCCCCACAAATGGGCTTTTCTTTAATCAAGGAGAGGGTGTGCAGCAATGCCTCCAAATCACGCATCACTTCCTTTGCCAGCGAGCGGGTAGCCATAAATGGCCCATACGGATAGTTACAAGCAGATTCAAGGGCTATTTTGTGACTCAAGGCTTCTGTTGTTTTCTGCACCCAGCACTATCAAAAGGCCCAAGATTAAGGCTGAGGTCATTGTTGAAATGTGGTTAATTGCACCAAGTTGCATGAGAGGATAACCGTCCGCCTTCCAAAATGCAGATGCAGTCGTCCTGACTAAAAACAGGCTTGGGGATGAGAGCATACTACCTCATCGTTGAAAATACATGCAAGGTTCATTCAAACAAAGCTGTGGCTGAACTTCTCCAGAAACTGTGTGAGTCCACAGGGATTAATACTTGCTGTCACACAGAACAATTACCATAATCTAGCACACAAATCAATTACATCACCCGTTTTACTCTCATTAGACAAAGTACTTAACCTAAAAATAGCAATGGAATTACAAAGGTTGTGCTGCGGTGACAACTGAAGAGAAGGTAGTACTTGAAACATGGCCGTCCAAGCCTAGAAAATGCGCTGTCTGCATATGTGTTCTTAAATTTGCGCATTGTCAGTAGATCACCCTCAGAACTTTCTACACCCATCTGTGCTTTTATGGGATTGCGGTCTCACACTAATTTGCCCTGTTTAGTTAATCTGGCCCAAGGAGTTCCAATTGGTCGATCCGGAGCAGGATGTTTTTCATGGCTGGAGCTCGCGCTGTGTTTCAAAGCACTGAAATGAGACGGACTGAACTGGAAGCTGACAGGCAGCACAAAGGGGCCATCAGCTTCTTGTCAGATCTGTCAAATCACTCAGCTAGTGAGAGAGGCCTTGACCTTAACACTATCCTCCATGGGAGATTTTTGGCCCATGTCCACTCAACCTTGGTCTGGTACTTTCTGATCGGAGCTGACCTGAAACTGTGCAACTGAAATCAGCAACATAGAGTTAAGACATCTCCCCATGTTTTGCAGTGCTGCAGATTTTTAACAGTTGATGTTAAGTTCTATATATGACATTATTTTCAAATAAAAGCAAACCACAAAATGAGAATATAGAATGTAAATATATTGTTTAAAATTCAGACAAAAAGTTTTTCTGTTTGTCAGACTTTGTGGAATGTGTTTAATATTAATATAATTAACTCCATTGGTATTTTTGTGCTAGGACACCTGTGTGAACTTGAGAGGAACTAACTTCAAACATCCGTGGTTAAGATTTAAAAAAGCTCAGAAAACATAAGTTAGCATCATTTGTTTGCATATGCCACTTGATTTGATATTTTATATCTACACTCTAAAAATATTTTTTCGAAAGTACATTTTTGGAGTACGTATTACAAGAAATTACTATTTCAGTCTTTCTACTTCCTTTGAAATTTACTACAAATTTCTGAGTGAAAATTGTTTCAAGACCATTTTTTATCAGTGTACTGCAGTGAAATGTAGACATTATAAATATATACACTATATGTATTTCATTTGTCTATTAAAACTTGAATCAGTTTTCAGCAGTGATCGAAATGATACAAATTTCACCTCGCGGTTGGCTTCTCCATTGCTGGATGACACTACCTTTATATAAAGGTAATGCAACTTAAATTCGATCACTGAAAACCATTATAACTTGCAGTTCAGTAAGTAAGTCAAATACTGCTTCAGTAACTGGTACGATCAACTCTTTAGTGAAGTCAGTCATTTGTTAATGAATCGGACTACATTGGTTGCCCTGTATTTAGTTGGTTGCAATAACATTTAGGTCAAACAGAAAAGTAAAGCATTATTGTACAGAACCTATTTATAAGAGGTCTGGCTATGATTAGACATGCATAAAGAAGAATAAATACATAAACATACAGTGTGCTCTGCTATGTATAAACCTGCGGATGAAGGATCACAAAATTGACAGACAACATACATCCTGAAAATGTTGTTTCGGCTAATTGGCCACACGGGAAACTAAACAGATCTCGAAGAGTGTGTGGGAAAATTTGCAGTTCTTTTAAAGTTAAGTATTTGTAAATCATAACTGGGGTGATGGGGCAAGACAAAAAGAAAAATGCGTCAGGAAATTGACATAATGTATCAATCCTGACAGCTTCTTAATGATTATGCCTAGTGGTGTAGTGGTTACAGATGTAGTCTGCTTGCCAAAGGTTGGTGGAGGTTAGAGTGAACCAGCAATGAAGGAGCCAACTGTGATGTGTAGTAAATCTTTATTATCACTTCAATTGCTCCTGAAAACTGATTCAAGTTTTAATAGCCAAATCAAATCATAGAGGCTATATAACTTGTCAGTATTAACAATCAACTACTACCTAGTGAACAAACACACACATACATCCAGTTTAGGCAATTCCTATGTGTTCTTATGACTCATTGTGCTGAATGGACTCAGTGCCAATGCCCTTATATGTCAGTTTAGGACAGCACATTTCAGCACATCATAATTACTTTATGTCTTTGGTTTGGGTGGTGAGATAAAGCTGTTTGCCCATTCAGCACATATAGTTGGCCTTCACAGAGGCCTGTCTTTTGTTGTTGTCCTATGTCTGATTTCGTGCAAACAAGCTAACTTATGATAAGGTATGGAAAGAATTTCTGAATCATCTGGTTCTGACTGAAAGCTGAGCAGAGAATTGTACTGTTTAATCACATAAAAGAAAGCTGATAAGCCTTAAAGTATTACTGTAATACACACTAATGTTCAAATGTTTAGGGTCCGTAAGATTTTCATCAAGTTTTTGAAAGAAGTCTCTTATGCTCAACAAGGCTGAATTTATTTGATCAAAATCAGACTAAAACATGGTAATATTGTGAAATATTTAAATTTGAAATAACTGTTTTCTATTTGAATATACTATTTAAAATGTGAATTTATTTCTATGATGGCAAAGCTAGAAATCATTCTAATATGCTGATTTGGAGCTCAAGAAACATTTCTTATTATTATTAATGTGGAAAACTGTGCAGCTTAATATTTTTGTTAACTGTGCTACTTTTTTTCAGAAATATTTGATAAATACAATGTTTATTTGAAGTAGAAATATTTTGTAACGTTATAAATGTATTTATTGTCACTTTTAATCAATTTAATGCATCCTCGCTGAAAAAGTTTTTTTTTCACAATTCTTTAAAAAAATATTTTTTACTAATCTCAAACTTTTGAACGGTAGTGTTACACTCAGAGTAAACTGTGCTACTATGGTGATATGGCTGTTTGCTTTACACTGTATATTGCTATATTGTTGTTTTAAATACGTAAATCGTTTTATAACTATGATTATGCCTGTTGCAAATTGTGCAACACCCTTCCAAACATAAGACATTACAAACCTGTTCATAGTTTCATATTTAAATTAAATTTTATATCATGGGGTTTTATAAACCAAAAGTTGCCAAATCTGTTGTCACATTACTACCTGCAAAGCACAATAATAAATGAACTGAAGTATCTATGTTAGAAAGTACTTTAGATTATGTGATAAAAGCCTTTCAGCGGTAGCCATAGGAATCCTATGGCCCTGTTTTTGTGACTCAGCCTTGTTTTATTGCTGTTTTTTACAAGTCAGCTGTATAAGAGCGTAAAGGCGTGCACTGGGTGTGTCACATTCTTATCGTAATATATTTTATAAGGAGTTTCCTTAGATTTTAGGCCTGATTAGAAACTTGAGCTTGTAACACTTAAGGGACTATCCTGTTCATTTTGAATTATTAATGTCTCATTATAAATAGACAAATGATAAAGAGTATCAATTTAGGTCAAGAAGAAAACCCAGTGGGAGGCGTACAGTGGAAGCCAGCATTCATGTGTATCATTTCAGACTAAGAGAAATCAGTTTAATAAGCCTGCATTTCGACTGCTGATATTTATCTCCAAACGGCAGTTTTAGATATTAATGTTACCGTAATTTAAAATGACAGGCGAAGAATGTGTAAATCTCAAATTGTGATTAATGCATGCAGGGGAATCCCACAGTAGTCGCTCAGAGTATCCAAGATACATCTCTCTGGGTTAACATATGCTCGAAGGTGAACAGCTTTAATCAAAAGGTCAATTCAGAGCGACGACAATCCCAAGAGGGTGTTTTAATTCACCGCTGCCTAGTGCCTGAACCCAGTCACAATGAGACCAAGTCTGTCTGTCTGTTTAATTTCACCCCAGAGCCAAGAGAGGTGGACTGTGTTGGCTTTGGCAGATGTTAGTCAGCATATGGTACTGCATGAGTTAGCCAAGCTGTGGGTTCCCAACTGATCTAATTAATACTTGTTTTACATCCCTCACAAAAAGTTATAATAATAATAATAACAGTGCTAATGACTTCTCATTCAGGAAAAAATGGCCTCGGGTCAATTTTCTGCAAACATTACCGTTTGGCTAGCAAAGATGAGAGAATCTGAGCAATACCTTCTGAACTGTGAGACTGCCTGTCAGTAATTGCACCACTGGGTATATAGAGCGCTCAACCTTTAAATGTAAATATATATTGCATTAGTTGAGTCATCGCAAGAGTAGGCACAGTTTTATGTTGTTATCGTTGGCCGTTTTTGTGATCTCATCAGAGATCACTAGATTCAAACTGACATTCTGTGTGACTCAATAAATAAGTTCACATGTGCTTTAAAAGTTTGATTTCTGTCAGGCAAAATAAATAATTAGTCATTTTAAAATACCACATAAGCATTTCAATGTAAATTAAATTATGCCAGTAGGATTTTGCGAAGTTGGGCTAATAGACCTAGATAATGCAAAGCTCATCTTCGTCTAGACTATATAAACATTAATCAGACTACAGGTTACCTTGGAGTGGTGCACATGAAATAAGGGGGTATTTAATCCTCAAATATTTGAATACACATTGTCATGTACATTTAGACGGATTGACTTCACAAAAACCTGCTGTAAAGGTGCAAAATTTTGCAGGCAAAAGGTCTATTGTTAGTGTAATGATGTACAGCTTACACAGAAGCCACTTTCAAACCAAGCAGCTTTCTGTTAGTCAGTATTGCGAATTCGACTATTTTGTTACAAAATCTTCATGGTGAAATCTTTCACCCTCATATAAAATTAATGATCGCATGGATTCCCAGCAAAAATTTGATGAACAACGGTAAATGTTACCAAGTTTTAACTGTGCATGCAAATGTACATGATGACTAGCAAGAACATTATAAGCTTTTAAGTAATGTTCACCAGGCCTACCTGATTTGCTACAAGGCAGGTGTTTTAGTTGTAGTGGGATTAACGCTTGTAATACATTTTCAATCAGTTGGAAAAGGCTTTAAGTTTTACTCAGCTCTTTTTTGCACCTAGCTGCACACAACTAGTTATGGTGTGTCTTTTCATCCATCCATGACATCAAAACTGGCTTTTGGAAAGAAAATAGGTTAGAAAAATTGGGGCATTTTAGCTCTGCAACTCTCAGAGCGTGTGTCAGTGTCCGTTTTTTTTTTTTTTTTTTACCTTCTCAGGGCCAAAAACACCTGGCAAGAGAGGGATTTCAAGCATTTTCTCACTATACTCTGAACCACTGTCCATCGGAAGGATTAAAAAGGCAGGATTTGTAGCATGTTTTTTCCTGGCACCAAAATCTCCAAGAGGCCCCCACTGGCTAAATGTAAGCAACATTCCCAGACTTTCCAGAAGCGTCTGGAATCACCTAGCACCCATGTGCCCTTACCACTTAAACTGTCACAGACCAGGAGCTTCACTACTACTGTACACTTATGAAAGGTCCTTAGTAGAGTAAATTCCTTCTCTCACTCTTTAACACATTTTTTGAAGAACCCAAGTACTTTACTGCCTCATATCGTTTCGATACTTCTGGAGGACTGTTAATCCATTTTCTAAATTCAGCTGTTGATAATTCTTTGAAATTCTCACACTGTAAAATATTTGACCGTAAATTATAACACATATGCCGACCTGATACAATGATAAATATTATACTGTGAATTTATTTTCACCTCCCATGATTCTACAAGAGTTTATGCGCCAGCATTCAGTCGTGCACAATCTCTCTTCTGTGGCCTCTATGCGTCTATGAACCGACAGTCTTTCTTTTTGAAATATGTTTTAAATAATTCCACAATATATTCAGAACGGGTGGATGATTTTCTTCCCGTGACTCGGGTCCAAGCTCAACACACCTATGAAATCACGGCAAGGGAAAACGGTAACATCTAAAGCAAGATGCAGAAAAGTGAGGGGAAACTTGGTAAACATGACACAACTCTTGTAAATACAGCTGAAATGGAAGAAGGAGACCAAGAGAAAATGGGAGATGGAGTAAAAGGCCTGGCAAACTGCAAAATGGCCATATTTTAGCAAAAGTGACTTTTCTGATTATGCCTGTCGCATGACTTTATTTCCTTAAGCGCGGTGTTGTTGCCTGGACTCAAGTCAAGCATTTGATGTCCTCAACCACATACGCCCTAGACTTCAACAGTGCTCTTTTTAAAGCCAAATGTTAAGGGGAAAAAAGAGCTAAGCTGGTTTTGTCAGCCAGAAATATTTTAGAAGCACCTACAATTCAAAAACTGTAAAAGAAAACAACCTTGGCTAAGACAAGAATGGAAAGAAACATTGGGTTAAGATTTGTATACTTTCTCACTCACCACCCATCAAGTGGTGGTTAATGGTTACAGTGTTTACCTTTGAATTATGAGATTTAAATTTTTCTAATGTGTTAAAGTACTCGTTTTACTTGTAGACTACATTACTACATTTGTTACTTGTTAGAAAAACATATTTGAAGAAAACTGACAATCATTTCATGGACAGCTTCACTTTAGCAAAACGGGCTTAGATGTTAAATTGAAGGCAAATATTGATAGCAGGTGGATCTCATGTGGATCTCATATTTGGTTCTCACATGGGTCTCGACAAAGTTTGGTTGGTTAGCTTGTTAGCCCTTGCTGATAAATGCTGAAACTACACCATTATGTGTGCAAAGCAAATTTCCATTCATAGGAGATTCAAGCAAGATATAAATTGTAAACGTTAATGTAGATTATTTGCCACTAACCAATTTTTTTGAGAGGCTTGTTAAACCATGAAATTGACTTTAATATATATATATTTTTTTCTTGTCTGCTCCCTTCAATGTCAAGCTCATGCAACAGCAGAATAGTTGCTAGTTAAGGGATTGGGACTATGTCCGTTTTTGTAGTGGCACTGTCAGGACCTGCCAGCGCTGCCAGGCACTACTACAACCCTCCATTTGCACTCACCTCCAACTGCGAAATTATAGTCAAATAAGCTTGTCTAGTTTGCATTATGCGGCCATTAACTGTGAATGATGAGAATCTTATTGTAGCTGATTGACATCGATCTACTTTGAATCCTGAAACCTCAAAGTGCTGCGTTCTATTCAGCACCTGGACAAAAACAAGTTTCAGGAATAGGAGCCAAAGCAAGGCTAGTTTGTGGCAGATTACGCTCTGAAATCATTTGCACAATTATGCAAGCCATTTCCTCCAGGTCAGGGTGCTTAATTTTATCCTGGCTCAAGCAGTGCTATCTATAATTATTTTGCTAACAAATAAAACTTGAGCATTCTTCCAAACATTCTATTAGTCCATTTACAGCTCTATAGAGGAATAGTGAGTATAGTTTGATTAAAACTCAAAAGTACCAGAAATTTGTACTGTTCAATGCAAATGCACTTGCATAAAGGCAATAATATTCCCTACATACTTTTACCTCTCAATCTCTCTTTCGGTCCTTTGCATCGAAGCCTCTTCTCTCAGCTGTTCCAGTCTTCAGTTCCCTGGGATTGATACAATATTTTCCTACCTCAATTAGCCAAGGGCCCGTTGACTAATTCTAACTGTTTTTGCACCTGAGAGTTTGGGAGCGGGAGTTGGAAAAAGTGAGAGGGAGAGTCAGTGCGGGGCTGTTTGGGCAACGCAGCAGTGTTGATGGACGCTGAGGGCTATGCAGAGGACAAGGTGGACAGCAGCAAAGCAACATTAACAAAATCAATGCAAAAAAAACTGTTCTGATTCTGAATTTGCTGAATTATGAAAACTGTATTTCAAAGGCCTTTTTGTGAAAATCTAAAATTTCCTCTACTAATGTGAACCCTGGAAGGAAAGAGAAGGCAAGGAAAGGCAATACTGGGAAATTCTGCAAGGCTAGTAAATGCTGGATACCTTTCTGTAAAGGGGACCCTCTTTGCTAAAAAGGACCTTAATTCAGGGAAAGGAAATGAGAGGATGGTAAGTAAATGTGCAAGCAAATTGCTTCTGAGGGCTGTACAATTTCACCCAGCTGTACCAAGCACAAGCATCTAAGCTGATCTGAGACAGCCGTGGAGAGCAGAAACTTGTAAACAAATGTAATGCAACAGTTAAGATCTGCACAGTGGCAGAGCAGTTAAAGCAACTTGCCTGGAAAAAAGTCTGACTCACTCTCTTTTGCAACAACACACACTTACACGACAGCCAGGGTCAACCCACTGTGATCTCCATGACCCAGACGAGTTAAATCCCAAATTCAAACAAACAGAAAGCCCTGCTGAACCCTGACACAGGATGACATAGCGTAAAACTACAGCTGGAAAAGTGGGATCAAACTGGGAGGCAGGGGAAAAGTGATTTGTAAGAAACATCTTTTTGATTTATCACTGTAGGGTTTCTAAAGACCAAATGCACCTGCTATTTCAAAATGAAATGCTAATCACACATCCACAATTTTCAATCGGGCTAAAATATTAAAGCATCAAAGTATATAAAAACACTCTAAAAAATGTGAAAAAGTTATACCTTTAGGGGTACAAAAGTTCTCCACTGAGGCACTACCCTTAAAGGGACATATTTGTACCTTATTTATTCCTCAACAGTTCATAGTAGAACCTTAAAGGTACATTAATACTCTGAACTACTAATTTACACCTTTTAGAAGTAAAACATCATCATCCCTTTAATGGTACCGAACCAGTGACAAGCTGTTGTACCCCTAAAGGTATAACTTTTCTAACAGTGTACAGAGCATTTTAAAATTCTATGTTGAATACATGTTGAACTTGCATGAGAATTTGACACTGTACTTAACTGCTGATTACAGTTGTGTTTACATTTTCTGATTAAAACTGAAGGATTTGCTATTTAGTTTTAAGTTAAATTCTCCTGCTTAACCCTATTTCAATAAAGAAGTCAGTTTCTACCTCTGAGTAAAAAATAAAACAAGCAATAGACAAAGTGGGACAACAAGAAGTCACAAGTAACAAGAAATAGTCACATTGTGAGATATGAAGTCGCAATTATAAGATATGAAGTTGCAATTAGGAGATATAAAGTTGCAATTATGGGAGATAAAGTAACAATGACCTTTTATGTTTTTTTTTGTTTGTTTGTTTTTTTGTCTCTGGGGTGGAGACAGACTTCCATATTTCAAATCGTAGTATTTTGCTAGCCAGAATAACAGTGAAGGGCCTTCATTTTCCAATTAAGTGTTTTGCGTATTACAAATCCTACCTAGCAACACCTTTGTACATACTTATAAAAGTCTGACCATATGAGCAGAAGAATAAAAGAGCCATAAACAACAAGTGATAAGAGAGTCGAAGGAAGATCATAAAAACCAAATGAGCCCCACTCCCTTTCTGCAGGGACACATGAATGGAGACAAACACTGGGCGTCTACTCACTGTCAGGGTAATTCTTCCGACGGGTGCCATCCACCTTGCCTGTCTTGTCGATGCAGAGAAAGAACTTGTTGGCGGAATAGAGGCGTCGAAGGCGAACGTCACCCTCGAGGTGGTTGTAGCTGCGCGTGTGCCGCTCCAGTGTCCACGAGCAGTTTGTGCCCTGTGCCAGCGCATGAAGAGGGTCATGCCCCAGTGCAGGTGGGCAACCTCCAAGAGAAGAGCAAGCCAGAAAGAGCAGGGACAGGCATAACAAGGGAAAAGGATAAGAAGGGAGGGCTGAGCCGGCAAAGGTGAGGTCGGAGTGGAGACCAGCGGTAGTAGGTGTCCATTTGCACATGATGGGTCAGACTCCCAAGGTGCACCTTGCACAAGTAGTCGGCATGATGCTGGTCTTCACAGGGCACTCTGCCTCACGCAGAACCAGTAAGCAGGAACATGGGAAGAGAGGGTAAAATAATCCTGAGTGACCAATTTCAAACTCAAGTGTATCACTTTAGTCTTTTAACCAGCTATCTGTTGGTCTTGCTCTTCAGAATGATGAATGAGAACTTTGCAATTCCATACCAAAGAAATGTCTCAATCTTGTTAGATTGTCCTGGAGCATCCAGGTCCCTCAGTCCAAGCTGATAGAGTTGTGGGATCCTGTGTCCTGTGTGATGGCTGCACCTTGCAGGGCTCTCTCCTCTCAGCCAGGGGCAGAGCAATGTGAAATGTGAGGCTGCCTGACCCGTGCCTGTGAATGAGCTGAGTTGAATGAGTGTATTTCAATGAGTGCCTGTATGTCTGTGTAAGAGAAAGATTCAAAAAGACTACCAAGAGAAAGAGAGGGAGAGGATAAGATAGAGGTGGCAGTGAGAGTAAGTCTGACGGACTCAACAAGGCAGTAAAGCTGTAAATGGGTGTCTTTCTCTCTCTCGCTCACTGTGCCTTTCTGTCTGCCTGCTCTTTGGTGGGGTGGCTCAGTCCTTTCCTGCATTTTATTCAGGGCAGGGCTTGCATCTGGGGGACTGAGAGGAGATGGGTGGGGCCTGGATTATTCATAATCACTTTAAGTGAATGTCACTCTCAATAATGTTTACCTTTTATCGTACTGTCATTCATTTCCCTTCAGGAAACTGATCATCCTCAGATGTGCCATATCACTTTACATCCCGCCCTGAACCAAAATAAACTCTTGCCATTACAAGTGATTTACAGCGTCTGTGGAGGTTAATCATCAGGTAAATAACAGGTAATAAATACACTCCATTTAGTATGTACAGAAGTAAAGTTAAGGTCTTTATAACCACTTTAAAAATGGATAAATTTGAGCAGCAAAGATGAGGTCTCCCTTACCTGTAATAGCACTTGTATGTGGACAGTCCCAATGTAAATTTTAGTCCGTTTCTGACCTGGTCAATATGACGCTGAAATTTTATTCATGAACAGCAGGGAGCCTAAAAAGTGCTCTTTTTCTGATATGACACCAAGTAAAATATTTACAACCTCCTTGTTTATCTGTCTTCAAGATGTTGTGAGCTTTACTCAGATGACTGGCATGCGGTGGCACATTTGTCTAAGCGAACCTCTGCTCTGAAACACTAACATACTTTTCATATCTTCCTGGTTTCAATAAAGTGTGCAGCCCAGGGGCAGAGGGTGAAAATGATCTTGAAGGTGTGTTTTACCAGGAAGAGTCAGTCACTTCACACGTCGTAGCTAGTTAACTAATAGGTCTCTGAAGCAAAGCCTATGGAGACAGCAGTCTGCAGTCTTTTTCAGCTCCCCGCAGTCATTCCCTTCTCCTTGGGCATATCGGCCTTTGGGTTCCTTGCTACTGTACTTCAAAGCCTAGTCTTTTTTTATAGTCTCATACATCTTAGTCCTTCATCCCCAATTAAACCTAACTGAAGTGGACCCCTACTTTTTCTCTCCTCCCCACCAAAGTTTATGCACCTCACAAAAATGGATGGCACAGAAAAGTACCCATCACTGTCATGCTGCGTGCTTCTACAGCTGGTTACGGTCTGAGAAAAAGCTGTAAAAGTGGATGCAAATTTAATTAGTGAAGCTTTCTAAGGCAAGAATAACTATTACTTGCTCATACTTAAGATTAGGGTTATGAACAAACCCTTAACTGTAAGTATTAAACTTTGAGCTCATCCTGCTCTGTTAATTCTACACACACGTGTAATACCTCAGATCAAAGTTAATTGAGGAGAAGTATTACTTTTCTAAACAATGAGATATGTGATTTATGATTGCTGGATTACCTGCAGCTGTATCTAAGGACCGGAAAATTCCCAGATATAAGCTTGGAGATGTGCTATTTTGACTTTGACCACAAAGAAATTACCAAAAACACCGCATCAACCACATAACAATGCTCTTAAAACTGCTCAGAACTTCTTAGGAACCAGATAGCAATGCCCTAAGCAACCCCCAAAAACCTAGCACTTGGCAAGTTTTGCACAGCAAAGCATTTTCTTCAGATAATTTCAAATCTTTGAAGTCTCAAAAAGAATGTCCAAATAATACTGATTTTCGAACTCAGCACATCTACATCATAACATAAATGTGGAGTTCAGAAACAGGAAAGTCACCAGATAACATATTCCAAGTGAACACTGACATTATAGACAAAATTTTGTAGCTAAACTTAAATAACTACTGCTTTGTTCTTTCTTATTTGACCTGCTTGTTGTCTATTTTACAGATGTACCCTTCCATGCACATACGATATGAGCAATCGTGTGACCCTCCAGCACACTCAATGACCCCGGAAGTCCATAAGATCAGCTCCCGCATCCTTGGAAATTGATGGTAATTAGATTATTTTGGGAGAAATGTAAGATGTTGCACTTAGAAGCTCAAGAACAAAGTTCTGTCCCCATACGAATGTCAGATGTGATGATAAACTTGCTCAAACTAATATGTTGATGCTAGTCCCTCAGCTAAATGCATGTCCACAACACAGCTCTTTCATTCAGGACACAGCAGCACAACTGCCATGATCTAAACATTTCAAGAAATCTTAAACATGGCTGGCGGTGAATCTTAGAATGATTTCTGAAGGATCACATGACTCTGGAAACTGGAGTATTTGACTGCTGAAAATTCAGCTTTGCCATCACAGAAATAAATTACATTTTAAAATATCTTTATACAGATATTTTCAATTATAAGAATATTTTACAATATTATTGTTTTATTACTTGTATGCTTAAGAGATTTCTATCAAAAACATTAAAAACAATTTACTGATCCCCAACTTTTGAACAGTATTCTTCTCTTTTTTAAATGTCAAATATTTTACAGATACTGAAAAACTGTGTATTTAATGTACTGGAAAACAAACAAGCAAAAGAAAAACATATGAAACTTAATCTTGATTGACATGACCTCAGAGAAAAGGTAACTATCTCTAATTCCACACATCGTTGGCTGTCAATAGGCCTCTGCTCAGCTCCCATGATGCCATGCTATGCCGGTTGCGCCCTGAGCTGAGAAAATCTGTTCGGCCATGTGGGATGTTCACTGGCGAAAAGAACCTAATCTTTCCCAGCAGGGCTCCCATCAACTCTGGAAGTGTATGAATGGAGATAATATCTCAGTAATGAGGCCTGTTTTGTACCATCAAAGTCCTCCAAAAGGGCCTGAAACCTGACCTCCCTCTTTGCGCCGACGAGCTCCCCCTAATAGCTCCCATTATTAATTGTTTTCTCTCTCCTGCTAACATACAGAGTCTCTTCCAGTCCCCCTCCATCACCCACCTCCACTGCCAACACGAACACGAACTCGGTCTCCGTTTCACTTCAGGCTACCTCAGTTGACATTTATATCTAACGATAAATGATTTCCTGTCATTCAGACCTGCAACACATTCCAAAAAAAGTTGGGAGAGTAAAGCATTTACCACTTTGTAATGTTGCCATTCCTTTTCACAACACTTAAAAGACGTTTAGGGACTGAAGACACCAAGTGATGAAGTGTTTCAGGTGTAATTTTGTCCCATTCTTCCTGCAAACAAGTCTTAAGGTGGGCAACAGTACGGGGTCTTCGTTGTCGCATTTTGCGCTTCAAAATGCGCCACACATTCTCTATTGGAGACAGGTCGGGACTGCAGGCAGGCCAGTCAAGTACCCGTACCCTCTTCCTCCGCAGCCAGGACTTTGTAATGTGTGCAGAATGTGGTTTTGCATTGTCTTGTTGAAATATGCATGGACGTCCCTGGAAAAGATGTCTTCTTGAAGTACTTTTCAGCATTAATGGTGCCATCACAGAAGTGCAAGTTACCTTTGCCAAGGGCACTGACACAACCCCATACCATGACAGACCCTGGCTTTTGGACTTGTTGCTGGTAACAGTCTGGATGATCCTTTTCTTCTTTGGTCTGGAGCACACAGCGTCCATTCCTCCCAAAAAATACCTGAAATACTGATTCATCTGACCACAGTACATGTTTCCACTGTGTGATGGTCCATCCCAGATGCCTCCGAGCCCAGAGAAATCGACGGCGCTTCTGGACACTGTTAACATAGGGCTTCCTTTTGGCACAGTACAGTTTTAACTGGCATTTGTGGATGTAACTACGTATTGTGGTACTTGACAAAGGTTTGCCAAAGTAATCCTGAGCCCATGTGGTGATATCGCTTATAGATGAATGACGATTCTTGATGCAGTGCCGCCTGAGGGATCGGAGATCACGGTTGTTCAGCTTAGGCTTGCGCCCTTGTCCTTTACGCACTGAAATTCCTCCAGATTCCTTGAATCTTTTAATTATGTTATGCACTGTTGAAGGTGAAATATCCAAATCTCTTCCTATCTTTCTTTGAGGAACATTGTTTTTAAACATTTCAATAATTTTCTCACGTATTTGTTGGCAAACTGGCGATCCTCGGCCCATCTTTGCTCCTAAAGGACTAGACCTTTCTTGGATGCTGCTTTTGTACCAAATCATAATTACAATAACCTGTTGACATCAACTGTTTCAAATCACATCATTATTTAACCAATTTACCTCATTACTAGCCCTAAATTGCTCCTGTCCCAACTTTTTTTGGAATGTGTTGCAGGTCTGAATGACAGGAAAGGATGTATATTTACAAATGACATGAAGTTGACCAGACAAAACATGAAATATTTTGTGTTCATATTGTCTGCAATGAAATACAAGTCAAAGTAAATTTAGAAATCACTACTTTCTTTTTTATTTGCGTTTTCCATACTGTCCCAACTTTTTCTGATTTGGGTTGTACTATGAAACTCTCATGTCAACCACAGACTTCCTGCTAGATTCCTCCGACGCAGGTGGCCGAGATAACCAGAGTGCCACACTGTGCGGTCGCCTGCATAAACATCCGTTTCTAATTCAGGATCTGTCCACTGCCGCCACAACTGAAGATCAATCTACAACAAGCCTATTTGCATTTCCTGCTTCGTGACCATTGTCCATTGTAGCCGAAACCAGTGATAAGTGAGCAGTCTATCTGATCAACAGCTCCTGAGAGTCTTCGTCCTTTCGGGATAGTTGACAGAGATCTACACGTGATAACATGGACTGTTACTTTTTAAAGAAAAAAGATTGCGGATATGATTGGTGGACTTTCATCATTAGCGATAATCAAAGAGAGATGTGCCTCAGATGTGGGAGATATTTGGTACTAATTGTAGAAACTCAAACAAATCTGCCTTAAAGTGCCATGAGGATATAATTGTTTTACATATTTTAAGCACTGACTCTGATTTATTAGTATTGACAGGTGTGGAGAGAATTTCCTAAATGTGTTGCATGAGGGTATGCTAACCCTCTCAATGTGGTTGTAAAATACACCTAGCATTGGTATGTTTAGCGGACTAAAATCGGAGCGAGAATTTTTCTTTCCAGATTTTTTTACTGTCCTTTTTCCAAAACCTCAACTCATACTTGCATGAAGCATTGGCTAATCAAGTGAACATTTTAAAAGCAGCTCCTACTTCTAAAAACAAAGAAACACACCCTTCATATAGGTGTGCAAAGAAGTCTGAATATCAGAGTCCAAGAGAATGGCAGGCTTGTCCTAGCTGCAGTTATTTTCAGGGTCTTGAATGGCTCTCTTCTCCCCTTTTGTTGACAGCCAGTCACCCAGTAATGACTGTCACACCAGAGCTTGAAACATAAAATGGTCCTGTCAGAAAGGTGACCCTGTGAACCGTAGTGACCAACAATGTCTGATCTCCACCTACTAGATATGCATAACTTGTTTTGATGACTATTATCGTATCGAACTGTCGATATAAATGTGCTTTACTGACTTATTTCAGAATTTAGATAAATTTCAGAGAGCCTAATTAAATGATGTTACATAGCCTAATTGGGGTCAATAAGATTTTTTAATGCAGTTATTTGATTAAAAAAATACAGTAAACAGTAATTTATTCCTGTGATGGCGAAGCTGAATTTTCAGCAACCATTTTCGTGTCACATGGTCATTGCAGAAATCATTCTAATAAGCACTGAATCAGGGTGCTCAAGAAACATTATTATTATCAGTTTTGACAATAGTGGTAATATTTTTTAGTGGAAGGATTCTTTGATGAATAGAAAGTTGAGAAGAACAGTGTTTATTTGAAATATACTTTTTTATAGCAATATAAGTCTTTACTGTTACCTTTACTGTTATCAATTTTATGCATCCTTGCTGAATGACAGTATTTTATTTTTTTTTAATCTTAGTGATCCCAACTTTATTTGTTACTCTCATCATCCATTTTCATTTTAAATTTAACAATATGATACAAAGATTTAATTACTGACAAGTTCAGTCAGCCAAACATCTAACAGAAGTAAGGACAGCTTGACTGTTCAAATGGCAACATGCATCCACAGATGTATTTAATGTATTCAAATATTAATACAAAATATTACCTAGGCCTAAATCACTCAACCACACAGAAAATAGCATATTTACCGACAAATATCAAGTGTCATGCGTCACAAAACAAAGAAAGACGGCGCATAAAATCGAAAAGTGAAAAACTGAAGGACACATTTGTGTACCTTTGCTTTGCGCGGCAAATACTGAGGCGCGCGCATTGTGACCTTGTACTGGATCGCGTGATAGGCAAAGTTCGCCATCTACTGTTCAGTTTCTAACTAATACAGGCATTTTGAAATCACGTATCATTTGATATCAAATAAATTGTTTAATATCGTAAAACTTAAATTAAATTGGCCTCTTCGTTTTTATATATAGGCCTATTTTAAATATTAATATACAAACAAAAGCTGTCAAACTGAGCCTTCACCAATAGAAAAATGCTACTTTAGTACATCTTTTTATTATACTAAACATAAGTATATTTAGTAAAATAAAGAGATTTAACAAGTGGATTTAGGTTGAAGACAACTTTATAACAAGGTTTTTGTAGCTGATTATATATTAAAAAGTCAACTTGCCCCTATTTTCCCCTTGTGTTAAGAACATTTCCTAAAGCTTATATGAAATAAGTGATACAGTTTACATGTGATGTACAGTACTAGCAGGTATTTCATCCGACCTCAAGATGAAATTTGGTCGATCTGCTCGTCGCTCTTTGATGTCTGAACTCCTCGTATCGCCTATGAACTAGTCAGGTCTGAACAAAATGGCGGCCTTCTGCACCGGATAACGCGGTGTTTCAAAACTATCATAACAACATGTCACTTTTGAGACTGTGTGCCTATTCAGCGGCTTTAACTCGCAGTTTTGCGGTTGACAGAAGTGTTCAGAGATTTCTGAATGGCGAATATTGCCACCTGTGTCTCAGAACACGGAGTAATGGAGAGAGACAAATACAAGGTAACGAATGAAACAGTTTTACTGTCATGCTGTCGTCTGCCTTGTCCTTCAAATCACATTAAGTCTGTCATTTGTTTTGTATCAGGTATATTCAAATGTACGTTGAAGTGTTCTCTGCAAAAAAGTCATGCATTGACTGTTGTTTACATCGATGATCATTAATGTCTCAATGTCAAGGAGGCTTTAATAAATAACAGTCTGACATGAACAACTGTTCAAACAATTTGATGATTGTTACTTCTTTATGCACATTTTCTGTCTTTCTTTGATGTATGTTTAATCTAGATATATTATGTCTGTGTGGATTCTTTGTTGTATTAGATGTTATGTCTCGTTTTGTATTCCAGCACCCAATACAAACAGTAGAGTTGGTAAACTTTTTAGGTCACCGTTTTATCTGTCATTTTTCAGACAAAACATGGGCTACAATTTACGAAAGACACTATTCAGCTATCCCTAAGAAGGAAGATGGGAAGAAAAGATTCTGTGAACAGTCTCAGTTGTTGGATGGTGTGGTATATTTTCACTTATGATTGTGTATCTAATGTTAATCATTGATGTTATAAGATATATATATATATATTTTTTTTTTTGGAAGAAACAAAAATTGGCTGTATGATTTTTGGTTGGGTAATATTTATTTACATTTTAATTTAAAGCGAAGTCGGTTTTATTTGCATAGCACTTTTCACAAAATAGACTTTCAAAGCAGCTTTACAGAAAAAAAAAACATGTTTATAATGTTTATATTATCTTAATGTCTTCATGCCCTATAGTCACATTTAGCAGATTAGAGCTGGACAATAATATAGCTTACATTTTACAATGATACTAATAATCATGCAAGGTTTGCTATATACCTGTAGGGTCAAAGACAGGATGTCACATTTAGGTGTCCGCATCAAATTAAATTTACATAGAAAGCATAATATATGCAAGTAAAGTGTGCATTTTAGAGTTTTAAAATTTTTTAACAGGAAACACATGCTACCTTAAATTTTGTAAAAAAAAAAACACATACTTTAAACCTGTATTAAACTTTTATTGCTTTGATGCTTGAATAACCCTTTTCATCTTTGATGCTTATATTGCTTTATGTGAGTGTACTGTATGTATGTGGGTGAAGCTGAATGTGCTTGTATATCCAACTTTAAAAATATTACTGGGTGATGATGTAGTTTACAATATGTGTTGATATAAACAATCAAGCAGGTGAGATACATATAAAAATTATTTAACTTTAATATACATAAATAGATGTTCATTGTTAAGTAACATAAAGTGCACTTTTTTTTATAGGTGCATAATACTGTCATGTGAACTACAGTTTTCTCTTAAAAATTTTTTCACAGTTCTGGAGTCCAGAATCCAACAACTGCAATCTGACGCCGTTGTAGATGTCAAACATTCAAAGGTGCAAATCATCAAAATGCAGCAGAAAATACAGAAAACATCACCTGGGAATAGTCAAAAGAACTTGCCAGGAGAAAAAGCAGAAATGCATAAAAGTGGGTCATCTGCAAAAAAAGGTGGAACTGAAGTTGTCACGCCTTTCACAACTCACGCAAGTCGCTGGATGGAGAAACTCAAGCATGAAAAGTGGATTAATCCCAAAAAACAAACTTCACATAGAATGCACGACAAGACAGTTAAAAACATCAAAGGGAGTTCGATGCTTCCTGGTACATCTACAAAGACCATCACAACAGGCAAAATAAGAGAGACAAAAACTAAAGTAGAAGACTCCAAAGCCTCTGCGTCTACCACAACGTCCTCCAAAGTCAGTGCTGTGCAAAAAAAGCCTAAAAAGAAGGTTTCGAGAGTCTCAGAAAGTTTAGCCGCCAGGTTTCCAGGAGTGCAGAAGATCTCCAGCAGTGAAGTTGGCTGTGTTTCTGAGATGTCTACACAAGAGAAACTGGCAGATAAAGAATTTGATGAGGCAGAGGAGCTTGATGTGGACAATGTAATGAAAGCTGAAAAGCTTCTGGAGGATAAGGAAGGAAACCGTTATGGAGATCCTCAGCTCAGAATCCGCTGTTACTTGGAGGCATGTGTTTTCATCGATGATGTAGCTAGAGCTCAGAGCTGCCTACTTTCTCATCACCGTCAATTATCCAAACGAATTCACTTGTCTATCAGCGCCTACAACATCGTGATGAAGATGTGGGCCAAAAGAGTATGTATTAAGCATCTCTCTTTTTTTGGATTATATTAAGATTTTTTAATCAAAAATATAGTAAACAAATAACAAAACGAAATAAATGAAAATATAGTAAACAAATGCAACTGTCAGCATACAACATCGTAATGATGATCCATTTGTATCTCTCTTTTTACACATTTTTGATTAAAAATATAATAAAAAGTAATACTGCAGAAATATTACAAATTGAAATAGCTGTTTTTTTTTAATAGATTACAAAATATAATTTATTCCTGTAGTGGCAATGCTAAATTTTCAGCAGACATTATTTCAGTCTTCAGTGTCACATGATCCTTCAGAGTTCATTCTGATATTTGGAGACATTTCTTCTTATTCTCAGTCTTAAAAACTTTTTATTATGTGATTAATAGACATTTCAAAAGAACAGCATTTATAAATTGTAACTGTCACGAAAGTATTAATTTATTTAAAAAAATAAAATTTTTCCAAACTTTTGAATGCTATTTATGTCAGAGTCCAGTATCTCCTAAACATATAGTATTCAAATATTTATCAAAAAGGGACTTTTTCTTTTTTTTTCTTTTTCTTTTTTACATATTTTTTTTAATTTTGCCTGTTCTTTTTTAGTCTTAAATTGTATATTTTTCCTTTTATTTTTATTAATTTTATATATATATATATTATAATTTTTAGTGTACTGGTTTTTCTATTACCTTTTTTAATCTTCAATTTATTTATTTTTAAGTATTTTAATATTTTTCAGGATGTTTCAGTATTTTGCTTGTTCCTTTCCCTTCAGTTTTACAATTTTACATTTAAAAATTATTTTAACATTTATTTTAGTGTTGTTCTTGCTTGTTCCAGTTTATAATTTTTCAGTGTTGTTCTGTAATGCTCTATTTAAAGCCATTTTTAACTGTGCTTTGCAGGGTTCCTTCAGTCACATTCGTCGCTTGTTCGTTCTGATTGAAGAAGCAGGTCTGAAACCCAACGTTGTGTCTTACAGTGCTGCTCTGGAGTGCATAGGCCGCATGCCTGAGTGTCAAACATGGATCATTAAAAGGTAAACACTTGCATAATTTATGTACTTCCGTGTATTCCAATCACATAGGGGAATCCAACAGATGGTGCATCACTAGTTTGCAAGGAGGAGGTTTCTTATGAGGTAATTTTTTGCTCCAAGATCAGAAGGAAAAAAATAAAATGATATATGTATGTATATGTAATATTTATTATTTTTTGGGGGGTGAAATATGACCCGGAAGGGCTTTTTGGAACAGTTAGAAATGTACAATGGTAACATAATCATTCAGTTTTAGAGTGTTAAAATATTCAATAACAATATGACTGTCACATTGTTTAATAGATTGACAGTTCCAGACTGTGTCTCTAGATGTCAGTGTTGCAGTATGCAGTAATTCATGTGTAACAAAGACTCCTGCATTCTCTTTAGATTCCCTATAACAATCCAAATTAAATTGATGAACATGCAAATTCGTAATGACGCTCATATATATGCTTTTATATTTTTTCATCGTCCATGCGCCGATCCATTCATCCATAGCACTATAGGATTATTCCGAGCCTGCCTTGACCGTGTCCAAAAATAGAAATTCAAATTGTGGTCATTCATCTAAAGAGCATTAACTCAGTGGACCGCCATTTTCTCTGTGGTCATCTATTTGTTTTGTGTGCTGCTCATCTCCGGGTGGAAGAATTTAGCAGATGAACACCTCACTTGCATTTATACGAGGAGCTCCTTGACAGAATGAGGCCAGATCAAAAAAAACTGTTATTTTGGTGTGTGTATTTTTTTTTTTTTGCCTCACTATTACATTGTCACATATATTAAATTGTCATTAGGGCTGTCCCTTTTTAATTTGGTATAATTATTTAATAAAATATTTAATTAAACATTTCTATATTTTAATATATTAGAGTATATCAAATATCTTTGAATTAAATTGTCTTCATTTGGAGTGTTTTATCAGCAAACATTTATAATCCAAATGCAATTGTGATTAATTTGATTAATTAGTAAGTAATTAATACGATTTGAAATTCATTCTACTATGGAACACAAAAGTAGATATTTTGAAACCTGTCTCAGTGTTTCAAAATGCTCAAAATATCTCAAATGTTGTTTTGGACCCCATTGACTTTCCTTGTATATAGGCAAAAACTGTTGCAAAATTTTTCAAAATATCTACACTGCTGTTCTTTTTGAAAGAAATTCATACTTTTATTGAGCAAAGATGCATTAAATGGATCAAAAGTGAATGTTCCTGAGATTTCTATTTCAAATTATTATTATTATTTTAATTTTTTTTTTATTCATCAAAGAATCCTCAAAAACATGTATCACATTTTCCACTGAAATATTAACCAGTACAACTGTTTAAACATTATTATTATTATTATTATTATTACTAATAACTGTTTCTTGCACATAAGTTAACTTATCAGAATAATTTCTGAAGGATCACATGAATGACTGCTAAAATTTCAGCTTTTCCATCACAGGAATAAATTACATTTTAAAATACATCAAATAGAAAACAGCTATGCTACATTGTAAAATTATTTCACAATATTTCTATTTTTACTGTATTTTTGATTAAATAAATGCAGACTTGGTAAGTTTAAGAGACTTCTTTTAAAAAACATAAATCACCCATGGTTGCAAAAAGTTTTTGAGCGGTAGTGTATATTTTATTTATTTATATAGTGTATATCCACCAGACAGTTGTGCACTTTGTGCTCCATCTTTAGCAGTTTGTTTGTTACCACACTGTAACTGTTTTAAGTGATCTAATTGATTGTATTAGGCTTTTGTGCATCTGTGAAGCCTAATGCAAAGTTTCTGCATTTGATTAGTGCTAAAGGTGACTGCTGAGGCAAATATGGTGCCGCCCAATGACAGCACAGAGGGACAGGTGCAGGGTGGCTTGTGGCAGCTGGTTGGGTGATCGATCACTGTAAGCTGATGGCAAACACACACTGTTGTGCAGTGGAAGTCTTCTTTCTACATACCCCAGAGGAGCCTATTTTTTACCCATCTCTCTCTCTTTGTTCTCCTTGCCACAGTATCAATTTGTCTTTCAGCTCTCATGCGGCACGGTTGTTGCGTTTTTCGCTGCAATCCGAGCTTGTAAATTTACATTTACATTTATGCATTTAGCAGACGCTTTTATCCAAAGCGACTTACATTGCATTCAAGTTACAGTTTTACATTTTATCAGCTCTTGCTTTCCCTGGGAATCGAACCCATGATCTTGGCGTTGCTAGCGCCATGCTCTACCATTTGAGCTACAGGAAAGCATTTAGTTTCAAGTCACGATATTTAGGACCAGCTGTTCACACTATTGTTTTGATTGCAATAACAGTGTAGTCAGTATCCGGTAATGTAAGCATCAACATGATCCTAAGAGCGTTCAGCGTGGAAGGAATAGATTGAAACCTGGAAATTTTGACATCTTGACCTCACAAGGTGCATGTGTCCGAAATTGCTGACTCGTTCACTTTATTATGGTGAATGTTACATAGTTTACTGTAGGAAGGAGTTTGCAAAAATATTTGAATTTGGATGGACACGAAATATTGTGTTTAGCCCGAATCACAAACCTAATCTGACCATTAACACTGAAAGCATTTGAATCTGAATTCACACCACATGTGTTTGGAGTTGGTTTGTAAACATTCAACCTATAAATGGCCGATGTTAAAATTCAGTACAATTTTGCTGAAATAAATGAAAAACAAAACAGTAAAAACTAAAGTGAATTGGTTTTTAGTGCTACAAGTGAATTTAGGCATTACAAAATTATAATGTACCAGCAATGTTATTGTTAACTAAATTATTAAAATTATTAAAACAATTTTCATTCATTGAAATAAAGCTGAAATAAAATATAGTTACAATGAAAAATTAAACTTAGAAAATGTTGCCTAAAATACTAAAACTGAAATACTGTATATTAAATTAAAGCTAAATAAAAAGATTTTTTAAAAAGTAAAAACCTATGTGACAGCCCCATAAAAATGACTAAAGCGTACACCGATATTAAAATGAAAACTAAACTAAAATAGCAATACAGAATATTAATAACATATAAATAATACTAAAAGAACACCTAATGTATGAAAAATGTATATCGAATTTTGACATTTGCTAAGGATTACATTTAACTGTGTTATTAAATTATTAGTGTCTTAATGATAAACTTCAAATGAGAGTTAGATAAATGCAAAAATCTGGAAATTAACATATACAATTAAATATATATTTATATAGTTGGTCGATATTTATTAGATTCAATATCAAATGGTTATTGGTGCTGATATTTTTGATCAATTCGAAATTAAATTAAATATGCCGCCTACTGTAAGGTTTACTCCACTTAGTTCTTGGCCAAACAAAGGCTTAACGCTTTTGTATATACATTTGTTTGGCAAATGCAATGAAAGCAGCACTTTGAACACTCTACAGAAAGCCTAACTCTCACCAACCTCTATATTTATCAGCTTTCTTTGTCCCCAACAAGAGATCAGCCTTTAAAAGAATGCTTCAGGATTACCCTGATATAGAGTTTTCCGCCTCTCCTAATTGCATTTGCATCAGCTGAGGGTTTAACATTTACGAGAGTATTGAATGCAACCCTCAGGAGGTAATGATGTGATTGTTACTCTGTCACGCACAAGATGGAAAGGGTAAAGGCATGTCTTTCTCAAGGCCTCACGTTGCCCTCTGTGACTTCATCTGCTCGCTGTGCGCCCACTAGAGGGCACTGATGACGCATCATCTGTGCATTTCACTCCCAAAGAAGCCTGTTGCTTTGGAAACCATCACTGCATTCTCAGAGGTTTAGGAATAACCCAGTCTGTCCTGCAGCCTCCTGGTAATGTAAAATATCTCAGCCGGTTGCAGACCTTACAGAATAAATGTGCTTAAACCACAGCACTGTTGAATTCATGATTCTGATTGGTTGATAGACTTTCTAAGTTAATGTTAAATAAGTAGTTCCAGGTTTGTTGTATGCATTACAGTTCTGAATTATGTATTAAATGGGAGCTTGGGCTGTTACTAAAAGGAATAGTTCACTCAGTAATGAGAATTACTGAGTGAACTAAGGGGAAGTCGTGGCCTAATGGTTAGAGAGTCAGACTTGTAATCCAAAGGTTGCGGGTTTGAATCTCAGGTCCGGCAGGGATTGAAGGTGGGAATTGTGAATGAACAGCACTCTCCACCTTCAACACCATGACTGAGGTGCCCTTGAGCAAGGCACCGAACCCCTAATTGCTCCCCGGGCGCTGGAGCAATGGCTGCCCACTGCTCCGGGTGTGTGTTCACTACTCACTGCTGTGTGTGCACTTGGATGGGTTAAATGCAGAGCACCAATTTCGAGTATGGGTCACCATACTTGACAATACATCACATTATTATATTATAATTTGCTGAACATCTACTCACCTTCAGGCCATCTGAGATGTAGATGAGTTTGTTTCTTCATCGGAACAGATTTTTAGAAATGTAGCATTACATCACTTGCTCACCAATGGATCCTCTGCAGTGAATGGGTGCCGTCAGAATGAGAGTCCAAACAGCTGATAAAAACATCACAGTAATCCACACATCTCCAGTCCATCAATTAACATCGTCTGAAGCAAAACGATGAGTGTCTATAATAAAAATCAATCAAGTCGTCTTTTACTTCAAAATGTTGCTACCAGCCAAAAGTCCATAATCCATAACATTGCTTCCTCTAGTGTAAAAGTCGTCTAGTCTGAATCAGGAGAGAAATATGCACAAATCAACTACAATTTATAAGCGAAAACAGTTCTAAACAAATGTGTTGGTGGACTTTGACTGGAGAGGGCAACAGATGATGGACCTTTTCACTGGAGGAAGCGTTATTATGGATTATAAACTCATATTTCTGCCAGAAGCGATAGTTTGAAGTTAAAGCTCCTTAATGATGGACTAGATTTTTTCAAGCATGCAGATTTTCACTTCACAGGTTAACTGAAGTTGTGTGGATTACTTGTGGATTATTATGATGTTTTTATCAGCTGTTTGGACTCTCATTCTGACGGCACCCATTCACTGCAGAGGATCCACTGGTGAGAAAGTGATGTAATGCTACATTTCTACAAATCTGTTCTGATGAAGAAACAAACTCAACTACATCTCAGATGGCCTGAAGGTGAGTAAATGTTCAGCAAATTTTCATTTTTGGTTGAACTTGTTTTTTCAATTATTTTGGTAGTCTGTCGTCAACTATTCCTTCCTTATTCTCTCTGGCACAGACTGTCATTCTCTCTTCCAGCGTGCTTATATTTGTATTCTGTCCACGACAGGAACATAACTCTACATCAACAGTGAGCGCTCCAGCTGCGTAGGGCTATGACTTTATTCACACTGTTTGAATAAACACGGCCTTGTAATTCTTAGACATATGGTAGTGGCCTATCTGACACCCACTACCAGAGGGAGCAGAACGTTCTGTTCGAAGGTGCTCCGTGTCAATGCAAATATTTGATATTCCACTCCGACACCCTGCCAGTCTCAGCGCTATGAGCCCAGGTGCTGCGGTCGTGGAAGTTTTCTCATTATAAGGCCTTTCCCATCCACCTTTGCATTCATTTTTTTTTTAACTATTTCATCTGGGAATTTAGTTTACAATTGCAATCAACTTGAAAAAACAAGACCATATTTATCTGGTATTAGAAAGTTACAATGAAAAAAATAACGCTTCAGCTTCAAATAGATGTTATTGTGAAATTTAATAATCTCTTTTCTGGTCCACACAGGTGTCTGCAGCAGATGGAAGTGGACGGCCTGTCCGTGGATGACGTGTTCAGACAGTGTGTGTTTAAAAAGGATGAAAGAGAAATGGTTCTGAGGGCCGTCCGTTTGGTGCATCCTGAATACCAACCCAGTGTATCCAAAGATCATCCTGTCTGTTCCCTGCCATTGGTGAAACAGTTTTATGCTGAGGTACCATTACATTACGTTATATTACTCTTCAAAAGTTTGGGATAAGTAGTATTTTTTATGTTTTTAAAAAATATATCTTATTCTCACCATGCCTGCATTTATTTGATCAAAATATGGTGAAAAACAGTGATATTGTGAAATTATTACAATTTTACATATTTTGTATTTGAATATATTTTGAAATGTAATTTATTCCTGTAATTGCAAAGCTGAATTTTCAGTCTTCAGTGTCACATGATCCTTCAGAAATCATTCTAATATGTTGCTCAAGAAACATTTAATGTGATTTTCAATGTTGAAAACAGTTTTGTGTTGTTTTTTCAGGATTCTAGAAGAAAGTTAGAATAAAACATAAATAATATAACAGAATTTATATGAAATATAAATTTTAACTTTCTAAATGTTGCTTTTGATCAATTTAATGTTTCCTTGCTAAATAAACATGTTAATAAAAATAAAAAAACTTTTGAAAGATAGTATAAAAATACATGTATTTTTTAATTTACAGTCCTCATCATGTTATACTTTTTATAATCATATTTACTTTATTATATTGTATTTATGAAATTCACTTTTTGTCATTTTTATTCATTCAGTTTTTCATTTTATCTTCTGAGTTTTTAACAGAGCTATACAGTGTTTATGGTGTTACAACACCCGTGACTACATATTTTACTACCCATAAAAGACTTTGTTGTCCTTATTTTTTTAACGTTAGGGTTTTTCATATATATAGATAACCATTTGCATTAAACCTCCATTGCGAATTGTTAGTGAACTGATTGTAAAACAGGTTAATTGCACTGCTAAATAGGATTTGAAGTGGAGGTTGGTACCATAAAACAGGTGGTGCTTTTCATAAAACTATATACCTGTCTTTTTCTGTCAGCATTAAAAGACCTGCCTGAACTTGTCTTGTGTGTCAAAATGACGAGTTTCACTACCATGTCAGCTGTCATCTGCTATATAATTCCTTCAAACAGAGGTGCCCGCTCTATTTTTGGGCACACTGGGGGGTGTTATTGGGCCAGTCTGCCCCACAACCAATTTCCCGCCATCCACTCTTTTTCCCCAACTGATTCATTACCGCAGGTGCACATGAGCCCATTTGTAACCCACAACCCGCTGCCTAACACCTTGAATGGAAACTTTCCTGGAAAGTATAGAAGAACTGGGTCATGTGAAGGTCTGAGATGAAAATGCTGCAACTCACAGAACAAAGGAGTAAAGAAACTCTGTTAGCAACTTTTCAGAGATGCCCAACAGGCTAGATTTGCTTTTAAACATGTTGCTGGCAGAAGTTTTCTTGTGTGATGTTTTTTGTTTTGTTTTGTTTTTTGCTTTGCTCTGTTTTGTTTTACTTAGCTTTTTTTTGTGATTTGCTTTGTTTTATTGTTTTTTTTGTTTTGTTTTTTGTTTGTTTTTTATTCCTTTGTCATTTATGATTGTTGTCCTGATAAAAGCAAAAACAAAATAGTGCTCTCACGCCAGACTGTACGATATGCATAACAGTACTAGTATACAATATAAGTTGCTGGCAGAAGTTTTCTTGTGTGATGTGTTTGTTTTTTTCTTTGCTTTTTGTTAGAATTTGCTTTGCTTTGTTGTGCTTTTGCTGTTTTTGTTTTTTTTGTTTGTTTGCTTTGTTTTGCTTTCTTGTGCTTTGTTTTATTGTTTTTTTTGTTTGTTTTTATTTATGTTTGTAGTTATTTTATTTTATTCTTTTTTCATTTATTCACTCCAGACTGTACGATATACATAGTACTATTGTAATGATTGACACTGTTAACGAAAAATGTTTACGAAAAATGTTTAGTTTTTTTTGTGATTATTTTTTATTTTAGAATTTATATTAACTTTATATTTGTATTAACTGTCTTAATCTATACAGTCATCATAGCACTATTTTAATGATTGACAATGTTCACCAGTGACACATTTCAGTACATGATCATGATCAGATTAGCTCATGGCAAGCAAATATTCCGAAAAACGTTTCAGCTTGAGAAGAAAATAATGGGCACTGTCGCCGTCAAAAGTCACAAAGTTTCGTCAAGGTAATTAATTGGCCGTTATTGAGCACTAAGTGAGGAAATACCACCAATTCATCCCGTTTACCTCTTTTTACGATTCTCAAAATATGTCTTTGACTTCAAAGTCATGTTGTGTGCACCAAATTAAGATAGTTTGAGATGTTGCCTCATTGCCATAAATGGCATTTCTTGCCTCCCAATGCATCCTTTATTCGCACAACCTCACTAAAGCATTGAAGACTGGGACGACACATCCCTAACATCGAGGTCACCACACGTGCTTCTCCTTGTCAGGGTTGTGGCTTTGTGGAAATATGGGCCTCTGCCGAGCCGTACACAACACTGCATCTTGTGTTCTGCCTGGCCGGGCTGTAGTAGTCATCGCCGTGGACATGATTTATCCCTCCACAACCTTTGTGATTGCTTTGGCCGGTGTCCATGTGATCTCTATTGAGGACAGATTTAGTAGTCGCTTTCTCCTTGCGAGTATTAACGCTCTGGTTGACCTGTTCTGTCCTAGCCCTTCCATGATGTGTTTGGCAATAATTCCTAGATGTCTGTGCAGGCCGCCAATGCCTCCCTTCGAATAATAAATGACTGCACATGTCAACGCACAGCCCACATTAACACGATCTCCGTACCACTTAGCAAGCTGTTGCTATAATATATGCCGTATTTACAGTTCGTATTTTATGCAGCCACACATTTGGCTGCCGGCCAGACCCACGAGAGTGGGACTGTTCAACCTCATTGGATTTTAATTGGCCCCTACGTGGACGTTACGAGACAGAATAAATTCATTTGACATTTGACATTCGTATGGTTATTTTAGCTAGCTTGTTTTCTTGGTTCTTTTAAATATATAAGTGCACTTAAACGTAATGATGTTTGGTTCTTAATTGGGCCATAAAGTGATGTGGCTTCTTTCGATCGGGCCACATAACAAAGTGTGCAGCCTGTGAAGTAAATAGTCTCTATAATTGGCAGTCAAATGAATGATCGTTTTTATGTTTATCCTAATGAAATTTAAACCCTCTCAGCCTTCATATCCAGTTATAAGGAGCCAGTAATATTAAAGTTAGAGCCTCCGGCGATGAGAGATTCTCAGCGCTCATTATTTAGCGGGTCGTGTTGAGCTCTCTTATGATTTTGTACACACATAACACAAACACACACAAAACACACTTGTGCCAGGATGTTATAATATTATGCAATTGTTTAATAATAGGATTGTTGGTTTAACACATTTATTTATTACAATTCATTAACAAATATGTTATAATAATTACACGTTTACATTTGAAGGTAAGGATAATGCTTAGTATGTTAATATTATTAAGGCTGTCAGTTTACAACATTAATTTAGTACAATTAATAAAAAAAAAATTTTTTTTTAAGTAAAATAAAAAAAATAGTTATGCATTGGAAAGTTAGCAATTATAAATTATACTAATACAGTTGTTACTCATAAATTGAACAATAGCAAAGCAAATGTTATAATGTTATGCAATCAGTTACTGTTATTGTTAAAAGTAGAACTGTCAGTTCAATTTTAAAAAAATAAAAAAATGTAGAAGTTTAAAATTAATTAAACTTTTACATTAGAAATTCAGCATAAATAAGATATACTAATAAAATGTTTACCAATAAATAAATCAATAAAGTAAAAGGTAATAGAGCCATATTTGAATCTCAGATAGTAATTATCTTTTTAATAAACTAAGCAGCAAAGTGCATTTGATTTGCATTTAACTTATGGTTTTACTGACTTGATTCCCATCTTGTGTGTTTCAGAGGGAAGGTGCCACATATCCTAAACTGGACTTCAGCCTGAAAGAACTGCGTGACAGGTTCAGTCTTCAGCTGGGTATGGAGAAGGCCACTACCATCACTATTGACTCTGTGGAGGCCTTAAAGCCTGTCACTGAAAATATGGCCAAAATGGTATGAAACCACAACCTGTCTGATTTGATTTTAAAAATCATGAGGTTACCGTTATTGTATGTATAGCAGAGTTGGGTAAGCTGTGTCAGTGTTGTTGTGTCTTAACAATCTAGCAGACTTCATTATTTTAGTCACATGACCATGTATTTAGAACAAGCCCCTAATATATAGCTGCTTTTAGGGTAAAAACTAATTTATCCAGGCCTAAAAATGTGTTGGTGCATTGCCATTGTATAAAACACATGTAAATTTGGCTAAAGATTAGCTGTGGATTATAAAATGAAGCATTTTTTCCAAAATGATAGCTGTGGGGTAAAGTGTGCCAGCTTTGGGGTAAGATTTGCCAGTGCTGAGAAATGGTACAGATACAATAAATTATGTTATTAAATGGCCTCACTATGTTAAAATTACATTTGTTGGCTGGTTTATGTCAAATTGAATAATATGCTGTCAAATATGGGATGGGAATTTGAATGGAATGTAGATTGTTTTCTCATATTCCACAATGATTGAACGTTCTCCTAGTTGGAAACAAGTTTTTTATAAGGAATATTAGTTTTTACTTTATTGCTCTTGGCGTAGAGGGCAGCATAAGTAAAAAGTGGCACAGCTTACCCCACTTTCCCCTACTCCAAATTATTTATGTCGGTTTATGGGCCAGAATTAATATTGCTATGACTGGTTTCTCTGAAACAAGCACAGTGGGAATCCCCAAACATAGCAAACTAGTATAAAGAGGACTTTCAAAATTACATACACACGTGTAGGCGATTTTTCCTTTCAATAGTTAACACGTTATATTTTTTTAGGATCCAGATTTGCACCCAAGCTATGATCCATTGGCTAAATGCAGACATTTTTGAAAGTTTCCAGCTCATGCATTGAAAGTAGCTATATTCCCACAATCCAGCTTCTTTTTAAGCTGGCATTTGCTCCACTGTCTGTGTTCCCTCACGAGAAAGGTCCCCTGTGGTCCCGCAACATTTGCGCTAGGATTTAATGGAATAGAAATGCATTGAAATGTGTCCCACCAGCCCTGTGAGAGAGTCACCTTTCCATCGGAGGGTCAGTATAACTGATCTGTGTCATTCGCCTGCTCCGCCGGTCCGCAGGGAACCAGAAAAGCATCCTGATAAAGAGATGACCCACTTTCGGCTGCCCACCGAACCCGATTTGTGTCGTGCATAAAATTCACATCTACATTTATATGAGATTTTATTTTTTTAAAGCCACAGGCTGCTTGAGAGGAGAATGTGATTTAACGTAAAGGCCACAAATGGTAGCTGAGTGAATCTCATGAACACTGTCTAGAAATGTCACATTTCACCCTAAAATCCAAAGGAAAAAATATATAATTTGTAATTTGAAGCCTCTAATGAAATGATAATGAAGCCTATTTTAGGAGCGTTAAGACACTTTATTTTCATGACAATTAAGCACATCCTCTCCCCAAATTCTAAGTATGTTACAGTAATGTGGAAAAGTAGTGTATTATATCAGGGATTCCCAAACTTTTTTGTCAGCTAAACTCCTAAAATATTTACTAAGTCCCCATGAGATTTTAAGTTAATATTTCAGTATTTTATAGTACTTTTTTGTGTGAAAAAAAAGCCATAACAAAAGTATATAAAACTGTTAGTACATCATGGTTTTTATTGTGTTGAAGTAAATGTATCCTCTTCATTGAAGTAAATGTATTGTCTTTATTGACAATGTTATATTGTTGCACATATTGAGTTCTGAAAAAAGTGCATGGTAACACTTTAGTATAAGGACCAATTCTCACTAGTAACTAGTTGCTTATTATTAGCATGCCTATTATTAACACATTGGCTGTTCATTAGTACTTATAAAGCACATATTTTGCATGACCATATTCTACATCCCTAATCCTACCTAAACTTAACAACTACCTTACTAACTATTAATAAGCAGCAAATGAGAAGTTTATTGATTCATAGTTAATGGTTATTAGTGAGAATTGGACCTTAAAATAAAGTGTGACCAAATGCATTTATATTTTTATAGAGAGAATTACTAGCAACACAGCGCAAACACTGGGAGAAAGCTCTCCTCCAGACACTGAAGGAAAAGAAACGGATATTATCCAGCAACAGCCAGAAGTCCTGGAGTACCTGCATATACCCATACCTGTGTATCCTGGATGATCAGGATTATGTGAACATCATGCTTCAGGGTTTAGACAAGCTGTCACCCAGCGGTGAATCTTTGCTTATTATGGCGGAGGAGATGGGAAACCGTGTCTACAATTTGTACTCCATCCGGCAGAAGAGCCACAGTCAGATGATCGAGAAGCTTGGGAGTATCTACAACTCGTATTCTGAGCTCCTGGCGAATGACACTGAGGTACAAGCTTTGGTTGACCAGATCTAACACCTTCAGTTTCAAATAAAATTTTCAAATTGGCTTTTACATGATATATCGCCTCCTGTTTCATCACAGACCAACGGCATGCTGCCACGGGAATGTTGGACAAGTCTTGAGATGCAGAGGTACAGCGGTCCCTCTCTTTTAAGTGATGACACCCCTTGGCCGATGGTTCTGATGGTGCAGCTGGGCAGCTTCCTGGTTGACCTGATGGTTCGTGAGCTCAAAATTTGGAGCAACATCCTCAATCACGCTCAAGAGAAGAAGCTCATCCCTGTCCTTTACCACATGTACACGTTCCGCAGCAATCATAAGGTAAGAGGTGGAGACCAGCTAGACTCGAAGGGCCCTATCATCATACACCCGGTTCAATGCGGCGTGACGCAATAGTTTTTTGCTAGTTTCAGCCCGAAGCAGTTATCATTTTTATTTATTTAGTCATTTAGCACACGCTTTTGTCCAAAGTGATTTACAAATGAGGACAATAGAAGCAATCAAAACCAACAAAAGAGCAACAACATGCAAGTGCTATGACAAGTCTTGGTAAGCCTAACGCAGTACACATAGCAAGGGTTTTTTAAAAAAAGAAAACAAGTAGATAGAATAGAAAAAAAGAAAGCTAGGATTTTTTTTTTTTTTTTTTTTTTTTTAAGAAACAAGTAGATAGAATAGAAAAAAGAAAGCTAGTGTTAGTTTTTCAAGAAAAGCTAGCAGTTACAGAATAAATATGCAGTTGATAGAGGGTCAAGTGTGTGTGTGTTTTTTTTAATAAAAAGAAGACCGATAGATAAAATAGAATTAGAATAGAGAATGCTAGAGTTAGAGGGTCAAATAAAGATGGAAGAGATGTGTTTTTAGCCGTTTCTTGAAGATGGCTAAGGACTCAGCTGCTCGGATTGAGTTGGGCAGGTCATTCCACCAGGAGGGAACAGTTTTCGCGTCCTGCGCCACGTTGTTTAAATTTGTGCCCATTTGTGTGCCCATGGGTGTGCTGCTCTGAAAACGAGGTGTGTTCTGGCGCATTGTTGGCGTGTTGCTATTTTGAGGCAAGTGAAATAGTTAATAATATGCACCTATAGGCAGGTCCACAATGCGCATACACTCTTCTTATTACACACACAGGGACGCGCGCAGCAGCACACAAATATGCCAAATATTAAAAATTAAAGGATCACAATGTAAAAGATTATTATTGTGTTGGCTACATATATAAAAATGCCTACATGTCATAATGGATAGTCACTGCGTGTATCAGAATGAGGCTACCTGTTTGCTCGCGCACGAGCAGATCCATTTCCTCTCTGGAGACGCGTTCAGTCTTTGCGCTTGCAAATTCTGCCATGTAAATAGTGTAGAGCTGTCGCGATTCGTCGATTTTAGTCGACTAGTCGATTTTGAAAAATCGTGACTAACCGCAAAATACCGGAAGTGCCGCATTTCATGGAGGAGAATCCACAAAACACATTATTAGACTAATTTCCAAGGCTGCATGACATTAAACCCATTTAAAAATCATAATTAAGCATAATTGTGAATTCACAAAAGTTATGATTTAATTAAATAATTATAGGCGATGCAGTTCTAACACAGTATATGCCTTTAATTATTTACATGCGTGTAGGTTAAGCACGTGCGTCTCACAGCGGCTCCGTTCACAGTAGTTCCACAGAAACTGATCATTTACATGTAGAGCATCTCATACTTCATCTCTGCATGTTGTTGTGAGTTTGGGTTTATTATAACGTTCATCTGGGAACGCAACGTGCGCCATTTCATCAGATTTGTAAGGTAAATCATTTATAAGCCTGTGCAAACACAGGAGAATATATCGCGATTTCAAAATAAAAGCTCAAACCCTCACTCTGAGTTTACACGTTTTTATGTCCACATATTCATTTAATTACAGTGGCTATAGCATTTCTATCCTAAAGAAATGGCCAAATATTAAAGATTAAATGGACATTTTAATTAAATGGTGCTTGGTCAATATTAAACAAGGATTAGATCTCGCAGTAATGTTTAAAAATAATAATCAGGCGCCCCCTGCAGGCCTTTGTTGGTATGCATCATGTACATTAGCTCTATTGTTTATAATACATTATGTATTTTAACAGTTTTGTTCAATAAAACCATATGATTTCTTGCTTTTGATACTTTATTTGAACTAATTATTATTGCATCATTGCTATTATATATGTATTTTAAGTCATTTTAAAAGCTATTGTTCACTTACATCTATTTTTATTACCACAAAAACATTATTATTATTATAGGGCCCTATGAAATCCATTTTATTTCTAAATTCATTTTTTTCCATTTTCTTTTTTCTATACTCTGTTTTAATGGTTAAATTAAATTTTATTAATCAAAAAGCCTGTGTAATTAATTGAGTTTTACAGTTTTATCTTTACCAAATTCTTATTTTCTGGATTCCATTTTAATGGTTCCATTTAATTTTCTTTTTCAGAAATACTGCACATTTACATTTTTCTCCTAAATAAATTCTGGTAAATAATATTTCTGGTAAACACTATTTAAAATACTGATTATAATTTTATTATTAGACTAGAACACGTGGATATGTTGTCTTTCTTACACTATAATACTGAACTGATTTCAGTGATCTGGACTGAGATGAGATGGACACTTGCTTCTTGCACTCTATGTTGCACTTTACTTTTGCTTTAAAAAAGGATTTCATAGAAATTTGGATTTAATTTGGTTTAATAAAATATTCTTAAGTAAATTTGATGATTTTTTTTTTTGCGGGTAATTAATCGTTTAGATTAATCGATAAATTAGTCGATAGATTAATCGAAATAAAAATAGTCATTAGTGGCAGCCCTAAAATAGTGAATCCGCCATGGCACGAGCGCAACTGGCTCTTAAAGGGAATGGGAGATGAGACTCTGATTGGTTTATTGCACGTTATGCCCAAAACACACCCATTACTCATTAAGACAATAGGGACAACCCTTTTAGACCACGGGCGTGCTGACCGTTTTTCCCGTCGTTATACTAGCAAAAGTGGATTCGGACACACCCTAAGTGCACCTGCTCCTTGTGCTTTAGACCATGCGCTTACATCGTTAAAATAAGGCCCAAAGTCGTACTAGTTAAAATTCTGCACGTCCCTGAAGTGTTTTTGCTTCCATACTGAAGGCTGTTCATGGCCAGACAGTCAAATGACTGTCCATTAAAAGTCGTGTCATAAACCGTCCGTTCCCCATCTAAAAGCTCTCATGGACACGCATGTTTTCATGAATTATGGAATAATTTTTCCTGTGTGAGTGATCGCAGGCCAGCAGAGGAAGACGGATTGTGGCGAAACTAATCTCTTTTTTACTGTCCTCTTAATTGCCTGTTTGATTAACCGCCGAGGGATTGCAAAAAGGGGGAGGAAGAGCCCAAAAAGATTGGGAGAGTTTCCTTTTTGTCCTCAAATCTCATTCCCAATGCTGCTGCCCTGGCTCTCGGCATGCACTGTGGGCTTCAAAGACCCGAAGCTTAACTCCCGTTCCTCCGCTGAGCTTGCAGATGGCCCGTGCAGCAGGGAAGAGCTCCCAGTTTAGCGTGTCTGTGGATTATTCATGCGGCATGAATGCTGTCAGGTGGATTCACATTCCTTTTTTGAGACATTTAAAATGCCACCTTGTAGCAAGGTGATCTCCATCTTATCTTTTTGAGGTTTAGGCTAGTGAAATGGCTTGACAAATCCAGTTTTCTGTCTTGTTTTGTCATATTTTATGAACAAATAACTCTTATGAGCCAATCCTTTTTGGGAGTCAAAAAAACATACAGAGCCACCAGTGTGTCATGAGCAGATGGCTCTTATGAACTGTTTCCATCTTAATGAATCCAAAATACAGTGCAACAAGTTTAGCTTGATTCACGAACAAATGACTCTTATGAACTAGATTTTTTTAGGGAATCCAAAATATACAGCGTGAGTAGTTTAGTCCGAGTCATGAAAAAATGACTTTTGTGAATTCTTTGTGATTCTTTTTAGTGATTCAAAAACATACAGCACAACCAGTGTAGTTCGATTTGCAAACAAATTACTTTAATAAACCGTTTCTTTTTAGTAAATCCACAACATACAGCATGAATAGGTTTGTCTGATTTGTGAAACAAATGACTCTTTTGAACTGATTCTTTTTAATGATTCAAAAACATACACCACGACCTGTGTGATTCAGTTGACGAGCAAATAACTCTAGTTATTTGTCTATTATTTTAGTGAATCCACATGATACAGCACGAACAGTGTAGTCTGATTCATGACCGAATCTTATGAACCAACTCTTTTAATGAATACTTCAAAAAGATGAGTTACCGCTTCAAATCAGCCTGAAACACAGCCTGAATTACTGCATCACTGTAATTACCCAAAAGATTCTGAATCAAATTGTGAAATCTTAATCAATACCCATCTTGTTTTTACAAGAACATACAAACAGATCACGTCAAATTCATATTTTGATGTTGAATTTCATGATTCATCATTCACATCCATCGTGTTTCTGGGACTATTTTGTAGCCATTTGTGTGGTTACATGTGCTTTTTTCTTTCTCTTTGAATAGAAGTTTTTTATCCGGCTGTCAAAGACAATTACGTCTGTTGTGCACCATAAACACTTTACCAGCAGCACATAAATCATCTCTGGTTTATTTGAGGTGGATTTCAGGCCTGCTGGGAGCTAGCGACGAGAGATGCTTATTAATGTAGATCTGTCATGGCATTTAAGCATTTAATTGTCCATGTTAAATGTCCTTTTTGTGACATGCCTTTAAGGGAAGTCTCGATATTCATTCACTCTCTTCTTTGTCATCCACCTCAGATTGGCTTCATCAAACCGCATCCTATAGTGACACAAATCCAGAGGGTTGCGATGGAAACCAAACTTACATTTGATTCCTTCGTCATGCCCATGCTGTGTCCTCCTGTTCCCTGGACATCCCCGAAGAGCGGCGCTTACCTGTTGACGCCAACCAAGCTAATGCGCTCCACCGATGGAGCCATCCAACACCAACTTCTCCTGGAGAAGAGCCGAGATGAGGATCTCCATGCCGTGCTGGACTCCCTCAATCAGGTGGGCAATTGCCCCTGGAAGATCAACAAGCCCCTGTTGGACATCATCATCTCCATCTTCAATGACAAAGGCAACGACAAGCTCTGCATCCCTCTGCCGCTGTCTGAAGCGCCTGAGGTTCCTCGCTTCAACCCTCACGACCCGTCCTACACTCAGGCAGAGAAGGCCTACATGAAACGGGAGGGTGTCAAAGCCAAGAAGAAGGTGTCGGAGATGCACAGCCTCCGAATGGATGCGCTGTATAAGTTGTCCATCGCCAATCACATGAGGGACGAGATCTTTTGGTTTCCGCACAATATGGACTTCCGAGGGCGTACGTACCCCCGGCCGCCTTATTTTAACCACCTTGGTAGTGACGTGACCAGGGGATTGCTGCTGTTCGCCGAGGGACGACCTCTCGGGCCCAAAGGCCTCGACTGGTTGAAGATCCACCTGGTGAACCTCACAGGGTTGAAGAAGCGTAGCTCACTTGCTGGACGACTGGAGTATGCCGAGAGTATCATGGAGGACATCCTAGACTCGGCAGACCATCCTCTTGACGTAAGCATTTTAATAGCACCTTTACATTATATATCTGTACATTATGTATAATGTGTATAACGAACTTTCATTGGTTGAGTTTGCAAGGAGTGATGATGAAGAAAGAAAGAAAGAAAGAAAGAGAAATAAGTTACCGTATAATTAATTATGTGTTAATTAAATGTGTTGTAATTAGTGCTGTCAAATGATTAATCACAATTAATCACATCCAAAATAAAAGTTTTTGTTTAGTCAGTCAAAGTCAGCTTTATTGTCAATTCTACCACATGTACCGTACATACATACAGAGAATTGAAATTGCATTACTCTCTTACTCCCTGGTGCATACAGATAACACTAAACACTAACAGTAGAACGCACAAATATACAAATAAGGACATGTAGAAAAAAAATAAAAAAAATAATAAAAAAATAGATAAAGTGGCATAAGGCACATGGTAAATAGTGCAAACCAGTGAAATACACAGACAGTGCAGAATATGAATGGTGTAGTGCAAAGAGCTTATTAAGTCTATTCTATTAAAGTGACAAAAAGAGAGCACATTATTCAGACTGTCAGAAGAGGTAGTTGAATGAGGTCAGTCCAATGCTGTACAAAGTGACGTGTGTGTGGGTGTGGGTGTGGGTGTGTGGGGGTGTGTGTGGGGGTGTGTGGGGGTGTGTGTGGGGTGTGTGGGTGTGTGTGTGGGTGTGTGTGTGGTGTGTGCGGGGGGCGGGGGGTCAGAGTTCAGTGGTGCGTGGTGTACGAGAGTGGAGGGGGGGCAAGGACGGGAGGGAGTTCAGCTTCCTGACAGCCTGGTGGATGAAGCTGTCCTTCAGTCTGTTGGTCCTGGCCTGGAGACTCCGCAGTCTCCTCCCTGATGGTAGCAGACTGAAGAAGCTGTGTGACGGGTGGGTGGTATCACCTGCAATGTAGAGGGCTTTGCGGGTGAGACGGGTGCTGTAGATGTCCTGGAGGGAGGGGAGAGAGACACCAACGATCTTCTCAGCTGCTCTCACTATCCGTTGAAGGGACTTGCGGCAGGACGCGTTGCAGGCGCCATACCACACAGTGATGCAGCTAGTCAGAATGCTCTCGATAGTGCCTCTGTAGAAGGTGCACATGATGGGGGCCGGGGCTCTGGCTCTTCTAAGTTTGCGGAGGAAGTAGAGACGCTGTTGTGATTTCTTGACTAGTGCTGCAGTGTTGTTGGTCCAGGAGAGGTCCTCTGTGATGTGTACACCCAGGAACTTGGTGCTGCTCACTCTCTCCACGGTCGCACCATTGATGGTCAGAGGAGCATGCTGAGTGTGCACTCTCCTGAAGTCAACAACAATCTCCTTCGTCTTCTCCACATTCAGAGAGAGATTGTTGTCACTGCACCACCCGGCCAGGCGGCTCACCTCGCTCCTGTAGTTTGTCTCATCTCTGTTGTTGATGAGACCCACCACAGTCGTGTCATCCGCAAATTTAATGAAGAGGTTGGAGTTGTGTGACGGTGTGCAGTCGTGGGTCAGCAGAGTGAAGAGGAGGGGGCTCAGCGCACATCCTTGGGGGGCCCCTGTGTTCAGTGTGATGGTGCTGGATGTGTTACTGCTGACCCGTACTGCCTGAGGTCTCCCGGTCAGAAAGTCCAACAGCCAGTTGCACAGCGATGTATTGAGCCCCAGATGGACCAGTTTATGAATGAGCTGTTGAGGGATGATTGTGTTGAATGCTGAACTGAAGTCTATGAACAGCAATCTGACATACGTGTCCGTTTTGTCCAGATGTGTGAGGGCTGGGTGGAGGGCAGTGGCGATGGCATCATCGGTCGAGCGATTGGACCTATATGCAAACTGGAAGGGGTCCAGGGAGGGGGGGAGGACAGATTTGATGTGTTGCATGACTAGCCGTTCAAAGCACTTCATGAGAATAGGAGTGAATGCTACTGGACGGTAGTCATTGAAGCAGGATGGAGATGACTTCTTCGGGACTGGAATGATGGTGGTAGCTTTGAAGCATGTGGGGACAACAGCCTGACTTAGTGAGATGTTGAAAATGTCTGTGAAGACATCAGTGAGTTCCACTGCACAGTCTCTCAGTACACGCCCAGGAATGTTGTCAGGACCCGGAGTTTGCGTGCATTGATCCTGCTGAGGGAACTCCTCACGCTGTCTGGGGACAGTGACATCACCTGGTCGCCGGGAGGAGGTGTAGTCTTCTGTGCAGTGGTGCCGTTTTGTGCCTCAAAGCGAGCAAAGAAGGCATTCAGCTCGTTCAGCAGGGGGATGGTGCTGTCACAGGTCTGTGGTGGGGGCTTGTAGTCCGTAATGGTCTGAATCCCCTGCCACAGGCTCCGAGTGTCTCTGCTGTCGCTGAAACGATGGGCTATCCTCCTGGAGTACTGTCTCTTGGCCTCTCTGATGCCGCGGGATAGGTTGGCCCTAGCTGTCTTCAGGCCCTCCTCATCACCAGCTCTAAAGGTAGCGTTCCGAGCCTTCAGAAGTCTGTAGACCTCCCCTGTCAGCCACGGCTTCTGGTTGGCCCGGACAGTGATCGACTTTGTGACCGTTACATCATCAATACACTTGGTGATGTAGGCAGTGACAGTCTCTGAGTACTCTTGGAGGTCTGTAGTGTTGTTATATGTGGCAGCCTGCTTAAACATATCCCAGTCAGTAGTGTCAAAACAGTCTTGAAGTGCCTCTGACGACCCTTCAGGCCACACTTGTATCTTTTTGTGTACTGGTTTGATAGCTTTAACGAGCGGTCTGTATGCAGGCATTAGCATGACAGTGATGTGGTCTGAGGCTCCGAGGTGGGGGAGGGGGAGGGCCTTGTAAGCTCCTCTCTGTGTGGTGTAAACAAAATCCAGGGTATTTTTTCCCCTTGTTGGAAAGTCTATATGCTGATGAATTTTTGGGAACACACTCCTTAATTTTGCGTGGTTGAAATCCCCAGCCAAGATGAGAAAAGCATCTGGGTGGGCTGTCTGCTGCCCACTGATGTGCTGGTACAGATCATTAAGTGCCTCACTCCTATTGTTGTTATTGGAGCTGGGAGGGATGTATACAGCAACGAGCAGTATGGCTGTAAATTCCCTCGGTAGATAGAACGGCCGGCACTTAATAATCATAAACTCCACCAGGGGTGAGCAGTGTTTGCAGACCACAACAGCGTCGCGACACCATGCATCATTTATGTAAACACAAAGCCCGCCGCCGCGTCTCTTACCTCCCTCGACGAGAGCTCTGTCTGCTCGATAGCATGTTAGCTGCTCGAGCTGAATGGCGCAGTCCGGAATGCTGTTGTTAAGCCATGTTTCCGTAAACACAAAAACACAACAGTCTCTTACAGTCCTCTGAGTAGAGCGAAGTAGTCGGATGTGGTCCAGTTTATTGTCCAAAGAGCGTACGTTCGCCAGTACGATGGTGGGGATAGCTGGCTTGTTTGGGTTAGCCGCTAGCCTAGCTCGGATACCTCCGCGCTTACCCCTCTTCTTCTTCCTCTCACGCCGCTTGTAGTGCCTCCGCTCTGGGCGAGATGCAGTAGTGGGGGTCGGTGATGGTGTAGGCCTCCGGAGCAGACCGAGGTCCCGCAGCTCTTCGGCGTGCGTGGAGTTTAACTCTAACAATGTGGTTCTGCCGACATCGAGCAGAAACTCACGACTGTATGCGCGCTTGAAGACAGGTAGACGAGACGAATATGTACAAAAACATTGCGACTTACAGGACAAAAAACACGAAAACACCATTCTGTCGGGAGAGAGAGAAGCCGCTGCGTCTGTTGTGTGCGCCGCCATCTTATCACTATCATTATATATGTATGTGTACTGTGTATATTTATTATGTGTATATAAATACACACACATACAGTATATATTTTGAAAATATTTACGTTTATACATTTATATATTCATACTTTATATTATATATAAATATATTTAATATATAAACATAACATATTTTTCTTAAATATATACATGCATTTGTTTGTATTTATATATACATAATAAATATACACAGTTAGGGGTGGGCGATATGACCAAAATCTTATATCACGATATGACTAATTCTATATCACGATAACAATATATATCACGGTATAGTTTTTGTTTTGTTTTTTACAAATTTTTTTTTGTGATCTTTGATTCCGTAGAATTTTCATAATCCTTGTCACCAATGTCAATATCAAACTAATAGAAATATAATACTATATAAAACAAAAAAGCTGTGTACGAACATGCCTTTGTGTGTGTGTGTGTGTGTGTGTGTGTGTGTGTGTGTGTGTGTGTGTGTGTGTGTGTGTGTGTGTGTGTGTGTGTGTGTGTGTGTGTGTGTGTGTGTGTGTGTGTGTGTGTGTGTGTGTGTGTGTGTGTGTGTGTGTTGTATTGTATTGTGTAATGTGTATTGATGTGAATTAATGTTAGACAGTAAACGCTATTGGATGCGAACATTTTTTGGAAGAAATCCCAACAATAAAGTGAAATTAAATTTAATTGAATACAAAAAACCCCCAAAAAACTCAAGCTCACTGAAGATAAACAATCAGTGATGAAATAAGGATAAGAAACTAATTGCAAGCAATAGGACAAAAACCTACATAAATAAGAAACGCTACATACATTGTGTAAATTAATTAGTCTTCACTGTGTTAATTAGATATAATTAACATGTGTATTATGTATAGATTCTATACATAGGCTATATATAAATATATTATTATTATTATTTTTTATTTATTCTTATTAAAGTTACAAAAGTGATATAGTCAAGAGCAGTGAGAGATTGTTGTTTGATTAATGGCAGACGAATATTGGAGCGCTTCCCCTTTAAGACCAAAGTCCGGATCCAATATACTGTTACACATGCATTTTTTTCAGCTGTTTACTCTCTCTTAAGGTGTTTATGAGGATACTTGCAAAGACGGGGATTCTTACGCATATTAAGTGTGTTTATGTAATCGTTCAAAGCCAATAAAGCGGCAAAAAAAAAAGCACGCTCCTCTCACACAGAAACAGAGACGGCGCACGCATATAACGTTAGCTCTGTTGTTTGTGCTTCAACGGCTTAAAATCAGTTGTTTTAAAACGGCTGTGCTTAAAAACACGTGTCCATGCTACAGATGTAGTCCCTCATTTAGGAACAAGCTCCTTGTTTTGTCGTGTCTGATCGTGCTCCTTCTCTGAGCCACCTGCTTCTGTGTCTACTCTTCACGCAGTCATCCAAATGATGAAAAAGTACCGTAAACAATGTATTTTGCGACACCACGAAATAAACGATAGAGCATAATATGAAACGATAGACTTTTTATTTCGTCCATCCGATATATATCGTCATATCGCCCAGCCCTATACACAGTATACATGCATATATTATGTAAACAAACACATTTATTTTTGGATGTGATTAATCACGATTAATCATTTGACAGCACTAGTTGTAATTTTTAATAAAATTATATTAAATGAAAATGTATAAAATAAAATAAAATAATAGTTATTATTATTATTATTGATTTATGGATTCATAACATTATTGTTATAAGTATTATCTAACTCTCTGACCAGAGTATTAAGCCATAATAATAACAACAACAACTATTGTTGTTATTGTTATTGGAATAATTAAATATAATACTAATAATTCTAACTAGTAATTTTGATATGATTTGAATTTTTATTTTAATATTTTATTGAAGGTGGTTATAATGTTAACAATAATAAAATTATTTAATTTATTGATATTAATAATAATAACTATTGTTGTTATTTTTATTATTATTGTTCTTAGTATTATTGATAATAATGATTTAAAAATGACCGTTTTAATTTAATATTTTATTATTGTTATTGTTTTGGCCTTTTTAAAACAATATTGTTATTGTTTAGGCCGTGGAAGCATGGTATTGGGTTTGGTCTTGTTACGCAGTTCATTCCACAATATGAGTTTGCTTTCTTCTTGTTTATTTGACTTTGATAATTGATCAACAAAAAGTATGTATTAAAATTAAGATACAAATTATATAAAACCAAATCCAAAACCCCCCCCCAAAAAAACATAAGAAATGATCAAAAAATTGTGTCTGACCCACTCCATTTCTCCTGGCGTACTGCCGTCCAATTCATTACCACGTCCTTTATGACGTTTACAATTTTCTTTCATAATTAACAGATTAAACTCAAACAAAATGCTAACAAATAATATTTAAACATAAATATAAAACAAAAATACATTTTCTTAAAGGAAAACGCCACAGTTTTTCCATATTCCAATATGTTCTTCCCTCAACTTAGACGAGTTGATATGTACCTCTCCCGTCTCAGTCCGTGCACTTAATCCCTCTAGCGCGCGGCACCACTATGCTAGCGTTTAGCTTAGCACCATTCATTTCTTAGGATCCAAACTGGGATGAATTTAGAAGTAGGGTTGGGTATCGTTTTTTTTTTTTTGATACCGGTGCCAAATCGATACTTTTAAAACGGTGCCGGTGCCGGTGCCTGAACCGATACTTGTTTTATATATATATATATATATATATATATATATATATATATATATATATATACCCCACACACACACACACACACACACACACACACACACACACACACACACACACACACACATTTAAACTAATGACAGGAAATCCCCAATTACAAAGGCATGATTCCTGTAACTGTAAACAGAAGATACGTTTTGAATGATAAAACAAATACATTAAACACTCGACTATGACAATATATAGTATGTCTGTGATTCAAGCATCTCTGGTATTTTCAATAATTAAGTATATTTAAAATCCATTGTAATCAATGCATTAGTAGCCTATGAACATTTTCTGCCTCATTCTGTGACAAGAAGCTATCAGATCACAAAAGAAGCATTTAACTGGTGTTGTGGAAAAAAGGTTATAATGTTCTATTTTGTTGGTTTAACAGGTTTAAAAACGCGAATAAAGAGAATTTTAGTTTAGTGCATTTTAATTAATGCGGGCGGTAATATAGAGTTTGTACATATATCTTTATTCTTTATAATCGATACGTTATTATGAAGCACAGTTAATATTGATATACGAGTTTGATACGAGCGCATCGATAAAATATCTAGGGAGGACACAGCTGAACTGTGCGGAATGCATAATACATTTGTTTTAAACATGTGACAAGCTTTATATGAAGGGCTATAAAAAACTGAAAACAGTAGCTATAGTTTATAGTTTCAGTTTAAAGCGGCTCGCGCTCCAGATGCTCTGACAGAAAGGCTCGTGTGCGTGACAAGATGCTTCTCGCGCTGTTTAATGTGTTTGCTGTTTTCCGTAATGCATAACTTAAATTCACAGTATATTCTCCATCTGTAAATGTTAGAAAGCCTGGAAATATTTCATTTTGCTGTCAGAAGTCGTGAGTTTTGCTTTGCGATCTCTGCTAAACTTCACAGACTTCATTCAGAACGAGCGCCGCCGTGCGCGTGCGCGCCAAACAGAGCGCGCAGTGAAATAGGAGCGCAATAACTCTGACTAAAATACGTATCTATATCTATTTATTATATATTGTAGCGAATCATATATTTTAATCGATCGCTCAGGCATGGCACCGAAATAGGCACCGAAATCTGCGTTCTGATTCGGTTCTATACATACCGTTCAAGGTACCGGTGCCATATTGGTACCGGGTTTCGTACCCAACCCTATTATAGCCACCAAATCACTCATGTTTTCCCTATTTAAAGACGTTTACATTAGATACACGAGTAAAATGGTGACAAAATAAAAGTGGCGATTTTCTAAGCGGATAAAAATGATACATAATGTGTGGCGGAAGAGCACTTTGCAGCACTTCGACCTCGGCGCATATTTATTATGTGAAAACTCTCCCTCTCCCTCTTCCGTCAATACAACCAATGTGGCCTGCACTACACACACATACAGCATAGTTTGAAAATAGTATAATATCACTCATCAAACATTAGATATATTATTATAATACAATCATCATATGCTATTAAAAATTATACTTATAGTACAGGATTTGTTTCAGTCCTTTAATGTTTGTCTTCAGGTTTGGTCTTAAAATATGCCCACACAATTGTATATATTTGCAGGCCATGTTCAGGTTTTATTATTACAGACCTCGGTTTACTCTGCATGTAGACCTTCTATGTATTCGGTACATTCAGATCCAAATGCATCACACTGCAGGCTATGAGCTATGACTGAGCCATATTTTAGTGTTTTATTGAAATGATTGTCACATTCCTCGTTCCCCAAAGAGTCACAGCTCTATTTTGCAGGGTCGCAAATGGTGGATGAATGCAGATGAGCCGTGGCAGGCACTGACTTGCTGTATGGAGATAGCAAATGCCTCACGCTCCCCCGACCACACCAAATTCATCTCTTATTTCCCTGTTCATCAGGTACTGAATCTTTAAGAACTGCCAGCATTTGCTCTATAGACACTATTTCACGTAATTGCTGTTTAAAACAGACGTAAACACGTAAATTGAAGACTTTAACGTGACTTTAAACTGATAAATATGTGTTCGCTCTCTCTCTCTCTCGTAGGACGGTTCATGCAACGGCCTCCAGCACTATGCTGCCCTCGGGCGGGATGTAATTGGTGCTACTTCGGTGAACCTCATGCCCTGTGAACTGCCTCAGGATGTGTACAGCGGTGTAGCTCAGCAGGTCAGTCACGCTGCGGCACCAGAGGGCGGCAGTGCGTCTTATGGCCCTCCAGAGCAGCGTTTCCCAACCTTTTCCTGTCCTAAGTTACTCCACAGTTCCATCAGTATGGTTCAGAAATGTGTTTTATTTAACCCATATTATACTGGTTCATATCATCTAGCATTTCCGTTATGTTCATGAGTTTATTATTATTATTATTATTGCTGTTTCTATTAAATGTTATTACAATCATATTTATTTAATTTAATTTATTTAATAATATAAAAATAATAATTTCATTTATAAATGTTTTGATTTAAATATAATATTATAGTGAACATTGTGGTTAATTAACGGTGTTGTATTATTTTTTTAAATTATATTTTAAATGCCATATTTATATATGTATTAACTATTATAATGTTATTACACATTTTGTATTTAATTGAAAAATATATAAGTATTTAAATAATAATAGCTATATAAAAATATATATTTTTTTTAATATATTATTATTGTTGTTTTTTATGTTTGCTATTTTATTTAAATGTATTATAATTTAATTATAATATATATACATTTAAAAAAGAAAAAAATATATTAATTACAATATGTTTATAATATAATTGTTTATTATATTATTTATTTATATATATAATATATATATATATAATAGAAAAAATATAATACTGTTACATATTTATTATATTATTTATAATTAAAAATGAATTAAACTTTTTATAATTATAGTGCTCATAATTTGTTTTATAGGTAATAATATTTCTAATAAAATCTAATAAATAAACTGGTGATAATATTTAAATATGATATTTATTTATTATTAAAATTTATTTTTATTTATATTTTAATTTTATAACTTAAATAAAAATATAAAAATAAAATATATTATAACATGCACACAAACTTGCATATCATGCTGTCCACAGGAAATGAAAAAAAAAAAAATCTTATTTTTAAGTAATGATAAATAAAATCAAAATCTTTCCTGTGTGGGACTCACTGCACTAGAGCACATCCACAATCAGCCTTTACCATTTTAATTTTGATTAATTTTGATTTATATTTATTTTTTCAAACCTTTTTTATTTTCCATCAAAGCTTAATATTCATCTTAAATTGCTGCAGCTCCACAACTTATGGTTTAAAGCTCCAGATTTCAGTTCTGGGAAGACTGCGTATTTTTTTTAGAGAACACTATCTGAGATATATTGACCTACCTATCGATTTGGCTATATTTTGGGAACACGGTGTACTCTCTAAATACAGTGTTGTACCGTTCTTGCCAGAAACATCAGGTTACGCTAACCTTAGCTGAAGGGGACATAGCAGACATCTCAATGAGCTCTGCTGAGTCAGAGTTTGGCCTAAACAGCCTCATTGTTCCTCAGTAGATGACACTTCTATGATACTTATTTGTTAAAATCATATATATATATATATGTATATGTGTGTGTGTGTGTGTGTGTGTGTGTGTATATATATATATACAGTATATATATATATATATTTGCTAAAATATTTAAGTTCATTTTTTTCCTCATATGTACACACAGCACCCCATATTGACAGAAAAACACAGAATTGTTGACATTTTTGCAGATTTATAAAAAAGAAAAACTAAATATCACATGTCCTAAGTATTCAGACCCTTTGTGTGAACTCAAATTTAACTCAGGTGCGCCATTTCTTCTGATATCCTTGAATGGTTCTACACCTTCATTTGAGTCCACTTGTTTGATTATACTGATTGGATTGATAGGAAAGCCACACACCTGTCTATATAAGACCTACAGCTACAGTGCATGTCAGAGCAAATAGAATATAGGTCAAAGGAACTGCCTGAAGAGCTAGAGACAGAATTGTGGCAAGGCACAGATCTGGCCAAGGTACAAAAAAATTTCTGCTGCATTAAGGTTCCTATAGAGCACAGTGGCCTCCATATCCTTATATGGATAGACGTTTGGGACGACCAGAGCCCTTCCTAGAGCTGGCCGTCCGGCCATAACTGAGCTATCGGGGGATAGAGCCTTGGTGAGAGAGGTAAAGAAGAACCCAAAGATATGTGGCTGAGCTCCAGAGATGCATTCGGGAGATGGGATAAGTTGTAGAAAGTAACCATATGCAGCCCTCCACCAGTCGGGGCTTTATGGCAGAGTGGCCCGACGGAAGCCTATCCTCATGCAAGACACATGAAAGCCCGCATGGAGTTTGCTAAAAAACACCTGAAGGACTCAAGATGGTGACAAATAAGATTCTCTGGTCTGAGAACCAAGATAGAACTTTTTGGCCTTATCAAGCGGTATGTGTGGAAAAACCAGGCACTGCTCATCACCTGCCAATACAGTCCCAACAGTAAGCATGGTGGTGGCACTATGCTGTGGGGGTGTTTTTCAGCTTAGGGACAGGACATGGTTGCAATCGAGGGAAGTGAATGCGGCCAAGTACAGGGATTCCTGGACGAAAACCTTCTCCAGAGTGCTCAGGACCTCAGACTGGGCCGAAGGTTTACCTTCCAACAAGACAATGACCCTAAGCACACAGCTAAAATAACGAAGGAGTGGCTTCACACAACTCCGACTGTTCTTGATGGCCCAGCCAGAGCCCTATTAAACCCAATTGAGCATCTCTGGAGTGACCTAAAAATGGCTGTCCACCAACGTTTCCATCCAACCTGACAGAACTGGAGAGGATCTGCAAGGAGGAATGGCAGAGGATCCCCAAATCCAGGTGTGAAAAACTGTTGCATTTTCCCAAAAAGACTATGGCTGTATTAAATCAAAAGGGTGCTTCTACAAATACTAAAAGGGTGAAAACCATGTGATATTTCAGTTTTTCTTTTTTAAATTCAAAAATGTCAACAATCTGTGTTTTTCTGTCAATATGGGGTGCTGTGTGTAATTAATGAGGAAAAAAAATAACTTAAATGATTTTAGCAAATGGCTGCATTACAAAGAGTGAAAATTTAAGGGGGTCTGAATACTTTCCGTACCCATGTATATACAGGTTCTGGTCAATAATTAGAAATCATCAAAAAGTTGCTTTATTTCATAATTCCATAAAAAATGAAACTTGTATAATGTATACATTCATTCCACACAGACTGAAATTTCAGTGTTTTTTCTTTTATTTTGATGATTATAACTGACAACTAATGAAAACCCCAAATTCAGTCTCTCAGAAAATTAGAATATTACTGAAGACATACAAAGAAAGGATTTTTAAAAATCTTGGCCAACTGAAAAGTATGAACATGAAAAGTATGATCTGTACAGCATAATACTTAGTTGGGGCTCCTTTTGCCTGAATTACTGCAGCAATGCGGCGTGGCATGGAGTCAATCAGTCTGTGGCACTGCTCAGGTGTTATGAGAGCCCAGGTTGCTCTGATAGTGGCCTTCAGCTCTTCTGCATTGTTGGGTCTGGCATATCGCTTCTTCCTCTTCACAATACCCCATAGATTTTCTATGGGGTTAAGGTCAGGCGAGTTTGCTGGCCAATTAAGAACAGGGATACCATGGTCCTTAAACCAGGTACTGGTAGCTTTGGCACTGTGTGCAGGTGCCAAGTCCTGTTGGAAAATGAAATCTGCATCTCCATAAAGTTGGTCAGCAGCAGGAAGCATGAAGTGCTCTAAAACTTCCTGGTATGTGGCTGTGTTGACCTTGGACCTCAGAAAACACAGTGGACCAACACCAGCAGATGACATGGCACCCCAAACCATCACTGACTGTGGAAACTTTATACTTGACCTCAAGCAACGTGGATTTTGTGCCTCTCCTCTCTTCCTCCAGACTCTGGGACCCTGATTTCCAAAGGAAATGCAAAATTTACTTTCATCAGAGAACATAACTTTGGACCACTCAGCAGCAGTCCAGTCCTTTTTGTCTTTAGCCCAGGCGAGACGCTTCTGACGCTGTCTGTTGTTCAAGAGTGGCTTGACACAAGGAATGCGACAGCTGAAACCCATGTCTTGCATACGTCTGTGCGTAGTGGTTCTTGAAGCACTGACTCCAGCTGCAGTCCACTCTTTGTGAATCTCCCCCACATTTTTGAATGGGTTTTGTTTCACAATCCTCTCCAGGGTGCGGTTATCCCTATTGCTTGTACACTTTTTTCTACCACATCTTTTCCTTCCCTTCGCCTCTCTATTAATGTGCTTGGACACAGAGCTCTGTGAACAGCCAGCCTCTTTTGCAATGACCTTTTGTGTCTTGCCCTCCTTGTGCAAGGTGTCATGGTCGTCTTTTGGACAACTGTCAAGTCAGCAGTCTTCCCCATGATTGTGTAGCCTACAGAACTAGACTGAGAGACCATTTAAAGGCCTTTGCAGGTGTTTTGAGTTAATTAGCTGATTAGAGTGTGGCACCAGGTGTCTTCAATATTGAACCTTTTCACAATATTCTAATTTTCTGAGATACTGAATTTGGGGTTTTCATTAGTTGTCACTTATAATCATCAAAATTAAAAGAAATAAACACTTGAAATATATCAGTCTGTGTGGAATGAATGTATACATTATACAAGTTTCACTTTTTGAATGGAATTAGTGAAATAAATCAACTTTTTGATGATATTCTAATTATATGACCAGCACCTGTATATACACACACTCCCCTCCAAAAGTATTGGAACAGTGAGGCCAATTCCTTTATTTTTGCTGTAGACTGAAAACATTTGGGTTTGACATCAAAAGATGAATATGAGATGAGAGATTAACATTTCAGCTTTTATTTACAGGTATTTTCATCTGGATCAGATACACAACTTAGAGGATAGCACCTTTTGTTTGAACCCACCCATTGCTCATGTTACCAAAAGTATTGGAACATGTGACTGACAGGTGTGTTTTGTTGCCCTGGTGTGTCCTATTAATTGATTATTCAAACAATAAATAGCACTGAAAGTCTGTGCTCAGTTTCAGATCCGTGCAGACTGCATTTATAGTTAGTTAGATGTGTAACCATCATGAAAACCAGAGAGGTGTCTATGGGTGAAAAATTAGCAATTGTGAAGCTGAGAGAAGATGAAAAATCAATCAAACCATTGCACAAACACTGGCAATAGCAAGTACAACCATTTGGAATCTCCTGAGGAAGAAAGAAACCACTGGTGTACTAAGTAACACACCTCGAACGGGTATATCAAGGAAAACATCAGCAGTTGACGACAGAAACATTGTGACAGCTGTAAAGAAAGACCCTAAAACAACTGTTAGTGACATCAGCAACAACCTCCAGAGGGCAGGAGTGAAGGTAACACAATCCACTGTTCTCAGAAGACTTCATGAACAAAAGTACAGAGGCTACACCAGAAGATTCAAACCACTCATTAGCAAGAAGAATAGGAGACGAGCCTCAAAAATTCTGGAACAAGGTTTTATGGATTGATTTTATGGACCAAAGTGATGGAAAGGCTAAAGTTTGGAGAAAAAAGGATCTGCTCATGATCCCAAACATACAAGCTCATCTGAAACACAGTGGAGGTAATGTAATGGCTTGGGCTTTTATCACTTCTTCTGGGACAGGCTCATTAATCTTCATTAATGATGTAACACATGACGGCAGCAGCAAAATTAACTCAGAAGTCTACAGAAATATTTTGTCTGACAATTTACAGAAAGATGCAACCAAACTGATTGGGAGATCCTTCATCATGCAGCAAGATAACGACCCAAAACATAGTGCCAAAACAACAAAGGAGTTCATCAGGGCAAGAAGTGGAAGGTTTTAGACCGGCCATGTCAATCTCCACACTTAAACCCTGTAGAGCAGGGGTCACCAACGTGGTGCCCGCGGGCACCTGGTAGCCCGCATTGGAATCTCTGAGTCGCCCGCCAAGCACGTTCTATAAATAGCCTGAATTAGCGCCTGACGATAAACGATATCATATCGAGATTATGATAAAAATGATGTTAATAATGATGATAAGCTGGACATTTTTACTCAATATGGATTAATCTAACATCAAATCACACAACAGAAATAAATGCTTCAGCAGCCAGTCAGTGCAAGTCGCTAATAAGTCTGCATGTTCTGTGTGTCCCTGTGTGAATGCGTATGATACACAAACTCAAACACATGTGACTCACGGTGTTTTCAGCATCTGTCTCAATATATGAAGACATGAACACATGCACTTCATCTTCAGAGCTGCTCTGAGAGTCACTTCACCAGCTTTATGCAGTTTCATTTGAGAAAAAATACCGTCAAATACACGCTGAAACTAAAACCAAAACTGAAAGACCTTCACGACAAACCGCCAAAATAAAAGCCGGTTTAACTTTTGTATATATTATATATATTTGACTTTTGTAATATATTTTATTTATATTACTACTGTATACTAAAATGCAATTCTCATAGTAATAATAATAATATTAATAATATAATTTGAAGGAATATCATACAACCAAGTTATTTTTTTATTTAGTAGCCTAATTTATACAGTTTTGTTGTGCAGCATCTTATCTGATAAAATGAAAATGCTTTTTTTGTACTGAATCATAAAACAGAATCCATAAAAAATCTAAAGGAAAACAAATAATTTTGGGAAAAAATTAAATTTATTTATTGGGGCCCTAAATGAAAAGATAGGTCCTCTGTTGAATTTAATTGTGAACAAAGTTATGTTTACCTTAATTCTCAAGGTCTAACAAACGTGGAGAGCATTTCCTTCCCCATTGATGGTAAATTAATAGCATGATAAATAGTGTATGACATGGAAAAAAATATTGTGATAGCCTATTTTTATAAATTTTTCGGAAATACTTTCCTGGATTGATAAAAACATTGAAAATGCTTGTGAGAAAACATTAATGTCATGTATGTATGTATGTATGTATGTATATGTGACAATGATAAATAAAATTATATTTATTTATTTATTTGGAGTATATCAAACAAGTAGCCCTTGAGACCATTTTATCCCTTCAGGGAGCCCTCACTCACAAAAAGGTTGGTGACCCCTGCTGTAGAGTATGCATTTTACCTGCTAAAAAAAGAGACTGAAGGGAGTAACCCCCTAAAACTGAAAGAGGCTGCGGTGAAATCATCACAAAAGAAGAATGCAAAAGTTTGGTGATGTCAATGGGTCACAGGCTTGATGCAGTTATTGAAAGCATATGATTTGCAACTAAATATTAAGTATTTTTCACTTTAATCTATGTTAATTCTATCTGTTCCAATACTTTTGCTCACATGAAAAATGGGTGGGTTCAAACAAAAGGTGCTATCTTCTAAGTTGTTTATCAGATCCAGATATGAATACCTGGAAATAAAAGCTGAAATGCTGATCTCTTGTCTCATATTCATCTTTTGATGTCAAACCCAAATGTTTTCAGTCTACAGCAAAAATAAAGGAATTGGCCTCAATGTTCCAATACTTTTGGAGGGGAGTGTGTATCTATGTGTGTATGTATGTGTGTGTGTGTATGTATGAATGAATGAATAAATGAATGAATGACAACCCACAGGCAGGAGACAAGGGGTAAGTGATAATATACAGGTTTATTGACAGGTGGAATGGATGGAGATCGTGAGGGGAGACTGGCAGGTGAGGAATCCGGAGATATAAACCGTTCAAAGGGGTCTTAGCTGTAGACTGATGAAAGTGTCTCTTTGCAGGATCGTCGGAGAGCGGGAACCAACGGGCAACTTCGAAGGAGTATTGCGGGAGGATAGCAGGAGATCTGGAAGGTAAGTGGAACAGGTAAGTAATACTGGGTCTGGTGACTGTTCGGGGTAGTGAACGGTAGACCGGTCGAGGAGGGAGTGTGGAGAGAGTGCAGATATAGTGGAGCTGATGAGTGCTGACAGGTGCTGGTGATCAGAAACGAGGTGGCGGTGCTCAGTAATCAGGTGCTCCAGTTGATGGTGATCGTGGCTGATGACTGTGATTCCCTGACATTACTCCCCCCTCCCGAACGGTGCGTCCCGCACCGTACACCATCCAACGGGGAGGGGGGGGGGCGCTCTGGAGGCCTCAATGGACACGGAGATGGGACAGGAGGCCTCCAGGGTGGCGCCCGTTCCGGAACCCACGGCGAAGCGGGGAGCTCGGGCGGCCATGGCGGATCCGGGGACTCGGGGGGCCATGGCGGATCCGGGGACTCGGGCGGCCATGGCGGATCCGGGGACTCGGGCGGCCATGGCGGAGCAGAGAGCTCGGGCGGCCATGGCGGAGCAGGGAGCTCGGGTGGCCATGGCTGATCCGGGGACTCGGGCGGCCATGGCGGATCCGGGGACTCGGGTGGCCATGGTGGATCGGGGAGCTTGGGTGGCCATGGTGGGACCGCCTCAGAGACTGCGGCCCCAGCCCCCGCCTCGGTCTCTTCGGCAGGAGCCCTACTACCCCCCCCAAAAAAATTTCCTTGAGGAAAATAGGGGCTACATCGGGCGCTTGGTGCCGCAATGGAGGAGCGGACTCTTGAGGGCGCTCGGGAAGCGCGGACTCTTGGGGCCGCTCGGGAAGCGCGGACTCTTGGGGGCGCTCGGGCAGCGCGGACACTTGGGGGCGCTGGCGAGGAGCGGGCTCTGGGGGGCGCTGGCGAGGAGCGGGCTATGGGGGGCGCTGGCGAGGAGCGGGCTATGGGGGGCGCTGGCGAGGAGCAGGCACTGGAGGGCGCTCGGGAAGCGCAGATTCCTGGGGGCGTTCTGTCAGCATTGGCATAGGAGGGATTGTCGAGGAGCGGGCACAGGCTTTGCCGCGGGCTGCGGCACGGGCACAGACTTCGCCGCGGGCGGCGGCACGGGCACAGACTTCACCGCGGGCAGCGGCTGAGCTGAGTGAGGGTTAGAATTACTCACTGAAGGTGGAGGGCTTGAACAAGGCGGGCTGGAGTGAAGAGTGGCTGATGGGCTGGAAACTGGAGTAGGCACATCCTCCATTTCGCCTACCTGCAAAGATGATCCTGCAATCCATAAAGCGAAATGTATGTATTGAGCCAAAGACGAGGTGGGGTCTCCATGTGGCATAACCATTTGGATCTCTTCCTCCAGTCCAACTCTAAACCCCTCCATCAATGTGAGGACGCTGCAGAGGGCTCGGTAACTGTTGGTAATGAACTCCTCCACATACTCCTCCACACTTCTGTCCTTTTGGAAAATAAACGAGGTGCACCCTCCTGAAAGCTTGTCCTCTTCCCTGGGCCACATGTTTATAGAGGCTAATTCCAACCTCATCTTCGGTAATGGTCCGGTCTTCTATCACAACCCACAGGCAGGAGACAAGGGGTAAGTGATAATATACAGGTTTATTGACAGGTGGAATGGATGGAGATCGTGAGGGGAGACTGGCAGGTGAGGAATCCGGAAATATAAACAGTTCAAAGGGGTCTTAGCTGTAGACTGATGAAAGTGTCTCTTTGAATAAAATACAATATTATTGTATTTAAAATATAAATTAAAATACATTTTGATAATATATAAATGTTATATTTATTAAAAAATTATTACCAGTTTATTTGTTTTATTTTATTTAAAAGTCTAATAATAATACACTATTTTATTATATTATACATTACAACATATGAATTGAATTGAACACATGGCATAATATAATATGATGTTTTATATTAGTATTATATTTATTCTCTAAATATAGAGATCTGTGTATTTATTTGTATATTACTAAGAATTTATTTATTATTTTATATTATGTTTTTTATTGTTTAATTTATTTATATTGTAAATATAATAATGATAATACAAATCTTTTTTATTAAATAATAAAATATATGTAACATTATAATGATGAAATAAATATAATAGTGTTATCTTGTTTTTATCATATATTTTCAAATATATAAAAAAATTATTGTTTATATAATTGTATATATATTAAAAATAATTGTTAATATGAGTTATTTATTATTATATTAATAGTTTATTTATATTTTACAACAACAAATAATAATACACTATTTTATTATAAATATATTACATATATTTATGTAATAAATACATATTTATATTACATATATTTATTACATATAATCAATTTATTATATATTACAACTATATAAAATATAATAAATATATATATATATATATTTAAAAACATAAAAAATACATACAAAAATATAACACTGGTCAAACTACATGATTAGTTGGTTGTTGGACGAGTTCAACAAATTGTCAGCTGTGACCAATCCCTAACATAACTGTGACTAATAAGTGTATTGATTTATGGAGTCTCAGAAAGGTGCGCTGTCCTGTGTCTCATAGGTGGAAGAGTTCAGGGCTCAGGATGCAGAGAAGGGTTTGAAGATTGCGCAGGTGCTGGAGGGCTTCATCAGCAGGAAGGTGGTGAAGCAGACGGTGATGACTGTGGTTTATGGCGTCACGCGCTACGGGGGCCGTCTGCAAATCGAAAAGCGACTGAAGGAAATCGATGATTTCCCTAAGGTAAGGCTCGTTGCATTTTGCTTAAAATGATCATAGATGGAGTAACAAATTGTGGGATGAAAAATGACTCAAGAGTTTCCGTGTGAAACAAACCTTGTCCTGCATGACGTTTGGATGGATGTGGTTGGATCCATATTTTCCAGCCAGAACCTGCAGCAGAAACTCCCTGATTGATTATAGACACTTTTTGATGGAAAAGATCCTCAATCTGGTTATTGCAGCCACCTCTCAGGTTCTTTAGCAATACAAAGTCATCTGTTACAAAGTCCATTATTTCTAGTTATGTAACCTTTTCTTCATCTCGAATTAAAGGTGAAGAAAAGCTTGGCAATCTTGCTTGACATCACAGATGACGTGAACTTTAAGGATTTATTTTCTCCCCCTTTGCGTCAGGTTTGATTTCCCCAAGTGCAGCCCTCTGTGGGCATCTATAGAAACAGGTGACGCTCTTCTCATCTCTCCTAAGCTGTGGAGAATGAAAGAGGAATTATCACCTATAGTCTCAAGGGATCTCATCTCCACATTCTGCTTGCTAAAGCAAAACTTTTGATTGTTGAACTTATGGAAAATGGTTCTGTTAAGAACTGTTTGTTGAAAATGTCTTTGGGTAACCAAAAATGGTTCTGTTAAGAACTGTTCGTTGAAAATTTATTTGGGTAACCAAAAATGGTTCTTCAATGGAGAAAACCCACTTTTGAATGTTTATTTTTAAGAGTATATTTGTTTAAATCTTTTCATTTCAGTTACTGGTACCTGACATACGTATGCAAATGAACATAAATATTATATTAATGCCCTGATGTGCCCTTGCAGGTTTGGATAAAGCATCCACACTGTTGTGCTTGTAACAATGGGGGCTTTCGCACTAGAGGAAACTTTTCATAGTTTCTAGAACTATTGGCGCTTTTTGATGTGTTCGCACCGCAGGAACTAGGAACGTATTTAGTTCTAGAAAATCCATTTTGGGGAAACTAAATTAGCTCCTACTAGGGTCTAAAACAGTTTTATTGGAACTACCTGTGATGTAAGTGTACTCTGATTGGCCAAACGCATATGAAACACCAGCTACACAATTTTTTTTTTTAAGTAAAATATTCACTCCGCAAACATGGAAAACAGCGATAATGTCATTTAGCTACTTGTTGTATGCAGGGTTGTGTTCTTTTCTCAGCTTCGATGATATGTAGCACTGCAAGTTGTCATTGGAGATGTAGGGCTAGTTTTACTAACAGCTTTCGCCAGCACAAACCGTCTTTTGGCGTTAAAATAGTACTGTCAGGTAGGGCTGGGCGATATGACGATATATATCGGATGGACGAAATAAAAAGTCTATCGTTTCATATTATGCTCTATCGTTTATTTCGTGGTGTCGCTAATACATTGTTTACGGTAATACTTTTTCACATTTGATGACTGCGTGAAGGTAGACACAGAAGCAGGTGGCTCCGACAGGAGCAGTCCGACACGACAAAACCAGGAGCTCGTTCCTAAACGAGGGACTACATCTGTAGCATGGACACGTGTTTTTAAGCACTGCAGTTTTAAAACAACCGATTTTAAGCCGTTGAAACACAAACAACAGAGCTATATGCGTGCGCCGTCTCTGTTTCTGTGTGAGAGGACCGCGCTTTTTTTTTTGCCGCTTTATTGGCTTTGAACGATTACATAAACACACTTGTATGCGTAAGAATCCCTGTCTTTGCAAGTATCCTCATAAACACAGTGATTTAGGTCTTAAGAGAGAAAACAGCTGAAAACAATGCATTATGCAACAGTATATTGGATCCGGACTTCGGTCTTAAAGGGGAAGCGCTCCAATATTCGTCTGCCATTAATCAAACAACAATCTCTCACTGCTCTTGACTATATCACTTTTGTAACTTTAAATAAGAATAAATTAAAAATAATAATAATAATATATTTATATATAGCCTATGTATAGAATCTATACATAATACACATGTTAATTATATCTGATTAACACAGTGAAGACTAATTAATTTACACAATGCATGTAGCGTTTCTTATTTATGTAGGTTTTTGTCCTATTGCTTGCAATTAGTTTCTTATCCTTATTTCATCACTGATTGTTTATCTTCAGTGAGTTTGAGTTTTTTGGTTTTTTTTTGTATTCAATTAAATTTAATTTCACTTTATTGTTGGGATTTCTTCCAAAAATGTTTCACATCCAATAGCGTTTACTGTCTAACATTAATTCACATCAATACACATTACACAATACAATACACACACACAGGCATGTTCGTACACAGCTTTTTTGTTTTATATTGTATTTTTTTATATTGTATTATATTTCTATTAGTTTGATATTGACATTGGTGACAAGGATTATGAAAATTCTATGGAATCAAAGATCACAAAAAAAAAATAACTATATCGTGATATATATTGTTATCGTGATATAGAATTAGTCATATCGTGATATAAGATTTTGGTCATATCGCCCACCCCTACTGTCAGGTTTTACTAAAGATGCGCAGTGACGAATTAGCACTGAAAAGGCGTGGACACAGTAAGTATTAAATAAGGAGTCAGATGCTAAATTATGGGAGGAGAGTATTCAAATGAATCATGCAACGTGTTTTACTAACGTTTGTGCTCGTCAAATTACTGGCATTTGCGGCTTTATTTAACACTCAAAAAAAGCATGTCTTAAACTGTTTTGCACTTTAAATGGCTGCAATTGTTGTTGCTAGAGGAGGCACCGCAGAGAACAGAGAGCACATGGTAGAAGGGAGAGGATTTTTTCCACACTTATTAATTTATTTGGAATGCCAGAAGAACACATTATCCGAACATATAATTTGCCAAGTCATGTTATTTTTAACCTGCTTCAGGAAATAAAAGAGGACTTGGAACCCTCAACTAGGAGTCATGCAATACCAGGTCTATCAAAACTTCAGCCTCTGGTTCTTTTCAATGTACTGTGGCTTCTTTATTTATTTATTCTTTATTTGCGATTACGCTAATTTGCACTGTGCTTGGTATATTGCGTTGGTCGATATGTAAATGAGACGTTGCGACGGTGTTCTTTAATTAATTGTTGGTAAATCACCCGCATAAATTTCCACACCCATCGGCACTGTTTTGGAATTGCGCTCTCGCGCTAATTTGCCCTGTTTAGTAAAACTGGCCCCTAGTCAGATTTTCATGCTCTTTCATAGAAAACTATTTTCTGAAGTGAACTCACTTAAAGAGTTATTTAGTAAAATTTTGCCAGAAAAGGTTTTAGAATTTTTATCATATGTTAATGTAAAAAATCTTGTGTAATGTAACTTGTGTTTGTTTGTTTGCTGGTTTTTATTGTATTTGTTGTACTTGTATTTTTTAAATTGTTTTTGCCATGAAAATAGCCTAAGATGCTGATGTGGCATTAAATAAATATATACTACTACTCATGCTCTTTCAGTTGAGTAAATTGTGCATTTACATTTCCATCTCCGTTATCACAAAACACAACAAAAACAGCTCCGAACATGGCGTCCTCCATTCACCGGTTGTTGATGTTTGTATATGCCACAAATAAAGACGTTGCTGTCGGCTGATTCAGAGTTCCTGCTGCTGGTGCGAATGCAACCAGGAAAATGGCCCAAGGGAGAAATTGGTTCTCTAGGAACGACCCTGCTGGCTAGTTCCTAGAACTACGTGGTGCGAAAGCCCCTAATGTGCTATTTTCAATCCTCAGGACTACATATGGGATGCTTCACATTACCTGGTGAAGCAGGTGTTCAGCAGCTTGAAGGAAATGTTCACAGGGACGAGAGAAATTCAGGTACATACTATCACATTCCCTTATACACTTTCGGGACTATTATATTTTTACCTTGTGTGGTCACATTTACCATTGTTCAGCGTTTTTTCGCAGGTGGAATTCAGGCATTTTAATAGGAATTCATGCGACTTGGAATTTTGTGTAAAGGCGAAAGATTTCCTCTTGCTGATTTAGCAATATGTGGATTTGTCTTGTTGACCAACAGAAAGCTGCTTGGTATGAAAGTGACTTTTGTGTAAACTGCGCTTCATACAATAGACAGTGGACCTTTTTTTTTACCAAAATTTCGCAGAAATAGGCTTTTCTGTTTAGATTAGTTTTTTAATATGGCTGTTGGTTTTAGTTTTGTAACGAATGGTTAACTTCGAGATGAAAATGAGCAGAATCCAATGGCAGTGTTTTATTAAAGTAATCTTAAAAAATATAAGAAACTTGAAAACCAGGAAACCAAAAAACAGGGATAGTATGACTACTAAAAAAGATATGCCCGTAAACAGGAACAAAACTAAACTACAAACTAAATGCCCACAACACAAGATCACAAAGACATTAGAAGTTACATTTTAGTGTTGTTTTTATCACTACTAAATTTTGTGTATTAAATTATAGAATTTAATATATTTTTCATGGCTGTCTAGTGTTATTGTTTTTTGCTTGGATATTCATGTTTTATTTATGAATCCTTTACAATATGTTCTTTACCAAAAGCTAAATCTAAGGTTAATTTGTGGCCATTTTCATTATATTTTAGCTCATTTTGGAGTCATTTTTCAAATTATATTAGTTCTTAGTTTTATTTCAGTTAACAGAAATGTTTTCATTTAATTTTTATTAGTTTTTTATTTATTAACACTGATAAAATTGTGGCTGTCAGTTGAATAAATGTTTTAGTCAAATAAAATCACATGATTAATTTGTCACATTAATACACCACTGTTCGAATATTATAATTTTTTTAAATGATCAAAAGTGTCAGTAAAAACTTATAATTTGATTTCTATTTTAAATAAATGCTGTTCTTTTAAACTTGCTGTTCGTCAAAGAATCTTGAAATTGCATATCGCATATGCACAAAAGTATTAAGCAGCACAACTGTGTTCAACATTGATAATAATAAGAAATGTTTCTTGAGCAGCGAATCAGCATATTAGAATGATTTCTGAAGGATCATGTGACACTGAAGACTGGAGTAATAATGCTGAAAATTCAGCTTTGCATCAGAGGAATAAATTACATTTGAAAATATATTACAATAAATATGTATGTTAAATTGTAATAATATTTCACAATATTTATATTTTTTATCATATTTTAATCAAATAAATCCAGCTTTGGTGAGTGTATAAGAGACTTCTTTCAAAAGAATCCTAATGACCCACAGTGGTGTTTATCAATGGTTTTTAAACAAAACCACCCTTGTTGCTTTTTTTTTTGAATGAAAAGATTATTTTTGTGAATCGCCAGATATAGTTCTCCCATGATGCAACTGGCTGCGGCTCATGAATCACAGCTGCAGGAAACAGAATAGAAATGAACGTCCCTGGTGCAGTAGATCAAGGACCAGCCGCTCACTGTCTCCTGTTGCACCCCCTGGGGAGACGAGTAGACAGGCAGAGCGAATGTGAAATATCCCCCACATTGCCTACAGACACAAGCAGCTTCATAAATAGGTCAGAAACTCTGGAGGGGCGGCAGTTGAGCTCAGGTAGTTGATCATTCCCGTTACCAGCAGAAGGTGAAACAGGAGTGGAAAATTGGGGGGCGATGTGGGCCCCGGCTGTTGGTGAACGCTCTGATGAATGGAGCCACTTCAGGCCCGGCCCGCTTCCAGATGAACAGAGGAATTTATCTAACAAAAAAGAGTTTCGGGGAGAGCACTGGGTACGTTGCGAATGTGGCAGCCAAGTTGCGCTGCCAGCATTGTTGCTGCAGATCAGCAGGTTTTTTAAACGCTTCATCTCAGCAACAACTTCCCACCTGTGCGTCTGGATTTTTCCAGCTAGCATAGCCGGAGACTACTTTATCGCAAATACTTTATCTTAATTTTTTTCCGGTGAAGACAAAGCGTTATGGATAGGGGTTTTGGTTTCAGTTTATCTAGTTCAAATCATTATGCAAATTTGGTTTGGTTCTAAATTCTTAATGTGTACAAACTGAGTTGGATCGATTGGTTGACACTTCTGACTTTTTTTTTTTTTTTTTCTTTCAGGAATGGCTGACAGAAAGTGCTAGGCTAATAGCTAAGTCTGGAAGAACAGTGGAATGGGTCACGCCGCTGGGACTTCCTATCGTTCAGCCCTACCACCGAATAAAGAACCAAACGGTAAGGGTTTTAAAATTGACTTGTTAACAAGTTTATCATTTTAAACACATTGGCCCACAGTTGGACCCCTGACCCCTTATGGGCCTCCATGTTTAAATGATGTAATTAGGGCCCTATGTAATCTGTTATGTTTATTTTATTCCCAAAATTTCATGTTTTCTGTTTGAATTTGTTTAGATTCAGTTTTAATGGTTTAATTAAATTTGAATAATTAAATAGTATGTCTAATCAGTTTAATAAAAAACTTGAAATCTAATAATTTATTTAAATTTTACCAATAATATTACCCAAACATATTTTATTCTTTCAGAAATTCTGTTGTATGTTTTAATTTTTCTGAATTGTGTGTTTTAAGATTTAATAGAAATGTATTATCAAATTAATAGATTAAAAAATAATAAAATGAGTAATTCCTTTTAATTTTTGGCAAACAAAGTGCTGCAAATCTACTGTACAATAGCATTTTCTGTCTTAATTTCTTCAAATTCTTCAACCAAACTTTTTTTTGGCAGGTTGTAATGAAGACCTTTGAGGTTCTGTGTTTATCTGACAATAGTTATCAAATGAAATTGTGAAAAAAAGTGACTCACTGTTTGCCATTTTTTTGGCAAATTTTCACCAACAAAATACAAATCCACACAATTGAAAACTATGCTTGGGGATGAAAGGGATTTCCATTAGCAGATTTCACAACTTTTGATTCAAGCTGGCCATGCAAATTTGCCATGTTGCCATGTGTGAGCTGTGCTTTATACATATCTACACTATTGATAGTAGAAAATTATTTTTTTTGCCTGTAAAATATTGTTAATGTGACCACACCTTAAGGCCATTCACTCATTTTGGTATTAACAAGCTGCCAATTTGTACTTGAACAGGTACTAGATTGATTCAACATTTTCTCTTTTCTGAAAGACACAATAATCTTTCATTTCGTCATCCTTGAGGTCTTTCATTGTACTTCCTCAACAGAATTCAGCAGGGAGTCCGACCTCTCTCTCTGCCCAGTAGGCGTGCTCTTTCTCGCTCTCTATCACGGCCTAGATCTCCGTAGCACTGCTTGTCAAAAAGGTCTTGTGCAGCTGTGAGTGAAACAATGAAGTAACGCGGCAGAGGTTTTGCATGCAGACGGCCTGCGCTGCTGTCAGATAGCATCAGCAACAGAGCTGAGGCGGCACAGCGGTGGCCTGTAGTGCGTGCCGAGATCCAGCAGAGAGCATCTGGCAAACCCGTCTGTGTCACAGCCGCTGAGCATTTGCTGCTGTTGCTGGGTGTGGCTTAATGCCTAATACTGGGTTTAGTTCTTAAACAGCTTTTTGTTTTGACACTGGAAGTTTAAGTTAAGTTGCATTTTGTTGAAATATTTTAAAATGTAATTTATTATACTAAAGGGTTATAAATCAGGTACAAGCAGTTTTGCATAAATAAAAAGAAACAAAATAAATACAAAAACATAAAAGGGTGTTTCTTCAATTTTGGGCAATTTTTTGTAACTTTCATTTTATTCATTAAAAATGCACAGGGCAAAAAGCGCTCGTAGTTGAAGTAATGCTCATGTTCATATCATACCTAATGTGCTGACATTGTTTTTTACGCAGTGTTTAAATGAATATGCAAACACTGGCTAGTATTTCCCTGCCTTTGGAAGTCAAATGACTTGACAACTGGGCACAGCTGATGTCATTTGGACCTGAATGACAAGGATGTGTGCCTGTTTTCTACTTCATTCCTGTACAGTTTTGAAAAACCGAACCCATTCATTCCTCCTTCACTCCCGGGAATATGTGTAATGTCATGTGCCTGGCCTTTTCGCTTTCATCCATCTGGTCCACGTATCTAGGCTGTGGAAATAATGTGTAATAGCACAATGGCTTGTGTTGTCCTCAAAAGGTATTTGAATATTGAAATGCTTTATTTGGTAACCTACACACAATTTAAATTAATTGTATTGATTCTCACTATTAACTAGTTGCTTATTAGCATACCTATTATTAACATATTGGCTGTTTATTAGCGCTTATAAAGCACATATTGTACATGACCATATTCTACATCCCTAATCCTACCAAACACCTAAACTTAACAACTACCTTACTAACTATTAAAGGGTTACTTCACCTAAAAATGAAAATTCTGTCATTAATTAGTTTCACTTTCCACTCACTTTCATGTTGTTCCAAACCCATAAGATCTTCGTTCATCTTCGGAAAACAAATTAAGATATTTTTGATGAATTCTGAGAGCTCTCTGACCCTCCGAAAACAGCAATGCAACTGCAATGTTCCCAGGTCCAGAAAGGTAGTAAGGACATCGGTAAAATAGTCCATGTGACATCAGTGGTTCAACCGTAATTTTACGAAGCTATTGTTCGAGGAATTGTTGAATAAATTGTTATTGTTGTTTTCTTTGCACACAAAAAGTATTCTCGTAGCTTCATAAAATTACAGTTGAACCACTGATGTCGCATGGACTATTTTACCGATGTCCTACTACGTTTCTGGACCTGGGAACATTGCAGTTGCATTGTTGTCTATGTAGGGTCAGAGAGCTCCCAGATTCCAACAAAAATATCTTAATTTGTTTTCCGAAGATGACTGAAGGTCTTACGGGTTTGGAACGACTTGAGGGTGAGTAATTAATGACAGAATTTTCATTTTTGGGTGAACTAACCCTTTAATAAGCAGCAAATTAAGAGTTTATTGAGGCAAAAGTCATAGTTAATGGTTTGATAATAACAAGAATTGGACCTTAAAATAAAGTGTGACTGAATATTTTCATTTTTTTTTATTTAATAAAACAATTATTTTAAATATATATTTTACGATTTGTTGAAGCCTACAATATATGTCAGTGTAAGTTGGAATAATAATAATTGTAATGTTTTTTTTTAACTGTTAAAACAGTTTCCATTAGAATTTTCAATTAAAATTTAACTGAATCTCTACTGCAGACTGTATGGTCTGATCCTAAATATCATGACCCACTTCCACGAATGTAGGTCATCACATTTTATTGGACTTTTATGGAATTTCTGATGAAGGTCGTCATTAGCCTCATAAATTCTTCACCGTTTAAGCCCTTTTCTTTTACTGAGCAGGAGGTGTGAAGGCCATTGACAGCATTCAGCAGTTAAAATCCTACTCATGTAAACGCTGACTGTTTGATGAAAATATTAATGTATTCAGTGCTTATGTTTCAGCTTAATTACGATAATATTCAAATTATAATGATTTACTTGCTAAATTTAGCATGAAAGCATCGGCCTAGCTGAAATGTATGAAGTTTGACAGTTCTTATGCCCCTTTTTCTGTACCTTTCTTCAAAGACCTGCATATCCCTCTTGCATATTTTACTTTAATGAAGGCATGGATGTATCATGCCAGCATTTGAAGGTGGTCCATGTTCTGATGTATTACGTAGGCCACTAGGTCCATTACTACACACATTCTTCATGAATGTCGCACCCTTTTACTCTCAAAAGACAGTTGATAGGTCAAGGTCAAAGGTTGATCATGTACAACACCATTTAGAGCATTATAGTGAGTCTATATTTATTTCACCTAGCTGTGGAGACACATTAGGTGGTCACACCAGGGGTTTGCAATTCCCCTGTAAATGTCACACTGACCAGATTAATGTAGCACCATCAAGACCCCCATTAATCACCTCCGAGCCCCAGCTCTACCTCCACCGGTTCGCCGTACCATCCCCTACATAGATGAACCTGCATGATGGATATTAATAACCCTTAATGGTGTTGTGTAAAGGATGAGTTTTACAGCCCCTTTTTATGGTTATCTCTTTTATTATAGTTTTCATTTCATTAGCATATTGGGTTATTTATGTCTGAGGGGAACCCGTAGTGGTCTGCCAGGCTTGGCAGAACGTCAGCTTCACGGTTTCAAGGTATCTGGGTCTTCCGCGCACAGTGCAGTTTGCTAATGAAGATTTTTGCTGTGATTGAGGCTCAACTGTTTGACAAGGTCTAAGAACCTGATACGTGAGGAGCATTAAGCTCTACGCAGACCGTATTGCAGGCTTGATCCTCTTCATTAACATGAAATCAAACATCATGGCAATTTATTCCTTCTGAACAGGAACCCCAAAGTCACCATAAAATTAAAACCAATCCTTTTTACTTAATACTCATCACTGGTCTAGCTCTTACCTGAAAATGAAGTAATGAGTTATGTACAGCTTTTGTTCTTCCGTGGAACACAAAATTAAATAATTGAATAATGGTTTGGGTGAAGTCAATGTGAGTATAGCTTGATTAATCATAACTTGAACACTTAATAAAACAGCCAAAATGTGTTATAATGGTTTTTGTTATAAAGTAGTTTTAAAGGAATAGTTCACCCAAAAATGAAGATTTAGTCATCATTTACTTACCCTCATGTCATTCCAAACCTGTATAAGTTTTTTTTTTTTCTTATGTTGAACACAAAAGAAGATATGTTGAAGAATTTTGAAGAACCAAACTGTTGTTGGTCCCCATTGACTTCCATAATAGCGAGATAAATACTAAGGAAGTCAATGGGGACCATCAACTGTTTGATTATCTGCATTCTTCAAAATATATTTTATATTCAATATAAGAAAGAAATGTATACAGGTTTGGAAAGACAAAAAGGTTGGGTAAATGATGACTAAATTTTCATTTTTTGGTGAACTATCCTTTTAACAGTGAAATCCTTGTAAAATCAGTAGATGCACTCCAGTCCAGTAGGTGGCGGAAATGCTTCTTCTGGTGGACTGTGGTCCGATATAAAAAAACGCATTGTAATGTCATTTTTATGTTCATTAAATTCCTTAAAAATCTTTGTTCTGGAGAAGAAAGTGAGTCGTACATGCTTGTAATGACATGAGGGTGAGTAAATGTGTAAATGACAAATTCTAATTTTTGGGTGAACGATTATGTTACAACCAAAAGGTATTAGCATGTGTTTTAGGAGGGGAGTAGTTCTTTATCTTTACTGCAGATTATTAGTATGTTACACACACTTTTAACCATTTAGTCGATTCCCGAAGGCTTAAATTAAAGTCCATGCTAGTTTTCTTTCCACTGAATATCCTGCCACAACCCAGTAAAATAGGCTGTGAAAGCTGTTTTAAGTTGACTTTAAAATTCACCATTAAAAAGAGTTGTTTCCAAGAATTGTTTGGTTTTCCAAAAAAAAAAAAGAAAAGGTGTTTGGAACTATTTGACATTAAGTTATATAAAACTTCTCGCACGTAACCTATCTGGGTGTTTTTTTTCTGCTGTGTGACTCTTAACTCAGTATTAAAGGGATAGTTCACCCAAAAATGAAAATTCTGTCATCATTTACTCACCCTCAAGCAGTTCCAAACCCGTATGAATTTCTTTGTTCTGCCGAACACAAAGGAAGATATTTTGAAGAAAGTTTATAACCAGGCTGTTTTGGGGCACCATTGACTTCCATAGTAGGAAAAAAAAATACTATGGAAGTCAATGGTGCCCCAGAACTGCTCTGTTTCCCACATTCTTCAGAATATCTTCCTTTGTGTTCAGCAGAACAAAGACGTTCATACAGGTTTGGAACTACTTGTGGGTGAGTAAATGATGACAGCATTTTCATCTTTGGGTGAACTATCCCTTTAATCTCAACCCCCTACTTCAAATGTAATCAAGGAAACGTTTTTTCATGCTGCATCAATGAGGCACTTCATCTGAGGTCACCTCTCTGTGATTCAATCTCTTGCAACCCACCCTTGATCTTTCTTTACATGGGAAATGGTGAATTAATTAGATGCCAGGGAAATGGGAGTATAATGCCGTCGTAACAAAGTAAACAAATAAGCCAGGGTGAAATCAGCAGTATTTATTCAGTCAATGTGCAGCACTGTAGGAAATTAAGGGAAAGGAAATTACACTTGGGAGGGAACCAGACTTGGGATATGCATCAGTAAAGCTCGCTAATGTGATTGTTTGCTGTTAATCCGTTTAGGGGTCACTTTTGGAGGCTGAAATGTTTCTTTCACAGGCTATACGTCAAGTTGAGGAAAAACAGTCTGGTAATTCTGTAAGGAAGACAACCAGCAGGGATGAAAGCCGTGGGGAATCATTTGTCGCCTTTGCTTTAATGGCCAAACACTCGCGGTGTCCTTGGACAAAGGGGAAATGTGATTTCCCTTGGGGCTCTTGTGGTGATCCTTGTCTACAGTCTGATCCCAAAAGGATGTCAAGCCCCACTGCAACTCTTATGACCCAAAACACTACTTTTTTTACTTCTACATCCTGCTAATTGGCTAAAGCAGAAGTTTCGCTTCTGAGGTGAGGTGCTTTAATACAGGTGCATCTCAATGAATTAGAATGTCATGAAAAAGTTAATTTTTTCTTGTAAGTTATTTCAAAAAATGAAACTTTCATATATTTTAGATTCATTGCATGTAAAGTAAAACATTTCAAAAGTTTTTTTGTTTTAATTTTGATGATTAGAGCTTAAAGCTCATGAAAGTCAAAAATCAGTATCTCAAAATATTAGAATATTTACATTTGAGTTACAATTAATGACCATCCCTCCAGTATAAATTCCGGGTATCTCTTGTTCTTTGAAACCACAATAATGGAGAAGACTGCTGAGTTGGCAATGATCCAGAAGATGAACATGCATGCCCTCCACAAAGAGGGTAAGTCACAGAGGGTCATTACTGAAAGGTGTGGCTGTTTACAGAGTGCTGTATCAAAGCATATTGAATGCAAAGTTGACTGGAACGAAGAATTTGGGTAGGAAAAGGTGCACAAGCAACAGGGATGACTGCAAGCTTGAGAATACTGTCAAGCAAAGCTGATTCAAACACTTGTGAGAGCTTCACAAGGAGTGGACTGAAGCTTGAGTCAGTGCATCAAGAGTCACCACGCTCAGACGTCTTCAGGAAAAGGGCTACCAAGCCACTTCTGAACCAGAGACAACGTCAGAAGCGTCTTACCTGGGCTGTGGAGAAAAATAACTCAGTGGTCCAAAGTCCTCTTTCCAGATTAAAGTAAATTTTGCATTTCATTTGAAAATCAAGGTCCCAGAGTCTGGAGGAAGAGTGGAGAGGCACAGAATCCATGTTGCTTGAAGTCCAGTGTGAAGTTTCCACAGTCAGTGATGATTTGGGCTGCCATGTCATCTGCTGGTGTTGGTCCACTGTGTTTTCTGAAGTCCACAGTCAACGCAGCCATCTACCAGGAAATTTTAGAGCACTTCCATGCTTCCTTCTGCTGACAAGCTTTATGGAGATGCTGAGTTCATTTTCCAGCAGGACTTGGCACCTGCCCACACTGCCAAAGGTACCAAAAGCTGGTTCAATGACCATGGTGTTACTGTGCTTGATTGGCCAGCAAACTCGTCTGACCTGAACCCCATAGAGAATCTATCGGGTATTGTCAAGAGGAAGATGAGAGACACCAGACCCAACAATGCAGATGAGCTGAAGGCCACTGTCAAAGAAACCTGGGCTTCCATACCACCTCAGCAGTGCTACAAACTGATCACCTCCGTGCCACGCCGAATTGAGGCAGCAATTAAAGCAAAAGGAGCCCCTACCAAGTATTGAGTACATATACAGTAAATTAACATACTTTCCAGAAGGCCAACAATTCACTAAAAATGTTTTTTTTATTGGTCTTACGAAGTATTCTAATTTGTTGAGATAGTGAATTGGTGGGTTTGTGTTAAATGTGAGCCTAAATAATCACAATTAAAAGAACCAAAGACTTAAACTACTTCAGTCTGTGTGCATTGAATTTATTTAATACACAAGTTTCACAATTTGAGTTGAATTACTGAAATAAATGAACTTTTCCACGACATTCTAATTTATTGAGATGTACCTGTATGTGCACCACAAGATTTTTTTTTTTTATATCAGAAAGATCAGGGCTGTGCATGGCGGCAAAGCATGAATCATCCATTTTAATTGATCCTTCAGCAAAACAGTTGTTTTTGTAGAAGCGTTGATGAATACAGTGGATATTTCAAGAGTATTCCCAGAGGACTTAACCAAGCAAGAGGTCACCGGTGGTATAAAGCCTCTCTCTTGGGGATGCTGAACGATTAGAGAATCTTACTGTGAGGCTCAGATGGATGTGTTTAATAAAAGAGGTGGCAGCTTTGTGGATAGCTGAAATCCTTGAAAGCTAGATACTGCCCTTTTGGCATACAATATAGGATGCTCATGCAGGAAACTGGTCAAATCCCAACCGCAACTTGTCTCGATCCCATTCAGTGCTTTTTTATCATTATCTATCATACTCTCTACTTTCAGTCCCAGTAAAATGGTGTAAAAGATTCATGTAAGGTCGTTTGTAGTTTAATTCTGCAATAAAGTTGAATTCTGCAATAAAGGACACTAGAGAACAAGTGAAGGAGATACAGCTGCTCTCTTGCAACATGCTTTCTTTTCAAGAGCAGGAAAAGCACAGGCAGCTGTCAAAGCCAGGAGTCATCGTACTTTAGATAGGAATCCCTTTTCTACTGTATGGGCATTTTGCCAGCTTGACAACATGGCTTGCTTTTGTCTTGTCTTCCCTAATCAGGAGTTTTAGTTGCACCACCAGAACCAGTGGAACAGGAGTATATTGCAAGTCCTGTTTTCCCCAAGAGCTTTCGAGGATGTACATTGACCCTTCACATGTAAGAAGGCCTGGCTGACCCCCATCACTCCCCTCAATGTCTCCTCGATTTTGTTGTTCCTGTTAATGAGCCTTAATGGACTCATAAATCATTGCAACTGAAAGGCCACTTGTCTTGTTTTTCCATACACCAGGAGAGTCAAACTTCCTGGAAGGTCACTGTCCTGCAGAGTTTAGCTCCAACCCTAATTAAACACACCTGAACCAGTTAATCAACGTCTTCAGGATTACTAGAAACTTCCAGGCAGGTATTTTGGAGCTGGTTGGAGCTACACTCTGCAGGACAGTGGCTCTTAAGGAGCGGACTTTGACACACATGACGTACCCCATTCCACCAAATTAGAAATCCAAAATGGACATTTCACTTCATTTTTTTTCCCACTTTTGCCCCCTTCATGTCCCAGTGAACCTGCACACCAATTACCAGAAAAACCTTTTACTTTACTGTCCCCGTCAGCACTTTCTATACATTTTCCTTTTGTTTATGTCCATCCGTCACTTTCTGAAACTTCATTCCATGTCATCCTGTCATCCTCCGTTGAATTGAGCCGCATCGGGATGGGCTCCTGGGGCACCGTAGAGACTAATCAAAGAAGTAATGTGATGGAAGCACCCCTGATGCTGACAGTTCCTATACAGAGAGCAGTCACTCACTCATGGGTTGTAGCCCGACCTCAGCGTCTACATGATGGACGCCAACCTTTACTAAGGATAAGCTCCTGTTCTTTAATGGTATTGTCAATATTAGTGGTTTGTGGGGGTTTCTGAGAACATTTGGTCAGTCTTAGATTAAGAGACTAGCTCAAATTTCTATCAGTTTCTGAAGAGGATCAATAGGAAACTTGAAGGTCAGTCTGGAGCAGAAAGATGAGGAGATTGATTGCAATATTCGTATGCATTTGTTTATATTAGAGGTCAATGTGGTAAGTTGGATAAAGGTCAACTAATATCATATTTAAACTTGGAACATTTAAAGTCCGTGTAAAGTCAATATTAAATGTGTGTTCTGAGTTGGTCACACCACAGAAAAATGTGTTATTAACCACCCAGCCAAATTTGAATGCTAAAAAAAATGCCAAGTAAATAAAATAAGGTATCAAAATCTTGAAAAAATAAGCAGTATTCTCTGCTCTCAAACGCTGGGGGCGTGTCCACTGGCGGCGCTGAAACCACACCCACTCGCGGGAAAGCTGCCGTCTCTCTCAACTGTCATCCTCTAGCAGCTTATTTAATAAGGAGACCGAACTGTTTTGTAGATGATCGCAACCAGGTATTATGCATTTACGTGACGAAGGCATAGCTAGCTCTCAAACTGTAGGCTGTAGTAACTAACGGTAATGACAGTAACTCGCAATTGAGCCTTGAACCACTGATGCTAATGTGCTCTAGTTATTAGGTGTGTTCGACTTGAAGCAGCGCTGCAGAAAGATCAGTGTATGACATTAAAGTACCGCGAGAGCAATTCGAAAGCATCAGAAACGTCTGTTCTCTGTAGCTCTCACTGTACTTTAATGTCACACACCGGTCGGTCTGCAGTGCTGCTTCAAGTCGAACACACCTCTTATAGTGTTGGGAAAGGGGCCGTGCTCGGTGGCTCGATTGCGTCTTCGAGTCCTGATTTAGCACCGCCCAAAAAAATCCTGATCACGAAAATGGTGAAAAACTGTTTAACGGTCGAACTCCACAATTAAGTACTACATAGTTCACAGTCTTCGTAACATGTTTCAGCAATGCATTTTTAACAGTTATAATGTGTTTACAAACAATTCTCAGAATTGACTTTACACTGACTTTAACATAGCAACACATTTAAAGCCAATTTTTACATGATGGTGTCCTCTGTAAACAATGCAATACTTGAATTTCAAAGCAGTGACATTGCCACACAAGCTGTTTGCTTTTCATTTCATAGTTTCTTTCTCATCACCCATTCAGACTCTCTCGTCTTCTCTTGTTTTTCGCAGCTCAAAAGCAGCATGCAGAACCTGAGCATCCATATAAGTCATGATGCCAATGAGTAAGTACCTCTCTCTTTGACCCCTGTATTGACGTTGACCTCTGACCTCTCCCCACATTTCCATGGCTTCTTGTTCGTTGTATTATTTACATGATTCATTTGGCATTTTGAATGATGTTTCTGTTCTCTTAATCTTTTCAAGAGTTTTTGAACAATAATTCAGCCGCCACATCTTGATGAAAATGATTGTATTAAATTATTTTTGATTAAAATGGATTACGATTCAGTAAAATCTAATGAAAAAGTAATTAGTTAAAATAAAACGCATTCACCTTAATTGACAAATAATTTTTGTAGTTTGAAACTTTTATTCTTTTTTTAATTATTATTTAGTTTTTGTTTGTTTTCACTGTATTATTTTTTTTTTTTTTAGTTTAGTTGTTACATTTCTCAGCACAGTCTAGTGTTGTTGCTGTCTAGTGGCATTTCATGTTTACTGCAGTCAGTTTTATAATATACCATGTAGTAAAAACTAAAACCAAAAATATTTTATTTCAGATAACAAAAATATTTTTATTTTGTTTTAATTTTCATTTTAGCACTTAACAATAACACTGTTTCCTTTTGGTCAAAAGCATTTATTTTGCTTTGTGGCTTAATGTAGCTGTGTTGTGACTTAATTTAGTTGTTTGGCAGATGAACCGTATGGTGTGTTGTGACTTAACAACATTGTGCTTTGAACTTTTGTTTGCTTTATAAATGTCATTGTGATAGGTGCTACAAGCAACATAATAATGCTGCAGAAAACAAGTATCTTTATGAAAGTCTTTGCTATACTATTTTTGTTCTTGTTTGGTTCATTACGTACAGTATCATTGCACCGTACTCCACAGAGCACATTAAACAATTCAATTGGAGTGCTTAAACAGCAAATTTGCAAGTAACAGGAACACCTAAAGGCAGCGCCTGTGTCACGCAAGTGTTTGACACTATTCTGGGCCTGTCAATGGATGGCCAGAATTCATTATCATATACAGAAACCCCTGGAGGATATGAAAGAAGCAGAAAGTCCCTCCGATGAGAAGAGTGGCATTTCGTGTTGAAATGTCACTGCTGCACATCCTGTATGTCATTTACTGAATGGAGGGCTACCCGGAATGAACAATGAATTAACATCATTGCTGGTTTTATCATTTGTTGATGGGTACTTGCATCGGAGACCAAGTATGTTTTGGCTTGTTTGAGTTAGAACTGTGTTGTTTCTAAATGTAACAGTGTTTTAAAGAGATAATAGATTGTCTGTGCACCCTTGTGACGTTTCAAACCTGAAAGACTTTCTCTTTTCTGTGGAGCACAAAAAAATATATTTTGAAGAATGTGCTAGATGATCTTTCCCATACAATTACAATGAATGGGCACTGAAGTTTTCAAGCTTCTAAAAGGACACAAAAGCACCATAAAAGTGATCCATATCACCACAAGAGGAACAAGTATATTTTGAACTCTTATGCTGTGCTAAAAATACTTTGCTTAATTTAGTGTTCCGGGTCCAAAATGACCAGTCTTGTAAAAAATTGCATTTAAATTGTTTATTATGCTACATACCTTGTTACATTTGTGATGTTCAATCTTTGTCAACTTTTTTTTTTTTGTTTGAGGCCTACGAACAATTGGTTCCAAAAAGAAATACAAAATCTGTGAGAATTGAAAGAAAACACATTGACAAAAAGATTGAATCCCAGATTTGGTGATAATATTCCATAAAGCAATTTTTTGTAGGCTGGTCATTTTGGACTGGGAACAGCGCAAATGTAACAAGGTGGGAGAAAAATCCCAAGGAAGTACAAACATTCTTATAAATTCTTATAAAAAAAAATTGGTGGGACGTTTTCATACCCTTTGTGAGCAAAGTCACCAAGATTTAGTCCAGTGTGATAACATTAACTAGCCTGTTCAAGAAAAAAATAATAATAATAATTTCTGGTCAAAACGGCTGGAATAGTACATAAGGGCTAAATCTTAATTCCTTCATTTGTGTTAAACAGAAGAACAAAGGCCATAATGGTTTTAAACAACATGAGAGGGAATATATGATGACCGAATTGTAATATTTGCAAGAAATTTCCCTTAAAGCCTCACTAGTAACTGTTTGTTTACGTGGCGGCAGTATCTTTGCTTATTCAACTCTATCTCTAAGAATTTCATGCATAAACAAACACACCGTCATCCACCACTTTACCATATGTTCCCCAAGTCAATCATCTTTTATTAAACAAACACTTCTGTGCTTCTCACCGAAACCCCAAATGTTCAATCCGTATGCAAGCATCTGCTGTTTTAATACCATCACCTCATTTCACAGTTTCAATCCTTGCATAGCTTTACCCAAGCTTGGCTAATACCACTTGGAGGAGACTCAGATGGGAGTTATCTTGCTGACCTTCCTCCAAAAGCCGCAAGGACATGATTAAAAACCACTTATGACAGGCCTCACTTGTATTTCTCTATCTCTGCCTGTCATAGACAACCATACAAGTACGGACTATCACAGGAATCGCATTAGCAGAAGCCAGGGTGCCGAAAAGGGATCTCCTGTTTCTCTAAGATGGCCAAGAGTGCTCGCGGCTAGACTGACAGCCGCCACTGTGATTATGTGTCGCTCTCAGGCTTTGAGAAATGGCCTTGGGTGTCCATGCAGACCAAGCTGAAGGGCTGTTCTTCAGATATGTACTTCTGATGCCAATGTACCAGATGTCAGTTACTCTTCTAGGTGTTGAAAGAAATCTCAACCTTATCCAATAGAAGCGCTCTAATTTCCCAGAGGACTGTTTCCAGGTGGGATGCAGCTGAAGAAGCTTGTTCGAGACCAGCTAAAAGAGAAGACATGACCGGAGTTCCACACAGACCACAAACTGATTTAAAGATCCTTCATGGGCTCTAATTAGAGGCTGAATAGACCCTCATTAATGAGGAGACTTGAATAAATGATGAAATTACGAGGGTGGCAGCAGCTCTCTTGTGGCCAGTGACCTAAAGACCTCGCTGAATTCCCAGAAATTATCTCCGGCACAATGTTGCTCTGTGAAGCCTAAAGATTGTAGATAGATAGTTTTTGATAGCTTCAGTACTTAGTATGTATATTATATACATTACCATTCAAAAGTTTAGTTAGTTTTTCGAATAAGAATGTATGATGGTATGTGGTGTACTTTAAAGGGATAGTTCATCAAAAAATGAAAATGCTGTCATTAATTACTCAGCCTCATGTCGTTCCAAACCCATAAGACCTTTGTTCATCTTCGGAACACAAATTAAGATAGTTTTGATGAATTCCGAGAGCTCTCTGACCCTGCATAGACTGCAAGGGAACTGGCATGTTCAAGGCCAATAAAGGTGGTAAAGACATCATTAAAATAGTCCATGTGACATCAGTGGTTCCACTGTAATTTTATGATGCTACGAAAATACTTTTTGTGCACAAAGAAAACAAAAATAAAGACTTTATTAAAATATTTCTTATATTCTGGGGCAGTCTTCTCTGTTCGCTCACGAGAGTATCACGACGCTCTCGTGAACGATAATAGCAGAGAGGAACACAGAAGTTCCTCTCTTCTGTGCCGAAGACTGGCTCAGAAGAGAGGAAATTGTTGAATAGTTGTTATTTTTGTTTTCATTGAGCACAAAAAGTATTCTCGTAGCTTCATAACATTATGGTTGAACCACTGATGCCACATGGACTATTTTAATGATGTCTTTACTACCTTTATGGGCCTTAAACTTGGTAGTAACCTTGCTGTCTATGCAGGGTCAGAGAGCTCACGGATTTCATCAAAAAATCTTAATTTGTGTTCTGAAGATGAACCAAGGTCTTACGGGTTTGGAATGACATGAGGGTGAGTAATTAATGACAGAATTTTCATTTTGAGGTGAGCTATCCCTTTAACCCCACAGGCTATGGAAGGGGAATTACTTCATAAAACCCATGATGAAATTTAAGAGTATCTGACCTGAAGTATCACTGTTTTATTCTGAACTATTTTGCCTGATATGGAGCAGTATAAGGAAATATCCTCAGCCATAATAAGCACACACATTATTCTTTACTCTTTACTAGTTTAGCAGGTGCTCTATGTTGATTGTGTGTCTCTGTCTTGGATGGTAATTAAGACTGACCTACCTGTTCAGTGATGTATGGCTCCTGGCTCTACAGGTGTATGTATTGCCCAGCGAGAAGATGGCGACGCCGGCCTTAAATACACAAGTGTGCTTCGTACCAAGACTGAGCTTGTTCTTCTCGTGCCTTTTTTAGGAAACCAGACAGCATGAAGCAGAAAAATGCCTTCCCTCCTAATTTCATCCACTCTCTGGATTCCACTCACATGATGCTGACATCACTGCATTGTTACAGGTGATGAGCTGACTGGTTTTTACATCCCACACTCAAACAGGCTTTTAACACTGGGTTAATGTGTTTTTGACTTAACAACAAACCACCAATCAAATTCTAAACAGTTTACCTCATTAAATATTCATAAGTTTTGTACAGTCACAGTTTTTCATGTACTGTATTTTGTTTGAAAATGAAAATTGTAGTGTTGGCCAACATAACCGGAGAAATTAAGAGACTGTATTGTTTGTTTTTGCTTCTTCAGTCCATATTATATCTCATAAACATGCAAATAAGCACATTAACCTGAATATCAAGATTTGAAGAATGTAAAACAGAAAAACAAGAGTTTGTTTTTATGAGAGATATGATACAAATTATATTTTTTGTTTTTTTACGTGTTTTTGTTATTACTTGTTGAAACATAAAATGTTTATTAGACCAGAAATATATGCATAATGAATAATAATAATTAATGTTGTTATTATTGATGATAATAATAATAATAAATATTAACATTTATTAATTAATAACATTATTATTATTTGTATTATTGTTGTAAATAATAATACAAATATTTGTAATGCATAATAATAATACATTTTATTATATATGCATATTTATATAAATTAATAATAATATATATAAATTATATTAACAATAGTGGTTGTTACGTCCTCCCCTTTCAGTCTAGGGGTATCGGGAACGACGAACAATAAACAATGGAGAGACTTTGAGGATCTCCAGCTCCCCAGGCCCAGAAAATCACAACCAACCACAAGTTTGAATTTTCAACTGGCTGAAATGCCTTTTATTTTAACTCAAGAAGTTAAAAAGAAAGTAACAAAAATATATACAAAGAAAATATTACCTCGGGAGGAGGGCCCGAACCAAAATAACCCAAAGAAATACCTCTACCTAAATGGAAAAATACCTATTAACTTACCTATACTTAAAAGTAAATAAACAAACAACATATAACTTCCCTCACTCCCTAACTAACAAATAAACAGGAGAAAACGAATGGGTATCCTCCACCCTACATTACCCAAAAAGAACTCTTAACAACTAATTAAAGAAAACATCAAAGTAACTCCTCAAAGAGTGCAACCAGCGCAATAAGCGCTTATGGGCTTGGAGAGCGGAACAACCTCAAACGCCGCGATGTCTCTCTCCTTCCCCGCACATTCTCTGCCATTCTTATGCTGAAAACCAGCAATCAGGGCGTGGTCAGCGCACACAGGTGGATGAGCGCAGATGATCATCATTAACCTATTAGGCACAAACACACTAGAAAAGAGAAGTGAAAGGGAGAGAAAGAGAACAACAATACAACCACCAATAACACTCTTTATATAAATAAAAACAAAATGAATACGTCATTAGACGTAACACCCTCACCAATAAATTTTTCCTATATTCCCCTTCTTGAAACACATTTATTGTTCTTCACACATTACCCTGGACAATGCATCAGCGATCACATTATCAGTGCCTTTCTGGTGCCTGATATCCAGATTGTACTCTTGCACAATCAACGCCCACCGCATCAATCGTTGGTTGGCGTTACACATCCGGGAAAGGAACGTCAAAGGATTGTGGTCAGTAAATACAATAATGGGCACACTACTACCTCCCAAATAAACTTCAAAGTGCTGGAGCGCTAGCACCAATGCCAGAGTTTCCTTTTCAATTGTGCTATAATTACTTTGGCACTTTGTAAATTTTCTTGAAAAATAGCACACAGGATGATCAATACCCATATTGTCCTCCTGTAGCAATACGGCTCCTGCTCCTACTGAACTCGCATCCACATGCAATTTGAAAGGGCGATGAAAGTCCGGAGCTTTAAGAATGGGGGCATGGCACAGAAGATCTTTAGCGGACAAAAAAGCACGCTCACACTCAATAGACCATACAAATTTCCTTTTGTCACTGAGTAAATCAGTAAGTGGGGTTACAACACTAGAGAAATTCTGACAGAAATTTCTGTAATATCCACACATTCCAAGAAAACGTCTCAACTCTCTTTTATTAGAAGGAGCCGAGTAATCCATTATCGCAGAAACCTTCGCTTCTATAGGTCTTACACTTCCATGACCCACCTTCTTTCCCAAATAAGTCACCTCTGCTTTCGCAAATTCACATTTTGCAAGGTTTACAGTCAGTGAAGCGTCAGACAATCGGGTGAATAATAACTCCAGGTTGGTCAAATGCTCCGTCCAACTGTCTGAATACAGTACCACATCATCTATATATGCATCACACTTCGGTACATCAGATAGAACCTTCTGCATAAGTCTTTGAAAAGTTGCGGGTGCGTTTCGCATCCCGAACGCAAGTACTGTATATTGAAGAAAGTTATCCGGCGTGACAAAGGCAGAGATTTCTGAAGCTCGTGGCGTAAGAGGCACCTGCCAGTACCCTTTTAACAGATCGATCTTTGTCACATATTTTGCCGCACCTACCCGATCAATACAATCCTCGATACGAGGCAAAGGGAAGGAATCAGGTTTGGAAAGACCATTAACTTTCCGATAGTCCGTACAGAAACGGTATGTGGAGTCTGATTTGGGAACTAGTATACATGGAGAGCTCCATGGACTCTGACTTGGTACAGCTAATCCATGTTTTAACAGATATTCTACCTCAGCCTTCATAATCTCCCGCTTCTTCGGATTCACCCTATAAGGATGTTGCTTCACAGGGGATACACTTTCCACCTCGATATCATGATATAATACAGACGTTCTACTAGGTACATCAGAAAACAGAGAGGGAAAAGACTGGATCAAATCACACACATCCTCAAACTGTTTTTCAGATAGATGCATAAGATAACTGCCTAAATCACCCAAAATGCTAGAATTACTCAGATGAGGTGCACAAGTTGGAACATCACCATCATCGTTTACAAGAGGAGAGGTAGTTAAAGTAACCACAGAAGAAACTAATGGGGCGTCTGCAGACGGAGCAACTCTCGACTCTCTCTCCACGTAAGTCTTCAACATGTTTACATGACAAACTCTGGTTTTACGTCGACGATCAGGGGTTTGAATAACGTAATCAGTCTCACTGAGCTTTTGCTCGATGACATATGGTCCTGAAAACTTCGCTTGCAAGGAAGCACCAGGCACAGGCAAAAGCACAAGAACATTATCACCAACCTGTAAATTCCTTCTGACACTTTTTTTGTCAAACTGTTGCTTCATTTTCCCCTGAGCAACAGATAAATGAGCCTTAGCTACCTCGCACGCTTTATGCAATCTCTCTCTGAAAGAACTCACATAATCCAAGAGCGACACAGAAGATGGATTTTTCGCCAACAAGTGTTCATACAGCAGTTTTAATGGACCCCTAACAGTGTGCCCGAACACCAATTCTGCAGGACTGAACCCCAAGGACTCCTGAACTGCTTCTCTGGCCGCGAACAATAATAAAGGCAGCCCCTCCACCCAATCCTTTCCCGTCTGCAAGCAATACGCACGAATCATAGTTTTGAGTGTTTGATGAAATCTTTCCAAGGCTCCTTGTGATTCAGGATGATAAGGACTAGAAACTCGATGCTCAATTCCTAATTCCTTCAGAACCTGAGCAAAGACCTTGGAAGTAAAATTAGTTCCTTGATCGCTCTGTATTACTCGCGGTAGACCAAACGTGGTAAAAAACTTAATCAAGTCCCTCACCACCGTCTGTGCTTTCAGTGAACGTAAAGGAATGGCTTCTGGGAATCTTGTGGCTGCACACATAATTGTTAACACATACTGGTGCCCCGATTTAGACTTGGGCAGCGGACCCACACAATCAACAATGAGTCGCTCGAACGGCTCTTCTATTACCGGTATGGGATACAAAGGGGCAGCAGGCACTTTCTGATTAGGCTTTCCGATGCGCTGACACACATCGCAAGAGCGACAAAAATTAACAACAGATAAACGAAGACCGGGCCAAAAGAAGTATTTAGAAATGCGGCAAAAAGTCTTTGTCACTCCTAAATGACCCGCCATAACACTCTCATGTGCCAATTTTAACACTGGGGCACGGTGGCTAGCAGGCAGGACAATTTGAAATGTCTCATGCAGACCTTGTTCATCATAACGCGGTTTCCACTTTCGCATTAACACGTCATTCTCCCAAAAATAACCTACTTTAGCGTCTGCTCTATCTTTCACAAAAACTGCTGCCTCAACACATTCTGCTAAGGAGACATCTGATTTTTGCTCAGCCACTAATTTCTCCTTACCAACACTGAAAGGAGCTTCCAGAATTATTGCCGTCTCTGTCACTTTACATCTCTCACGTGACTTTAACTCTTCAACCTTAGATTCGGCATTTAAAAATGACTCCGACAGATTAACAACGTCTTGAAACTTTTGACTTTGAGCTCGTGTCACAGCACATGCTGGAAAAACAGAAGGGAAATTAATTCCTAAATCGGCCCGTTCCTCAATCACAGGATTGTGCATCACTACTGGACTAGAAAAAACTTTGCCACCTGCAAGGTCATTTCCTAGAATGACATCCACTCCAGCAACTGGCAACTGTCTACATACACCTAACGTAACATTGCCAGAGATAAGATCCGATTTTAATTTTACTTCGTGCAAAGGGACCTGCATACAACCCATTTCTATACCTCGTACTAACACATCTGTACCGGTATATGATTTTGCCGAAAAAGGCAATGCACTCTCAAGTATGAATGACTGACAAGATCCTGTATCCCTTAATATCGAGATAGGCATTAACTGAGAATTAGAGACGGACACCTGCCCATTTAAAATGAATGGTTTATACCCAAAGCCTTCCGCCTCTCGCAGCGCTGGCAGTGTCTGTGTAAGCGCAACACTTTTGGCTTTCGGTGATACGTTCTTTTTATTCCATTCTTTACAATCCGAAATTAAATGTCCAGGATTTAGACAATAAAAACAAACCCGCCGATCTCCTTGACGCATAGAATTTCGGCCATTCATTTTAGGACGAGCGCCGCTTCTCCATGAACGAGAAACATTTTGAGAAGGAGACTCCTCCCCCACAAATTTTTCAATAGAGGCATTAACAATAGGCACCTCTTGTGAAAAAACCTTGCGGTGTGTAAGCACAAATTCATCAGCTAATACCGCGGCCTCTGCAAGTGTGATTACCTTCTGCTCGTTTAAATGCTGCACAACTTTTTCAGGAATACTCTTTTTAAAATCTTCTAGCAAAACTAATTCACAAAGTTGTTCAAAAGTGTCAGTTTTACTAGACAAACACCACTTCTCAAACAAAGTTCTTTTCTCTCTCCCAAATTCAACATACGTTTGTTTGGATGTCTTCGCATGAGAACGAAACCTCTGCCGATACGCCTCGGGAACTAATTCATATGCGCGAAGCACTGTCGATTTTACCACATCATAATCAAGCGAGTCCTCCAAGCTTAAAGCTGAACTAACTTCTTGCGCCTTACCCACAAGACTACACTGAAGGAACAGTGCCCACATATCTTTAGGCCAATTAAGCTTACCAGCAATTCGCTCAAAGGCTACAAAATAAGCGTCCACTTCGGCTTCACGAAAAGGAGGCACAAGTTTAACATATTTACTGATATCAAACGTAGAAACAGAAGGCGGCGAAACAGAACTAACTGGTGATGCCATAATAGAAGGTGGTCGAGAACGAGGTACAGGCACCGGCTTTTTATTTAAAGCATGAGCCTCTAGATCTAATTTACGTAATTGAATATCACGATCCTTTTCCGCTTCTATAACGCGCAGCTTAATCATTTGAGCCTCACATTCTTGCCTTTTTATTTCCAAATCTAATTCTCGAAGCCTAATCTCCAACATAGGATTATACGGTTGCACCGACTCAGATTCAGAAAAAACTGCAGGTGCAGATGTCTCTGCATCCTGAGACTTCTCACCATCACTCTCATCCTCCGCCAAAATACCTGCTTCCACTAATTTCCCATATAATTCCTCCTTTAAAACTTGTTTAGTAGCCTCCTTCGCCACAGTAATATTAAAAAAATCTGCAATCAACACCAAATCTTTTTTCCTGCAGCGATCAAAAGCTTTCGTAGTAGGAAAAATAGTAAAGGCTGTCAAATCAAATTCCATTTCTCCTCACAAGGAACAAGGAATTACTCTCCCCCCCTCACTACGAAGACATCCCAAACAACAAAAGAGAGAAAAATAAAAATTTGACTCACCGCTTTGACTTTTTTTTTTTTTCACTAGAAAGACTTTCCACTACGTCGTATGGACGAGCCCCCAATTGTTACGTCCTCCCCTTTCAGTCTAGGGGTATCGGGAACGACGAACAATAAACAATGGAGAGACTTTGAGGATCTCCAGCTCCCCAGGCCCAGAAAATCACAACCAACCACAAGTTTGAATTTTCAACTGGCTGAAATGCCTTTTATTTTAACTCAAGAAGTTAAAAAGAAAGTAACAAAAATATATACAAAGAAAATATTACCTCGGGAGGAGGGCCCGAACCAAAATAACCCAAAGAAATACCTCTACCTAAATGGAAAAATACCTATTAACTTACCTATACTTAAAAGTAAATAAACAAAACAACATATAACTTCCCTCACTCCCTAACTAACAAATAAACAGGAGAAAACGAATGGGTATCCTCCACCCTACATTACCCAAAAAGAACTCTTAACAACTAATTAAAGAAAACATCAAAGTAACTCCTCAAAGAGTGCAACCAGCGCAATAAGCGCTTATGGGCTTGGAGAGCGGAACAACCTCAAACGCCGCGATGTCTCTCTCCTTCCCCGCACATTCTCTGCCATTCTTATGCTGAAAACCAGCAATCAGGGCGTGGTCAGCGCACACAGGTGGATGAGCGCAGATGATCATCATTAACCTATTAGGCACAAACACACTAGAAAAGAGAAGTGAAAGGGAGAGAAAGAGAACAACAATACAACCACCAATAACACTCTTTATATAAATAAAAACAAAATGAATACGTCATTAGACGTAACATGGTTAATAATAATAATAGTAGTAGTAGTAGTATTCATCTTGTATAATAGTAAATTATTCATAATTCATATATTTATTATTATCATTAATATTAAATATTATTAATAATAATCTCGCTTTAACAATAACACATTGTTTTTATTATTAATCAGTATAGTTTTTTAATAATTAATTTATTATTTAATAATATTTAAATAATTATTTATTATTATAATGAATTATTTGACTAAATATAATGTAATCTATAATTTATATATATATATATATATATATATATGAACTATAATATCCATTGTTTTTTTTTTTTTTAAATACGGTATGTACATTTTCCTGTTTTCTTCAAACATGCAGGGCTGGTCTGACGTTTGTGTCCGTCCATGACTGTTATTGGACCCATGCTGTGACGGTGGACATCATGAACAGGGTGTGTAAGGAACGTTCACTGCCGAATATTTTTCAATGCATATTCTTTCAACAGGAATGACTAAGCGGCCCAACCATGTCAGCTTAACGGCCAGATGTTTGCATGCTGAGTTCACCATATGTTCAATAACCAACCCTGTCAGCATGGGTTATTCTGGTATTGAGTGGCCATGCCGCTCATCCTCTCAACTGAAGCATTTTTTTGGAAAGCTGCCATTAACTAGACTTATCTTCAAATACAAAAAAGCTTATTTACTTTAGCGTTTAATTTAATTTACCTCAGCTGATTCCTTTCAAAGATCTGTTTAAGAACTAATTTTTCTCTTGCTTTGATTAAAAAAAAGGAATAATTCCCCCAAAAATGAAAGTTATGTCATCATTTACTCACCATCATGTTGTTTCACTGGCTTTACTTACTTAAGTCACCTTCATTAGATAAGCTTAACCTCCATGTGACACTTGCGATGAACTTCTGAAGCTTAATAACTCCATCTATTCTCTTAAACCATATTCAGCTGTCTGAATTGACTCTTTTTGGACTTTTATCTTTTCCCATCCTTCTCTCCTTCTGTGAGTGGTCTATTGTCTGCGAGTCTTTCCCTGACATGCTTTGTGACCACAGATTCCTCTTAAAATGGGAAAGTTCAAATAGAAGAGAGGTGAAACGTCTGAGGGAAAGGGGACGCGAGAGGGAGATAGCATTGAAGTCAGCGCATTAGTGTGCATAATGATTGACTGAGTGCTCTTTGTCGCTCCTCAGGTGTGTCGTGAGCAGTTTGTGGCTCTGCACAGTCAGCCCATTCTAGAGGAGCTGTCCGGGTTTCTTCTAAAGAAATATTGCAGCAAGCCACCGTAAGTCCCATTGCACATTGCCAGTTTTTAATGACTAAATGGTATTTAACTACTATAATTAGTTAGATACTAAACCGCTAACTAGGGATGTGCTTAAAGAAAAATGATACACTCTAAAAACTGAAATAAATGGGTTGTATTTAATTGTTTGTAAATATCAAATATTGATAGATAATCAATTATTTTCATTTTAAGGCCGATAACCAATAAATTACTGATATTATGCTACTTTAAGAAAGAAAGAAAGAAAGAAAATTACCACTTAAAATGGAAATAAAGAGGCCAATAAGGTCAATAACTGTTAAATGGCTGATATTATAAATATATGGTGTTTTCTTTTTAATAAACACAGAAAACTATAAAATAAATAGCTTGTATGCTACAAGTAAACATGGAATAGGCAGAGACCATTAAATATCCAATATCAGGTGATACTGATACATTTAAAAAATAGCTATTAACCACTTAAATGCTAACTAATGGAGTACTGATATTGAGAATTTGGCATTATACACCAATAATTAAAGTATCTTTCTGTTTATGGCCAATAACCGATACATGGCCGATATTACAAATCTATAATACTTAAAGAAAATTCATACACACTTAAACAGTGTGTATACTTTGTGTTTAGAATTAAATATCAAATATTGACAGATAAATTATCATTTCCACATTAAGGCAGATAACCGATAAATGCTTGGATACTAAAAGTGAATTTGTAATAGGCAGAAACCATTAAATATCCAATATTGACTGAAAAATATTCAGTATCAGGTGATACTAATAAATAAATAAAAATATTTTTAGAAAAGTATTTAACCACTAAACTGCTAACTACTAGAGTACTGATATTAATATTCAGCCAATACCAATAATTATAGTATCTTTCTGTTTATGGCCAATAACCAATAGCCGATATTACAAATCTGTACTACCTAAAGAAAACCGATACACGCTAAAATGTATAAATAATATGTATAAATAGTTTGAATTTAGAAATAAAAATCAAGTGAGACTGATAACCGATAGATTGCTAAAATTATAAATCTGTGCTACTTTAATAAAAAAGGAAATAAATAAACACTTAAACTAAGCCCAATAACTGATAAATGGTTGATATTATAAATCAATTCTGCTTTCATTAAAAAGGGACGAAAATAGTACATTAAAAGCTAAAATCAATATTTTAAGCTACAAGTGAATTAAAAATCTCTGGAAATAATTATATATTCATATTCAAAATCGGCCTATAGATAGACAGGAAATAGACAGGAACAAATAAATATTCAAAAACCACCAATATCATCTGATATGCTTGTCTTTTCATGTTTTCTCAATTATCTAATGCTTTGTCATAATGTGGTTCAGTTCAATTGAGTCCAATTTTCACTCTCACAGGGTTATATACAAACCAAAGAAGTTTGAAGAGCACTATAAGATGGCACAGCTTTTGGCCAGTGTTCCTCAAACAGGTGAGTTAAACCCTGAGCACCGCAGCCGTCACTTTCGGACACACAGACGGGCGACTCGACCTCATCCGATTGACAGCTTGTCAGGTTTAAGGCAGCTTTTTAACGTTGCATAACATCGCACCGTCTCACAGAACCGCACATGTGATTTTTTTTGTTCATCAGTGAGATAGATTTCATTAAACTGATGACAATTAATTCTGTCAACTGGTTAATCTGTTTACGTAACACGGGCCGGAAGGAAACACACTGGACAACATGGGCACATTTACAGCTGAATCACACACATCTGGCACATCAAAACGCTGATTCAGCAGAGACAATATTGAGGGGGCGAATTTACAACATGTTTAAATGCTCAGCGTCAATTAAAACTAGCAATAAGATGATTCATTCGCCGTGTAACAGTGATACACGCACTGATTTTATTTCTGTAATATTATTTCTATAGTTTTGATAAGTGTGCTACTGGAGTCGTGCTCAGTATTCTTCCAGGACTCCTCCTTATTTTCACTAATGAAATTGTCTCCCTGAGGAGTGTGTGTCCGTCCATGTGTGTCCCATAGGCCCGATTTCCTCTGCTCTGTTCTTCAGAACAAGGTGACATCTTGTGCACAAGCAAGCAGACTACCCACAATTGTTTGCATGTGTCAGTCGCTGCTGAACTGCCTAAGTGTTTTATCTATATTAAAACCTCCTGTGGAATTTGTTTCATGTTTTCAAGAACAAATGAAATTGATTAGAGTTGAATGGATTGATCAAATAGTGACATGGTATTTTTTAATGTCTGAATTTTTTTGTATTCATTGAGTTTGGGTTCTACACTTCTTTAAAATTACAGTTGCTTGTGTGCACAGAAGCACTTTTTGGTGAATCTCATGAAAGCCTGTCAAAAAATGTCTGGGTCATATTTTGTTTTATTTTAAGAAAAGAAAACCAATTGTATTTTGCAAGGAAATACAATTATTTTTTTCTCCATTTTGGCAATTTCATGACAGCTACGTTTTCAACACTAATAATAAAAAATGTTTCTTGATCACCAAATCTGCAAACTTTCAGCTTTGCCATTACAGGAATAAATTACTTTAATTACCTTTAATTAAAAAAGGAAATAAATAAACACTATAAGCTATAAGGCCAATAACCAATAAGTGGTTGATATTATAAATCTATTCTGCTTTTGTTAAAAAAGGACAAGAATAGTACATTAAGGGTGTGTTCACACTTGTCATGTTTGGTTTGATTAAAATAACTCTGATGTGATTGCTCTGTTAGTACGGCTCATTTGAGTAAGTGTGAACGCTGCCATCAGAACCCTGGTGCACACCAAACAAGCGGACCGAGACAGGATAGGTCTCTGTTTGCTTCCAAATGAACTAGTGCTTTCAAACGATTAATCGCATCCAAAATAAAAGTTTTTGTTTACATGATATATGTGTGTGTACTGTGTATATTTATTATGTATAAATAAATGCACACACATACAGTATATATTTTGAAAATATTTACATGTAAATATTTATATTCATATAATTTATATTTTAAATATATTTAATATATAAACATAACATATTTTTCTTAAATATATACATGCATGTGTGTGTATTTATATATACATAATAAATAGATATAGTACACACACATATATATATATATATATATATCATGTAAAAAAAACTTTTATTTTGGATGCGATTAATAGCGATTAGTCATTTGACAGCACTAAAACAAACTCTGGTGCGGTTCGAATGAAATATGAACGCAACACAAACCAAATACTTCTAAACAAACCAAAAACAGTATGTAATGACAAGATGCGATGCTATGCGACATGATTTGAAAGCGAAAGTGACGGCCAAGTATGGTGACCCATACTCGGAATTTGTGCTCTGAATTTATCCCATCTAAAGTGCACACACACACACCGTGAACACACACCCGGAGCAGTGGGCAGCCATTTATGCTGCGGCGCCCGGGGAGCAGATGGGGGTTCGGTGCCTTGCTCAAGGGCACCTCAGTCGTGGTATTGAGGGTGGAGAGAGCGCTGTACATTCACTCTCCCCACCAACAATTCCTGCCGGACCTGAGACTCGAACTCGCAACCTTTAGGTTACGAGTCCGACTCTCTAACCATTAGGCCACGACTTCCCACAACGACTTTGCCATCCAAGGAATAAATTGCATTTAATAAAATATTGAAATAGAAAACTGTTATTTTATACTGAAATAATATTTCACAATATCCCTATGTTTTATATATATTACTGTGTTTTTGATCAAATAATTGAAGCCTTGGTGAGCATAAGAGACTTCTTTCAAAAAAAAAAAAAAAAAAAAATCTTAATCACAAACTTTTGAACCGTAGTCTATATAGACTTTATGTATGTCTTATCAAAGCTATAAAAAGCTATAATTATAAAATAACAGTGTACTCGGGTATCTGGCGTAATACTGATTTTTTTAAATCTTTTATACAAGTATTGTTCCAGTCGGTTTAAATTACTTCATAATGAGTGCTAAAATCAACTCTTCTGTTTTCATTGTTACATATTCCATCCTAAAAGACCGTAATCATGTAATTTCTCTCTTGTAGGTGATTTTGACCTGGAAAAGGTGAAAGAATCAGTGTATTTCTTCAGCTGAGGAGCGTATCGTGAGCTGACGGACAGCTTTCATCAGGAGGCTGAGAGCCCTCCACAGACCTCATCAAAACAGATTGCTGCTTTTTACTACATCGAAAAGTGTGCGTGACTGAGACTAGATTGGTTGATCTGGTAGATAAGTGAGTGTGCGTGAGCGAGTTTGTGTGTGTGTGTGTGTCTGTCTTGTCATATTATCATGGAGACATCACTTAAGCACTGAAGCAGAGTTCTGGCGGAGGCAAACAGTAGGAGTCGCCCTTGTGTACGGGTGCGAGAGCGTGGATCTCCTCTCGGTATGGAGTGAGAACGCTCTCTCGGCGGGGCTCTGATCCGCTCCTTCACTCCTGAGTGCTAATGCAAGGCTGATTAACCACATGATTCTGGCTCTCATCGATTTCAAAGCAGCCCTGTCTGAAAGGCCCTCTCTGACATTTCCACTTGGACATGATTTACTCCCAGCATCCCTCCACAGCTGGCGGCTCTCGCATTCACAGCCAGCAAAGAAACGTGAGGATATTTATGATAATAGAGCACCTTAAGAAGTATTTTGGGAAAACTTTGGATGACATGTGACCTTGTGCCATCCTTTTTTTAAGGACTTGAGAGCACTTAAATGACTGTGTTTTATGATCAAAGACGTTTTGATCCGTTGGGTGCTTGTCGGAGAATGTACACATGGCATTCAGCGACAAATAAAGTCGATATTTTTGCACTCTGGGTCTGCGAAAGGTTAATTGTTATTGAAATTTCAAGACCCAATAGCTTGCTTCAGCAGCTTTCTTTCTGTTTTCTGGATTTTAAAAGCATTTTATTACAAAGGGCAATGCGAAACAAAACCAATCCAATGCAAGGCTACACTTGATTACACGAGAATTGACGTCAACAGACCTGCTCATTTCCTGACATCTCGAACAACCTCTGCGTGGGAAGTTGCCTTTACAATAATAATAGCTCATGGGCTTAAAGCTGTTTGCCGCCACATAATGTTTTAAGACACTTAGTGGCCAATGTTTCCTCAATTTACAGGAGAAAAAAATTCAATTTTACCCGAGTTGAGTTTGCAGTGTGATCAGATAAACACGTTTTTGAACAGCACAGCCACCAATGTAATATGATTCACAAAAAAGTGACTCTTATGAAGTAAATCTTTTAAATAAAACCTTCAGAAGAACCAATGATTCAAACAGAATCCTTAGCTTAATAAATTATTAAATCTGTCAGTGTTACAGAATAATCTGATTTGTCGATTCATTGAACCGCCAGTCAATTCTTGCGAAAAAAAATTTGTTTACTTACCAGAGTTGTGTTTGCAGTGTGATTTAGATAAACATGTCTTTCTGCAGCACAACCACAAGTGTAATGTAATTTCACAAACAAGTGAATCTTATAAATTGAAATTGATTAATGAATTGCTAAAAAAGATTGTTTAAATCATTTAAACAGAATCTTTCACTGAACCACAAGTAATATGATTCACAATGCACATTGTTCTACAGCACAACCCAGCAGGCACAGGACGTCAATATAACGCCAGGTTGACGTTGGACAGACGTTGCATTTTGGTTGAGAATGAAATCGGGTTGACGTCGGTATTTGACGCCAATTTGACATTGACTTAACGTTGGATTTTGGTTACATAACCTAAAAACAACAAATATCAACATCAGCTGACGTTGGTATTGGACATCAAATTAACATTGACATTAGACATTGAATTAACATAAAATTTTGGTCACCCGACGTCGCAACCGAAATTTAACCAAATATCAACGTCTTATGACATTGTGTGCCTGCTGGGAACCACCAGTGTAATGTGATCTATGATTCACTCCAAAATATTCACAAACCCTGTCTAAACCTTTTAAACTTTTAGCTAATTATTTTAAAAAATCCTTAAAAAAATAAAATAAATCCTTAGCGGAATTAATCACTATCAGTGATGAATCATCCTATTCTCTGATTCACTGAACTGCAAATCATTTCTTGCTTTACTTGAAATAAAGCAAGAAATGTTTTGTGTATTTAACCGAGTTGAGTTTGACTCTTATGAACTGATTCTTTTTAGGAATCACTCAAAAATAACACTTTCAATTTACTGCTAATCAGAGTTGAATTTGCATTGTAATTAGATAAACGTCTTTCTAAAGCACAATTACCAGTGTGATATGATTCACAAACAAGTGACTCGTATGAACTGATTCAATTGAAGAATCACTCAAAACAGTTTGAATCATTTAAACTGAATCCTTAGCTGAATCCATCCTGTACTGAATCATCTAAATTACTGAACCACAAGTTATTCCTTTTTTTAAGCCAAAGATTCTCATCATTATGCAGATTTCACTGCAAAAGAATGAAGATTGCTCTCGAATCTAGTGATTGGATGAAACTCTCCACTTAATCATTCAAAAGATGGCTCAAACTCTCTAGAAACAGTCTGAGAAGTCACTTAAAGCAATGACCAACAAGAGGAACGTAATTTTCATAAAGATGTGGCACTTTTATAATCATGTAAATCACTTTGCTAAACCATCATAGTGGACTACTGCATATAAATTGATGAATGAATGCACAATAGCCTACAATTTTATGCAACAGATATTTGCATCTATCGGAAGAACCACATTTGAAGCTGTTTTAAAATGACCTATTTTTCTAATGAAGTAAACTTCATATTTCTGTTGCCACTTTTTGATGCTTGTTGCCATGCTCAACAGCATCCTACAATAAAATTAAAGCTTTTTGCTTTATTAGGTACCTGTAATAGGGCTAAAATAGACAACTTTCCCTTGTAAGGCACGCATGGATGGACATGAGATGAGCAGATATATTTTAGCCCAATGACTGAAGTGGCCATCTCAGAAGTTTTGACTAAAATAGAGATAAAAGCCAGCTGGGCTTAGATGCAGTCATTTAGATTAATTCATTATTATTTCCCAGTTGATGTGGTTACTTTTGCTCCCTATATCCCAAACATTACTAATGGAACTGAAAGATGACTGCATGCCAGAAAAAAAAAAAAGTAATGCACTTCAGAATTGTGGGTTTTGTTTTTTCTTAGAATTTAAATATTTTTATTTTTATATATATATATTATTACTGTTTCTCTGTTTAAAAAAAAAAAACAATCTTTAAAACATTTTTATTTTTTCGCCAAGAAACTTTTTTTGAAAATTATTTTTTCTAATGCACAATACCTCTCCAAGAAAATATAAACATTTTCTGTGCGCTCAACAGTGGATTGATTGAAGTTGTCACAGAGATGCCTTCTGAGGGAAAGATGCCTCTCAAGGGTTCACCATGTCACATCTTGAGTAGACTGACCACAAGTTGAACATGCTGACATGCTGTCAACTCAGAGAAAGTTCAAGAGAGGAACTTGCATACAGGAGCACTTAGCAAAAGTCTAAAGTTTGCTTCTTTTATGGTGGTTTGTCTGACAAACGCAAAATTGTGTTGAAACCTTAATAACTGTCAGCTTAGACATCAGACAGGCTCTCAGGGGAAAGTATAACAACAAAAACACAACAGGTACTTGGGCAAATATTTTTTTAAATGAGATTTGCAAATTTTTGTGGAAGATTATAGCTGGTGACCAGAGATGGTGCTGTGGTTTACTTCCATTTAGGATCTTAAGCAAATAAAATTGCATTTCAGATATGCTGGAACAAACATCATAGACCTGATGTAATGAACTCAATTAAGTTAAATTAAACTGTAAGTAAATTTGACCCTGGGTCCGTCATTATACACTTTTATTTCACACAAAGCTGCAAAACAACCCCAGGCTCTTGTAACATCCTAATTAATGGAACACTTTAAGTAGCTTCATCACACAATGTTTTGAAAGTTTATTCTAACAAAACTACTGAACCGCTGCTAAAAACATGGCTCTTTAATCAATATAGTCATGAAAAAATAACCACAGATGGTATGGATAAATGATGCTAAATCAAATGTATGCAGAGTTGTAAAAGTTAACATGCCCTCCAGACAAAAGTTTCATAAAAAAAAAACATTTTTTCCTCTACCATGATTCATAGTATAACTTAGTGGTACTTTGTGGAACGTGTGTATTGTTAATGATAACTCCAACTGAGACAAATATTATTTTATTAAGGATGCATTGTAAACTTTATTGCTTGAAATATTACTTGGAATTTGGCAAAAAAGTAACACTTGGCATATATTGAATAAAATCAACATCTGTTTTTGGTGCAACATAAAACTGAGGATATCGTTAAAAGCAGCTATAAGGTCTTTTTTATCAGCTTATGGGACGGCACTGGTTTGTGCACAGCAAAGTCCACATGGAATCATTTAAAAGTCTGTTTTTACAAGGGAAAGACATTATGATTCTATTCAAAGTCATCAAAAATGAAATTTACACCCTGCATACAAACAGTCTGATGCTATTTTTAACCATCTGCCCATTTTGTTCTTTATTAGAAGTCATAAACGATCAATTCACACTTGGCTTTGTCTCCAGGATGCCAAAAACAAATAGGAGCAGCCTATAGTCTCTTCCAAGCTGTTATATGATAAGTAACAGCAGAATATAAATAGGTTTTCAAGGATTCAAAGACTGAGAGGACATCAGACCTCATTAGGTAGCCATGGCGAGCAAGTTATTTAGCGCTCCAAAACAACAGATAGTGGAGCGACTCCTCGTCGCCTGATGGATCTCATCACATTTCAGAGGAGGGGGTAATACCATCAATGTACTTGCTCACATAACCTCACTAGCTTTCTAAAATGTGCAGTCCCCCTCAACTGCTTAGGCTTTGAGCATTAAGTCATATTCATGTGCTTTATTTGTGAGGCAGGACGATTTCCACAAACAGGACAATGCCACAGTCTTTGAAATAAATAGTTCATTAATTATGAAATCTGACCTTTGAGAACAAAGCTACTTAAGTCCTTTGTAATTAAGACTTAAATGCATTTGAATGCACCAGATAAGGGCAAATGAGTCTCCCTGTCATTAAACTTCGTACTTCAGCAGCATAATTAGTTTGAAATTTATGTGGTATTCACTTCCATGAACCTTAATTAGGAAACTGTTGATTCATTTAATTGTCCCAATGCTAAATCAAGTGAAATGTGCTCTGTTGTGGGACAGCTAAGAAAAACACACACGTATGGTCACACACAGTATTTTTAGTCAAAATCAAGGCAATTAAATTATATTTGTTTTTATCCTTTCATTTCATTTGACACACCTTTACATGTCATCTCATGTTAGCATTTTCCTTTGGCCCAACTTTGGTCTGAAGGAACAAGACAAACACATGGACAGCAGTTCCAGTAAGAATACATCCTGTTTCAAAACCGATTTGGGACTCTCGAGCCATTGAATATTTTTTTTTCTATAACAATTCTAATATTGTGCATTATAGGTTAAATATCTATTGTCTAGCCGGTTCATGTTGAGAAGAGGGAAGTAAGCTCCTACATTGTGATCAGAAGCAAACTGCTAATTACTGGTACTCAGACGCATATCAGTTTGCATCGTTTGAACTACAGTATACAAAAGGGAGTGGTACATTTGTAATCTTTGTGAACAGCTACAATAAAGAAAACAATTTCAAAGAGGCAAATTGTGAGGGTGGAAGCTACATTGATGTTTATATCATAGGTCAAATGGAAAAGTTCCAATCGTAGTAAGAATAATACAGACGTTCATTTTATACTATCAAGTCTCGAGGGTTTGTTTGCCCTTGTGGCCAGTCACACCACATACATTCTGAGAGTAGATTTCAAAGGTGTGACAGGGGGTCGGGAATAGTACTTGGTGAAGGAGAGTCCACACGTTCCTGACCCAGACAGAGCCCACCAACCCTATCGTGGTCACAAATTTGACGATAATCTAGATCTGATGTGATGTGGTTCAGTTTCTGGGAGACTGATTACTGAATCCTTCTTGGGCAGTCCTGAATCCAAGCTGGGTCTCGTCTGAGGGAGGGAGGCAGAAGGAAATGCACCTACAGACATTTGATGGGGTAGTGCCATTCTTGGTGGGATACTTCCTCTAAGACCAGCAGGGCCTGGGAGGTTCTGAGGGGGGCCGATGGAAGTGGAGGAGACTCTGGTGGACTGGGGAGGGCTTGGGGCAACTGGCTGCACCATGTCATGGGGTAAGGACAGCTGGGAGGCAGATAGGGCTCGGGCATCCTGGCTTAGAGTGCTCCTGGGGACTGGTGGTCGATGTGTGGGACTGGGGACATGCTGCTGTACAAGGGATAACTGGGAGCCTGAGGGTGCACCTGGGGGGCTAGAACCATACTGGAACGTTCGACCAGCAGATGCCAGAGGACTGTGGACAGGTGTGCTGGCTAGGGCAGAGGCAAGGGCTAAGGTGGAGTACTGGGAGCCTGGGGGCGTCTGGCTCTGGACCACCTGGAAGCGCCGAACCATGCGGGGAGACTGGACTGCCCCAGAACCCACTAGAGGGTTGCCCATCTGGGGACAGAAGCTCATGGCAACAGCCTGCTGAAGGCTAGCGATGGCAGAACTTGTAGAGGGTTGACTAGAAGGTGCAAACATGTTCCCATGAGTTGAAGGAGTCATGGACATGGCCCTGGGCCTTTGCATGTCCCCTTGTTTAACCAGTTTAACCATTTCCCGATCGTACTTCACAATCTCCTGGATCATCTCGTTCTCATGGTTGTTGAAGACGCCAGAGTTAAGATCGTGTTGTACTTTGTGCATCAGGATGGAGTTCTTCTTGCCTGAAAGGTATAGAAGATGGCCAGTTATAGCTTTCTTTGTGCACTTTAGAGCCAGCCTTGAACACAAATATCTGTTAACTAGGTAGGAATACTGCAGTGAAGGATGTCTAAGAGTAATTTTACCAACAACCTAAATGATTAATTCTTATTATAGTGAACCCATTACACTCTACTCCAATGATTCTCAATTCCATGCGTGCTCTGCATAGTTTGCATGTCTCTCTAATTAAACACACCTGATTCAGATAACCAGCTCGTTAGAAGTGAGCTCCATGCATGAACTGTGTTCCGATTGACAGGGTCCCTACAAAGTGTTCTTTGCACCCTACTCCCTGAACACGGGAATTCCAATTTAAATTAATGTCTTGCACACTTTAATGCCCTCTGAATGGAACACATATGCTCCCTTCGAACTGAACCCTGTTGAAAAAAAACAGCATATGCTGGTTAGGTATGTTTTGAAGCATGGCTGCTGGTTTGAGCTGGTCATGTGCTGGTCGTATGCTGGTCCTAAGCCACTCCTGCTCAGGACCAGCACATGACCAGCTAAGAACCAGCTTAAACCAGCTCAAACCAGCAGCCATGCTTCAAAGCATACCTAACCAGCATATGCTGTTTTTTTCAACAGGGGAATCATGGCGGTATTTCCTATGATGTCCACTTCACAGGGCACTTAGAGTCAAATAGAACAAATGTCTGAAGTGATAAGAGATACATACAAAATGTAGAGAGCGATGGTACGCAAGGACCAGAATTGAAAACCACTGCTCTACTCCATTAGGCTCAGTGCATTTAGTAATTGTCAGACACAGTGAAGCACTAGCTCAATCTAAAACAACATAATACACTTAATCTTTGTCTCATTTTCCAGGTGAAGTGATTATATGGCGCTAAAAAGTAATGCAAATTTGGTAGACTTGCACGATGTGGAGAAAGGATAAATTACAGTGGTCAAACAGCCAATTAGTCCAGGGGTGTCGAATCCTCCTCCTGGATCAAGCAAAGTTTAGCTGTATTCCTAATTAAACACATCTGAACCACCAAAAAACCTAAGTGTGTTGAAACTAAACTCTGCAGGAAAGTGGTCGTCCAGGAGGAGGATGGGACCAAGGGCGCCGCTATAGTTTCTGGGCCCCCTAAACAGCAGTAGCAGTAGTACCCCTCAGTAGAATTCACGTTTGGTCCCCTAGTCGGGCCCTTAGTATTGTCCTAACTTTCCCTTCCGATTGTTGAGGTTGAACGTGTCGCAGGATCACTGTTTTATGTTCCAATCCACTGCGCTCCCTCTTGCTGTTTTTGAACACAAGAGCGTATCTTATTTAAATGGCCTCTAAGAAACATGTCCAATCGGGGTGAGGTAAACCCCAAACCAGCATAATTATGCTGTTTATTTTAAAAAATATGTGGTTTTGCACACCTCTAGTATTGTCTTTTGGTTTGACTGTGTTGACTGAACTTGTTCAGATGGATGTTTGCACTTTACTCAGTGGACTCCTGTAGTTTTTTCTGATGACTGCTTTTTCAGACTGATGGGTCAACCAGTTCTCTGTGAACAACAAGCCCCAGAGCCCTGCTGAGATTTCCAGTGAGAGGAAAGCTATAATGTCTGGCACTGGTGTCGTTGTGCTGAGTCACGGCAGCGCTAACATGAACTCGCGACATGGCGCGTGCCTATCACCTGCACCCTGCTGCTAGCAAGACAATTTGCAGCTAAAATGACTTCCTTTGCACAGCTCTTGCTGGCAGGGCCCCAACATCGCCTTCAATTTCTCTCACCTCCGTCTCCAGTACCACATACAAATAACACTTAGAACTATCACTCGTGGTTTGAGCATGCAATTTCACCAAGCTGTCTTCCACATCCACAGCTACATGCTGCATATCACGCAATGTGTGGCACAGATTTATGGCATTCATCTTGTTTAGAGCTGCGATTTTGTCATGTTGAATAGAGCTGTTCAGTTTGCCATCCTAAAATCCAGGAGAATGAGCATTTTTTGCATTATTAGTATTTTCATGTTGTGGGGAATATCAGAATTTATACGTACAAATAAAGTTACACATTATTCGAAGAGGCTTTTACTTTCTGTTGTACAACATAAAACTGTACATCAAAGGTGAATTTTGAAACCATTGTGAGCTAACAAGATGTATTGCTATTATGTAGCAACTTATATTTTTTAAGCACATTATGGTATCATATTTCACGATTCAGGTATGAATGATTTTTAATTTATGTTTTAAGAACAAAACAGGAAATTCTCTTCAAGTAACCTTATTTCAGAACATATTTATTTAAAAACCCATAGGAAATTACAGAGGGAACCCATGGCAAATTAGCCTTCTGGTAAGCCTACAAATTGACGTCATGAATGAATCTCTCTATTCCCATAGTAAATAAACAACTGAGTCACTTCTGATGTTCTTAAAATTAACAGCCAACATTGACATTGCAGCAGGTCATTGAATGTGAGACTGTGGTAGCGGATGTTCTTCTGCAAAGCATCTGTGGTCTGAACTCCTCCGTAAGCTGAACTGATCATTTATGGAATCTGGCTGCCATGGCAACAGCGGCGAGTGGGGTGGCTGCATGGCAAATATGTAAACAACTGTGGTAGTCATGTGACAGAGTGACATCAGCAGCACACTGACCTTGGGAGATAAGGAAAGTGGATGCTGAGAGGGGTGAGGAGGGCAGGTGGCCTGCCTCTCTTGGCAAATTATGTGTTTATGTGCTCAGGACACAAGCCAAAGATGGCAAAACAATCGTGCTGAAGACAAACATATTTTGGAGGGGACTCAAATCTGCCCACAGATTTGACCAATGGATATCCAAACACATGGATTCTGGGCTGTGTACCAGTAATGCCTCTAACAAAGATAAATACACCTTTACAAAATGCACAGGGGGAGTACTATAGTATCACCATGTTTCTTATAAGCACAATGCTTCATATTAATGCTACTGATTTTACTCTCTAGGCGACTTACCTATTCGATCAAGGCGGTCAATGGCTACTGTCTCAAATGCTCTCCTCATCATTGGATACTCCTCCAGTACTTCATTGAAGTTGTCCACGGAGAGCGAGTATAGTCGGCAGTAGGTGTCTGCCCGCACACTGGCGGTTCGTCTTCCACGGGTCAACAGGCAGATCTCTGAAAATTAACAGGACATATCATGGTCGTGGGTCTCGAATATGTCTTAGTTGGTTTTACTTTAGTACTTGTACTAGGCCTGATGGGAGAAAAAAAAACAGCCTAAAGCCCCGTTTCCACCACAGGAACCAGGATCTAAATAAAGTTCCGGGTAAAGATTTGCTCCTCAGAAAGTCCCTGATCGCGAGGTAGTACTTTTTCAAGGCAAGGCAAGTGCTCGCGATCAGTGCTCATGTATCCCGACGAGAGCAGCCTCACCTCGGCTAGTCCTTCTGACATTTGCCGCTGGATCTGATGTCTCTGTAGTGGTTAAACATAAGATGTAATTTGTTTTGGGTACATCTAACAGGTAATCTTTGGTCTTTATTCTATTATTTTATTAATATGTTAAAATTAAAAGAGGCAATACTGTTTGTTATCAACATTTTTTTATTTTTTTCACTCATAACAACATAACATACAAAATATAACAAAACAAAACAACAGACATATACTCAATAGCTCAAAGTCAAGTCAAAAGGGAAGGAGAGAGGGAAGGACAATAAAAACACAAAACAAGTCACTCCTTTATACAATCACGTATATCAAAAAGAAAACACTGCCAAGCATCAATGGTCGAAGGCTTGGCCCCACCGACTCGCGCCGTTGTACATTCACATGACACTATTTGCAGGAGGCTACGGATCCAATATGTTTTTCTACACATGTGTGGTGTAAACCAGTTCTGGATTATGGTCTTCTTCGCAGCTGTAAAACCAGCAAACAACATTCTCTTTTGCATTGAACTAATACAGAGACCTGAATCATCATTAAGAAGACACAAATTTGGGTTAACAGACCAATCAATTCGCAGTAATGATGACAAAACCAGGTTTACATGTGTCCATAGACTGATGACGACAGGACATTCCCAAAACATATGCAGAAAAGTGCCTGATGTTGCAGTGCTACATATATGGCAGTTCAAATTTGACTGTAGTTTCATTTTAAATCTTTTGTAAGGAGTTATGTATGCTCTATGAATGACTTTGAAGTGAATAAGATGATGAGCCAGATTTTTAGATGTTAAACTGAGATTAGACCACACTCTCTCCCAGTCGACAGATAAATTAAGGTCAGATAATTCCCTATTCCAAATAGTTTTAATAGAAAGAGGTTTTGTAATGCAATCAATAATTTTAGTATATATTAAGGAAACAGATGGCCGACAAGCAGATGTGCAATCCAATTCCGCATAGGATGAGAGGAAATGGAAGAAGACCAAGGAACGCCATACGCTTTGAGAGCAGAACGCAACTGAAGAAAGACAAAATATGTGGAAGCTGGTAGACAAAATTTGGCCCTCAATGTCTGAAATGAACAGAGGCCCTGGTCATCATATATATCACCGCACGTGTTTACACCCAAAGAGGACCAAGAGGGTTGGACAAATGGACGATTTCCGCATACAAAATAAAAATTGTGCCATAAAGGTGTACTGTTGCAAAATTTGAAGGGTCCTCCTATCCGACGTTCAACCGTTTTCCAGATTTTAATAGAGCTGGCCACAACCGGACCAAATTTATAATTATTCCCTTTTTTTCCTGTGCCAGTAAATAGAATATCTTGAAGTCTATTTGGTTTAACCTTGTCAGCTTCAATCACTCTCTATGAAACTGTAGATTGAGGATCAACCCAATTATGAAGAGCTTTAAGCTGGAACGACCAATAATATAATTCAAAATTTGGTACAGCCAGTCCTCCTGCACTATTAGGATGTTGTAATGTGGTAAGTTTAATTCTGGGACATTTATCATTCCAGATAAACTTAGAAATTAGTTGATCTCCTTAAAGAACCTGGAGGGGGAGAAAGTGGTAGCATAGAGAAAAAAAAAATTTAATCGAGGCAACAAATTCATCTTAACAGTGGAGATTCTTCCTTGGAGAGAGACTTTAAGATTCTTCCATCTTTGAATGTCATTTTTGACCTTAACTAAAATGTTATTAAAATTGTCTCTGGAAATCTTATGAATGTTTTTATATATGGTAATGCCCAAATAGATGAAAGATTCCTTAATAGGGATAAATGAGGGAATAGAAAAATTTACTTTAACATTGTTAATTGGCATTAAAGCAGATTTGCTCCAATTTATTTTATATCCTGATAGGCTACTAAAATTATCAAATTCCTTAATTATACTAGAGACTGAAACATCAAAGTGGTCTAAATATAGAATAATATCATCAGCGTATAATGAAATAATATGATTATGATCATGAATCTAAATCGATACTTCAGATTTCCTGATGGCTTGCGCTAAGGGTTCAAGAGATAGACAAAACAATAAGGGGGAAAGCGGACACCCCTGCCTCGTTCCCCGCTGTAAAGGGAATGAGGGGAAAATAATATTACCAGTTATGACTGATGCTGCAGGTGAGTGGTATAATGTCTTAATCATAGAAACGAAGTGTTCACCGAAGCCGAAACATTGCAGAACTGCCCACATATAATTCCACTCTAGCCTGTCAAAGGCATTTTCTGCATCAAGTGAAAAGACCGCACAAGGTGTTGGGTGGGAGTCCGCAAAGTCAAGAATATGAAGGAGTCGACGCATATTGTCAGACCCATTGCGCCCCTTGATGAAACCAGTTTGGTCCTCCTTGATCAGACTGTGAATTACCTTCTCCATACGAGAAGCAAAAACTTAACAATCTAATGGATCTTTCCCTTTTTTAAGAAGTAATGAAATCAGTGATGTTTTTTGATCTCTGTGAAATACCCCATGTTCAATTGCAAAATTAAATGAGTTAAGCATAAGTATCCCTACCAAATCCCAAATTTCTAAATATAATTCAGGAGGGAGACCATCTAGACCCGGCGATTTGCCCTTTTGAAGGCTTTTTAACGAGACGTGGAGTTCCTCCAAACTTAATGGGGCCTCCAAAGATTCTTTATCTATCTGTGAGATCCGAGGCAGTTCCAATTTATCTAGATACTGCTTACAAATTGGTTCAAAATCTGTTTCGGCTTTATACAGATTTGTGTAAAAACCTTTAAATATGTCATTAATTGTCACAGGGTTCGTGGTGACCTGATCATCCGATGATTTTATTGCGCTAATATATGCCTTAGATTCGCATTCTTTCAACCTAAGGGCCAATAAATGACTAGGTCTCTCTGATTCAAAATAATATTTTTGTCTAGTCCTATGTAAAATAAATTCCACCTTTGAGTGTGAAAGTAAATCATGTTCTTCTTTTAAAGAGGACAGCTGTGTAGCCTGTTGCTCAGTAAAATGTTGTTTTTGTAGGTTTTGTAATGATTGGATTTTATTTTCTAATTGTGTAAACTGGTGAGTTTTCGCTTTGGCGAGAGTAGAAGAGAAAGATATACAGAAACCTCGTATAGCACACTTAGTCGTTTCCCACAGTATTTGAGGATCCACATCAGAGGGCATATTCATTTCAAGAAATTCCTTAATATATTCTTTTAGAGAAGTAATGAAAGCCTGATTACTTAATAATGATATGTTAAAGCGCCATCTAGGGGACTTGGCTTTAACATCGGAAAGAGGAACACTGCACAACACAGCAGAATGATCAGATAATAAAATTGGTAATATAGAGATGGAGGAATTAGACGAAATTAAAGATGGGCTGAGAAATATGTAGTCTATCCTAGAGAAAGTCTTGTCTATTAGAAAAAAAAGTGAAGTCCTTAGCTTTAGTATTCTGAATTCTCCATAGATCGATTAAGTTGAGCTCAGTGATAAATTTATTCAATAATTTAGAGGATGGATTGGCTGTTGTATCAGATTGAGATTAATCTAAAGCAGGATTTATGACAGCATTAAAATCACCACCCACCACTAGAGGGCAATCAATCTCCTCAAGTAGAGTTTTGGAAATCTGTGTAAGGAATGTACTGTCTGTCTCATTCGGACCATAAATAGAGACCATTGCTAACCTATTATTATATGTTTTGCATCGGATAAAAACAAATCTACCCTTCTCATCACTACCAAGGTATTCAATCGTTAAATTTAACTTCCTGTTAACAAGGATAAGCACCCCCTTAGTTTTATTTTGAGTGCTAGAAAAAGCTTCTAATTTGTAATACTTATTCTGGAAACGTGCCACGTCAGATTGTTTTAAATGTGTCTCTTGAATTAGGGCACAGGAAATAGATTTACGGTGTAAATATTCTAACACACGGGTTCGTTTAACAGAAGAATTTAAACCATTCACATTCAGTGATAAAATATTTAGAGTATGCATTGAATATTCATAATCCCAAGATTATACTCAATAAATGAAAAAAAGCAGAAGCACTTCCATTCTATAAATAACACGTAAACGCTGATGTGCATTTTAGATACCAAACCTCCTAGATAAAAAATCCCTTTAGAAATAAGGTAAAATACATAAAAGTATAAATGTCTGCTGTAAAAAAACAACATAAAAATATGAACAACCCACAACCATAAACAAAGCACAACTCAGACCGCACATTACCGAGAACATAGGTCTGACTGAGCAACAAAAATCAGTGATAGTTCGTGACCGATCCACTCCAACGCAAGACATGTCTCCCGAAAGGCTCACGCAGCCAAAAAAATTTTTTTTTATTAATTAAACCTACTCTCCATTAGTCCCCTCCAAAAAAGAAAAAAGGGGAGTGTCAGTCTTACCAGCAAAGAGATCGTTGTACCGGATAAGTAAGGACAATATCCCAGTAGGAGAGAAGAAAACGCAAACAATAGGTTTAGCAAGCGTCCATGTTCATCCTGCTATCATCCCCTTCTGGGCAGCTAGGACCAAGACCATCCTGGCCGTCACACCCCTCCCGTCAAACTGGAGAAACAGCGGCCGCTGCTCCCCCGTCGTCCCCCCGCAGAGCTGCGGCATACGACTTCTGCTGAGACATGGAGCTGATAAAATCCTCCGCTTTCTGAGGGGAATCGTAGCTTCTCTGTTCCCCTTTGTTCTTGGACCCCTCCTCTTCTCCACATACACTACATCACTGGGACCCATCATACAGGCACATGGCTTCTCCTACCATTGCTACGCCGATGACACACAGCTCTATCTCTCTTTTCAACCAAATGATCCAATGGTAGCTGCACGGATCTCAGGCTGCCTGGCGGACATCTCGGCATGGATGAAAGAACATCACCTACAGCTCAACCTGGCAAAGACTGAGCTTCTTGTCGTCCCTGCCACTCCGACTCTACAGCATGTTAGTTAGGCACATCAATAATTACCCCATCAACTTCGGTCAGAAATCTTGGTGTAATCTTTGATGACCAGCTGACCTTCAAAGAGCACATTGCTCTTTGAAGGGCAAGACTGCTCGATCTTGCAGGTTTGCGCTACACAACATCAGAAAAATCAGGCCCTTTCTGACAGAGCATGCTGCACAACTTCTTGTCCAGGCCCTTGTCGTTTCTAGGCTGGACTACTGCATTGCTCTTCTGGCTGGACTTCCATCAAACACAATCCAACCTCTACAAATGATTCAGAATGCAGCGGCACGACTGGTCTTCAATGAGCCCAAAAGAACCCATGTTACACCTCTCTTCATCTCATTGCACTGGCTACCAGTGGCAGCTCGCATCAAGTTCAAGACACTGATGCTTGCATACAGAACGACCACAGGCTCAGCACCCTCCTACTTCCACTCACTATTACGAATCTACATCCCCTCCAGAAGTCTGAGATCTGCTAGTGAGCGACGCCTTGTGGTACCATCACAGAGAGGCTCAAAATCACTCTCCAGAACATTCTCATTCACCATTCCTGGATGGTGGAATAATCTTCCCACCCCTATCCGGAATGCTGGATCCCTGTCAATCTTCAAGCAACAACTGAAAACTCATCTCTTTCGGCACTACTTGAACTTTCCCTTTATCTTTCTCTCCTTCCCTTGCTAGCTTGTACTTATTTGAACAATGACTGAGACTTGGTGTTACGAGCACTTCCTCTGTCTGATTGCCTCTTCAAGATGAATCGCTTTATGTATTCCCCAATTGTAAGTCGCTTTGGATAAAAGCGTCTGCCAAATGACTAAATGTAAATATAAATGTAATTACCGCCGGATAGATGAGGAAGGGCTGGAGACCAAGCGCTGTCATCTTCTTCAAAACCGGACCAAATGCCTTTCTCCTGATCGCTGTAGCCGGACTAAAGTCGGGAAAAAATAGCAATGTGACATTGCTCTGTGAACATTTTACCGGGTAAGCCTGCCGAGCACCTTTTAGGATATCTGATCTGTCATGCCATCTCAGTACACGGAAGATGAGAGTGCGCGGCCGATCGGAGCCCCTTCCTCCATCATAGACGCGATGCGCCCGATCAATCTCAATGTCACAGCCCCTCAAGGAAGGAATCCACTTGGAAAGATTAGCTCTGAGGAAACCAGCTGCGTCATTACCCTCCATCCCTTCTGGGAGCCCCACCAGTCTTACATTGTTCCTCCTACACCTGTCCTCCATATCTGTCATCTTCTCTGAGTCGATCTTATCTTCACGCGCCGCTGCCTGAACAGAATCAACGCGGTCACGTGTCTGCTTCGCCGTGGTAACTATGCCCTCAAACTCCTCTCTTAGCTCTTTAACAGACTTGTTGGTCGCTTGTATGTTCTCACGCAGTGTGCGCAATGCGGGAATCAGCACCGAGTCCATAGCATCTCTCACTGCCGAATTCACAACCGAATTCAAAGTGCTTTGGTGTTCTTTAAATGCTAGTTCAATGCGGTTAGCAATAGCATCGTCGAGGTCTTCACTGGAGATGGCTGAATCTCTGAATTTTTTCTTCATTGGCGATTGCACAATCTCTCTTTTCCGATCCCCTTTGTCTGCCTTAGCACTCATGATGGGTCCAATGCAGAGTGGTTTAAATTTTACTGACAGGATCGTAAGATATGTGGCAAAGTGAGCGGAGCGAAAGACTAAGCCTGCATCGCCGTCGAGGGGTCACGTGATATTTCATCTTAATACAGTGAGAAAATTGCAGTAGCCAAACTGATGTTATCAAGTACGCTGCTGTTTGCAGAATTATCAGACTTGTGTCGTTCCGTCCGCGGGAGTTCACACTCCCGAGTCGAACTTGCGAAGTCCGAACTACCAAGGATGCAAGTCCGAAATTTGCGTACTTTGTACTGAGAAACCCGCGCAGACCTACATCACCAGACTATTTGCCTAATCTTCTCTGTACTTTAGACCGCGATGGAAACGCAGACAGCAACAGGTCTGGGGGAAAAAAAAAGTTCCCTGGGACAAATTGTTCCAGGTAATTTTGGTGTAAAAGCGGCTTAAGATGGTTTGCTCATCTTAGCTGGTTTCCCAGCCATGTCAGGCTAGACCGGATTGTTGGTTTTAGTGGTTTCTGGCACTGGTCAGTTGGGAGACCAGCTGAACACCAACTTGGCCATGCTAGTAGACCAAGTTCAATCATACAACATTGGTTTAAACTGCTTTTCTTCAGGAACTTTGGTCTTAGCTACTGTTTAGCTGGTTTGGCTGGTCGGCCAGCTGCTGTCCTAGTCTGACCTGTGGACAAAGGCCAACAAACCCTCTAAAACCATCCAAAAAGACAGACCTGACCAGCCTGACCATGTGTTAATTTTGCCATGTTGAAACAGGTAATCAAAACATCATTGGAACTTATGTTCTCTTGTGAACAGTATCCCAAACATCAACATAATAATCATCATAATTTAGTTTTCTGTATTTTCTCTTTCTTTTTGAAAGAACACAGCAAACCACTGGAGCTGAAACATGAAAATGTAGCTGTAGAGGACCTGTCAGTTTGCTTTGTCTCCTCCTTACTATATCTCTTCTTTCTGAGAGGAAGGTCAAACTCAGCATTATGAAGAGGTAAGATCCTGTCACTGACTGAAAAGGCTTTATCTACACACACACACCCAGTCAAAAGGATGCTCAGCATTTGGGATCTGCCCAGTTGAAAATGTGGCCACACTTCAAAGTGAATGTTGGCACAGCTCACTCTCATTGAAGTTGCTGTGGCCCTCATCCCTATAGAGTGGATAAAACTCCACTGAGGATTCAAGTGGATGTTGCCTGTCATAAAAAAAATCAATAAAGCTTTAATTCTGGGTAACATGTGCATCTTAATAAGGACCTTTGAGATAAAAGACTTAATATTCTGTTCCTTAAACAGTTGTTCAATTAATAATACTGAATATTTAGTCATATTTGGTTGTATTTCAGAACTCTCAACTTTTTAAGCAGACTTAAGTTTTATAAAGAGAAACGTCCTAGATTTGCATGTCTGCAGGGATTGAAAAGCATTTGAATCTTCTGTGATTCAGTCAGCATGACTCCATTACAACACACTTCACTACAGTGTAGAACAGCAGCATTTTGAATGGTGAATTTTCACACTGTTGGCTGTAGGGTTTTGCAAACACTGTGTTGGACATTTATTAATATTCATGTACTGGTAAATCAAAGTGGGCTTTTATCATACCGCAAAAGTGTACTGTCTTTTAGGCAAATGTATGTATTGTATAGCTTTTACAATTATTTATTTATTTAAATAAGTATTTTTTGTAAAATAAATAAATAAACTAGATAATTTATTAATTTTACCCTATTTGCAACTGTTGATGGGCTTTTTTTATTTATTCAATGATCTACCAAAATGTATTTATTTCTTAAAATTAAATTAATACTTATAAGGAGATAAAAGATGTTTACATATTTTTTTTATTAGGAAAATACAAAAATACTGATTAAGAATGTGTTCTTTTTTGCACTGGTTATAAGTATTTTTGTGGATTTTGCATTTTCCTCTAGTGCTCCAGCTGTTGGTGCTTGGTGCATTTGGTCTTTGAAGTTTTTCTTTTTTTTTTGGCAAGGTGCCTTTTTGACAAGCCTTTGTAAAGTTGGCACCAGGGCCGCTGCTGGCCAAATGGGTGCCCTAAGCAGGATTGTATTGTTGTGCCCCCTTCCTCAAATACTATGGAAGTTAAAAAAAATAAATAAAAAAAAACTACTATAGGGGTCAAAATAGAACTTTAATAAAATAAAAATAAATAGTAATTAAATTGTATTATTTACAAGTTACAATTGTAGCTCTAGACAGTTACCTATGGCTATTATTTTATTAATACAGTTGTCTGATTGATTTTATAGTTTCAAGCATTCAGAAATCACGCAAAAGAAAATTAAGCAGTTTTACTACAATAAAACCATGGTTAATTTTTGTAAGGTTTGTGATGTCCACATGTTTTTTGTTGAAGAAATTATAGAGGCTGTGTCATCTATAGCAAAAAGGTGGCCACAAATGAAAGATTAAGTGGATATTTGAATGAAATATTTGGTCAATAGAATATTAAACAAAGATATGATCGTCCTGTAAGTGTAACAGCAGCAATTACCAGGCCTTTGGCTCCCTTTACAGGCATTTATAATAACATGTAATGTTTAAAAAAAAAAAAAACAATAGACACCATCACAAAATTTGTAATGGTTTTACTGGTTATAATGGGACTTGTATTGGTTTTAATGTAAACATAATGGACCCTGTGGGTCTCTACTGGTAATTGGTCACCTTCTATTGGTGGCTTGTTAAAACCAATGAATCCTAATGGAATATGTCCCAAAACACACTAAACCATTTTTTAATGGTTTTAATGGTTAGAAATGATGGTTTGTAATATTTGTAATGGTATTTGTGATTAATTTGTGATGATATTAGAATTTTCTGTGATAGTTCTATTGCTTTTTTTCAGCAGGGTTACCTCATTGTTTTATATAATGCATTTTAAGTCATTTTAAATGCTCTTTGTTGGCTCAGGTTTGTTTTTATGACCACAAAAAAAATATTATCTTAATACTTCTTTGTGTATTATTATTTGAAGTAACAAAACCATGGTTAATTTGCGGTTACCATGGCTACAAGAACCATGAGCTGTTGCTGTTGTTTTTTGGTTTTATTCTTGTTAAAACAATGGCTAACTTTCGTTAGGTAACATGGAAACTCGGAGAGAATATTACATGCGTTGGTGGTGGTGAAATTATTATCGACATTAAAACACATTAACCTCAACACTCAAAAAAGTTTCACAGGATTATGAATGTAGCCTACCTGAAAGTGACGCACGGGCTTCGTTTTCATCTTTTTTTGTTTTTTTTGGCACTGGATTTCTGATGTCTTTTCACGGGCATAGTTGTCCATCAATTATGATCATTTGCATTCAGCCGCGAGCGGATGTGGGAATGACATGTAAGTTTTTTTTGTTTTTTTTTTGAGCAACTGGGATGGTGCCCCCCTGGGAGTTGGTGCCCTACTCAAACTGCGTAGCCTACTCTGCGTATAGGGAGCAGCGGTACTGGTTGGCATGCACAGCTTCTTGTAAAATACTGCATTTGACATTCTTTAAAATTCTAGGGCTCAAAAACTGATTAATACACATGAATTGTGTACTAACAAGGGCACTGGTTTGAAAGCTAAATTGATTGAATGATACAACTGAACCAGAACTTATGCACTGTCAAAAAAAAAGTCAGATTTGTACCTCTAATAATAACCCTGCAAAAACAGCAATCTGCCAAAAATCACATTTTCACAACATGCCCAGTTTGGGTTGACATATCCCAGCATGCAAAACTGAGCTGTCAGATCTGTGATGAATTGCCTCCTTTACCACAAGTGTGGAGATCAAATTTAGCTCCAGTTTTCAGTCATTACATTAACAACATGCAATATCACAAACCTCCCTGTATTTCATGGCCCTAAAGAAAACGAAAAGAAATTAACTGAAAGTGCTTGCTACAGAGGATATTCACATATACAGGTGCATCTCAATAAATTAGTGTGTCGTGGAAAAGTTCATTTATTTCAGTAATTCAACTCAAATTGTGAAACTCGTGTATTAAATAAATTCAATGCACACAGACTGAAGTAGTTTAAGTCTTTGGTTCTTTTAATTGTGATGATTTAAGCTCACATTTAACAAAAACCCACCAATTCACTATCTCAACAAATTAGAATACTTCATAAGAAAACATTTTTAGTGAATTGTTGGCCTTCTGGAAAGTATGTTCATTTACTGTATACTTGGTAGGGGATCCTTTTGCTTTAATTACTGCCTCAATTCGGCGTGGCATGGAGGTGATCAGTTTGTGGCACTGATGAGGTGGTATGGAAGCCCAGGTTTCTTTGACAGTGGCCTTCAGGTCATCTGCATTTTTTGGTCTCTTGTTTCTCATGTTCCTCTTGACAATACCCCATAGATTCTCTATGGGGTTCAGGTCTGGTGAGTTTGCTGGCCAGTCAAGCACACCAACACCATGGTCATTTAACCAACTTTTGGTGCGTTTGGCAGTGTGGGCAGGTGCCAAATCCTGCTGGAAAATGAAATCAGCATCTTTAAAAAGCTGTTCAGCAGAAGGAAGCATGAAGTGCTCCAAAATTTCTTGGTAAACGGTTTGCAGTGACGTTGGTTTTCAAAAAACACAATGGACCAAAACCAGCAGATGACATTGTACCCCAAATCATCACAGACTGTGAAACTTAACACTGGACTTCATGCAACTTGGGCTATGAGCTTCTCCACCCTTCCTCCAGACTCTAGGACCTTGGTTTCCAAATGAAATACAAAACTTGCTCTCATCTGAAAAGAGGACTTTGGACCACTGGGCACAGTCCAGTTCTTCTTCTCCTTAGCCCAGGTAAGACGCCTCTGACGTTGTCTGTGGTTCAGGGGTGGCTTAACAAGAGGAATACGACAACAGAGTTCAGTCTGTGTGCATTGAATTTATTTAATACACGAGTTTCACAATTTGAGTTGAATTACTGAAATAAATGAACTTTTCCACGACATTCTAATTTAGATGCACCTGTAACTTTAGACGCTGACTACATATACTTACAGTACATGCTCTATTCAGTGTATCATTTATGATATATATAAAGCTCCAACAAGGAGATTAATGATGATTTCTCATTTCTATAAGCTGTTAAGAACCATGTGCTTAATGTATCCATGTTCCACTCTTATGAACGTAGACAAATGCAGTTTTTAAAAGCCATGTGGTCACTTAAATTGAATACAGTTTGTAGCATCTACAGTGGCTTATGCTATTAACCAAATAAAATGGTCATGCTATCTTCAAGGTAACCTAAAGTCATTAGAGACTTTGTTTTTATATTTGTTTATTCATTGGTTAATGGGTGTAATTTGGTGCAATTCAACCCTAAGGCCCAAGAAAAGTGTATCGTAATAATATACTGAAAAATGCCATCATTTGAAAATGACTTTCATTGTATGGACAAAAGCAGTTGAAACATGCTTCAAAATATATTTTATCTTAATATATATTTGGGTGAACTATCCCTTTAAGACCTTAACATGTAAAAAAAAATGCATTGCATTTGAATACTATGAACAGAATGTGCGCTTTTTATTTACTGTAGCATGTTAAAAATCAGAAATGCTGTGATCTGTATAGAATACCATGACAAATCAGTCTGGCATCATGAATAAGCCCCTCTCTTTCATGCATTGTAAAAGGTACAGTTGAATTGTTTTTGGTGAGGGAATCTGTATTTGTCATTATAAATTGCTCTGCCATTGCTGTTCTGCTCCACTAATGAGGTGTTATTAATTGGCCACATTTGTTCTTTATCTATGGCCCTCCTTCAATGCCTCTGGCTCCTGGTATATTCGCAGCCTCGGTGAACTCTGCTCCTTGCTGCTCCCAGATCGTGCCCTAAAGACTCTGGAAAAAGAATTGTCTTTTTCTGGATCACCAACGCAAGCCCCTCAAAGGGGGCAGCATCTTAAATGGGACAAAGCTCGCTGGAGGGAGAAACTAAGGAGCCATGTTCAAATGTCAGTGGTATTTATCATCACTGTATTCCAGTGCAAGTGAGCTGTTAGGGTTTCAGATGGAGCAACGATATGATTTTAAAGCATTTCAATTTCTATTTTTAAAACCTTCAGTTTGAACACCAACCACGAAGGCTTTTTATCTTTATCAAAAATAGTAAAGGAATGTGAACAGCAGGATTCTAATTGGAATTCTAATTGGAACTTTTAAAGTATTTAGTTTTTACATAATTTATTTATGTGACGTTTACTTTGAAATTGTATTCAAATATATGCTAACAGAAGTTTAGCCTTAAAACATTTGGCTGTATGATGGGCTTGGTATGATAACGAGTGATTTAATTGACTTGAGTGATTTTAGAATTTTCTTTGATTGGGAAATGTAATAATTTAGTATATTACGATAATCAAGTATAGTAGTAAAACTAATACTTTCATCTTTTATTATTACAGTTGTCCGGCCTTTTACTTTGAAGTTGCATTTTAATGTGTTACCAAAATGTCACAACAGTTGGAAATGTAACCTTACAAAAAATTAACCTTGGAAAAACATTTGGCTGTAAGTAATTTACAATGTTATTCGAATATTATTAAGTTTGTTATGATTATTTTAATATAATGAGTAGTTTAGTTGACTTAATTCCTATGATTTTTATTGTTTTTTATTGTTCAGGACAGGTATAATTTAGGTAAACTCAAATTCCTACAGGCCTTTTTGTTCCATAAAAACTGAATTTCTACTGCCTTTGGAAAATTTTAATGTAATGTTCTTCAGTACTTCTTAGTGTTTTGTTTTGTATTAGTTTTTTTGTTTCTTCAGAATTTTCTGTGGTTACTTTTATTTTGATATGCGCTAACAGGATGTCAAAACACAACAGTTTGCACAACATTTGGCTGTATGTACTGATATTGTAATTATAATGTTCAAACTGATATGTTTCTGTATGAATAGAATTTTCTTTCTGTGTGTTTCTTACCCCCAAAGTAGGAGCCGTCAGAGAGCTTCATGCTGATATTCCCTTTGGTCAGGATGCTGACTACGCCAAGCTGAATGAAGTACATCTTCTTGCCGATGGTTCCTTCACGAACGATGTAATCTCCTGGTTGGAAGACCTCGAAGCGGAGTTTAGTTAACATTGCTGTCACAAAGTTGGGATCTGCGTTGGCGAAGAGCGGCATGGACGCCACCAGCTTCCGGCAGTTAAAGTTGACAATTTCCTGGAAATGCAGAAGTGAGTTTACTGTCAGTTTGAAGGCAAGTTATCAGTTGTGTATTGTTTTCTGCTGCTGAATGGTACCTCTCGTAACGGCTCGTTCAGTTCTTCCAAAATGCTTTCCTCGTCAAACATCTTGCCCTGGTATCTGTGCTCATAGTAATCATGGATCTTCTGCCGGAAGTCGGCCGGAAGTTTGTGGAAAGACATGTACTGCTCAACTTGCTTGTACTGAGAAGAAAAAAGGACACAGGATAAGTTATGATAGGCTGACATTTCAGGACACACCTTTGACCCAAAACTTCCAACCACCAACATGTGGGTTGCCCATTTGAATCCTACGTGTCTCTCCTAAACCTCTAGATTAAAGTAAATATTTAAACATCCAGATTTGTTTTCTGTATGGGCGTTCCTGTAGAAGTTATTTACAGTGGATGTCATAGACTAAAGAGTATATGATAATATGATGTTCTCAAAGCAGGAAGAGTATGATGAATCAGACGATAAGCTCTATTCATAGCACAGTAGTTAACCTCTGCATCATCATCTGTGTTGTGATGGCTTTCTGGTTTATGTTACAGGAATATACAATACATTTATTGCATTAAATGGTTTTGGCTATGTATGTTGTGTAGAAATTCGATTACATAAATTATATATTTATGGATGATTCAAAAGCATATCATTGGTTCTTAAAACATAGACTTACTGCAGAACAGCCATTAGTTTTTAATTAACAACATTTATACTCTAGAACTAATAAGAGATGATCTCTAGAATATTTTTTAACACACGCTCCATATGATTAGATGTTTTTCATTATTTTTTTTCTTTCAAAATGCATAACTCAGTATTTAATGTAGATGAAAATGTATATTGACTTAAAAACATAAGGCAAAAAGAAAGTGTTGTTTTGTTTTGTGTCACAACGTGTCGGATGGATGGATGGATGTATGGATGGATGGATAGATAGATAGATAGATAGATAGATAGATAGATAGATAGATAGATAGATAGATAGATAGATAGATAGGTATGTATGCGATGGTTATTTTGATGTCTTGTCATTGAAGCGGTCAAGATCACACATTCCATCAAACACTTGTTACCAAGAAGGGAGGCTATTTACAGTATAGGGGTGTGCTAAATTTGAACCTTATTTCAAAAGCAGTGTTAAAGGTGAGACAGTCTTCTGCAGCCTCTCAGACCTCATATTCCAACATAACACAACTACAGCAGGTCATGTGCACACCAGGATAATGACGTGGTGGAAGGGTGATGCTCCTTAGTGACCTCCCAGCTGGATGGATGGTGTTGGTAGGAAAAAGCATGTGGATAATGACTGTCGGTATGTGCGCAGTGACATATGCTCTGCTTGACAAGCCTTGGGTCGATCCTCGAGCTACTAACAGGGTGCAGTCTGTAGCACTTGTTAGTGACAGGTGCTGTCTGTTTTACAGGCCATTGTATGGAGGGATTCTGTAAGTATTTTCTCTAATTATTGGTGTTTGCTAAAGAAAGAATCACAGTTACTGTTGGTCATATTTATGGCTCTGGATTTTTAAAACACTTTCAATGATTTTTGGACCCCACTGACTTTCATCATATGGACAATAACAGTTCTTCAGAGTGTCTTCTATTGTGTTCCACAGAAGAAAGTAAGTCATACAGATTTGGAACGACATGAGGGTGAGTAAATGACTACACTATGCATTTGTGAGTGAACTATACTATAAAAAGTGTTGAACTTCCTGCGTGCATGCTAAAAACCATAGCAGTGCCTTATCAAATAAACATTTTCTTCAAAATATGTAAAGAACAGTTATCTTCTCCATTTTTGAATCAAAGAACCCAGAAACCAAGACAATCTAGAACTATCCCAAAATGTTGGCGATAAACCTGGTTCTTAAGTGGTTGTACCTTTGCCAGACCATTGAAAAGGGGTTGAGAAGAAGAAAAGACATGTACCAATAGATCTTGTCATGACATTTGCGGCATATTCTTCAACAGATCTGACAAGATGTTCCAAAAAATTGCTCAGTTTTTTTTCATTCTTGAATGATCTGATTAAATAACAATGAGCATATTTTTTAGATAGCATTGATAGTCGCGAAATGAGACAAATGACATCGCTAATCTTCGAGAACATGGCTAAAGGTTTAAAATGCCTCATAATAAAGCTTACAATTCCTGTAAGATGCAGACAGGCCCTATATACAGCAGATGTGGCATGTGTGTGTTAGCATGCACACTGTTACTCATCGTCCCTTTGGCAGTGGGTGGGGAATCATGGGAAGTGCAGTGACTGAATTTAATTAGCTCAGGGTGGAAATCCCTATCATAAACCCATTTCATGAAAACCTTTTGTTTCGGTAATCCAGCCCAAATCCTAATCTATTTCAATCTTAATTAATTATGATTGGATGAGGGATTTATACAATCGCACACAACTGAAAGAAACAACCGGGGGGGTCCCAGCATGCCATTTTTGCTTTCCACTTTGTATTTCTTTCTGCATGTAGTAATAGCACAATGCTAATTGCAACAGGCAAATAACTGGGAATAAGACACATCTGTAATGAGCCTAATTTACATACAAAGGAGGTATGTATGTTAGCACTGAAAACATGAATTATTTTAAATACTGAAGGTTTAAAATGCAATAGTGGTGCAAATTACTGTCTAACATTGACAAAACCATGATTAAACACTCAATATCATGAGAAAGTATCACAAACGTCTGTGTTTACTTCCACACCAACATTTAGTCACCTCCAAATAACAGTGCCCGCTTGTCTCGTCAAGCTCGACAAACTCTGTAATTTACGCTTTGTCCCTTTCGATCAAGGAAGTCTATTTTCTCCTCTCTTTGGTTCATTCAATCAGCCTTGAAGTAAGACAGGGTGTTAAGCTGAAACGTGAAGACAATTACTTGGACCTTGTTGCAATCACTGTTTGAGTCTGTACAGCCAAGGTCTGCGTATTAGCACTGAAAATACTTCAGGAAAGTTTTAATTGCACCAGGTCTCAGACTGAGTCTATAGCCCTGGAAACTGTAGTCTGTTTATACTCAGTTACTCAGCTTCTTTTCTTCCCTCTTGAACTTCCTGTGACTCAGCTTCCCTGGGCTATCAGTCTGGATGATAGAATAAATGAAGGAAGCAAGAATGAAAGGTAGGCTGAAAAGTAGAAAGCTATGTGGCTGTAACAAAACAGTAAGATAATCTACACATCTGGTGACCTAAACTAAACCTCAGGACAGGTAGATGATCAGATTAACCTGTGTAAGCTTCCTAACAGAAGTCATCAAAGAAGTGATGCAATGTTGCGTAATATAGTAGACATAATCAACTTTGTCCTTCCAATATGGCTGAATTGACATATACCGGTATCAAAATCCTTTCAGGGACAGTTGAACTGAAAAAAAATTGTACTTCCATAGCTCACTCACTGCTGTTTGCTTGCCATGTACAATGTACAGAATCGCTTCTAAACCAAGCTATCTTACAAATCGCACAGCTCCAGTAAGCACGTGGAAACAAGCTATTAATTATGAACTGAATGTTAGCGCACGTGCTACCTGCATGAAATCCTATCACATTTTCAGGCAGTTCACAGTTGTTGTTTTTTTAACAGGACAGGCAGTTTATCTTCTGACAGTGACATAAAGGGGTGATATATTTCCCATGACCATCTGCCAAAGCATCAAGGTCATCGTAATCACCAAGGAGGGAGGATGAAAACCTAAATCATGTGTACCATATATCAAGCTTTCATTCCATATGGACATTGAGTCCATCAGCAGAAACACTTATACCATAGATATCCAATGGCAACTAGGATTATGGTGGTTTACCATTGGGTAATAACCAACGTGATGCGAGACCCCTACCTGTAGTCCACAACCTTACGCAAAGATCAGAACCACTTACAACAGTAAGGTTGTAATTCTTCTGTATATTGTTGCCAAAAAGACTAAGAACTGTAATATATTATTCAAATGGTTTCCATACATGATGCTACCAACAGTCAATATGTTTTCTTGTGTACAGTTCATGTTGTAGACAACGCTGTGATCAATATTCTAACATACTGATCTAAGCAGAGACCGCGGTGCGTAATGGTCGATTGATACAGCTCGATCTGTACATCTCAGCAGGCCTGTACGTTTAACCACAATTCCCTGGGGTGCAGTAATGTCGAGAGTTGACAGAAACTGATCTGAGACTTGTGCTATTCTACTCCATGCGACCATTTGTAAGAGGCTGGACCTAAACAGGTGTTTGAAAGTCAATGTTTAGCAATGTAATGCTTGTTACATAATGGCTAATGTCCCGTTCATCTGTCGTTCTCTGGCAATCCATTGGTTTCTACATAGCAGGGGAGATGGACATGTGATGGGACGACGGGGGATCTACACAGGGACATTGTGCTGTTTGTTCATCAGGTTGCAAAGGCATGAGAAAGGTTTTTGTCTGTTAAGGGATTCTCTACTACACTCAAAAAATGTATTTCCTATGCTTTTTGTAATAGCTTTTCTGTGTAAATACATTCCTGCTATTCTAGACATGCAAACACTCGTGACCATCACAGCAATCCACTTCTTTTCTCTCCACCAGTGAGATCCCCTTGATCTAAAATGTGCTAAAAAATCATCAACTTTTTAATGTGTAGTTTGGCACAAAGGAACATCATTACATGTTTATTTTAGATCATGAGGGCAAAACCAGCCTCTTATGGGCCCTTTATCTCATGCAACGAATGGCTTTTGTTGATATCTTTAGCACGTTCTACTCCCCTGCTGTCGTAGAGGCTCTGTTATCTGATGGCAAGCAGCTCTGTTACTAGTGATTAATGAAGAGGAAAGTCTGCCGCCTGAGGCGAGATTTGATGAGCTCCTCCGAAAGTCCCTTTGGGATTCTCCACATTACATCATTCCTTCAAACGTTGTCATGTATGTTTAGAGTAGAATTAAAGTTATGCTCTTAATAAAGACTAGCAGGATTATCTTTAAATACATTTAAGTACCTTTAAATGTGCTTTATATATGAAACACTACTTCCCATCCCAGCTTGATGTGCAGAAACAACTATAAGCCAGCCATTTGTAGGTGGACTTTCCATAGTTTGTAAACTTTTCGGCTCAACCAATGGCCGGAGCGAACTTTGAGCAAACAAAGAAAAGACATGGGATGTGCCAGAAAGAGTGGTAGGACAGATTGAGATCTGTTTCAGAAGTCTTCACACTCCTCCAGGAGACCCACTCCAACTCTAATCAAACACACCTGAACCAGTTAATCCAGTTCTTTGGGATTGCTTGAAAATCACAGGCAGGGGTGTTGAAGCAGGTTGGAAATAAACTTTGCAGGACAGTAGGTCTTCAGGAGCATGGTGAAAGACCTCTGGTCTATTTGAAACTGAATTTGATTGCTGATAAACTTTAAAGGGGTCCTATTATGCTCTTTTACAAAGTCTTGATTTTGTTTTGGGGGTGTACTAGAACATGCTCTCATTCTTGGTGGTTCGAAAAACGCTTTATTTTTCACACAATTTACATTATTACAATACCTTTCTCCCCAGCCTGGCACAAATGGCTTGATTAGTTCCGGGTTTGATGAAGGCCCGCCTTCCGAAAAACGAAATGTGTTGTGATTGGTTAGCTGTCCCATTGCGTTGTGATTGGCGAACAGCTTAGACGACGTTTCAGTACTGCCCCGCCCCTTGCCAAAGCAGCAAGCCATATCAATTCACATAGACATATTATATCTATGTCAATTCAGACCCCGAGAATATTGAACAAGAGGATCGCGCAGAACCTTTGCACGCATGGATATTGCAAGACATATTAGAGTGGTAATGTTATTGTTGTTTTTTTGGGGGGGCTAAATCACGTTTTAGATACGATGTCAAAAACCGCTTAAAAATAACTGCATTTACTATATACAGATAAGTGCAACGGTAATATGTATTATGTTTATTGTTCTTTAATTGAACTGTTATACAGTAAAATTTATTTATACCATAGTCCAGTGTTTCCCACAGACACTTTGTGGCGGCATATATATGCAAATCAATTCTCTGCCAGCAGGAGGCGCTGTTGGAGTAGGAGAGCTCGAGGTTTCCCCGGTAACGCTGTACACAAAGCAGCCTCTGCTCACAAACGCTGCTTTATCATACATTACATGCAAGATGAAATGAAAATGACATCCAAAATTTTCTGAAGACAGTCTGTTTCCTTCAGAAATACAGTGATATAAAAACACTCGCACCGGGTTTCGATTTTGAAACGTGCAGTGCTCGTGCTTATTCAACGAAGTCAAAGCCTTTTGGAAAATCTATTTGTGGCGGTCAGTTTTGATATTGTGGCGGGCGCCACAAATAAATCAATGTATGGGAAACGCTGTATTCTCATAATTGAAGTGTAAATTACGCAAATTACTAGGGTTGGGTACCGAAACCCAGTACCAATATGGCACCGGTACCTATGCAACCGGTATGTACTAGAACCGAATCAGAACGCAGATTTTGGTGCCTCATTTCGGTGCCATGCCTGAGCGATCGATTGAAATATTTGTCCTTTGTTACTCCGAAACGAACATAAGAAGCATCATCACCGGCACTGCACGTGAAAAATTATTTCATTATTTCTTAAATGCATGTGAACTCAAGTCGGTAAGCTCTAATAATACAAGTCCAACAAATCTTGGGCATCGAGGACCGCGTGAATGCAGTAATTACGCTTGCTCTGACGGCAGCAGGTAGCCTTCCATTAACTAGCTAAGCTAAACATGCTTAAATTAAAATGCCTAAAGCTAAAATTCTCTTGTATTCACGTTTTTAAACCTGTTGTCCAACAAAAGAGAACATTATAAACTTTTTAGTCCACAACACCAGTTAAATGCTTCCTTTTGTGATATGATGTAGCTTCTTGTCACAGAATGAGGCAGAAAATATGTTCCATAGGCAACTAATACATCGATTAGTAATGGATTATAAATATACTTAATTATTATGAAAATACCAGAGATGGCTTGAATAACACACATAAACTATACATTGTCATAGTCGAGTGTTTATTGTATTTGTTTTATCATTCAAAACATTTATATCTTCTGTTTACTCAGTTACAGAGATAGCAATGCCTTTGTCCATGTTGGGGATTTCCTGGAGCTTCATGAGTTTTGCTACTTCTGTGACTGGATATGTGGATTTTTGTGCGAGGGCGCCCTCTGGCGTCCAGTATGAATGAAAAAGACATCATGTGTTTATTGCTAATGGCCAATCCAATTATTAATTGGTAATAATTATTATTATTATTTTTTTTAATATATAAGTATCGGTTCAGGCACCTTTTATTCATCGGTACCATTTTAAAAATATCGATTTGGCAACGGTATCGAAAAAAAACAAAAAAACGATACCCAACCCTACAGATTACATCATTGTCCAGTATTGTACTGTCTGTCAGCAATTCATAAAAATGTTTTCATAATTGTAATATACATATTTACATACATAATTATTCAGGTGCATGTGTAATAACTTATGAAAACGTAATGCTACAGCAGCTCTTCGTCGTCGTCTTGTCTGATGCACTCAACCAAGCATTCTAACCACGAGCTCGCCCCTACCCACCCCCCCAACCATTCAAATTTCCGTAGGCGGGATTTTATTTTAATGATATTCTAATAGGCCGCTTTGTGATGTCACAACACCTGGGGAAAAAAATGCTGTAGTCCAAACGAGCCGTTCGTTGTAGTTCTTGAAAAGGGATTTTTTAAAAACAAAATATCTCCCTTTGGAGTGGACTTTGAGATTTGTAACTATAGCCCCTTTTCCACCGCAGGAACTTTACCCAGGAACTAGAGACTTTGGGCCGGTTCTCGGTGTGTTTCCACCGCAGGAACCAGGATCTAAATAAAGTTCCAAACAATCAAAACAAATTTGCCCCTCAGAAAGTCCCTGCTCGTGAGGTAGTACTTTTTCAAAGGTCCGGAACTTTCGGGGGCGGGACTTGGGCGCTGAGCATGCTGATTGGTTGAGTTCAAGCAGCACTGTATTTCAACCACCATATTTGCATAATTTTTTTAAATATCACTGTTATTGTGTCATGAAATGTAGTTTTAAAAGTATTTAAGGCGAGAATGTAGTTGTTTTAAACTAAAATCTGCGGTTTATTTATAAAGACAGCGCCTATTTGAAAATGTGCTTTGCCGATTTCGGAGACGTGAGCTCCACGCGGTCATCGGGCACTCAGTGTTCATGTATCCCGACGAGAGCAGCCTCAACTCTGCTAGTCCTTCTGACATTTGCCGCTGGCTCTGATGTCTCTGTAGTGGTATAATTCGCTGGTATATTGATATAATTCACTTTGGGTAAATCTAACAGGTAATCTTTGGTCTTTATTCTATTATTCTATTAATCTGTTAAAATGTTAAAATGAAAATGAAAAGAGGCAATGCTGTTTGACATAATATTTCGTTTTATTGTAATGTACATTCCCTGAACTACATTTCCGCGGCCAATGTTCGAACTATACTATGGACTTTGGGGGAGCCCACTTGTTTTAGTTTTTTTTATAACGGGGGGGTTGTGCGCTTGCGCGTGGACTTACAATGACTTACAAAGATACATAACAGCTACAAGTGTATGCACTACTTGCTTTATGCAAGCACTATATAGGATAAATCACTATACAGGATTTACCCCTATTATACTTTATCGACACGAATTGATAGGTGAAACAACAAACAGCCACCCACAAATAGTCTATAACAGTGTTCGAACTATACAGTGGACTTTGGGACTTTGGCCATGGTGGTTATATGATACTATATGACGCTAACTGCAGAATGGATTTCAAGGACTTCGCGTGCAGATCAATGGCTTCCAGCATTTATATTTTTTCTACGAATCTTTGAGTTAACGTACTAAACATGAGTGGAATTTGCACCACAGCGCCCCCACACCTTGATGCTCATGACAAGAATAGCATGTATAGTTCTCTTTATTGAAGTGAATTAGGTTTAAGTCACCGTCATGCATGAATGAATGATATTTTTGCAATTTTACACATAATAATCCACGATGATCACATTACACAAAACTGAAATTGCACGTCAAAATAACACATTGTCAATATTTTTGAGACCCCCCAAAATTTCACAAATCACATTTTCAGTGGAGCCCATGTCTTATTAAGGGGAGCCGAGCTCCCCCTAGCTCCCCCGTAGTTCGCACCCAGTCCGCGGGTATATTAATATGTTTAAATGAAAACGAAAAGAGGCAGAGGTGTTTGATATCATATTTCATTCTATTGTAAATACAGTGAGGAAAATTGCAGTAGCCGAGGCGAGCTGACTGAGGTTATCAAGTACGCTTGCAGAATTGCAGAATTACGTTACCGGACTTGCGAGTCGAACTCGCGAAGTCAGAACTACCGAGGATGCAAGTCCGAAATTTGCGTACTTGGTATTGAGAAACACGCGCAGACCTACGTCACCAGACTATTTGCCTATTCTTCTCTGTACTTTAGACTGCAATGGAAACGCAGACATCAACAGGTCTGGGGTAAAAAAAAAAAAAAAAGTTTGTGGGAAAAAAGTTCCTGGTACAAATTGTTCCATGTAATTTCAGTGGAAAAGCGGCTTTTATAGATCATTTTTATTCCCAAACATACACACTACACACTGACTAAAATTCAAAAAGTGAAAAAACATAATAGGACCCCTTTAAGATATGCTTAACTCAGTTCTGTCCATCTAACTGCTGTACCCCATTTCCTGTAGAAGAAGCTTCTGACCCTTTTACCTGACTTGTCTATGTCACTGTCAGATGTAAGAACATGCACACCTTTTTACTCAGGTGGGTATCAAATTTCTTTGAAATAAAGTATCCCAAAACATTATTTTCTTTTAAAGCACATGGCAATAACAAAATGATTATCTATTTTTAGGAAAAAGGAGGTTCAAGAAAGTATCTGCTCAATGGAAACTGTGCATAGTTAAGAAGTTTGTGACCAAATTGTTTGTGACAACAAGACACGGGTCGCAGGCTAGATTTGCAGGTGTAAACAAGCACCAGATGCCGTGATTAGGAATCAAAGAAGACCGAATTACAGCAGTGGGAGGGACTGACAACTGATAAGATGAGAGGGAGACCAGATTGCGGAGAACACCCAGAATCCTCAGCCGTAGGGATAGTTGGCCTGAGCAGTTTCATCCTCTCAAACAGACGATAGGTACCGACTTTGATCTGGCAAGATCAAACAAACGGTGACACATAAGAAGGTCATCTGCAGGTGTTTCAGTGTGTGTGTGTGTGTGTGTGTGTATGTGTGTGTGTGTGTTTGGAGCATAGTACCCACCTTCTCCTGGTACTGGCGCCGGGAAGAGTCCAGCGACTGTATGAGGGCGGTGGCATGGCCAATGAACATGGCGTAGCAGGTGGCTCCCACGATCATACTCAGCATGGTCAACCAGATATCAGACATACTCTCAGGGGCCTGGCGTCCGTACCCAATACACAGCATATGGCTCATGGCCTTGAACACGGCAAAGGAGTACAGCTCGCTCCAGGAGTCATTCTGCAAATTGGGATGTGAGAAAGTGATATACAGAAAAAGAAAGAGAGACTTTGATTACTTCATCTGCACTAGATACACTCTAGATGTTAATCCTCTGGATGTTAGTCAAAATTTTGGCTCAGGAGGGGTATACCTCTACAAAGCCCTATCAAAGGCATCTTGCCAAGTACTTTGGGTAGCTACGTGCACCATGGACCTGTGATAGATTCATTATTCCATCACTCTGTCTGTGATTTAATGGGACCGCACTGTTTATTGTTCAGTCGGGCTCTTGTTATAATGTCTTTCCTCCCCTTGCAAGTATCTGCATAAGACCACAGCTGCTACGCTAAGGTGCCTCGGCTCTCTTCATAAGTGACTGATTTTTCAGGATTGACCTGATGGGTCCCTGTGAAACCTGATTTGCATTCATTTCGAGCAGAGTTGAGACAAGGCTATGAAAATCCCAAATCAAAGTCAAGGAGGCCACGGGTGTCTCTGAATGACGAAGCGGGGGAGGAGTTGGAGGTGAAAATGGAAAGCGAGGGTTATGGGTAATCAGTGGAATTACTTTGTGGAGATGAGTTGAGAAGTGGCTTACTAGGGTTGGGATGAAGGAAGCCTCTGTTGAGGCCAAGATGCACCTGGCTACTATCACCAACTGGCAGGTTGGGTGCAAATACAGGCTACAGTGCACATGGAGTGCAAGTGTCATGGAGAAATAAAAAATTTAAATGTGTTCACTGACTCAACTACATAGTCCTGAGGCAAAAAAAAAAAAAAAAGTGTTGCTGCAACCCCAACAATCCTGTCAAGTGCAGATGCAAACAAGACAGAGAAGACATCTTCTGGAGTCTAACCCTTTATTTGAGTAACTGCAAGGCTTGGCAGTGTAGAAAGCATGCAGTGTGGGTAGTGTGTCAGGGAGATTTGTTTGCTTAGTTGATGTCTGCTTTCCATCTTCTTTACATGTCTGCCTTCCAAGACTTCCAGGCATACCCTGAGCAACAATTTTCTTCTGGGTTAACTGGAACATCTTAGTAAGCACAGAGACAAACAATTAAACATCGAATGAACACAAACTGCTTAAATTCTACATTATACTGTATATTTGAACCCTCCTGACAAATGCATGGAAAAGAAACAAATGTAATTAACACTTCTTTTGATGTTCATTCTTAAATGGATCAGAGTCACACCTTCCACTACGAGGCTGATTTATCTGTTTTTGTATTGCTACGTGAACACCAACAAGCTGTAAACACAAAGAGCCACTTGGCAGTGCCATACTTCTCAGAGAGGAGTATGCAAATTAATGCAATGAAAGATATTGCTCAGCCTCAAAATATTCGCCATTCAACACCCCAACACGTGCTCTACATTCTGTGGATAAACAGGCATTCACAAATTATTTCCTTTTCCCTGCATTTATGGAGGAAAAAAGAGGAAATGTTTAATGCTGCATAATCAGTTTTAGCAGACATGCATTGTAGCAATGCTAGCATGATTTGGAATGAGCTAAATGAAACATTAGCACACATTAGAGTATATCTTGTTGAGCAATTGTGTTTTGGTTATATTTGCTTAACTAGGGCCCTTAGCGCACATTTAACCTAGTGTTACGCACCCCCAGTGGCACTGAGATGACGAGACTTAGCTGCTAAGTTGATTTAGCTGAGCTTGACTAGCACAGTAGACTGTCATGACTGTGGAGCTTTATTTCTTTGAGATGTATGAGCATAGGATTGTGTTGAGTCTACATTCAGCTGAGGGAAACATGACTGAATTGTGCTTATATTAAACACACAGAGCACTAATTAGCTGCAATGCAAAGGTTTCCTTTGGCATTGCTTATCTAGTATTGCTATGTTTAAGAGTAAAGATTTGTATATGGTGGAAGATACAAACCACTTGTAGAAAAATGAATGGGAGAAATCATAGTGCTAAATATGTCAGTTGTAAGAATTTATGTCCTGTCTTTTCAGTTTAAAGAGCCATTCACTATATAACAGCTATACTTTATTGCCTAGCAACAATAAATAGCTCCGCAGGACATTACCAAAATGGTCACCAATGAACTGACCTGTGCTAAAAGGACTTTGGTTTGAGTCCTTCACTATGAATATGTAGATGAAGCCAGAACATGTTGAGTCCAACTGTATTTGTCTGTGCACGTCTGTGGGATGCTTATCTGAACTTTGAATGGCTCCTCAAGCTTGCAGAGCTCATAAGCAAGACTCTTGAAAAACACACGTGAGCATGTACCTGTGAATCACGCGTGCTTTATTTGGGATTATATCTGTGCACGGATGGATTTGGCGATGCTAGGTCATGGATCACAGGGCACAGCTGGATCAAAAGGGATCAAAGGGTGTATTTCAGTGCATTGATCTATCAGAGGCGGGAAACACAGCGGCAGGTGAATTGCGGCTGAACCATCTGTAACTCATATATGTTAAGTCAAAATGGAATTTTAATTTGATGTGAGCATGATATTGATGAGTCTCAGATGATATTAATGATCTTTATAAATGTTTTTTTCAACCACTATTTAAGACTTAAGATTTTTTTAGGGTCTTACCCTATCTGCAAACAGGAAGGAGGCAAGTACGTGTAAGTTTGTTTTGGATTGGAACATCGTCAGACTTTTTTCAGTATCCTGAATGATAATGCCCATTAGGTTTTATTGTATTCTAACAAATGAAGGAAGGTTTGTAAATTGCCTAGTGTTTTATAGCACCTCTGCTGAAGCTTAATAACATCTCAGTGAGTGTGACTCTCAGACTTCATGTCCACACAAAGACATGCCTGTTGAGAGACCAAGCGGACACTTGAAATAATGAGACAGATCATTTAACGCTGTGTCTTTCATTTCAAGCAATCTGCCTTTCGAAAGCTGCTGACCTTGATTGCTAAGCATTGGCAGCGACTAGAATGACTGCACTCGAAAACTACTGTCATAACAAAAGCCAATGAGAAACCTGTCCCCATGATCTCTTACAAGTGACAGCATATAAAGAGTGTATATTAATATATAAAGGACGAACAGGCAGGGAAAAACCTAAATAATCAGCATTTATCAGAGTTCAGTCTCACGAGTTTCTCAACTTTTCCATTTGTAAATTCAGTTAGTTGACGACAGTTCACAAACTGTTGCCAGTGGTTTATACCAAGGTTTAAAACAAGCCAGCCCTTTGGTTGTCAAGAGTGGCGTTCAGCCCACATGTGAATCTCCAGATAACACAAGTATAAATCACATACTTTACTGAGCAAGAGTTCACGATCACTTACTGTATACATCAGTGTAGCAAATGTCCAAACAGTGTTTTATCTTCAGACTAGACTAAACAGCAGGGAGAACTTCTAGAACAGATGGATGATGGTGAGAAGTAAGGGAGGGGTGACTCAAAGTGCTGGAGTCGGCTCCCCAATGTGCCCATGTGATTAACACTGTCAAACACTGATGACAGCAGTGGAAGCTTTGGCTTTGTGATTTGCTTATTGTGTGGAATTGTTCAAGCATAATTGGAGGACACAGAGTGACCTTCTATGGAGCCATTTGCTGAGTCCAAATTCAGTTTGTGGACTCAGCAAATGGCTCATTCCTATTTTTGTGTGTAACTGCAGATAATGGTACTTAAACTTTGGGCTACAAAACTTAAACTTGCTATTTGGGAGAGTTTTTGGGACCAAGGCAAGTTGGAAGGCAAGACTTACCACCATCTTGTTAAGAGACACCCAACAGTCTGAAGGGAAGTCCTGCAACATGGGCACCAAGAACTGCAGACAGCCATCCCAGTGGCACAAAAGCAGCATCATGCCAATCAGATTGAAGATGCGCATCACCGCACTGGCCATGTCATAGGTCATGTGAAAGATCTGTCAGTCAAGATAAGAGAAGCATTACATTTAGCAGAAGGGAAGGGCTTTCTAGGACAATCCGGATCAAATTACTAGGGCTCTGAAAAAGAGACACAGGTAATCCATCTTCACATATTTAATTTTTGGAGGGATTCCCTTGACAAGGTACTGTTTCAAAACCCTTTTGACCTGAAGATTATTTGTGACCTCTAGATTTGTGAATACGAGCACACATATTGCATTAAGACCAGGTTTGCCAAAGCTTTATGCAATGAGTACAGTACATCCTACAAACTTCATCCTGTCAGATTAGATTCAATACAGAACATGTCTGTGAATGATGAAAGTAATGTGCCAAGCTGATACCATGTTCTTCCTGGCGGGACTGGAAGAAAGACTGGAGAGCAGAGAATGTCTCTAGGAGACAGCCGTGTGTGCAGTTTGTTTGTGGTTACAAAGTGGAGAGGACAGCTATTGGAGAGCGATCTGGAGTCAGTCCAGGATAATGCCGTGTGTGGTTGTGCGAGACAGTGTCAACACTTTCTTCCCATACCAGAAACATGTCTTGTCACACCTGAAAAAAGCCAAGTGCTTCAAATAGCAACTAGGCCAAAATCAGCGATAGAAGAAGACAAGCAGAGACACTACCCTGGCTTGTGTTGTAAAGTTCTTAGCTGGCGTGGGTTGTTTTTCTAGCTTGAGAAGCAGCAGCACATGGAACGGGACCTGAGACAATGCAAAACACAAAACTGACTGGAGACTAATATTTGAAGAGAAGCATCATGCCTGGAGCTCTTAAATGGTCGGTAGTTAGGGCTGTTTGTTTAGTATATCATTGTTGCTGTGCAGTTCTTGAAAGCCTCTTTGATCAGGGTCATTCGTCTCAAAGCAATGTGGAAGCACTTACAATATGGGTCTCATGGCACCGCCATTTGAACTTGTTGAAATTAATGATCCATGCCAACTATAAATACTCTGTTGTCTTCTGGCATGCATAATTACTGGTGTGAGGGGATTGTCAAACATCAGCAGACAAATGTCCTCATGAAAACACTGGCTTGTGCAATCTTTGCTTGTGTCTGTACAATATGATTGCCAGGCATGATTTTTTTTTTTTTTTTTTTTTTTTTTCGTGATTTTCTGAAACAATTTAGTTTCTAAAGTAAACGCTTTTAGTTACTTTTCTACACTCTACATAATCTTATTAGCAAAGGGTTAACAACAAAAGCCTTTTGATTAGCTAACACACATTATGATCATGCTACTGTGGCTAATAAAATGCTTTTCCTCTTGACATGTTTACAAGCAGTGCAATATTAGGGTAATGGGCAAAAACTAAGTGTGCTGTTGGGGTTTTTCTAGCAGTTTATGCCTTTCCTTGATAAAAGAACACAGTTTAAGCATTTACATGACCTACACATTATCGGGTTAATGTACTGACTTACAAATGGGTTTCACAACTTGGTCATATCTTCAGGAGGTCTAACTCATGCTTTGTCCCTGCCTAAGTAATCAAGAGCTATAAGGGGGCCAAACAGTGTGGAGTGGATGTGGCACTGCTGTGCAAGGTTGATTCAGTAATTGAGGGCCATGCCTGGCTCACATTACCACTATGTAATCAGCAGCATAATTGTCCCATTTAGTGGTGAAAAGAACACATAAAACTGAATCATCAGTCAGCTCAACCACAGGCAAACCGTCCCATTTATGTCACTCTGAACAGCTGGCTCTCTTAAGTAATCATCTGAAATGTTCCCAATGTTGGTCGTCGTTTTAATGGCAATGCACTGAACTGTTTTTACAATTGTGGTCAGTCAGTTGCTGTTATTACGTTTATGATGGTTAATTACTCCAGGCTACGTTAATTAGCCTGTGCACCTAATTAGTCACCCACAACAAAACACCTAGAAGGCAGCATTGGAAATCAGTCAAAAGCACCACTGACCACATTCTGCCTCTCGCAATTACAAACAAGAAAAGTGACGTCAATAGGTAAATAAACATTCGGGCTGGAATTCATGTTTGGAATAGCATACTAACTAACTAATTAGAATATAGCTGCGGTATATTGTATTTTTACAGTATGCAAATTTACTGTTTGCACAGAATATTTGGATGACCAACTACACTGTATTGCCAAAAGTATTGGGTCGCCCCCTTCTAATGAACAGGTTTGACTACTTTAGTAATTTCTATGAGTACAAATCTTAATGTTAAAGCATATAATGATATTCTAGGAAATTGTGTGCTTCTAATATTATAGCAACAGTTTGGACAGGACCCTTTTCTATTCTAACATGACAATGCCTCTGTGTATATGAAATGATTGCTTTAGTCAATGTGGAAGAACTTGACTGGTCTGCATAAAACCAAGTCCTAATCCCAGTTGAACACCTCTGGTGTGACTGTAAATGCAGACCTTGAGCCAAAAACTCATCACCAAACACCAATGACTTGTACATATGGTACAGTCATTTTAGACACTTCCAAAACTGTTGCAACAGAGATGGAAATACCATTTTTAAATACATGAATTATGTTCCCATCGTTGTTGCCACAGATTTGGAAGTGCATTTTTCTGTTCTAAAGAAGGGGGGTGTCCCAATACTTTTGTCTATATAGTGTATGTACAAGTCATTGGTGTTTGGTGATGAGTTTTTAGCTCAAGGTCTGCATTTACAGTCACACCAGAGGTGTTAAACTGGGATTAGGACTTGGTTTTATGCAGACCAGTCAAGTTCTTCCACATTGACTGAATCAATAATTTTCTTTTTGAACCTTGCCTTACACACAGAGGCATTGTCATGTTAGAATAGAAAAGGGTCCTGTCCAAACTGTTGCTATAATATTAGAAGCACACAATTTCCTAGAATATCATTATATGCTTTAACATTAAGATTTGTACTCATAGAAATGACTAAATTAGTCAAACCTGTTCATTAGAAGGGGGCGACCCAATACTCTTGGCAATATAGTGTTTATCTGCCAAAATCATTAGTATTATAACAAGTCAATGTGCTTGGACTTCTATTTTTGGTGTGAAAGATTAACCATATATCATATATTTTATGAGATTTATGAGATTAAAGTCAATGTCTTTAGCACTGCTAGTTACAAGAACATTCAACATAACATCAGTTGTGATTTTCAGCATAATTCTTGAGTTATTATTTTGAAACCTAGTACTCTGATAAAATAATGTGTGCGAAATATGTTTCGCTGACTTGGATTGGACCTAGTGACTTGGATTTATCAACTGTTTTTGAGTTACCAATGTTATTTTCAGTCATCCCATGAATGAAAATGTCTTATATTGGAGAAGTCAGTGCGATAAAGTTAGTAGTATTCAAATGGCGACAACCATCAGGCGACCTACTCAGCGAAAAAAAGTGTTTCCGTTTCTTCCCAGCATCACAATTCAGAAGATCCTGTCTGACTTCAACAATGAAGACGAACAGCAACGGCACTCATCTTACCTCTTCCCATTGATGGATGTAACGAATCAGTCTGGATAGTCTAAGAAGTCGCAGTAAACTGAGGATTTTGGTGAAACGCACAATCCGCAACGCTCTGGCCGTCTTGTAAACCTCAGAGTCAATGCCTTGCTCTACGATGAGAAAGATATAATCCACCGGGATGGATGAGACAAAGTCCACCACAAACCATGTCTTCAGGTACTTCTTCTTGATCTTTTCAGGGTCCAGTATTATCTCAGTATTGTCTTCGAAGACTATGCCTGTGCGGAAGTTCAATACCAGGTCCATGAGGAAGAACGTGTCGGACACAACATTGAAGATAATCCAAGGGGTGGTGGTTTCCTCCTTGAAGAAGGTGATGCCCACAGGAATGATAATCAAGTTGCCCACCATAAACATTAGCATTGTGAAATCCCAGTAGAACCTGTGTGGAGAATGAAAGGAATGTGAAGGAATAGGTAGGTGAATTAATTTACAGGATATATGCTTAAATGCATGCACAAAAATGCCACAGAAATGTATAAATTATTTTGTTTTATTTACAGACTATGCTTATATGATGCTAACAATAGGCATTTCAGTGTCTCAAACAAAATGTGTAGCATAAAATATACTGACCATCACAGAACTCAAGGTAAGTGTGCATGAATTAATTATTTAGCTTATTATTATATTAATATGAGGATTGTTTTGTAACTACTCTCATTTTTGTTGCAATATGTCGGTCTACCATGATTTTTAAATGTATTTGGTATAAAAGGCACACCCTTATAATAAAAAAAATGAGATTCAGTCTTCATGCGTTCGTTGAGACAGGGATACTCCCTATAAATAACCCTAGCCTCAACAAACACGCTGCATGCGCACGAGAAGAGAGGCGATATGGGTGTAATAAAACAGCATTTGTTTGATATAGTGCCTGTTGGTTGAGATAAATATTGTGAAATATTGTACCAGTAAATAATAGTTACCTCAACCTATGCAAGGTCATCACAAGGACGTTGAGAAACAGATACATGGAACAAAGCAGGATGATAGCTTATTTTTGAGATCTTGAGAAGGTGAATTAAGGTTTACATACACATTAAGATCTAAGAAGCTTCTCTTAAGGTGTATCTGTGATTTATTGATTATATATGGCGACATGACTGCCGAGCTGTCTGTGGTACTGAAAGCAAAACTTCTGAAGCGATCATAACTGAGCTTTCTCAAGCAAGCAATGCAGCTGTAGCTGCTGTGTTCTAATAATAGTATGAGCTCCATCACATAAAGCTCTCTTCGCATTTAAATGCTGTGCTCAGTTTGTCTTCTCTCTGAAAACAATAATAGATCACCGGCCTGCACTGCAATGTGTGACTGTAAATAAATACGAAGACTAGCTTGAACAAATCCATAATATATTTTCTTTTTTTCATGCATGCACAGAAAAAAGGTGCATGAATGCACATTAACACAATCACCAGCATGCGTAAAAGCATGGATGATGCATTGCAATCTCATAATGATGCTGATCTTTGGGGAAAAAAAGGAATCTTTTATTTTATTAGACAGAGCACTTCGCTTTTATTATATATCTAAAATATTTCATTAAACTTTGAACTGAGTATTTTACATAAGAGAATAATTTCTTATTTCTTTCTTATTCTTATAATAATAATAACTATTATTGACATTATTATGGATCTATTTCAGTAGCAACCTATGTGTGTACCATCAAGAGAGCAAGCACACTTTTGTTTTGTATTTTCATTTGCTTAAATTTGTTTTATAATCATTTATAATCATTAGTCCTTTATATAGTTTCATTAAATGATTTATGTATTTTTTTATGTTTTATACTTTATATTAATTGTTATTTTAAATATTATTTTTTTGGTATTGTTGTTTAATGTTATGATTGTGGGGTTTCAAGGTCATATGATTATTATTATTAATTATTTCATTTTTTATTGTATTCATTATTTATTTTTTTGTTTTTATTAAAATCATTTAATTTAGTAACCTAGTTTTTTATGACACTTGTGATACTGAACAGTACTTTTTAATTATTATTTTATTGCTTTTTGACTGATACTTTTGTTCTCTCATAATGAATGGCTATTACATAAAAAGTTATTGTTTGCATAAAATGAGTTGTTTCCTGTTGAATGCGCAGTGGTGTTAGTACACTGAGTGTTATTCTTTGGAGACCCACCAAATGATGGTGAAAAATACTGGTCAAACCAATTATGGGCCTGTCTTTAATCAAAAGTGCATTAGCTACTGCTTAAATTGAGATAACAATCTTGTATATCAGCCTTTATTGGAAGTTACTTGATATAAAATGAACCTGTTTGTCAGTATATTTGAGGAACACCCTCTTGGCTCCGTGTCCTGGGAGATGATTAAGTACAGACCATAGAGGAGACTATGATTCAAAGTGCTTGCTGGGAGAACAACAAACAAACCATTGAACTATATCATTGAGCTACAGCACGAAACAAGCACTCCACTTTTTAATCACAGCTAAAAATCAGTGATAAAGCTCCATAGGAAGGTTTTATTCCCACAGTTTTTATAGCATTTCATTCCAGATATCCTGAGAGACTGTGAGGGAATCATTTCTGAAATTTGAAGAAAGTATCCTGTCTAAATTTCCCTTTGCAGTTTATCCAGCTTTTGCGCAAAAGGATTTCCATAAATGTTCTGGTAAATTACACACACTTGATGACATGAAACAGCTTTAGTGAAGCTGCTGCTGGTGTAAGTTGGCCATCAATGATTAATCTCAGTTTACTAAAAATCAAATTAATGTGAGATCCTAATCCTTATTACGAATTATAATTAGTATTGTGCATTGTGTGTGTTTGATATTCAGGCCTATGGGTTGTTCCATGGAAAAGGTTCCTTTTGTTTCCCTCATCAGCATACGTGTGAATAATGACTCAAAGCTAATGCCAACCGGTCCTCTGTTGTTACAGTAGTTTTTGTAAAACATCTAGAATGTTAAACTAAATCTAAACATCTAGTTTATTTTTTATAAAATTTAATTTAATTTTTATTGTTTATTTTATTGTATTGTATGTATTTAAATGAAAACTTGTATTTTTGTATTTATCCTCTATTTTCTGTTTATTTATTTTCCTTTAATTAAAATCGATTTTTAAAAAAATTGTCACAAATATCTTGTGCCACCTTGTTTGTTAATCACGTCATCTTAAAATGTACATTTGTCAGCAGGGGAAATCTGAAATAATCAACCCTGTTACTGGGATTTTGTTCAGTAAACATGATTTTTGAACGATGAATATTTGTGAAAAACGAATAAAATATCTCTAAATTCTCCTTTTAATAATTCACATAGTGGTACAAATTAGAGCACAAAGGCTAAACAAACTTTAAAATGTCATCTGTTACTTTTTTTAAAGGTATCATGGATATCAAACTTGTTTGTTAATTTATCTAAAAATGTGTCAGTAGGGGTCGATCTTAAATAGTCAACCCTGTTACCGTGATTGTGTGCAGTAAACAGCTGATTACTGAACACTGAATATTTGTGAATGAAAAAAAAACTCAGCATTAATGTCTCTTCATAATAAACACCTTGTAAAAGTGTTAAGACCTTCGCTAAATGGCAAAACAAATTTTAGTCAGTTACTTGATATGTGATTTTAATGCAATTTACTTTGTCTAACAAAATGCAATGCATTTTACAATAAAGTCGTTTTTTTGTTTGTTTTTACCAGAAAAGGCACTCATTTTTATTGTATTCAAACATGAGCATTTGCAACCAGGTATTGAGTCTCCACTGGTGTCACTCCATCATGCCTACCTGAAGTCACTGTACGGATGAATAATCCAATTGCCAGCGGATTTGACTCGTTCCTGTTCCTTCTCCACAGCCTTTTGACTCCCAAACATACGCAGTGAGAATTTGTTGACCCCGGGCTGTAGCATGGAGCTAAACTGCCTCTGCATGTAAGTTTGATTGTCCCTGGCTTCCGCATCATCTGCCGTGATCTGGCCATCCTCAGACTTGGGAAAGCTGACAGAATTGCCCGGCTGCTGCTGCTGGTTCGAGGTCGGTCCATGGGCCGGTGGAGCGCTGGAGAAGGGAACTCTGGAGTCCTTCTTCTCAGCGGGAGGAGCAGCAGGAGTGACCGAGCTGTCCATGCTGGAGGTGCTGGAGTGACATGCAGATGCTGGGAAGCCTCCACCTGTCTGCTTCTCCTGCTTGGAGAGGGTTGAGGACAAGCTCTCGTCTCTTCGGCAGTCTCCGTTGATTACGCATCTCATTCCGGTGCCATCCTCGCCGTCAAACCCGCTCCTGTCTCTGGAAACATCTCCGTGGCAGAGGAGCGCGGTGGATTCCGTGCTGCGTCCACAGGAGACGGAGGCGAAGTCCTTGTTCTTGGAGATCCTGCTCGCCGCTGCCGTTGCTCCCCCTCCTGGCGTATTCTTCATCTTGGATGAAGAGTCAAGGATGTCGCCCCTGCGAGTCTCTTTGTGGTCTTCATCGCCGTCCTCCGCTTCGTCCATGACAGCGTTGCTTTGAGATGAATCCTGACGCAGCCAGATTGTGAAAGCGCAGACTTGGGCAGGTGCCTACAGTCCTTTACTCCGCGTCCCAATGTCACCAGACAACACCACCATTCGCGTTGCTATGGCTGCACTCGTTCACTCCCTTACCTGGTAGCCCACTGAACCATCACAATCACTGTGTTCAGATAATGAATGGAGTCAGGAATTAAACTATGTCAAGGATAAATGAGTGGAAAATAGGCCGAGATGCGCTATATTATGCGAGTATTGGTGTTAAATATGCAAATGTAGGTTAGTGGTGTGTAATAGTATGTTTGATGATTCATTATCCAGCTGCACATTTCTTAACTTGGTGATATTGTAAATAAGGATACCTGAAATGAACGAATGAAACGAAAAAAATCTAATTTGACAGTCTTTGTTTAGGCTAGGTAGGCCTACATGCTGGCTTCATGCAAATTTGAAAACGTCTTGAAAATAAAATAAAATATTTGATGCCTAAAATATCAGGTTTGTGACCGTAATTTCTAAACATGGTCTACTTTTTAAAGTAAAATATCAGTTTGAATCATGAATATCATGTTCTTATATGCCTAGCCTATTCCAGTTGATTTTAACAAAAAAAAGTGTCATTTAAAAGTAATTTTAACTTTAAGATCGTACACATTCATAAGGGTCATAATTTAGGCTATCATTTTGTCAAATGACAAATTATTGGTTACACACCATTTTTTTCAAGTTTTCAATAAGTTTTCCAAAAAGTTTTTTCTTCATAAACTACATATTTAAGGAAAGTACTCTAATATATTTTTACACAAGGATTTCAGTCTTTTGAGATTTTTTGTCCATCTTATTTTTAATGGGTGCGGCCATTTTTAACTTCAATGTGCGGAGCTTCCGGTGTCATTTGTTTCCAGTTATTTTCCCCGGTACAAAAACAGTCCGTTATACTGTTTTAAAGGCTATCGCAAACTGATATTCATTATCACAATCATAAAAGCACTGGTTTGTAGCGCAAGTTCTTTAGTTATAGCTAATGAAGCGGAAGTCTCGCCCATTCAAAGAAAATAGCTTACTTCCACATTACTAATAAAATAAGGGACAAGGTGGATAGTTATGGTAGGCCTATCACCTAGATATTCTGATAATAGGCCACGCACAAAAAAACATTTCTAATTCAAAATGTGAAAATACGTTAATCATAGCCTAAAGGTGATTTAAAATCTTTTAAGGATTTTTATTTTATTTTGTAGATTTATAGATATCAAAATGCATTGCTCTTTATGTGGAATCACCCCTAAGATGTCAGAGTCATTTATCCAATTAGAAAATAATCACATGGACAAAATTGTGAGTAGTAGTAATACTACAGTTGACTATTTTGAAAGCCCATAAAGGTTTAAATGATATGCTTTATATTCTGGAGTGTCTCCTCGTTTCCAATGTAATAACGCTGATGTTTGTCAAGTAGAGCCGCTCCCTACAGCTAAACCGAATAAATGAATAACTGTCGCCCCCTTATGGTGGCTCAAAGAACAAGCCAATATAGGCATCTTCCTTACCTCGCCAAATGGTTTATTTGGTTGAACACACCAAGCAATATTCAAAAGACAAAGTTAAAATCAAATAAGTTTATTTAGATTGTGCAAGTCAGTACAGTTGACAGTGTATTAGATTTCCTATGAAGCTAAGGCAAAATAATTTATACACTTCTAACAAGGTTTTAAATTTTACGCATCTCAACTTGGAAATGGCACACATCCAGACACTATACTTCACAATGCATTACAATGCAAGTATGACGGTCTATAGTTGAGTATCATTTAAGCAAAAGCCTTCACAAAAACCCCACCTTCACTGACTTTACCTAAATATTTATAACCATATCACTGTCCTCCATGTTAGAATTTGGGAAACAATTATAATGGATTATGCAAACAGTAAATTACACACTGTACTAGCACTTGGTCCTTAAGGGTTAGGCAGGAGGAATCCTAAAAGTCAACATTAGAAACTACATTATCAACCTTAAAATAAGCTTGTTTGACATTATTAAACTAAAAATTGTTAGCCTGACATAAGTGGCATTTGACCATCCACATGGAATAGAGCACTTTGTGCAGCGACGACACGAGTACTGCACAAAAAAGTTGTTAATTTAAATTATTTTGATAATTAAAACTAGCATGTACAATAAAGTGGCTAAACATTAAGGCTTACAGAAAGGAAAACGACTGCTGTCATAGAAACTTGATTCAGCAATCTATTTGTATACACTGATCATGGTTAAATTCTCATGCGGCTGAACAGTGATACAATTACACTCGGTAGATGTTTGGGAAAGTTACGGTGCACACACTCGTGAGGAACCGTGACAGAAACCAGGAAGACGAAAAAAAAAAATCCTTCCCATATTTAGAGATTCACCAAACACAAACTTCTACAGCAAGAATACAATCATGCAGTTCCCCCCCCCCTCCCCCCAAAAAACATATTAAAAACGTCAGCTGGCAGCACAACATGGACAGGAATAAAAGTAAAAGGAGACCAATTATCTCAAGACGTTAACACTCAAGCAGAAGGTTAAGAACTTGCAGGGTGCACTATAATGTGCTACTCAGCAACTCAATTCTCCATATATCTTCAACAGTAGTCATCAGGACACCTGAAAGAAATGAAAAGAAAAAACTCAGCTTGATGTGGTTTAAATAAATATATTGTTTATATTACACTTGAAGAGAAAAAACAACAACAAAAAAGTTAAATGTTAAATTATCAAATATTTCATTGCTGTTTATTAAATGCATAAAATGATTTAATAGAATTACATAAATCAACTTTTTCTACAGTTTATATTATACAAGTCCACAGTATAAAAGACACATTAAAAATAAATAGTAGTTATAGTAATTAATATCGAACAACATGTATATTATTATTCCTTTTATTATATTTAATGCACATGTTTTTATATTCTATTATACAAAATAAACTAATTGCTTCTACTTTTTTTAAAGTTATAAACTACAATAAAAACATTTAGATAAATTGTATAGAATTATAAGCTGTAATATTAATTGTTTCTATTTATTTTTAAAAACATTTAAATGATCAAATATATCATTACTGTTTATATTAAATGCATAAAATAATTTTAATAGAATTAAATATTTTTTTACTACAGTTTATTATACAAGTCTACAATACAAAAGATACACATTAAAAATAAACAGTTGTAATAGTAATTAATACTAATAATATAAAGTGTATAAAATATAGAACATTAATGTTCCATAACAGGTTTCATAAATTAAATATTAAAAAAATCTCCAATTTGAAAATACTACTTAGAAGAATATTTCACCTTTTCTCCTTTCTCAGTTGGAGTTCCTTTGCCGGACATTTTTGTCTTTGTGGTTTGTAGCGGCGTTGCTCTTCCTGAAAAACACAGTGGCACGTCAGTTCCCTCTTTGATGTGCATATGAATTTCCTGAGCTAGAAGCACATCTAGGGCTACGGTCTAGACTTCAACATGGCCTTGAAGTTCCTTTGAGAAAAACTACACAAATCACTTCTGCACTTCAACAATATCTCAGCACAAATAATACAAAACACTTACAGTGGTGCAGATCCTGAGTCATCATCTATAAGTAGGAACACATGAAAATAAAAGAAAAATAGTTAAACACTCATTTTGACAAATGTACAACACTACAGTCTATTTGAACTGTTACAGTAGCTTGTCTAAAATCTAGTGTGACAGCCTCAAGACAGTGAGCACCGCAAGTTTAAAAGCAGAGCACCTAATGAGTAATGTGATTTGGGGACTGGAAAACCTTGATACTCTTAATTCAGTTATTTCTACTGCTAAATCTGTACACCTCAACTAAAACACAGCTATCAATGTTTTCACAACACTACTAATAATGATTCATGCAGAATAATGCATTTACATTAACCATGCAGTCTGATGTTGGATTGAAAGGATATGTTTAGTGGTTTTCAACCCAAGAGCAAACGTTTCCAATCAAATATTTGTTTGTAGCACAACCTCACCTACAGATGTAGTAGAGAGAAAAACATTGTTCCTTTTCTGCATCAATCATGATGAAGGCTCTCAAACAGCATTATATCACATTTGTTAACTCCTGCACTGGACTTCTGAAGTCAGCACATCACCCAGAAACCTTCCTACTGAAAAGAAACCGCTGAAAAATGTCCTGCCTCTGGCACATACAGTATGTAGAAAAGTCTATGGATATGACAACGGCTGTATGGAAATGAAAATAACACCTAATCACAACAAAAAAGACAAATGACTTTGAAAAATGTTTAACAAATCAAATACTAAAATTATTATTATTATTATTGTGTTTTATATGAAATATTTACGCAACTTATTTTGTGGAACTTAAATCACTATAAAATGTCTGTGTAAAGTCCAAATAAAAAGCCATTATTATATACAGATTTATAACACGTAAAAATAAATAATAATAATAATAATAATAATAATGTAATTCAAACCACAACAGAACTACATGTATTTACAAAATATTTAGAATTAAATAAAATGTATAACAGATATTCTTCATTATTGTTGTTATATATATACACACAACAATCCCCAAAAATAGCATGTATTAATCACTATAAATATTTTAGAAAGATAAAGTAAATAGCATATAATTACAAACATTTATAATATGTAAAATAAAAATGCATTTTGAAGGGTGTTTGAAGTCACTATATGCCGTTTAAAACAATAAAATACTAAAGTAAATCGTTTATATTAATTTATAATGTTAATAAAGCATTTTAGTGGTGATTTGAAATCACTAAACAAAGATACTAGATTTACAGTAAGAAAATGTATAATTTGTTTAAACATGCTTTTTTGAGGGGGGTTGGAGTCACAAAAGTATAATTTCTAATATATGTATCTATATATAGATGTATATATTATTATTTAAAAATATATATTAAGATATTTTTAAAAGATTTTACTGGCAAGGTTCTGCTTCAGACAGACACAATCAGAAAGTAAGATAAGATGTAAATAAGATGCGAGTTGACACCCAACAAACATATACTTTAAAAAAACAAAGCTGAATCTGAGTTTGAAAGACTTTTGCTTAAGTTTTCATGCAGAGAGCATGTCCAAACACACTCAGAAAGACGAAAACTGTCTAAGTAATAAAGTTGGGATTATATATTTTGCCACCCTTTGTGCCATAAGGGTGCTGCCTCTCAGAGACGTAGAGGAAGCCACTACTATAATCTAGGGCTGAAGAACATCATGCAATGAGAAGATGCAGAGCATGCAAGGCAGTATAAACATAATCCGTCTGAAATGTCATCTTAGTTATTATGCATAATACACCTTGCCATTTAAAACCCATTCTGAACTGCAATATGTCAGACTCGGCTAACGCTTTCACTGGCTACGGGAAAACCAAGAAAAGTTGCTTTTCTTGAACCCAAGTCTGACAAATCTGGTTCGTTTTATCTTCTTTTTAAGACAAACCGCCAGTGAAAGAGTTGTACTTCTCAGCCAATCAGGGAGAGCATTCAAACTCCCAAAACCACCCGTTTAAGCAAATCCACTTCAGTCTGACATGCAGTTTTGAGCACTTACCACAACGTAAAAGCAGCAGCGAACAGAGAAATAAACAACGTAAATAATAAAAATAGACTCCGCTAAGGAACAGCCACAAACTTCAGCCAAATAAAATAAACGTACAAAATCAAACTGAAATAGGATCTTGCACCATTACGAATTCATAAACAAAAATGTAAAATTACATCCACTCATTCATTTGTACATTCACGAAAATGGAAACATCATTACAACGGCAACAACTAGCATCACATACCGTCATTGATCTCGTCTGGCTTTCTCCTCTTCTCGTAGATGAAGATGATGGTGATGAGAATAATGACTTCAGCAACAATGCCGAGGAATGGCCAAAGGGCGGCCAGTTGGCTACGCACACGCAGCTGAATCTTATCGCTAGCTGATCCTATTTCATTGGTGCCCTGGCACTGGTACATGCCCATGTCCTTGTTGATATCCAGATCTTTCACGTACAGCGTGGTCTTGTTGGGGGTGTTCTTGATCTCATACTTGTCAATAGTGCCATTGACAATGGGCTCCTGTGTGTTGACAATGCAAAACTGTTAGTAAGTTATTAAGGCTGATGATACACAAGGCAACTTTTTGAGCAATGTTGCCAGGCAACTTCTGGCAACGGACAACCAGGTGAGAGACAGGGCCCATGAACAATCTAAAATATCCAGATAGAAATGTGTTGCCCATTCTCAATGGGAAAGTGCTCAAGCAAAATTGCTCAAAGTTTCCCTGTGTATCATCAGCCTAAGGCTGCAGGATTTAGTTTAAAAAGAAATAAAAAAAACAAAATCAATATCACATTGTGATCATCTTGATAAATATGGTGATTTGAAGAGCAACAAAACATAACACTATTAATATTATATTCTATTAACATTATATAATACTACTATAACAACCAAATAATACTAATAGTTACATTGTAACAATTATATTAATAGAAGTGCTATAATAATAATAATAATAATAATAATAATAATAATAATAGGTTGACTGTTATTGTAATTTTATTGATACAACTAGTACAACAATTATTTATTAAATAATTTAATAATGATTAAAAATAAGCAACAATGTACAGAATATAAATACAATAATTCTAAAAACTACTAGCGCACAATAGTTACTATTATCAATCATCAAAACAATTATTAAATATATGATTATTAAATAATGAATTAAATAATTAAATAATAAATACTGTATACAAAATAAATTATATAATAATAATTATAATAATAATAATAATAATAATAATAATAATAAGGATATTTTATGTAATGTAGTCCGACAATAGGTTGAATAACAATAATTATATTATTGTACTTACTACCACTGTAACAGTTAAATTAATAACTAATTTTATTAGTAGTAGTAGTAAACAAGTTGAATAAATTGTAGCAATTCTATTAATACAATAGAAGTACTATAATTCTAAATTATTAGAATATATAAATGTCAGATATTTTACGTAATAGTACTTGACAATAGGCTGAATAACAGTAATTATGTTAATGTAATTACTACCACTAAAACAGTTAAATTAACAATAATTACTTTAGTAGTAGTAAACAGAATTGTTATAATATATTCAACTATGTTTAAAAAATATATTAATACAACAATGATAATTATGAATTATTAAGTTGTCACAACAGGTTGAATATAATATTGTAGGGCTGCACGATTATGACAAAAATCATAATTGTCGATTATTCCCTTGAGATTGTAATTGCGGTTATTAATAACGATTATTTTGAACAGATTTATGCCATTGTTTGAAGCTGCATACCATATTTTTATATAAAATATATATTTTAAAAAAGGCTGAAAACACTCTTCCTGAACTTTTATTGCTTTTCTATAGCATTGAACCTCAAATGTCAACTATACATTGGTTTGGTTTCTTTAAACAAAAAAAAGGTAAAATTATGCATAGTATAATGTTATACTAAAAGAAAAAGAAAAAATGGTCTAAAAAGCTATACATTTCATTTACAATTAATCAAACGAAATTTCAAATTAAAGTAACATTTTACAGTATAATTTATATTATCAGGGCTCCTGCTCTCTAACTAACATTAGAGAGCAGTGGCACCAGCAGCTGATTTGGTAGCACCGAACATGTAATATTACAAGTTTTGTCTGTTAGAAATGCACATTAGAACAGGAGCTTGAGTTCAGAGTAGCAGGAGCTTGAGTTGGGATGCAGATGTACATTTGACAGTACCATTGTGAAAACTGTAACAGCCTCATCTTTTATACATAACCAAAAGTACAGCACCTCATTACCATGGTAAAAAAGTAGCCTAACTATATGGTTTCTATGGTGTTTGCATTGAAAAACAGTAACCTAAAGACTTTGTCAATTACAAATCCACATCAACTGATAGAATAATTAACAAAATGTAATTATATTCCATTACTCCTTTAACATATTTAGTATATTAATAATATAATTATACTCAATATGAATATCCTACTTTTCTGCCACCATACCATTGTTACCGTTAGTGTTACTACAGTAAAACTATGGTAAATGTGGGTGATTTGTGGATTGAAACGTCTTCTAACTGGATCGTTGTTGCACTGTTTCGGCATCAGTGTTGATGAGAATAACAGCTCTGATTTATTTGGCTTTAGTTTAAATTAAAGAGACGTGATTTGTACTGGAGAACTCTGCGCTGAACTCGAGTGCTTCTTACTGGATATCACAGTGTTGTTTAGCGCGTGATTGCGACTGGTCACTGTAATAGATGCATACGCTCTAAGCTCGCGCTGCGCTGTTTTCTTTTGAGGCACGCGGATTAAAGGTCAATGTGGCGCGCAGTTCAAACGAGTTCCACCATTTTGTTCCGCTTTTGACACGTTTGGCGTTTAACCTATCTATCATGCACAACAGAGTGACAACGACTATCAGTTAGACAAAATATCTTTTATCCAGTGTGTTTGAGTTTGTTAAACCACGCTGCAAACACCTCTTAAGCACACAGAATAATGCAAGTGGGCATTTTTAATTGTTTATTTTTTATTTTTTAATCGCGGCTTTGAACGATTATGTAATCGTGGCATCCATAATCGTAATTGTGCAGCCCTATAATATTGTAATAATTCTATTAACATAACTACTAGCATGTGTCATTAATTTTATTAAGTATTGTACTATTACACAACCATAACAATTGTAAATGTCAATTTCTCCACTGCATCAGTGGAAAGGCTTGAAAGCTTCAAGTTGATCTTTTAGTTTTGCGTTTTTGAACTACAAACGTCTTGTCATGCAATAAACGGATAGACGCTACAGCTAGGTTAATAAATGGTCATAATGCCAAGTGTCATTTAACACACCTTTGCAACCTTATCCAACCTTCAAATCGCATGGCCAGGTACCAATCTCATGTTTTTACAACAAACTTTAATTACCTGTTTACTTTCATCTTCACTGAGCTTATACCAACTCCAGTCAGTAGGCAGGGGGTATCCATGGCTCACACATATTAGGACAGCCTTGTCTTTCTCATTAGCATTTTCAGAGTGTTTGTAGGCCACTACATGTGGGAGAACTAACAGGAAGAGTATAATTATGGGTGATGAGCACAATATATCTAAAAAAAAAATCACGTAATGCATGATGGATAACAGACGCAATAATCTGTCAGTCAAACTTCCTTACCTTTAACTTCAATGGTCGCATTAACCTCAGGTTCTGTTTGGAAGACACATGCATATAGTCCAGCAGAGTGGTAATCAATCTTTTTAATTCTGCCACAGAAAGTAAAACAAGCAATGAGACCCACAAATAAAAAACATAAAATAACATTTCAGATTTTACAGTTTTATATGCCAATTGAGATCCCTCAATATAACAACAGCACCGTAGCAATAAAGGTGGAGGGGAGGACAATACAAGTAAAGGAAATATCAAATATAAAAGTAAACCGCTTTTTCCAGTATGCCGCTCAGGCATCCCCATGGATATTTTTCCGACCCAGCAGTTCTAATGGGAATTAGGGTCAGTGAACGTGGAGTGCCAGAGGCTCTTAATCTTACTGCTGCTAACAATCCCATCTCATAAAACTGAGAAGCTGCATTATACTTAATGGACCTGTAAACACTAAATCTGAGAAACTTATACTGAAATTAGAGCGCTATATTTCATTCTTCTTTAGTGATACAATCATTTACATAAGGTTGAGGAACATACTCATGTTCAATGAAAGCTTTGTCAGTGGTTGACTCTGTTTTGTCAATGGTCTTGCCATTATGGGTCCAATAGTAGCCTTTGATGGGAGAAGAAGGGTTGGTAAGGTTGCAGCTGAGTGTTGCAGAGGTCTGGTTCTGGTCGTTCACCATCTCTGGTTTGGTCGTGATGGCTGCATCTGCCGAGGCATAAAAGTAGCAAAAGTTACACAAACATCAACTTTCATAACATTATGACTCTTTAACAGGAGAAAAAAAAAAAAAATAAAAAGTGCTCACTGCTGAAAATGACACTACCAACCTCTGGGTTTGATGTGGCACTGTAAAATAAATGACTTTTTTGGACACATGATGGAACGGATCAGAACATTGCTGTCCAGATGTTCACCACAATGTGTGCTGTAAGGCACATTGTGCTCTATCAAAGGAGAAGTGAAGGTACATTTGGGCTACTGGGAAACAAAATGGGAAGAGGGAACGAAATTCAACCAACCAGCAACTGGTTTGGAGACCATGAGCTTATGAAAACCTATTGTGGAAAAGAACTAGTTGTTCTCTAAGACCACCAGAAGGGTTAAGTCACACATCTAAAAGAGCTTTTTAGATGTTTACTGAAAGCAAGCCATGTTAATGAGACATAATCAGAGCCCTTTTTCAGAAATGAAGGCCAATTAGTGCATTTAACACCTTCTAACCAGCAGTAACGTTAACCAATCAATGCCATTTCTTTAAAAGGTTCAACTTCATCAAGCTCTAGACAGTGATATGCTCAGAAGGCATCAGATTACTATGAAAGAACAGACAGTGCTAAAGTAGTCATGTGACCTGGTCTCTGGTCGAAGAAAAAAAATAAAATAAAAAAGGAAGGCAGAGGGCAAGGCAAGGGAGAGTCTGAATCTACGGGACTTCCTCCTCTACGCTAGTGGAGACGTTGCGATACCACACAACGTAACTCACGTTCAAACACTATAACGTTCGCTTGCGAGCGAATCCACTTGACTTTGGGTGGGGTCCTGAGGTCATTGCGGTCGGGGTCGTTTGACGCACGGCACTCGTAAACACCCGTGTCGTTGAGTGTTAGCTTGGTGAGGATGAGCGTGCTGGTGGCGTGGTTGATATAGGTGGCATTGATGCGTACGCGATCCTCTCTCGCGCCGTCAAACAGCTGAGTGACCGTTTCAATCGGCTCTTCACCCTCAATGAACCACCACTGAACTTCGGGGATGGGGTTCCCTATGACCTCGCAATCCAGCTTGGCACTGTCTTCTAGGAGTTTCATCTGAGACAAGGGCGATTTTATGAAGCCCGCTGGACATTTGATGAGTGATTTGGGTTTAGGGTGGACAGTTCATTGAGATGATATGAATAATGATTAGCAGACAGGCAGGCAAAGAAGAAATGAAACCGCAGAAGAGAAAAGAAAAAGAGAGAAACGTTAGAATGGAGAAAAAAGGTGGCATACACAAGAAACAAACTGGATTGAGTAGTGGTCGAACGATATCGCCAAGGCCGATATTTGGCATTTTTCCAATATTGGCATCAGCCAATAAGTTTTTCCTGTTTGGCCGATGCGGAACTTTTATTTTGACGGCACTGAGAATGGCAGCGCCTGAGCACATACCGCTCACATTCTCCCTCTTGTTAGCTGTCGTCGTTCAGTTCTGTCTAATACGGATAGAAATCTGTCTAAAAATCAGATAGAACGGTTAAACAAAGGAATTAAAAATGTTTACAAAAAAAAGTATTATAAAGGATTGCTTTTATATTATTAGTAATAGAAAAGCAAACATACTTTCTCGTTTGCCGTCAGCATTCAGCAAATACGCATTTATATCATTTAAACAAATCTTTGAATGTCTAATGAACATTTAACTTCACAAACCTTGCAAACTTAGTCGAATCTAGCTGAGATCTTGTGAAGTGTGCATTTGTATCCTGTATGATCGCGTGTTCTCTGTGTGACGGTCGGTCCGTGTGAATTGAATGCGAACAGGAAGGGAGTTCATCTTCACTGGAGACGCGCGATCGACAAACTTTAAACTCATGACTTCAAACTATGCTGCGCTTCATGCATTTGCCCACTGTCATATTTATGTCATTTTCACTGTGTGTTGTATATAAAATGACTGTTACCTTGGCTTTATTTGAAAAAATATGATTCCCAATGCACAAACTTCGCAGATTACCGAGTGCCATGTTGGTTACAATGTTTACATTTTATTAAATATTTATTTATTTGTGAAATATACATTGTCATCTAAAGTATGTTTATTTTACACATTTATTTTTTAACCCATTTTCAAATGATTTAAAATTTCTTAAATATTAAAACAAATTAAATTATATCGGCTTTATATCGGCAACCCTGCTTTCCAACATATCGACATAGGCTGTCAAAAAACCAATATCGGTCGACCACTAATTTTGAGCATCATGATGCAAGACTTCAATGCTTCATGACAACCAAAACCCAACTGAAGAACATTAGAAGCAAGCATTTTAAAAAGACAATGAGTTGAAGCATGCATTAAAACCAAAGGTTAGCATATCAAGAAATGCAATGAAAAATGAAATTGAACATTCACTTGAAATAAAGGGATGACTGTAATGGTGATGAAGCTTAAAGTGGTAGTTCACTAAAAACAGGAAATTATGTCATTTACTCACCATCATGTCGTGCCAAACCTGTATGCGTTTTTTTTCCCGACTGGAACATAAAAATATATATATATATATATATATATATATATATATATATAAAATATCATAAAGCAACTAGTTATTGCATCATTTCGCCACCGACATTTCAATTCGAGATTCAAAAACACTTTCAGAATATCATGCTTTTGATTTACCACCAGAAGAAAGTCATACAGGTTTGGAACCACATAGAAGGACTTTCATTTTTGAGCAAACTATCCCTGGCTTAGTTAAAACTTGTCATTTAAGATTATGAATTAACACAATTGACATGAATCTGAGTAAATGAACCTATGCAAAACCACCATTTCTGAAGCCATTCGTAGTACGACTGGATGAGAGCATGATTCTCCAGAGAACTAAACAAGGATGCTGCACCGTGTCAATAATCCCCCATGGAGAATTTCTAGCAGAGTGAATCCTTCTGATCACGCTTAGAACAATACACACACCCCATGAACGAACATGGAAGTACGTGCATATAGCGGCTATGAACTTACACAAATGCTCCAGCGATTAAAAGGCTACATCAACAGTGTGACGCAAAAGGAACAAACACTCGATGGTGAAGTGAGTTCAGTAAAAGTGTACTATTAATCTCCTTATGAAGCATGATGCTAATGTTAGCTCTAATGCACCTGCATCCAATTCTTCTTCATAATGCATTTTGTCATAATACTTCACGTAAGGTGCAAGAAAATGTTTTGTTGTATTTATTTAGAAATATTTTTGATAATAGTTGGGTAAATGTATACATTGAAGCGATGTGGCTTGGTAAACGTTTTATTGCCAGTATAAAGGCTGATAATGGCTGAATAAAAACCTCATACCTGGCGGAAGTTGAAAGGTTATGTTTCCGTTTGTCATGCATTTCTTTATTTCAACACATTTACAGGTAAATCCTAGTATTTTAAATTTGTGATTAATCATGGTCCAACTGTTTAACGCGATGATTGACAGCACTGTATGGCCAGGTTTCACAGACAGGGCTTAGACTAAGCCAGGATTAGAATAGTTCAATTAAGGTGCTTAGATGGTGTGCATCTTGAGACAAAACAAAGGCACTGATATATTTTAAGATCAGTCAATGCGAGTTCCTTTCAGTTGAACAGTTACAGTCTAGGACAGGCTTAAGCCTTGTCTGTGAAACTATATGCATTTAAAATATAGTGCATTTAATACACCAACTTTTAGCCTCACTCATACCTCACTTGTTTCATTAATGGATGAATCAGTGTTTTTGAACTCTCGAATGAATGATTCAATAAATAGATTTTTTAACAGTCACTTGTCGCCACCTTGGCGAAATGATGCAATCGACACAAACGTTATTTGAAGCGCCAGTTGCTTTCAAAAGATGAGTGGCTCTATTTGATCGCTACCATAGACATCAGTTTGTAGCGAACTATAAACTTTTATCCCAGTATTTCTATGAATGACAAGACAGAAATAATACTCCACCTAAACATGTTAACATGGATCAGCAGCAGTGCAGATTTGAATGTTCCGGTATGATTTTTTCAAAGTTTTAATAGACACGGGCGAATCGTTGTCATTCAGAAATTAGATCGTGTGGCATTTGAATCACGCGATCTTTTAACGATTAATCGTGCAGCTCTACCACAGAGGACTTTCATAGAAGTCATAAGATTATTAAACACAATTGACATGAACTGAGTAAATTAACCTAAAAACCACCATTTCTGGAGCCATTCGTGTAGACTTGGAGCATGTTCTCCAGAGAAAAACAAGGATGTACCGTGCTAATCCCCCATGGAGAATTTCAGCAAAATATCACCTTAGAACAATTGAACGACATGGAAGTACGTGCATAGAACAACAACCCTTCACATCAATGACAAGAACACTTTGAGATCAGCCCCATACCTGTTGTTACACATGTTTTCAGTGTTTTTGGTTTTGAAACAAGAGTAAGGTACTGCTCCCTTTTTGTCCGCTGCTGAGGGAGGAATGTTTTAGTGTTAGCCAGGGAGGGGTAAATATGGTAGATGTCCACAATCCACATTACAGTCAGAGCAATGAAACTCCACACATGCCTTAGGCCTGAAATAACATGTGCCCTTTAAAAGCAGAACAGGCTTCATTCATTTGACCATCAAGAAAGGTCACCTCCAACATTCACTAAGTGGACCACAAATTCAAAACTACACACATAAACAAGCTCTAGAAGGAATTTAAGCATATATTTGTATATAAGCGTTTAGATTTAATGTTACCATAAGGCAGACGTATTAACCCAATATTTCAAGCCTAAATTATAAATAACTCCAAACAGGGAGAACAGTAAATCACTCGGTCCAAAATCTGCCACTTCTATATTTGACTTAACCTGTTCTAGTAAACAAGTCAATAAGTTCACCTTCTCACAAGCTGACATGTGGATTAATTGGCAGAAGAAATACTGACCTAAGGTCGACTGTTTCAACATTACATTTTCTTGGCTCAATCTCATGATTGAATGCCGATAAACCGTTCTCTATAAAAGGCATTAATCTACATTGCAAGTCATAACTGTTTAACCACAAGGCTTTTATGAATGTTACTCTAAATGTACATGGGACATTCAGCTTGCTAAAACACTGCATAAAATAAATAAGTTTCAATTTAGGCACCATGTGCCCAGATTCAACTCAATCTCTCATCAAAATAGACAGAACATTTTGCCTTAGTTTGGTTTGTCTTTTTTTTTTTTTACCTCCATTTCATCACGATGAAAGTAGTGACATTTTCTAATGCATTACGTATATCCAAATGTAACAGTTTATAAAAAATAAAAAAAAATTAAGATGGGGTCTTAGTTCTATTCATCGGTTGTTGATTGGATTTTTAAGTATGGTGTTGCACTTAAAAAAAAAAAATCAATGCAATCGATTGTGGACAGATGGGATTTAAAGAGACTAAAATGATTCACAATGTCTGACATGTCACAGAGTATCTGTTTAATTATTTATTTTTTTCCACTGGAAGTTAAGACATTTAGATTTAACTTTACGAGGTCAAAAAAAAAAAAAATACATTGATGAGTCACAATAACTCACAATATTTATTTCAGACCGATTTTTAGACTAGTCAACTAGTGGTTCTGGCAACCCAGTGACAAGTTTTGACAGAATATAGTTTTGCATATCCCTACAGCTTAGTGAGAACAATTACAAAGTTGAAGGACAGGACTATCCTCACCAACCAAGCCGGGTGCATGCTGACAAATACCCTTTTTAAGTACAAAATGGCTGCCAGCAGCACACAAAGCAAAAAAGATAATCACAAACAAAATCTTCTCACGCCTATTCACCTGCAAACGATAAATACCTGCCCATTTGCTCTAACCCAATTTATTGAGCAAAGCACAACTGAGCTGAACTGAAGATTGAGTACTCGGGGGAAAATCTCATTTTAATTCTGATCTGGAGATGCTACAATTTCCGCCATCCAGCAACGCGGCCTGACGTTCAACCGTAGCATTATGTACTTTGTGGCAACTCAAGAACAGCATGAGTAAACTTGTTGCACAGATTGTTCCGTTTTGAGGGAGTATCAATGCTTACGTGCAGAAAAGCACCTCCTAGGGTGTTTAGTGCTCTATTTCTAACTGAGAGCATGAAGCTGATTAGGTTTGGATTTACCGACCCTGCTATTCATCAGCTGATGGGGGACTAAAATTATGATGGTGCCAGACCATAATGCAAAATCAGTTTCATTACTCTGCCATTTTCATTCATCATGCAAACCAACTGATTTATCTAAAAGGGTGGAAAGTATATTTAAACACAAATTTCGCAGTACGTGATTGACATTTCCAACTAAACTGCTAACTTTCATTACCGTAAGTAAGCAATGGTTGATCACCTACAAGATCATTCGGTTTGTGTGGATTCCTGTGCCATTTCCAGTGATGAAAAATTATAATGAGCTTAAGCTAAGCCTTTTACTGAAAAGGGATAGACTAAAAGATGAAAATTGCTGCCCTACTGCCTCCTCCTTCATGATTGGACAAACATGTTTTGCCCGCCTCAGTTTACATTTTATGATTACAGGCTACTCTCAACTGATGTTGTACTAGACTTGAAAGCAAGCCTCTAGAAAACTAGTCTGCACCGGTTGTCATGGCTGCCTGCTGCTTACCAAGACATCATTCACTGGAGTAACTGAGCTGCCAGGGAAGAGGACAAGCATTAATATTTTAACTAGCAAAGTTAAGTTGAATCCTTCCTGTAATAATTAAAGGTCAACTAAGAAGCATGATCCTCTGAGAGAAGAAATCCAATTTTGGGAAATGTGTAACTTGGGTTACAACACTGGGATTAAAGGTTCTTGTACAAGAAAAAACAGCAAATCCACATGGTGGGTTTTGTGCGGTTTGTACTTTACCTTTTAACACCATGATAATCATTTACGTCGCTAACATTTTTATTTATTTTTTTAGATAATACTATATAAACTCTTATTTTTGGTTACATATTTCCTACGTGTTGGGATTTAAGACTTGAAGAGCTTTAATGAGTAAAAACTATTCAGCTGTTGCTATATAGCTCCATGCATGACTTGTTTCCCCGTGGGCTCGTGCGAGATAGTTTGCCGACGATTTAAACGGCCTTTAAACATTTCAAGCCATTTAAAACGTTCATATTCAATGTATTTTATTTTATTGTACGGTAAATACAGTCTAGCTGTCGTCTAGGTCGTGTTTGTGTCAACAGACGGCCTGTGAAAAACGAGCTCGTGAGCTAACGTTACATGATCAACAGAAAAACGAGACGCCTTACCTGTCAGAGCCTCGGCTTGGAACCAACCGATACAAACGGCGAGAATTACGCCAAACAGCTTCCTTCTCATGGTTAAATGTTTTTAAATACGTAACAGTGTAAATATCGGGCCTGGTCCCAGAGGCAAAGACGGTTTGGAGTGAAGCCTCGTCGTCCTTTACTTGTTCCGAGCTCACACGAGAACGCGCACGTATACAGGCTCGAGGACCTGCGTCATCACGTCCTGTCGTCAACGTCTCGTGTGCATTAAATTATTTCGACATGTTTAGGTTTTCAGAAATTTTATTACAAAGCATGAGTAAGTTATATTGTTCAATGTGCCTCTAAAGTTGAGTAGAATGAAACACAGTTGCGGGATTTTGGGTTTTGTGTCATCATAAGTAGCCTAAAACTGACTGACATGTGGCTAGCTCCAAAAAATAAAATTAGTTTCATAAGAAGGAGAAGATTATCATAACAACTTTTAGTTTTAGTCTGATCCTCAACTATCACTTCAGCACACCTGGAACAGTTTACGCCTGGATTACTTTTATTAATGTCCTTTTTGAAGCTTTACAGAAAGCATCCACCCCATTTCCTTTAACTATATTAAAATATAACTAAATTTAGATTCTGCAGACAAATAAAGTTATACAGGTCTAGAGTGACATTAGGGTAAGTAAATGAGTGAATGAGATTTCTAGATAAAATATTCCTTAATAATTAACATATGACAATGTCTATTGTTGTTAAAGTTTGTAAATCCACCGCGGCAGGCAATACTCTCCCCAGTGAGTTTGAATCCATCCTCATCAAAGAGATTCAAACTGGGCTCATTGTTTGCTTGTTCCGTTGATTATATAGGGAATGTTCCTTCCTTGGAAAAATATACATGTTATACATATACATCAATCTGGAGATATTTATAGTGGGAACTCATTAGAAAAACAACTTTGTCTTATTCTGTAATAATACAGATTTGCAAAGATGTGGTTAAGCATCTTGTAGATCTTCAAAATTGTGCAGGGTGACGGTGCCGTATAAACAAGAACAAAGTCAACTAAACTAAATAACTATCTTACCAAATAACATTCATAATTTACAATAGAAAAAAACAACAGTTAATGTTGTTGTTTCAATCAAATGTACTTTATTCAAAATAAGTGTATAAATCTTGTTTAGAATTATATATGTATTATATTATTTAAAAAAGGTCAAAGAAATGGCAGTGTGATTCAGTTATTTAATATTTCAGTAGCCTACCAAAGACATGTAGACTATATTTGCTTCTTCAAACTGCATTTCCCCAGTTTGAAACAGAAACAAAAATGGATAATTTCTTTACAAAACAAGGAGGCAAATTGTCATTCATGGGTCAAGCTGCTTAATCTACTTGTTTACATCTCTTATCAATTTGCAAACTATTAAAGATTTGCACAAACAAGTAGAAGTCTCAGCAATAACATTTCTCTCTCAAAAGTCTGTGGCCACACTAAAAAAGTAGGAGTATAAACATGGCAATAAGCCGACTTGTACTCATAAAACCCATGTAACCATGTGACAATTAGCATTTTAGCATTAGCATGGTTTTTAGATGAGCAGTTTTCATTATCTTTTGCATAAAATTAAATCTGTAGTTAACATTTACATTGAAGAGCCCTCTACATTTTGTTCTACAACATAAATCACAGCCATTACAGTCAGATTCGTGTACTGTACATGCTGTTAGAAAGCTGTCAGAGAGTCAGAAACAGATTGTTACATAACTGTTTTACTGCCTCCAGTGGCTTAAACATCAAGTCCATAAACACTCTGATTCCAGTCTTTTAGTTTTCTATTTTGAACATGACAACAATGGACCTCCATGGTTTCTGCACATAAATCAGTACAAATACAAATGCTTTACCACTCATTTCCACTTATAAAACAGTATTTTTTTTGTAGGTTTAATGTATTAATGTCTCTGGATTCTGACGTTGTTTTCTGGTGGTTTATTTGGGTTGGGATTTATGCTGTGGGTTATGAATTCAGAGTAAATGTTGATTACATATTCTGACCAGCAGGTGGCGCAATTGCTCAAATGTTTTTCAAGACTATATATATGGCCTTGAGCAGTGTTGGTCTTTTGCGGGGGGTGCAATGCTCAACAAATAATACATTAATTCTTTGAAATCAAATAATAAATAAATTCTATGAGATCAGAAGTTTATGTAGATGACCATATATGAGCAACATAATGCCGTTTTACTGGGTCTCGTAATAAAGCCTATAAAACCTGTCAAATTCCACTCTCACTAGTTACTTATTTTTCTAAGTCAGTCAGTAAATGAAAAATGATGAAAAAATGATTAGTTTAGCATAGTGATGGATTTCAAGGGACAAGATCTGCATCTGCATTTTAAGCTGTACTTAAGTGTTTTATCATATTTAAAAGAAATCCTTAGGGCTTTCGGGAAAGAAAGGCAGTAAATCCATTCTTGGATTCATTCTCCAAGTTCCTTAAACACAATCCCATGCGGGCTGTAGAAATGATGATTTAATGGCCTGTAGAGACAGATTTCAATCCAAACCCTGTGGCTGCAGGGTCTGTGCGCTACCTATTGAAATGCCTCCAGTTGACAGAAACAGATCAGAATCTCAGGGAGAAAGTAGGAGTTTCCGCATAATTGTCCCTCAGCCAATCATGGCTCTCTGTCCACTCGCCTGACCGCGATTTAAGATATCATTTTAGGGTGTGCGTTCACCACAATTATGACCTAGAGTAACACTAGGAGCAAAACATGGGCTGTTGAGTTTTACAACTGGGAATCAATTATTTATGAAGAGCACGGCTTGTTTTCTTTTTTCAGTGAGCAAATTCAGTAGGCCATTAAGTACTGTTTTCTGTTTTCTGAACAATAAACAGCTGATTTTATGACATAAACATGCTATTCAGTTGCCACATTGCCAGCGTGCATAAAAATAGTTGGCTGCACAATATTGTTGGTTGGGCCAATTCATAATAAAGCAACTGATAATGAGAATGAGAAATAATGAGAAAACACCCCCATTATTTACTTCCAAATACTCATATGCTGAAGTCATATTTCTGTTACCAAGGTTGTTCAGTTCATGAAGTCTTCAGTTCTTCAGGCCCATGGGTGAGTTTTATCTGATGTGTGTGTGGGAGCCATGACTAGAGGAATCTGACAGCACAGACGCTGCTATGTTTGCGCTCATTAACTCAGCTATTGTGTCCACTGATCCTCGTGCGACACCCCCATGTCTGTCCCAGTTGAAGTAGCCTGTTTGTGTCTGGAGAGTACCGACAGCTATTTAGGATTACAGAAATTCCTGTTTGCATAAGTTGCTGTTACTCTCCTTGTGTCTATTATTTATTTATTTGTTTGTTTGTAGTTGGTTGACTGTTTGTTTTTTTCGTTCACATTTCATTTAATATATATTTATAAACATAAATAGTATAAATTAATTTTTTGTGAACTTTTGTGTAATATGTATTATAGCTTTATAAATTTTAATTGTATTTTATAACATTTAAATTATTTTATTTAGCCTAGTTATTCTTATTTATTTATTTATGATTATTTAATCAATAATTAATTAATTAAAAAGGCCAGACACTTTATAAATTATACCAATATTTATTTTCAACCAAGTACTATTTTTGTGATTGCAAAGGATACAATTGTGTGTTTATATGGAAAAAAACAGCGCATAATGAGATCTCAATGTAAAAAAAAAAAAAAGGTAATATTGTGAAATAGTTTTGTGATTTATAATGCATGTTTTCTATTTTAATATACTTAAAATGTGATTTCTGGCAAACCAGAAGTTTCTCAGCAGTCTTTACTCCAGTCTTTGCTGTCACTGGATCCTTCAGAAAAATAACTCTATTATGCTGATTTGCTGCTTAAGAAATATTTCTAATTATTATCAATGTCAAAAACAGTTATGTGGCTTAATATTAGGTGGCTTAACAGTTATGTTTAACTGTTACTTTTTTGGGGGGAGGGGGTTGATAAATAGAAAGTTAAAAAAACAGCATTTATTTTAATCTTTTGTAACATTTTAAAAGCGTTTACTGTCACTTTCAATAAATTTAATGCGTCCTTGCTGAATAAAATAAATAAAAATATATTGTTTTGATTTGTAGTGTACATTTATTTCTACTTAGTGAGATAATTAGACAAGATGAGAGAAAGAAATAGTTGACATTCTACACCACTGTTTGTGAACATACTTAATTTTAACAAACACTATTTTTACATTATAAGTATAATCTGAACATTGTATCCTTGTATCTTGCTCCAAAGAGCTCTAGCGCTCATTGTGTCTGAGTCGATGTTTCATGGACCCCTGATTTTGAGCATGTCTTCAAAAAAAGTACTACTCCCCAGGCCAAAACATTAGACTGGAACTTCCTCAGTTCCTGAGTCATGTGCTAGTTTAGGTTTAAACAACTGGACTCCGTCATCAACACCCATCTGCAGGCGTCATGCATCAGACAGAACAGTAATATACTGTTGATGTGAGCTATCCACACCAGCTGGGAGTATTGCTTCACACGAGGTGAAGAAACACACCGTGTTCCTGACAACAAGGCCTATTTTCAAAAACTAAAATGTCATCATTTACTCATCGTCATGTGTTTCGACAACGTACCCAACGTACTTTCATCCAAGGAATGCAAAAGGAGTTATAGCAGATTGATCAGACTACTCTTTTCTGTGAAAGTGAATGGTGACCAAAGCTTATACCAATATTTGCAATACATTACGACCTAAATCAATCTGTTCCTATCTAAAGCCTTCAGAAGTCATCAGGGACAATTTTCTGGTTATTTTCTGGCTCTTTTGGAGCTTGACAGCCCCTGGTCACCATCCACTATCAATGAATGGAAAAGAGCAGCTTTGACATTATGTTCAAAACATCTGCTTTTCTGTTCCACAGAGCTGATTTATTTATAGTTTTATAGTTTGGAAACATCCATCGTTGGTGGCACAAAGCCATGGTGAAGTTAGATTGTTATCGGTCAGTTGGACGGTAATAACCAGTCCAGATTAGTCAATTGGACTTGGTCAAGCCTCAGCGCATTAAAAACATTACAGTTGCTTTACATTACAGACCAGTAATGACTTTGATGGTGCAGATAAGAGGAAATGGATCTGGATGTTTTTGTGGTTCTCATGCACAGCAGGTGAAGATGTCAACTCGAGGGTCTGTCCTGCAGACAGATCATGTATCATAAGCCAACTCTGTGGCTGGATTTCAGAGAAAATGGACCCCATATGGGCAGATGAGAAGAAATAATTTTAGGAGACATTAAATCATTTATGAAGACTACAAGAAAATAAAATAGTGTAAGTTCATTTCCAACATCCAACATGAGACAATTTCTAGGTAAATTTGGTTGAAATTTGGTGGAAATCAAAATAAAAAAATATATATTTAATTATCATTTAGCTAATTAGCTAATAATCATTTGAAAATAAATCTCAGTATGAAAATACATTGATGCAAGAGTTATTTTAATTTGAGACATAATAGAATCACTTAAGTCAAATCCTATCTTTAGTTTTAGACCACACAGCGAGACATAGTGAGCTCAGGCAGTCAACAGATAAAATCTCTGCTCGGTTTGCTGTACATTGCACTCGACCGGGACATTTAATGGTTGCATAACTTCCGATGCATACTGTTGTCTTAATCTATTTTACTTGAAGCAAAATGCAATTGTGTGCACCCGTTAACCTTAAGCATGTGGTTTTGGTCAATTTACAGGAATAGTGTAGCCAAAAACGACAATTCTGTTCTCATTTAGGCCTACTCACTCTCCATATCGTTTCAAACCCATATGACTTTCTTTCATGCGTGAAACAAAACAGGAGATGCTTTGCGGGATGTCCAAGCTGCTCATTTCCATATATCTAAAGTGAATGAGGACCACAGACGATCAACAGTTTGGTCACCATTTACTATTATTATACAGGAAAAAGCAGCTTGAACATTCCACTAAATGTCTCTGTTTGTGTTCCAAAGTCATTTGGGTTTGATGCTTAAACAAATGTGTTTTCGAAAGTTTCCCAACACTGCTTAACCCTTAAATGCATGAATGTTTCACCAATCATTATTACATATTCGGGTATTTAGCGACCCAGACCTATATATCCAGCACGGATGGATCTCTAACTGCTGCAATAGCAAAAATATCTCTAAATATTTTAAGAACAATTACAGAAGAATAAAATAAACCATATTTCATTACCTTTTGAAAGTTAGAAGGGTTCAGTTTGAGCAGATTATTTTACCATCGCTGTCATCGTCAGAGCGCTCTTCCACATACATTCAGCATCTGGCTCATATTCGTGATCTCATCCATATTCTCAAAACTATCGTTTTCAATTACTTCAAAATCAATATTTTGATCACTGGCAGCTTATTCACCACATCCACCATCACTGTCGCTAAAATGAGGTATGCATTTAAGGGTTAAGAGTGCAAAATGCGAAGGTATCTTTTCCATGTTAGAGGCAAGTCTCCATTCAATACACATGCAAGTTCTGGAGAACAAATAAAACCCGAATATGTAAGTTTTGCATTTCTCTGCCTTCCAAAGTTCAAGTTTGTATCAAAAGAAGATTAATCATGACCTCTGAATTAACACAATCTTTAAAGCTGCAGACTGCTATATTTTTGGATTACTTGTGTTTTGGATTTACTATTATTCTTTTTATGTTGAATGTACAGGTGCATCTCAATAAATTAGAATGTTGTGGAAAAGTTAATTTATTTCAGTAATTCAACTCAAATTGTGAAACTCGTGTATTAAATAAATTCAATGCACACAGACTGAAGTAGTTTAAGTATTTGGTTATTTTATTTGTGATGATTTAGGCTCACATTTAACAAAAGCCCACCAATTCACTATCTCAACAAATTAGAATACTTCATAAGACATAAGACATACTGGAAAGTATGTTCATTTACTGTATATGCACTCAATACTTGGTAGGGGCTCCTTTTGCTTTAATTACTGCCTCAATTCAGCGTGGCATGGAGGTGATCAGTTTGTGGCACTGCTGAGGTGGTATGGAAGCCCAGGTTTCTTTGACAGTGGCCTTCAGCTCATCTGCATTGTTGTGTCTGGTGTCTCTCATCTTCCTCTTGACAATACCCCATAGATTCTCTATGGGGTTCAGGTCAGGCGAGTTTGCTGGCCAATCAAGCACAGTAACACCATGGCCATTGAACCAGCGTTTGGTACCTTTGGCAGTGTGGGCAGGTGCCAAGTCCTGCTGGAAAACAAAATCAGCATCTCCATAAAGCTTGTCAGCAGAAGGAAGCATGAAGTGCTCTAAAATAATCTCCTGGTAGATGGCTGCGTTGACTGTGGACTTCAGAAAACACAGTGGACCAACACCAGCAGATGACATGGCAGCCCAAATCATCACTGACTGTGGAAACTTCACACTGGACTTCAAGCAACATGGATTCTGTGCCTCTCCACTCTTCCTCCAGACTCTGGGACCTTGATTTCCAAATGAAATGCAAGATTTACTATCATCTGAAAAGAGGACTTTGGACCACTGAGCAACAGTCCAGTTCTTTTTCTCCACAGCCCAGGTAAGATGCTTCTGACGTTGTCTTCTGGTTCAGAAGTGGCTTGGTAGCCCTTTTCCTGAAGACGTCTGAGCGTGGTGACTCTTGATGCACTGACTCCAGCTTTCAGGTTCACTCCTTGTGAAGCTCTCACAAAGTGTTTGAATCAGCTTTGCTTGACTGTATTCTCAAGCTTGCGGTCATCCCTGTTGCTTGTGCACCTTTTCCTACCCAAATTCTTCCTTCCAGTCAACTTTGCATTTAATATGCTTTGATACAGCACTCTGTAAACAGCCACACCTTTCAGTAATGACCCTCTGTGACTTACCCTCTTTGTGGAGGGTGTCAATGTTCATCTTCTGGATCATTGCCAAGTCAGTAGTCTTCTCCATTGTTGTGGTTTCAAAGAACAAGAGATAACCAGAATTTATACTGTAGGAATGGTCATTAATTGAAACTCAAATGTAAATATTCTAATATTTTGAGATACTGATTTTTGACTTTCATGAGCTGTAAGCCAGTGGTTCTCAAACCTGTCCTTGGGACCCCCAGCCACCACACATTTTGTATGTCTCTCTCATAGGCCACACCCATTTCAAGTCTTGCAGACTCTACTAATGAGCTGATGAGTTGAATCAGGTGTGTTAAATGAGGGAGACATACAAAATCTGCTGTGGTTGGGGGTCCCTAGGACAGGTTTGAGAACAACTGCTGTAAGCTCTAATCATCAAAATTAAAACATTTTTTTAAATGTTTTACTTTACATGTAATGAATCTAAAATATATGAAAGTTTCACTTTTTGAAATAAGTTACATGAAAAAAATAACTTTTTCACGACATTCGAATTTATTGAGATGCACCTATACATTTAAAAAAAATAAAAAGTTGCGGCAGAGAGTGACGTCATATCACGACATTTGCAATGTCCAGATTTGGTGCCTGCTTCAATTGTACGGTGATTTTTTTGTCCGTAATGAGTGACAGATGATTATATTTTCAGAATAGTTTTTTATTTCTGCAACTTCGCGACTGACAATTTTCATCTCAGGTACGTATAGGCCTATGTGTTTTGTACAATACTAAAATAAGTTCGAATGTCATTCTTGCGTGACTTTAATCCAAGCGAAACTTAACTTAAGTGTCTTAAAAACATAGATTAATCTAAACTGAATTCAAAATATAAGACTGATTTGGTTAACTGCTAGTTGGTCAAACTAGTTCTTAAGACACAGTCTTGACATAGAAGCTAAGTTCATGCAACTGGCCCCAGGTCTAGAAAATAGGCTAACTTAGCCTACAAGAAACGAACATTGTGAAACTTAACTCTGTGAGCTCAAATAAGTGTTATCAATGATAAAGATTGTATTGGGTATTTGAATAGGCTAATGCTAAAATGGTTTAATTTTTAATCATTTGTTTACGTATGTACTTTTTTATTGATTTTGTCTCGTCTTGTAGTCTTGTCGCATCTGGTGTGGACAGAGAAATTGCTTTCTGCTAAAGTCTTATCTCATCTGTCTGTTAAGACAGCTGCTTTTAGCTGGATTTCATCAGGTTCCCTTCCCGTATTCATCCAGCAAATGGAGGCTGCAATGCTTAATAGTAGATCCTGACAACATACGGCATTTAACTTTACTGCTCTGTGTGTGTCACTACAAGTAATTACTAATACTTTGATACCGTCTGGTTTGCACTTCCTGCACATTTTGAATCGGTAAACCGGCCTGTAATGACACACACCATGAACAAATTAGGGGCGCCATTCATAATGAGTACGACAACACAAGTGACGCACAAGTGGTGATTCTGTAGAGATGGAATTTTGAATAAAAATTTCACATCAGGCTATGAATTCATTCCAGGATGTGGCAAACCTTCTAAGTTAGACATAACAAGAAGATCGCCTTATACTTCTAAATGGTGTACAGTGTGGATTTACACGAACACCAAAACAAACAGAACTTTGTTTCTTATTTGGACAGAAGGCAAACATAATTTCAGACACTGAACACCTGATGACCTCCTTCTATCATAACAATAAAATTAAATCAGGCCCGTAAATTGCTTTCAGGATTACTGTGGAACATTCTAGACTAACAGAAACAGCTATTTTTTAAACACGGAGAAAAGGGAGACGTCGAAACAATGCATTACAAACATTTTTATGGAATTGTTATGGCCTGCTTGAGCAAACAATTAATTCCAGTTCCAATGTAATAAAAGAGCCCTGGATCAGAATATAAACATCTCTCAAAGTTAAACCAGATGCGGAGTGCAGTCGGGATTCAGGAGAGCCTCTCAAAGAGGGGGAAAAACAAGAGAGCTTTTTCAGACAGGAAAATGAGTCAATAACCCCTATATTTCTCACTGCCTCTGTTAGTTAAGGGGCCGACTCACAGACAGCAGACTAATCCTTCCAACTCCCCCAACAATGTTATATAATTGGGAAAAATCTAGAACTTTAAATACTTAGAAAGACTATTGAGAGTAAATTCTTTGAATTAAGAACTCCTGTTCATTTTTTTTTTTTTTTGCACAATACCATGATGTTGCAATGGCCACCTGGGGACTCTCTGAGAGACCTGACACTCAAATGCACTTCATTATGAAATATTAGAGATAAATATTTTTTAATTTGAACATTCTTATGATATTATTAGCATTTGCAAAACTTAAAATATATATATATATATTTTGTATTTATTAGCCTATATCTGTGTAGTTAAACAATCGACTGTTTAATTGTTTTAACAATTTCTCAAATTGAATGATATGAATTGGGCCAAAATCTTAAGCATGAATCATCAACAATTATGAGACTCATATTAACACAGTAAAATGTTTTTAATGAAACAATGTAAAGTGAATAATACAAAAATATGCAATTGAATAAATTCAGTTTTACATGTATTTAGATACTGCAGAAGGTCTCTGTTTGCAGTAAGGTTGAAATATGGTCTTATATAAAATATACAAAACTAGCTAAATGTTTTAAAATGATAATTTCCATGTCCCATGTAAATAATTATTATAATTATAATAAAAACATATGAACTAATATTAAATATTTACCACATTCAATTTTATAGAAATATGCTAGACATTTTCTAAAATATTTCATTGGCAATAAATATTTCTAGACATTTTAATCCAGTATAGGGAAATTCATAGGTATAAAAAATGCCATTATCACTTCATTATTAAATATTAGAAATAAATATTTTTTAAATGTATCATTATTTCTAAACTATCAATAGCATTATATTGAATTATATATATATATATATATATATATATACAGTTTTTTATTTATCAAATTATTTTATCTATTTTATCTGTATATTTAAACAATTGATTGTTTAATTGTTTTATCAATTTGTCAAACTGGATGACATGAATTGGGCTTCAAAATCTTAAACATGAATCAGCAAGAACCATTAGAATCATATTAGCACAACATTAATTTTGTGTTTTAATAAAAAAAAGTAAGTAAACAATACAAAAATATGCAATTGAATAAACTGAATTTTACAGTATATATTCAGATACTGCAAAATGTCTCTATTTACAGGAAGGTTAAATATCTACTGAAAGGAATGCATGGAACAAACTTGTACAATGATGATTTACACAAATATCTGCGTCTACCAAATTCTTTTTTCGTCATTTTTGCATAACACAATATGATTTACTGGGAATCAGATCATTGAAATTCTCCTTATGACCATAAAACTCAAACACACACAAAACGACAAAAACACAACCCGACAATGTGAAAACCATTACAACAGTAGAATGTACTGTACATTATTTGACTGTCCCAGCATCCTCGTAAAAAACTGCTGCCATCAGACTGTAGCTGGTAATTTCATTGCTAGGTGGGTGGCTCAGTTTGGTCTTCATGTCAGTGTGAACGTGGCCTGGAAGCGTAGCTGTTTTGGCTGAGTAATCCCTCTGAATACAAACAGTACACGCACAACACTTTATCTCAGTGAGTAAGTAGTCTCCCATGTCCATAAGAATTTCAACTGACTCCACATGGCTTTTTGGAAAGCTGTACTTAGGAATGTTCAAGAAGATATTTCAGTGGTGTTTGGTCATCGTTTTTGCTGGTTAAAATTTTATGTGCTTTGTTCATAGTAGAGTTGTCAAAAAGCTCATGGCTGACAATGCTGATATACTTTGTCTGGCATACTTTGAGTGCTCAAAGTTCTCACTGTCTTAGAAAACTAGGAAAATGTTTTAAAATGATAATTTCCAGATCTGGAAAACCATGGGAATTAACAGTTAATATAATCATAAAACACATATAAATAATATAAAATATTAAAAACATAAAATAATCTAAAAAAACATCAAATGTTATGTTCTAACATATTTAATTGACAAGAAATAGCTCTTTGTGAAAAAAATAGACATTTCTATCCAGTAATCATGAGGAAATTCATAGGTACGGGAATGTGCATGTTTACATTATTCAGTTTTGACGTGTACATGAAAACTGAAGCAAAACCCAAATAAATACCTTGATAAAGGCAGCTGATGTATGGATATATGGTGTTAACACATAAATAACACTGACTTCCTTACTTTTCTCCAATAAATAGTAGCTTGTAGTATATTTACAATATGCACATTGTCAATTCATCAGTTCAGTTCTCCTGTTAAAACCACACATTTTCTTTAAGTATGAATTGCATGCGTATAAAATACTAGTAGTGGTTCTTTGGAGCAGAGAACCGTGTTGTGAGACTATATGGTTTCAAACAGGTTCTCTCACGTCTTATGTGCCATCATAATATGTACAGGGAGTGGATCTGCTCTTGACATCCTCAGAAGAGTGAATTCTCCTCACTTCCTTCATTACCTGTAAGACACAACGTTAAAATGAGTTCATCAAGTCCAATGTGGATATATCAGAATCTTGCAGGTGTGTAAAAACGTACTTCTGCAGTGTCCATAATGGCGGACCCCTATGGATCGACCCAAAAAACAGGTAGCCCTACGCAGGTGGCAGGCGCTGGGGTAAGTGATGTTATCGTTGCCGCAGATGGTTTGCTCAGTGACCATGGGCATTGGGCAGGGTGCAGTGCGGCACATGACGCAGTGGGCACTGTTGGTCTGGTCCGTCACGCAGGTATGCGTCCCAGGACATACGACATTTGAGCAGGACTCTGAAAGAATAGTGTCAAGAATCAAGAAAGTGATGGTAAAATCATTTTTAGAAGAAGATGCTACATGCAAGTGACCACCAGGGTCCAAACGACTTTCTACACGATTTGGCCACAAAACAAACACAAAACAGAAAGCCAATTTTAATGCTTAATTTTGGACATCCCTTGAGAAAAATTTGTACACTTTAGAATACGTTTAAAAAGAGTACTTAGTATAGAAATAATGTAATTTACGAATAAGAAAGAATAGACTTGAGTGCAAATTTAATGTAATGTTTGCAGTCATTTATATTCAATACAATCAAGTGCACATTTTCACAAGGGACTGGTAAATATTATTAGAAGCTTATCTGAATACATATGGTAAATATGAACTTATAATTCAGTCCTGTTAATAATCTGAAGCTGAAGCTTTTCAGTCAGCCTGCAAAACATTTTACCAAAATAATGGACTCAGCATGTGGAACCTGAAAATCAGCAGCATACTTTTGCATTCCCCTTGGTACATAATCTCCAGGTCAGGGTGACCTCTGCAGCGAGCCATCAGGAGTGCGCACTCATCCTTGTATGAGTTCCCATCGCTCCCACACACGGCGTGTTTAGTGGAGATGTTGGAACAGTCTGGAGAGCATACGCACTGGGGACGTCCAGACTTCATCCTGCACACCTTTCCAGGGCCGCAGTTGACCCCCTCGCAGTTCTCTGCCAGACAAAGTTGGTGGACAAAAGTTTATTATAAGGAAACCTATATATTCATTTAATACCGAAAAGCGTTGATAAAATAGTTCTGTCACCTCATATTTGTATTTTTATGCATATCACGCCGTTAGCTTAGCAACATGCTAACATCAACTCTCTTGAACTCAATTGCAAGTTGAGTCATTCTGAATCAATAGCTACGTTTACATGGACACTTTTTGCTTCCATCCGAATGAATTCATTCTGATTGTCAAATCTGAACGTAGTGTTTACATGAACGCTAAATAAAGTGATCGGGTTGATATGCGTGTTTATATGTCACAAGCTTCTGATCGGATTTAATCTTTTGACATGTGCACACTGCATGAATATTCAGAGTTTCCTGCTGTTCTCGTGTATTGTTTTAAAAAGCACACTTGATATTTATTTACTTCGGGTCCTAATTAGGCGACGACCAGCACAGTAATTATTGTGCAGTGCTGCTTACTTTAGAAAGCAGTAAAAGTGCCCTTCCCGTGATCAAAACCAGTCGTCTGTGGATGAGAGTCTTAAACAAGGACTGGTGGGACGTTGCCCTGCTCTACTTCACATACGCTGAGTGAAAGCAGCATTTTAGAATGACTGGACACGCATTTATGACACTTTTATTCACCGGGAAGAACAGCTCGTTCCGCACGTCATACGTCATTACACTATTTTTACATCACTGCACATGCGCAGTACTTTCCAGTTTCGGTTTTCAATCCGATCAAGTGTTTACATGTCCTCTCGTTCAGATTACAAAAGGAATAAACCACCCATTACGATCCGATCGAAATTTTAATCAGATCTGGCCAATTCAATCCGATCGACATGGTTACATGTGACATTTTTATTCCGATTGTGCTTCTAGTCCTATTATGATCAGATTATAGGGTCCATGTAAACGCAGCTAATGAGTCATCCATTGACATTGTCCAATAATTGTCTATTCTACTCCATTCAAGCCAGAGCAAACAAAACACATCAGAAACTGTTTCTACGATTCAGGCCCCGTTATCCCAGCTTATGGTTCCCATTCCTGCAAGTTCTTTAATATCCTGTTGCTCCCCTTCCCTGTGAAGCCAACCAAATCACTCAAGGCCGAATCAGATACCTCCACCTCCACTGGAAATCCCAGCATAACCCTGCTATGTTTCCTCAAGATCCGCCGGCAGTCACACGTGATTTACGAACTGACTTGTCTGCCCCCGAAAAACAAATGTAAGGAAATGCGCCGGACAGACGCTAAGCATGAGTTGAGCTTTCAGGAATGCTTTGAAGCATTTTGACATTGAGAACACGCTGGGGAGGTCACACAGTAGGGTCCGCTAGTCAATATAGTTTTATGATAATGGAAAGCAAACTCCATGGAACAAACAATATAACAGACTTTCACTTCCAGTGTTTCTTCACCCTCCTCACCCCAAGTGTCTAATGATGCTGATTGTGTTTGAGGCTTATGAGGACCAGACCTCTCCAGCATGTGGCACACATTTTTCTTTGCGGTGTGCTGGAATTCAGTCATCTCCGAGAGGAAAAGGCAAAACAAGTCTACTTTCCAATAAGCATTGGGAAAGAGTGAATGCTGAGAGAGGGAGGAGAGAGAAGGGGGGAAATATAGTTGCTATTATGTCAAACAATTTTTTTCTTTCATTTTATGCATAATGAGAAATATAGCTGAATTAAGAGAAAATTGAGAGAAAAATTATTATTTTTTATCAAAAATTTCAATTTGCAACTTGCTATTGCTATTCAGATATGGGCTGTATTAAAGTGTGGGATGGAATCCAGTCATTTCAATAGGGATCTATGTAATCAGGAATTTTGTGTGAGGGCGAAATCCACACAATCTGGAATTTCGATTTGCAACTTGCTATTGCTAATCTGAAGTATGTCATATTAAGGTGCAGTCACATTTTACCATTGTTCAGTGAATTTCTGCAAGTAAAATCCAGTTATTTCAATAGAAATCCACATAATTATGAATTTCGTATGAGGGCAAAATTCAAGCAATCAGGAATTTCGCATTGCAAAGTGCTATTGCTGATCAGATGTAGGTGCTCATATTAAGGTACAGTCACATTTACCATTGTTCAGAAGTTTTTTACAGACAAAATCCAGTCATTTCAATAGGAATTCACGCAATCTGGAAAATTTAGCATTAGGGCAAAATCCACACAATCTGGAATTTCGATTTGCAACTTGCTATTGATAATCAGAAGTAGGTTGTTTTAATGTGCGGTCACATTTACCTTTGTTTGACAGTTTTTAGCTGGCAGAAAGAAAGATAGAAAGACAGTCATTTCAATCAGAATCTACGTATATGATCAGGAATTTTGTGTAAGGGCAAATTATTTCCCCACAAAGATTGCGCAAATAACATTGGTCAAGCTGTTCCTGCAGATGTGTCGCGTTGACCAACAAAAAGTTGCATGGTTTAAAAGTGACTTCACAACACTGATGACAATTGACAATGGACCATTTTTGGATACCAAAATGTTACTGAAGTCACTACAACTTTAGGAACATTCTCATTCTGGAGAGCATTTGATTGGATGAAATGAGTGAGAGCAGGATGACTCATCAATTTCTTGGTTTCCCTGGAGGAGGATGACTATACATTTTAAATGCATCTATCTGCTCAAATTACCTGCTAAAAGTGAATTTTAAGAGTGCACAATCATACAGATTACCTCAAATCTAATAGATATGCACTAAAAGCCACAAAACTACAATTTTGAGCACAATTATGGGCTTACTGGGCTGAGTAAACACTTTCTAATTATCACGTCGGCTAACTTGTTTACTCCAGTAATAACACTCTGTGTTTAAAATGTCTGATAATAGTAGAGGTTTGGAGCCCTTATATGAACCTACGTACCTGGCCAAGGCGATCAGTAGTAAATGATTTCCACAACAGCCGGGGAAAGTTAAACAAAACATCTGGTGTAGATCCACGCTTTTTAAACTTGCTGAAGAATTGCATTTGCAAAGAAAACTCTCCAAACCAGCATCTGGTTTACAGTACTAGATTTTATCTCCTCAACCAAAATGGGTTCAGCCCTAATTTGCAAATGAGGAATGTTCTCTAATGTGTGTAGAAGGCTTAAAATGGTAAACACTCAAAAAAAATAAAAAATAAAATAGTACACATATTGTCACTGGGGTGGTATACACCTCTGTACCAAAGGGTTTCGTACTTCTTTTGTACCTTTTTTCTGAGAGTGTAATAACTAGCTCAAGAAGACTTCAGCACAGAGTCTCTCACTGATATCAACAAGTTGGAACGGGACAACGCACCTGCTGAGATCTTAGAACGGAGGGTAAATACGAGTCTGTACCTTTGCACGGCTTACAGGAAACTATTCCCAGGAATCCCAGCAGGCTGACTTCATTGATAGGCAGACTGCTATTGGACCAGGCAGTGTCCAGACGGCCGGCCGCACAGCACTCTTCCCTGCTCACGCCTCTCATGAGCACCATGTCACAGCGGTGCACCGGACCCTGCTGCAGCCAGCACATGCCAGCTAGACAAACAAATACAGAATGAAAACATACATAATCCATCTCAGAGACATTGCCAACAATACAACCCTGACATCAACTTGTGATACATTTTCTCCATTCCTTCACAGTTGCACATATGAAACTGGAAAGTATTTGATGACTAAAACAAAGATGATCTCAGATATGTCATAATACCCAATAAAATATGTCATATGAGAAATATCTCATATGTTATGAGGAAAAAAAATGTTTTTTTTTTTACAGGACTACGGGAATTGTTTTCTCTGACACTTTGTGAAAATATTTCAAATCTTTGTTAATAAGTCAAACCTTTATATATTCCAAAGGTGGCACAGAAGCGCTTCAGAAGTGGCATTTTAGCTGTCTTTACATAGACTGTTTAATTCTGCCCAAAGTTGGCATAAATGTATTTACACAGATACAAATACAACTGTATACTTTGATACTAAAGGGTGAGGTTGGTCAGAGCAGGCTTTTAGTCTGGCTTTTATGTGGCATTAAGTCTTTACACTGAATTGTGAGCAGGCACAGAGCAACACATTTAACAGAGCATGCAATAAATACCAAATGCAATAAATCTAAAGTGCATTGACTTTCCGTTCATTTGCAAAATTAACATTATTTTACCCATAAAGGAGGGTCAAAGAAAACGTCTGGGTTGCCTTAAGAGTATGAATTATTTTTACATAAAAATATATATACATATACAGCTTCTTCGAACAACATTTCAGTAACCACAAATGTTAAATTTAAAGTTTACCCTAGTCAACCATAGCAACAGCTGCTCGATCGTTATTGAACGGTTAGGTACATCCACTAAAAGTAAGTTCGTTATTTATAATGTCATTATTATAAATTAACGTTAGTGTTTTCTTTAACACGCACCAACGTGTGTTTATTTCACACACACATATGGTAATATCTCGATTAGTACCTATGGTAGTTTAAAGTTGCTAAACTTCTATAGCAACTAACGTTAATGAAGAAAGCTAATAATGAAAAGCGAAATATTGTAAAGTCGTTAACTTACCGTTCGTTCGATGATCTTCAAGTATTTCACAAACTGAAATAAGTATCACACAATGTAGTACAGCCAAAAAGTTCATGATGCTGTTGAATAGGCTACTTCTTTACACAGATGTTTGAACCAGCGGCGTTCCTTACAAGTATTGAGACTGATAAGAAGTCTAGAGAGCTATTAACGTGGGTTGTTTCCACTAGGTTTCGTGAATGGGCTTGTTGTAAGTGATTTCGGTCCGCCTCTGTATAAATATTTTGCACAAGTAAATTATGCTTCTGGGATGGGCGATAATTCCAGCCAGTTACGTTGCTGATGCAGTTGTGTACTTGAGTCAGTTCTCGGATATGAGGCTGAAAAACTCCCACACTTCATCTCGGTCCGTCTGAACTCAGTTAACCAAGAAATTTACCAAGATAACTGTAATGGAAAATGTATATGCAAGTCTATGAATATTTCTCTGGGTAGGTTTATTTTTTAAACTTCAACCAATATTAAATTCTTGCCTTACAAATAAATAAATAAAACAAATACAAAATACATTGTATATATACTTATTATTATAATACTTATTTATTGTAAAGTTTACTTATTGTAAGCTTACCTCAATATAGCGTTACCCTTGAATTAAAAAGAAAACACACTTGTCCTGAGCAAAAATATCCACCTTTCAGTTAAAGTCTACCTTAATTATAAAGTTGAATCTTGTCTGACCAACATACAAAACCACTGCTAAAGAAAACACTCAATTTGTGTAATTGCAGTTTGAACCAAAACCTCATAGTTACTGAGATTTATCTCTTGTAACAACTAGCTAGCCCGGCTTCCTTTAGTATTTACTTGTAGTATTTATAACAGAAGTAATAAATCAAAAAATATACATTTATGTGCAAAATGTCTCAAACCACAGTCTATGTAGTCACATTTTAATGGATGTACTATTTGTACAAATAAAATCACCTGCAGAATAATAAAAGGCAATCTGAAAATTGTCAATCATTTTTTGATCAAATATTTACACACACACACACACACACACATTTATTTAGTTGCATTCAATTTACAAATGTTTTTGCTATATATATTATACATATATTATACATACATATATTATACATACATATATTATACATAATTATACATACATATATTATACATAATTATACATACATATATTATACATAATTATACATACATATATTATACATACATATATTATAAATATATTATACATACATATATTATAAATATATTATACATACATATATTATACATACATATATACATATATTATACATACATATATATACATATTGTCAAGGTTCTGTTGTGTGTGTCATGTGTTCCTGCCTCTTGTGTCCATATTTGGTTTGTTTCCTGTCCTTGTTAAGTGTGATCATTAGTTAATTCGTGTCCAGCTGTGTTTGTCTCCTTATCTATGATTTACCTGTGTATTTATAGTCCTGTCTGTTCAGTTTGATTTGGTCTGGTCTACTCGTTACTCCCGGTGTTTCCTGTCTGTCAGCCTTGCCTTGTCCTGCCTTGTCTAGCCCTGATGTCTTATTAAAGACTATTATTTGAGTTTACGTCCTCGTCTGCATGTCCTTGTTCCTCCCTGCTGTGTGCACCGTGACACATATATTATACATACATATATATACATATATTATACATACATATATTATACATATGTATGTATGTATGTATGTATGTATATATACACATACATACATGCATACACACATATATATATATATATAATTTTTGTCTGCTGATTCTCTGGCTTTATTCAAGATCCTTTGTGGTTTCATTTTAATGAAAATGCCGTAAAATGTCAGTCTCTTCAAGAATTTCTCCAACTGGAGGGCAAAATTAGGCTTAATTCAACTGAATATTTTAGCTATTATACAGTTTAAATAACTGATAAGACACACATGTGGCCAGATAAACTCAGATAAACAATTCTGCGGTCACCGGTGGAGCCTGGCAGCAGTATCTGTGGACTGTCACCTATCAGCACGTGACTTTCATTAAAACGTGGCCTGGAAGTCAACAGCGTGACCGCTAAATAGATGAGACTAGTGTGTCTGTGGGCCGTTCAGCTATGTGGAAAACCACCATCCGCCGAGCATGGAGCTCATTAAGATGTTGTGTTCAAGACAAGGAGCTCCTTGAGAGTGGAACACATGGTTCATATTGACGATTTTGGTTATGATGTAAACTCCTATAGTCATGCGCTGGCACGCTTTCTTCACTGGCACACCCTGCCTTCCTCCCATTGCTGTGGTATGATATTGCATGCCAGCTAATATTTTGCAGGTTCTTCCCATATGGCTTGATCCTCAATGGAGGGTCTTTGATCGCTGAGGAGGAGAAGAAAAAGAAAGTATCACATGAACCGTCTATATCTATGTTTATAAAAGAGGGGAGTGTTCTGTTGATGTATAATAATTCCCAGCGAATGCTGACCTTGAGGTGGGTGGCCGAAGGAAGCACTTGGACTTTCTCACATGGTTTGGATCTACAGAAACTCACTTAGTGCTGTTTTCCATTATTCATCTAACACTTATTCATGAATATCAGTCACTCATCGAAGATCACAATATTTATGAGCTGCAAAAGTGAGTGCAAGAACTTACTGAAAAATGTCTGATTTTGATTTGCAGTGATGAAAAACACACCGCGGCTGTGGCACCACTATAACAGAATCTGAAAATGGTCTGATCCTGGTAGAAAGGAGGGGGAAAAGTACAGAATGTGAACTATGAATATTTTTACAGTTGCCATACATTTATTCAGTGGTTGAAAGGTAAGACTTGATGACTATTATATATTTTGGCTGTAAAGGATAAAATGCTATATACAGTAGCTATAGAAAATATATTTCTTTAAAAAACAAACAAACCTGGAAATATCAGAGAATTTTAGAACAGAAATGTAATTAAAAAATAATAATAATACACAAGTATGTTGTTTGTATATTAAAATAGCAATAATAACAACAACAAAAATAAATTATAATTTATAAAAAATAAAATGATAATAAATATAAATAATATTTATAATATAAATATATAAATATAATATAACTATATGTATATATATAATATAAACTTATTAAATAAAAATGGTTAATCTAATAATAATAATTAATTATTCAATAATTTAGATAGAAGTTGCTCTAATGTCAATCTTTATAAATTATTTAAAAACAATTTAATAATAATAATGCACTAAAATGTCACTTAAGCAGCTTAAACATTTTATTTTATTACAACATGAGAAGTTTGAACATTTTTAATCTGTCAAACCAAACTAATTTGTTAATGTAAAAAAAAAATGCTATATAGCTATAGAAAATAAAGCATTTTTACCTGGAAATATCAGGGAATTTTGTGATTACATAAGTGAATACATTGGCATGCAATTCAGTGGCATTTGTAATATATCACGCCAAACTAATGTTTACTAATATGTTTAGTCATCGCTAAAATTCATTATAATTCACAATTATTCCCTTGACAGTTTTAGTGGTATAGGTGATTTAAGCCTTAATATTTAGCAATGCTGCCCTCTACTGGTGGCTGTATGAAGCAAGACTAAATATTTAATTCCTGTCTAGACCAAGAATAATGAATTACACATTTGTCAATTGTGTACGGCTTGTGATCAAATACACTGCTTTGGATTTCGTCAATAATGCATTACCTGATAAAGAAGTAACTCGAAAATACTGTGCCTTTTTCTTGATGAACCTTAAATAATACATGCATGTGATGGTCATTAATCTAATCATCAGGACCTAGTTATTCATTATTTTATAATCTTTGGGGTAGATGCTCTTAGTTCTGTTCAACAATAAATACATAAATTATAAAGATGTTTTGCTAATATGATTATATTGGATAATGCTGATACTAATGACGTTTGCTGATTTGATTTAGGGATTTTAACAGAACAGAATAAACACATGATTCATTTTGTTGCATAATGAGATAAAAGCTTTGATTCACATCTATGATGCAGAGTAAAAGCACAACTGGGAACAGACGCATATGCCTAATGCCATTAAAAAGCCCAAATTTTGTCATAAACATTGTACAGTAATCATCCATTAATAACAAAGTGAAGTAAAACCCCACATTTGAAGATTTTGGCATCAACGTTCCATTTAGTTTTCTTTGTCACACAAACACACATAAAATAATCAGTTAATTCCCTTCTCATGTGTTTCTGATTGAAAAATCCACCAAAGAGGAAGTAGGTGACTAAATCATTCACCCCCTCACACCAACACACCTTGCCTCCTTCTCAATGGCCATTTAAAGTCCCTCCAGCTGTTCATTGATGGGTAAATTAATCCCTCTTAGCCGGCTACGCCGTGGGGTGTAGATCTTGCTGCAAAGGACGTGCTTTGAGCAACACAGACTAAAAGAGAGCTCACTGGCAGGAAGCCTGGGAGCCTCAGGGCGATGGGAAGCATCCTACACTGATGTCTGCTCAGGCCTATGTTAGTGAAGAGGACACAAACATCATGCACAGTTTGCCATCGAATTGACAAAGTAAACAATTAAGTGAGCATCTATTTGTAGAGGGTAATAATGAGTCTAAAACCCGGTTGGAAACAAAAAAGACAGTCAAATAAATAAGATATAGAGGGAGCTATACAAAATATACATGTTCACGATTGTGCTCCATGATACTCATTTTGATTTAGTTTGTTACAGCAGGAAGTAGTTTAAGGAATTATTACTTTTTAAAGTCGCTTTGAATGTGTCTGCTAAATAGTTTCATTAAGGATTCTTTAAATATGCAATTCCATAGTGAAATTATTAGATAATTTCATTAATAAAATACAATGAACACTATTACTGCAATATATTACACAGACTTTTCGCAGTCTTTTTAAAGGCGGCATAAATGCAGTCCAATTTGGCCTTAACTATATATTAACACCTCTAAAATAATACAAAAATGTGATATACTGAATTAATTTTTATAAAACACTTCTGACAACATGTTGTCATTTAAACAATTCACTACAAAGATTTGTTAGTCATTCATTCAGGAATCTGACAACTTGACGCTGTATATTTCTGGTTCACAAAAAGAACCGAGTCATTAGATAGCCTACATTTCGCTAGTACAATTACAGAACGAATAACTCAGTTCTTCTTTGAATCACTACTCCATTATCAGACTACACTGATCGCACTGTACAATCAGTAATATGCTGCGACATTGTTACATTTTCTATTGAAGATAACTGATGTTAACACAAGCTAACACCTGCTGTGTGAACGGAGCCATAATGTACAATTTCGTCTGTCACGTCATATACCGGCAATATGTTAAAGGTAGGGTAGGAGATTTCGGAGAGGCTATCGATGGCAAGCTAGCTTTGAAAGCATAAGATCCCACCCTCCCTGCAAATCACTCTCCAAAGCCACGCCTCCTCAAAAGCACATGAATGCACAAAGGCAGACCAGAAGCTAACCAGCTACACGATGAGACAGTGTTGGTAGAAGGTTGAATGCAACTCTGTCAGATTACCTCATGTCTCATTCACCGCTATTAAAACATTACAGTACAAGGCTCATAATATGCAATAATAACGCCTTCCATTCTCGCTGTCTGCAATAGAGTAATAATGGAACTCGCTGATGACGTATAATGTCTGCACGAACAGGGTGCGCAGAGGTATGCATATATGTTAGGGACAGCATATCATAGGGATAAGATTGAATGAACATGAACGCCTTCTACAGATTATATAAATACATAAATACATATAAATACATTGAGATGTGAAGAGACTTTCAACCTGCATAACAAATGAATTTAAACTAAATCACCTACCCTGCCTTTAAATGTGTCTCACAGAGTAGGGGTAGATTTTAGCAGTGTGTGTCATCTGAAGGTTTGGATTCAAAATTTGTTTGCACGTGGCTCGTACCAGTCTCCACTGAGGTAAAAAAAAGTTGGTGTCAGTTATTAAAAATATGACGGATAAACTTGTGCCTTGTCAGCTGAGAGAACTTTCCAGTGTTTTGGACATTTCGCTAGGGATACATGTAATATTTAGGAGTTTTTGCGAGAACAAAAAAAGGGATTGACTGATTAGCAACTCATTCATAGCAGCAACTCTAATAGGCTACTGTATGCAAACTGTCATATAAACAGGACATTTTGTGAGTCACACTGTGACTTCACGTGTAATGATGAGCTCCGGAGTATGGTGCTGAAAAAGAAAGATGATAGTGATTAATACTATGTCCACATATTACCAGCTGTACAGTAGGTGGCACTGTTATGGCACTAGCACCTTCTATGACACTTGGCAAACTGAACTACTGTATGCTATTGCGTTTGAAAGGAGTGGGTGTAGGATGAGAGTGAGTCGTGATGTGTTGATCATAGCACTGGTCTACAAAAGTCTCTAAGATTGCCTTCAGATGCTTGGTAGCAGGTGTTTCAACATAAGTAGAGAGTTTGAGAGGGCAAAGATTGTTAGCAAATGCATTTTAGATCCAGGCTCTAGTTCTTTATCAGCACAAATGTTTATTTTATTATTTTATTTTATGTCAAACACTAATGTATGATTGATAGCTTAAATAACTGACAAATCAACTAATTTGTACACAGCACTGCTAAAACATTGCAATTAGAGACCGACTGAATGTTTTAATGGGAGTTATTGCAGTACTGTTTCATTTTTGAACAACAGACAGTCATAGATGACAGTGAGGACTAATTTAGTTGAATAATGTGGTGCAGGGTCTATTGTGATGCACTGATGGGATATCACGACAAAGCATTCAGTCTTACTCATGACATACTTGAAAATGACCCTCAATACAAAACAAGAGGCAAAAAAAATGATCTGCATTATTTGTCTGTTGAATCAGTATCACTCTATTGTTGAAACAACAAACAAATTATATGTTTGAAATAGCAAACAACTTTGTCACAACATAACCAACCTTGCCACATAAGGAGCTTGATGCAATAATTTCATAATAAAATTAGCATTAAGAGTTTGCTGGTCTTGCAGTCCGGTCATGCTGGTTTTAGGAGGTTTAAGCTTATCTCCCAGCCTGATCATCTACATAAATGCCCCAAAATGGCCACTCTAAAACCAGCAAAAGCACCAGCCAGGCTGGACAAATTAAGACCTAACCAGGTTAGGCTGTTTTTTTGTTTTGTTTTGTTTTTCTCCCAGTAGTGTAAATCAGGGTAATTACAGAATTAAGAAAATACACAAATATATGTTGTTCCCATATAATGTATAGCACTGATTTATAATGTAGCTCTGGAAATGTGTAGGCTATATAAAACTTTTTTTATATTATTATATTTTGTTGCTTTAAAAATACTGCGATTGCAGAGGAGAAGATGAAATTGGCTCATTGTTTTTATTTCTGGCTGTACTGAAGTAGAATCATTTCTGTTTTAACGCCTCAGTGGGAAAAAAATCTAATCTAATAAATATAGACTGTTCACAACTCTTGAAAGCTTGCTAGCTCAGACGGTCAGGACACAGTTGTCATGGCAACAAATGACTGAAGCGTAACATTCTCGCGCCGGGGCAGCGTTTGAGCTTGTGTGGCTGAGCGAGAGCGGGAGGTTTTCCCGCTTCTCACCTTTCCCGCTCTCGCGCTGTTATGAGGTGAAGGGACTCGACGACCTGTTAATGGTGTGAAAATAAGCAACGAAACGATCAAACGCTTTCAACTGTATTTTTAGCTACAACGCGGACTGACGGCTGTCACCTCTGTTTCGGTAAGGTTAGTGGTGAGTGGTGTGAGAGAGACAGATTTTCTCCCATCCATACTAAATGAATGTAGGCCATTTTCTGGTAATGCTTTTGAACCATTTTGAGGGAAACAGTCTTATTTATTTTGTTTTGTCTTTTAAAATCTTATTTTATTCATTAGGCCTATTTAAAACTTTAAATGTATTAGGCTATATTGTTATTTGTTATTGTTGCACTAAATAATTCCTTTTCTTGTGTGTATGGCAATCTGTAAACATAGGGCCATTAAATTTTACACTCAATTTACTAATATTGAAAACTGATATTGAGAGAGACTTATAGAGGTACAATCAAATCTGTTTGCTCTCATACAGCACTGTCATCAAAGTCCTTCAAACCTTTAAAACGATTCTGTGACAATCACCTAAACATGTAGCCTAATGAACATTACAATGAAAAAAGTTATTAGCTTAAAAGTTATAAGTTACTGCAAACTGTGAAAACACTAGTGTAACTCATACAGCCGCAATTATTTTTTTATTTTTTTGGCGTAAGCAGTCCCTAGGGAACACTAGGAAGGGGAAACTTTTATTATTATTATTATTATTAATTATTTAAAAAAAATATTTGAAACATTAAAAAAAAATGGAACATGTAGTTCAATTCTGTTTCACAAGTTTCTTCTTTCACTGATACTGTAACAGCCCTAAAATAGTGTTTCCTGAATTGAAACACATAAAAGCATACTGTCCGATTTCTGCATGGAGGACAATTATAAGCTGTTTCTTTAGTGAATCACAAAAATGTATGAATCATTTGGAGTAGTTTCTCAATTAATTTGACTCATTTACTGTCATTACCACAGTCATTAGTTTAGTCATGTCAGAACCAAAAAGCGATACCCTGTTGTGACTGATTGTTTATATGACATTAAAGATAAATGTTATGAGTTTTTTTTATTTTCTAAAAATAAAGGAATGAATTTGTAAATTTGCTACAACTTCTGTTCTTTGATATTTTATATTATTTATTGAAATGATCCCATTTAGAATATTTTCAAACAGAATTGCATTTCTTTTTTCCCCGAAATGTATTTCTTCGTCAAAAGAAGAGCAACCAGAATAGTTATAAAGTCCTTGTATTCAATATGTCCAGTCCATCCTTAATTCATCGATAGCACTCATTCAGTGCTAAAACATCATTATAAGTATACAGAATAGGGAAGGATGCAGATGTTATTTACTCTTCTATGAAATAAATTACCCTTCAATCACAGGGCACATCAGTACTCAACATGAAGCAGGATATGAGCCAAAGGTTGAAAGAAGAAGAAGAAACTTTATAAATATTTAAACAACCAAAAGGGCAGACGGGTCTTTAAAATTAACAGCACAGCTCCATGCAGATATCAATGATAAGGGGATTTACCGTAGGATGTAGGCACCATGCTGTAACATATGCATATTTAATGACTTCTTTCAGAAAACGGCCTTGTCTTGAGGAGCAGCATTAAGCACCGAGTTATTGTATGCACAGCATGTGTCTGTCTTCCTATTATGTTCTTTTGGCCACAGTGAATTGCGTGGAAATACATTTGAATCTTAGAACTTCTTCACTTTTATGGCTTCGCATCCCTTGTTTGTGCATTTGTGAGGCTGAAATTTACATTCTGCATGATTAACATGGATCAGGTGTAGTCTTTTACGTATTCATAAAGACCGTGATGTCTGAGTGAATCAGCTGTTATCTGAATTCCTCATCAAGAAACTTTGACCTTACTCTGTATTTGCATCCTTTTGGGACTAAGCAAAGTTTGATGACTCACCACGAAACTGGCAAAGTTCTCGCTTTTATTGTCACAAGGTAATGGTTAGGGAACATAAATATACACACCTTCCATGCACATAGTTGCACCATTTTGTTGCTGATGTTAGAGACCATATGTTCAAAAAAAATCTCATTACCTACCTATGCCGCATAAGTAGAGGCCGAATTGTTCCTCGGTATGATAATACTTCAAAACATGACTCACTGTTTATTTTCATGCTAAATATGCTAATCTGTTCTCCTTGGACCTAAGAACATTTTTTTTTTTTGTTATCAACAATTTTTTATTTTCATTTTTTTCACAAACAACACAACATAATATCCAAAATAAAACAAAACAAAACAGCAGACACATACTCAACATCTCAAGGTTCAATCCAAAGGGAGGGAGAGAGGGAAGGACAACAAGAACACAAAAGTTACTCCTTTAAATAATCACGTATATTCAGTAAAAAACACTGCCAAGCCTCAATGGTTGAAGGCCTGGCCCCACGACTCGCGCCGTTGTACATTCACATGAGACAATTTGCAGGAGGCTACGGATCCAATATGCCTCTCTACACATGTGTGGTGTAAACCAGTTCTGAATTATTGTCTTCACAGCTGTAAAACCAGCAAACAACATTCTCTTTTGCATTAAACTAATACAGAGACCAGAATCATCATTAAGAAGACATAAACTTGGGTTAACAGACCAATCAATTCTCAGTAATGATGACAAAACCAGGTTTACATGTGTCCATAGACTGATGGCGACAGGACATTCCCAAAACATATGCAGAAAAGTGCCCGATGATGTAGTGTTACATATATGGCAGTTCAAATTTGACTGCAGTTTCATTTTAAATCTTTTGTAAGGAGTTATGTATGCTCTATGAATGACTTTGAAGTGAATAAGACGATGAGCCAGATTTTTAGATGTTAAGCTGAGATTAGACCACACTCTCTCCCAGTCGACAGATAAATTAAGATCAGATAATTCCCTATTCCAAATAGTTTTAATAGAAAGAGGTTTTGTAATACAATCAATAATTTTATTATATATTAAGGAAACAGATGGCCGACCAGCAGATGGTGCAATCCAGTCCCGCATAGGATGAGAGGAAATGGAAGAAGACCAAGGAACGCCATACGCTTTGAGAGCAGAACGTAATTGAAGAAAAACAAAATATGCAGATGCTGGTAGACAAAATTTGGCTCTCAATGCCTGAAATGAACAGAGGCCCTGGTTATCATACATATCACCGCACGTGTTCACACCTAAAGAGGACCAAGAGGGTTGGACAAATGGACGATTTCCACATACAAAGTTAAAATTGTGCCATAAAGGTGTACTGTTACAGAATTTGAAGGGTCCACCTATCCGACGTTCAACCGTTTTCCAGATTTTAATAGAGTTAGCCACAACCGGACCAAATTTATAATTATCCCCTTTTATTCCTGTGCCAGTAAATAAAATATCTTGAAGTCTATTTGGTTTAACCTTGTCAGCTTCAATCACCCTCCATGAAACTGTAGATTGAGGATCAACCCAATTATGAAGGGCCTTAAGCTGGAACGACCAATAATATAATTCAAAATTTGGTACAGCCAGTCCTCCTGCGCTATTAGGATGTTGTAATGTGGTAAGTTTAATTCTGGGACATTTATCATTCCAGATAAACTTAGAAATTATGGAGTTGATCTCCTTAAAGTAACCTGGAGGGGGAGAAAGTGGTAGCATAGAGAAAAAAAATTAAATCGAGGTAACAAATTCATCTTAACAGTGGAGATTCTTCCTTGGAGAGAGACTTTAAGATTCTTCCATCTTTGAATGTCATTTTTGACCTTAACTAAAATGTTATTAAAATTGTCTCTGGCAATCTTATGAATGTTTTTATATATGGTAATGCCCAAATAGATGAAAGATTCCTTAATAGGGATAAATGAGGGAATAGAAAAATTAACCTTAACATTGTTAATTGGCATTAGAGCAGATTTGCTCCAATTTATTTTATATCCTGATAGGCTACTAAAATGATCAAATTCCTTAATTACACTAGAGACTGAAACATCAAAGTGGTCTAAATATAGAATAATATCATCAGCGTATAATGAAATACAATGATTATGGTCATGAATCTTAATCGATACTTCAGATTTCCTGATGGCTTGTGCTAAGGGTTCGAGAGATAGACAAAACAATAAGGGGGAAAGTGGACACCCCTGCCTCGTTCCCCGCTGTAAAGGGAATGAGGGGGAAATAATATTACCAGTTATGACTGATGCTGCAGGTGAGTGGTATAATGTCTTAATCATAGAAACGAAGTGTTCACCGAAGCCGAAACATTGCAGAACTGCCCACATATAATTCCACTCTAGCCTGTCAAAGGCTTTTTCTGCATCAAGTGAAAAGACCGCACAAGGTGTTGGGTGGGAGTCCGCAAAGTCAAGAATATGAAGGAGTCGACGCATATTGTCAGATGCATTGCGCCCCTTGATGAAACCAGTTTGGTCCTCCTTGATCAGACTGTGAATTACCTTCTCCAAACGAGAAGCAAACACTTTAGCATAGATTTTTAGATCACATGGGATAAGCGAAATCGGTCTGTAGCTGGAACAATCTAATGGATCTTTCCCTTTTTTAAGAAGTAATGAAATCAGTGATGTTTTTTGATCTCTATGAAATGCCCCATGTTCAATTGCAAAATGAAATGAGTTAAGCATAAGTATCCCTACCAAATCCCAAATTTCTAAATATAATTCAGGGGGGAGACCATCTAGACCCGGCGATTTGCCCTTTTGAAGGCTCTTTAGAGAGACGTGAAGTTCCTCCAAACTTAATGGGGCCTCCAAAGATTCTTTATCCATCTGTGAGATCCGAGGCAGTTCCAATTTATCTAAGTACTGCTTACAAATTGGTTCATCAAAATCTGTTTCGGCTTTATACAGATTCGTGTAAAAACCTTTAAATATGTAATTAATTGCCACAGGGTTCGTGGTGACCTGATCATCCGATGATTTTATTGCGCTAATATATGCCTTAGACTCGCATTCTTTCAACCTAAGGGCCAATAAATGACTAGGTCTCTCTGATTCAAAATAATATTTTTGTCTAGACCTATGTAAAATAAATTCTGCCTTTGAGTGTGAAAGTAAATCATATTCTTCTTTTAAAGAGGACAGCTGTGTAGCCTGTTGCTCAGTAAAATGTTGTTTTTGTAGGTTTTGTAATGATTGGATTTTATTTTCTAATTGTGTAAACTGGTGAGTTCTCGCTTTGGCAAGAGTAGAAGAGAAAGATATACAGAAACCTCGTATAGCACACTTAGTCGTTTCCCACAGTATTTGAGGATCCACATCAGAGGGCATATTAATTTCAAGAAAGTCCTTAATATATTCTTTTAGAGAGGTAATAAAAGTCTGATTACTTAATAATGATATGTTAAAGAGCCATCTAGGGGACTTGGCTTTGACATCGGAAAGAGGAACACTGCATAACATAGCAGAATGATCAGATAATAAAATTGGTAATATAGATATAGAGGAATTAGATGAAATTAAAGATGGGCTGAGAAATATGTAATCTATCCTAGAGAAAGTCTTGTCTATTAGAAAAAAAAGTGAAGTCCTTAGCTTTAGTATTCTGAATTCTCCATAAATCGATTAAGTTGAGCTCAGTGATAAATTTATTCAATAATTTAGACTATGGATTGGCTGTTGTATCAGATTGAGACTTATCTAAAGCAGGATTTATGACAGCATTAAAATCACCACCCACCACTAGAGGGCAATCAATCTCCTCAAGTAAAGTTTTGGAAATCTGTGTAAGGAAAGCACTGTCTGTCTCATTCGGACCATAAATAGAGACCAATGCTAACCTATTATTATAAATTTTGCATCGGATAAAAACAAATCTACCCTTCTCATCACTACCAAGGTGTTCAATTGTTAAATTTAACTTCCTGTTAACAAGGATAAGCACCCCCTTAGTTTTATTTTGAGCACAGGAAAAAGCTATTAATTTGTAATACTTATTCTGGAAACGTGCCACGTCAGATTGTTTTAAATGTGTCTCTTGTATTAAGGCACAGGAGATAGATTTACGGTGTAAATATTCTAATACACGGGTTCTTTTAACAGCAGAATTTAAACCATTCACATTCAGTGATAAAATATTTAAAGTATGCATTGAATATTCATAATCCCAAGATTGTATACAATAAATGCAAAAAACAAAAAAAACAAAAAACAGAAGCACTTCCATTCCGTAAATAACACGTAAACACTGATGTGCATTTTAGATACCAAACCTCCTATATGAAAAATCCCTTTAGAAATAATGTAAAATAGATAAAAGTATAAATGTCTGCTGTAAAAAACAAAAACAACATAAAAATGTGAACAACCGACAACCATAAACAAAGAACAACTCAGACCGCACATTACCGAGAACATAGGTCTGACTGAGCAACAAAAAACAGTGATAGGTCGTGACCGATCCACTCCAACGCAAGACATGTCTCCCGAAAGGCTCACACAGCCAAAAAAAAAAATATATTTTTTTTTTATTAATTAAACCTACTCTCCATTAGTCCCCTCCAAAACAGAAAAATGGAGTGTCAGTCTTACCAGCAAAGAGATCGTTGTACCGGATAAATAAGGACAATATCCCAGTATAAGAGAAGAAAACGCAAACAATAGGTTTAGCAAGCATCCATGCTCATCCTGCTATCATCCCCTTCTGGGCAGCTAGGGCCAAGTCCATCCCGGCCGTCACGCCCCTCCCGTCGAATTGGAGAAACAGCGGTCGCTGCTCCCCCGTCGTCCCCCCGCAGAGCTGCGGCATAGGACTTCTGCTGAGACATGGAACTGATAAAATCCTCCGCTTTCTGAGGGGAATCATAGCTTCTCTGTTCCCCTTTGTGCCGTAGCTTAATCACCGCTGGATAGATGAGGAAGGGCTGGAGACCAAGTGCAGTCATCTTCTTCAAAACCGGACCAAATGCCTTTCTCCTGATCGCTGTAGCCGGACTAAAGTCAGGAAAAAACAGCAGTGTGACATTGTTCTGTGCGCACTTCACCGGATACGCCTGCCGAGCACCTTTCAGGATATCTGATCTGTCATGCCATCTCAGTACACGGAAGATGAGAGTGCGCGGCCGATCGGAGCCCCTCCCTCCGTCATACACGCGATGCGCCCGATCAATCTCGATGTCACGGCCCCTCAAGGAAGGAATCCACTTTGAAAGATTAGCTCGGAGGAAACCAGCTGCATCTGGACCCTCCATCCCTTATGGGAGTCCCACCAGTCTAACATTGTTCCGTCTGCACCTGTCCTCCATATCTGTCATCTTCTCGGTGAGTCGCTCCAACTGATCCTTTAAGTCCGTGACTGTTCTCTTATCTTCCCGCGCCGCTGCCTGAACAGAATCAACGCGGTCACGTGTCTGCTTCGTCTTGGTGACTATGGCCTCAAACTCCTCTCTTAGCTCTTTAACAGACTTATTGGTCGCTAGTATGTCCTCACGCAGTTCGCGCAATGCTGGAATCAACACAGAGTCCATCGCATCTCTTACTGCCGAGTTCACAACCGAATTCAAAGTGCTTTGGTGTTCTTTAAATGCTAGTTCAATGCGGCTAGCAATAGCACTGTCCAGGTCTTCACTGGAGATGGCTGAATCTCTGAATTTTTTCTTCATTGGCGACCGCTCAATCTCTCCTCTCCGATCTCCTTTGTCTGCCTTAGTACTCATGATGGGTCTAATGCAGAGTGGTTCAAATTTTACTGACAGGGTCGTAAAATATGTGGCAAAGTGAGCGGAGCGAAAAACTAAGCCTGCATCACCGTCGAGGGGTCACGTGATCCTCCGACCTAAGAACATTTTCATTCATGGGCAAGATTAGTCTGTCCTTTCAGACAAATCACCCTCAGAAGTTAATGACTTTTGGTGCGAGGACATCTGCTGTGGCAATCATTTCAGGTTTAATTGAGAAAACACTGCAGTTTTCTAAACAGGTACTGTATGTTTGAACTGAAATAACTGTCAAACCTACATGTTCTTTTAGGGCACATTTACACTTTAAATTTAAATTTAAACAAACTCTGGTGCGATAGCTCTGTTAATTTGGTTCATTTGAATAAGTGTGAATGCTGCTATATGAACCCTGGTGCACACCTAAGAAGCGAGCTGAGACTCCCTGAAAAAGTGGGTCTCTGTCCGCTTCCAATCAAACTCTGGTGTGGTTCGACTGAAATATGAACAACACGGACCAAAGACAGTTTTTTTTTTTCGTCATAATAGATATGTTGACATTATAGTTTGGTACAGGCGTTGGAACCACCATCTCCTTAAAGTAGATGTCTGTGTGCAAAGGAGGAATTGCTGGTGCTGATTTGACTCCTTTACACATTTTATAAGCTCTTATATAAAATTAACAGCTAAAAATTCCCTCATATGTACATACATACATACAACAAATGCATTTAATCCAGCACACAGCAGTTTAAGTTTGCAAAATATACATCATAAAACCAATTGGGTTGTGGCAGTATACTGTAGATATACCTTTTGTTTTGTAGCTTTAGGTTTGTGTTAAAAATAACAGTGTGAAGACGAACCAGCGAACCAGGACTAAATGTACCATTTTATTTTTTGCTCCGGACCCAGTAAACCAAGGGAACCAAAGTACAAGTGCAAACACACCCTTAAATGAACGTTAAATAACATTTATTTTATAGATAGATGTTCACTGGGTTTATCTAATTTTCTCTCTGCCTCTCTTTTTCTTTCTCCTCTTATAAATACACACAGTCATTTGTCCTTGAGGCGAATCTGAAAAGCTTTTTTCAATGATCTTTGACTTCCTTGTATCCATTTGCTTATTAAGATTTGTACCAAAGCATACGCCATTTCAGACAAGCATTGTTCCATCATTTAACATGTAGCATCTGATTGGCGACACATTGAGCTTTATTCCCTGGTGACGAGGTAAAAGCAATATTAGTCATAGTTTGTGTAACACAGCGAGCTGGCTAAAATACTTTTTCTTTGAGGTCATGACGCACGAATTGGTGGCAACTGCTGCTGTGACTGAAAAAGGTATCAATTTTAAACTCTCAAGGTGAAGTTGGACAAGCATACTGTATATATTAAAATGAATAGCCAGCAGTGTCTCACTTTAGATTAACTGCAGGCAGGTTCTCATATATGATAAAACAAATGGTAACTTTAGCAAGAGGTTGTAGTTTCAGTTTTAGTGCAACAGCGCACGAAATCAAGTCTCTTATATTTGCTTTTTAGCAAATATTTAAACAATAGTAACTTACAGTGTTTCAGAAAGCAATTTATGTTACTATAAAATTAAATGAGTGACAAATGGTTTAAAATGATTATTTTTTTCTGTATTATGATTTCAGGACAGTTGACATTAATATTAGCTTTCATTTATTTGATATAATTTTATTTATATAATTTCATTTCAGTTTGAGTTTTAGTAACAACTTAATTTCAATTACCAAAAAAATTACTAGTTTTAGTTAACAATACCAATGCTGATCTGAAAAAAAAAAATGTCATGCCATATGCCCTATGCCCTAAAATATTAAATTCTAAATAGCCAGAATAGTCTTACTAAGCCTGTGTATTTATCAAGTATAGAAGTGCAAATAATTCATTCAAGGTTATTTGTAGCCAATCTTGCTTCCTAGACCTCAATCTGCAAATTGGAGACCTCTGCAATAGTCCATCCTTTCAAAATTGAAAAAGAAGTTAATTTTGCTAGTGCATTTGTAGTTCTCAGTTGATAATCTAAAATGAGGTCAGACAGGGCCAACCCCATTACACATTTCATTATGTGTACCAAGCTCATAATTTAAGCTTGATTTTCTTTACCAGTCAGAATGCAGTTTTTGAAGTGTCATTATCCTAGTAAATGGCAAGAAATCTAAAATGGTTAATTTGCTCCTCAATACATAATGCTAGCGGGACACCTAGAAGTACATTTTATTTCTGGGAACTCGTTACTTTCACAATGTCCTGTTTTGATTATTAAAAGCTTACCTCCTGGGTTGGAATAATGCTTGGTTGTATGCAATCAAGGAACAATGATAATTTTGTTTGTACATTAAGGTGCTTAATTGTGTTCCGATTTTAGTCCAAAGTGCCACGGTGCACACACGAGGGAGGAACAGGAACATGGAGACGAGGACGTAAACTCAAATAATAGTATATAATCTCTCATCAAGGTAGGACAAGGCAAGGCTTACAGACAAGATACACCGGGAAGTAACAAGTAGACCAGACGAAATCAAACTCAAAAGACAGGAACTAAATTCACAGGGTAATTAACACACAATCACATAAACACAGCTGGAACATACTTAACTCATAATGACATGAAACAAGGACAGGAAACAAACCAAATATGGACACATGAGGCGGGAACACATGACACACACAACAGAGGACTGACACAAAGGAGATGAGTGTTCAAACTTACAATGTCAATGTGCTTTTACACATTCGATTGCTTGGTCCAAACCTAAATTCGACCAACACATATTTTTGGCTTCAAACCACTTTTTCAAATGAACTCAAATTGAATGGCGACAAACAAACTCATTGTTGCATAACAGTTTGAGCGTACAGAAAACCTGCTGACTCCATCAATCATATTACCTATTTAAGTCTAGTCAGATCATTTTTTCCCCACTTTCACAGTCATTCCAAACACCTGTCGACCAGTTTCAGTTACACTCCTCAAAATAAAGGTTCTATATTGGATTCCATGAAGAACCTTTAAGTTCAATGGAACCTTTTCATTGCACAAAAGGTTCTTTATAGCGGAAAAAGATTCTTATTAAAATTTTCTTTGCACCAAGAAACAATGCTTCACTGACAGGTAGCGAAATGGTTCTTCAAGCTATGGCATCACTGCAAAAGGTTCTTTATTGTGGAAAAAGGATCTTCAGATGATTAAAATGTTCTTTAAAAATGGTTCTTTTAAAAACGATCCACTAGCTGTTTCCATCACCCTGCTTTTAATGCACATTTTGAAGTATCGCATCAGAAACGAGTAATGGAAAAGCTGAATTTAGAATAAAAAATACCTTCATTCGCAAAAAAAGTTTTTACGCTCTCTTGAGGTGGTTTTTGACTTATGCGAAAAAGGGTTAATGCGAATAATGAGAGATAGAAATGCATTTTGCGAATAAATTCCTCCAAGCGCATCAAAAAAGTCATACGACTTTGCGCTATGGGGCGGCAAAACCTGACTAACCAGCGGACCGATCTCATTCCACAGCATCTGAAATGTTGTTGTGGTCATTCGGAAATGCCAGAGCAAAGTCTGTCATCAAAGTATTTCTGTATAATTGCCTATCAGAAATGTCTTACATGACTTCGTTCACAAACAGCAGCATCCACCTCTGAAAGCAATAACTGCATTCATTGTGTTTCGTCTGCTTGCTCTGAGGCGCAAGTAATTTATTATATATGAAAATTATTATATTCAGTAACTTCTACTTTTCTTAGTGATTTATAGCGCCAGTTTATCAGGAAGCGATGATTTTGTTCTCTTTGACTCGTTGGATGGAAACGGTGCTTGTTCGAAAAAGTTTTATGCGATATTCCAAATTTGCGCATAATTTAAATTCACAACTTTGGATGGAAACCTGGGTACTGAAAGGTTCTTTGGGGAACCCAAAATAGTTATTCTGTGACATCACTGCCTTTTGGAACCTTTTTAAAAGTGTACTTAGAATTTCTGTCACAACACCATTTTTGTCCAGCACCATGCGTTGGGCTGTTGAAATAGCCGATTAGAAAGTGGTGAGTGGTAAAGTTGCCATGGCAACTGTGAGTCATTCTGCGGCAAGCGGAATAGTCACACTTCTACAATAGAATGTGCTCCCCTTTGTGTCTTTCTTTTAACAAGGCCACATCTTGGGTTTGGTATGCATTTTTTTGTGTTTTCCGGTGTCAGACAGGGGGAAATGACTTCCATCACCTATAAACCACAAGCGCAGAGGTCAATTGCATTTAAATGAACTCACAGTAAGCGGCAGCACACAGTGCTGTTTGTGCTAGACAAGCTAATAACTCATGGCCAGCATTATCAAGCAACTCCTCAGAATCTTCATTGCATCTGAAGAATTTTATTTTTTTAATTAATTAATAAAGAGCTAGTAGTGTTGCTCAGTTACACCCACAGATTTACAATTGTTGTGCTACTGTCATCGCAGTCCCGTCGTTTACATCCGCTGATTATGAGACAGCCAAATTGGGTCGATTTGTGACATATGCCTATGTGAAGAGTGCTTATGTCACTCTGTTTTGTCAGAGTGGAACGTTCTATGATGGTCTTGAGCAATAGTAATAATGTTTAGTGTGATTTTTTAAATCACAAAGGCTGCGATACAAATATATGCACTGCGTGTTTCAGACTGAAGCGCGACACTGTGTTTATTTACATGTGAACAGATCATGACCCAGTGCTTTCAGTGTCTCAGAGCGGCTCATTTTGCATTAAATGCTGCATCAAACGAACTCCATCTCTGCATCCACTCTGTGTTTGGGTTGCTTATAACACTACAAATAATTATAGTCATGTTGATATTTAATTACAATTTTTTGGCCAAATTGTGCAAGAAGCACATCAAAATTAAAGCACTGGAGCATTTTAAATCAAAATTTTTATCATAAAAATCGCAATTCGATTTGTTTATATTTCTAGAGTAAGTTGATATTGTGATAACATGTAACACATCGTTTGTGCCATAGACTGAGTGAATGATACCTCAAATCATGTGACCTGTTGAGGAAAGTTTAAGTTTTAAGTAGTGCTGTCAATTGATTAAAAAATGTAATCGCGTTAATCACAGTCATGAACTGTGATTAATCATGATTAATCGCAAATTTAAAATACTAGGATTTACCTGTAAATGTGTTGAAATAAAGAAATGCATGACAAACTAGGAAACATAACCTTTCACACTTCCACCAGGTATGAGACATAATCCTTATTATTCTTTTATCATTATTCATTTGTTTTTATTCAGCCATTATCAGCCTTTATACTGGCAATAAAACGTTTACCAAGCCACATCACTTCAATCCCAGTATACATTTACCCAACTATTATCAAAAGTATTTCTAAATAAATACAACAAAACATTTTCTTGCGACTTTACGTGAAGTATTATGACAAAATGCATTATGAAGAAGAATTTGACCTGTTCTGCAGGTGCATTAGAGCTAATATTAGCATCATGCTTCATAAGACAATTTATGAGATTAATAGTACACTTTTACTCAGAACTCACTTTAAACCACCATCGAGTGTTTGTAATAACTTCCTTTTGCGGTCACATGTGGAATTTGGTCGTTTACTGTTGTTAAAATATGCTTTTTATAGCCTTTTATATCGCTGCAAAAATTTGCATTTCAGATGTACACATTCATCTCAAGAAAATCACATACAATTAGCAATTAGCAGCTGTGTAAACGAGATGACTTGGGGACAGTCATGGTTTCAAAGAAGTCCAGTTCACTCAAAAGGCATTTTGAAGGTGAGTATAATCTTTAAATATATATATATATATATTATACAATAGCTCTCAATAGTGGAGGAAAATTCAAAGGCTGAAAAGCTTTTCATGTGAATCATTCCTCTCTGGTTAAACGTTTATGTGGTTTTGCTTTCTTTAGATTAGGACCATTCAAGTGTTTTTTTTTTTTTTTTTTTACTGCAACAGATAAAGAAGAATCACAGAATAATGACGCAACAGGGCTGTTATGGAGGTGGACGCAGACAAGAGGAGCCCTATGCTCATCATCCTCATAAGAGGAGGAAGAGAAACAGAGGAGGGAGAGTGTGTGGGTGGATGTGTGGGCATGAGCTGGATCCTAATCAGCTTTCCAGGGATCTCTCGCTCTCTCTATCTATGTCTCTTTCTATACTTCTCGGTCACCCCCTCATCCCCCTCTTTCTTTATGTCTCTTTCTATTTCTCTTTTTCCATTGCAGTGGCACCTGCCTATTCATGTGGGCTACACTCCTTATGACTCATTCATAAGCACTGGCTCAATCTCTTAACACGTTCCCACTTTCCTGTGCCTACCCGGCCCCTTAGGAAAGCAACTGCTAAAACCACCTCACATCTTGCTCCCTATACAGCCATTTCCATTCATCATAGTGAATGTAAAAGAGGGTTGGGGATAACATGGCAGGAAGCATTAGCATCCTCTGACTAGGGGTAAACGTACTAACGATCAGGAATGTTTGAAATTTGCAGACTTATCTAAATGACCATCAGCGATTTATCTGATTCCAAGTGTTCTCAAACGAAGATGATACTCTTTATGTGACGTCAGAACAAACACAGAAAGGAAGAGATAAGATAAAGGTTGCTCTTTCTTTCCTCAGTTCAGTTTCATTTAGTTTTCAGTCTTGTCTTATTTCTTATGAAATTACTTAAGAGAAACAAAATATACACAATACATATATGAATGTATTTAGACCCAATTTGTAGGAAGAAAAAAGTAGCTCTGATAATTTGGTGTTGGTGGTATATAATGAGAAATATTTGTATTTATTTATTTATTGTAATTAATGTATTAATAACAAATAAATTCAGTATGAATAAAAAAATTATAATAAATGTTTAATTGTAATTACATATTGCATAATATATGTGTGTGTGTGTGTGTGTGTGTGTGTGTGTGCGCTCATGTAAAGATATTAAAAATATGTAAAAAATGATGTTGCATTATGTACTGTATATAGATAAAAATATGATATATAAAATAATTATACACAATATTTTATATTTATAGATAGATATTAATAGAAATAGGCTTTATATACACTTCTCAAAAAACTGGAAACACTTTGAAAACACATCAGATTTCAATCTATACTGATATGGACTGGGTAATGTGTTAAGAACGAAAGGATGCCACATCATTTGATGGAAATGGAAATTGTCAACCTACAGAGGGCTGAAGACACCCCGAAAATCAAAGTGGAAAAATGATGCAGCAGGCTAGTCCATTTTGCTGAAATTTCATTGCAGCAACTCAAAACGGTACTCAGAAGTTTGTATGGCCCCCACGTGCTTGTATGCATGCCTGACAACGTCGGAGTGGTATCCTGGGGTATTTCCTCCCAGATCTGGACCAGGGCATCACTGAGCTCCTGGACAGTCTGAGGTGCAACCTGGTGGCGTTGGATGGACTGAAACAATGTCCCAGAGGTGTTCTATTGGATTTAGGTCAAGTGAGCGTGGGGGCCATTCAATGGTATCAGTTCCTTCATCCTCCAGGAACTGCCTGCATACTCTCGCCACATGAGGCCGGGCATTGTCGTGCACCAGGAGGAACCCAGGACCCACTGCACCAGCGTAGGTTCTGACAATGGGTCCAAGGATTTCATCCCGATACCTAATGTCAGTCAGAGTGCCATTGTCTAGCCTGTAGAGGTCTGTGCGTCCTTCCATGGATATGCCTCCCCAGACCATCACTGACCCACCATCAAACTGGTCATGCTGAACGATGTTACAGGCAGCATAACGTTCTCCACGGCTTCTCCAGACCCATTCACGTCTGTCACATGTGCTCAGGGTGATCCTGCTCTCATCTGTGAAAAGCACAGGGCGCCAGTGGCGGACCTGCCAATTCTGGTGTTTAATGGCAAATGCCAATCGAGCTCCACGGTTCTGGGCAGCGAGCACAGGGCCCACTAGAGGACGTCGGGCCCTCATGCCACCCTCATGAAGTCTGTTTCTGATTGTTTGGTCAGAGACATTCACACCAGTGGCCTGCTGGAGGTCATTTTGTAGGGCTCTGGCAGTGCTCATCCTGTTCCTCCTTGCACAAAGGAGCAGATAGTGGTCCTGCTGATGGGTTAAGGACCTTCTACGGCCCTGTCCAGCTCTCCTAGAGTAACTGCCTGTCTCCTGGAATCTCCTCCATGCTCTTGAGACTGTGCTGGGAGACACAGCAAACCTTCTGGCAATGGCACATATTGATGTGCCATCTGCAGGATTTGGACTGCCTGTGCAACCTCTGTAGGGTCCAGGTATTGCCTCATGCTACCAGTAGAGACACTGACCCTAGCCAAATGCAAAACTAGTGAAAAAAAACAGTCAGAAAAGATGAGTAGGGAAAAAGATGTCTGTGGCCTCCACCTATAAAACCATTCCTGTTTTGGGGGTCGTCTCATTGTTGCCCATCTAGTGCACCTGTTGTTAATTTCATTAACACAAAGCAGCTGAAACTGATTAACACCCCCTCTGCTACTTAACTGACCAGATCAATATTCCAGGAGTTTAACTGACTTGATGCTATACTCTGATTAAAAAGTTTTTTTTAGCAGTGTATATGAGTGTGTGTAGGCTGTAGTTTAGATATACAAAAAAAAGTACAATGTACAAATATATATATTAGGGGTGGCACGGTACACAGATGTCACGGTTTGGTACGTACCTTGGTTCGGGGGTCACGGTTCGATACAACAGGAAAAAAAAATCTACTATGCTCAGTTTCTTTTAATTTATTTTGAACAGACAGTATACTGATTGGCTTCATCACTCTGTCTCCTCTCCACCAATAAGCTGGTGTGTGGTGAGCGGTCTGCCGCACTATGGCTGCCGTCGCATCATCCAGGTGGATGCTGCACACTGGTGGTGGATGAGGAGACACCCCCCCCTCACAATGTAGAGCGCTTTGAGTGCTTAGAAAAGCAGAAAAGCGCTATATAAATGTAATGAATTATTATTATTATTATTATTAGTACAAATTACAATTTACAAAAAGCACAATGTTTTGTTTTCATTGTGAGTGTACACAAATAAAAGCAGACCTTTATACAGTGATGCATTATTAATAAGACAGATACGTTACATCACAAATAGAGGTCCGTACCGTGACGGTTCGGTACGAATACATGTACCGTGCCACCCCTAATATATATATATATATATATATATTACGTATGTATATTTTCATGGAACAGAAGAATGCAAACACAGGTAATAGTATGAACAGATTATTGAACAACACTCAGGCACAGTGGCACAATGTCTCTGTCTGGGCTGTGCGATATGAATCCATATCGTGGATGATAAAAATCAGTACCGCCGCTCCCTATATGCAGAGTACGCACTTTGCGGAGGGCACCAACTCGCGGGGGGGGGCACCATCCCAGTTGCTCAAAAAAAAAAAAAACCGTGAAGCGCCATTCCCGCATCCGCCTCAGGCTTGCGGCTGAATGCAGATGATCATAATTGATGGACAACTATGCCCGTGAAAAGACATCAGCATTCGAAGCCCCCACGTCACTTTCAGGTAGGCTACATTCATAATCAAAGAAGTATTAAGATAATATATATATTTTTGGTTATAAAAAGAGACCTAAGCCAACAACAGCCTTTAAAATGACTAAAATGCATTATATAAAAACAATGAGGCAACCCTGCTGAAAAAAACAATAGAACCATCACAGAAAATTCTAACACCATCACAAATGAATCACAAATAAATAACAAATGCCATTACAAACCATCAACTTTTAACCATTAAAACAATTTAAAAAATGGTTTTCTGTAGTGTGTTTTGGGACATATTCCATTAGGATTTATTGGTTTTAATAAGCCACCAATAGAAGGTGACCAATTACCAGTAGAGACCAACAGGGTCCATTACAGTTTCCATTAAAACCAATACAAGTCCCATTATAACCAGTAAAACCATTACAAATTTTGTGATGGTGTCTATTGTTTTTTCAACATTACATGTTATAAATGTCTGTAAAGGGAGCCAAAGGCCTGGTAATTGCTGCTGTTACACTTACAGGACGATCATATCCTTGTTTAATCTTTTTTTTTTTGGCCACCTTTTTGCTATAGATGACACAGACTATAATTTCTTCAACAAAAAACATGTGGACATCACAACCCTTACAAAAATGAACCATGGTTTTCGTGATAAAACTGCTTAATTTTCTTTTGCGTGATTTCTGAATGCTTGAGACCATAAAATCAGACAATTGTATTACTGCCATAGGTAACTGTCTCGAGCAGGGGTGTCAAACTCAAGGCCCGCGGGCCTATTTCGGCCCTCCACATCATTTTATGTGGCCCGCGAGAGCATATGATTGTCTTACAAAAAAAAAAAAAAAAAAACTATGCTACTTTATATCATACATTATGAAAGTGCGTAACTGCGTATCAATAGCACAAGTTTCTGTTTCTATCTGCCGTTCTGTTTATACGCAGAAATTGACTTTGGTGTGCGTATGATACGCAATGGTTTTTCCATTGATGATGACTGCGTGGACGGCTCAAAGGAATAAAGCGGACCTCATCAAGTGCTCGAGCACCATAGACGGAAAAACACGATGTTCTCCATTCATTTAACGAATTAAAAAATCGATGGAAGCTTTCAGACACGACTTTCTTCTCCTTTTTCTGCGGAGTTATTTTAATGACAAATGTCCAGAGCGCATTATAGCCTGCTAGAGCGCATCAAATGCGCGAGCGCAAACCTCTCCGCTCGCAGGTGGATTCCCTTTCATTCACTCTCACAGAAAACAGACGCGCTCTCTATCGGTCAGACATCATGTGTGTGCGCTCAAAAATTATCTTCTCTCCTGAGTTTAATGTTGCCATAAGTGTGGGCATGCAACAGCAGAAACCTAAATTGGCGCATATGCCAACGAAATGTAAATCAGTATTTACACAGCATAACAGTATAAATTTACCTGAAAATAAAACACTTTATTTTATTTGTATATTATGTGTATTTGTAATGTATATCTTTATTCTCATTTTTTAATAACAAAGATAAAATAATGATTAAGATTTTTATCTTCACCCACTTTGGCCTAAATATCTGCCATACTTTTTAATATTTTGTTATCTTGAAAGGCTTTGTCTTTATAATAGGGAAATTAGTTTGGATGTAATGCTCAAACAACTTGCAAAATAGAAGAACCAACATGACAGACTAAATCGTGAATCGTGATACCCCTAGCCGAGGGGGAACAACAACAACAACCCCCCCCGGTCCGCGATTGTGCCCTCGTAACGCCATTTCGCTCCTGCCCCTCCGGAGGCCTGTGCACGCCACTGCTCAGGCAGATAGCAGGTGAGTTTCTGGTTAGCAGATCATTACTGTGATGATACTGGCATGAGAATGATAGTCGCCACCTGACATCTGTTGTGCAGGTTCTGGAGAGGAGTTGCTCAAGGGCTGAAGACAACTGCACTGGTAAGTAATCCACAGGTAAGAAGTTCCGTACTGAAGGACGAGATCAGACAACCACATGTTTGGTGCTGGCTTATTTAGAGGGAGTGATGAGACTGATGGCAGACAGGTGTGGTGATTGTTGAGTGCGCATAGGTGGTAGCTAGAGGGGATGATGGGAAATTTTGTGTGCTGAGATGGCTGGTCTTCTGACAGGCATGGTGAAAGGAGCTGGTGAACTGGTGACACACATATATAAATATATATATATTATTATTATTATTATTATTATTTTTATACAGACACACATGCACATATACATACTGGAGAAACAATTGAGATATGAAAGACATCTCAGTTGTAATTTTTATTTCCTATGGGAAACGGATCGTTTTTGGCACATATATTCCGATGCTTCTGAAGTCTAGTACGTCAAGAAGTCCAGTAACCAGTTTTTAACATTTTCAGCACGGCTTAATTGGAGAGGAGACCCTGAGTGACCTTCCGATAAAACTGTGTCTTATCCAGTCTGAGTCACCGGTGTCTCCCACGCATTTTATCTCTCGCTCTCTTTCCCTCACAGAAGGGAATGGGCTGATTGAAATGTTGATGCTGTGCTCTCGCAAAGTACCATTCTGTCTGCTGATGGGATGAGGTGGGGAGTGAGTTACATTTCATCTCCATTAATTTGTGCATTGCTGGTGACTCACTGGCCATCTCTGCTTAATGGATTGCACAGGATATTGTGTTTCACGAAGCAGAGATATTTCAGACACCATTTGTTCCTGCGACTCTGACTCACAGCAGTTCTAGGCACAGTTGACGCTTCCATTTTAGGAATAAATTAACTATGTGCAGATAAGTCTGCAAGGGCAACCCATCCCCTCGTCTCTAGACAGTTTGCTCTTAGTAGACCACTATGAAATGATTGCGTTAGAAGACGCTTTCCAATGAAACCATATGTGCTGTCACTATGATGATGAGAAACACATCGTATTCTGTAGCCTCGAGCGGTGCATATGTAGCCTACACTAAGCACGCTTCACAGGGTACAGTCATCCTAATGAGTGCCAAGCTTCTAAGGGTGAGCCGAGGCTTTTTCTTCTCTTAGCCTTCCTTTCCGAAGTACTGAATGAGGTTTCAATTAGCTTAAAATGCAATAAATTGCATTTGTGACCATGCAGAAAGTACTCTACTCAAATAAGATTTAAAGAGTGCTGTGGCTCTTGGGTCATGTTTATTAGGTAATGTTCTACTAAAAAGTTTAGAAAATTAACTGTTAAAGCCCTGATATACTTAAAGTAAAATTGAAGAACAAACTGGTGTGTGACGTCTTTTGTGACGTTGATTTTTGTCCAATCAAATGCTTTCTAGTAGCAAATCATGGATCTTTTTTTTTAACATAAACTAAAATATTAATGTTACCTTCATGTGCTATCAGAAATTTCCTACTTCCCACTTCTAAAATCATAATTGACCCTTTGCAGGGGAGCTTGATAGACAGGCAATCTGACCAATCATAATGTCGAATCCGCCATTTTGTCTGACAAGTTTAAATCCATGGACTTAAACTTGAAAAATGGTGTGTATTGACGTCTTTCCACAGGTGAAATAATATACTTTCTGATGTTCATTCATGTATATTTCATGCTATAACTAATAAAGAGGAAGGGATGATCGGTTCACATGCTGCTTGAACTGATGTGCTACTGTGATCTGTCACAACACGTTAAAGAGCCATAAAACTGTATTTATTGTTTGAATTTCTTTAATAAATGACAAAATTTGAAAGCTAAGGCTTTGTTTCATACCAGTAGTAACCTGCTCTATCTTGTCTGTAGGCGTGTTGTCAGTTTCCCCTTTGCTCTGCGATGTATTTTTCACTGCGTGAGAACATGATGTATGGCTTGTTGGATGTAGCAACAGTAACTAAGTGGGGTGGGTCTTTGTGAAGGGTCAATTACAAGTATGTCATGTTCAAGTGCTTTGTTCCTGAAAGAACAAAAATCATTGAGTGCGGCAGGTTTGTTCTTACCCATGTCTTGGGGAAATATTATTAAAGCCAAAATGTTTCGAAGATATTTAGTCAAAATCCAATAGATTGTGAATAAAACGTAGTGTCCCATTAATTGACAACCATATAAACATACCCACTCCATTGTATACATTCACTCCGCTATCTAGATAGGCAGCTTTCTGACGATTGCAGAACTTAGTTTAAATAAATGCTTTTTTTGCGATGGAAAATACATACAAAATGCATTAGGCTACATAGTTATTTATATACCTAAATAAACTTGAGAGGGCTTCATGTCCAATTTCTGACTAGAAAACTTAGGAATATTTTTTGTTTGGCAAATAACTTCCCTCACCACAGTTATCAATTATTCTGTGTATGTGCTAGTTTTGATGTCAAATTGAATTGTGATCAAACATATGGTCCCCAGTGGAGGAATGAATCTCAGAAGCCTGTGACCATCCATAGAGTTGGTCATCTTCAATTCAGATGAGGAACATTCAGTACAGCAGAGGGACATGAATAAATAGGATGTGTCATGGTCTTTGTTTGTGTCGTCGCACAAATGATTGATAGCCGCTATCACAAGCATAAAGGCCCTTTCCCATTCTCCCTGGTTACCTGGGGTTGCTATTGATTTAGAATCATAATGACTGTACAGCCATCTTTAATTTATTAGCTTGGCTGTTATGAATATTTGATGTTCCCAAAGGGATATTTCAGCACCTAAGATGGAGAACGGCAGGGTGGAACATAGACAGGTGCTGATAACGGTTTGCCGGAGCGAGCCGACAATCTCCTGATCTTGAGATGAAAAAACGAAAAGGACTCGGGAAAATTCATAATGCATCATTTTTTATTGACTAGTTGGAAAACATAACATGAAAATAAATGTTTAGATTGGTTGGTCCCTCAAGCCTCAGTAGATCTAGAACAAAGAGATCCAGGTAAACAAAACAAACGTTCAGAAAGCTCGCCTCGCTTTCTCTTTTTAGTTGTTGTTTTTTTTGTTTTTTTGAGTAATTAGTCAAGCAGATTTTTACAGATTTATTTATTTTCTACATGGAAATTTGCACATAAATATATTTTCTCTTTCATCGAAATATAGTCAGCAATAGAAATAATCCTTTTTGTCCATAGAAATATGGCAAAAAATCTCAAGTCAGCAAAGCAGAACTTCTAAAATAACAGACTCCTTAAAATACTTTACAATATTTTAGTACCAAGTCTACTTCTTTTCATTCTCAGAGTCACACAAAAAATATCTGTCATTTGGTGCTTCATTTTGGATCTGCTAAACAATAATTTGTCATCACATGCAAATCTATACACGGTAATCCATCAACCGACAGGCTATTTGATTGTGCACATACTGTATCACCAAAAGGTCCCAACTAGGTTTATGTCAAATCCAAGACATAGACTATTCTAGTGCCTGCACTGGGACCTCATTGTGCTTATATACAATTCTACTTTCCTTTGTACAGATTCCGCTGTCCCTGACATGTTATGGATTACAGTTAATAAAAACCAAGGACCGGATTTGTAATCATTAACACAGGTGTACATGTATTTGACAATGCAATGCAAGTACCACATTTCAGATTTCTATTTATCCAATGCAATAACAGCTTTTTGTTTGTTTTCTGTTTTTTAATAACCTCTGTACGGTAATTTGGCCTATTCAATTATGTACATACTAGGAGATAAAATAAGTGCTCTACTGAGATCTGGCCATAACAATTGCTTACTTAATGGGACAGTTCATCCAAAAATGGAAATTCATTTATGCACCCTCACGTCATTCTAAACATGTATGCCTGCCTTTTATGTGTTGGACACAAAAGAAGATATTTTGAATAATGTTTCAACTGTTATTGTTCATGCAATGAAAATCAGTGGGGTCCAAACAACAATGTTTACACCCCACTGACCTTCCCACTATGGAGTTTTTTGGGGGGTGAACTATCCCATTAAATGTTAAACACACAGAAAGGCACCGTATTAATCATGTGAGATGGTCAGTACGTTTCATTTAGCCAGAAACAATCAATCAACAATATCAGCTAGTCTGAAGCTCTCTTTTCTCTGGCATTGTTAATTATTCCGTGCACATCAGTCATTGTTCACCTAGATAATGAAAGCCTTTTAATTCTGGACAGGGCACTTCAGATGCACCCTAGATAGTACATGTAGCTTTTAGAGAATTACTCGACAGCTCAAACAATCACCATAAAAGGCCACAAAACAATGTGAGCCTTCATAGACAAGACCTGTGGATGCTACCCAAGGTTTTTCTTAATTACATCAAGAGCCTCTATCACCAATGGCCTTTTCGCTCAGATTTCACAAAGATAGACTTTCCAACACATCACAATTGAGAATCTGCCAAGGACAACCTTTTGTTTGCATGCTTCCAAGAAGATCAAACCCATAATGATCAACACAGAATGCAACCCATACTGTGAGCTGACAGACGGGAATACCAGAATCCCATTTTATTGGAATAATTCAGATCAATGTGAATGGTGGCATTTGTACCGAGATTCAGCAGTTGCTTATGCTGGGCAGTGGGATTTGCTTTAAATGATTTTAAATAACGCTTCTCTCCAAAGGCAGCATGTGCGGTTGTCCACCTCTAGAGATTCTTGTCCTGGTAATTTTCATGTAAAAGTAATGCTAACGAACACACAGAGCTCATTTCGTGAAATACATGCAAGAAAAGGCATGCCCTTCTCACAATGAAATTCATAAAAATGTCTCAGGCCTGATTCAAACCCTTAGAGAGAGGCATATCTGTGATCATTATTTTGCAGGACTGTTTTTTCTTTCCCCGTTTTCCCAACTGTTGCTTACAGTGTTTTAATGTTTTATCTTGGTATTACCTGACAACAGTTTGGCACTGTATACTCAAAAATCGTTCGGTCTGTTTCTCATTCTCACAGATATGATCAACTATACAGAACAAATGATACACTTAAAAGATGAAAAGCACAATAATAATAATAGTTCAATGGTCATAAAATTACAGTATCTCACAAAGAGGCAGTTTTAGCCATTCAGTACTTCAGTGGTAAAATAACACTATTAAATGACAAGGACACTTAATAATGGATTGCAAATGTGTCGGTGGGGAACAAACTAACACGGCTAGTGATGTAGTGCAACTAATCCCATCTTATTTAACCCAAATTATAAACACTGAAGTTAAAATGGGAAAAGACTTATGTTTGCTTAGGAACTGGCCCAATGCCATGGTGTTTCAGATATGCTGTTGTTTTTGAAATACAGGTTATGTGACATAATTAGACATGTCTACCCATACAAGGAGATTTCTACAGTTTATTCCAATTATGATTTATAATTTATAGCATTTTTTTTCTAAAATCTGAAAGCAGTTTCAACCACACAACAAAATCCCAGATGCTAATAATAAGTAGTATTGAGTATTTTACAACTTCAGAAACAAAACATAATAACCGAATGGAGGTCGGTTATCATTGTTTTTAAATGTTTGTACATTTAAAAACAAGTAAAAGAAAATAATATTGATTTGGGTCATGAACAGACATCCGGATAGGCAGCATTACAATATAATTCATGCAATTACAAATATAATCAATCTTTAATCTAATAGCACCCAATTTCACAGTGGATTACCTAGTGCAGAGAAAATATTGGCTTTTGAAGTCAACAAGTAGCTAAATGGAGAGCTATAATAACAGACTTTGACATTTCATTTGTTTAAGACTTGGTGCGTTGAGCAACATGAGGTATGAGCCTTAATTGCTATGTATTTAACACTGAGCATGGAAGAAATGTCTCTACACCACTGGACTAGGACATAATGAGAATGATTTCAACGCCATTTAAATGACCAAAGCAAACCTGTTCCAGATCGGAGCCAATGTCGACCAAAACTTTGGACCTGTAGTTGCCGCGAAGTGTTCTTACACGAGGAGATGAAGGGAGCCACATGCTACACTGGACTGTGATCGGGCGATGTGTAGGTCACAGTCACTACACTACACTCGGGCGGTTCCCTGGTCCTGCGGAGATCCGAGTACAGCCGCTCTTCGAGGGTTGCCGCTAGCTTGTCGCTCAGCTCTTCTGTGATTGTCTGTGGACCATAGCTTGTACATTCGGGTGTACATTCATCAGGAGGCTCAGGCGGTGGCAATGTTTGCCTAGAGTTCTCCCGGCCCACCGATTGCTCTCCAGCAATGTCAGTCATTGGAGGGGGCTGCGATGCCTCGAGGGCTTCCTTTTCATTGATGGTTCCGCTGCTTTCGGTGCTGGAAGATATTCTTATTTTGTCGGGATTCACATCAGTAGCGGTATCCTGATCTGCCTTGGGTGTCTCGGGAGTACTGGTTGCACCTTCGCTGCTCTCTTCGTCAGGTGCACTAATGATTCGTGGGAGCGTGCTGTGGTAGCTAGTCTCTAGAGGGTAGTTGACAGTTTCGCCGCGTCGGAGCGGAGTGCGGTACCGGTCAAAAGAGGTTTGGAAGCGCTGGCCGGGGTCGCTGTACTGTTTGGAGCGCTGCCACTGCTTACGCAGGTGCACGCGGGAACGATGCTTGGAGCGCAGCGGAGACTCCTGCTGATCGAACTGCGGGTCGTGCCGCAAGAACTCGTGGAAAAGTGCATCGGTTTTTTCATCAATGCTATAGTCACGGCGGGAAAGGATGGGGGGATGAGGTTGAGCATCGCATTGAGTGAACATCTGGCCATAGGGGGACCACAGCATGGTGCTCTTGTCCGTTTCCACTCCGTCCACACCGCTGCTGGCACCCGCAGGTTCCTCTTCAAGTTCTTCATCGAAGATGTCCGTGTCGAAGCTCTCGCACACGGTCCCTTTGTGCCCAGAACTGAAGAAGTGCCTGCGCTCCACGGCAGAGTCGTCCTTACTGCTACTGCTGCTACCAAACAGTCGAAACTCCTCGGGAGCACGCGAAGGTGCTTCTATCGAGGCGTAACCGCTGTCCATTTGGAGCAGCTTGCGGTTTCCTGGCTCCCCGTCACATATACTTCCCCTTTCAGAATCTACACTATCCTTTTTGCGACCTTTCTGTGATCTCTCATCTAGAGGCAAGTCTGCATCCCCCTCCATCTCATCCCCAATATCCTGCGAGGGGTACCTAGGCAGCCCTCCCACCTCGGTCTTACCCCCTAAAGAGCACACGCTGTCTGCGTCACTACGGACAGAGTCTTTGTCATTGTTGCTGCTTTGGTCGGACGAGACATACCGCTCGAGGGAGGCTCGAAGAGTCCAGATATCACGGTACAAGGTCTGAGGTTCTAAGCTCTCCTGATGGTAGCCCATTCCAAAACTCTCTTCCGGGGGCTCAGAGGTGAGGCCGATCACCCCGGGACCCATCGCTCTGCTGCAGCTGGGCTCCACCATCACCTCCACCTCTAACCTGAACGACAGCACACATATGAAATCAGTCAAGCTTGTTATCTTAAATACAGTCAGTATTTATTTAGAAAATGCAGCAATGTAGCACATCTACATCTGTTTTATGTCAGTGTTGGTTTGTCAAATAAATTTTATTTTATTTTAATAAATTTTAAGTTTATTTTTAGTTTATCTTTGAGCCCAGATTCAGACATGTTTTTTTTATATATATTTCATATTTTTACAATCTTCAGATAACATTTTTATAAATTTACAATTTTAAAAATGACAATTTAAGTATCACTGCTACAATCTTAGTTGTACAATACTGAAAACTAAGGTAAACTAGTCAAACTAACTAACTGACTAGTCTAAACTAGCTGAGGAGTTAACCACTGTAGACCATCCCTATTATATTACAACCCCAAATCAGAAAAAGTTGGGACAGTATGGAAAACGCAAATAAAAAAAGAAAGTAGTGATTTCTAAATTTACTTTGACTTGTATTTCATTGCAGACAATATGAACACAAAATATTTCATGTTTTGTCTGGTCAACTTCATGTCATTTGTAAATATACATCCTTTCCTGTCATTCAGACCTGCAACACATTCCAAAAAAAGTTGGGACAGTAAAGCATTTACCACTTTGTAATGTTGCCATTCCTTTTCACAACACTTAAAAGACGTTTAGGGACTGAAGACACCAAGTGTTTCAGGTGTAATTTTGTCCCATTCTTCCTGCAAACAAGTCTTAAGGTGGGCAACAGTACAGGGTCTTCGTTTTCGCATTTTGCGCTTCAAAATGCGCCACATATTCTCTATTGGAGACAGGTCGGGACTGCAGGCAGGCCAGTCAAGTACCCATACCCTCTTCCTCCGCAGCCAGGACTTTGTAATGTGTGCAGAATGTGGTTTTGCATTGTCTTGTTGAAATATGCATGGACGTCCCTGGTAAAGATGTCTTCTTGAAGGCAGCATATTGTGCTCCAAAATCTCTATGTACTTTTCAGCATTAATGGTGCCATCACAGAAGTGCAAGTTACCTTTGCCAAGGGCACTGACACAACCCCATACCATGACAGACCCTGGCTTTTGGACTTGTTGCTGGTAACAGTCTGGATGATCCTTTTCTTCTTTGGTCCGGAGCACACGGCGTCCATTCCTCCCAAAAAATACCTGAAATACTGATTCATCTGACCACAGTACACGTTTCCACTGTGTGATGGTCCATCCCAGATGCCTCCGAGCCCAGAGAAGTCGACGGCGCTTCTGGACACTGTTAACATAGGGCTTCCTTTTGGCACAGTACAGTTTTAACTGGCATTTGTGGATGTAACTACGTATTGTGGTACTTGACAAAGGTTTGCCAAAGTAGTCCTGCGCCCATGTGGTGATATCGCTTATAGATGAATGACGATTCTTGATGCAGTGCCGCCTGAGGGATCGGAGATCACGGTTGTTCAGCTTAGGCTTGCGCCCTTGTCCTTTACGCACTGAAATTCCTCCAGATTCCTTGAATCTTTTAATTATGTTATGCACTGTTGAAGTTTAAATATCCAAATCTCTTCCTATCTTTCTTTGAGGAACATTGTTTTTAAACATTTCAATAATTTTCTCACATATTTGTTGGCAAACTGGCGATCCTCGGCCCATCTTTGCTCCTAAAGGACTAGACCTTTCTTGGATGCTGCTTTTGTACCAAATCATAATTACAATCACCTGTTGACATCAACTGTTTCAAATCACATCATTATTTAACCAATTTACCTCATTACTAGCCCTAAATTGCTCCTGTCCCAACTTTTTTTGGAATGTGTTGCAGGTCTGAATGACAGGAAAGGATGTATATTTACAAATGACATGAAGTTGACCAGACAAAACATGAAATATTTTGTGTTCATATTGTCTGCAATGAAATACAAGTCAAAGTAAATTTAGAAATCACTACTTTCTTTTTTTATTTGAGTTTTCCATACTGTCCCAACTTTTTCTGATTTGGGGTTATATTTAATTAGAAAATACCACAATAGCACAACATCATGTTTTATGTCAGTGTAGGTCTACATTACTGGTCAACAGTTTGGGGTCAGTAAGATTTTTAAGTCTCTCATTAATTTGTTCAAAAATACAGAAAATAAAACAGTAATATTGTGAAATATTATAACAATTCAAAATAACTGGCTTTGCATTTGAATACATTTTAAATGTATTTTTTTTCCTGTGGTGGCAAAGCTGAATTTTCAGTAGCCATTACTCCTGTCTTCAGTGACACAAAATTATTTAGAAATAATTCTAAAATGCACGAGAAACAATTCTTCTTTATCCATGTCGAAGTTGTCAAAAGTTGTGCTGCTTAATATTTTTATTTTTATATTTTTTTCAGGATTCTTCAGCATTTATTTAATATAGAAATCTTTTGTATATTATAAATGTATTAAATGTCACTTTGACCACTTTAATGCGTCTTCGCTGAATAAAAGTGACCCCAAACGTTTGAATGGTAGTATATGTCAAATATATTATGTTTGTTTATTTTCCTTTCCATTAAAGCTTGGAGTCCAGATTCAGAGATGTTAAAACAGATGTCTCCATTAGCGCACAGATGGTTGTGACTCACTCTGTGATGGTTAATTTGAGGAGACCACAGCGACAGAGACAGGAAAGTCAGTTGTGATAGGTAAGCAAATATAAACAAATATACTAATGTTCATAAACATGTGAATTGTCCTTCTTGGCCCATTTCGCAAAACAAATGCAAACTGATGGCTAAAAATAGCAAAAGGTACACCTGTGGTATTTACCCAAATTCAAGGAAACAACTTCCAAATCTAAAGCAAAGCTTTTTGCACTGTAAGCTGATGATGCCACGATAAGGCAATGCGATAAGCACACTGAGATCAGTCCAGCATGGAATGAGGTCTGCTTTTATGAGGCGTGGTGAGGCAGATGGTTGCTATAGCGAATGCATGGGCGAGGCAATTAAAGATACCTGCCGAGGGAGGGTGGGGGTGTGGAAGGGGGGGACAGAAGACGTGGACTAGGTCGTGTGGGGCAGTAGGTGACATCCTTGGTGCGAGCGATGTACTGGATGAGGTCGATGTGATGGCCGTCATGCTCCTCCTGGTCCATACTCTCGCTGGCTGCACGCTGCCGCTGGAACTGCCTCCGCTTGGGGGAACCTGTGGGGACAACGTGAATTTTGTGGCATCATCAATAGACTCACAAAGCAATTTTAAATGCTAAGATGAAATAAAATTGACACATTTCAGGTTTAACTGTCAACAAATAATTGGTCCACCAAAAAGAACCCTGTATTTGCCAAATATAGTGGTAAATTCCATCATTACCAACATAGTTCAATGAATTCTCAAAACCATATTTCCAATAGACATTTGCAAACTGCATCACAAAGTTTTGTAGTTGGTACTACAACTCTAGACCTGTAGTTAGAAGCATAGTTTCTTGTGTGGTATTAGCCAATTATGGTAACAACTTTTTATAATCTCTAACTTGCTCTTCCTCTCAAACTACTTTCCTTTTCCACCTTAAAGGGATCATGACACGAGAAACCAAATTTCCCTTGATCTTTTGATACAGAAGAGGTCTTTGCATGGTTAATACATCCTGCAAGTTTCATAACTTAAAATCTCCTCATCATCAATAAAAAGCATTCATGTGATAACTCTCAGAAAACGGCTCGTTTTAAATCCTATATGGGACATGGTGACGGCAGCTAGACACAGTCGTTTGCATAAACACCGCCTCCTGAGCAACACATCAACAGAGGCCCCACCCACTGGCATTCAGATGCTAATGGTTTGACACTTGATCATGCTGAATGCGAGTGTCATGTCGCGTCAAAAACAAATAGAAATTACAATCACTGCCGCTATCTTGTCTACACTGGATACAGTCAAAGACCCTTGAGGGTATTCTAGAGTTTTTGATACAGATGCGCATTTACTTTCTGACACAATCCACGTACTTGAGTCTGTCGTCATGGGGTGAAAGAACGTTCGCTTTGACGTGTTTGGTTTAAACAGCTCATTCGGACTTCGTAGCATTTTGTTTTGTAAATGAGGCACAGTTTCATGGAGAGTTCACAAAGAAACATTTGTTGAAAAATGAAGCGGTATTAGATCTGACTGCAGCTGGATTAGTCCATAAGTAAATGATTTCTAGTTGCTTTGTCTGGAAATAACTGTTTATTTTGATTATGTTGTCAAAACATGCAATAACGAAGGGGCGTTGATACTGTTTCCGATGCAATGACGTTAGCTAGTCATAACAGTGGCCGATTACTGAGAAGCCTTAAAGAACCCGCCCATAAAAACAGCCTGTTTCTGGGAGAAGTTCAGAATGAGGGTTAAAAATAATAATTTTTCCACATATTTATTTGTTTTTTTGTTGTTGTTTGTTTGTTTGTTTTGTGCAAAAAGCTTTATTAACATTGTAATTAAACCTTAAGGAACATATTAAAATAATTTTTAAAAAATCCATGTCATGACCCCTTTAAACCACCGTTCCATTATATCCGATATTTGTGTACGATTGCCGCTTTTAGCCCCCTAATCGCAGTTGCATTGAACTTTCAAATTGACCCTTCGCAGGGAGTTTGATTGACAGGTGATCTGCAGGGGCGTGTCTAGAGGGGGGGGGGGGCACGGGGTGGCACCGGCCCCCCTCAAAATATACTTGCCCCCCCTTGTGCCCCCCCAACAGCGCAGACTGATCAGAGTATAACATCTGCGGTGCGGGAGCAGTCTGGATGCATTTAAAATCTCACGCGCTGCCGCTGATGTAATGCGTAATGCAGCGTAGCTGGAATCATTTCCCGTATACGATGCCATTGGATTAGAGTGCCATTGTCATTAGAGTTTCACAATGCTGTCAACACCATTTCACAATGGATGCTGTCAATTGCACCAGCTCAAACAGTCAATTGAAGCGATTCCTGCAGCCGCTTAAACAGTAGAAGCGATTCCTGCACCGCTTACAATAGAAATCGTTATGTTACGTTTCTTCCTGTTGTTTCAAAGATTAAAGGCAATATCACTTAGTAATAGTCTGCAGTAACGTGGTAAATGCTAAAATGTGGGGTTTTAATAATGTTAGCGTTCTGGGGTTTTAATTTTAAGAAAATGTTAGCGTTCTGACGCTTGGAATTTTACCTGTTTTTAGATGTAAACAAACGTTTTTGTAATCACCTGTTTTTATTGAATAAACAAACGTTTTTGCGTGGTAGTCTTTTTTATTTTCGTTTGCAATGTCCAAGAACAGCTTCACATTTAAATGATTTTTTCTTTAATCAGATGAGAATATGGCTATTAAATATACTATTTGTGTAATATTGATGATTAAGTTAGAGTTTTTTTTATTTTTAGACAGAATTCTGTGTAAAAAATGAAAAGGGGACAACAGCAGCACATTCAAGGTTTCTTGGAGAAGAAACCATGTCAAAGACAGGTAGATACAGTGCAGTGCAGGTCAGAGCCAATCCACCCGGCAGGGCCAAGTTGGCCAGCAAATTAGCAGGTCAGAGAGGGCCAGCGAGGACTACACCAGCAGGCATCTATCTGCAGCAACGGGTGAAAGTCAGCAGTGGCGGCTCCCCAAAATTTTGAGGTGAAAATGGGAGGAGGAGGACGATTTAATGTTAATAAAATTCACAATTCATTACAGTTCATATCTCAAAATGTGTAATTTTTTTGTTCGTAATTTCACAGCTTTAATATGCTACTGAAGTTGGAAAGAGCCGCTTTTCTATCGCGAAACGCGAATGTGACGAATCTGCTGATGTAATTACAACCGCTAAGTGATAGAGAAGGGGAGGGGGAGGCCAGGGGAGCGCTGAGCTCTCTTGCCTCCGTTGGTAAAATAAAATAGCCAATCAGCATCAAGTGTACACTTTCAGCGCTGAGGAGTGTTGAGAAAAGAAACCTCACAAAGGAAGCTAGCCTGCCTTCTGGATATCAACCAATCATTATAGAGACGTAAATTACATGATATTATTTTGAACGTCTCCCGCTGAGCTGATAATGTACGAAGTAAGTTACTTATGATGAGTAGCTATATTGAATATTTGATCTATATTGCCAACAGATTTACCAAGCTTTGATCGCCAAAACAGTGTATTTACCAAGCTGTCGTTCAAATTAAAAGTAAAGGGTAACACGCCTGTATATACAAATTAAAAGTAAAGGGTAACACGCCTAAACTGGATATAGGCTACAGCAGTCGGCTTAATTAAATGGCACAACACAGACTTTTAAGAAGGGATGGATGTTGCTTCAAGTGATAGGCCAGGTAAGTGAAATTATATTATCTTGCTAGACCTTTTCTTTACGTTTTCTGACTAAAGGCAACCAAAAAGCTATTTTAAAGTGGTTAAGCAAATACTAATATTAATCGGCAGGGATCCCCAGACCAATTAGTGTGCCTCCCCTATTTTAAAACCCACAGCCGCCACTGGTCAGAACATGAAAATATTTTACAAAAAGTTTACTAGACACAAACACACACACACACACACACACTGTCTGTTTGGACAATCAAAGTTGAGAACAAGTATTGTCTGATCAGTGGTTTTTATTTATAAAAAGAGAGATGAGTTGTCCAGGCACTTGTGCAGTGCCATTTTTATGTGACTTTTACATGACTTTTCCTATGGGCCCCCCCTGGCTGGTTCTTGGTCCCCCCTGTGCCACCCCATTAAAAAAATCCTAGAATCGCCCCTGGTGATCTGACAAATCATAATGCCGAATCTGTCATTTTTGTCCAACAAACAAACCAGACATGAGAGTAGATTAACGTTAGTGGACTTTAACTTCAAAAACGGTGTACTGATGTCTTTCCGTGGTTGAAACAAGATACCTTCTGATGTTCATTCATGCTTATTTTTTTTTTTGTTTCAACATTTGTTATCAACATTTTTTTATTTTTTCACACATAACACAACACGGACAACACAGCATTCAAAATACTCAACAAAACAAAACAACAGACACATACTCAAAGTCATCTCAAAGTCCAGTCAAAAGGGAGGGAGAGAGGGAAGGATAATAAAAACACAAAAGTCACTCCTTTATACAATCACGTATATCTAAAAAAAACACTGCCAAGCGTCAATGGTTGGCCCCACCGACTCGCGCCATTGCACATTCACTATTTGCAGGAGGCTACGGATCCAATATGTTTTTCTACACATGTGTGGTGTAAACCAGTTCTGTATTATTGTCTCTTCACAGCTGTAAAACCAGCAAACAACATTCTCTTTTGCAAACAACATTCTCTTTTGAGACAGAACTAATACAGAGACCAGAATCACAAACTTGGGTTATCATTAAGAAGACACAAACTTGGGTTAACAGACCAATCAATTCGCAGTAATGATGACAAAACCAGGTTTACATGTGTCCATAGACTGATGACGACAGGACATTCCCAAAACATGTGCAGAAAAGTGCCTGATGATGTAGTGTTACATATATGGCAGTTCAAATTTGACTGCAGTTTCATTTTAAATCTTTTGTAAGGAGTTATGTATGCTCTATGAATGACTTTGAAGTGAATAAGACGATGAGCCAGATTTTTAGATGTTAAGTTCATTCATGCTTATTTCGCGCTATAACTAGTAAAGAGAAAGAAATGATTGTTTCACAAGTTCACAAACTTTGTTTCATACCAGTAGTAAACTGCTGTATTTTTCACTACTTGGAACATGGTGTGTGGCTTGAGAGTGCCGTGGCTTCTTGGACATAGCAACAGTACCTAAGCGGGGCGGGTCTTTGCGAAAGGTCTATTGGTCATAAATCAGCCGTAAACGTATTAATTGTGGTAAAATTAACTAAAAATTAATGTATGAATATATCCACGCACAAAATAGACAGCCAAAACTATTGGTTTTATAGGGCTAAATTATAAAATAATTATTTCGAACATAATTATTCATAACAGTTCATTTTACAGAACTAGTGTTTAAATAAAAACATTTTAGTGGAAAAATATTGATAATTGTGACTTTGCTCTTCAATTCTCAATATGTTAATTCTCACCGCTATGTTATCTCATAGTTTTGATAAGAATCAAATCATATGCAGTCTGGTGGATGAAATAGCTGATAGACAAATTACTTTTAGCAAACTCACATTTCGTCTGGCTCCATTTTGGTATATAACTAGGGTTCTCATGAATTAAAATAATTATTTTATTTTAAAATATAAAATAAAAGTAATATAAAGATAATTGTAAAATAATGCATAAATAATAATATATATATATATATTATTTGCCTCTAAATTTATTATTATGATTATTTTACCAAGAAAGATTAAAAACCTTGTTTTACAGGAGTGTCCGCCAAGATAGGTAGCCAAATGTTATACACAAATCCAGTACAAATAAGACCAACATAACATATGGAACATTAAAAACATTTACAATTCATTAACTCATCTTCCAATTCTCGAATAATGAATTCCAACCTCTCCTCCTTCTGCTTTTTAAATGTAGTGCATTAGGTTTAATGCATTCAGAAAACATTATTAGCATATTAACAATATAACATGCATCTTATTTGTTACCCTGGGCACCCAACAGTGGAAATCTATTATATGGAGATCATGGCTTTTATCATGACCTTATTGTTTCACAGAATAAAAAACACTGAGCGTTTGGGATGCTCATTTTCGCTCTCTCATTTAAAAAAGAAGTTTGGAATGGAACAGCCCTGCGTCAACCGGCCATCTGCTTGAGAGTGAGTCTTGGCACTCAAATACAGCAGCTTCGTCTTGGCTGAGAGAATATTCTATAGTCTGCTACACACACACACACACACACACACACACACGCACACACAAAAGCCGAACCATTTCTCTGCACCACGCAACATGAAGGCACTAAAACTCTAATAAGGTTTTCAATCATTTTTCCAAGGTAATACACAATGCTGGGGCTAAATGAAAAGCAAAGAAACATTCAATATTGCTTTGCATCCCCTAAGGCTAGGAAACTGATCGCTTCACAGGTTCATAACACTGTCTGTACTTTCCACAGCAGTGTTATCTCACTTCCTTTAATGCTGACAGACCTGAGAGGATAAATCCAGATATATTTACAGCAATACTTATATAATCAAACAGCAGCATTCTTATTAATCTATTCATTCATGTTTATTAATTCATTCAGTCCCATCAGCTACACCATGCACTTTTCTCATATTTAAAACATGAGGTAGAATAATATCACACTTGCGCTATCATAGGATTTTTGTCATGTCAATGCATTAGTAAAATACTAAGGTGATAAAATTAAGAGAAATTTTTGGCACTAAATGCACACCATTGTTTTGTACATTTTAAGAACAAATGCCAACCACTTGGCTCTGCAAAAACTTCTTTAATATACACTACCGTTCAAATGTTTAAGGTCAATAAGATTTATTTAAAGCAAATAATTATTTTATTCAGCAAGGATGCATTAAATTGATCAAAAGTGACAGTAAAGACATTTTAATGTTACAAATGATTTCAAATAAATGCTGTTCGAACTTTCTATTCATCAAAAATCCTGAAAAAAAAATCAAGGTTTCCACAAGAATATTAAACAGTAAAAACTGTTTTCAGGATTGATAATAATAAGAAATGTTTCTTCAGCATATTAGAATGATTTCTGAAGGATCATGTGACACTGAAGACTGGAGTAATGATGCTGAAAATTCAGCTTTACAATCACAGGAATAAATTATGCTTTAAGATATATTCAAATAGAAACATTGATTATAAATTGTAATATTATTTCACAATATTACTGTTTTTGCCTTACTTTTGATCAAATAAATGCCCCAAAAGCCCAAAAAATAACCCACATTTTTAACTGTATTGTATATTTAAGTGACATATTAATATGTTAAATAATTTTTTTTAGGATTTGTTTTATTAAAAATAATTTAATATTTTACAATTTCTAACTTAAAAATGCACTGCTTTAAAAACAAATTAAAATACTAATTATAGATAAAGCACTGCTAAAAATATCTTGAAACTAAACTGTTTTAATCAGTATAGTCCATTAAAAAATGTAGTTGGCTTTATATTTAAGAAAAAAATTAGCTTTGAACAACACAAAATAGCAATACCTCTATAAAATGCATGTTTCATTAGCACAGCCTGTTAATTCATGATGAAACTAGCACCCTACATTCACACCGGATGCTTTCTTTAATCTGCTGTCAGCTCCTGGATGTGTCACTGACCTCTCATGTCTAGACTTGAAGCTCTCTGGCTGCTGTCGAACTTCCACTTCTTGATCTTGAAGTAGGAACTCGCTCCCTCCAGGCTGGCGTGTCGGCGGAGCTTGGTGAAGAACTGCAGCATGGGGCCCTGTGGGGCCCCACCAGAGGAGGACAGGGCCGTGGATGAGGCCGATGCACCCTCTCTACCGTTACCCATGATGCCTGTGCTCCTCCCGACTCCTCCTCTGACCTCCATCTGTTTGTGTTCGCACCATTACATAAATGCAATACAAGTGGATGATCTGCTGTATGCATTCAGCATGTGTTTGTGACTCAAATGAACTTTGAGTTGTCCGTTTGCGTGGATTGTTGTGTGTATTGTGATGTGTCAGTGGGTGAGTGTGTGTGACTCACTAGACATGGGCTGGATGGCTCAGGACCGGCCGCTGTGATGCTCTCACAGAACGTCGTGTCCACAGTGGAATTGAGAGCGTCGCCAGGAAGGGCAGAGCTGGGACTGAGACTCCGGCTGGTCAGGGCAGTCTGGGGCAGTGAAAATACTGGTGGCTGTGCACATGACAAACACAATGGGAGGTTATTATTTTGGCAGTAATAAGAAACCTGATTAAACATAATGATGCCTGGTACAGATATAAGAATGTTTATTAAAGATTCAGACTCAATAACTTTATTGAAGCAGCATTCTAACATCAAGTCCTAATCAGGTTTCCCGTTCAACGATGTAACTCGCTGATTAAACACCATAGTACGATGCATTGTTGTGGAAACGAACTAGCTAGTCACGACTATTTCTCGAAAACAGTCACATCTCCATCGTTTGAATCGCATTAGTTCAACAACATAGGGCCACACGGGGCTGTTTACACCTGGTCACTTCATGCGTTTTTTTCTGATCGGATAGCTATCAAGTGTAAATGCCATCCGAAACGCTTTTGAGACGGATTTTGATCGCTCAATCCACTTCAGGAGGTGGTCTGGGCCGCATTCCAGACGAAACTGGACAAGTGTAAATGCATCTGGTTGTTGAAACCACATATGCTAATTTTACTCCTCCCAAAATATTAAAATAATCAACGTCTGAGAGCGTTTTATAGGCTATATGGCATGTTATATTCAGATATGACAGCGCTAATGCAACAAGCGTCACCGCGGATGAGTAGCTGAGTATCTCTTCAGCAAGCCAACACGCAAACTGCCGCGAATGAAACTGAAAGTAAGTCGCAGACGCTCAACACACAATCATTTTCATTAAAAGTAGTGAGACTAACCTATCTTTACAGTGCTGATGTCGCGCTCTCTCTCCTGTTGCGGTCTCTGATATTGAAATTAGCTGATAATTAATAAAATGCAGCGCCTATGTATTGCTTTCATTGACGTGAACTCCGTTAAATTTGCATATAGCACGGGAATTGAAGAATGGATTTATATCCGTTTTGCGAAGACACATTTACGTGGCCAAGTGTAAATGGAAATGTTTTAACAAATCAGATATCCGATCAGAGAAAACGCATGAAGTGACCAGGTGTAAACAGGCCCTTAATGACGTCACACGCATGTTGTGGAGTACTAACTAATGCTATTTAACTGATTAGAGATTTCTAAGATGCTGCTGTATTGAACATGGCACCTGGTGACTAATTTACTATTTTTTGTTCCCTGTCATTTTAATGTATTTGATGTTTAATTCATCACGGGTTCCCTCTTACGTCATACTCCAGGGTTCCCTTAGGTATTTATGCACATACGCACTCTTCAAAAACGGCGCTTATAGAGGACGCGCAAAAATACACAGATTAAAATGCATTTATATTTAGATAGAATGGAATATACAGATTGTACTGCATGTTGAGAGCTGTAATTCCAACCACGCAAGTTTGCGACGCTGTTTGCGAATGTTTGTTTGAACTATGGTTTCTGGAAACACCGAATCGTTGAACCATGTTGGTAATGACGGAACTTGCGAACATAGCTGGCTAATGATACTTTTGGGAGACGCACCCTTGGTGAGATGAAACATTTTTTAAATTTGACAAACAGTCAGGTTATATTTGATGTTTCTGTAACACTTCAATATAGGGACCAATTATAACTATTAACTATAGATGCTTATTAGCATTTCCATTATTAACAAATTGGCTGGTTATAAAGCACATATTCTGCATGACCATATTCTACATCCCAATACCTAAATTTAACTACCTAACTATTAATAAGCAGTAATTAGGAGTTCATTGTAGTTAATTGTTTGCTAATAGCAAGAATTGGACCTTAAAATAAAGTGTGACCGATGTTTCCTACCCACTTTATTCATCTATTTTCTGAGACTTCTGATTTATTAGTTGCTACAGTTAAACAACTTGCAGAATAACTATAATTAGAACAGTAAATTATAAAACTACTTGCGCTACAAACCAGATTACAATTTTACAATAAATACAAAAATAAAATAATAGTATACGATATGCCAGTTTGCATGATGCTTTGTGCAGCAAAAAAAAACTTAAAGCGAATGACACCAGATGCCTCGCACATTCAAGTTTTAAAAGGTTGCTCTCTTACATTAAAAAATAAGGTGGATATAGCTATTCAAGCAGAATTTTGGACCAGTGAGATTTGACCGGGGGAGGGGCTACCTCGTGGAATGACGTGATAGCAGAATGTTCGCAATACTGTGGATAATTTCTGTATATTTTTCCAGCATGATGAAAGAACCAGCTACTATTTTAACCATTTTTTCTTGCTATTTGTGTCACGGTGCACACAGCTGGGAGGAACACGCAGACGAGGATTAAACTCAAATGAACAGTTTTTAATGAAGACAAGGCAAGGCCGACACACCAAAACACCGGGGAGTAACGAGTCGACCAGACGAAAAGGAACTAAACAGACAGGAACTAAATACACAGGATAATTAACACATAATCACTAACACACAGCTGGACAGGAATAAACTAATAATCACACTTAACAAGGACAGGAAACTAACCAAATATGGACACAAGAGGGCGGGAAACACATGACACACGACACACGACTGATAATTTGATTATAATAGCAAAAGTTAATACATTTATAAACACATTTTCGATTTATTTTTAATCAATAATTGAGAAAAGAAATTACATTTAGGAAAATACACTACTGTTGAAACGTTTAGGGTGTACTATTTTTTATTGTTTTTGCAAGAAGTCTCTTATGATTACCAAGGCATTTATTTGATTAAAAATACAGTAAAACCAGTAAAAATTCTGAAATATTATTACAATTTTAAATAACTGTTTCTAATTGAATATGTTTTAAAATGTTATTTATAGATTCATAAGCTAAATTTTCAGCATCATTACTCCAGTCTTCAGTGTCACATGATCAGAAATCATTCTAATATGCTGATTTGCTGCTCAAGAGACATTTTTTTATTATTATCTATGTTAAAAACAGTTGTGTAGCTTAATTTATTTTTTTTGTGGAAACCGATTAAAAAAGGTAAAAAGAAGAGCATTTGTTTAAATAAAAAATATTTTGTAACATTATAAAGATCTTTACTGTAACCTTTGTGCAATTTATTGTGTTCTTGTTGATAAAAGTATTAATATCTTTCAAAAAACAAACTCTTACTAGTATAAATGGTGTATACTGTTTCACATACTATGGTTTTAGTAGTCAAACTACCACGTATACTGTACAGTATATACTAGGTTAGTACAGTATTCGGAACACAGCCGATTTCTTGTCAAGGGTCACATCAATAACAGCTGCTTAGGTTAAAAAAAGGTACTATTTGTGAGATACGGTAGGATTTATCACTCGTCACTTCATCATGACATGGCTAAAGTAAAGTACAAGTAAAAGCTAACATGTTAAAACATTAATGACCCCAATATCTAGATAAATCAATTGCTCCACTGCATAAATGTCTCCTTACACACCACATCACTTAACAAACTGACAATCCATCACGACCTCAGCGCTTTTAACTGACCTAGAAAAATACGATCTCATGCTGCCCTTGTTATGACTGACATCATATTCTCCTATTAGCAGAGCAGTGTGGCTGTCACCTGAAAAATTGAGAGGCTGGATTTAGCGACGGGGCGCGTTGTCATGGCAATACTGTTCTCTGATGACTCACACTCGTGGATGGTGAGTATCTGGAGGGCGGGTGGAGGGAGGTGGAGGTGGGTGAGCCGCGCGTTCTTCAAGTGATGGAAGTCGCCCTCCGTAAGTGTGTACCTGAGGTGAGGTGGAAATATGACACATGCTGGCTGGATTTATCACTTCATTAGAGATTTACACCACAAATATATCACGGGAGTGTTTGCTGAAAGTGTCGTTTAGATAGATGTGCTAGGAGACAAATACCGAAGAAACTGTCTTATCTGCATCCTGCTTAAATAAACAGATTTATGCATAACTCCTGGTTTAATAATAATTTGATATATATATACATAAATCACCATTTTAATCATCTTATTCTTTTAGTTGTAATCAAAAAGTTATGTAATTTGGCAAATTAATATTTAAGACAATTTTTTTCTCTAATTATATATTTTTATGCAATGTATGCATAAGTATTAAAGAAAAAATATTTTTAAACAAAACTTCTTTACAAATAAATGTTAAAAATTATATATATATGATAATAGTACATTAAACGTTTTTTTTAAATTGATTTTTTAGTGTATTAATTTATATATATATATCACCATTTTAATCATCCTGTTCTTTTAGTTTTAATTAAAATGTCATGTAATTTGGCAAATTAATATTTAAAAAAATCTTCCTCATTAATTAATAATTATCCATTTTAGGTAATAATGTATGCATAAGTATTTTAATATAGTTTTAGATGAAGTATATATCAAATTAAATGTGTAATGCATTAATGCACACATCATTTATATAAATATATACACATTTAATTTTATATCTATTATATTGTTTTTATATTACAAGATTATATATTATTCTTAAAATATCAAATGTAAAATTTCAAATTAAAGAATAAGATTTTTATTAAATCATTAAATGCTAATCATTTAAATACTTTTTGATGAAGTATATCTCAAAATAAATGTGTGTGTATATATATATATATATATATATATATATACTGTATATAAAATGTATTATATATATTTTTAACAATATTAATAATATTTTTTTATAATTATGCATACATTTTTATGACCTTACAAATAAATAAATAAAAAAGTACTTTCAAATATTCATTCATCAAATTACATAAATTTGTAGTTACTGCAAACAGAAAAAGGTGCGTAGGATAAACACATAATCAAGTTTTGTTTTTGTTTTTTGTACAAAATATAAATTTTCCCTTTCATGCTGTCATTAATTTTACCCAAAATCTTGATGTTGACAAACAAGTTAATGCCCCTGTTATTCATCAACGGCTCATGCATCTGACAAGCCCAGATGTAAATGTAAAACGCATAGATAAATGAGTAATGAAAGCTGCAGTCTGCTGTGAATAGGAGCGCTCTGTGTGTCTAGAGTGGGTGGTACGAGTGAGTGGGCGGCTGACCTTCGACCTTTCTCCTGTGTTTTCTTGCTGTGATCGAAGAGCGCTGCTTCGTTGAAGGAGACCCGGCGGCCGGTTGTGCCCGTGGAGAGGAAACGCTCTGTCTCCATGTCGTGGGAGCTGGCTGCCGACAGGCATTCTGACTCATCGATACGAATCGTAATCTCTGTGCGGAGAGAGACAGATTAGACCAGAGGACCGGTTTGTTTTTCGCATGATGCCCTCAGTTATGTGAGACTGTCACTTAAACTTGACCTTGACACTTTACCTGAAGCGATATGGAAATGCATTACATCTTTTCATAAATAAGTGTATATATGTTGGCATATAACATGGAACTGAACTTTTTTATTTTTTAGGGAAGTTCTTACCGTGCCCTGGCTGGGCCTCCTCAATATAGGTGGTATTACTTTTCTCGGTGTCATCGCTAGCCCTGAGGCAAACAATGAACCTTCAATGCAAACACGTAACCAGTCAAATTCAAATTCATGTTCATCTCATTCATAACATGCAGAACTGGGTCATTCTTAAAATATGATGACAAACATGTTCCTGGACTTCACACATAAATGGAAAAAACTCATTTAAAATAAACTCACTTATTTTCATTTTGTATCAAAAATTGTGTTATCCTTTTTTATGTTAGATTAGATTACTAAATAAATAATAATAGATTTAATGTAATATATATATATTGTTTTAATGGTGTTGTCAGTGTTAAAAAGTTGTGTTTTGAAATTAAACAAACGTTGTGGAGAAGTACTTCCTGTTGTACCATTATTTAAATAATGTTAAGTTAATACATTTTAATTTTGCATTAAAAACTCCTTCATATTATATTACATAATAGTATATCATATTATATTACAAAATAAAGTAAGTTAGCATTCAATTGTATGAAATGGTTTGATTCTATTGTTTGGCACATTTTTATTATTTTATTTTATTTTATTTATATTTTATTTTGCATTAAAATCTCTTTAATATTATTATATTATATTATATTATATTATAAAGATGACATTAAATTAAATGGTTTGGTTTTGCACACTTTTTATTATTTAAATTTTGCAATAAACTTCAAATTATTATATTATATTATATTATAAAGTAAGTAATTATATAATGTAAAAATAATGTTTATATTTAGTTTCATTGCTGTTGTCATGTGTTAAAAAGGTTTGAAATTACACAAAAATGTGTTTGTTTAATTTAAATTTACTAAAATTTTAAAGTACTCAAAAGTATTGTGTAGATATTTGTGACTTTTAATCCATTTAATCCATGTTTTCTGGAAATCTATATGCTATTATTGTGTCTACTATACTTAACTATATATATATATATATATATATATATAACTAAATTTACCATCTTTTTCTTTCAAAAAACAGAGTAAAGATACTGATTATGTCATCCTGCACTACACAGATTTGTGTCCAATCAAATGCTGTTTAGAACGCCAACGCCACCTGCAACCTACTTCAAAATGTAATATTTAATTATGTTACTTGTTGTTTCTTTGTAAGTAAATGTGAAATATACTAGCACATTTCTGAGTAAAAATCATTTCTCCACCAAGTGTAGTAAATCACAGTTCATGGCTGCGATGCAATCAAAACCAATCGAGATGTCCTGCCAAATCATGATTTTATGGTGTCTTTAAACATTATGCAAGTGAGATAATAATAAGCTGTGAATAATTGTGAAAAAAAATCTCATTCACATTCAACTGCGTTGACATCCAAATAAACGCCGTATGATAGGCACAATAACAACACCGGCTTTATTACGACAATATACAGTTTCATTCGCCATAAGGCACCGAGGGTAATGAGAAACTGGAAATGAGTTTCCAGTCCTCTAACCACAGTGAACGGTGGCACACTGCGAGTGTGTGTGTGTGTGTTTTAGTGGGTGTTGGCTAGAGTGCACTCTCTCCCGCACCAGGAGTGATTTATCGTGGCTGATGGCTGCTATGAGATCTCATTATACTCGTCATTTGTGTGAGCCTGCACTCCTCCAGGCTGCCTGGAGAGCAGGCAGACTCTACACCTCTCAGCAGCCACTGAGAAATACAGCCAGGCTGTGACGAATGTGCACAGAAAACATTTTCAGGGCTGAGCGTCCTTGGCTTCACCAGAGGAACAGTTTATTCCAGTTGAATCTCTGTGTTACGGTTTGATTTGATGTATAATTTAGTGTCAGACATAATCAAATGCATCATCTGTTAACATGCAAACATCATGCTGCAAGCGACAATCCTAGTGTATATTCTCAATGTGCACAGAATGCATTTCTACATTTTATCTGTGCTGCTTTTTTGTAATTGTGCAATCATTTTAATTGGTTTTATGATGTGTTTTGAGATTAAAACTCTTCTGACTGTAAACACACACATCTTGTGTGAAAGCATCTTAACCTCATGCAGTCTTATCATTTGGTGCGACCATCTGTCACGCAATGCAACCAATTACGGGAAATAAAATAAAAATCCAAAATGTTATTCTTAATATCAATCACTGATACAACATGCTATCATGGATCCTTCTGTTACAGTTTGCAAAGATTTTAAGGATTTTAAATTATGTATATGTGTGAGTGTGTGTGTGTGTGTGTGTGTGTGTGTGTGTGTGTGTGTGTGTGTGTATTCATAAAAATAGACTCCTGAGGAACTGCTCTGAAAAGATAATTACAAAAATATTAAATATATACATACATAAAAATGAATACACAAAAAAACCCATTTTAAAAATCTTTTAATGGATTATCACTAAGAGTATTAAAATTGTTTTTGGCAGTTGAAATAAACCTGAAATAATTATTGAATGAAAAGCTTAATTACTTAATTAACTTATGTAATTAACTTAAACGAAAATTTTACATTTTGCCTTGGCAACTAAATAAACAAAATAAAAACTCATTTTAAAAAACCCTTTATTGTACTACTATCTGTGTAATATCACTAAAATTGAAAAAGTAAAAAAGCTGAAATAAAATACAATAAAATATAAATATTAAATGAAAAACTTACAAAAATTAAAAATGTTGCCTTAAAGTACTAAAATTAAAAGTGAAGTTTAAGTACCAAAATGACTAAAACTAAAATTACTGAATATACCTAAAACTGAATATATATATATATACATATATATATATATATACACGATTCTAAATATTAATAAATGCTATAATAGATTTAAATAAATACTAGTAATAAAATTACTACTATGACTACTAATAACTTAAATTATTATGCATATGAAGGTAATATATTAGGTTGCACCACATGAGATTTTTTAGGGACAAAGAACAAAGTGAGAAATGGATGAAATATTACTAAAATCCCTAAAAATAAATTTAGATAGATAGATAGATAGATAGATAGATCGATAGATCGATAGATAGATAGACCTGGGGTGTGTATCCAAAAGCAACTATGGTTGCAAGTTCCGTTGTTACCAATAGAGTTCAGTGGAACTAACAACCATAGTTAGCTAACGATGCTTTTGGGAAAAACACCCCTGATTGGTTGACAGAAATGTTCATCCAGAACCAAATATGTTCAGGGGCCTGTGAATGTATATGTTGCGTGGGATTGGTCTTACCACGCATGGCGTCTGTCCCCTTCACAACAACGGCGAAAAACAATCAGAAGGACAGAGAGCAGGACCAGCGTCCCCCCGACAAAGATGGACAAGAGGACCAGCAGGAGGACATAGCCATTCTGTGTCCCTGATGACAGTGGGACGTCCTGGGTAAACACCAGAGAAAGAAACAAACCAGTCACAATGGAAATTCCTTCTCTGAGTAAAACCGCATGACTTCAATTTTCACATTATATAGGTTTCTCCAATTCCATTGTCCAACTTTTTCAGGTCTTAAACCCCCCTAAAAAAACATAATTGTTACCATTTTACTGACATAGACATAAACCGCAGACATTTTTTGCATAAAAGCCCTTTGTTCAAGATTGGTCCCTATTGTAATATTACATACATAAAGCCCGGTTTCTGGAGAAGAGGACCTTCAGGTGTGAGGGCTTTTGTGTCTGAGTTGAGATGTTAAGTACAGTGTTCACCACGCCAAAGACGAGTTTAGAAAGATCTAGAGGCGGAGACTTTCAGAGACAAGAATGGAAGAGACAGAAGGTTCCTTCCTCAAAGACATAAAAGCACAAAGGCATACAACACCTCTCGCCCTGCCACCTGCTTAACTGTCATATTTGTTCATGTCCCCAAAGAGATCTTCAGTGGTAAGAATGCTAAATAAGAGCATAAGAACAAGGCCTGAATGAGCCTTTGAGCCATAGATGAAGCACCTTACAATTACTCTTACATTATACAGTGTTTCAATTGGTGGAGCAGAACATCCTAATTACCAGCCATTGTTCAGGTGAAGATCTGGAAAGAGTTTATTCAGATCAGGTCTATTACTTTGTTAATGAAAGAGTTTGGAAGACTGATTTTTCTTTATTAAACTAGAAAGCTATTTATCACAGAGTCTGGCATTAACCTAGCTTGGCAAGAGCGAAGGATGGAAAAACCGGGACCTCTTTCATGGACAGTATATCATCGTGCAGGTCTCAAGAAGAAGTCAGGCTATCTTGTTTTCAGAAAAATGGACAAAACAATATATTTTAACACTTTTAAAAGTTTACATTCTGAACTTCTTATTCTGTAGTTCTTCAGAAAATCATTGCTGTTTTGGTGCTTTAAGGAACCTAGAACTAAGATACTGATCTGAAGAACCTGTAATGCAACATCAAGAACATTTTAATCTCCGAAAAGCATAAGAAATCCATACAAATCCTGTCAAAATATTTTATTAGGAAATCTAAAAATGTGTAATATCTATATTAACTGCTTTTATTCAAGTCAAAAACATTATTTAAAATGACTGGGTCACAAAAACATTCATTCAAAATAAACACGTAACAGCAGTCTATGGTTAATTTTGATATTAAATGGTCAATCAGGCAGAAATAGTTTCATTTCGCAGGTGAAATCCAGTCATTTTCATATTTCACATGATCTAGAGTAAATGTGACTTTACTTTATCATTGACGACATCAAGAATTTGTATAATAACCAAATGATGTCCCATCTTTAAAGAACTAAATATCACCCAAATATTATAATTCTACCTAATAATGCACTAAATGTCTGTGAAAAAAGAAAAGACAAAGAAAATCACTCCAAAAATGTTCCTAGAGTAGAATGTAAAATTTGTTTTAGCTGAAATATCGAGAGGTTAGTTTCAGTTCAGGTTTTTGTGTAAAAACATTTTTTTTTTTTGCAATTTTAGTTTCTCTAAAAAATTACTTGGTGTATGTGATTATTTACTGACCCTCAAGTTGTTCCAATCCTGTATGACTTTCTTTCTTCCATGGAACAAAAATGGAGACGTTTTTAAGAACAATTTAGTCAACTGATTTCATTGAAAAGATCTTGCTAAAAGCAATAATTCATTTACAAACTAGACTTCTTTTTTTTCCTCACACAAAGCTACAATATGCGTTCAGAAGACACAAACTATAGAGCATGAATCATATTGACCACATTTATGATAATTTTATGGTGCTTTTTCAACTTTTTTGAAGCTATGTAAAAGAGCAGCTAGGACATTCGTCAAAATTTCTCCTTTTTTGAACCCAGTCTGTCATACAAGGTTTAGAACAACATGAAGGTGAGTAAATAATAATGCTTTGGGTAAACTGCATATTTATAAGGTCCAAAATCCCAGAACATCCTGGAATTAGTTGCTATTCCTAAATGAATGTCTCTATTCTAATCTAATCTAATGATGCTGCTTATGCCGGTAATTGAAGTTCCTGACAGTAACTCTGGGTTGTGATGCTCTATCACATCGTTTGAGGGCTCGATGGATTCGGTCTGACTAAAAGTTCTCTCGCAAGGGCTAATTTGCTTAGATCTTGTGGTGGATCCAATTACGAAGGACACAGAACAGGATATGTTCAATTCGCATGTCTGGAGATAGCACTGCAAAGAGAGGGAATGGGTGTGATGCAAGTAACCAGCACAGGAAGGAGAAGCACAAGTACTTACGGTGGGGTAAGTTCTGTTCTGGTTTGTCCATATGGCAGACTCATTGCTCATGGTCCAATCCAGAGAGAGTGTCCCCCCTGAGGAAGGCATTACAGGAAGTCAGGCAGCTGCTTTGAAGCCGGTTATGGCACTAAAGAAGGATTTTAATTCTCCTTCACAAGGAAAATAAAACAAATGCATCCCTGAAGTTTCCTTTGAATGATTGTGAAATACTCAGCTTTTAAGCCAAAATATAGTTCCCAAATATGTTTGAATGCAACTCTTGTACACACAAACACACACTTATGCAATCCTGTGACAAAATGTCACCCTTTCCCCCAAAAAAATCCCTTTTAATTTCCTCTTTTATCCCGTGGCTGAGGCCCGGCAGCATATGCTCTCCTTAAAACCATCAACGCCACAGCTTTCTGCATAAACCGCAAAAAAACCCTGCTCTCTCACTCCTGCACTCACCTCCCAAGCAGTCCTCGCTTCTTTAATGCTGCAACGCTGCCTTTTCTCCCATTATCTGAAGGCAGCGTGTGTTTGTGTGCATTAGATGCAGAGATAGCAGTGTGTTTGAAGGCTCGGACTGCAAAGCTTTAGGCTCCTGCTGCATACTCATCCAGCATCTGCCCACCTACCTGTTTTCATAGCTTCTCTCTCTCTCTTTCTCCATCTCAGGGTCTTTAGCGTTCCTGAGATCATTTAAGCTTGTTTTTTGTGTCTCGGATGCATAATGCTGCTGTAGTGTTCACAGAGATGTCTAATGTACTGCGTTATTAGACGTAGTTATTAAACAAATCAACAGAGACACATTTGAAATGTTCCAGACAGATTTAATGGCGTTGCTAGATTTCTTTTTAATTACTTTGTCACTTTCAATTCACTTGTGATTTATTTGGTTTGCACCAATTCTTGTTTGTAAATAAATATTTTGCTTTATGATACACTGCAAAAATGTACAAAACGCATGTTAAAAACGACCTTTGTTTGTGTAGTTTAAGTGGTCAGGTTGATTTGGTTGTGGCTAGTTAGTTTTAGGTTACCTGAAGGAACATATTTTACAGTCTCTAACAAAATCAATGAAATACCGTGAACGTTATGCAACATATGCTCTTGTCATGCCTGCCAGACTCTGCGGAGGTGTATCACATTCAAAAATCTCTCCATAAGCATTTCTTATAGATTATTTGTAGAATTCTTTTAAATACATTATTTACACTTCAACATTAATTCCTACAACAAACTGGTATCTTCATGTTTAATTCATGTTTAATCACTAGTAAGTAATACAATACCAACAATTATCTGTTTCATCATCACTACTGATTATTAGCAATTTTAACAATGATAAGGAAATACTCCATACTGGTAACAAATTTAATAGTATTTCAGTTGGAAAAATGTAATAATTATTTTGTTCAAATATATAATTTAATCAGACAAGTACTCGAATTTTTGCTGGTATTTATTCCATTTTTACTAAATATTCATTAGAGACCAGTATTTATTTTAGTTACTTGTACTACTGGGGTTATCATGGTTAACTAAAACTAAAACCATTAAAAAAAATACGTTGTATCTTAAAATAAAATACATGAACTAAAATAAATTATGGAAAAATCCTTACACTAATTTTAGTTTAGCTAGTTGCCAAGGCTACATTTTATTTTTCATTTTTATAGTTGATGTACAAAATGACTAAAACTGAAATAAAAATTAATAAAAAAATAATGATATAGACATTAAAAAATGTAAATGATAAAAAATTAGAAAAACACAATGACAAGAACTTTAACTTGATTAAAATGATAATAAAAAATGAAAGCAGAATTCAAAATATAAATAAAAACTATAATTTTATCTCAATGATACTAAAATAACACTGGTAACTGTTTAAAAAGTTACAGTTTTTCAGTTTTCCTAGTAGGCTATTAACTGAATAGATACTAGTATATTTTTAGACAACAGTATTACTGTTTTAAATTAACATTTTAATTGTACTGTTAATATTTAAATTATTACTATAAAGTAGCTATTCTGCATAGTCATTTAATATTGCATGCAAGAAAAATTAATTGCAACATGTGAGATTAAAAATATATATTTCTAGAAACAACTGTGATAAATAACAGTCTCATAAATACTATAAGTGAGTACTAGAAAAGCAGATACTAGGTATTGAGATTACCATTAGGATTAAATGAATAGTTACTAATGATTGATTACTCAGTATTGGACTACTCACTAGTAATTATAAAATCGGCATTGGTATAAAAATAGATAGTCTACATGGATAAATGTTTAAACCGCTTGCCATAATAGCGATGTGAGCATCAACACACAGGCGATACAAACCCATATAAATTAATAAATCTCATTCTCAGAACCAGTTATGTTCAGGCTATTAGCCTCTTTCAAATCGATAGCCGCTTAAAACAAAAGATAACCCATGTCTATTTTAACAGATGCTCTCCGCATAATAAAGCACGATGTCATTCTAATAAGACACTGAGACGCTCGTGACGGAAACAACAGCAGAATGTCAAGCAGACAAAACTCACCTAACTACAATTCACGTGGTCCATGAGACAAAACGCTCGCAAACGATTCCCCGATCTTCTCTTTAATTTGAGCTTTTAAATCTTTTTGTATTTATGAATGAAGTCCCCCGTTAAACACACCCACTCTCCCATCGCCCAGTGAGGAGCGCAGACCTTGACGTCAAAGTGAGGCACAGCGTTGCTGATCACAAGCGTCTATCACGCCCTCGTCCTCTCCTGGTGTTATGGAAATGAGGTAATCCCCCATTTGAGTCAGTGATAAATCCTCAGTAACGGGCATCCCCATGCGGTCTGGGCTCGCTGCAGCCCATACTGAAACATCATACTGAATAGACGAACGCGATAATACTGAGGTGAATTATTATTCAGTTCCACACAGATGCACACTTTGAAGTAACTGAGTGTGAGAATCAGTTCGTGCGATGAATGTTAAATTGATATTTACTGAGCGCCCCCTCGTGCTCGAACCATCTATTGCACCCTTAGGCCTATCATCATTTTTACTTCAGTGAGTAATTTCTATCAGTACGTTTGTGCCATTGAACAGACTAAAGTAGACTAAGACTAAAATAAAAAACGACATATATGTGACCCTGCACCACAAAACCAGTCATGAGGGTACATTTTTCGAAATTGAGATTTATACATCATCTGAAAGCTGCATAAATAAGCTTGTTATGATAGGACGATATTTGGCTGAGACAACTATTTGAAGATCTGGAATCTGATCATGCAAACAAAAAATCTAAATATTGAGAAAATCACCTTTAATGTTGTCCAAATGAAGTTCTTGGCAATGCATATTACTAATCAAAAATTCAGTTTTAATATATTTATGCTAGGAAATGTACAAAATATCTTCATGGAACATGATCTTTACTTAATATCCTAATGATTTTTGGCATAAAAGAAAAATCGATAATTTTGACCCATACAATGTATTGTTGGCTATTGCTACAAATATACCCCAGCGACTTAAGACTGGTTTTGTGCTCCAGGGTCACAAATATGAATATTTCGATCATATTGACCAGAAACAAATATACAGTTCACAGACGTTTTTGACAACATATCCCAACGGATCTTATAAGCTATTTAATGGCATATGAGCAGCATTATAAGGTTAATAAATAATAATAATCACAGAGCAAAAACGGAATCAAACCATTGTTTGATCATCATCTATAAGGCGAACATGCACAATAAAACATTTTGCTCGCAAGTGATAATTACCTTGAATTTTTCTCACTCTCATATGTGATTGTGAACATACTCTTCAATGACAAGTGTACTATTTTTTTTTTTTTTTTAAAAACATTTTTTGTATTGAAATGACATCACTAACTGAGTATTGTTGTGCGAAAAATTGATAGACATCAATATATCCTCATTTCCCCATTATTTCATCTGCTAATGTTTTGGTTTATTTACAGTAGTGAAGTATTTTTACTTTACTCAAGTAAATTTAAAAAGTATCTGTACTTTATCAGAGTATTTCTCTTCGGAAAACTTTTACTTTTATTAGCACTTATTTTTTTTTACCTTTAATACTTAAAGGTGCTGTATGTAGGATTTTGACTCGATAAGCAAAAATACATACATGCATACAAACATACATAAATATGCTTGCATACATACAAAAATTAGGAAACATGTTTTGTTAACATATTTCCCCTTTTTAATCACCATGTTTCAAACGTGTGAAATAACTATGCTACAGTCAGTTATTCTCCTTTGAAAATGTGGTTCCGGCCCGGAATGTCTGTGTTTGTTATGGTTTGTGAAACCCCACAGTTTACCCAATTGTATTTCGGCACCCCGGGTTGCCAGTTGGTGGAAAACACAGCATATTTAATTTCATTCATCGTCATGTGCGCTCGTTTCTGTTGGTGTTGTTAATCTGGCAACCTGTGTGTGCGTCAAGTCTGAGGAGGAGGGGCTGGTGAAAAAAACCATCTCCAATATTTTGAATTTGGACTGTAAATCCTACATACAGCACCTTTAAGACCACTAAAAATGTAGGAGGCTACTTTCTTGAACTCAAGTAAAACTTTGAATTACTTTTACTTGAGTAAAAGTAAGAAAGTACTAGATTTCTAATGTAATTATTACATAAGTATTACATTATTATTTAATATAACATGTAGTCCAGTAAAAAGTAGCCTTATATTATGCTTTGGAATGTTGTGAAGTAAAAGTTTCCTGAAGAAAAACACTCAGATAAAGTACAGACACTTGAAAATGCACTTTTATAGCAGAGTAAAAATACTTCACTACTGTCCGCATCTGATAATTATGTGAATAAATAGTAACCTCCGCATTAAAATAATAGTAATAATAATAAATTAAAAAACTACATGTCCCATCAGCCCCACAGTCCTCGCAAGGCCTGACGGGAAAGGTTGCCCGTGCCCTTGTCCTATCAGCCGCGCACTGTCTGTCTGACTTACTGACTGTGTGGACAGGGAAGCCGAGGCTTGTGTATTATCGTGCTGTAAAGGTCGGGTCGCTTCTCCGTGGTAAAGATGATGGCAGCGAGGTTTCTCCTTCGTCGCGCGGTCCCCGCGCTGAGACACGCGCGCTGTTATGCCGACGCGCCCACCGCTCAGATGTCCTTCACTTTCGCGTCGCCAACACAGGTACTGACGCTCCGCGCTCGGGCCTACTTGCTCTGCAAGCACGCTAGTGCTGAGCACAGACACCGGCTACGATTAGTTTAGTAACATTATATGTTACATATGTCACGATATACATTCAGCTTGTCTTGATATAACGTTACTCTTTATTCTAGCTGCAGCCTCATTTGTTTGTGCGCGTTGCTGCTGCGCGTGCTACTTTCGTGGCTAAACTGGTCAATTATAAAGATATTGTGGTGTAGATTAATCATTTTTGCATCTGAAGCGAGTGAATTTGGTGTAACATTGTAAAAATGTTCACCATAAATATAACATAATTGTTTTTTTTGGCTTGCAAACCATGGACTGTAGTTTGAATGACTTTAGCAGACTGTTAGCATTGCTACAGATCACCTTGACTTGTTTTTTGACAGATCGGGGTGAATATCAGATTTTTAAATGTTTTAGTACAACTTATGAAATATATATCTTATTGTTTGACGTTTTAACCCTCACCATAAATTTTACATCACGGATAATATTGTCATATCAGTGTTATTGTGTTTGGGTAAGTAGCTGTCACACAACATTTACAATATTAAATGTGCATTGGAGTTTTTTTTTTTTTCAAACTCATGCAAAACTTGCAAATATTTAAGAGTATTTCAATTGTTTTATTATTATTATTTTTCTATAGCTAATCAGCATCAGAAAAACCTTAAAAAATAAAATAAATAAATAAATATATATACATGTGTGTGTGTGTGTGTGTATACTTAATATATTATATATTACTTAATATAATTAATAATATATTTTAATTTTCAGGTGCATTTTTTTTCATTTTAAAGGATTTTTACTAAAAAAATAAACTAAAAGGCGTGTGTTGTGTGATTTGTGAATATACAATTTGTCAGACTAACAGGGACTTAATTGAAGCATGTAAAATAAACACATTGCAGATTAAAGTTCAAATAAAAACAAAAATTATGTGACAGTATGTACAGTTGGCTGCTAATTTTAAAATCAGAGCAACATTAAATGTCACAGGTAAATAATGCACAAATATTATTTTAAAAAACCAAAGCAATCAAACAGAGCATAAGGAATACAGAACAAATCTGACAGCTGCACTTTGTAATTTCTTAGCATTAAACCCATCCCCAGGTCAGCATATGATAAAATGTAACATGTTAGATTGCAAATAAATGACCATACTGCATTTATGGTGCCTCCACATTTAAAATTTCAGGAGCTTTTTTATCTTGCATATTTCTCTAAGCATTAGTTAATTTCAAAATGGAATTAATATCGTTTTTTTTTTTTTTTTTTTTTTTTATTCCCCTATTTACTATTGTGAATGCAATATTAAATATCATAAAATGATTTTTAACATCCTTATTTAGTATCAATCACAGTCCTGTGATTACTGTCATTATTCAGATGGTGTGGGAACCCTGAGTTTAGCAGAACTGTTTTTGAAAATCTTTAGAAATGTTCCCAATTGGCGAGGTGCTTTGTATTTAGTAATGTGTAATTTTTATCTAATGCTTTTCATAATTTATCGAAGTGCACCGCCACTCTAATAAGTTTCCCTAGAGCGACCTGGTCAGATGTCTTGTTCAAGGGCACAGTGGTCATAGTTAATGGATTGAGCTTTGTTGTTCCTTTGTGGAGTTCAAACATTTAATAGTTTGGTTGCCAGCTTTCATATTAAACATCAAACTGTGTTCATCTGGTACAGTGAAGTTTGTTATGCCTTTTGCAGGTGTTCTTCAAGGAAGCCAACGTAAAACAGATTGATGTCCCAACACTGACAGGCGCCTTTGGTATCCTCCCAGCCCACGTCCCCACACTGCAGGTGCTCCGGCCCGGCGTAGTCACCGTCTTCAATGACGATGGTTCCTCTACTAAGTATTTCGGTGGGTTCTCTAGTGCTGTGTTACCAACCGTTATAATACTCGCTTCTTGTGGCTTTGGTTCCATCAATTTTTTCCCTAGGGATTTTTGAAAATTCCAAACCAACCAAATCTGAGATGAATTGCAGTATTTGAGTCAAAGCAAAATAATTTACAGTGGTGACCGTGACTTTCCAAAATCATAGAAATAGGTTTTGAAATTGGTCTTTTATAGTATTTCAACTTTTTTAACAACCATAAGGTAGATATCACTTTATATAAATTGTATCTTTCTGTATATAAATAATCTTTTTTTTGTTTACCCCTCATCTCATTTTACATAGACATTTATGCATTTGGCAGACACTTTTATCAAAAGTGTCTTATATTGCATTTTAATATTTCATGCATTCCCTGGTAATTGAACCCATGACTTTGGTGCAAAATATTTATTTATTATTTACTGTTTAAATGTTTATTAACATGCTTATTTTTGATTTGACCCAGTTCTGAAACTCTCACATCGCATCAAACCAATTTTAAAATGAGCTAAGAAGTCATGTATTTAGCATATTATATATTAAAAGTAATTTTAGTTTTGGTCATTTTCAGAACTTAATTACTACCAGACCCTTACTAATTTGACCCTTATTTAATTGAAATTAAGTCTGATTGGTAATACCTGACCTGATTAGTTAATATGATTTAATTTGGAAGGAGTGCTGTTAAAAAGATGAGAAACCATTTGATATAATTTATAAATTATAATACGTGTTAATTATAGAAACACTTGCAAGGAGAAATAAAATAGGTGATGGATGTGACTATGACTTGTGGGTATTTTAGTCCTCATTAGCACACTTCAAAAGGGAATGATTCAGATTTGTAATATGATTTTATGTGGTGAAATAAGCAAATTAAAATGTGATCCATAAAGACATATTTGTGACACACTGATTCCTTTAGTAGACAACGTTTAGTTTTAGAAATTCATCCAGAAGGGGTCAGGCTTGTCCTACAAATGAGAGCCTTTTCATGCATCAACGAACAATACGACGTAACTCTTGAACTCTCATCCGTGCTTGAGATTAAATGTGGTTTGTGTATTGCAGTGAGCAGCGGATCAGTCACCGTCAATGCCGACTCTTCAGTGCAGCTGCTGGCGGAGGAGGCCGTTCCTCTGGACAGCCTGGACCTCGCAGTGAGTCCATTTAGAATATAATAGAGGATTGTTTAATGAGGTTAAATCTGTATAGCCGTGCTGTATTTGAAAGTTCGAAGAACTGTTTCGGAAACGCCCTATTATCTGTCAATTTGCCTCTGTAGACACCCTTTTATAGGATTATCATTTAAATCTAGCATTTGAAACTATATCAAGCCACCCTTTGATTGTATTCATGCTATTTATCCTCCACACAACATCATTAAATAGAAATCCATCGGTCTTCATTTTCTGTTAGTCACTGCTTTCTCAGAACAAGTTAAATGTTCGGAATGACACACCGAAAATGAGCTCATTCCAAACGGGATGTTCTCAGACATGCCCTTTTTCCGACACGGAATAAAGAGCACTTTCGGGTTCATTCCACATAAATAGACCGCTTTTTTATTCTTCCTAGAGATAGCTGTGCTTGGGGGCCTCGCTGGTTAATAAGGAAGGAAAGGTCAGTCACTGTTGAAGTGGTGCAGATGTGTCAAATCCCCACTGAGAGACCTTTAACTCCCAGCAATGTTTGGCCTTTACACTGTGTAATCGCCACTGTGACAAATGTCCTTCACAGGAAAGAGGCCGTGTTTATTTGCTCACACTGTTGAGAAAATGGCCGCGCTAGTCTAGAATGTGGCTCAAGTAGCAGTAGCATTGATTTTTAAGGCAAAGATGAGTTTTCTCACTTATAAGGTGCTTCAAGATATTGAAGTTCTCGGATCTGTACTACACTTGTTCCAATTGATGGCACCTTTTATAATGTCAGCTGTTATAGATTGAATTTTCGCCCGATACATCAGTAACTGCGTTTACATGGACCCTATAATCCGATCGTAATAGGACTAGAAGCACAATCGGAATAAAAAAGTCACATGTAAACACGCCAATCGGATTGAATTGGCCAGATCTGATTAAAATTTAGATCGGATCGTAAGGGGTGGTTTATTCCTTTTGTAATCCGAACAAGAGGACATGTAAACACTTGATCGGATTGAAAACCGAAACTGGAAAGTACTGCGCATGTGCAGTGATGTAAAAATAGCGTACTGACGTATGACGCACGGAACAAGCTGTTCTTCCTGGTGAATAAAAGTGTTATAAATGAGTTTCAGTCATTCTAAAAAGCTGCTTTCACTCAGCGTCTGTGAAGTGGAGCAGGACAACGTCCCACCAGTCCTTGTTTAAGACTTTCATCCACAGACGACTGGTTTTGGGCACGGGAAGGGGCACTTTTACTGCTTTCTAAAGTAAGCAGCACTGCACAATAGTTAATGTGCTGGTCGTTGACTAATTAGGACCCGAAGTAAATAAATATCAAGTGTGCTTTTTAAAACAATACGCGACAACAGCGGGAAACTGAATATTCATGCAGTGTGCTCATGTCAAAAGATTAAATCTGATCAGAAGCTTGACATATAAACGCTCACATCAACTCGATCACTTTATTTGGCGTTCATGTAAACACTACGTTCGGATTTGACAATCAGAATGAATTCATTCGGATGGAAGCAAAAAGTGTCCATGTAAACGTAGCTAGTGTCAAGATTCATCAGTGAATGTGAACCAAATGTCAGTAGTGCCATGTCTTTTGTGCAGGCGGCGAAAGCGAACCTCGAGAAAGCCCAGTCGGAACTGGGGGGTGTTTCAGATGAAGCAGCTCGGGCCGAGGTTCTGATCAGCGTAGAGGCAAACGAGGCAATCGTCAAAGCATTGGAGTAAACGATTTGCATTGGTATGTACCCATACAGGACCGCACTCATTAAATACAGTATAATTAATGTTGTTTATGTCAAATTTCTCATTTTGTGTCTCAGTAGGATATTCTGTCGGTGTAAAAAGGTCTCCGGCTCTGTCAGCTCCCCACCCCAGTGAAGTCAGAAACCGCAAGACTTAACTGCTTGCTTTGTACAGTGGATGAAATTAACAATAAATGTATTTGAAATAACGCACTGTCACTTTAATGTTCTTTGCTTTTCACAAAATAATTTTAACTGCATTTGCTGTGCTAGAAATTTCTTTGATGTTGAATGCAGTACTGTTCATGACAGAAAGGGGGCAGTATGGTACTATTCAAACCTAAATGATCTCCAAGCTGTTTGCCAAGGAAACTGGAGCGAATCAATTCATCTTTATTATTTCAGTCAATGACACCATTTTTGTACAGAATATACTATTTTTACTCCATTTTTTTCTCTCTCGCATTTTCAAGCCTTGTAGAAATGATGCTAATTGTCAGTCTACTCAAGTTGCCTTCATATGCATTTTCTAGATCCCTAAAAACTGATAAACAATTGGCTTAAGGCACTCAGAAGCCAACTACAGAGTTAGAAATACAGCTAGTCTATGCAGCCAGAAAAAACATCCTACAGACTGTGGACATTGTGGTGTAAAAGTCTAGAATTTGCTTAAATACAGGGTAATTTTTCATGGCCGCTCCAGAGCTATAAGCATGTGCTGACTGGAGTTTTACGAGACTAAACCACATGCGTCTTTATGAACGTCAGACGTCTATCGTGGCAACATGCTGCAGCTTGCTCCAGTAGCACATGTACAGAATTGGCAGTGAACAAGAAAGGAGTCATTCTTTGCTACAAGAAGTTGTTTTTTTGGTGATAAGCTCGCTAGTTTGTCTAAATTGTTCCTTGCACTGTATAACTTGCATGTCTACTGTATATTTGTGATGAAATGCTTTTAAATAGTTTACCAAATAGCATGAAAACCATAGCCAACAAAGATGATGTATGGCAAATTGGTACTTTTTCACATTCTGCTGGTGACAAAAATCTGTTGCAAAGACTGAAATAAGATTTTAAGATTACTTTGGTTTTAGGAACCACAAGGTTCTATTTATGTCACACAATGTTTCCCTTGTTGCCATATTTTGTTCCTACATCTCGAGTGCGAGTATAGCCTCTATTCTTAAACTTCCTCTACAGCAGGGCTGTCCAAACTCGGTCCTGGAGGGTCGGCTGCAGGACACCGGCCCTCCAGGACCGAGTTTGGACAGTCCTAATTACCATTCTGCTGTCTTGAGAAAGGACAGTTTTAGGTCAGAAGTCCTGCCCTAGCAAAAACTCTTCATAATTTTTTTTAGAAACCTCTGTATGCAGATATGCAACTTTAGGAACAAGATGTCCCTCCAAGCTTATGGCACCAAAGGGTTTTGAAGAAACAGTATTTCAGACTGGTACAAAATGATCCAGCAATGTCAATTACTATAATATTTCAATTTATTACAATAATCACAAACATTGTTTTGCAAAGCAAATATTGTACTATTTATTGCACTTTGTTATTCTGATGATTATTTACCTATACCTATAGTGACTAATGAATCAGAACCCTCATGCAAGAAAATAGCTTCTGCATTGCAAATAAAGGTGCTAGGACATTAGTGTCCAGTTCTGCCACCTTCATGCAGTTTACAGGTGCATCTCAATGAATTAGAATGTCATGAAAAAGTTCATTTTTTCTTGTAACTTATTTCAAAAAGTGAAACTTTCATATATTTTAGATTCATTACATGTAAATTAAAACATTTCAAAAGTTTTTTTTGTTTAAATTTTGATGATTAGAACTTACAGCTCATGGAAGTCAAAAATCAGTATCTCAAAATATTAGAATATTTACATTTGAGTTTCAATAAATGACAATCCATACAGTATAAATTCTGGGTATCTCTTGTTCTTTGAAACCACAATAATGGGGAAGACTGCTGACTTGGCAATGATCCAGAAAGCGAACATTGACACCCCCCACAAAGAGGGTAAGTCATAGAAGGTCATTACTGAAAGGTGTGGCTGTTTACAGAGTGCTGTATCAAAGCACATTAAATGCAAAGTTGATTGGAAGGAAGAATTTGGGTAGGAAAAGGTGCATAAGCAACAGGGATGACCGCAAGCTTGAGAATACAGTCAAGCAAAGCTGATTCAAACACTTGGGAGAGCTTCACAAGGAGTGGACTGAAGCTGGAGTCAGTGCATCAAGAGTCACCACGCTCAGACGTCTTCAGGAAAAGGGTTACCAAGCCACTTCTGAACCAGAGACAATGTCAGAAGCATCTTACCTGGGCTGTGGAGAAAAAGAACTGGACTGTTGCTCAGTGGTCCAAAGTCCTCTTTTCAGATGAAAGTAAATTTTGCATTTAATTTGGAAATCAAGGTCCCAGAGTCTGGAGGAAGAGTGGAGAGGTACAGAATCCATGTTGCTTGAAGTCCAGTGTGAAGTTTCCACAGTCAGTGATGATTTGGGCTGCCATGTCATCTGCTGGTGTTGGTCCACTGTGTTTTCTGAAGTCCACAGTCAACGCAGCCATCTACCAGGAAATTTTAGAGCACTTCATGCTTCCTTCTGCTGACAAGCTTTATGGAGATGCTGATTTCATTTTCCAGCAGGACTTGGCACCTGCCCACACTGCCAAAGGTACCAAAAGCTGGTTCAATGACCATGGTGTTACTGTGCTTGATTGGCCAGCAAACTCGCCTGACCTGAACCCCATAGAGAATCTATGGGGCATTGTCAAGAGGAAGATGAGAGACACCAGACCCAACAATGCAGATGAGCTGAAGGCCACTGTCAAAGAAACCTGGGCTTCCATACCACCTCAGCAGTGCCACAAACTGATCACCTCCATGCCACGCCGAATTGAGGCAGTAATTAAAGCAAAAGGAGCCCCTACCAAGTATTGAGTACATATACAGTAAATTAACATACTTTCCAGAAGGCCAACAATTCACTTAAAAAAATTTTTATTGGTCTTATGAAGTATTCTAATTTGTTGAGATAGTGAATTGGTGGGTTTTTGTTAAATGTGAGCCTAAATCATCACAATTAAAAGAACCAAAGACTTAAACTACTTCAGTCTGTGTGCATTGAATTTATTTAATACACAAGTTTCACAATTTGAGTTGAATTACTGAAATAAATGAACTTTTCCACGACATTCTAATTTATTGAGATGTACCTGTAGTTCCGATCTGCTTCAATGCAGCTGCCCAAAGACTTTGGTTAGATGGGTCAGGTGTGTTAAAAGGTCTAACCAAACCAGTGCTGTCCAATGCTGCTCCCAGAGGTCAAAATTAGCTTCAACACACCTGTCTGAAAGTTTCCTGAAGACCTTGATTAGCTGGTTCGGGTGTGTTTAATTGGGGCTGAAGCTAAACATATCTGAAAGGTGGCCCCCCCCCCCCCCCCCCCCCCCTCCCTGACCGCTCTGACCTTGTTTTGCTTGCAGTCTGCACAACTTCAGACTCTCAGGTGGCTGTGAGATACTGCATGCAAGCTGGGAGTGGGCGCAGAGGCCTGACGCTCCCGCCTACACAGGCATACGGACCAGCGCAGGTCCGCGACCAGTTCTGCAGTTACTGGAACTGACTAAGGCTGGAGTTCTGAGAAAAACAGCTGTTCTTAGGTCAGTTGTTTAGGGCTGTTTCTCGATGTAGACCCTACACCACATCCTTTTTTATCGCTCTCACCCACACATGCATAGATGTCTACAAATAGAACACAGAGCAAGCATTCTAGCGAAACCTGCACATCCACAGCACATCTCAAAACCTTTTGGTTGAACTTTGTCAGCTTTGCTTTAGTGATAAATCTCTTGATTGACATCTCAAGTAATCAAATGTACATGTGGGCATTTAGGATAGCGTCCCCTCATAGCTCTTTCAAAACAGTCATATTGAATATACTTCTTGTTAGGCATTTTGCTTGTGGTACTGAATAGAATAGCAAAAATAATGACTCCCCTGGTCTTTTTTGGCTGGTTATCATTGACCAGCTAGCCCCTGCTAGTCAATGTCGTAAGTAGACCATCTGGCTGCATATATCTTTCCAGGGAGATTAGTTACCTGGCATTTACATCCGGGAGTCAAAGCTTAGCAATGGAGATGAATGGTAATGTTAACAGCTAACTTTTTGTATTATTATAGACCCATTTGGTTCAGAACACAAACACATAATCCTTCACAAACCACGTCAGAAAGGTAGGACACACTTTTTAATTATTCTTTCAAATAATCCATGTTACTGCTGCAGTAAAGCAAAGGTTGTGCTAACTATTTGTATCTCCCTCAGGCCAACAGTGATGTTTGTGGTGGTCTTGAGTTCCACCAAGCAAAGTGTCACATTCCAGAAGGGTGAGGTTGTTAAATCGGTTAACTGGGAAAGCGAGGGTGAGGTGTGGGCAGAGGGGTCTCTCACAGAGTGAAACCCTGTACACAAACTCTACAGTACGGTTTCAGCAAAACCACGTTTGACTCATAATATGTACATTCATGTTGTGTACTGTAAAGGTTTAAACAATGTCTGTGGCCAAAGAAGCCGAGGTGCATTCATTTTGAGGAGGCAGTGAAACTACCTTTGTAAGGCGCATCAAGAAATGACTGACAGTTCACAAAACCTTCCTCCTAAACTTGCCAAAATCCAAAGACTTTCTGTACAGTCTCCAACATATGACTCCATATGTCACCTAAGTGTCTAGTCTTAAACTTACCAATCAAGAAACACTTTCCTTCGCCGCCCCATCACTTTTTCCCACGTAAGGTATCCAGCTGGAAAACAGCTCTGATTTTTTCCCTTAAGTGCAAAACATTGCCCCTTAGAATGCATTACATTAGCGGAATCAGCCCTGCAGCACTGCATGGAAAACCAATTGGGGGGAAAACCCAGTTGTCACACAAACATACTATTTCCCTAAAGTACACGTCTGTGCATGAATCTGTCCTCTCAAAGTAGCACCTCTTGATTGACAAGAACATTGAGTGAGTTGAATTCAAACAATATCAGAGGACTGCAGGGGCAAAATTTCAAGTGAACACTGCAATCAATTGATAATATAAGAACAGGGTTTTTTTTACACTAAAATGTAAATGCTTTATGCTTTAGAGGTGGAGTATTAGCAATCCCAGGTTCTTAAGTTTGATTCCCACGGGACACACAAGCTGATAAAATGTAGCCTTTAATGCACTGTAATGGGCCTATCACAATGAACGTGTTTTGCATTCCACTGTGCTGCTTTTTCATTGTTTTTCCTGTCAACTTGTGTTAGATGAATGTGTCTGACCATTGCACTTGCAATGCATCTCGTGCATGACACAGCATTCTAAAAATGCAGTGCTCAGGTTAAAATCAACTTTTCAAAAAACATCTCTAGATCTGCTCCTTTAAAAAAAAAAAAAAAAAATACACTGCCCTGCACCTGTGTCATGCAAAAATGCGTTCTGTGCAAATGGCCCAAAAAGTCAACTTTTGATACCCTTCATTCTGATTAGTGTCTTGTTTACAAGAATGCATCTTATAGGAATGCGCCCTTTCTCTTGTGTTACCAGCTTTCTGTAATTGTGGTTTAGCAAAGTGCATTGCCTGTAGTAGTAATCTTTGACTGTAAAATTTGTAAAAATATGCTTTGCAGTTTTACATTTGGGGCATTCAAGCTTAAATTGATTCCATCCTATAGGAACATTCCTTTTGAATTTATGTACAGGTCATGGGGCATGAATTGTTTGAGTTCATTTTATCTCCTTTTTTATTTTTATTAATTGCCGCAAATTAGCTTATTCAATTAAAAGTCCTAGTACATTTCTAGTCCTAGTATATTCAGATTTGTGCTTGAGCCCTTACCCAATATAGTGACTTGTGCTGGTTTCCTAATCACATGTCCTTGTGCTGAAGCACTAGGAAAATATGTCATCAAGCTAGTTTCCATCCAGCACTACCCAAGTAGACTTGGCTCCATTTACATGCTTATGCTGTTTCGGACAAGTCCCGGACTCTGGCGCAAGGCCCCACACCCGCATGCAAATGTGTGACGCCTTCCAGTGCTGGCAGACAGCAGATCAAACATAACCATGAGCCCAGCCATTGATCTTATTCTGTCAGCTGGCCCGATATTAGCAGCTGGTGGTGGGGCGGGGAAGGTTGGGTGGTTAGGCGAGGTCAGGAATGCACTGACTGTACTGGCTCGATGGAAAACAATGATGCCCATTGGTCACTTACGTTTATGGTGGACACGGTGACGACAAGTAATGACAGCAGTTTTGCACTATCCAAACGAATAGCCTAGCCTTATATGCCGAAACGACTGCTCGACAGTGACCTTATTTATGTTTACCACTTTGTTGCCCTTCCACCAAGTAATGCTATTTCGATCTCTCTGAAGCAGTGTTCCCAGGAACTCCCGACTCGTCATCATTCCAGAAAGTCAACGTGCATGCTAAAGCAAGCTTTTACTGACTCGAGCTATAGTAAAAGCTTTCAAATGCTTCAGCTTTAGGGTGACTTGAAGCAAAACTGTCCCTTGTGCACTGAGGAACAACAGGACATGATTTACTACGTAACTTATCACTGACTGGTCAATGCATCTTAACTGTTTAGCCATGGTGTTACGTAGCATGCATTTTATCACAGCAGTTACAGAATGCTGATAAGGGATTACACAGGCAGAAGGTACTGGGTTCAATCCAGGACAAGCCCCCAAATAGATCACCTCCTAGAATTCACAAGGCCTCAGATTATGGGAAGCCTCCACATGTAATAAGTAGAAGGTTGCTGGTGTGGATTTGCATCAAGATATTTAAGTAAGATTACAGATAGTGTGCAATATCAGTGTACAAGACGTCTAATGAGCCTTCAGTGTTCTGACACACTGCAGACGTAACCCAACCAACAAGTGATGCACCTCAGAAAGTTTAATGTAAGTTCTCAGGACCATTAGCATAACATTAACATAATGTTGCGTGTAAACACATTCTCGTTCTTAGTGCCAGATAGGTTAACAAGAGTACAAAAATAGACCTCTTCAACTAATCAACTAGAGCGGCTGCACATATCAAATAATCTGAACTGCTAAATGCCGACATGACTAAACATGGACTGCATCAGTCTCTGTTCGCCTCTTCGCATTAAGAGTTGTTAAATTAATAGTATATAGAGGTTGAGAGTTTGTTCCATGATTCAATGGAAAGTGCTGTTCCTCCCACTGGACATGGGATACTTTGATGTTAGATACTATTAGATTTTTCTCACTATGCTTAACGTCATTTCAACCCCGGGTTAAGCAACGTTTCACGCTTCATATTTAATCATTTCAAAAATTGTGACGTAAAGCATCTCAAAGTAACACTTGATGCAATTAAGGGTCAAGGGTTTTCTGGTTAGCATGGTCCATTAGCCCCTGCTGGTAGATGCTTGTAACTACACCATATTTTTTTCATTGATGGCCATTAAAATGTAGCCATGTAAAATTTACTATTGATTTATTTAACACCTCATCTTTGTCTCTATCTGCTGCTTTTGGCATCACAACTGGATAAATGCCAGTAAACAGGTTGGGATTGTACAGTGTACATTCGTCATCCAATCAGCATTGTGGCCACGTCATTTTGCTGTGGCTCAAGAGTGATTAGTCATATGGCTGGCTGCAAAAACAAGTGCTCATGAGCAAAGACGCCGGATTTCACATGCATACTTCTATGGGGTTCCACACCAGCCGAGCAAGTGCCATTGAGATGACTGGGAATGCAGACGGATAGGTTTCTCCAGGTATTATTTATATATATATATACTTCCTCGGATGAAACTGATAAATGTACTGTTTCTAGTGTTATATTTATTTCATACTTAATATACTGTAATTCTATTCAGAATCTGTCAGTTTTGCGTTGTCCAATTCCTACTTCATAATTCACCTTTGCAGCTGTTTGACTGTCAACTAATGAGGAACTGAAAGGCACAAAAAAGAATGAATTTGCATGAACAAATTACATTTCCTTTGAAATCAAGCAATTAAAGAATGTTGAAACTTGAACTTTTCCAGTATGTAACACTAGGTACGATTAATATACTTGTAAAAAATACATCTTGTTTTAATGCTAAACCTCACCAACTCTTGAGTCTTGAACCTAAAAAATTATCAACCATTTTTAATAATGCGTTGACTTGTAAAGTCACTAATTAAGCAACATAAGGACTGTATTCAGAAGACAAGCTTAACCGAGCAATCTTGTTCAGGAGCAGGATTGCCTTGTGTCTAGGAAACCAGCAATGTTTTAGACTTAGATTAATCCAGCTTTTTCCAAGAACACTTCATAGAGGTCATAAATTGATTCCTTCGGTCACTATGTGGGAAGCTGTAAAAGTAAACAAGCTCATTGGCCCACATGTAAATACTTTACCGGACAGACACAATTCAACTCTCTGTGGTGAACTGGAACAGCACAGGGAAATAAGGAAGTAAGCAATAAGGAACATTATCATAAAAAAGGGCCTATCCTGGGGACTGCAGCTCAAAGAGTGACGGGAAATAATAGCATTCTTCTGAAGTGTGGGCTTCTATTTTTAAAGTCTGATTGGACACTGGTTGACCAAGCTTCCTACGTCACAGATGGAATCAGAGGGCCAGAATAACCTTCCATATCAATGATTAGATTACCGCAACCAGTCAAACAGCGGATACAGGTGAAATGTCAGTGTGCCACACAGCCCCCGTGCATTGCTTCTCTCTAGAGGCTGTGTTCTGATTAAATTAGCCTAACGTGGGAAGTTGCTAATCCGAGCCAACCCAGGATTAAGCCTGCAGGACATCGAGAGTACATGGGAGAATGTGTGTTTGAGTGTGGGCTGCTGAGTGGGTGGTGGATAACGAGGGTTTGCGGAGAACAAATAAACCTTGCAGAACATGAGGCTAACAAAGATACTCCTGTAATTCCGTTTTGTCTTAATTCATCATGTGATGTCTTGCATAATATCAAATGAAATGTGTATTAATAACAAGCAATGAACACTTAATTTGCTTTGGAATTTGGCTGATGTGTTGGGTGAATTCTGTAGTGCTTGCTCTCAGTTTCCATAAAGAAGCGCTTACGTGAACTTTTTCATAATGTGGTCAACCACTGCAGGTGGCTACTTATGCAAGACTATACAAATGCGATATGCCTACAAAGCTACTAATGCCTGGAACAAAAGATGCAATATTGTGATTATATATCTAGAATACCTGCATCAGTGGGCTCATGATTAGCAGAGGATTAAAGACTTTAAATAATGAAAAAGCCCGATCTCACGGCAATTCGTACATATTTTACAAGGTGGCGAATTCGTACGACTTCACTCATACAAATTCCTACGATTTTTGCTAAATCTTATGTATTTTACGAGTAGCCAATTCGTATGAATTTGTACGAATGACCTATACCTAACCCCGCCCCTAAACCTACCTGTCACTGGGGTTTAGACAAATCGTACAAAATCGTACGAGTGAGGTCGTACGAATTAGCCACCTCGTAAAATACGTACGAATTGGTCGTGAAATAGCGTTGGTTATTTGCATCGCGCAGATGATTTGCACTGCCATGTTAAGTATGTCATAATTTATAGGCTACAACAATTATTTTCGGTCCTCAACTCTGATTGGCCGAGTGGCTTGGTATCTGGATCGAATATTATTGGTTAATCACAGATCACTGGTCAGATATTTCTTAATATTCACGTTGCTACCAGTGTTGCCAATTTAGCTATTTTGTAGCTAGATTAGTGACTTCCCCGCCCCTTTTGAGACTTTTTTCAAAAGTTTAGGGACAAATATAGCAATTGCTTGGATAAACCTTATCTGAATTCTCACCTGCCTACTGATCTATATTCATCTTTATATAGATCAGTGAATTTGCCATTATGATGTCATCTAGTGACAATTAGCTAGTAGTTTTAGCTACTTTCAATTGAAAGCAGTTGGCAACACTGGTTGCTACTTTCATTTCTCTCATATCGCGCACTCACGTTGTTGTTGGTGGGTTTTCTTTCTTACGAACGCAAATGTCACCATCATGCGTCTCAGTAATCGCGACAATAGTGGAAAATTGCAATAAAGGTAATAATATTACTGTTATTGTTGCAGTGTTCATCTTGTTGCTTGGCCAATTGTTTTGTACATTATAATGGACTTCGTAGTGTAAGCATTAAGATACAGGTATTTCATGTCCATCTATTTATTTATTTGGTTGAGTAAGCTTGATAGTGTACAGTTAAAAGTCACAACGTCACAAATACGAATGACCAAATCAGCATATTACAATGATTTCTGAAGGATCATGTGACACTCAAGACTAGAGTCTGGTTGCTGAAAATTCAGCTTTTTTTAATCACAGGAATACATTTTATTGTAAAATATATTGAAGTACAAAACAAGTACCATTTTAAAAGGCAATAATATTTCACATTACCACTATTTTACTGTATTTTGATCAAATCAATTAAATGCAGCCTTGGTAAGCATAAGAGACCAAAAACATTAAAAAATCTTACGAACCCCAAACTTCTGAATGGTAGTCAAAAATCTCCCACACTATGTAAAAGCAAACACACCTGCAAAGTTTGTTGTCTTCTCGCTTCGTAGCCATTTCGCGTGAATTACGTGGAGGTGTAAATGATTCTTGTGTAATTTTTGCATTCCCACAGTACTCATTTATTCCCACTTCCTGTTGACAGACCTAAGAGCCACGGCCCTACGCATTGACAGGCGTGTCCTAATGCTTCCCCCTCTCTTTCAACAAAAGAATCAGGGTAAACAACAATCGGGAAGGGGCTGACGGATACAGACTGTTGAAAATTTCTCAAACATGAAAATGGGAACGGGGATGACTTTGATGGTTTGGAATGCTGCTCACCCACACATGCACAGACACCCACATATGTCTCACACATGTCTCACACATTTGAATGCGCATAAAGATACTCATTGTATGTGACACTTCAAATCCGTCTCATCCACCATTTCCATTTAAAGACGTTCTTGCTTGAATAAGGCTAATTGATTCATTGAATGCTGTTTAATTGGCAAGAGCAAAAAACCTCTTCAACCTAATTCCCTTTAGGGTGGGAAAGCAGCTAAACCTTCTTACAACACATTGTGTCAGTTTATCAGAAGCACTGTACAAAGACTTTTTTATTCATCTACAATTTGTAAATCAGGTTTATGGCCTCCCCCTTGCCACATCACTGCTTTGAAAAGGTGATGAGGGAAGGTGTTTATGGGAGTATACAGTAGTATACCAGTTAGGTATAAAGTTATAACTGCATCATTATTTTGTTATGACTGATAATAACATGTTATGCAAAAAAAAAAAAAACAGTTGGCTATATAAAATTACGCTAGGTCATGTAAACTCCTCCTCATTTACTTAAAGTGAAATATAGTTGTCCTATATTTGTTTAGCTTTGCTCTATAGGGTGGAGTTTACCGGTTTAAACTGGTATTTTTTTTTAATTCTCAAATGATTTGCTTATATAACATGCAACTTTTATATCTTAAAATATTGCAGTATTTCATCAATATTTCTCATCTTTCACATTTCTGTTGCTATATTGAAGTGGCATCACAAACTTCCTGTGATTAGAATTCCAGGTAAGTTTGTTGTTTACCGTAGACTTCTCTTGTATCCAAGCAATGTGTTTTCCTTGACTGGTTGCCCAGTAACATCTTTATGACGTCAGGACATAGTTACGCCCTACTAAATCAAAGGCTACTCCACGTTAACATCTTTTAAGGTGGCTCAGAACTTATATTTCGACTATACTTGTGTTTTTCCAACCAAATGAAGCTTGTTTACACCTTTAGATTTCATCTGAGTGAAACTACAGTCAGAGATTCCGACAATTTTCCGAAACCTCCATAAAGAATCAAATAAAGCATGTGATTAAAGGCCTCCACCTTAAATCACATGCTGACATCGCAAGAAGCAAAGTCTCCACCCATTCTGTGAGCAGCTTTGTAAACTCCAGCGCTCGAATGCTGTCACTCGGTGTAGTTTCGGATAGCAGGAGCACTGGAGTAGATTTGGGATTTAAACCGGCTTCTGCTCTGGGACGGCTGATTCATTTAACCAAGTGTACCGGCTGTTGTAGCCACATCTTAGTGGACATTTCTTGTGGACAAATCTTTACTACATTATAATTTTCTCTATACATGCCAAAACTAGGCAAACTTGTGGAAGAATCTGAGACATTGTCGCGAAACTTTGAGGTTTTCGCCACAATAATTGGTGAGTTTCAAAATGATATTTTCTATTAAGGATGCTGAACTTTTTGAGCAGCAGCTGGGTTGCTGTCAATTCTGTTTTTGAATTTTGCAGTAGTAATTTGACTTGTTTTTAAGCTTTTGTGTAAAATCACATTTAAAAACTAGTTTCTGACTACTTCTAGATGATTTGGGACTGATTGAACTTGAAAAGGGTTAGGGTTTAATTCACCTCAAATTAAAATACTGTCATTTTACTCATCCTCATGTTGTTTTGTGTCACTTTCTTTCGTCGGTGGAACACAAGAGGAAAATATTAGGAACTGACAGCCACAGTTTTCATGCAATTGCATGTTTTCTTTCTTAAAATAGTCACTAAGGTTGTCATTCTACCTAAAAGTCTCCTTTTGTTCTCTACGGAGTCAACTAGATTTGGAACAACGTAAGGATATGTAAATGACAAACTATTCAATTTTCCGTGAACTTTTCCTTTAAGTAGCACAAAAATATTAACCTCCTAAGCTTCCACCTGATGCTTATTTCCTGCTTATACAAAAATTGGTTGTTATGGATCTGCATGTTTATGCTTCATACTTGTTTAGAAATTGGTGTTGCCAATACCTAATTTCACCACTTGTAGGCGCTCAAGTTTCACTACAAAGTAAATTGCACTTGGATGGATAGATTTTTTTCACACAGGTTAACGTAAGTCAATGAGGGCTATGCTCATGCACCACGTGAATGAGTTGTAAATTCTGGTGTAAGGTACAAACAGCGTTTTATCCGCATGAGTCATGCATTTCGTAAAAACGGATCTGCTATATAACCCAAAACAAGATATTTTTTATCAGTAACTTAAGTTGTGTTGTACAGATAAGGTGTTATATCAGAGCTGGCCTACCATCTGCAGACTGTAGCTTACAGCACATTTGGCACGAGCTCGTGATAGGGAGTGACGTAAGTGTCAATTTGTGTATCGCCCCAAGCGATGATAATTATACTGTATGACTGGGACGCAACGTTTCCTTAAGAGCATACTGTCTTTTATGGGGGACTATTTGAATAGAGATAATGATAACCGTAATACATGCTTTTAAACGTAAGCTGCACACCTAGAAAGATTACAGGCTCTTAGAGCATGCGTGGATAATGATATATTTGCATATGGATGATTCTTCAATTAGGGGAAGTGTTCTGTCCTCTAGCAATGATATAAAAATGCATTTTAGCTTTGAAAGATAGATTATTATAGCTTTAAACATTTAACTGCGCCTCTTACTCATTCTATAGAATATCTAAAGACGACACACGTTACATTTCTCAGTACTGAACCAAGGAATTTAAACGTTTATACTGAATACAATATTAATTTATAATACAAATAAACGCAATACAAATGTATTTATAACAAGTAGGCAAATCACTGTTCTCGGAAACATTATTATTATTATTATTATTATTACTGCTAGTACTACATACATACATGCATTCAAAAGTTAATTGCTAGCTAACTTGGTAGCAAATTTTGCTTCAGAAACCGGAAAGGGAAAAAAAAGAAGAATCACCCATATATCAATGTGTAAAATAGGCATATCACAAAAATGCTAAAACAATTTGGGTTGTGGAAGAAGACGTTAAAAAAAACTGACACAGTGGGCAACAAACATGCAACCTAAGACACTTCTTGGCTATTATTCCTGGCTATATGTAAAATACATTTGTTGTATTTTGTAAACGAAGCGTTCAGTGTTGCTATTTAAACATTCAAGGTTATATTGGGTGACTTGTTACTTTGACAGTTTGCCTCATGAATGGAGCGGAATTGGTACGAGTGGGCTGTAACTCCAGGACTGGAGCTCCTCGCCCACTCAGATTGGATTTGTCTTCAATGAGGAAAGCGATGTGGGGGGGAGAAAATAGGCGGGGTTTGCGCTCCACGTGGGTGAACAGCACATCTCCCCATTGGCTACACATATGACGTTATTGCTTGCGCCTTATGTGATTGGGCAGAGCTTTTGTGGGTGTGACCAAAGCAGCACAGTGGAAGCGAGATACGGTGAAACAACGGGCATTATTATGCGTGCTTCACTGGAGTTTCTCTTCGCGATGAGGGCTGCGCTTTAAAAAAAAAAGAAGGTCGCGCTGATTTTGCAGTACACTGTCAACGACAAAGGACTACAGTTACAGAATATGCATTTGAATGCACTGTCGGAAAGATAGAATTAAATACTGCTATAAAAGAAGCTATTAGGATCACCGCATGATCGATCACCAAACGGGAATAATCATTGGGAATATTTTCCAAGAGCTTTTACAGATAGAGAGATCCAGCCCTATCCTTCCGCTTCCATCGACCCTGTCTCCTCTATCGTAGGCTATCGAATGGACCAGCATCCGAGCGCCCGGAGCTGCAGCAGTCGCGGAGCTGCGCCGTCCTGCGAGAGCGTCTCCGGCGAGCCCCCCATGAATTTGTACATCCACTCCACCACCGGCACACGCTTTGAGCTCTCCCTTCCCGCAGAAGAGACCGTGGAAGGGCTAAAGCGAAGACTCTCTCAAAGACTGAAAGTACCCAAAGAAAGACTCGCTCTGCTACACAAAGAAACGTGAGTAGTAGTCTGGTGTGTTACTGTTAGACTGCACGGTTAGTTATTTTTAACAGTGGTTATAAGAGCAGGTCAGAAGGTGGGTTTTGGCTGGGCTTCCGAATGGAGATTTTAAGCCACCTCTGATGGCAAGCCGTTTTAACATTTATTCATTTAAACTAACTAGCTGGTTTATATTTTTGTTATGAGTTCTTGTTTTTATTACTAGTACTTAATCCAGTAGTGACTAGTGTATCTTCCATTTCACAAAAAATATAAATGAGAAAATATTGCATACGATTAGCATCTATTCAATTAATCACTTGTAATTATATATATATATATAGTATATGTATATATAGTAGCTATTCCAGTTTAATTCTTCATTAGGTTGTAGTACTGATTGTTTAGTAGTTTTGAACCAATCAGATAGTCACTATTATCTGTTCTGGTTACTAATATTGGGATATTAACTACTAGCAAATCAGTAAGCAAGGAATGAGCAGTTGCTGACTAACTGAATAGATAGTAATCACTAAAGGAGTAGTCAAATGCTAGTATTTATGACAAAGAAACGTAGTCAGCATCTAGTACAAAATATACAGGTGAATGAATACATAGTTTAATGGCTTGCCATAGACACCTGCATCATGGAGCCCTGGGTCAAGTTTTTAATACATAACATTGCAGTCCATGTTACAATGTCTACCATGATATTTTTTGCTGTGGCAGTCCACAGCCTCTTCAATAGAGAAGTGAAAGTGATCTATGCTGTTGACAGTGTGCTGTGGAATTCAGTTTAATATAGGCAATGTGCAAGGTGCAGAAACCTGCATCACACCTGAAACTGTACAACTAGTTCAAAACATTATGCAAGCAATGTCAGTTTAACGGCTTATAAAGGACCCAAAGGTGTGCGCAACTGACAGCAGTGCATGCATATAAATAGAAGTTCCTAATCTCTTGATTAAACTGGTTGCTTTGCTTGATTAGAATATGCATGGCGTTAGTAATTGTCATTTTAAACTGGATGTCTGGGAATAAAGCATTCCTAGCGGGACTCGCACTGCGGTGTTAGAATATTCTGAGTGAATGTTAAGAAAAAAAGAGTCAATGTTAGTTTCAGTGCAGTTTGCACATTGCCTAACAATTGCACTTGGGTGGTGGAGCTGGGAGGTGAGAGAGAAGCTCTTTTGTAACTTGCAAATGACCCTAACAGTTGCATTGTTTGTGCTTTGAATTGGACCGATTGAAAAGCCCTCACAAGTAATCACCACCAAATTACATCATCCTTTTAAAACGAAGAGAGTCGCTTAATCTCTTGTTTGGTTTAGCTGCCTCTAGGCCAAGTGCTCAGTCCCTTTGTTCGGCAGGAGGTGGTGACATTTAGCCTGAGCACAAGTGTACACATTTATGCCACTCGGGACAAATATTTTTAAGAGATTTGTGGGTTAAAAATACATTTAGACTGTGTGTTTGAAACATTGGGATTCATGCGGGGGTGTTTTTGGAATAAACATGCTGATTTACATATGCTGTGGTTTTTGGTCTGCTGGTATAGGCTACAAATGTAGTAGCCTAGAATTGTTTTACTTTGTTTCATATACTTGTCTAAATATGTATGTCTAGATTAAAAAAGAAAATGTACATCATAACTGGGCCAAAATATTATTTCCATGGTAGTTTTGTGTATAATTAAAGAGAGAGTTCACTCAAAAATTAAGATTATTTTATCGTTTACTCACCCTTGTGTCATTCCAAACCTTTAAGACCTTCTTCTGTGGACCAAAAAAGAAGATATTTTGGAAAGTGTCTACAATGAAATTCAATGGCGTCCAATATTGTTTAGGACAAAATCAGTTTCAACATTCTTCAAAATATCTTTTGTATTTGTCAGTAAGTCACAAAACGGATCTGTTTGGGAAATTTTCACATCTTGAGGTTTGAAGTCTAAAATTTCCTTGTTTTTTCTAGACGCCTGAGTTCAGGAAAACTTCAAGATTTGGGAATAACGGATGGGAGCAAGTTAACACTGGTTCCAACAGTTGAAGCAGGCCTAATGGTAAAAATAGCATGAGCTTCATTACATGTGCTGTACTTCGCCAGCTCTTTTTGTCACACATATTTACCCTGTCGTTTCTCTCTTCTCAAAGTCTCAAGCATCAAGACCTGAGCAGTCAGTAATGCAGGCGCTGGAGAGCTTGACGGAAACACAGGTAAGGTTTCACTCTAATAAGGTCATCCCAATAGATGTTTGAATTACACAGTGGCCCATTACATTGGACAGTTGTGCTTACACTTAACCTAATTGCCAGGGCAGGAGTGAACACCTGCAGTTGGCTCTTTTTTTAAAGGATCATTTGTAGGTCTTTGAACTCTCTACTTGGCAAGATGTTGCACTGACACATAGGGTAATGGGATACAGATGATGCCCTCCTAAGCTTTTAACTTGAGGACCTCCACACACTTACTACGCATATTTTAAGAAGCACCTTCCAGTTTCTAGGCAACACCTGTGAGCCGAGGCAAACCCCACCTAGAAGCCACTTCATTGAGATGCCACCTTTCATGTGCAAGAAACTCTGCAACTACTATTTCACATGTCCAACTATGATTATGCCACTTTCTAATTTGTATTTTTATTTCTAGCTAATGGTTAAACCTTAGCTATTAGTTATTTTCACTCATTTAACTTATGTTTTACATTTTTAAATTGCAATTGTCATCCAATCAGTTGCTGGATATTGACAAAAATATCTTTTAAATACACTTGTAGATGCACGAAATTAGTCTGCCACATGCCTCCACTGCATCTCCTTGCTGATGTTTTGGAAAATCCTGTGTTATTCTGTTTGTGTGTGTGAGTGATACAGGTGTGCATTTGTGTAGGAGAGGAAAGCGACTATCTGTAATGACGACAGAGGAGTGTGGTTGTGTGCGTACGAGGGGGAAGGGTAGACAGGGGAGTGCACCGCTCTTATCGTTCAATATGCCTTCTCCTGGCAGCTGCAGTGTCTCCTGTTTCTGTAGAAAAGCTCTTCAACCTGTGAAGAGTGACTGCGTTTGGCTTTTCTCATCAAAAAAACTTTTGCAGTACCATGCAAACGTTACTTGTGCTTTTTCTCTGTTCTAATGTACTATTTGTAGGCAGCTAACTGTGTCATCTGGCCGCTTACGAAACGGCCCCTTTTTATAAATCATCATTTTTAGTCATCATTTGTGTCCTTTTTGTAGCTTCATGGTTACAGGCATCAATTGAGTCAGTAACATTGTCAAATGTGAGACATATAATTCTTTCAGAATTGAAATTAGTCAACACAATCGTGCCGCCACAACGAATTTAAAAAGTGATCTGTGCTCAACAATACCTACACGTCTTGCTAGATAAGGTTGGATTTGTAGTTACAGTGGACAACCACATATACATAGCAGAATTCCAAGAGCTGTGGCGCTTGCTTCCAGGGAAAGATCTATCTCAGACTCCTCGTAACCAGACTGTTTTATGGAAAGGGAAGGCTTGCAATTATTGGAATGGCATTTTTCCCTTGTTACTCTGGCCTAACAGCTTTTTCTGGCCTATAATTTAAAGCTGCTGTGGTTTCGCGTGTCTCTCCATAGTCTCCAGTTTTACCCTCTCCGCCGTTAAAGAGGAAGAATGAAATGACATCAAGGAGTTTCTTAGTTCCAAGGGAAAATATAGCCCAGTTTCTGCACTCCACTTGATAGATCAGCTGTCCTCTTGAACATTAAAACGCCACTTTTGCATTCAAACGCCACTTTGTTGCTGGTAACTCTGCCCATCAAGTAGAAATAATGACTGGTGTCTGATTCTTCAGGCGACAAGAGTTTGCTAATTAGCGGTTTCTGTTCTAACCCGCCTCTAAAGGCAGGTAGATTGCTCGCTTTGTCCTTGGGGGATAACATAGCGGTTTGTTTCCACAAGCAAGTGCCTTTTCCCTAGTCTCAGTGCTACACACTAGAGATGTTTTTCTGTCATAACTCTCCACCCTCCAGACACCCACCTACCCACTTTAGAATGGGGCCGGGGCGCCTGTCATTGTGTCTGGAAATGGACAAATGCAAATAATGGGATCCAATGATATAGAGCGAGTCACCTCTCAGTCGCCCCCTTGTCATTTCCACCCACCCAACCCCCTTCCCAGAGGGAGCAAGGGAAGGAGAGTAACTATGCCTGAGAAATGGCCATAGTGACGTCACCCTTGACGAGGGTCTGTGATTACCGGGAAGGACAGTGATGAGTCAGAATCCCAGGCATAGATTGAGGACAAAAATAGAAGCGGATGGATCACACGTCATGCTGAGTGGCAAGGCGCCACAGGATGCCGATGGCTTTTGTGCCATTTCTATAATGATTTTTTTTGATTTTACAAATATATGAAATAGAAAATGTTGGTGTGTTGTGGGAACAGCTGGCACATGGGAGGAGAGATTAGTTTGCGTTTCTCTGATCAGCAATCAGGCCCATGCCTATGTGTGTTTGCACGGAGAGCACTCCCAATCCAAGAGAGACTATGTTGACATGGGCAATCACTCGGATTCGTGACTGTTCCTGTTTCCCATCCGCCTTTGTGATTGAAGTGCTCGGTTTCGTGACTGAACTGAAAAGGAAGGAGGGAGGAGGGGCTATGGAGAACTTCTCATTAGCCGATTACCAAGCCACCAGCTTTTTTAATTAGGGTCAAACTCCTCTTCTGTACTGAGCCGTTTCTTTTTTAGCACTGTTCCTTATACTTGTCCTTCTTAGTGTTTTTTAATTTTTATTCTGTGACATTTCCCTACATGTTTTTTTAAGTCATTAATTAATGCTGCGTCCCATGATTGTAGATATTTTGAATCCTGTTGGCTGCAAGTGCGGCACGTCTGTTTTGACTCAGTCTCTCGCCTACCCAGACTAATCAATGCAGTCATCTGAGGAAAAAGGTGTTGCGCTTTCACGGTGCATATCTTTGATGGTCACCCGGAGCTCAGAGAATGAGGAAGAGTGGACACGGCAGGAACAAAACTTGAAAATGGTGTCATCATTTGCCTAATTTCCTTCTGAACCTGCATGAACTTTCTGTATTCTGTGTAAAAAAAAAAACCAAATTAGACTCCATTGTATGGAAAAATACATATCACCTTTTGTTCTCCACAGAAGAAGAAAGAAGTCATATAGGTTTGGAATGACATTAATGATGACAACATCTTAATTTTTGGATGAACTGTCCCATTAAGTATTTGATTTTGGTCAACAGACATGATGGAAAGAGGCTCCTTGCAAGTTCTGATTGAACGAATTTAGTCTTTACCCACTGAATCCTCACCATTCAATCTCTTGTAGACCTTGAGTAGGTCAAACCCCTCGAGTGAGATCTTTGAAGGTAGTCTTTTCTTCAGGGTTTGAGGAAAGATGCAAGTGATTGATTATTGTAAAGGAGGTTGTTATTGCATCAACACCCTTCATGCCCCTTTGCGAGGACCATATTGATGGCCCCCTAGTGCGTTCAAAACCCACCAGTCGATGGTGAGGGTTAATAAGCTGGTTTTGAACTTTCCGTGTTTGCTGGGGCCTTTGATAGGTGACCAGTAGTCTTTCAGTCATGCTTTGTATCAAAAGAACCTGTTTTCTTACTTGACCCCTCAAAGATGGGTGTCTTCAGGCTATGGATGAACGTCAGTCTGGTGCTGTTCCGAGCTCCTGCCCCGCATCTCCTGTGTTACAGAAGAAACCGCCTGCAAATGAGTTCCTTGAACCGCAGGGACCCCAATAAATAAAACTGTCAGCTATAGAGTTGGAAGGGAGGAAAAAAAACGGAAGGAGCTAGAGGCGTACTCACTGAATATTTCATCAGCATCTACTGGCATCCTCACACCCCTCCACCCTCTCTCTCTCGCTACAAGGTTTCTCCCCCAGCCCTCCTCCCCTGTCTCCCCTTATCATGATTTCTTTCTCTCTCCTTCACTCGCTCTTCACTGCATAGCAACTGCAGCCCACTGCAGAGCAAAATGCCTCCCCCACAAATCAAAATGGACGAAGTGTAAAGATAAAGGAAGAGTAGCACTAGTCTGTTGCAGGTGAACCAATGTTGGCTTAGCCAAGTATATAGTTCTTCAACATGGTAACTTTGTTGCCATATATGTACATATTCTGCCTTTGTTGACTTTAAATCTGCCTAAACAAAATCGGCAAATTTGCGCATTTTCGGCACTGATTTTAGAGTGAAATTTGCACACTGAATAGACAGAATGGATACTTTACCTTCACAAAATACTATATTTGCATTGTACTTCATTCTTATTGATAGCATATTATCCTACATGTTGTATACATTAAAATAGCTGCAAAATTTTTCGAATTATTGCCGTTCCAGTTCTGCGGAAAATTTTCTGTGCCTGCAAATTCCATGTAGGGCTGTTTTGTAGAGAATATGACCTCTAGTTTATTCATTTTTCATGTAGTGACTGAAGAATGGGTGGATCCAGGTAGGCTTCTGGCTTCAAAAGATTTTCCAAGCCAGTGTCAAGAGCGCTCTGTTATAGAACTTGATCTGTGTGCCTTGATGAGAGAGTGAGTCAGTGGCATTAAGAACAAAGAGACCTGTGCAAACGTACACTTGCGGTCTCTTTTGAGTACCTTATCCATTGTAGGTGATATAGACTACATGTTGACACTTCAGGCTACATACACCTGACAGATTCTATATAGCTGTGCTAGGTGAAGTGTGGAACTTCTGGCCACAAGTCTTCTGAAACTCTTGATTATAGGCAGATTTCTGAGGGTAACTAAATATGGGGTTTATTCCACAAGCACCAAGACTCTCCAAAATGGTCTGTTAATATATCTTTGTTTTTCCAGTCAAGTCATGAACTCTGAAACATTATACAATGTATACTTGCACACACATTCCTTAGATGCTGTGTAAGTGAAGACTGCAGATCTGTTAAACCACTGTGTCTTTGTCTTTGTGGTCATTCAGTTATTACACTAGAAGAGTGTAGGCTGACCGATGTATTGACAAAGGTCTGTGTGACTCAAACTGATGGCTGCTGTGGGGAATGTCTCTGCAGACCACGTCCTTGCCTTTCAGAGGCACTTTTACTGGTTTGTGGGGGTCACACACTCTCTCATTATGTGGGATGAGTCTGGGCTTTGAGTGAGTCAGTAAGATGCTTGGTCTTGATGACTGATCTGCAAGGCTAATGTGGGGTCTGGCACGCTTTACTTGACGATTTGCAGGCCCAAATAAGTTCAGTGCCCTGCTTGCTTCAGATATTCAAAACCTTTATCCTATTACAGAGTTTCTCCGCTATATGCTAATGGAGACCGAGTAATTACAGGGACCTTTTGTTGGAATCTGAATTGAGCATTAGATGCAAATCAACTTGCAAGACAGCTGTCATTGAGGGGTGGGATCCACCCTCACTCTTGGGTGAGCCACCAATTTCACAATTGACCTTTAAACAAGGTTTACCATCAATCTAGAGTATGCAGTGTATTTTTATTAGTTCTTAGTCATACATGCCTATCAAGATGATTTTTTTTTAAACTTCATCTCTACTAAAGATGGAAAAGGGTCTCTATACCTGGCTCTTCTGGTCAGTTAAATGCACAGAATAGTAAAGGTCACTCGACTGCAAGAGTGGCTGCTTGATGGAAAAAATGGATCAGCAAAAGAGCTAGAAAAAAAAATGGAGGGTAGGCCCCAGTGATTCAAAAGGTTAACAGTTCAGCCAACACAAGCACACTCGGATGCTGAATAGATCTCCGGAGAGAATCTTCATGGCTTTCATTGTTTTTTTTCTGCTACATTTAATTCTTCTATGCTTGTGCATTATAGTCATACTGCATCTTTACACATTTATTGTTATCAAAGCTACAGTTAAAACTTCCTCTAAATGTGGCAGATGCAACAAAGAATGTCTCAGGGTTGAAATCGAACTAGGCAGAGGTTGTTTTAAGTGTTTGGAGAGCAAAGTCAAGACAAGCATTCTGCATTTATCGCCTTGTTTTCCAGGGGTCGGAGAGCCCCTTGGCTCAACTTCCATTCTGGGTACTCCTAAATTGGGCAGGCCTTTCCGGTCCAGCCTTTCAAACAATTAGCTATTATGTGACTGTGTGGCGAGTGGGTCTGCATCCTGTTTCTATGGCTGATTTTTCAGGCCTGGGGCCAGACAGAAGTTAGCGTTTCGTGGGTGTGCTGAATGGTAGAGTGTTTTGTGTGTGTGCCTTTTGTATACTTCTGCTTATTCATAAAAAGGCATTCAGTCATGTTGCCAAATTCTTTTCCAGTTTAGAGCAGTGCAAAGGGAATTACTAAAGCCACCCCCTCTTCATTTCCTGTTCACAGGTCAGTGACTTCCTGTCTGGCCGGTCTCCTTTAACCCTGGCTCTGCGAGTAGGCGATCATATGATGTTTGTCCAACTGCAGTTGGCAGCGCAGCACTCGGGCGGCCCACAGTTACAGCATCGGCATCTCATATCACGTGGGAGTTCAGAGGGCACGACAGGACAGTCTCATCCAGCTTCAGGCTCTGCTTCTGGGATGGCAAGGGTTTCACACAACCCTCACCCACATCCTCATCATCCAAACACAACGCTCCCATCCAACCCAGCGGCCTTCCCACCTTCCCCCTCTATCCCATCCGTTCCTCCCATGTACCCCACCTCAGCCTCAGGGCACTGTAGCCCTCCACCGTGCCCCTCTCAACTCCCTGGAAGTTTTCTTCACTCCCAACAGCCATCTTCGGCCTGTCCCACCTCTCCAAGCAGCCCTAGCCCTGCAGCTACCTGTCCAGAGGTTAGTGACTGTTTGTCCTACCTTATCCAATAATTAATTTTGTATAATAATGGTGATAAATTACATTTACCAATTAGATTAGTAAGATGTGCAAACTATACTTGCAGTTGACCACTGGCCCATGTCTTGCACAGGCCAACTGCCCAGCAAAGACGTCTGGCAATTGTAACACTCCCTCGCGATCCCGCAAGCCAGGGGCTATCATCGAAAGTTTTGTGAACCATGCTCCTGGAGTCTTTTCTGGGACATTTTCAGGTACAACTTCTCAACAAGTTTAATATTTGACGACTCCGTATACAACAGTTATATCTATAATAGTTATATATCTGTAATTTATGTCTAATTTCTATATTGTTTTTTTTCTTTCCTAAGGCACTTTGCATCCCAACTGTCAGGACAGCACTGGACGTCCCAGGCGGGACATAGGCACCATCCTTCAAATCTTGAATGACCTTTTAAGTGCCACCCGGCATTACCAGGGCATGCCACCGTCGCTCACGCAGCTCCGTTACCAGACCCAGTGCAACAGCCCCAGCTCACCAACACTGTCGCCACCGCCTTCACCTCCCCACACCCCCGGACTAAGCAGCCTGCCTACTACAGTGCCCTCTAAGACCCAACCCACCCTCCACCCACTGGTGCAGTGCCAGAGTCAGATCCGCATGTGCAAGCCTCCTGGTAAGTTTTATTGCATTTGTCAGAAATTATGCAGAGATGCATTTCCTAGAGCATTTACTGTAGCCAGTAGTATTTAGGATCTAGAACAGAGATTCAATATTTATATCCAAGGCAGTGTTTACGTAGTTTCAGAAGGTCCAAGACAAGGGTGCAAGGATAAGAAAAGTGAAGATGTTAGAGAGGGGGAGGAAGAACTAGGCTTGTTCGCTCAGGCCCTGGTAGTCATGCTCCAGCAGCCACAGCATGTCTGGCTTTGTCTCTGTGCTGACGGTGTCCTCTTTCCGCTGAAAGGCAAAGAATGGGGGTGGACTACTCAGTTACAAAGAGGAAAGAGGCAGAGAGCCAGAGCGAGAGAGATAACGAAGCGAGATAGCACTCACAGACGTGTGGCAGGTACCCCGCTCTGTCTGGTAAAAACTGATTATCTGGGGCAGCTCGCTTCAGCGCTGAGGAGGAAATTGAACTGCTCTGTCATGAAACACCACTGTTGGAGAGTACAGAGATAATGAAGAAATATCATCCTAGCGCTGTTCAAAGTGCAGGCCTGTTATCAATCTAGACTAGATTAAAAGCATACCAAGCTAACGCCGTACAATATGAAAACATATCATCAACTACTGGGGTGGAATAACTTCGGTCACTCGATTTTCACAAAGGGTAGGGAATCCTACACCTTTTTTGAGGCGATACATACTTTTCCTGTGTGATAACCCCTCTTCTGCTTGTATAATGCTCCGTCATTGGTCTTTATACTTCCCCCACATTGAAAGTAAATAGGCCATCCTATTGGTTCCACTCTTGCTCGTCTGCAAAAACCATCCCAGCAGTCAGGGCCAGGGCTAGTCAATGGACACTTGTTTTCCTAGCAGCCTTTAAATAGAGATTTACGCAAGAAATATGAGCTCCAAGAGAATGCTCATTGTGTTTGAAAGTCAGCAAGAGGAGGCGGAGGGGAAATACCAAGAGTCCATTCATAAAATTGTTGTTTATATCCGGCCAGCGACTGCCCACTGATTAATTGGCGCTTCCGCTTGGGCAAGAAAGGGAAGGGTGCTGTGGCTATTTTCTGGACAAAACCACCTTACTTGTCAACATGTTTATGAACCCATGGTGTAGGGCAAGTTTTACTGTGAGATCGCTAGATAATACTCTTGAGCTCTTTAAGACCTATATGCTTTGGCACCTGGTGACCAACTTGCCTACATGGGACAGACACGTCAGTGACTTTCATGACCCCTTTGAAATGTCACATACTTTTAGCAGCTGTCTACTTGATGTGATTGCAGACCAAATGAACCCGATATCCCCACCACACTTGTTTAGACATCCATCTATGCACACTGTTCTTGGATTCTTCTAGACTTTTGGCTTTGATAGACTGTAGTCAGTATTTGCGGAGAGGTTGGGGAGGAGATGGGGGATGGAGAGCTGAGGGTACGAAGAGGGTCGCCATTCTTGACTCAAATTCCTGTGCTCATCGGGGTCTCTTAGCCCCCTTTGTTTGCCCTAGTGTGCTTTAATACTGCAGTAGTACATCAGCCTTGCCTTTTGTAGATGAAGAGAAAGCATGAAAGCCTGTAGGGTAAAACCTAGGGATGGCCTTTAGATTTGGTATTGCCTGGCCACTGCACTAAATGAAGGGAGGAAAGGGAGGAAAGGAGGAGGGGGGGGGGGGGGGGGGTAGTGCAGGAATGCTTTCGCCCCTCAACGTTCTGCACTATCTGTCAGCTCAGGTTAGTTTAGTTTGGGCTGTGCAAGAGCGTCAGGGTGGAGCTGTATTTTAGCAGAGTGAGAAAGAAAGAACAAGGAAGGGTGCTCAAATTCCTTCCCTCGATCATTTAATCCAACCGAAAGCAAACGCTCCCGGCTGCTGTGTACATACTGCGGCAATGTGAAATGTCAAGCTCTCAGTCCTCTTTGTCCTGGCCTCCCTGGTGCTTAAACACTGCCAATTTCTTTTCCTAACCCAAAAGAGACAGTTTTGCTTCTGTGCAGATTGCTTGATCAAGTGCCCCAGGGCTCTCACCATGTCACTACGGTGCTCAGACCTGCCCAGCTAGATCGGGGGTTAAATAATTAATTCCCCCTCTATTTCTCACTGCCAACAAGCGTGTAAGAAACCCCCCAGGCCGACTATCCTTAGCTGCTCATCAGGCGGGGGCCGTAGCAAGCCATATCCGATGCTTTTTATTGCTCCTAGTATGCAAACTGTGGTCATTTGAGACCACAGCTCCCTGCAGGGTCATTGATGCCATCGTATCAGAAAAGCAATGGAGATGTCAGGGTTTGACCGCTCCCCTGGTTTAGTTCTTGCTAGGGGTGCAGATGGCTGAACACAATGCCTGTCCTGTGCTGTGCACCCACTCTGAGCTCCTCCCAACCCAGAGGCAACACTGGCGTCTATCCCAGCTCTTTGGGAGTTTGCTACAGCTGGCTTATAGAACAGGAGCACCTACTGATCACAGAGTACATCTAAACAGGAGAATTGCAGAGGCTTGAGAACTATAAAAGTGTGTTTTGTTGGGGAGCAAAGCAAGTCACTCTGTTAGAAGATCCTGAGGGGTTTTGGTTCGACAGAGCAAATGCTATAAATGTGTTAAGGAGTGCCCACAAAGGGCACTATTTTTTTTAATCTATTTTAAAACACGTGTCACATTCTTAAGAATGTACTCCTATCTATCCACCTATCCATCTATCTATCTATATATTCAAGTTTCAATTTAATGGCAATTTACTTATTTGTTTTCTGCATGTTGGTCACACTACATGAATTACATTTTGTGGGCAAAAGTTTTTCAAATTAATAAGCAGTTAAGTAATTTTGTTGCAATATTTAATAACATTTTTATTATCAAGTATCAATATTATTAATAATTACTATTATTTTATTATTATAAAAAATCTGAAATATATTTAAAAAAAAACTTTTGTATTTTGATATCAGGATAGTTTGGGACAGTTTTTTCTTTTTTGACAGTTTTTACTTATATGCCTCCAAAAATATATTGGAATACATTTTAATACCAAAATTAAAAACATGCTCATCATAGAGAAGGTGTATGTAACTTACTGTACGTGTGAATTATATTTGAAATATATTTTTGGTAAATTAATGGATCTGGATGTAAAATAAGTATTAGATGCCAAAGTTTGATGTCTGACACTCTGTGACATATTTTTGTGTGACTTCCTCCTCCACTGCCAAGACATCTCGCCTTGATGCAGAGTGATTGCAGCACCCAGACTCGAAAAGATCACAGGACTTATCAAGGCAAACAAACAAACAAGTCAAAGACAAGTGTTAATTAAGCTGATCTTTAATGGATCAATGGCAAAAGGGAAGCTTGCAGAGAATGCCTGATCACTGTAGTGTGGGCCGACACATTGGGTTGGGCTTAATGTTTACCCAAAACCCTGCTCAACTGCTCTAATACCTGCAGACAGGCCAACAGCCTCATCGATTGGATAAAAATCCTCTCTCCATTGCACTCTCTCTCTCCTCATTCTTAATCCTCCTCCTTTCCATTTTCCCTCTCACGTGGCCATCAACACTCGGTCTGAATCTTTCTTCCTCTATGCGGGAATCAATACATTCTCATACATCAGCTCACTCCCTTCAAAAAGCAAGAGCCGAGTGCAACATCCCATCTTTTGTTCACCAGTACGCTGCTACTTTTTAGATTCCAGGGGGATTTTTTTTGTGTAATCTCTTCCACCCTCTGTCGCTTTTTCTCATTTGCCTCTTTCTCTCTTTTTCTATGTTCCTCCGAGGCCTCCGTCATGAGGCCGTATTGAGGAGGAGGGGCGTGGGTGGATGTGGGGGCTGGGGGAGGAGGTTAGAAAGGAAGGCCAGGTGTATATCTCATGTGCAGGCCCGAACAGCTGTGCAGCAGGAGGCGGGGCTGGGGTTGTTTTGTCCTTTCCTCCCCCCACTCCTTTCCCCTGAGGCTCGGGCAGCTCGTCACAAGCCTTTTTTGCCCCAACCCCCCTAATTTGAGCCGCAGGCCTGAGAATGTCGAGTGTGCGGTGAGGACACTGCAGCACACACGGCTCGCTCTGAGACAATGCATCATTGGCGTAGGGGCAAAGGAGGATGAGGGGAGGAAGGGAAGGGTAGAGAGGGCGAATGCAGGGGGGAGGGGCTTTTCTGTCCATGATGTTCAATTGCAATCGTCGCTGGCAGCAAAATAACTCTCTGTTCTTGTCCACCCACCCCCTGTATGTGTATGTGTCCAAACCTTAGCGCAGGGAGGGGTCTTGGAAGCAAGGGACAGAGAAGGGAGAGCTTTTGCACTGCTTGTTCTGCCTTTTGTTCCTAGTGTATCCCAGCCCCCCACCACAGCCGTTCACTCTTTTTGCACTCACGACAACCCAGGCGGATCTGTTGGGATGGCCTTAGGCTGGCCAGCCACGCCATAGCCTAATAATAACCCTCTAAACGGGTGCATTGAGTCTCCCCCTCAGGCAGCCATGTTTATCCTGATAATGATGCGGGGGTTGTTCGAAACATTCAGGTTAAGTTCGTTTTTCCTTGCAGCACAGCCCCCAAGCCATGCCAAAGTAGCAGTGATGTGTTTTTACTGTGTCCGTGGATCTGGTTGGAAGGGCGACCGTGTGGGAAAGGACATTGGCAGGGGCCACAGATTCTCACAAAGAACAAAAAGGAACTTGGCTTAGTAGCCAAGGGTCTGCCTTAATGTCTTTGAAACCATTGTGAGCTTCATACAATACCTTGACAGTGGCATGCCGTGCCCAGTGCTGTTAATGAGCTCCTCTGCTCTTTTTCTCCCAGATTTCTGTAGTTTGGCCCCTTGGGGCACTGCAGCCTCATGTAGCGAATTTTTTTTTTTTCTTCTTTTTTTTTTCCACCAGCCCCATTTGGTATGCACAGAAGAGATGACAGGCTGCAAGGTGAGGTGGCTGCCCTACTTTTGAGGCCTAGAGTTGCAGGGAGACTCTTTGAGAGGGCAGATAAAGGAGACAAGCATTAGCGTAGAGACCCTTTCTGAATAGTGTATCTGTCGAGCTTGTGCAGTCAAACAAAGATCTTCATAACCCATAAAGTCCTATTAGACCAGAACCTTTCTAATCATGCTAAAATGCCAGAGCAAGCCCCAAATCTCATTTGTCTAACCAGGTTAGGAAGGAACTGTTTGGCAGATCTCTGCTGTTGAAGTTTGTACAGCCTGTTCTTTCTCTACGAATATCCAAATGATTAAAACTACCACTTACATTTATAGCGCAAATCCTTCCTAGATGGCTCAAACCCGCCCACCATGGAAAGGTATTAAGTAAAGGGGGAAATTGAGCCCACACGAAATCCCGATTTCATTTTGATATGGAGAGGTGGATGAAATTGATTAGCGAACGAGAATATGCATCTGCTCTCTTTTTCTATTGCATTCTGGGTGGAATTCCAGAGCATGTGTTTCTCTCTCTCTCTCTCTCTCTCTCTCTCTACCTCCTTGTCTGTCTTTCTCTCCAGAGGCATTGGGGAGGGGTGAACTGTGTGTGTGTGTATGGGGGTGGGGGTCTTGGTATTGGGGGGTTGGGTGGGTGATTACTCGTTCAATGAGCTCAGGCCAGGAAAAGAAAGGGGGAAAATAGGGCCCGACTTACTTCGCTTACAATTTCCATTCGCTTGCATTTTCTATTGAAAGCCAATAGCAGTGTCCTCGCCTGGAGATGGATTGCTGCGCTAGAGCTAAGGTTTAATCAATAGGTCTTTTTAATTTGCCATCGATCCATGTTAAAAGCTACTGCTGCTGTTGCTGTGTGTGTATGTGTGGTGGAGCACACACGATGAAAGATAGTCTATGCTCGGGATTATTGACATTCTAGCCAGCTATTTCATTATTTAATTCTGGGATAGTTCCTAATGGAGCTGGCTAATAGATTGTGGTTTCTTTTTCTCTTCCATTCTCTTGAATATATTTATAAATGAAAGGTTTAGGGTTGAGCTGTGGAGTGGAAAACCCCCTTGTGTTTTTTCCCCTTAATTGGCGCATTAGCCGCTAAAACCCTAGCATTGTTTGTGAGATTAAAAAGTGCAAGGTATTTGCTTCCTGTTAAAGAAACAACAAAGTCGAGATCGTATCGCTTGGGAATGCGTGTGCGCATGCACGCGTGGGCGTCGGTCTCCTCACGGGAGTGTGGGTTCCTTTGTGAGAACGCACTTCTTCCCTTTTGCGTATCTCAAGGGCACGCCTGCCAGGACATTTTGAACCGTTTCTGATAAGGGAAGAGAGGACTTGTTGCCACATACTGGGATGTTCTCTTCTGAAATGAGACAGCAGTGGAGAGTGCTTATTTCTGTACCGATTTAAAGAGAGAGAGAGAGAGAGCAATGGGGTGGGGTAATCGCAGCATGCCTTTTTAAGAACATCAGCATCACTGCTCAGACTTGAGTTTATTTATCCAACGCCCGGCCTTTGATAACATTCAGCAGGATCAGCAGTTGGGATCCAAAGCACTGAGTCATTCTGTCCTAGACCAAATATGTGTATTGCACCAGCATTTCCCCGCTGAAAAGGCTAGCATAGATAGTCACCACCTTATGTTGTGTTCTGGATACTAGTCATTAGCATGGGATGCTCAAATGCAGATTCTGTCCACACAAGACATCTTAACCTTCAAGTCTTTCTTGGTCAACCAGCTTTGCCAGGAAGCCTTGGTGTGCCAGCTAGGGATGAGTCAGTGGTCAACTAGTCCCCCAAGTTTCTTACCCCTAAAAGCACTGCCACATCTTTGGCTGTTGTAACACAATGTTTTTTGAGTCCCAAAAGTGTTGCAATTTTAAAATGGTGTATAATCCATCTCAAGACTCCTGCATTCTGTTTTAAGCCCCGTTCACACCAAGAACGATAACTATAAAGATAACGATATTAGCGTCCACACCAGCGGACGATATCGTTTGTATATCTAAGTTTGTATACGCGTGTCTGCCGCTTTAAATTCTCGAGCTCGTTATAGCAGGATGAATTCTGATTGTCTGTCAATGTTTGTATCGTTCATCAGCTGGAAAAAATCGTTCTGAAAGTGATTCCAATGATATCGTTTCTCTGTGCCTTTATCATTATAGTTGTGGTGTGGACTCTGCTATTATCTAATATTGAGAACAATTTTTAGAACTATATCTTTATCGTTATCTTTATAGTTATCGAGCTTGGTGTGAACGGGCCTTTAGTCTGTTGCGTTCGAGTCAGCTAGTTGTTTAGGCAAATCCTATGAAACTTTGGAACATTCTTAGCATCTTTAGCTAGCTTAAACTACCAGTATCAGTTAGCCTGAACCAAAAATTCAAGGCTCGACTCTAACTGTTGTTGCTTTTTTCTTCTTGGTTCCTCAGGTGACCGACTGCGTCAGACAGAGAACCGAGCCACACGCTGCAAAGTAGAGCGACTGCAGCTGCTCATGCAGCAGAAGCGTCTGCGCAGGAAGGCCCGGCGAGACTCCCGTGCCCCGTACCACTGGCTCCCCAACCGCAAGGCTGGACGGAGCAACAGTAACAGCAGTATGTCTAGCGAAGGCTCCCTGGACCTAGACTTTGAGGACTCTGTGTGGAAGCCCGATGTAAAAGCTGATATGAAATCAGAATTCATCATGGCCTGAAGCAGCAACAGTTGCGCCATCCTCATCAAGGAAGACTGGGGTTTACATTTTAGAGAGGAGAATTTCCGAAGACTGTGTCTGACGATGCACAGAATCTCGTAGGCTTCACTCCTCGTCTATCCTGTGACCACAAAGACTTTACACAAAGGAAGATTCAGACTTTTACTTACCTTACGTCCTTGATAGACTATGATCTTGGAATAGACTAAATTTCTAAATGACGATGTTTGGATATGGATTGGACTGATGAATAGACAGAATTTGGACTCAGAACGTCCAAGAAGTAAACACAAATGAGCATAGCAGATGTCATCGGTGTTGGGATTTGTTTTTCTCTTTCCTTTTTTTGTTTTTCTTTTCACCCCAGGGGGAAGATCCATACAGACCAAATACAGGCACGATGAACTAACAAAAATCAGATACTGATCCTACTTCCTCCTTTTTTCATTACAAATGGGCATTCACAGTTCAAGAATCATTTGAAGGGGGTTACCTTCTTTGTTTTTAAGTCCTGTTTTTCTTGAATCATGATGATTTATGAAACAAAATATGTAGCATTACCCACAAAGCATTCAGGTTTTTTATCTTGTAAACGAGGAGGGTTCATTTGCACACACACCTGTGATTTGAAATAGACAATGTCATTACATAACCAAGAGATGGCACAGTGCATGTTTAGTATATAAGTATATTAAAAAATACAAAAAAACGCTTTCTCAACAACAGCTCAGTGTAGAGTCAGAGGTTCAAGTAGGAAAGTAAAACATGAAACGAAAGGAAAATATGCTGATGTGATTGAAGACAAGAGGCTTTTGAAGTCGGTTGTTTTTAGAATATATAAAGTGACTTTTCTTTTTTTACCTCCGCGAAAACAAACAAACCAACCAAACGTAAAACAGCAGTTGCTCAGCAAGGCTCGAGTCAAGCTGTGAAATGAATCTGATGTTATATAATCATTTAAATACACACTGTATCTCTCCTGTTAATGTCTAAATGTGTATAATAGAGAGAGTGGTGGGGTGCCAGAGAAATAGTTTACAATTGTGCATTATAATGGCTTGCTCTGCCAAAGTGGAATCTCTCATTTATGCATTTGACTAAAACAAACCACCATTCAAGGGTTTTATCCCAGCAAACATTTACAGTTGTGATACAGTTTTAACAAGACTACCGATATTTATTTGTCCGTTTGGCTAGACCTCTTTGCAGATTCCCATGTAAACATCCGCGTATCCCCCGCCTTCACACTCTTGATAGTGCCTCATACGTAGACGAACTGACATATTCTATCAGGCGTTCCACAGACAGACGGTTCTGCTGCTATATGGGACTTCTCTTTGCATGCAAAAGTGTGAATTATCCTGATCCTTTTTATAGAAAATAATAATAATAACAATACTGAGATACTGGTGCTGAAAAGAAAAGATATACAAGCATGAATTTGTGAAAATGAAAAAAAAAAAATTTGCTCCAGCTACTTGGGATTTTCGAATTAGGAACGTAATGTTACATATCAGTCGCAAACCAAAACAGGACTGGAACTCTACTGTACATGGATCATTCCTGGACTAACTAAGGAACAATGGAACATTCAAGGGATCCTCAGAGCAAACCCCAACACTCCCATCGACCTTGTCCAGATGCGGACTAACAGGGATGTTAGAAACCAACGTTCGCCCCTAATGACTACTTGGAAATAAACGTCAAAATGTCCTGAACCACATCGATGTTGCACTCACTGAGTTTGCAATGAGATTACCTACCTGAAGGGGAACATTGTCTTTTCCTTTTTTTTCTGTTCAAGTGGCCTTAACGTTCATTATCGAAACACTTGCAGAGTGGTGGACAACATGGGGATGTTTTTTGTTGTTTTTCTTAAAGCATAAATTTTTCGGGGGCAATTTTTGTGTTTAGGAGGTGGAGGCTCTATTATGTCAAGGCTTCAGTGCCTTAAAGTTTTGCCCCTTCGGTGTGTACGAAAAAATCTGAACAAATTATTCGCATTTATGCAGGTTTTTATCAATTTATAGGAGCTCTGGTAGAATATTGTCTGTTTTATGGTTTGATTGTTACAAGTCACGACCTGGAGTTCAAACAGGTTCCGTCAGTGTGTTCCGTTGTTTGTTTGATTACGTCCCTTGAACCCTGCTGTTCTACAAAGAAGCAACAAATTTACAAATTTAATTGAAAAAAAAGGAAGTTTCAACTGCAGTGCTATAGCAACAAAGTGCCCTAACTCTCAATTGAGATGTCCTTTAAGGACACGTTGACAACATGCACTTCCCTTCTTCTCAGATAAATGACTTCAATGGACGATTTCTCCCTCTCCCCCAAGAAAATCTTTATTTAATTTTTATATATGTATGAAATATACTCTATGTGTGCCTCACCTATATGTAAAACAGTAAAAAAAAAAAAGTGAAAATTGAAAAAAAGCATAGGAGTTGATCTGAGTTTTAGGATAGGGTAATTGAATGAGGGTGGAGGGAGGGAACGGGGGGCATTTTCAATAGTTTGTTGGAGTTCTGATCACATCATTTAAGTTGCCTGTTCTTTCTTGTAGCCAATGAAAACTGATTACAAGAGTCGAGAAAAAAAAACAATTACAATGTTCTAGCTATAGACCGGTGTAGCACATGTGTGACTGTATTAATTTATGAAACCAAAATGGTAACTGTGAATTATGTATTTCTTTGTGCTTTTTTTAAAGTGGGCGGAGGGTGGAAAAAGGGCGTTGCTGTGCCCTGTTTTGTTTTTGTGGAATATAATGGAAATAATCAAGTAAAAAAAAAAGGAAAATATCTAAATATATTTTTTTTCTTAAGCAATACATTTCAGTGTGACTTGTGATAGGACATTTTCTTTTTTTAGGTAATAAATTGAAAGAAAAAATATTTTTTTGTGTATGTGTGACTCATTTGCTTTATCCCATGTGCAGTTATTATACTGTATATATCTTACCATGAAAAGCTATCATAAGAGAGAGATTTGGGCCGCTCTACATAAGCAGCTACTCTAGGTGTCAAAAAATATCATGTTTTGACATTAGTGTGCTGTTAAGCTAAAAGCACAATACTCTTAATAAGCATAAAAATGCATTGTACACACAAATATTTGGTAAAATAATTTTCATTAACTTTATCGTTACATTTCAGTACTGAATGATATGTTTTTTTATAATCAGAAGTTGGCTACTTATGCATTGTCTGTCATTTTGGATTCATGTCTTCATTAATACTGACATAACGTTGTCTGAAAGGCATATGCTAATTTGGCCAAAATTGGATATCTTGAGGTAGAATAGGTAAAATGCATAACTTTTGGAATGAAATTTGTTTCAAGAATTAAGAGTAGCGTTAGTTCTGGCAGGTCACGTGAGTCAAGCTTGCATCAGCTGACTCTCAGCTGATCACATCTACCTATAGGAATACGACACCTATCGCAGCATTCCTATATAAGCGCTATTCAGTATTATTCAGCAGCTTGCTTGCTCGGGAGCAAATTACCCTCCTCCATCCCAACGCCTCCTTTCACCACAGTCAGGACTTGGCTTCTGACATTCCTGTTGAATCATATTCCCTAATCTTGAATAATGTGTTACACTAAATGTAATGAAGTACATTAATGATATCTGCTTGGTTCTGTTCTGTTAACCCTTGGGGGGTTATTATTGTTGCTCTCCCTGCTCATTCATGACGGGCTGCATGGATGGGCAGGGAGTTTTTGCCCAGAACAGAACCATACCACCAAACCAAACTGTATGCTAAGTGTCTATCATTGACAATAGTGGTCTTGATAGAAACACGCACATGATGCTTTAAAATGTTGTGTTTGTTTGCAAAAAAATAAATAAAATGCTAATATTAGGGCACTAGGTTTAGGAACAGGGAAATTTTGGTTTTTTTTTACCAGTTCTTTTTAGTTTATAATCAGAGTGGTGTATTTCTACGTACTGTATGGTGGAGTCTCAGAGCGGCTGCACGGTTTCCTGATGAAAGCTAGCTTTAAAGTGTACAGTGTGTCTGCTGTTCACTCAACCGCAGGGGTGCCAGATCAGAGCCGGATCGAGCAAAGTGACGGCGACTGAGACTCCAACGCTCCCCCCATCTGTCAGGCAGTCCATCCTCCTCCCGAGAGCTGAGACGAGATGACAGATTGAGGGTGAATGCAGGACTGGCTGGTACAGTAGGCAAGTGGTGCCCAGACACATGCTGTTTTAAGGAGAAGTCTTTAGCTCAAAGCTCCCACTCTCTCCCAAAGAACTGAGAATAAAATATCTCAGAACATAAGAGGAAGCCACATGCAGAAAAATAAAAGCAACAGACAAGAACACTGGAGTTCAAATTGGTTTTCAAATGAGGAAGACTACTAGCACACACCACGCACGCTAATTCCAACTACTCTATTTAAAATCCCTGCCAGTGAGTGGGGTCATCTCACAAATAGTATGTGGGTGACTTCCCTCTGGGTCTCTTCAATCTGCAATGCCAAACACAATTATAAAACATATTTTTTATATTTCATCGAGTGTTTTTAGCTCTGCTGTTATTGCTACAAGTAAATCCATGGATTTATATTTACAGTCAGGTCTGAAACCAAATTGAAAATATGAGATTCAAAATCTAATTAAAACTTTGAATAAACATAGTTTTAAGATTCGTAGTAAAATGAATAAGAAATACTTAAGAAATACTTTGCACTTTTTCTAGGTCAAGGCAACTTTAAAATCTTTTTAGTTCAATTTATGTATTATGAATCAAAATTATGCAGATGTATAAGTGTGCTTTGATAATTACCATGAATCACCTTTTAGTCTTAAGTTCACAAATGAAGTATAAACTTGAATTGCTGTCTAATAGTAAAGCGTGTGCGGCCCATGTACCAATAGCTGCATACCCAAGCCATTCGAAAGAGTGCTTATTTATATTAACATACAATTCCTTGTCTCCTGAGGTGCATAACGCTTAACATAAAGATTACTTACCAAATAAAATGTTGGACATTGTTGTTACTTCACTGCCAATCTGTAGTTTTCGGAAATCCCTTTATGGATGGATTCGTGCGAGCGCATCCATGACATTTTTAGCGCCTATCCACCTTTTTCTTCCCGTAAAAATGGGCGTGGCCATTTGTAAATTCTATCGGTCTAGCTTCCGGTCTCATCAGCGTCCAGCTATTTTTAGCTGTACAAAACAGTTCGTTTTGCTGCTTGATATTGAAAATTGGTGTGTCTTATCATATTATTTTAATGTATTATCTTAATTATGAACACACTGGTTTGTAGTGCAAACAGTTTTACAGTTTACTGCACGTTGTTATTCTCCTCGTTATTTACCTATAGCGCCTAATGAACCAGAAGTCTCACCCATAGGCTTACTTCCGGATTGAAGAAAAAGGTGGTGGATACACTCTTTTGCTATAATAGTCTTTATTGTTCCGCATTCTCATTGGTTGGATGCCATGTGGGTGATTTCATGCGCTAGAAAAGCTGCACCTGAATTGAAAAATAATCTAAATGCTGTTGATTTAGCTCAACTAAATCAGATTAATACAACAACAAAACGTATATATTTGTTTTATGAAACATAGTGTAAATCCATAGATAACATTGCCCCACATTTTTTACACAAAGTGCGTATTATCTGGCAACATGGGTTAAACGTAGCTATAACATAGCTATTAATCTAAAAATAAGGTAGGAAAATGGATACATTTACAATTATACCTGCCATATTGTTTCTTGTTCGTATATTTTAGTCTGTGACTTGAGTTTGTCCTAAACTGCTGCCCTACCTCTATTCCATTTACAGATAGATAGATCAAGGTACTTAGATGAAGCATAACAAATATCACACTGTAGGATACACCGTGTCAACAACCCATCTGCTAAATTAGGCCTACATATCTACTTATATATTTATCTTTTCCCGCTGCTATTTATGATAAATGAATTATGGCTGTTTACATCTGTGGTGTGCCAGAAGCAGCTTGTGTAGTTTTGTTGGCAAAAGAGGGAAACCCACCAATTCCCCAAGTTCCTTATGGTCTTCCCTCAGTAATGATATTTACAGATAGGCTAGTTATCATATGTAGCATTAGCACACATTAACCCCTTCCATGGACTAATCTTAAAATCCAGCTTTTAATAGTTCCTACCCCTTTGCCTGCATCAGCTAACATTTCCATTTCACTAATTGACTCAAAGCTACTTTGAACTTGATTCATTTCCTCATTCAGCACCAACTCAGATGATTCATCTACTCTGAAACCACTTTCCTTGTAATTCAAAATAATAATAAAAAAGAGAAACTGATAAAAAAAAGAACTCAAAATGAATTCGAGTAAGCTGTGTCACCAAAATGCTATCAGCCAACCACTGTCATTGATATCCGTGGTCTTGTAGCACTTTTAGCATCTGACAGTAGCATGCAGTTCACATACATTTTCCACATATGCAACTCATGTGAAATTGTCACTGGCAATTAATAGGATGTGCAGAGATAAAAGTTGAGTCCAATTGCATGCAAGCACAAGAAAAATGTACATCCTACTGCTATCATAGTAAGAACTGCTGCCCAAGCAAAGCTAGAAGGCTAACCTTTTAAGTTTCCAGTAATGCTAAAACTCTTCTGTCAGATGAGTTTCCCAGAAGCAGACAGCCCTTTTATGTATTGCCTTAGCTTTGCATCTGCCTCCACACCCAGCTGGTGAGAAGAAAACTGCAGTTAGCGCATGTTAGCAATGTGCATTTAAAACGAAACTTAGCAATGAGGAACAGAGATCAGCCTGTGGCCGCAGACCTAAACCACAAACTGCAGATCATGAGGTTGAGTTATGAACACTTTTCCATGGTTCGACTGGGCACAGCTGAGACAGGTCATGTGACACTGGCATTGCAATGTTTAGCATAGCTGATCGATACAGAAATGGTGATTTGCATACATTTAGATGCATTTCCACACATTTTGGGACATAATCATTGTATTTTGAATTTAAGGAAAAAGGGGTTGTGTAAAGCACAAACATTGCATGAAAACTGACTGGTTGTCACTATAACTAGTGTTTTGCTACATTTGTCACAATTAATATTCATGTTTTATTTTATTTTATTTAGCTTACATGTTTTGTCACCCACCCACTTGTAAGATCATTTTTGGACTAATTTTTGCTTCACACATTCTAACTAGCCCATTTTTCATGCTGAAGTTTTTTTTTTAATTATTCAGTTATATGTGAAACCAGACTGAAACGTATGATGGGAGTTTTGCAGTATGTTTACAGAACGGTTGCTTTGTGAGTACACAAAGTGAAAACCCTCATGTAATTTCTTGACAGGCAATTTGTTGCTCTCCATCCACGTCTGTTAGTTTCCTGAATAGATGCAAGAGAAGAATGGTGATCTGTTTAAAATTTCATCTTATTTATGCAGCTGTTGAGGCTGAATGGACCTTTAATACCATCATAGTTTTTCCTTTCTGTCCTTCTCTACTGCTTTTGGACTACACCAAGCTGTTCTGGATGGTTCTCATGCTTTTCCAGCTGTCCAGTCACAACATCAAGGTTAACCTTTGACCCTGGTCCACCACCATGGTGAATTAACAGTGAGTTTTTCTGTAGCATGGAACCAGACTTGTATAAACCACCTTGTGGTGTGGTAATGGATATTTCAGATGGCATTTATTCGTCAGTGACCGTGCATGAACATCCCATGTGCTTTGTCCTTGTTACCCCAGTTCCCATGACATTAAATTAACAGTATATGGTTTGTATAATTAGTGCTGGGAGATTTTTTTAGTGTCACACCTATGTGGGATTAGCTAAGTGTGGTCTGTCCTCATCTTTCTAGTACAGCGCTGCTCGAGCCCCCTCACATGCGACCTTTAACAGGCGTGATGACATGACACATGCTTCGGCAGGCCAAAACCGCCTCGTTTCAGCATGCACACTGAACACCACAAACATTACCCTAGAAATTAATAATCGCTGCCTCTCATTTACCGGCCATGACCTAACCTGTTCCTCGACTATAGTCAGAACCTCGCCAAATGATCTGTGGTCTAATTACAGGCTTTCGAAGCTAATTGTGTTACATGTTGCTGTTCAAGGCCTCTGAAGGCCTGCTCTGCAAATGACATGATTTATCATGGCACGCTTCGAGAAAGGCCAAGGCATCCTTGTAGTCCCAAACAGGTGGGAAGATGACCAATCTGCATCTCCTGATGGGTCTTCAGACCGTCGGCTCCAAGAATCGGCTCCAAGCTTCTTTGGTTAAATGTCAGCTCTGGGAAGTTGGTCTCAGATCATCGGTTAGGAGCAACTTTTACAGGCACGTAACTTACAGGATATCATTACTTTGTGAAGAACAGCTGGCGTCCTTGTTAGATTGCACATGTGCCATTTAAAGACACTTGGCATTTAAAGTTTGGCATGGAGCCCTCCCTGACACCTCGGGAACACCCCTGCAAAAGACGTTCAAACAGCACCCAACTGTGCAAGATCCAAGAGACCTTGTGCAACTGCCTTAACTAACCCTGTGGTTGTAGTCTCGTGCCTCACGGTGAGACTTCGACATCCTTGAGGTTTGACTGAGTGGAAAATACAGCCAACCCACGCATACCCGAAACAGACGTGTCTACTCCGCTTGTGAGGAGAAGTGCAAGCCCAGAAAGACGGGTGTTGTAACGTAAACCCTTTATCTGTGCAGCTGGATCCTGTGGCCTTGGGAAAAGAAGCTACTAATGCGACACATGCAGGTGTTGATTAAGGAACCTGTCATAAAGTACATCTCCCTTCGGCGGTTTCTTCATCTGCATAATAGATATCAGGGGTGACTTGTATTGTGCAAAAGGTGCCGTCCCTTGTACTGTGCTTGAAGGGTACAAGTGTCTGAGAAGTGCTAGAAGTGTCACGTTTAATGAAAGTGGGCTGCATGTAGCATGAAAAATGTCAGTTATTAGTGGTGCTTGTGGACATGAATGATACCTCAAATTGTGTGGCTTGTTGAAGAGAGGTGAGGTAATTTTCTAACCTGACTCACGACATTCAGCTGGAAGATGACAAATCGGGCAAAATATGATCCAGCAGACTTGTGTTGAAGGGATCTGTGCCACATCTAGAATATCGTAAGACTTTAGGGTCAATGGCAATGCCATGTTCTTAAGGGCTGTTCACGAAGAACTTGTTTTTCCGTTTAGAAGCACAGTGCAGTGGAATGAAAACCACAAGGTCTAGAGATACGTTTTTTAAAACTTGAACTGCTTTTATCCTGATTGCCGCATTTTAGGAACGCCGCGAGATGCTGCAAAAGGCAGGAGTGCAACAGCCAAACACGTCTGTCATATAGACAAACAATGGAAAAGTGTGAATAGCCCAATAGAAGTGCACTCTTTGTATTCATATTGGTTCCATATGGTTTTGAAAACATTTATATCATTTTTGAAAGGAGTTTATCTTGAATTACTCTAAAAATATGAAAAACAATGTAGTGTAACTAAATTAGAACATATTTTCTTAAACACATAAACATGTATCTTAATCATTATATGATTCAGTATCAGTACAACTGTATCACCCATTGACATTTTTTAAATTTATGCCCTTTATTTGTACATAAATTGATTAAAAAAATGGTGAAAAATAGCATAATTTCATTGACCCTTGAGCAACCACCCAGAAGACCCTTACAACCACTCAGAACACCTTAGCAAACGCATAACAAAGCTCTGGCAACCACCCATGGCACTCTAGCATTGTGGTGGCAGCTTTTGCACAGTCAGAACCACTCTAAAAATATATTTTTTATTACAATCCATGCCAAGGAACAGCATGGATGGTATCTGACTTCCAGATTCCATTGAGGCAGGATCCTTCGACTTAATGCACCAAGGTCCTTTTATGGTACTGTAAACAGAGTGCTTTAAATCCAGTTGAGGCCTAGAAAAAAAAGAGAAAGAGAGAGAAAAGAAATGAATGAACACAGGAAACCTCACTCTGGCAGGAAGTGGGAACGGCTGCTATGGTAACAAACTGAAAGAAGGAGCCCTGGTGGAGCTCTCGCGAATCGCTGTCTTTTGACGTCATTTCGCGCACAGAGAGAGCGAGTGAGAACAGCTGCCGAAGACATAAAATAAACAAAGGAGGGGATGAACTTTAGAGTGCTCGCTCAGAAATGCTACACGAGAGCCATGGCCTGATGTTTGGAAAGGCACTGTCTTCTCAGAAAGTCTTTTTTCAGGTCGGGCAGTTAAATATAAGGGATTTTTTTATGTCTCTCTGGCATAACCTCCACCACAAGTTAAAAAGCAGATGGTGCTTTTTTAAGACTGTTTAACAGCATTCTTTGATTAATGAACTGACATAGTGAGCTTCATAATAGTATTTCGGTTTACTTTCATGTGGCAAAACTGTATTTTTCTCTGACCAAAATATACTTAAAATAAATGCTAAATATATGTTGTAAATGGCATAGCTTAAGGAAATATGTTTTTCAAATTGAAAATATATTTTTTTGAAACATTCATGCCAAAATATAGCCAAAATGCATTTCTAATCCTGAAATAGATATTTTGAGGAAATGTATGTAATGGAAAATTCATTTTGAATATTTATTTTGGAAAATATAAATATGTTTAGAGGCATTTTATGTAATGCAAAATGTATTTTGAAGATATATTTTGGAAAATATACATATATTTAAAAGAAATGTAACAAACTATTTATATAAATCTATATTAATTTGATATATATATATATATATTAAAAAAAAAATATATATATATATATACAGTGCTGTGAAAAGGATTTTGCCCCCATCCTGTTTTTATTATTTTTTAAATTTTCATATTTGTCACACTTAAAAGATTCAGATCATCAAACTAATTTTAATATTACACAAAGATAATCCGAGTAAATAAAAAATGCAGTTTTGAAATAATGATTTCATTTATTAAGGGAAAAAAACGGTCCAAACCTGCCTGGCCCTACGTGAAAAAGTAATTGATAGTAATCTAATAACTGGTTGTGCCACCCTTTGCAGCCACAACTGCAGTCAAGCGTTTGCGATAACTGGCAATGTGTCCTTCACATCACTGTGGAGGAATTTTGGCCCACTTTTCTTTGCAGAATTGTTTTAATTCAGCCACATTTGAGGGTTTTTGAGCATGAATGGACTGTTTAAGGTCATGCCACAGCATCTCAATTGGATTTAAGTCCGGACTTTGATTTGGCCACTCCAAAACCTTAATTTTGTTTTACTTGAGCCATTCAGAGGTGGACTTGCTGATGTGTTTGGGATCATTCTTGGATTTAAGCCCGGACTTTGATTTGGCCACTCCAAAACCTTAATTTTGTTTTACTTGAGCCATTCAGAGGTGGACTTGCTGGTGTGTTTGGGATCATTGCCCTGCTGCATAACCCAAGTGCGCTTGAGCTTGAGGTCACAAACTGACAACCGGACATTCTCCTTCAGGATTTTCTGATAAAGTACAGAATTCATGGTTCCATCAATTATGGCAAGTCGTCCAGGTCCTGAAGCTGCAAAGCAGCCCCAGACCATCACACTACCTCCACCATGTTTGACTGTTGGTATGACGTTCTTTTTATGAAATCATGTGTTGGTTTTACACCAGATGTAACGGGACACACACCTTCCAAAAAGTTCAACTTTTGTCTCATCAGTCCATAGAATATTTGCCCAAAAGTCTTGGGGATAATCAAGATATTTTTTGGCAAATGTGAGACAAGCCTTTGTGTACTTTTTGGTCAGCAGTGGCTTTTGCTTTGGAACTCTACCATTGAAGCTGTTTTTGCCCAGTCTCTTTCTTATTGTTGAATCATGAACACTGACCTTAATTGAGGCAAGTGATGTCTGCAGTTCTTTAGATGTTGTTCTGGGTTCTTTTATGACCTCCTGGATGAGTCGTCATTGTGCTCTTGGAGTAATTTTGGTAGGCCGGTCACTCCTGGGAAGGTTCACCACTGTTCCAAGTTTTCTCCATTTGTGAATAATGGCTCTGACCGTGGTTCACTGGAGTCCCAAAGCCTTAAAAATGGCTTTATAACCCTTTCCAGACTGATACATGTCAACTATTTTGTTTCTCATCTGTTCTTGAATTTCTTTAGATTGCAGCATGATGTGTTGCTCTTTAAGCATGATTCACTTTGTCAGACAGGTTCTATTTAAGTGATTTCTTGATTCAACAGGTCTGGCAGTAATCAGGCCTGGGTTAGGCTAGTGAAATTTTACTCAGCTTTCTAAAATAATGTGGTTAATCACAGTTCTTTCATGATTTAACAGGAGGGGGCAATTCATTTTAACTACTACCTAACTACCTAGGGTCAGGTAGGTTTGGACAGCTTTTTTCCCTTAATAAATGAAATCATCATTTAAAAACTGAATTTTGTATTTACTTGCATTATCTTTGTGTAATATTAAAATGTGTTTGATGATCTGAATCTTTTAAGTGTGACAAATATGCAAGAAAAAAAAAACAGGAAGGGGGCTAAAACCTTTTCACGGCACTGTATATATATATATATATATATATATATATATATATATACTTTTAAATATATTTAAAATATGAAAATCAGTTTTTCCCAATATGGACTGTACAGGAAAGGTTTGTTTTTCAAAGCTGTCTATTACAATGCGATTACCAGACTGTAAACAAAAAATGGCTGTAAATGTCATCTTCACTAGTGATTTTGAATGTTTGCTTGTTAATTGTACTGCACTAGTGTCATAAAGAGCTGAAAGCTATTTGCAGTCTCGATCAATGAGAAGAACCTGAGTGACGCCCGTTCCCGGTGACCTTCCTCTGACCTTTACCACCTCGTCTTCTCTCAATAACCAAGCGGCTCGATGAACAGCGCTGCGATCACGAGTCCTCTGGAAATTTGCGCTCCAGATTCTTGTAGACAATACTTGATTTGAATGAATAATATGAGTCAGTGGTTTCCTTTCAAGCTGCAATCAAAGAAATGTCATCTGGGCAAAGTCTTCTGGGTACTGAAATGAGGTATGATTTGTTGTGTTGTGTGTTTGGCGATGACTGAAAGAGAAGCTGAGAGAGGGAACCAAAACACCGGCATCAACACCATGAGGCCCCTCCGTCTATATCAGAGAGTATGTCTGGATTTCAGCTGATGTTTATGTGTCAGCCGCACAACCCCCATTCCTCGTTAACCGCCATCCACCCCCCAACAAGGTTAGTCGTCGTCTGTGATTATCTTATGGACAGCTTGGTTTCCCATACAGCCCTGTCTTAACACCCACCCACCCACTTCAGCTCACAGAAATACGCTGATGAAGGACTAAGGACAGGTGCTGTGTGTGTAAAGGTTTTGGGGATTGAGTGACATACTAAAGCATTTCTGGCTTGATATGTGAAGAACCAGTAGCCATGTCCCACTGGTTAAACAGATAAAATACTTAGCATCTAACGTCAAGTCATTTATTTTAATGGTAATAGTTAAGACTGGTGACTAGTTTACTTGTATTTCAAGTTTAAGTCAAGTCAAGTCACCTTTATTTATATAGCGCTTTTAAAAATACAGATTATTTCAAAGCAGCTTTACAGTATCAAATAGGAAAATAGTGTGTCAATAATGCAAAGGACAATAGTAAACACTCAATTTTCAGTTAAAGGCAGCTCATCATTGAATTCAGTGAAGTTTCAAGTTTAAGGTTGATATGAAAGATTTTATGTCATTTTATGACTGTTTTTACTCTATGGAAGGTTATTTCTGCCACGGAATAAAAAAAAAAGGTAATTGTGACTTTTTTTCTCACGATTCAGACTTTTTTCTTGTAATTCTGAGGGGAAAAAACAGAACTGTGAGATATAAACTCAGAATTGTGAGATATAAACCTATTTTTGGAAAAAAAATCTAAATTGTGACACAAACTTAATATTTTTTATTTAATGGTGGAAACAAAACAAAATAGTTAGAGAAACTCGCAGTTCTGAGAAAAAGGTCAGAATTGTGAGATAATCTGTGGTGGAAATAAGCTTCAAAAAGAAAAATTGTAAAAAAAAAATATAATTTCTAAATATCGAAATATTTGCAATATATTATCATTACATTAAAAAAAAATACAACGTCCATCAATGGAAAAACATGCTTTTTGGGTCCAGATGTTGTAGTTGCAACATCTACCAGCAGGCACTAACCAGCTCATGGTAACTGGCCAAACTTTGACCCATTGATCAGGAATTGATTGGATCATAAAAAGTGGGCGTTACCTACCAGAATTGAGCCAGGTGGTTGGAGGTGAGGGGTTAAAAAAAAGGACTGGTGATGTCAGCTGAAAAGTAAAATTGTTACAGTGGATGATGAATGATTACAAATAATAATTTCTTTGAAATAACATGTAACAAATTGTATGCAGTAAAAGCAGGAATGTGTATTCACGTAAATAGTTTCAGGATTTTGAGTTGACTTGTTTAAATTGCCCTGCCATTTATAAGAATTATGAGTACCTAATAAAACAAATCAGGTGTTGATTAGATCCTTGGCATATTCAGCTGTCAAAATATTTTCACACCTTCAAAACCCTAAAACATTGGGTGTGTCTACTCCATGAAATCTACGCAATACATGTATCTATTCCCACTGTGTGCATTTTGTACCTTTTCAAGATCTCTTTGTTCAGAGGAACCCTTCAAAGTTTCTCAGCTTTGCTTGTTACATCATCCTGTACTGCACATAATAAATTACTGGAAGATGTAAATTCAGACCATCATTTTCAGACTACATCATTTTGATTACCTACTTTCAGACACGTCTCCATCAGATACTTAATATCCACCATATTCAGTCCCTCTGGGCAACAAGAAAGCCCTCTAGCATCTGAGGAACATTCACCAGGCTTCAAAATAAACACTTCTCAGTTGGATTTAATTGTTCATGGAGGGATCATTCAAGAACCCCGGAGTGCTGTCTTCGCCTTTCTATGGAAAGGGGGGAGGGTTCAATCAATAGGGATTTTGTTAAGCGGGTCGGTGCAGAATGTGGAGAAGGTCTTTCAGACATTGGCAATCGTGTGACCGATGGGGTGGCGGACACTGTGCTCCAAGACTCATGGGAGTAGGTGTGTTGCTTGGCCAAGAGCCTCTCTGTCCATCGATCGCAAGACGTCAATTGGATAGACTCAAATGAATGCTCGCCTTTAACCTTGGCGAGCATATGCAGAAACAACCTGCACGCCAACGCCGACACGAGAGCCCATTTATTCTAATGCAACGCAAAGATTGCAAGCATTGCGACAATTATCGTAGTTGCGCTTTAACCCTGAGAAATGCATCATATGGTTATTTATGAAATGACTCTTTGTGGTTTCTGAAAAAACAAAAAGTGTCGTACTAGAGATAAGTGAGCATGTGCCTTCCTCCTTTCAAATCATGTCCGATAATTTTTTTTAAGGTTTTTGAAATGGTTTCTGGTAAGTATCTGAATAGATTCAGAGAAACAGTCATCTCACCCAAAGAGCTCATCAGACGCGTCTCTGGAACCCAGCTAGTTTCACATTTACACACACACTGACACGCACTCTGGAATAAAGACACGTATATGTGCACATATAGGTATAGATGGGGACACTATTGCATTTATTCAGTTGACCTTGTTGCAGCAGCTTTACCCCCATTTGGTTTCATAACACTGCATTTAACCAAATCTTTGGCACTGAAACAGACTGAAACCACATATGCATTGAGAGCACACACGCACACTGGAATAAAGACACGTATATGTGCACATATAGGTATAGATGGGGACATTATTGCATTTATTCAGTTGACCTTGTTGCAGCAGCTTTACCCCCATTTGGTTTCATAAAACTGCATTTAACCAAATCTTTGGCACTGAAACTGACTGAAACCACATATGCATTGAGAGCACCATGAATAACCTGTAAAACGAAGAGGAATTTACACAATTTGCACATAGAATTTTCAGCCTTATTTTTGCGATTTTTTTTAAATTTTGCCTTAAAGCTGCAGTGACTGAAGATCTGATAGCTTTATGATAGGCATTCATGTCAAAACGGATGTTTTGAGCTCAAGTGGATCATAGACACCTTTGGGGTCAATAGTTTCCATGGTCTACTTAAGTTTACAATGTTTGAGAAATGCAGCCCAGATCAGTCTGATTCATAAGGTAATATTTAGATAATTTTTGCGAACCAGATCAAGTGATTCAAAGATATGACTCAAAATAATGGGTTGTTCATGAATTGGACATTGCTATTGCTTCCATAAATGCAAAAGGAAAGATAACGCTAATGTCAAGCCTTTCAATAAGTAAAGGTGCAGTCACATTTTCCTTTGCACAGCGAAATTCTGTATTGTGCAAAATGCAGTCATTTCAATAAGAATCCTCACTTTGTGAGGCAAAAATTGCTGACACGATTTCGCATTGGATTCACGTTTGTGGAACTTTTTAGCATGCAAATTCACCACATTAACCAATATAAAGCCACTTGGTTTGGAAGAAACAGACCGAAATGTACACTATACACTACTGACAATGGAAGTACTTTATTTGCAAATTTTTGCAGAAGTTTGGCTAATGTGACTGTGCCTTAACTTAAGTTTCAGTCTGTTTCTCACACAAAGCTATCATATGGCTTCAAAAGACTTGCACACAAGTCATGTGAACCATTTTTTTAAATGCAATTATCACACTTTTTGTTAGCTTTTGGATATGAGAGTAAGTAAACAATAACTGAGTTCACGTTTTTAAGCGAACTAGCCCTTTAACCCTGCTGGTGTTTGTTGAAGCAATGTGAACTAGCCTTAAAACAGGCATGTTTATGGTGGTAAAAGAGGAAGTCAGAAACAGGAACTCTCCAGCACAGCAGTGCAGCTTATACTGCTGTGTGAATAATCAAGAGTATTTGTGAATGCGTGCAATTGATGCTGTACTTCCCTCTCTGTTTCCATTACTCACACTGTCCATATGTCACAAATCTATTTATACTCTCCAAAACGCAAACACGTACACGCACATATGCACTTCATCCCATCATCAGGATTTGCAGTGAAGCTGGCTACAAATCGCAGAGCAAGGCTCCCGCCTCTTTGGGTCGATCCAGGTCGAATTCAATTTGTAAGATATTATGTATTGATCTGTGCACATTGGCCTGAGAAGGGAGAGGGACCGATGATCCTTTGACCCGCTCTGGCTATTCTCTTAATCATCACTCCCGTCCCCACAGTGCAAACTGCGATTCGGTAAATATAGAATTGTTTGCCCCATATTTTCGAATATGAGCACACACCGAAGAATGGAAAAGAAATATGGTGTTTAAGGTTGTGTTCCTGCAGTATTTTAAGGCATTATGCTGTTCCAGTAGGCAGATAGCATAATTACGCTAAATTTTAACATAATTATTTTGGCCAAGTTCAAGGCGGCATTGTATACTTTGCAGTGAACGCAATCTGAGAATGCATTACGATGAACTGTAAATGCAATACATTCAATACTAAATAGTTTAATCAATTTAAAAATATTATTTGTGTGTGGTGTATTTTTATGCTTATTAGAATATTGTTACCGTAGCAACATGCTAACACCAAACTCTACTGAAATCAATTTTGTGAGCTTTCCAAATTGGTCATTTCATTTTAGTTAGGTTGCTTAAAAGCCATCTGCCTACTGCTAACTAGGTTTTGGAACGGAGCCTAAAACTGTACAATCCTTTTGTTGTGTGCTTTTATTGAATAGCAAATGACTATACCGCCATAGCCATTTAGCTGCCTGTGTTTAGCTAAATAACCAGAGCAGGTTTTCACACCCATACCTTATTACATACTGATTGATTGATGCCTTTTTTTTACGATGGACTCCGAGATGGCCAGACCTCCCACACTCGCATCAGCGCAGCAGAGAATTGCATTTAGCCAAGCAGCAGGTCCTAAATCAGTCCAATCAATACCCTTCTGCAGGGCTCTCCATCACGTGCCCGAGTAAATAATTCAAATAAGATAGATGCTTTGAAATGTAAAAAGGAGAAAGAAAATCTCACAGTGCGCTTTGCCTGCTCTTTACACCAATGTCGTTTATCCTTGCCTCCAGGAAAGGAGAATGTTTCTATAAATCCTGAAATTAAATCAATGACGGCTTGACAGGATAAATTGAGATTTGGGTCTGGTTTGTTACACCAAGCCATTACATTAACATTAAATATTCAAAAGAACTGAATCAATTCACAAAGGATTTAGATTTGGATCTTTTAGGTGTTATAGCAGTCCAGCTGACTCTTTTGACATGTTTGAAAAGGCCCCTAAATCATAATAGGCTGCCATTTTAATAAGCTGCAAAGATTCTGTTGCCGAGGGGTATAAATAGAGCTTTAAAAAGCTTTGCGATTTAATTTAGTGCTGCTTTTCTTTATGTATGAGCTCTTTTGTTAAAGCTGAAGTGAGTAATTTCTGTGCCACTTGCGCCATTTTTAAAAAGTTTTCCTGAATATTTCTCCTGTCTTCCATTGGTGGGTCAAACAAATAGCCCCGCTCCAATCTCACACCATTGGTTGAGCCATTGTTGCTGTGTCGGGCTGGTTGTGATGCTAAAAAAAGAGCAAAATCATTGCATTTAACATTAAAAATACACTCAAAGTCACAATAAAATTGTATTGACAGTTTTTTCTTTCTGTGTATCCAAGTAGAACAAATTATTGAAAAAAAAAATAAAGGAAAAACAATGTAGGGCACATATTTCGGTTGTTGATTGGATGCAGGAAGATCTGAAAGCAAGACTGCGGTCAATTTTAAGAAAGAGTTGGACTTTAAGCCAAAAAAAAAAAAAATTAAACTTGAAGGGCTTAAGGCCCATTCACACCATGAATGAAAACTATACAGATAACTATATTAGTATCCACACCAGCAGACGATATCGTCTGTTTATTTTAAGTGCACTCTCATCTGCTGCTTTAAATTCTCGAGCTCATGATAGCAGGATTAATTCTGATTGGGTGTCAATGTTTGTATCATTCATCACCGGAAAAAAAAAATCATTCTGAAAGTGATTCCAATTATATAATTTTTCTCTGCCTTTATCGTTATAGCTGTGTGAACTCTGCTATTCTTTAATATTGAGAATGATTTTTAGAACTATATCTTTATCGTTATCTTTATAGTTTTCATCCTTGGTGTGAACAGGCCTTTATTCACAATAAGGTCAATATTATTAATTTAGAAAATAGGGTTAATTTCTATTTAATGCAGACTTTAGCATCTTCAATAATCACTTATTAGCAACTATGTCCCCATTTACTTAATCAGACGCAGTATGTTTTTGTGTCAGACTAACTATAAAAACAAACACCAGAATTTCCTGTGCTTCGTGACTCTCATGCCTGCACCAATTTTAACTAGCAGAATCTCCCACCAGGCAAGCAGGCAAACCCAAAAGATATTTGAACAGGCAAGGCAAGCGTCTGGGAGAGAACAGGAGGCCGGAATCCCCAAACGGCAGCCATTGTGAAATTTCCATTCTTATCTCAATGACAACGGCTGCGCTGCCGAGGTGGGAATCCCTCTATTTACACTCTACTTCCTCTCTCAGCAGGGAACTGTGGGTACTCATTACCCTCACAGGAAACCCTGTGCATTAGTGCACTCCCTCTGACTTCTGCCTCACAAACTGTATTTCTCTTCTTGCCCTGCTAGTGACCGGTAGCTAAGTTTGTGTCATTCAGAGTCACACACAAGAAGTTTACGATCAGTCAAAGCGTATTTTCCTTTTGCTAACTTTTGAACTGACTAGTGAGTCAATTTATGAAAGAGAGTTTTAGCTTAGTGAGTCTTTGCTAGAGTGAGAAGAGTCTAGGCAGCTAACACAAAACAGATGATACTGCAAAGGGGGAGGGGAGCAGACAAGGTTGAAACCAGGTTGTCTTGTTCCCGGTCTCGGGAGCACCCCGGTCTGACCCAGTCTCTTATTGTTTCATGGAGGCAACATATCCATGCAGGAAGATGGATGGATTATTGAACAAATTAGCTTCCTTAGGTCTATACCAGACCCTGTTTTCTGCTCTGTCTGTGATTCAAATTAGTTTTCAGATTATTCAAGACGGATGAGGGTTTAAAAAAGAGAGCGAGAGTAAGAGGAAGTTGGGGGATTTTTTGCTTTTACCTCTAGTTTTTGAATAAGTACGCTGTCACTAATTTGACAAAACACCCACGACACTGCAAAAATATCTTCTTACTCAGTATTTTTTGTTGTTTTCCAGTACAAATATCTAAATATTCTTAAAGTAAGATACATTGAGAAGCAAACTATAGATTGAGAAAAAAAAAAAAGATGTTTTCTTCTGCTGTTTTCTGAAAGATTTATCAAAATAAAGTGAGTTTTTGCTTAAAACAAGAATATCCACTAATGGGATAAGAAATATAATCTTGTTTTCCCTTTGAATTAAGTTTATATTTTAAACCCTATTGGCAGATTTATTTTCTTGTTAGGCATAAACTCAAACTCTGTATCTTAGTTAATTTCGTTTCTCAAAGATTTTAAGAATATTTAGATATTTTCACTCGAAAACAAGACAAAAATACTGAGAAAACTGTTTTGCAATATATCACTCTCACAGAAATTCTAATCTTCCAAAGTGTCTGTTTTGTTCTAAAGAAACTCTGTGAGATTTTGAAAAAGTATGTCTTATTTATAAGCCACTGAAATCTACAAACCCACTGCCGCTGTTGACATCTCATGCCCCCTATTGAAATGCACAGGTAGTGACATCAGTGCCTCTTGCTCATATCCTCTCAATTTCGTATCACTCGCTTGAACTCACCTTTCCCCCAACCCCCCTCCTCAAGTCAGACGCTGGCTATTGATTCACCGGATTGATCCTGGACTCTGTCCATCTGCTCTCGGACTGAGTCTACAAGTCCGCCGGCCTCCCGGAGAGCAGGGCCGTCGTGCCTGAGACAGCTGGTCCTGATAACCAATCTGTCTTTTGCAGGCTTTTTGTAAAACAAGATACCAGGCAACCAGATACCTTGAATTAATATGTGAACCGTTTGCAGTTCTACTAACCTTCCTTCTTGGAGTAAGGGGTGTTGGGGGCATGCGCAAAAAAACAGTTGGCTCTTTCAGACCTTGTACAAAGCGTTCTTTCAAGGGCAACAAAAGCCAAAGAAGGTCTCCAATACAGGTCTTCTTTGAATGGAGCTAGTGGCGGTAACGTCTATTAACAGACACTGGTAGTGCATATAGCATATATTAGTTCAAAACGACAAAAATTCAATATATGGAGCCAGATGAATGTGAAACCGGCCTAATTAGTTATGACTAATCAGTTTTAACAGAAAGCCCTGTATAATTAGCCTGGTTTTGGATTCACCTGACCTCGATTGGCCTGTTTACATAAGGCAGTTTTTTGAAACACTATCTTTTGAAACATTTGTGGCAAGACCTGCACAATACAGTGCCCTCCACTAATATTGGCACCCTTGGTAAATATGACCAAAGGCGGCTGTGAAAATAAATCTGCATTGTTTATCCTTTTTATCTTTCATTCAAAAAATTCACAAAATTCCAACCTATCATTGAAGTAAAACAATTGAAAGTGGGGGGAAAATCTCATTGTGAAATAAATGCTTTCACTATTTCATGTTGGCCACAATTATTGGCACCCAATTATTGCAATGTCCTTTTCCCAGGGTAACAGCTCTGAGTTTTCTCCTATAATGCCTGAAGAGTTTGGAGAACACCTGATAAGAGATCAGAGACCATTTCTTCATACAGAATCTCTCCAGATCCTTCAGATTCACAGCTCCATGACGGTGCTTCTTCTCTTCAGTTCACCTCACTCATTTTCTGTAGGGTTCAGGTCAGAGGACAGAGACAGCAATGGTAAAAGATTCATTTTGTGCTCAGTGACCCATTTTTGTGTTTATTTTGATGTTTGTTTTGGATTGTTGTCCTGGTGGAAGATCCAAACACGGCCCATTATAAGATTTCTAACAGAGGCAGTTAGATTTAGATTTTTTATCTGTTGGTATTTGATAGAATCCATGATGCCATGCATCTGAACAAGATGTTCAGGACCTCTGGCAGAAAAACAGGCCCACAACATTAAAGATCCAGCAGTATATTTAACCGTGGACATGGGGTACTTTTTTATCCCTGTTTGTACTAAACTCATCTGGTGGGTTTGCTGCCAAAAAGCTATTTTTTTCAGTTTCATCTGACCATAGAAGCCAGTCCCATTTGAAGTTCCAGTCGTGTCTCACAACTGAATTTGCTGGAGTTTGTTTTTGGATGAGTGAGGACAATTTTTCTTGAAACCCTCCCGAACAACATGTGGTGATATAGGGGATGTCTGATTTTTTTTTTTTTAGGTTTCTGACCCCAAGACTCAACTAATCTCTACAATTCTCCAGCTGTGATCCTTGGAGAGTCTTTGGCCACTCAAACACTCCTCCTCACCGTGCATTAGGACGATATAGACACACGTCCTCTTCCAGGCAGATTTTTAACATCTTTAGTTGATTGGAACCTCTTAATTATTACCCTGATGGTGGAAATGGGGATTTTCAATGTTTTAACTCTTTTCTTACAACCACTTTCTATTTTGTGATGCTCAACAATCTTGTTCTTCACATCAGAAATATATATATATTTTTTTCTCATTGTGATGGATGATTAAGGGAATTTGGCCTTTGTGTTCCTCATATTTATAATCCTGTGGAACAGAAAGTCATGGCTGGACAATTTCATGCTCCTAGTCACCCTGGTGTGCTAAAAAATGTAAATATGAATGGGAATATACTTCAGAGATATTTTACTCATAAGAATTTCTAGGGGTGCCAATAATTGTGGCCAACATTCATTTGCGAAAAACATTTATTTCATCATGAGATTTTCTCCCCACTTTCAATTGTTTTACTTCAATGATAGGTTAGAATTTTGTGAATTTATTGAGTGAAAGATCAAAAGGATAAAAAATGCAGATTTATTTTCACAGCTGCCTTTGCTCATATTTATCAAGGGTGCCAATATTAGTGGAGGGCACTGTATAGTGAAATAAAACTGATGTAACAATATGACTTAATGTAAAAATGTAGTCCCAAATTCTGTGATTTCATTTTTAAAAAATCTGGTTTTGTAGTGAAGCGCAGCACTGTGTTCATTTACACTCGTGCAAGTTATGATCCGCTGTTTCATCGCCTCATGCTTTGTTTATTTAATGTGAATCGAGCTGCTCTGAGACCCTGAAACAATGTATTATGAGCTGCACATTTATCATTGATGAACACTGTGCTTTGCTTTGCTTTAAAATCAGAAGCACATATATTTATTTGTTGGCAATTCTCCAAAATAAAATCAAAGTCATCTGGTGAAGATTCTTAGTGGATTTTTTTTGTTTTTTTGTAGTTGTATATATTTTTTTGTAGTTTTATATATTTTTTTGTTGTTGTTGTTTCACAGAAAAACAATCATTTCAAAAGCATGCAACAACCAGTGAGATGCTAAACGCAACATTACAGCTAAAGACATCCATCTGACAATATATGGCTGTACTGCCAGTTTTCTATGACAGGTTGAAGAATTTCCAGGACTTTTACCTGCAAAACTACAATATATTACAATTAAAAATCTAGATATACTGTTAGACCTCATTAATTGACTAGTTGGTTGTTGGACAAACAATCGACCAGTTGTCCGTTGTGACCCATCCCAAATATTGATTCCATTATCCCCTTTTCCAGTTTTGTCACCAACTACATTTTCGATTTGAGGATCAATAGAATTAATTTCTCAGCGATACCCCAAAGGTCTTGCATGTTTGACCAAATATTTGCTTACGTAAAAGAATCGCACCCCACCTCTAAGGACACCAGCAGTAGCAGATCAGGGAGGTTACAGTGTATTGCAGCATCACAGCATTCTGGAAGTGCTGTCAGGCCCGATCTATAGCTTGGCAGATGCTGTGAGCATGAGGTTTAGGTGGGCCAGGCAGCCAGACAACAAGAACAAGCATTTTAGCAATGCACTGACTCTCAGCAAAGAACACACAAATGACTGTTTGTTCTTGTCTGAGCTCCAAAACAGGTGCGCTGTCAGGGTGTGGAGAACATTGGAAGAAAGAAGAACAGGCAGAGCCCTGATGGTAACTATGATAGCCTTTGGGGTTACAGTGTCGGGAGAGTCAAGAGAGGTGCTTCCTTGGGTCAAGCAACCTGAGATCGATGGCAACGTTGAGATCAATGAGTGTCCCTGACGCTATTAAAGCCAAAATATGAGCCAGCTGGACCTTTTTGCACCCATTTCACCCTCTAAGACGTCACCTGTTCCTAAACTTGTCCTTATCAGCTGCTAAATGGCTACGTAGACACAGCAGCTAAACACAGTTGTCGCTTCTCAGTGCTAATCGTTGTACACACAAAGGTTGGCTATGGGACTGACAACCACATTCTACAACTGAATTAATTCCCGAAAAATCTTGGAAGTAAAAATCTTGGAAGTTTCATTAAATATGTAGTAGTTTCAACTGAAACTGAATTATGCCGCAGGAAAATAACAGAAGCAGAAGTGTGTTTCCCAAAACTGAAAAATGAACAGCTTTCACAATGATGCTGACTGGTTTTCATTAGTGGTGTTTGCTTATTCTCTACCTCATATTGACAGTGTAATTTGCACACAGCACTTTCTGTGTTTTGGGATTTTTTTTTATTGGTATTACTGCTACATGACAACCATGTACAACCTGTTTGTACATTCCTCTCTTGTACATTCCTGCTTATCTTAATATTTAAATCTACAGTATACTGTCATGCACATTTTTATATTTTGTTCTTTATATCTTATTCTTTACTTGTTTCATTTTCTCTATACCTATATTTATGTATATTTCCTCTGTGTTTGTATTCTATAATATTTGCACTGTCCATGGAGCAGACTTGACTCACATTTCACTTCTGGTTATATATTCTCTATATAATCGTGTATGTGACAAATAAAAATCTTGAAACTTGCTAAAGCATGCATCAATGTTCTTTTATCTAAACTTATAGACCTGAACGATTTAACAAGTTTGCTTGTGACAGTGCTACTTGTCTAAGGAATGAGACTTAACCTGTTAGCCAGCACAACCCCATATTGAGAATCACAGTTGAAAATGACTAACTAACTTAAAATGGTAACAGTTCCTGACTTCAGTGTGCCACACACACAATTTTGGTGTCTTTGGAAAGAAGACCCTTTGGGCTTTACTATCCATCATCCATCATCAAATTGTACCACACTGAATTTTTTTTTTATTTCATATAAAAATACATGAAATCAGTCCTGGAGCAATCCAGAAAAGTAATGGATTGCCAACATCTACATTGGAAAACTCTGTCAGTGCAGACAAAATGTACTTTAGGGTGTATTCATACCTGTCTTGTTTGGTTCGATTAAAAGAAACTCAAGTTCGTTTCCCCTCTTGGTGCGGATCTTTTGGGCAGGTGTGAATACAGCAATCGCACTCAGGTTCGCACCAAACAACCGCACCGAGACCCAGCTGAAGAGGTGGTCTCGGTCCGCTTCCAAACGAACTCTGGTACGGTTCGTTTAAGGTGTGAATATGAACCGGCCTCGATCCGACCCAATTGCAGAAAGCACGCTCAGAAACACACAGCTCGTGCATATAGTGCTGTTGTTTGCATTTCAATCACTTAAATCACTTGTTTTTAAACCGCAATGTTTAAAAACACGTGCAAATTATGAGTTTTCGTGACCATGTGACCAGCAACGTGACGTGAGCACACTAAATAGGCTAAAGCTTGCTGCAAAGCCCCAGCAAAAGTTACAATGAATGTGTCTGGGGGAAATAGTAAGGAGATATTTGAATTATGTATTAATAAACTAGTGTTTTCTGAGTCAGTGTCACAAAGATGAAGTTAAAAATCCTGACTCGCCATCTCCTCATTGGACGCGCCTTTAGAATGAAATGCATCTTTACGGATTATAATGAAAGAGTTTTTGTTTTGGATATGAATTATTTTGTTTTGTAGTATTTCAAATCTTTCTATATATATATTCATCATGTCTGTAAGGAAAATATTCACTGAGTTTCGGTTCATTTTTGTGAAGCGCTCCTGTTCAAGACCGGGACGAGAAGCGCATCCTGTTAGTTTTCTTTATTTTAGAACAGCACGTTTTCTTGATATTGTGAGTGCACACAAATAAAATAGACCCTTTACAGTTTCGAACGATGTATTACCTTTATGAGCAACAATTACGGCGTATTTAATTTGTTTTCACTGATGTCCTGAAGCACGCTTCAGCTTCCACTCTCCGCACAAACGATTGAATAAGCGCCTAATAGCGCACATTTATCTACGTTAAATGTTTAAACTAACATTTTGATATGCTTTAAGTATTTCATATCTATAGATTTTATTTTTGGCAAGTCGTAATTACAACATTGTATGACATTGTCTCATATGATGCTCATAAGTTTCTTCATATTGCGTTTTTATCTCATAACAGCAAATCAGTAAAAGAATAAAAATTGCACTACGACAGAGCTCCATGATTAGCCTGTTTTTGCACTTCCTGTTTTCCCTGCTTGAGAATTTCTGTCCAATGAACGGATGACCTTAGCACACGTGTGGTTTTGTTTACAATTTCTGGTTCACTTGCAAAAAGGGCAGTGTGAAAGCGAACCGCACCAAACCCCAAAAAAATCAACATTGTATTTGGTCTGGACCAAAGCAAGTGAACTAGCTGACTTTCCTGGTGTGAATACACCCTTAGTAAAGATGAATCTATGAAAACAAGTCATAATATCTTATGCCGTGTTGCCTCCTAAGTTGTTTTAAGGATATTTCGATATTTTTATTGGAAAACAAGTAAAAAAACACTCAAATGTTTTCAGGAAACATAGAAAATGTAAAATCTACTTTAAAAATGTCCTTTTTGTTATGAGGTCGTACCTGTAACTGACCTGTGATATTGAAGTAGCAGTTAGTAGCAGCAGTTTTGAATGAACTGAACTCATCTAAATGTCATGGGTTAAAAGGGTGCTTTTCCGCCAAAGCTATGTAGCCGTTTGGTCTTTTGTGTTAAGTTCAAAAGTAGTTTCTATTTTAATCAGTTAAATGGACAGCTGAGTCTCAGTGTGCTCTACAAGTAAAAGAACTTCCGACTATAATCAACTGATGTTCTGACATTGAACTCTTTTTTTTAACACACCCTGCTGCAAATAATTATGCTAGTCAAGGAAGCTTTAGCATTTAGATTTGCAGATAAACATGGATAAAGCTTACAAACAGAACGTGAATTGGACCGCTGTGATATTTTTGGCTTCATTGGGGCATGCTGGGATACAGATCGATAGCAACAGAGGGCTAGCAAAATCCAAATGAAAACAGCAAATTCACTTTGATTTCAAGGAAATGTCATTAAGCCTGTGCGTACGCACCTGTGAATGTGGGTGTGCGGTTGTGACCCTGATGAATGGCTCTTTGAAAGCACTGTAAAAGCACAATTAAGATTCCATCAGGATAAAGGTAATGGTAAATTATGTACATTAACAAGGGTCTGGGCTCATCCAAACACGCCAGCACAAATAACAGAAAGGTCACTCCTCTGAACGAGGGCCGTGACGAGAAGGTATGCAATGCAGAATTGATTAGGTAAGTGTTGGTGTGTGTTGTTTTTGCATGTGTGCACGAATGCATGCATGCGTATATAAGAGAACACTTTGTCCTCATTATTTTGCTTGTCATTTGCTCTATGTATTTTCCCAAAGGCTGTGAGTTTACTTCATGAAACACATTTCATATTACAGCACCTCACGGAGCTCTATGTGACCTGTTGTCCATGCGGTAATTATGAAATTGACAGCTATTCAATCTTTTTTAAGACGCACAAAGTTTATTTATTTGTAACATACTCTGAAAAGAACTAGACAAATATATTCTAAACAAATATATGACTTAGGATTTAGGTTTGAACTTATCGGAAAGTATCGGAGTGGTCTGGAGTTTGACAGCCTACACTTGTTAGTCAAAATTAATAACAAACAACTGTCCTAACCTCTTACCCTTACGGTCTGGTTTGTTTAAAAGAATGCACAAACATTTACATGAGTCATCATGCTTCTTGGGTAGGGTGTTCGTTTTAGCTTTGGTTCGTGAGGCACTTGAATGTTTTTAGCAGCATTTTTCCCTGAGGGTACATTCCCCTGCTTTTATTAAGAAAACTGCAGGGAAGAACAGGGTGTGGATGAAAAGCAAAGGAAGAAATCCCTTAACAGACGTAAACTTAGACATTGTCATTATTTCCAGTTGTGCACAGTTATGTTTATTTTGTCATGTGCCCAGTGTTGCATAATATTGCATAATATTTGTGAGACGTGTTCTCTGTTTGTTTACACTGCACACTAAGGACAAAAATAGTTCATTTAAAAAGTTTTAAGATGTTTTTAAAGGAAACAATTCCTGTTTGGTTCTTAAAAACAAGAAAAAAAAAACTGAAATTACCATTTGAAAAGACCATTTTATTTATGCTGGACTGATGCTGGTCATTTTAGCCAAAACATACTTTGAGTAATTTTAAGATGTTTTTAAAAAATAATAACTTCTGTCAATTTCTTAACAGTGTTATTTTAGTATCATTTAGAATTTAGTATCAGTTTTTAGTTAGTTTTTATTTTTATATTTTCTGTATTCATTTTAATTTCAGTTAAAGATTTATACACATTTTGTTGTTTTGTCATTTATGTCTTTATCATTTTTATTAACTTTTATTTCAGTTTTAGTTTTAGTCATTTTAGTACACCATGTTAAACTAAATGAAAATGAGAAAAGCTATTTTGGCAACTAGCTGAAATAAAATAAATGCAAGTTCTTGTGTTAAATATTTTATTTATAGTAAGTAAAATGGATTTTATGGCTTTAGTTTTTGATAACCATAATAACTCTAGCTCTTAAAAGCAACAAAAAAACTGAAATACCTGCTGAAAGGACAATCTAAGACCAGCATCAATTTCTAATGTGGTCCAGACTGGTTTATGCTGGTGGACCAGCATAGAAACAACAAAACTATACTGGCCAACCAGAATATGGCTTTTCTAGTGAAGCTTATTGACCTTCTTGCTAACCTCATTTAAAAAAAAAAGCTTAGTAGAGAAACTAGAATGCTAAAGACTACATATTCCGTCTTTTCAGCAGAAGTTCGCACCCATCATGATTGACCTATGCGTGGATTGTTTCAAGAGCGCAGAGCAGCTCAAGTATGGTGGCAACCTCTACATCTCCTGCCACGTGAGTGATGCCCTTGCATTGCTCAAATCAATTGTGTGGAGTACTAGGAGGCTTCTGCTGTGTCAGTGTGTGGGGGTGCACGAGAAAGACATATTGACATGCTCTCTCGATAGTCCGTACATAATCCCGCCTGCCGTCAGAAGTGCTGATCAACATGACATCTGATGGGTGGGGCTGGCACGACTACTTGACCCTTGTCATTTGTCATTAGCATGGGTTGCAGGGAGTGGTTGCTGGGCAGAGTTTCTGGGCAGCTTATTTGCTTCTTGTTTAGCAGGAGACTTTGGTGCTATCATCAGGCCGCATTTGGCTACAATGACAAGACAGTTTTCAGTTGTAATCATCTGTTCTCACACCACCACATTCAAGCTGCATCTTAAGGTTTAGCAGTTCCCATTCTCTATTGATAATATTAATTAAATTATGTAAATATGTTAATTATACATGTAAATATGCTAATCCTGTCCCCTGATTTATCAGATTGGTCCATTGTTTATTGTCTAAAATTGTTTTGTTGCACTGATTTTCAAACTCTGAACTAGACACAGCACTTTAAAAATGTGAAGCTCATGGCGTAAGACGCTAAAACAACCCCAGAAAAAAGTAACATCAATGCTAAAAAGGCTGTTTAACACATATTTACATACACTGGAAAAAAAATAAAAATACAAAGTTTATTATTAAAGTATGTTTTACAAGTAAATACGATTTCTATTTTCTACTTCTACTTTTAATTCAATGTGCTACTTGCTGTTTTTGTGCAATTAATTGGAAAATTCAATAACAATTTCTTAATGAAGATTTTAAAATCTTAAAAACAATCTTTAAAATCTTTAAAAACAAATTTTATCAGTGTATAGAAACTCACAACGTCCTATAGCTTCCGGACAGGATTTCGGGGTGGTCCAGTGGGCACTGCGGCTTCTCATGAGTGCCATTGTCGGCGCTTGCGGTCTCATGGGTACTGATATTTCTAGTTGTTAAAGTTTCTGTGGACCATGACCGTGTCTGTGGCTTTTCAGATTCCCCGTTCTGTGGCTGGAGTGAAACCCAAGAGAAATACACTTCTTACGGTGCAGCACTGCAGTCTAAAATAAGATGGAGAGAATAGCATACAATTAGCTTCCGAACCAGGCAACTATAAATACATATAATGCATTAAATGTCCTGTTAACAAGATCAACTTAATATTTTTAGCTCAAGGAAATACTCTATCATCATTGTGTGCCTTTGAGCAAGAATCTTTACTCAAATTGATCCAAGGGGACTGCCCGTGCAATTAGCATAATATGAGTCGCTTAGGATATAAAGCGTCTGCTAAATGACAAGTAAGCACCTAAGGGTTATTACTGGTATAATAAGAAGCGATGAGTGCACTCAGGGAACTCTGTGCACAGTTCATACAGAGAAAATTACCCAGGCTGAATGTTTTTTTCATACATGTCACTGTCTCGTAACATACAGTTAAAGACAAGTTAGCTTGCTGTTGTTTGCTAATATAAGCCTATAGATGTAAACACCAGTTACATGTCAGATACAATATTAGCTCATATATAAGATGGTTACAGTGAAAACTGAATCTCCTGCTTTTATTTTAACAGAGCCAATAGCCTTAAGCAGCTAACCAGGAATGCTAACTTATTAGCAAGCTAAGGTAAACATGACTATTAGCCTATATCTCTCATACAATGGCTTAGGGATTTGACAATCCCTAAATCTAATATTAACCCCCAAATACTTTATGAAGTTTTTGATTAACTGTTTTGCTAGCAAAATGCGTACGCTAAATAACCTGGCTTGTTGAGGAGAAATGTGTTTACTTTTCTAAGCAGCCACCCACAACCTTTAATATTACGTTTTTGTTTCAGTATTGTGCATTTTTAGTGTCAAAAAATTAAGTTGAGTATGATTTCAGCATGATTTGTTTCATAAATACACTTTGCAACCTGTATTGTTAGCATCCTGTGTTACCAGTTGAGCTAGCACAGGAATGTTGAAGATTTCATCTTTCTTTAAAGCTGAAAATCCACTTGCATGCCATGCACATATCTAATTACTACAATGATTAGGATGTCAAGATGCAATGTTTTATTCATCAGGTATAGCTCTGATACAGGCAGCTATAAGAAGTCTTTATGGGCCAACTAGTATGTGCAGAAGTGGGTCAACCCTGCTGTGTCTGGAGAGAGAGAGAGAGAGAGAGAGAGAGAGAGAGAGAGCGATCTAGAGCTTGCACGCACATTTAACAGAATCCTTTTCAAAGTAACTGTCCAACTTTTGAGAAAGTTGCAGGAATGCACTTTTGTGGCATTATGAGGTTCTTTGAACAATGTTTATCTGTTCGTTTTCCTCCCCACTCCTAATGAAATTTCCCGTCTGAGTTTAAGCCCCCTCGGGATAAGCACATGCGACAGATCCCACATTGTTCATTGTTGTTGTGCTCTTCTTATTGTATTTAAAGAAAAAACTTTGAAAACAAGAAACTTCACCGCAGTGTGGGCTGCAGAGAGAGAGAATGACAAAGATCGCATGCTGGCAGCCTTTGATCTCCTGTCTTGGGAGACTTTTTTAAGGGGGTGGCACCGCTGTTTTTTGGAGACTCAGGAGAGAGAGAGACTTGTGGAGATGTGCGACCATCCTTAAGGACCTTTCCGAGCCTTGTACACACGAGAAGTGTGGGTTGTTTATTTGCTGTGTCTGTAGCCCACCTCACGGCCCTCTGGGGAGAAGTTCCCATCCTTTCCCTGTGCCCCGAGGCCATTTGTGGTTCTGTGGGCTGCCGCATGGTTAAGCTGCAGAGGAGAGGAACTTGGATATCCCAGAGGCATTTTCTCTCACTGTCTTTCTCTCTCAAAAACGATGGAGAGAGACCAAGCCGAGCCTCTCCCTCAACAAACAAACATTCTCTTAATGTCGGAGATGTGTTTTTAAAATCATAGGGCAGCCAGGCAAAATACTAACTGTTTGTTCGCTGGTTATACACCCCTGCCTTTCTTTGGATTTCGCTGCTTATTTAACCTCGGCGCGACCTTCTCTCAACATTCGAAGGGAACGCAGCAGTTGGGTTGTCACGAACTGTTATTGAGCATACTGCTTTGTTTAGAAAAGCTCAATACTGATATAAATATTAAATAAAAACAATGGAATGTTTCCTTTAAATATTTTTCATTTCATTTAATTATCGATTTAAGTTCCAATTACTTTAAGTAAACAATTAGTAAAAAAAAAAAAATGAACAAAGAAACAAATTACAAGCAACAGAAGGAATAAAATCAATGCAATACAAATTACAGAAAAAAATAGATTTTCAGAGAAACAGCAGCAAATAAAGAGAAACTGAAAACAAAAGAATTACATAAATAATCAGCATTTTTTACTACATGATTATTAATGCTTTATCATAATACTTATTTGATTAATGCTACATTGCAATGATTAAAAAAATATTTTCTTAGTATTTTTGTCTGGTTTTACAGCACACATATCTAAACATTCTTAAATCAAGATACATTTACTGCAGAAGAATAATTACTTAGATTAATTTCTGAAAAATGTATCTAAATTAATCGTGTTTATGCTTAAAACAAGAAGAAATATCTGCCAATGGGTTAAGAAAAATAAAAACTCAAAACGAAACAAAATAAAATCTAAGAGAAAAGAAGTTAATTTTTCTTACCCAGTTGGCAGATATTTTTTCTTGTTTTCAAGAAAGACAAAAACACTGAAAACCATTTTTGTAGTGTACTTAGTACGCCTTTTAGCTTTGAAGCTAACTATGTGCAGTTTCAAGTAAACAAAACTGAAAAAACATTCCACAGTTTTCATTGCATGATTATTAATACATTAACATAATACTAATGTTAATTAAAATGAGCTGTATATTTTCTTGACAGATTGTAGACATTAAAGCTACTTAGCTTTGACGCCAACTATATGCTAATACACTCCCAAAAGTTGAAAAACATTGGTAAAAGAAAAAATATCATGACTCATCCTGCACTTAGGGGCGTGTCCAACTTTTTGTCCAATCGGATGCTCTTGATAATGAGAATTTGCTACTAGAATACTAGAAATGGGTCCTGGCTGATATTAGCTAAAGGCTTTTAGCTCTTCAAATAAACCATCTCTATGATATGTCACTCCCAAACATCCTGATTCAACATGAAATACATCAACATAGGAAATAAAACGACACTCTTCATGCAATATCTGGGACTTTAATTCCTCACCCAAGAATAGCGAGTGCTATTTACAGAGCATGCACACTCATACACACGTGCACTTTTGGAAGCAGCCGCCTGAACTCAGATGACCACGAGGAAGAAGATTAGGGAATGTGAAGAGGTGTTAGGTAGAGGAGGACTGAGGAGGTGGTGCAGCCCTTGAAGACGCAGACGTGGAGGCGGGTTGTCGCTTTGGCATCTGCGGGGGTGAGATAGGGACTTTGCCGCACCGCAGGGGGTGAAGCTGGCCAAATCTGCACTTCTCAAATGTGGACGCACACACAAACCGTGACAGCCTTTTACCTCCAGTCTTTATAATTTGATGCCCTTTGCTAGTGCCTTCCAACTGCATCTGATAACTATTAAGGACTCGACTGATAAATGACTGAGGCTAAATACAGCAATCAATCTTCACACTCCATACTATCTCTTGCACAAACCTCTGACCCTCTGGTCCACTCGGGCCCTTAGCATAATCCATCCCTCATGTTTACGAGCCACTCTCCTGCAGTCTAGTTTACTACAGCCCCTGGTTTTGCTCAAGCGGGCCTGTTTCCCATTTCTTATGAGATATCCTGTCTGTTATTAACTCCTGGACACAATCCAACAACCTGAGAGACTGGACATGATAACACACGGCTTTCTGCAATGAATGGGCAAAATCACTAAATCATGATTTTATTATGTAGACTCCAAAACTTGCTTGAGTTTCCCAGTTATTGGTACTTCAAAGTAGAGACAGAGCTTGTGAAAAATAAGTGGTTTAATTATATTGAATGTGCCCTTGGAGTGTACTTCAAATTTTGTATTTATATATATTTTTAAAAATGGTACTTGCAGATAATAGAATATTAATGAAATAAAAGGCCACTTAAGTGTACTTAAGAGACACTTCCATGACTGTTTCTCAAGTGCATTTAAAAAAAAAGCACATGCAAATTAAAGCACATGTAAAGTTTTTTTTTAAACTAAATTTAATTGTAGTTGTAATGTTTAATTGAAGTTTATATATTATATATGTACTAAATTGCAGCTTCATTACAAATGTGTAATTACAAACATTTAGATATATTGAAGTATATTTTTGTTTATGATGAATGCTTGTAATATTCTGCACACTTTAACCATATTTCAAAGACAATAGGAAAAATTATAAAATTACATATAAAGATGTACTCAGGTCCTACTTAACTTCAATATGAATGCATGTAATATAAATATAAACTATAATACATTTAAGTTAATTGCAAATATAATGCAATTAATTATCAAAACAACAGCAAGACAACAGCAATAGGAGTATTGCACAGGCAAGCACCACAACAAAATGGAAAAATCTAGTTTGTTTTTTATGATTCTGTTTTGTTTTGGTGCCACTAGTCTACTTCACCATTAAATTGAAGAAATTTGCTGCGCTACCTAAAACAAAATCAGATGCAATTACAAAGGCTTCATTAGCATAAAACAATAAGAAATATTGACAGTTTCATATAACGGTTATTGCAGGTAAACGCATGTAAGAAATTAGCAAGGTAGTAGGAGGCCAAAAGGGGAGATTGAATTCTCTGAAGAGCTATTAGCACAGAGGAAAGAATGTGCAGCTTCCCTTGTTTAGTTGTTTGGTTTAAATCACCTTTACGTTTAAACTTCAGAGGAAGTCAACTCCCTGCCGTCCCCGGCGATTGAAACCAGATCCTCTCCTGATTCCTCACTCGCCTGTATCTGGAAAAAGGGGAAATGACATGTCTTTGGGGGCTTTGACCCTGACCCTGGCCTTTCTAGAGTGGCAGGATAGTTTGAACAGGATTTAGTGTGTGTTAGCAGGCTGTGTTTTATTACTTACAGTGAGTGTGTGAGAGAGATGTTTTAATTGAATGCATAAGAGACATGCATTAAAGGAATAGTTCACCCAAAAATGAAAATTTACCCTCAGGCCATACAAGATGTCAATTTGGAGAAATTTACTAGAGGAAGTGTTATATTATGGATTATGGACTTGTAGTTTAGCCAGAAATTACAATTTAAAGTTAAATTGCCTTAATGATGGATTTGTTTGTTAGAAACATGCAGTTTTTTACTTCACAAGACAATAATCGATGGACTGGAGTGTGAATTACTTGTGGATTGGTTTCTGATGAAGAAACTCATTTTCCAAATTTGTTCTGATGAAGAAACGAACTCATCTACATCTTGGGTGGCCTGAGGGTTTTTATTTTGGGGTGAACTTTCAGGATATCACGCCTATCTGTATGTATGCATCCTTTGTGTTTTAACTGTCACTTTGTGACCATGTCACACCCAGTGATAGTCCCACATGTTATTTCTTCCTTATACAAGAAATACAAGGAGTTGAGAAGATATGTGCTTTAGTGAAGACCAGGGCTAGTTGTCACATGGGGATGTTGTCACAAGGGCTACATCTCAGTAACTATGGCCCGGTTTCACAGATAGAGCTTAGCTTAAGCCAGGACTAGGCCATAGTTCAATTAGGATTTTAAAGTAATTTTTCTAGACATGCCTTAGAAAAAAGACAAAACAAGGGCACTGACATATTTCAAGATCAATCAGTACAAGTTTCTTTCCATTAAAACAGCTCAGACTTACATTTTAGTCGGGGAATAGGCTTAAGCCTTGTCTGTGAAACCGGGGGTATATGTTATTGAGTGAAACATTCAATTACAAAACAGCTAGTTTACTGTAGAATTGGTTTTGCATGTCAGTTTCAAACATTTACGTTTAAAACAGTTTTAAATTAAAGTAACTTTTAAGAATGTTGTCTTTCAGCAAAAATTTCCATATCATATATTTGCTAAAGCCTTTTGGGTTAGAAAAAAAGGGCAGATTGTAATTGAACTGTGCTGTGTTTTTTAATGTTTTTATATCTTAAAATGTATTAATTATATATTGTATACTTTCAATATAGTAAAATACAATGATTTGAAATTAAAATTTAGCCTAATGGCAGGTTCCAATGTGACAACCTACCCCATATGGTGTGACAACATACCCCCTGCTATTAAGACTTTAAAGTATGTTTTTATACAAAAATTGACTTTCAAAACTCTGAAGAAGAAATATGAATGACAATATTGTCATTTAGAAATTAGATTGCATGGGTGTTTGAATCGAGATCGCAATCTTTTAACGATTAATCATGCAGCTCTACAATAAAGTGTGACAACTATCCTCGGGTTCCCTTATACTAAACATGAGCATTTATAGGCTAAGCTATGTATGAATATTGCAAAAGGTGTTTTTAATAAATGACGTGGAGAGAGAATGACGCATAAAAGCACAATAGTTCTCATTACATTATCAAATAAACCCAAATAAAAAGCCCTTTGTAGTCGCCGAAGCAAGCGCCGCTTTCATCACCTTTTAGGAAAAACAACAGCCCTTTCATGACTAATGCCATTTCACAAAAAGGACAGGGCAAAAAAAGAACACAAGATATCTTCTGTTGTCCTTACTGTGCTAATTGAGAATGCCTGTGTGTCTATTTTCATTTGCTTTACATTTCAAATGACAGCTGAGGAGCCAGACGGGCCCTCGCGTCGGTGTCAAGCACCTCGAGCTTGCAGAGGGCCGTGAGTGCCGTCGCCTAGCAACGGCGGAGAAGCAGCAGGCACGAGAAAAGAAAAGGGATCCCTCTCTGAAAACGCTGTGTGCGATCGCGCTTATTCATGCTTTTGTTCAGCCAGTTTAATTTAAGCTCCGCCGTCGGAACATTGTGTTGCTTTTTACAAAACGTCTAACTGCATGATATGTTCTATGCAGTGAGTCATCTATCTATCTATCTATCTATATATAGTATATCTGTCTGTCTGTCTATCTCTCTCTCTTTATCTGTCTGTCTAGCAATCTAAAAAATGTATAATAGGCTATATAATAATTCATTTATACAGGTTTATGCATTTTTTTGTTCAGGTTTATGCCGCCCTTTTGTTGCAACCCTGCCTCTTTTCACAGATCTGTGTGGGGGTTGACTTCGTTCTGGATGGGATTTTAGGCCGGCGGATGAAGGTAGAGGAGTAATTTCCAAATGGCTTGGCTCAAAGCGTGTCTTTGTCTTCACCGGCTTTCATAACCAGACTAAAAACTACATCCCGCACAAACATAAAACCTGTGCCAAAAAGAGCCCACGGAGACAATACATCATAGACATTACTACTGCATGTGATTTAAGTTTAAAGCTTAGTCATGTAGTATCCGTTAAATACAAAAATGCAGAATGTGTTGGAGTTTTGCAGCCATTTTTCCCATTTAACCCTAAAATTGATTTTAAATAGCCAATTTCCACCATGTATTTTTTTTTCTGGTTCTAGTCGTCTGATCATACTGCTCATACTCAATATAGTCAGTATTGAATATACATTATATTATTGAATATACATAAATATCCTCCCTAGTGAAAAATATATATACTAAAATTAATTTGAAATACGTTTATTTCATGGTAAGTATACTACAAATACGTTTACATATTTATGTACAATACCCTGCAATTGTAGGCTTACTTTTAGTATACTAAACCCGTATACTTAAAGTGTGCTAAATTGGAACAACTATATTTGTGCTTAATGCACTTTAATTGTGTGGAAGTAGTGCTGAAGTCCAACTATAGATATACTGACGTATATTTGATTGTGCTAAAGTGGAACTGTTGCAAGTATACTTCAGGTACACTTGCATTTAAAAAACGATATTATTCAAAGATCATACAATCCTCATCAATAGTGACATTAAAACACATTTTAGGCTTAATATTAAGAAATGTGCATTGTGTACAAGTAGTACTCCAAATAAATTTAATTTATATAATTTTTATATCAGTAAGTCTCGAGCGATATGTCTGTAAATATGTAAATAGATTAACTACTTAGTATGTACTACTTAGTATATTTTAAATATATTACTTTGTACAAGGGTTTCTCATTATTTCAAACCCATTTTCTACATTTGTATTCTATTATAAAATATTATGATCACACATTACACAGAAATAGCCAGTGTAAATATCAATTATGCTAAAAGCAATTGTGTTTGTGCAGATTTCACATTAGTAATTTAAACTAACATGGTCTGAGCGTCTCTATTCATGAGCATATCCACGTGCATCTGTTCCATTAGAAAAACACCTTAATTCAATGAATCTTTTCATCAGAGCCCCTCAAAACAAGGACTATCAGAAGTCCTCTTGATTAGAGGACTGAGATGCTCTTTTTGATACAGAAGTGGGCATCATCTTGTCTTTGAGGAAGTGCTGTGCTTCATCAGCCATGCTGAGTTGGGCTCTTTACCAGGCTGTCTGTCTTAGCAGACAGAAAAAGGAGTACAAAAACAATCACTAGTTAGGTGCACTTGCACAACGAGTCGATCCGAATACACAGCATGCAGCCTTGCCCATTAGTGAACCAATGTTGTACACTTGTGATATCTTCGTCATAACTGCCATAAGTAAACAGCACCTAACGCCCTTGATGTCATAACTGTTCATTAGCAAACAAAAAGACTACAGGTTATTAAGCAATTCTTTTGAACAATCGTGGATGATGTAATCACTTGTACACACTGTCTTTTTAAATGCAATAACAAATGCAGATACTTTTTTTAGCCAACAAGCTCAGTGAGTGATTAGTATCTGGTTACAAATCAACATGTTGATATTGTCAGGTGATTAATGGGATGGTCCACCCAAAGATGTTGCAACTGTTTTTTGTCCATACAATGAAAGTCCATGGAGTCCAAAACAACAACGGAGCCCACCAAAAGTCAATGGGGCCCAAAACAACTTTGGACCCAACTGAAAGTGAATGGGGTCCAAACAAAAAACAAACAAAAAAAAATTGGTCCCAACTGAAAGTTAATGGTGTTCAAACCATTTGACCCTACTAAAAGTAAGTGGGGCCCAAAACAACAATGGACCCCACTGAAAGTAAATGGGGTCCAAAAAAAACAAAAAAACATTGAACTTTACTGAAATTCAATGGGGTCCAAAACAAAATAGGACCCCAGTGAAAGTCAGTGAGGCCCAAAACAACAATGGACCCCACTGAAAGATAATGGGGTCCAAAACAACATTGGACCCCTGAAAGTCAATGGGGTCCAAAAAACTCAGTGGAGCCCAAACAACATCGGACCCCATTGACTTTCATTGTATAGACAAAAAACACTGCGACTTTATTGGTTTGGAAGTAAATGATGACAGTTGTCAGATAATGTAACCTCATGAATAATTTTGCACTATTGTATCATGTTTATATTGAGCCAATTGAAAACTACAAGTCAATGGCATTTGATCTACTTGTACTTCAGCTCTTCGTAGCGTCTTGCACTACGCTGGTAGGTCTGCGAAGCACTCAGTCGGGGCCACGAAAGTTATTCGCAAACACTTCCAGCCTACCTCCGTCTCCTCCAGTCCACACTATGCGATGAGTCTTGGCCAGACCTAATGTTGAGAATCTAAAAAGAGCCGGCTGGCTGTGTGGGCGTATTGAGTGGAGTTCAGGCCAGGAAGTTGCCTACACAGCCCTCAGTCTGAGTCAATTTTCAGAGCTACATTAGGACAAAGGGTTTGAATATCAGACTGTAAAAAGCTGTGTCTGATCCGAACTCACACTCTCCACAACCCCCTGATCATCTTCCCTAAACGCCCCCTCCGCCTCCACATCACATGCTTGCACACGGCTGGGCGCAAATTATGAAAAAAATCCTGTCAGGCTCGTTTTTGGTCACAGTAAGCATGTTGACAAGATAACATCTATGCACTTGAATGTATATGAACCCACAAAGATTTATTGATAGAGCATTTTTGTCTTGATTTCCAGTAAAAATATTTAAACATCCTTAAATCAAGACAATTGTTAAGAAGCAAAAGCTATAGTCAGAATTTTTCATTTATTTAGTCAGTTTTAAACATCCTTAATAGTTGAGTAGCAAAGGTACAGATAGTCAAATATATGTTTAAAATATTAAAAAGTTAAATATAAAACATTTTTATAATTTTTATTAAAATAAAAAAGTAAAAAATTGCAAATGAAGTTGCATTTTTTATATCCTGTCTTAAGCCCATTTAACAACATTTAGCCAGATGAGTTTAAAAATGTTAAAATATAAAATATTTTATATAAAATTTAAATATTAGTAAAGAAATAAAAAATGCCAATGAGGTTGTATTTTTTTCTCGTTTTAATAATTCGTTTAACAACATTTAGTCAGATTTATGTTTAAATTATAAAAAATACATATTCTGAAAACCCAACTACTTTGCATTTCAAGTAGCCTAATGCATATTGTTACTATTGTTAAAAGTAGGCTGATTACATAAGTGATTTGTCATGGTGCCATTGCCTAATTGCCCAACTGAAAGCAATAATAAAAGCACGCGTGCGAGAAGGATGTCTAATGTGATACATAATGAAGTTCCAGGTATGTGTTTACCATGAGAGGCACGATAAACACGTTTGTTCTGCGTCCCCCAGCAGGAGAAGGAGTGGAGAGGTTTTTTTTTTCTCTGTAAAGTTCTTTAACCTGTCCTATCGCAGCTATTGTCAGCGGTTCGTCCGTGGGTGCCGGTAAATAAGGCAGCGGCAGCTAATTCCCCTGACATTTACACATCTCTCACGGTGACTAATTTTCGGCTGGAATGTAGCGAGAAAGGCAAAGTTATCAAAAGACGGATTTATTGTTATGCATCCCTTCGTGGCGTTCATAAACCGCGCTAGTCCCGTGTGTGTATCTCGCCATCCACGCCCACGCACTCGCTGTTGTTCACAGTGCCTGGTGTTCTTTCCTGCATTTACCTCAGTGACTGTAATCTCAGAGAGCGCGTCAGCGCGCCGGTTAGTGCGTCAGAAGCAGAAGGGGAAGCATCACCTCACGGCGAGTGCACAGCCGACGCGCGGCAAACGGAACACAGCACTGCCATCTATCTCATGCTGCTGCTCTAAACAAATCCCTGCCTCTAATCCTCAAATGCAACCATTTATATTCCCTTTCAAGGTCCGACAACAAAGGAATGCTACACTAAGGCGGCTCGAGGTAAACAGAGAAAAATCCCTAAAATCCTTCTTCAGATGACAATTATATGAATGCAACACACAGTATATGCATAAAATAACGTCTCGGAGGGAATGATTACACAATTGAGATACATCAAACAAATACTTAAGACATTTAAAGGGATAGTTCGCACAAAAATGACAATTATGTCATCATTTTGCTCACCATCGTGTCGTTCCAAAACGGTAGCTATGCTTTTATTCTGTGGAACACAAAAGGAGGAATTTCGAAGAACATCCTAAATAAGAACAACATGACAGTCCCCGTCCTCATTTACTTTAATTACACCGAAAAGAGTTTCAAGGATGTTCTTTAAAAGTCTGAGTAAAAATATCTTAATCAGGTTAGACGCCATTTTAACGCTGATGAAAATGAGGCTTAAAATGGCACGCACTGTATAAAGGTCCTAGATAGCTTAATTTTCACAAAATTGTTTTATGGAGTTCTCTGAAAGGTTTTTTTTTTTTTTTTGAATGACGTTTCATCAGCTGAACATGTTGTTAAACAACAGTACAGTCCATTGAAATCTTTGTATTTCCCAAATATCTCCTGTCAAAAGTAAGGACCAGTGAATAAACAGAATTGACCCAAATCATTGATTTAAATATATGTAATGTTTAACATTTAGGTCACATCTGACATAGGGTATCTCACATTTCTCATCACCATCTATCAGTGGTCACATGACAGCAGTATCTCCAAGCAAGGAAGTACAGCAGTCGGGCCCACCCACTTTCATCTGTGGCCCACCCAATGAGAAGTTGGTAATTTTCCAATTGGAATTTATTAAACGATACTAAACGTCTTATTTCACTGTAATTTCATATATTTATTAAAAAAATATTAAACGCTTGCTTTCATGGTCAATTGCAGGTCGTTTCTTAGTTTCCCTTCTTCCTATAGGTGCATCACGCTTGTCAAAATGATGATGATTCGTCCGTTTCTGTTAGTCCCACCCACAATGTTATGTTTACGATGTAAGGATATAATAGTAAAATGCACGCGTTTGTGAAGTTAAATTTGAAAATAGCCGAGTTGAGCAATCATAAATCAGATCAATTCTTTAAAAAGTAAAAGTCTTAGCAATAAATCCGGACCGTCTACAAATGAAACCCTACAGACCACCTGCGGGTGCTGGATTTATCGATCGGAAACTTCTGAACCAAGCGTGTTTGAAGCATCATATTAGCATAGGTACAATGTTTGATCCGCTAAAAAGATGCGTCCTTTGTGGAAAGAAACACATAAACATTGTGCTAGATCCTGGTCGCCAAAACAAACTGCATAATTTGCAGCTGCGCACATTTCTGCAGTCTTCGATGTGCGTGAACTGACAGAGATGTTTGATTATGAAAACCCCGTTGTTTCAGACTGAGGTAATGCTTTTTAATAAACTTCCTTTAGTTAACGTTCGTTAATGCATTAACTAACATTAGCAATAATTTGTTACCGTGTTTATTCATCTTTGTTAATCAGCTCATGCAAATGTTAACAGATACAACTTTGAATTTTAATAATGTCCTAAATTTTGAAATGAACATTAATATAACAAATTACTAATGTTAATGCATGCTTTAGAAGTACTGTGTAATGAACCTTGGTGCTGTATTTTTTGTTGGCAATTTGACATGCAGTTTTCATATGCTAGACACTTGGCCCACCCAGTTTTATGTAGGCCCACCCACTTCAACATTTCTGGCTACGCTAGTGACGTACAGTGAATTCAACGAAAGGTGAAAACACTGGGAGTGTGTTGAACTCACATACACAAAGTGTGAACACAGAGATTACACAGATAAACACGATATTGCTTTTTCCTTAAGAGGGTAGAGGTTCAAAGCAAGTTCAACTGACACTGAAAAGGCAGTAGGGATTTGAGGGTCTCAGTACCAATATAAGACGTACTTACTGCAGAATAATGTAGAATAACATTTCTGTGAAAAAGTAAAAGACAAATATTTATTATTAATACTGTCTGTCATTTCAAAACTGAATTTTGCTTTAGTTGCAGTGGACAGCTCTAAAAGTGCAGTGCCGTGAAACGATTGAATATTTCCAGTCACCAGATGCAAAGCCAGCTCCATTCATCCAAATGTCATCACTGCCAAGTCCAGAAATTTCCCATCCGTTTCATCGTAGACAGTTGCAGACAAAGGGACTGAAATGTCAATTGAGCCAAAGTGATCAGTAGATACAGGACATATCAGCTTGTGTCTTCATGGACCATTTCACGTAGGTGAGCCCCATCATGTTGTGACATCTAGATGCTAATCCAGCTCCATGGGTGGAGCGGAGAAGACGATTGAGCAGTCGAGCATCATTATGTTTAAAGTTAAAAGATAATTACAGTGTGTCACAAAGATTCTTGATATATCTGAATAGATCGCTGGACGGCCTGCTGTTAAGATTGATATGATGGAGTCTGGATGGCTACCTGTGTAGGAACAGTTGTGTAATTAGCATTTTGGATGCTCAGTAACAGAAATGAAATTGAACTGCAATTGAAGATTTGTAGATTTATGATATAGATTTCTGCTTTTTAAAGTTAAAAAAAGACTTAAAAGCAAATATTATGTGACTAGAATTTGGAATCCAGAGCACTAAAATGTAATGCAACAGTAATGCAAAGTAAAAGAAAACTCTACCTTTGTAACAATTTGGTGTACAAACAAAGAGTTAGCAAAGAAATTCAGAGTTCCGTCTAATGCATGACCCACTTTGTGGTTATTTTGCATGTCAGAGACTAGATATTCTAATGCACACACCTACAGGAAGTCTGTGAAGGACAAAGGTCACTAGTGGTTGAGCTCAAGAACTGATGAGCACGCAATCCTCACTTCCCTTCTTTAGTTTGTAATGCTACGGACAGGCGCTGCTCCAGTGACAGCACTGAGGGCCATGTTGAGAGATGAATCTGGACAAAGGAGCCTTGAAATGCAGGTAGCAACCGCCCTACCCCCATCAAGTGGTCTGGCACACCTAACAAAAACATAACCGTATCCACCCTTATTTTCTAATGCAACAGAAATACCAAATCCAGAAGGCCAATATGTCTGTTGTGAAGGAGCTAAAGTGCCAGAATTCGCATTTAATGCACAAACGTATACATGCCATGATTGGCCCTGACCCTGCGCTCCGGCTGGCTTTACATAAACTTCCCCGTGTCTTTCTTCCGCAGTGCCTCCACGACAGCTGTGTCAACACACACACGGGTCCTGACCTTAAACAAACCCTCATGAAAGTCATTATACACTGTCCCACTAATTTGGATATCTGACGACAGTGTGAAATCGTAAATACGCAATAAAAATAAGGGCTTGAGTCGGCGTGTTTGGTTTTGTAATTACCTTAAAAACGCTGGGTCTTATTCACTAACAGTTGCGTAGATTATTCATCTATATACGCACAGGAGAACTTCTCATGAACAATTTTCTCCTAATTCGCAACACATGCAGGCGCACATGAATTTGTTTTCAACCTTGTTCTAATGTTAATGAATTTGAAATATTCTAAATGAGCGGCCGTGTGCATGAGGTTAGTCATTTACATAAAACACAGCCAAATCATATCCATGTAAGGGTCTTCGGCACAATCTTTTATTTCGTCACACTCAGCAAACATACAAGTAAGATCCTTGAGCAATACTAAGTGTGCCATCCTCAAAACCAGTTCAAACAAACTTTTATACAGACCCAGATTACAGACCTCTTACTAGCAAGTATGTACGTGTAACTGCATTTTTATGCACTCAAAAAAGAAAGAAAGAAGGATTTACACAATTTAATTAATAGTAAAATTCCATCAAATTGAATTGAATAATCCTTATGTATTTTAATTGAATAACTGATTATTTGTTCCATTTTTCAATTGAAAATACGTAAGGATTCTTAAATTCAATTTGATGGAATTTTACTATTAATTAAATTGTGTAAATCTTTAAAAAGGCTTCATTTGTTGAGTGTGGGGGAAATTTTTCTTACTCTTTTACTGTATTTGAATACATTTTTATAAAGATGAAATATCTACATATACAATTTTATCTTAACACATAAGGCCATCCAAAGTACGTGATTTTTGCATATGTTTTAATAAATTCTGAATGAATAAATTGTGCATTTAAATACATTTAATATAAAAGTTATTACACAGATTTCATTCACAAATTTCTGTGTACCGATGGTTAGTGAACGAGACCCATTGTTTTAAATATTAAAATACTAAAATATGTTCAGTGGTCGACTCCTTTACATGGAAGCTACATCAAACTAGATAATATGAATTTGCTCGACAATGAACCATTGTATTTTGAAAAGCGACCTTTTTCAGACCAACCATTCATGCCAGTTCTGTATTATTGCTAACATAAATTAGTTAGCAAGACAGCACTGAGAATTTATAGGTGGATATTATTCTAGCAGCTGGATGTTATTTATTCTTCGTTTGTGTGCTTCCTCGTCTCTGGTTTCCACTTTTTATCTGTTTTTCCAGAGGGCCCCTTGTTTGGTGTCATAACACACCCGCCCTGCGCCTCCATTCGACGCTGTTCCTTCGGCTTCGTTGTCACAACTTCGTTGCATTACGTGTTGCCCCGCTGCTTTTTTAGTTTTTCTTTCTTCTCAGATTCGCTGTGTCAAAACGCATTGCAGCAGATATGCAGTTACAAAGTGCCCGCATCATATGCGGGTTGGGTTTCAAAGCAACGGCCGAGTAGGGCGTTGGCAGCTTAGACTCGTCCGGGGCACGAGTGACTCATTGTCACCTCGTCAGCCTTTACAGGAGAAACCGGTGCTGAAAACCCCTCATTGTTCACATCCCAGCTTCTGAAAAATGTTGATATAGGTGTTCAGCGTGCCAAGCTCCCTCCTCCGGAAATCAGCCGCACACATACAGTCGAGCAGCCACCTCTTCAGGCCTGGCCCCAGGTCCTTTCAGCCATCACTGTGTCACTGCGGGGCTGGTGACTAACGGTTTTGGCTGCTACTTTTGCAAGGAAGCGGCTGACGCTTCAGGGCCACTCTGCCAGAGTACACAGGCTGGGAATCTGGCCAGTGGCGATATAGGAGGGAGCTGCAGGCATGCCAGGCCTGGGAGGAAAGCCATCGCATTAAAAGTGTCTGTTCAAAAAGGGAATAAAAAAGATGGCACGCCGTGACGACACGCCGAGAAGCTAAAACAGCCCGCAGGCAAATAAGCGGGACACGCTGTATGTAAATGGCCATTACCAGCGAGCCAAAGGACAGCCATGACGTGGCACTGACGTGAATTTACATGTCTGATATAGTAAAGATAAGCGTCGTAGTATCCAGTTCTGGGTGCTAATTTTAGTGCAGGCTAGAACAAAGCCATGCACATGTACATGAATGCCATTTCCTCCTGTTAGATTTTGACCTTTGCTGTCAAGACCAGAGCGCTTCATCCGCTGACACATCAACCCACAGAGGCTGAGAAAGGCCGCCAGAACAATGCACTCTTAACCTGTGAAGAAAAAAAAAGATAGATGAGCAGAAAATGGGTACTGTCCCCAGCACAGGAAGCTGAGGCAATTCCCTTTGTGTGAAGACTGTGAATGGGCGCAATACTGCTGACCACACACCACAGGCATTAGCAGCCGGCACATGGCCAATTCGGTTTGACCTTCAAGCTGGTTCCTGGAGCACAGCTTCAGCAAAATGCCCCTTTCAACCTTTTTGAAAGAGCAGTCATATGTTTGCCCACTTCTCAGACCTCTTCTTTGTGAAATTTTAGTGTGTTTTTAACAGCAGGCAGTCAGCCACAGAAGACCAGTCAACCATGAACCGAAGCCTTTTCAAACTCGACCCCTGACTTATGCGTGACAAAATCTGCACCTTTTAGGAGTTCAGCATGTCTCCTCTGTTTGTTTTTCAAAACACTGTGGGCTGATTGGAGGATTTTGCTTGTGTATTCTGCTAGACAAACTCCTCTAACAAGGATTTATTTTTGTTCGGAAATGCGAGAGGAGTCGCAGAAAGGAAGGAAAACAAAATCATGCATTTTGTTGCTGTTAGCTCATTAGAAGACGTTTTCTTTTCGCCACCAAATCTTTTCCATCATCAGAGTGATGCTCTCTAACAAGACCCAAGAAAGGGGTTGTATGTACTAATCTCTAAAATGTTTAAAAGGGACCAGAAAATGCTTTTTGTAACTTTGTTGTTGTCAAAGATTGTGCATCTAATCAAACCACTACACTATAAAATACATCAATTTCGGTAGATGCCAACATGGGTGAAAATTGTCAGAAAATAAGAGAATTAGGGATGGGACTTGTATTCTTAAATACATTTTTTAGTTCATTTCTTGCTAATAAGTTCAGCTAAGGGAGTCAGATTATTTGATTAAAGTGGTAATTCACCACAGGCAAGATGGACTTTTAATCAAATTGGCTGCACTAGAAAGGCAAAAGGATTTTTGGAAATCAATGCTACATGACTAAAGAAAACTGAGAAAAAGGACTGTGGTGTTCCCTTTGCCAAAAGGGTAGAAAACTTCAACACCCATAATGCACTGGGCTTAATACGACTGTCTGTAAGCAGGAACACAAAAATACAGAAGTACAATCTGTAGTTTTCACAAAAACCCAGGAACTGTCAAGTCTTTTTTGGACAAATAAACGGGAATATATCAATCCAGTGAAGTGGAGAAAAAAATGCACATTGTTCATTTTTTACGTAACTACTGACATTTTAACAATACAAAGCTGGTTGAAAATTGGAAAAGTTACTTTTTAAGACAGATTCATTAAAAAGTTTTTGAATCACTTAAAGACACTTCATAAGAGTCAAGAATCAAAACTACATTAGTCATGCTGTCACTGCACATGCTTCATCATTTTGATTCACTAAAAAGAACCAGCTCATAAACAATGAAAATCATCAAAGTGTTAATACATTTTATGGTTGATTTTAAGGATTTTTTTTTGTTTACATCTGTTTGCTAAATAATTTTATGTTTGGGGCGCTACTTAGTGTCCAATGTAAAAACCACTGTTCTGGAGCGTCGTCCCAGACATACCCAATGCTGCCCATGCAAAAAGAAATGAGGACTGGCTTAGAAGGATCCTGCCACAGAACTGCTTTATTTACCAAACAAACACAACATACTGATAAGTCAGCATTGAGTTCTGTGTACATACGTCTACTGATGTTCAGAGAGTCATTGGGGTGGTTCAAAAGCGCCTTTGGTGTGAAGCGTAAACAGACTCATCCTCCAGGGAGGGTTGTGGTGAATTCTTACATGACGGGAACTTAAACACTGTGGCTGAGGTGCGGAAAAGAGTGAAGTGAAAAGAAAAACAAAGGAAAGGAATTATTGTTTTAAAAGTTTCGCTGTTGTTACTCAAACCCCAAACTTTTTGTTCTCCTTTTTGCCTGTTTTATGTCAAGTTTTTGATTACGTTAGCTATGTTTAGTTGCTTTCATGAAGATCTGGGGGGAGCTGTTCTACACCGCAATGTAAGCAGCACATAATTGCCTGCGTAACTGCAAGACTCACAGCATTTCCACACTAAAAGCATAACTAAACTTCAGATCTATACAGAAAAATAAAATGATTTGTGACTTACCGACCTGATTTCTGACTTTCTGACTAAAGTATGTTATCAGAAGTGGGCCATTGAGAATGATCAAATCTTGATTGTCATGAAATCTAATTTACATTTAGAGGGATGTCGTATTTATATCCAAGTTTTAATTAATCCACACAGAACAGAATCCAAATCCTAAAAGTGTAGCTTTAAGCTATAAAATTTTTGGATTCTGTCAGACTTTCTGCAAAAAAAGTGGGAGGGTATGGGAAGTTAATTTTGTTGTTTCATTTTACTTAATAAAAGCCAATGCTAAAAAAATGTTGATAAATAAACTTAAACTTTAAGCATTTTCAGCTTAGTTCAGTGCAATAAAAACAGGCGTAAAGTCTGTACTTGCAGCGCTGCTTTATGCTATTACACTGACAATGTGAATGCTATAATCTATTAAAATGGGTTCTGAAACAAATATGTTCAAGGCTGCATTTCACAAAACTATTTAGATTATTTTTTTATTTTTTTATTTGTCACATACACAATTATATAGTGAGTATATAACCAGTAGTGAAATGTATTCTCTGCATTTAACCCATCCTAAGTGAACACACACCCGGAGCAGTGGGCAGCCATGTTACAGCGCCCGGGGAGCAGTTGGGGGTTCGGTGCTCCCGGTTGCTCAAGGACACGTCAGTTGTGGTGTTGAAGGAGGATACTCCAACAATCCCTGCCGGACCTGAGATTCGAACCCACAACCTTCCGGTTACAAGTCCGACTCGCTATCCATTAGGCCACGACTGCCCCAAAAGATCACTGGTGCCAATGATTTCTGCAATCTTACAATGCGTTTGGGAAACATTTCCCAAGTTTGTAGGGTTGAGGTTACGGTTGACATCTCAAAAAACCTCTATAAAGATGCCGACATCCAGTGCGGACAGACTTCCAAACAGCACTTTGATTGTGTCATTGAAACGTGATCATTTTGCACTGATTAGACACTGTTGGTGTCTAATCACAACCATGAAATTCAATAGCTTAATTTAGTCATGTTACTTCACAAACTAGAGCAGTGCCAATATTCATTACCAGAGGACATTTATAGAAAAGCAAATTGATGTACAATGAAAGAGCTTACTTACAGCACCTTGCAAGCTCAAAATAACTTGTAAAGTTTTAGGCCATGAAAATATATATATATATATATATATATATATATATATATATTAAGCCTCTTATTAAGAAGCCACAACTAGATCCTAGTGAACTGGCAAATTACAGACCCATCTCAAATCTTCCGTTTATGTCTAAAATTTTAGAAAAAGTTGTGTCTGCTCAATTGTGCTCATTCTTGCAAAAAAATGATCTCTGTGAAGAATTTCAGTCAGGTTTCAGGCCCCGCCATAGCACAGAAACTGCACTTGTTAAGATTACAAATGACTTGCTTCTTGCATCAGACCAAGGCTGCATCTCATTGCTAGTTTTACTTGATCTTAGTGCTGCGTTCGACACTATAGATCATGACATACTCGTAGATCGATTACAAAACTATACAGGTATTCAAGGGCAGGCTTTAAGATGGTTTAGATCCTACCTGTCCGATCGCTACCACTTTGTTTATTTAAACGGGGAGTCATCTCAATTATCACCAGTAAAGTATGGAGTACCACAAGGATCTGTCCTAGGTCCTCTGCTGTTTTCAATATACATGCTGCCCCTTGGTAATATTATTAGAAAATACGGGATTAGTTTCCATTGCTATGCTGATGATACTCAACTATATATCTCAACAAGACAAGATGAAACTTCTAAATTATCTAAGTTAACTGAGAGTGTTAAAAATGTAAAAGATTGGATGACCAATAATTTTCTCCTATTAAATTCAGATAAGACAGAGATATTACTTATTGGACCAAATAACAGTACACAGAATCTCTTGGATTACAATTTGCAACTAGACGGATGTCCTGTTACTTCCTCTACAGTCAAAAATCTGGGTGTTATATTAGACAGCAACTTGTATTTTGAAAAACATATTTCCAATGTTACAAAAACAGCATTCTTCCATCTTAGAAACATTGCCAAGCTAAGGAACATGTTACCTGTTTCTGATGCAGAAAAGCTAGTTCATGCATTCATGACCTCTAGACTGGACTATTGTAATGCACTGCTAGGTGGTTGTCCTGCATCTTCAATAAACAAGCTACAGGTAGTCCAAAATGCAGCGGCTAGAGTCCTTACCAGGTCAAGAAAATATGATCATATTACCCCAATTTTACAGTCTCTGCACTGGCTACCTATTAAGTACCGTATCAGTTACAAAATATTATTACTTACCTATAAGGCCCTAAATGGTTTAGCTCCTGCGTACCTAACTAGTCTTCTATCTCGCTACAATCCATCACGCTCCCTAAGGTCGCAAAACTCTGGACTCTTGGTAGTACCTAGAATAGCAAAGTCCACTAAAGGAGGTAGAGCTTTTTCATATTTGGCTCCCAAACTCTGGAATAGCCTTCCTGATAACGTTCGGGGTTCAGACACACTCTCTCTGTTTAAATCTAGATTAAAGACACATCTCTTTAGCCAAGCATTCACATAATGCATTCATATAATGCATCTCATAATCTTGTACTGCAGTTATATCTGATCAAACGCACATTATTATTCTTTAGCTTGGGTTGAACAAATAATTTTTGCTTGAATGGAACAACAGCTACGCTAATTATGTCTCTTTGTTTCTCTGTTTCTGCCACGGGATTAACATCCCGTGGTAACTAGGAATTACACAAGCTTCAGTCTGGATCCAGCCCTTAAATGATCTGAGATGACCAAACACCTGAGAAGAGATGATGCCGACCCCTCGGAGGACCTCAGAGGATGCCAACCTCTGATCCCCCAACAACATGCAGAATTAACAAATTTTGCCATAAGTTAATATATTAAGTTTCTACAATGTATAAATATATTGTAGAAACTTAATTTCCTGTAAAGCGCTTTGCAACGATTGTATCGTAAAAAGCGCTATACAAATAAACTTGAATTGAATATACACTATATTGCCAAAAGTATTGGGTCGCCCCCTTCTAATGAACAGGTTTGACTACTTTAGTAATTTCTATGAGTACAAATCTTAATGTTAAAGCATATAATGATATTCTAGGAAATTGTGTGCTTCTAATATTATAGCAACAGTTTGGACAGGACCCTTTTCTATTCTAACATGACAATACCTCTGTGTATAAGACAAGGTTCAAAAAGAAAATGATTGATTCAGTCAGTGTGGAAGAACTTGACTGGTCTGCATAAAACCAAGTCCTAATCCCAGTTGAACACCTCTGGTGTGACTGTAAATGCAGACCTTGAGCCAAAAACTCATCACCAAACACCAATGACTTGTACATATGGTACAGTCATTTTAGACACTTCCAAAACTGTTGCAACAGAGATGGTAATACAATTTTTAAATACATGAATTATGTTCCCATCATTGTTGCCACAGATTTGAAAGTGCATTTTTCTGTTCTAAAGAAGGGGGTGCCAATACTTTTGTCTATATAGTATATGTACAAGTCATTGGTGTTTGGTGATGAGTTTTTGGCTCAAGGTCTGCATTTACAGTCACACCAGAGGTGTTAAACTGGGATTAGGACTTGGTTTTATGCAGACCAGTCAAGTTCTTCCACATTGACTAAAGCAATCATTTTCTTTTTGAACCTTGCCTTATACACAGAGGCATTGTCATGTTAGAATAGAAAAGAGTCCTGTCCAAACTGTTGCTATAATATTAGAAGCACACAATTTCCTAGAATATCATTATATGCTTTAACATTAAGATTTGTACTCATAGAAATTACTAAAGTAGTCAAACCTGTTCATTAGAAGGGGGCGACCCAATACTTTTGGCAATATGGTGTATATATATATATACAGTATATATCAGCCTTTCAATCATAACACTGTTTTCATCCAGAACAAAAACCTGAGGAAGTGTCAAGGAATACAAGGTTTTTTAAATGAAGAAAACATTGCCGCAATGCACAAAACACTCTTTGACTCTTAAAGAGATGGGATTACTTTGTGTGATTGTGGGCTTCATTGTGGAGCAAGGGGATCGTGAGCAAAATCTCCTGTCAGGCACTGGTGCTTATCCCAGTTTCTGTGTTGTTTCTTTCAACCAAAAGGACTCTGTCACAAACGCATCTAATCTTGGTGACAGACAGAGGGAGCGAAAATTGAATTTCGTGTGAAAGGGGACAAGAAAACACAAGTAAAGGGGACGAAGGTTTGAAGAAATATTTTTGTTTACACAAAACATGGGTGGTACTGAGAGTCCTCTTAATAGTTCATAACAAAGACCTTTGCAGCTTAAATTATAGACTCAGAGCATGTACTGTATGGTTAGCGATGTGTTTTGCATTATTCACGGCAACTTCAAAATCTCAATTATTGATGAAAAACAGAAAAAAATGAAAGGAAATGAAATAACCGAAAGCATATGAAAGAACAATGATGCAACAGCAAGGAAATACAAAAACAGCACAAACTCAACATGAGTGTAAAAGAAGACATTGGCGGAAAGCATGCTTCCATTTTTGAACTAGAATTTGATTAGACTGCCAAAAGTTAATACATTTTCATATAAAACTTGGCTAAAAATGTAAAACAATCGCTTTTATTTAGAGGACAATAATTGCAAGCCCTTGCTGAATTAAACATGCACTTAATGAGCTCATGTAGCATATTATTGTTTTAAATGTTTACCATTGCATACTACAGATATTGTATTTTGCACATCGTCTTAACATAATACTAGTCAGTGTTCAGTGTATATTGTGCCATATGCAATAAGTATACCATTTCCAAACATAGCCACTGCATCTGAATTTCATTTCATCAGCGTATGTGGGTTTGAATCTGGCCTGTCTTGCTCTATTCTTCTTCACCCCCAATGTTTCCTATTATATCTCCACTCTCACTATCAATAAAATGGCCCAAAACATCATTTCTAAAATGTAGCTGTAAGTTGCTATGACCTGTAGTGACCTCATTAAATGGAGACGGCGCTGTGGAGGGTGTCTGAGAGTTGAGTGTTCTTAAAAAACATCCTTTCAATCACTGTCCTCAGGGTTTTATGTCCTCACCCATTTAAAAATATATATTTTCTTTAAATGGAGAGCAAATGGACACTTGCTTAAGTCTCCTGGTTCAGACATTCTACGGAGAAAAAGACCCAAATAATCACAAATGTTTTCAGGAACATTTGAAAATATCGAGATCTTTTTTTTTTTTTTTTTACATCTCAATTATGTCTCGTATGTGCTGTGATTTGATTTGCATTAATACGATTTCAAAATGAACTCAAGAATTTCTTCATTTCGTAGCACTGCTTGTGTGTTTTTGTTTTAGTTAGGAGCATTTTAGATGCTAATAAAAGGATATCAAAAATAATGTTATAGCTCTATTATCTACATCAACATCTTATTCTTTTTTATTTTTCCCATGGAGTTCAAGGAGAAACATCTGAGATTGTAGCTGTAACATCTAAAAAAATGGCTATACAGTTTTATTAACCATCAAAAATGCTCTTAACTAAAACAAAAGTATAAAAAAAATGAATGCGGGTAGATAGTTTTGGTTTCGGAAGAAACTGGCAAACAGGCCCAACCCAAGATCTCAAACATAGCTAACATAATCAGAAGCCTAACATGAAATATAATACACTCACATGTTTTGCAGACGCTTTTATGCACTGCATTCAAGTTATGAATTTGATCAGTGGTCCAGTGCTCCAGTTAAGTTAAAGGGGTAGTATCTCATTCCAAACCTGTATGACCTTATTTCATCTGTGGAACACCAATTAAAAAAATATATATATGTTCACACAATGAAAGTCAAAGGGGTCCAATGTTTATTCAAATGTAAAAAAAAAGACCAAATACTACCTAAATTTTCATTTAAGCACCCATTAAGTTTCCTGAGCTACGAAGGAGCAACCACTAAGCAATAAAATGTTCCTCTGGGCAGTACCATCAGTTCTGAACGGATGGTGTGAAGCAAATGATTGTTGTAAATGGGGTTAATACTAGAAAAGGGCTTCAAGAGCCCTTTTTTTTTCTTTTTTAAGCATTGTGTGTATGTGTATGCACGTCTGTTCGAGGAGGCTTGGGGCCCAGACACTTGGAATCATTTAGAGAGTATGTTGAGTGTGGGTGGAAAGGAATGCGTGCCCAGATAAAAAAGAAAAGAAAGTGAAAGAAAAACAGAGGAGAAAGGAGGAGGTGGGGAGTGTGTGTGATAGACAGAGAAAGGGCAAGCGAATGGGGTGGCGGAGGGGGGAAGTGCCACCTGAGATGGAGGAACGCTTTAAGTGGCAGAACGTAGGGAGGAGAGAGAGGGTGAAAAAGAGGACAGCGAAGGAAAGGAAAAGAGGTGGGAGAGGGGGAACAGGAGGGAACAACAGACAGAGAGGGGAGAGAGAGAGAGAGAGAGATAAAGAGAGAGGGAGAGAGCGCAGAAAAGCAAGCAGCCCACTCTCTTACCTACTGTTCTCCATCAAGCAGATTTCAAATGGCTTTTGCAGGTCTCGCTTAGGGGAACATCTATTCCTATCACAATGCTGCCCACACACATCTCTCTGACAGCCGACGGGAGGGGGAGAGCGAGTAGGAGACAGGGGGAAGAGATGGAAAATAGAGAGAGAAACACAGAACAAGCGTTCGGGTCTTAATGGTGCACTAGCCTGAGCTTGAGGTTAGCATGCGAAGCCCCCGCTGCCCATGAGATCCAAACAAGGAGGTATCCAATACCTGGAAAAAGCAAACCGTTAGCATTTCCATTCAGATCAATAGCAGTTTCTTGGCTGGTGCAACTGGACCAGAAGTATGTGACCTAAGGTTAATAATAATAACAACAATACTAACACTACTACTACTACTAATAATATTATTATTATTACTACATAAACATGCTATTATATTTCTATATTATTTACTATATTATTTTGTAATATTTTTGTCAAATAAAAAACAACATTTAAGAAAAATTATAATAATTATACAAAATATACAGAACACCTATAAAATTGCTGTCCTAATATTTATTGTTGTCTTAATTTCTTCATTTTCAAATGTTAAACCATGAAGCTTTTTTCTATTTTGTCAACAACAGCGCTTCAATTAAAAGTCTGGGAAAATGGTTGGCATATGTTATGTTTTAAAATTTCACGTTATGAGCAACTATATGATGGAGTTTGAACCAACCTACTCTGAGATCCTGAAAGCCCAGGATCATGAGCTGCTCACGTGTAAAAGAACAATGCCACACTTCATTTAAAAAAACACAGTACATATATTTATTTAATTAAATCGCAGCCTCTGTGATTTGATAATGGCACTAAGCCAGTGCGGATTTATTTCGATTAATCATGCAACCCTATTGTATTCCTCTTCCTTCTACCATTCCCATTCAGCTATCCATCTTTGTTTTCCCTTACCCATCTTTTTTATTGACCCTGTCCGTTTCTTTTCCGTTTCAAGCATCTCATCCCCTCTCCATCCCTCCCCCAGTCCTCTTCTTGTCTTCTTCCCTCATCCTTTGCCCATGTGACCACGCCTGCTCTGAGAGCGACTGCAGCCTCACTGCCAGAGGATTCCACCGGAATATGAATGAGAAACCAGCTTTTCCAGGGAGAACCGGGGCAGCAGAATAGGAGAACAGTGCAGATACAAACACAGTTACAGATATTGATGTCACATTGACTGTTTCCATGACAAATACTGGGGTTGAAATCAGGAATAGTTCTGATTTTAAACAGAGATGCTTCAACACCCCAAGGGCTCTAATAACCTGGGTATTTGATGTCGATGTGCACTCTCTTTCCACGATAGTTTAATATTGACCATCTGATCAATAATAAAGATTGCATTCATATGGCGAGTCCTATCTGAAATTGATAAGCACGGAAAGTGACCTCAGATATCTATTAAAAATATTCAAAGACCAAACATTACGTGATGAACAAGTACATTGATTTCTGAAGAGAGAAATAAACCATGTGTGTGCCTAAGAAAGGCCACAGAATCCTCAATTGAGCCACATAGATTTAAAATACCAGTGACATTGTTTAAAACAGAAATCTCTGCTGGCATATTTCCGCCCATTGAGGGATGGAGCCCCGCTTTGAGTCTGACAGGCTGACGAGGCCCTAACCCTAATCTTTCTGAGCCTGCAAGACCGATCAGCCTGTCAGGCACAAAGCGGGGCATCTTTCAGATATCTGCCACATTTCCTATTAAAATAGCTGGTGCGAGACATCAAAGGGCTGGTTACAGTTTTAAAATAGCCTTTATCCTTTAATTTACATCACAGCCTGGCAAAACCATACAAAACCACTTTGTTTGTAAAAAAAAATAATAATAATGATAAGACAGACAGCTCAAGCTCATGATATCAAACTTTGTATTCGCTATATAAGACTGCAGTAGCCTATTGTTGGGGAAGCAGACATTGTCATTCTAAAAAGCATTTTGTTTTGGATAAAAGTGTATGCATAAAAGACAAGTCATCAATACTTTCCAGAAGAGAACGGCTGCATATTTGAAATATGTACATTTGCTAAAAGTTAATTTTGTTAGTGTTTAGGACACTAACAAAACTGCTTTAAAAGTGCGAATAACTAAGAAATTCAGAAACTGGGGGGTGGGGGGGTGATACAACATGATACAAAACACTGAATATTATCGTACACCAGTTTACGTGTTCCTATTTAGGCCTAACGTTACCTCAAAATCGTTCGGCGTCTTGGATGGAAATTCCTTGAGTTAAAGATCCATTGACTCAAAAAGCCAATAGGGTCTGGCTGCAGACTTGCACTCTCAGACACTTGCGCTTCCGCGAGTGACGTCACTTGCAGTCTTTTTTATTTTGTTCTATTTATTGATTTTTTTTTTTTGAATCTCTCAACATTTTACAACAGTAGACAGGTGGTGAAGACAAGAAAAAAGAAACTAAGTTACAATGTCACTTGCAATCGCCGCTTGCACTTTCCGCTGCCTGTGACGTCACTTGCATTCGACACAAATCGTGTGCGTTGCCATGGAGACAAGACGCTGTGCTGGTTAAACGATTAAAACTAATTTAGTACAATAACGAACAGGGTCCTGCAAGTCATCTGTAGGAGAAAAAGAAAAGACCCACAAATCCTTGGCTACAGAACAGCAGAATATGAACGCAATGCGCAAAGTTTCTCGTTAAGCGTTTTCCTCCCGCAGAAAACCATAAACACTTAATATGGCTTAATGTGTTAAGATAGTGCTATTAAAATATAAAATTCAATATACAGTTTATTAATATTAATGAATATGTATATAGTATTTTCCTCCCATACCGCAAAACGTGGGATAATGTGGCATAATGGACTAAAATGATACAGAGCAAACTCAATATGCTCCTCATCGTTATTAAAATATACATAACTAATGTACAGGCAGGTGAGCCCAGAATAGACGCAACATGCAAAGTTTCATGTTAATCATTTTTCCAAATAGAATAAAGATTCAAGATTTTTATTTGTCACATACACGATTATATAGAGAATATATAACCAGAAGTGAAATGTGAGTCAGATCCACTCCATGGACAGTGCAAATATTATAGAATACAAACACAGAGGAAATATATATAAATATAGGTATAGAGAAAATGAAATAAGTAAAGACTAAGATAAAGAACAAAATATAAAAATGTGCATGACAGTATACTGTAGACTTAAATATTAAGATAAGCAAGAATGTACAAGAGAGGAATGTGCAAACGGGTTGTACATGGTTGTCATGTAGCAGCAGCAATAAAAAAATAAAAAAATAAAAATAATAATAAATAAATAAAAGAAAGTGCTGTGTGCAAATGATCCTGTCAGTATGAGGTAGAGAATAAACGGTCTACAGCTCTTTTATATCATTGTCTTTGTCCATTAAGCTATATTACGTGTTTTATTTAAAATGATTTTTTATGGGAGGAAAACGTTTAATGTGCAATTTAACGCATTGCGTCCTTTTAATATCACTTAATGCATTTCATAATTCACGTTCATATCTGCTGGTCTGTATATGTGTCAACAAGACTTATAGGCTAATGAATTGTCTTTATCATCTTAGTCAAAGACTACAGAACACCCTTAAGTCCCTTATTATTATTATTATTATATTAAGTTTAGTCCATTATGCCACATTATGCATTTTGCTGTATGGGAGGGCAAGTGAAAGTTTGCGTATTGTGTTCATGGCCGTCTGCTTGCCTTGTAGTACATTTAATAATAACTATACATCGAATTTGATCTTTTAATTGCACTTAATGTGTCTTAACACATTAAGCCATATTAAGTGTTTATGGTTTTCTGCGGGAGGAAAACGCTTAACGAAAATCTTTGCGCATTGCGTTCATATTCTGCTGTTCTGTAGCCAAGGATTTGTGGGTCTTTTCTTTTTCTCCTACAGATGACTTGCAGGACCCTGTTCGTTATTGTACTAAATTAGTTTTAATCGTTTAACCAGCACAGCGTCTTGTCTCCATGGCAACGCACACGATTTGTGTCGAATGCAAGTGACGTCACAGGCAGCGGAAAGTGCAAGCGGCGATTGCAAGTGACATTGTAACTTAGTTTATTTTTTCTTGTCTTCACCACCTGGCTACTGTTGTAAAATGTTGAGAGATTCAAAAAAAATATCAATAAATAGAACAAAATAAAAAAGACTGCAAGTGACGTCACTCGCGGAAGCGCAAGTGTCTGAGAGTGCAAGTCTGCAGCCAGACCCTTCTCCAAAAAGCTGATTGCAGTTACGCCGGTCCGTTTACATACATTTTCATGAGTACAGTATTTGGGGAATACGTTTAAACTCATAAAACCGAGTTTTGACTCATACATCTGCACGCCATCACATTACTCCAGTGCTCCAGCAACTTCATTGGCTCCCGGTTCAATCACGTATTGAATTTAAAACTGATTTTAGCCTATAAAGCAGTGCATAGGGTGGCTCCAGATTACTTCTGTGACTTGGTCACTCTTTCCACTCCTTCTCACTCTCTCCGCTCTGCTGGTTGTCTCTCCTTGTATCAGCCTCGTTGTAAATTAAAAACTATGGGGGGGAGGGCTTTTTCTTATAATGGGCCTAAGCTATGGAACGCATTACCTGCGTTCATTAGGAATGCTGCTTCCTTGGATTGTTTTAAGAAACTTCTTAAGACACACTTCTTTAGTAAAGCTTTTAATGTATGATTATTTACTGTGATTCTATTTTGATATTATGTAGTTTTGGTTGATTTGTTATTTTGTTGTATATGTTGTAGTGAGTTTAAGAAAGGCACATTACAAATAAAATGTATTATTATTATTATTAAAACACGAACTGCGTCGCGTTGTGACAGTTAAAAAAAAGCGTGCGTTCCTCACGAGCCGCCGTCACGTGCTTTTATAGCAGCTTCATGGGAGGTCGCATCCGGTTTCTGGTTGCTGTAGATTTGGCGTGTCGCTCGCCTTTAGTGTAGATGGTAGTAACCCGTGTATTAAAGGGGTCATATGATGCTTTTTTTAAAGATCATTATTTTGTGTATTTGGTGTAAGAGAATATGTTGACATGCTTTAATGTTCAAAAAACACATACCTTTTCAAATACTGTACATTATTGTAGGTCCTCTATGCCCCGCCTCTCTCAAATGCTACGTTTTCTACAAAGTGCCTCCTTCCGACAAGCGCAGTCTGCTCTGATTGGCCAACTGGCACAGTGCATTGTGATTGGCCGAACACCACAAGCACGAGTCGGAAATGTAACGCCCCTTTCCATAATCGCGAGCTTTAGCTTTCAAAATAAATGAAAAGACAGTTAATAATGTCCTTAGTTTTAGCATCAGTTCAAGCCGAGAGGGGAACAGAGTCACGTGACAGACACAGTGATGATGCTTGTATGTGTTTGCAAACAAGCCGCGGTTGTGACCGTGTCTCTCTCTCTCACACACACACACACACACACAACGCTGTAATGTGACTCTCTCTCTCACACACACACACGACGCACAAAACTCTGCATTTGAGCAGTTAATAGCAAATACTTAAACTAATAACAAAACATACAGTCGCTGATTCAGAAGCGCCAGATTGTCACAGCAAAGTCAGAATTACCTCCTCTCCTAGGTTCACGAAACGGTCGTCCATAAAATGCGTTGTGATAACATCTGGGTTGTGCTGTTCTGTTGTAAGTAATCTTAATGATTCCTAAATGCATCTACTTTCGGAAGGCCAAATAAAGTGCTTTTACTTTCGCCTAGAAACACACAGCTTCTCCCTGACACGGCTGCATCAACACTACTGCGGTTACTGAATCCACGCCTTCTTTCTTTGCGAACATTTGGGCGGCATTATGCAAATATTTCCACATCGTGACGTAGAGATGTGGGGGCGTGTTTGAATGAGCCGTTTTAGGGGGCCGTGGCAGAGTCTTAACTTTGATAAAGAATATCTCTTTGGGTTTGAGACTTTAGTCTTTGCAACTTCAGGGATCTTATCTATGCACAATCAGCTTGTAACACTCCAAAGAGAAAGGAAAACTTGAAATCGCATTATATGACTCCTTTAAAACAGTAATTAACTTTAAACGATACTTCATCTCAGCTCAGGTACACTCACGATCACGCAAGCGCACAGAATAATAACTTTGATTTCGTTGTCAAAATGTTAACGTCAAAACGCTTAAAATATGTTTAACCGTCAGGTTTTCATGGATGTTTTCAGCTTGTTTTCTGGTGGTGTTTTACACTAAACACACCTTTTCCTGCCATCATGGATTTTACGGTGGCTTCAGTCACTTTTATAAAATACTTTTTTTGTAAATACATTGGATCTCCCCTAACTGTAGAACTAATCCTCACATAAAGTTTTATATTGTCATTAAGACATGTTTATTAAGTTGCTTGGCTGGATGGTCCCAACAAAACTGATTTCAGTTTTTTTCAGGTCTTTGTGTTGACATTTCTTTATTTAATAGTTTAATGTCATTCTATAATAAATATTCTGTTTAAAATATGGACCACCTACACTAACCCTCAAACAAAGCATGCTAGATCTGGGTCTGATACAAGTGCTGTTTTTGTTATTTAAACATGTCAAAATAAACACCTCCAGTACAGTAAAAGAACTGAATGTGGTACAAACAAAAACATTTTTTTTGCATAGTATCGAAGCTTTTTGAATGCCTGTGTGGTCTCATTTCTCATTCTTGTTCAACACATGTCTTGTGTGTGTTTACTCTTTGTTAATCCAGAATGTCACATCTGTCTCCATGGCCGCGGAAAGCTCATCTCTCCTACGCTGATCCGAGACCACCCTCTCCAGATGAACCCAAACAAGAGCCATTGTGAAGGTAATCTCAAAACCAGTCTGAGATCAGGGTGAGAGAGTGACTTCCACCAATACCATCTCCATAGCAGTGGAAACAGGATCAGCACAAGAAGGACCCTTGTCCTCGCACAAAAAACAAGACTTCTGCGCAGAGCAAAAACAAACACTCCCACCCTTTCAACGAGGCATTGAGGCACAGATTATGAGGCAGTGCACAAGACAAACCATGTTCCACGAACAGACAATAACTCAGAGACCACCCTGGGGACATTTAAACTCTGGAGCCCCCGACGAGGCTTCTTTGTCGTGTTTACTCAAACCCAAACTCGACTACATGAATTTAGTTTTTTCCAAACCCAGTGAGCTGCTTCCATTTAGTCTTCTAAGATTCGGTCCAATTTGCAATTTGCAAACAATTTAAATGTTATAGATGTTATAGTGAGAGAGAGCTTTTAAATCAGTCACTGTTTGTATCTATTATAATTATATCTATTATTATTATATCTATATAACTATATATATTTTAAGTTATTTTTATATTTTAATTGAACACATTTTCATCATTCAATCATTAATATTTTTTTATTATAAATATTTTTTAATTATTCATTTATTACAATATTTTTTTAAACATACATTTTATATTGAACATTCCAAACTGAGTCACTGAGGTTCTGTTTAGGATGTTTCTTTAGGAGGCAGCTGTCTATATAGAATATGAGGCAGCTCACTAGGATTTGAAACATAGTTAATGACTCCTAAATCATGAGTCCTAGCGTGACTGACCTTCACCGTCTTGTGACTGAACCATTGTGGTCTTGTGGGTCCTGGTGTCATGACTAAGCTTGATTGTATGAAAAGAGTGTGGGCATTAGCATTGGTATTAGCAAAGCCCTGGGCATCACAGAGGAGCAGCTGGCCATGAACGCTCCAGCGAGACTCGCCGGGCTCTGGAGCTCGCCGCAAATGGACTGATCTGGAATGAAGGGTCTGTTGAACATCTGCTAATTTTCCAGCAGTGCTGCTGTTGATCTGAGGCCTGGAGGTGAGGGACGTTGGGGGTTGGTTGGTTCATCAAGAATGCTGTAAAAGCTGGAGATTCCAGATGATGTTCATCTAGGCAGACGTAGTGTGTGGCATGCTTTTAAAGTGATAGTTCACCCAAAAATGTTGCCCCAAACCTGTATGACTGTGTTTCTTATGTGGAACATCAAAGAAGATATTTAAAAAAATGCCTCAGTTTTTTTTTTTTTTTTTTGTGGAAGTCAAAGGTAACAAAAATTGTTTGGTCACCAACATTCTACAAAATATTGTTGTATTTTGTGTTCCGCAGAAGAATTAAAGTCATACAGATTTGGAATGACATTAGAGTGAGTATATGATTTTCATTTTTTTGGATGGACTATCCCTTTAATTTCAACATGAAAGTGATCATAATACATTTTACTTAAATAATATGATGCATTTCTGAGTAAAATATGATATTCAGTCAATAAATAAACTAATAAACAAACAAATAAATAAATATGTAGGCTAGGATTTGACAAAAAAAGTATTTGGCATAATGTGGCAATTATTTGTGCACAATAAAAATGTGTATTAACATTCATGTTGACTTTTACAATTAATTTCATAATCTTAGATCAAAATGTAATAACTTTCTTTGCTAAAACAACTTTTATTTTCTACTGATGAATTAAAAAATAATATTATCTAATAGTAATAACATTTTCAAAATCCAGTAAAATTCTTGTGGTATAAAATTGACCATACTTCCTTAATAATCAGACATATGTCATACACAATTTATTGTTTACATTTTTTTGTTTAAAAAAATAAAAAAACTTTGAAACTGTTAATATAAAATATACATTTTTAGTGTATAATATTTTTAGTGTAAAATACACACATACACAAATGTGAAATAAAATACATATAAATGTGTGTATATGTGTAAGTGTGTGTGTGTGTGTGTGTGTGTGTTTATATAATATTTATTAAATACAATTTTAATCATTTGAAATATAATTGTTTAAAACATATACAGTATATATATATAAAGATAAATGTATTAAGAAGTATTACAATATTTATTATTATCAAAAAGCAGGTAAAATTCTTTCCTTATTTATATTGTTCCACTATATGAACTTTATATTCTGTCACATTGCAGAAGTTAAATGCATTGCGAATGTTCTAGAACTTCATATTCTAAAATTCTCTTAAATGACAAGTGAAGAAAAAGCACAGTGACCAACTCTGATCTCACTCCCCTTCTCCCCTCCTTCTCTCCCTCTCTCTCCATCCCCACCTTAGCAAAGACAAACTCATTTCCATATAAATGGAGTGTAGGCCTGCAGCCCAGGGACCAGGCAGAATTGCAAATATTTCATCTCTTGCCTGGAGAGCCCGCTGCTGTTTCTTAGTCGCCGTCAGCCAGTGCTTCATTCCCACCTTCTCTCTCTCTCATCAAGCTGCTTCATTTTCATGCTGTTATTCACACCTGACCACATCACCCAAGCACCTGCGGGGGTCAAAGAGGCCACTCTGGCTGTGATCACCCATCAGTTGCTGTAGCCAGGTTTGAATGCAGAGGACGCCAGGAGAGCTTTGGCTAAACCAGGGGGGTGAGCAGACGAACTCTCTCTCTCTTGCTCTGTATCCTTCACCATCCACCCACAATGCATTTCTGTATTTATTCTACCCCCTCTACCCAGAGGCACCTGACATCCTGATTTAAATCTTTTTGTTTAAGCAATATCACACTGGCAATCATGCTGTAGTGCTGTATTTCGGTGCAGCTATGAGTCGGCCACAGGTAATATTGCTTTTATATGACAGTTCTATAAATAAAGTTGATAAGGAATATTTCGGGTTCAATGCATTGTTGTTATACATAAATAAAATTAAAACCACTAAAAAGTATTAAAAAAAATTGTTACTTGAGATAAAATAAATGTTAACTGAAGTATAATAAAATATTTAAAAAAAAAATAAACTTACTTTATTTCAGCCATGTTGCCAAAGTAAAAAAATATTTTTATGTAGTTTAAGTTGATGTACTAAAATAACTAAAACTAAAACTGAATTAAAAATTAATAAAAACTATGTAGGCTTATTTAAAAAGGCAAAAACTAATAAAAATGAAAAAACAACAAAATTACTGAAGTTTAACTAAATTTAAAATGAAAATGAAAAATATAAAAATAAATACTAAATCAAAATGTAAAAAAAAAACTATATAGTATCACAATGATAGTAAAATAACATGAATATTTAAAATAACATTTTATATAATTCTTCTTTTAAATCTTATGTATTATTTGAGTTGTAAAGATCTTAAAATGATCAATTGTATAGTCGTTTTAGGGTTTAAAACATCTAATTGTTACACCATTAAGTTGTAAAATTGGATTTGACTTTACACAGAAAAGGTTAGTAAGCTATTTTTTTCACTGACATCAAGTTTACATGCATTTTGTTAAATAAAATATTAGATATTAGATGAAAATATAAAAAATAAACTAAAAACAAAAATTAAGGGGTTAGAGTAATACAATTATTTAAATTAAAACTGAAATAAAATAAATAGAAATAAAAATGACAAAAGCACATAAATTTACTCAAATTTAAAATAAAATAAAATACTGAAAATATAAAAATAAAAGCTAATTTAAAAATATTAATAAATCCTATAATAGTATATAAATAATACCAAAATAATACTGGACCCTACTTTCTTATTACTCTTTCTTAGGACTTATTGTGCAAAGATTTTTAGGTTGCATATTTTTCTAAAGAAAAACATGCTAAACAAATTACATCAAAATAATAATGTAATAAAGTAATGACTTTCCATGACAGATCAATATTATTCCTGCATATCTTTATGGTAATCAACATGCCCCAGATGCTGTCTATTGAATTCAACCCAAAATATTCCTCATATACATTTAGCACTCTTGGATCGCTGCTTTGCCAGTCAAATCAGAGGACTGGAACTAACTGTTGTATAATTGTTTATGGCCATAAACCTGCTCTTCCAAATGCCATTTTTCCTTTTCTGTTTAGACATTAGTACAGTGTCAAGCACTAGAACGTAATGGCTACAGATGGCCAGTGTGTAATACAGTTAGTTATAGTTACACCAGTGCCAGCAGTTCAGATTACATGATCTAATTCTCCTCTCCATGTGTGGCTCTTTGTCATACTCCATGACTTCCGACACTCAGGCTCTGTCCACATTTAACCACCCAGAGGAGAGCTGGAGAGTGAGACCACGGCAGAAAGAGGCAAGATAGCAGGATAGTGGGGGAGAGACACTGTCTAATTGAGGAAGCATTATTTTTCCACCAGGAGAGTGCAATAAAAATTGAATGAGGAAATAAATAATTCAGTTTTAGTTTCCAGCAAGAAAAAGGCTTTTTTCTGACTGATAGCAAAGAAATCAATGCTTTCTTACTCCTCGAGCGCTCAGAGCTAAGGGCTGGTGCGGGGGCAACTCGTGCGTGGCTCCGACACGACATGTGCGTGAGAACAAGCTAAAGTCTGTTATTAAACAATTTAGTGTGTCCCAGATCCCAATGGTGACTGATGACAAATAAGACACAACTGGAGAAATATGACTGACTGATTTAATATTAACACAGAACGGAGAAAATTGTGCTAAAGGGACTATCATATTATATTGTGTATTTGCATGATTTTTTTAGTTACAATTTAATAAAATTTCTTTCATTGAAAGCAAATATTTAAGTTTTAGATTTTTTTTCATGATATTTGCATGATTACACTATTTAATTTCTGTATTTTCAGTGTCTTCAGTGTATATATATTCAGTGTATGTGTGTGTGTGTGTGTGTGTGTGTGTATATATTTATTTTAGTTTTTTTTCTCAAAAAACTTCAAATCTCAGATTTTCCATGTGGTCTTTAGACTGTTTGGACCCCACTATATTTTAAATAATTCTGTATTTAAATAATATTTGGTTATCCTTTATAAAAGTGGCATTTCAATACAAAATGCAAATATTTGCATGATTTTAATATTTAATTTTGGGATTTTTTTCATTTACATTTTATTATTATTATTATTATCCCTAAAAACTATAAATCTCAGATTTTCAGTGTGGTCTTAGATGCTTTGCACCCAACTGTGGTTAATTTAATTAAATATTTAACAAATATTTAATTATCCTTAATTGTCCTATATGAAAGTAGACATTTGGATACAAAACACAAATATTACCATGATTATACTACATACAATTTCTCATATTTTGAGGCCTAGCAAGAACACAACTTAACTTTCAAGACTTGATCATTTGAGACTCAAGACTGTATAGCTGTTCAATATGCTAAGTAGACTTTTTTTCTGGTGGAATTATATACAGTTAAATGAGCTGTGGTGGATTTTTTTTAGCTTACACTCAGTATTCTCAAGAGAATTATTTGTCAGATATCATGCTCATAGAGTCACCCATGCAGGACGATACACATGATAGACCGTCTAAAAATGGAGCTTCAACCCATTACACGGAAACAGTGATATCAATCTGTGCGCGACACCAATGTCAGAACGTCAGAGAAGAGAAAATATGAGACTTCAGTGAGCAGTTTTCAATCCGGACCAAAAGTATAGCATGAATCAGTTAAGTATAATGTAACACAAAGTAGAATTGAAATATATATTATAGTTCTGGTAATCTCTTAATTTTTCTTTTACTGTTTAACTTTTTACTGTAATATTTTTGTAAACATCTGTACATTTTTGTCCACTTTAATACTCCGTTTGGACTGCACTCTTAGAAGTGGTAAATCTTTGGTCTGGAATGCTGTAGTTTTATTATGACTCATGAGAAAACCTCTGGAACGTTATTGCATAATCCCAGTAACAACAATGAATGGCCTAAAAGATCGTTCATAATGATATTACAGCCTTTTTTTACCACATCGATGTTCTGTGGTCCATGGTCTGAGTTGAATTATAGCTTTGGTTTACACCTACGAAGAAACATTAGTTGAAGCCATTTGATCCTACACTGTTTTGAACATGTGTTTGTGTAGTCTGTCAACGCAGGGTTCGGTTTTCCATTTGTAGACACATGAAGAATCTGCGATCTTGTTTAATAGCCTGTCTGCTCAACCCAGGGAAAGACGATGCAAGGTTAATGAAGCGCTACTCCATCTTGCTGGCAGACGTAAACGTTAACTTGTGTTTATTTGGAAAATCCTAATTCCCCTAAGAGAGACGAAGCAGGACAGGCATATGGGAAAAAGAGGGGGAACGATAGAGAGAGAGCGGAAAAACAAAAGAGAACAAATGGATGATGCTCTAATCCCACTCTGACACCCACTCATCCTGCTGAGCCATCATTCCATCCGCCGAGGGAAAGCTGAGTCTGTTGTCCTTCCTCTGTCAACAATTCCTTTTCTCCATCCCTCGTTCTCCCACTTTCCTTCCTACTCAAAGGCTCAAAGGTCACATCTAGGCAACGCATCACAATGTTGAGGATCTGCCCTTTATGGAGACCATGAGAAAAAGAAGCCCTTCTCTAGTCAAACCTCAGACATTTTGAAAAAAGGGATGTGCAAAAATCGGCATAAAGTGCCACTTCCCTTAATCCTGCATCCACAGAATTTTTCACTGGTACTTTCGCAAAGCCAGACTTTTGACTATTTGCATAAAATCTTGTCCGCTAATTTTGGCCAAGAGCCACCCACCTATACAGGAAGGAGACATCTGATTAGACTATGTGTTTTTGTTTTATGCATCCGAAATGGGACGCAAATCTGTAAGCCTGGGTATCGGTACAGATTTCATGATAAAATTCTGATTCGCAAGCTTTTAGGTGTGATTCAGATCTTGATCCGGTTTCACTTTTGATTATACCACTTAATTTTTTTATTTTAATCATTTTTTTATTATTATTTTTATTTTATTTAAATCTCAGATTGTCAATATGGTCTCAGACTTTTTGGACCACACTGTATTTTATATTTGAATTATATTATTATATATTATATTCAATTCAGTTATATTATTATAATAATTCAGTGTTTATTTCAGTAAAGAAGACATTTGGATACAATATTTTTTTGATTATACTATTAGAATTTTGAATTTTGTTAATTAAATTTGTATTTTCACATTTGATTCTGATAGTTTTCTGATTCAATGAAGGGTTCATCAGACTGAATCAAACAATAAAGGTCTTTGCACACTGAGTCCAAAATTCTCGTCCGAAATTTTTGCACGTAAAAAAATAAATACGACCTCATGTTGTGTCAATTACGTTTACACACTGCCTCCTAAACTTTTGTCCATCATAAAAAAATCAGACCAGGTTCGATTTTCTGCATTTTCACATTCTGTAGTAAAGGATGACGAATACGAAAAAACGCATACGAAAATTTCAGACTCATTGTGCAAGGACCTTAACTCCTGAGTTTGTGAATGACTCATTTTGAATGATTCATTAGAACAGGCTCAAAAGAGTAATTTGTTTTACTAGTTATTTGTTTTATGAACTAAATGATTCATAAAAGTCATTTGTTTTGAATCAAACATTGGTCTGCATAAACAACTGAATCGAAAAACATGTTTTCTTGTCATTATTTCACAATTGCATAATTTGATTCGGATTTCAAACTTGGCTTTGCAGACATAAAGGATTAAATGATTCAACTAATGTTTCTTTGTAGTTTGTAAGTCTTCATTGATGTTTCATGAAAAGAACTGATTCATAAGAGCTTTGAAAAACACATGGACACAATATATGAATCAACACAAGTTTAGTTTATTTATGAACACAATATAAAATTTCAGACTTTTACAATCCTTTTACAAAAGTTGCATTGTTTTGTGCGTTAAAGAGAATCTTTGTTCAAATTCAGCAATGTGTAACTCCCATGATGCATCTGGATGAATCATGCCCATCCAAGTTGATTGGCTTTGGCTGAGGATCAGTGTCCTGCTTCTGTTACTACTATCCACCTTATTTTTCATGTGAGAGTGGGCATGGCCACTTGTAAATTTTATGGGTGTGACTTCCGGTCTCATTTTCATCCAGCTATTTTTAGCTGTACAAAACAGCTAATTTTGCTGCATGATATTGCAAATTGGCGTCTTACCATTTTATTGTAATACATTATCTTAATTATGAACACACTGGTTTGTAGTGCAAACATTTTTACCATTCACTGCATGTTGTTATTCTTCTCATTATTTCCCTATAGCGGTTAATGAACCGGAAGTCTCGCCCATAGGCTTACTTCTGCGTTGAAGTATAAGGTGGATAGTATCTTGTGGTTTTGGATGATCTTGGTGAAAGGCGATTGGACTAAAACCGTTAGACGTAGCATGTAGAGGGTTGCTGCGAACTCTCACCATTATTCACTATTGGAGACCCATAATTAATCTACTGATCTGTGGCTAATTGCCGTTTCAAGGTTGAGAGAATCCGCTGAGCTGCAGCTTTTTCCGTAAAAAGAGTGTCAACCGCAGGAGAAAGGAAACTGTGCAATCCCGGACTTCACGGAGAGTTGAGGAAAGTTGTGCCTTCCCAAAAAAACAACCCCAGACCTGTCAAAATAATTGGCAATTGGGCTAAGCTAAGCTTGCAAAACTGAGACAACCAATGACGTAAGAAATGTGGAAAAAAATGTTTGTGCCACTAAATCTTGGGACAAGGAAACCGAAGTAAGTACATCGTTGCACATTCAGTTACAATGACATCATATTCCAAGTAAATTTCTGGGAAACTAATCAGCATTGTTTTTCCCCCAGATCTTTCCAAGGTGTAAACGCATTCGGGGTGAGCATGTCGCAGCACGCTCGACATGGAAAGAACATGGGAAGCAGGAAACAGAACAGCGACTCAATCAGAAAGTATGGCATTGCATTCAGACCACACTGCTGTCGATGTGACTCAAAGGAAGAACATGTTCCTCTCAATATCTACCCTATGATAACCAAACCCAAGGAATTGGCCCTCTCATGCCCCTTACAGCAAGTCCTGTCATGACCAAGCATATTTTCCAGTAACGCTTCACCACAGGGACACGCTGAATCCAGAACAGTTTGGAAATAGACGTAAAAAATAGAGCGTGAACTGCATGGAATTCATTCAGCCAGCTGTTACGTGATGGTGAATTCCCAAAGGGTGGCAAATTATGCTTGAAATATACACATGCATGCAGAGACATATTCCGTATAATGAACAAGCGACTTAAATAAATCAAGACGCCAACACATTCTTTGGCGACACTGAGGAAAAAGCAATTTGCTGCTGAAACAAGCCTTCGTTGAGGTCAATACAGGGCCTTTGGGAAGTTTGTTTATGCCCCACGGCTCCAAATACGGCCACATTTATGGACAGAAATAGACTAGGTGTGGTTGCATTTGTCCTTTGACACCTGTCGACGTAACAGCTCTTTCACAGGCAACAGGACACGCTGCAAATGACAATATGCAAGCTTGTTGAGTAGCCTGTCTAAACAATAAACACGTACTTGCGACACACATTAGCTCTGTTACAAAATCGATCTGCATGCCTAGACAGACATTTAAGGCACCAGTCTTTTAAGATAACCTCTTTTGGTCAAAGAATCAGGCAGCATCACGTGTCTTTGCGGAACAGTCAATCCCAGTTTGCACTGTGGCATGCTTATTGGAAAAAAGTTAATGCTGACAGACAAAGCAAAATAATTGTTAATTATTAGTACAGAATGAAACACAAAAAAGTTCAATCAAATTAAAAATTACTATTTTATATTTACATTTAAATTACAATATTTGTGGAAGTGCAGTACTCCCAAATGTATTTATTTATGATAATTTTATCATTTTTTTATTTAATTTACTTCACTATTGTACTCTTGTTTGCAGCCAAAATAAATAAATGTAATTTAATTTAGTAAGTGGCAGTACTACACTGTCATGTTATTTGTAGCATTGAAAACAGATTTAATTTAATATGAAAGACTCTTATTTGTAGCTAAAATCAGTAATAAAATATATTGATTTATTTTTTTATATGAGAGTACAACACTGTGATTAGTAGCCAAAGGAATTAATAAAATGCAATTTATTAATGAGTACTATACTGTTAATTCGAAAAGCATTGATCAAATTTACTTAATATATTAAGTGAAACTACCACACTCATGTTAACATTATGTAGCATTAAAATCAAAATTGATTTAATATATTAATTGAGCATACTACACACATATAATATTTCTAACAGAAAACATGTATCACATTTATATAATTTATTTTAATGCCTTTGGCAAGAAAACAAGAGTGCATTACACTCATTGTATACTCATTTAATAAATGTTAATTTTGACTAATGCTATCAGCTACAAATAATATTCATTTTTAAATCCATTCTGCATATTTTCCACAAAAATCAGCCTAGGAAATACATTTACATTTTCTACCTGGGCCTACTTATTTGATTATTGCATTATTAGCTTAGCAACATGCTAACTTTCAATGTTAGCTGACTCTCTCATCCAGAGCACTATTTACAAGCCAAAAGGATTCGCTTCTTCTATAGAGCATTCCAAATCACTCACTTATGAGGAAACATCTCAGCTAGGATGCCTTAGTAGGCAGTAGACAACAACAAAGCTCACTCAGTCATCAGCTAGAAGTTAAAGCAAAAGATTGAAGCTAGACAGCTGATTCATATTAGTGATAAAGTAAGAGTCTCTATATATGAACAGTCAAGTACTTCCTGGTATATCTTCTAATGAAGGTGTTTCGGTGTGGGAGTGCGCCATGACTAAAAGCTTTATCTGGGAAATTCACAATGGCGGACGCCTCCGATCAGGCATTTTTCACACCGAATCACTTAAACACGTCTCATATTTGAGTTACCACTCATTAACATATGAACTATCATGAATGAGGCAATAAAATTGTGCATGTGAGGTATGTTTCTATCAGTCTGCCTGCATCTGCCACACGTCGGTTTGTTGTTGTTGTGTCAGACTGAAGTGCTGTGAGTTCTTGGCACAAGAAGTCTATAATCACAACCCACACCCATAACCCACACAGTACAGAGTAACACCCACCCACACACACACACACACACACACACACACACACACACACACACAGCAGTCACATGAACATCCTGTCATCCCCCTGAACAGGACTGGACAGACCGCAAGCATTTACACCCTCTCACACAGTGAAATACTCGCAAACAAATTGTGCCTGTCCTGAACAAATGCGCAATGGACATGGAAACACAAATGGATGAGAGACATCCAACCCACTCACATAACTGTTCACCACCTACTTTAAGAGATAGTTCACCCAAAATTAAAATTATGTCATTATGTATTCACCCTCATGTCCAAAAAAAATATTTTGAGATGACAGAATTTTCATTTTTAGGCAAACTTTTCCTTTAAGCCTTTGTTTTGATTTCCTCTTTGACTGTTGCATAACTCCCCTCACATCTTCCTGTCACGTGACCACAAGAGGAAAGGTGAATGAGTTTAATGCTTTCTTTCCCTCTAAGTTCATCCCTGATCTCGTTCACTCCCCGATGATGACTAATGCTGTAGCTCAACAACTTTCACAACCCATGACTCACAAACGCACAATCGTATCTGTTGCCGTCAAGGGTGCACTGACCCTTTCGCACACTTTCAGTTCTTACTCGTTTGAGGCCTCGCTCACATTTTTCTGATTTTCTTTTTATGATCTGGCTGGCTCTGTTTATGACTCGCCACTGCAAATCATACTACCCATAGTTTGGAAAACAGCTGCCTGAGAGTGAACTCAACTTGAGATTCTGTAATGATTTTAAAAGTACAGATAAGCCGAAAAATGGCCAATGTTAAAATTCTATACTATTTTGTCTAAATATATTTAGTCAAGTTATAATACTTAACTAAAATTAAAACTATTAAAATATATTGTTACTATTTTTATTTCTTGAAATAAAATAAAAAATACAAATTTGTTTTAGATGATGGCAAAGGTAATCCAAAGGTAAAGATATGTGAAATGAGCATTCACAATTAAATATAAAATATTGGCCAATGTGATGAATTGATACCAATATATCATGCATCCCTAAGCCCAAAGTATACTTCATTTTTTAGGGTATGCGCACAGTGCATGTGGCATAAATTTCATCATCAGCATACTACATGCAAATTATTAAAGCCATGCATACTCTCAACTCACATATGGTCCTTGAATTTTTTTTTGCGCTAATCAGTTGCTTCACAAGGTGGAATCACAGGTGGCCCAGCCTGTTTTTTCACAGTCGAAAAAGAAACTGAGAAGACGAAACTACGAACTATTGGAGATGCAACAACAGTAGATGTCCATGTTGGTGATCGCTTGTGCAAAGAGGTTAAGAGATACACACAACTGTGATCATAAGTTCTCGAGACAAATAGCGCAAACTGGACAAGAATAAAACTTTCTAAGCCCCTGTGTTTTTGTGCGTTATCAAATGGAGTATACTTGAAATCCTGTGTTATTTGCTATATGTGTGCTACATATTTGTGTTCTAGTAAGTTCTAGTTCTAGCTAATATTAGACACTGTAATATTCCAGGCCAAGGGAACTGAGTAGCCTTCATATCCGAAAATTGGCACAGAATCTCGACCGTCAAAGTTCATGATTCTGACCTTCCCATGAAGATCTCACTATTTGTCCATAAGGTCTAAACTATTGCATCTGGAATGGACCAACAGGCGCTTTCTTGCACAAGGTCATGTACTTTTTCAGGATGTTGGCCTGCATTTCCCAAGCTCCTGCATCATGGCCAGCAAAGGGCTTGACCCGGGATCTGCTGAAGGTCTCCTTTAATTGTTTTCAGCAGGGCACCGCAACTGAATAATTAAAGCTCTTGCTCTGCTGGCTTTTGAAGTTTAGGGCCTCTTTCTCAACCTTAACTTGAATTCTTTTCTTTCTCTCATTTCTTTATTTCTTTCGAGGCTACCTCTTCACTCCTCCGCGTTCCTCCCCCTTCGCTCTCTCTTTCTGCCCACAGGCACTACACCCCCTCTTCTGTTTGACAGACTTCCTCCTACTCCTTTGCCCCATGGCCTCGTCCCCAGGGCCTCGTGCACCCCCTGCATTCTTCTACACTGACGTGCCGTGTTTACACGGACGTCGTACTGGAAGCGCACACTCAAGTTCAAGAATGACATTTAAGCATGCAAAAAATTCCTTTTTACTGCTATTTTTCCATTTAAGGTTTCAAACTTGGAAATTAAAGTCAGGCAGTTAAAGATAGAAAGGACACTTTGACTTTCTGAGTGCACAACACAATAGCAGCCTTTGTGAAATGACATTTTGGAGCTTGCTTTATTCTTTTTGTTCATTCGCGTTAAGCCGTTCAGTTGATTTTTGTAAAGTTCTGAGTGATAACAGACTTTCAAAGGAGCAGGTTTTACTTTTTAAGACATTTGTGACTAGTTAAGATGCTTAAATAGACAAGTTTTGGCAGCTAGCAGGATTGCAGAACGTGCATTAGCAGTGCCCCTATCGAGAAGGTCATCTTTTTCCATCACATACACGTGCGTGCTGCCTCCAAGACAGTCAGCACATTCAAATGTCATTGTCTGCAGACCTGTTGCATAATTCACGCTCAGAAAAAAGGGTCGTAGAGTTCTAACTGCTCCTGGCTCTTGGTTGCTTCCCATTCTGCAATGTTTCCCGAACTCCTTTTTCTTTACAACCTGCCATTGGAATATGATATTTAAGCTAAATTGATTTGGGAACCAAAAACGTTATACTAGAAGGTCATTGGGCCACCTTTAAATATGCAGAAACCACGCCGTGACCTTCTCAAGTGTGTAACCACACGCTGTACACAAGTGAGAGTTTCACACTTGGTTCAGTTGGTTGGTCCGAACAAGTGCTCAGTTCTGCCTCACTCCCTCTTCCCCCGCAGACCTCTTTTCATATTACAATCTAAACCGTGATATGTCAGCATCACAGCATGAATATCACAGTTAGAGTAGTGGTACTGAAGTATTGTGCCATTTGATTTACCACCAAAACTTTACACTGCAAATTTGTGGAAACAAGAAAAGATGCAAGCTGCTCTCCAAAGGCAATTTATCCAGATACAAGCGGCTTTGAGAGTGTATAATAAGTTTGACCGTGAGATTGCGATAGTGAAAATTGTACGTCATCATTTCCACAAGTTTGTGCGAATCACTTTCACATCAATTGCAAAGCATAGCAGGGTTCAGATGAACCAAACCTTGGGTGCTTAAAAACTGACAAAGTCTAGTGTGTAAGCAGCCCAAAGCTAAAATGCAGCAACAATTACAGCAATTGTAAGCGCCTCTAGTTCAATCAGACGTTTAAACCGTACAGTTTTCTCTCGTCCAGCCAGACATACATTCTGATTCCAGCAGCCTCTCTGGGGGCGGTTAAGTACAGACACACACATTCAGCGCCCGAGTTGGAGTGTGAAAACAGGGGGGTTGCGAATGGGGAGTGGGAGGCAGCCACAGTGAGCGTCCGGCTCAAAGGTGACAAGGCTCAGGGCCGCTGAATCGGCTCCGCACAGACGTTGCCCTTTGCGCAGAAACACCCATGCACCACCAACCCGCCTACACCCAGCGCTCTCCGCTCTAAACGGAGCGCTGCTGCCTCTCTCTCTCCCCTCGTTAACCGGCGTCGCCTGTTTTTTGAAAGCCAGCGTCTGGCTGAGGCGTCCGGCCTCCGCCAAAGAGACGCGTACAGTCCTTAAAGGCACTTTCGGTTTGAGTAGGCATGAAGTGAGTGGGAAAAATAGGCTCTCTCGAAACATGGATTTATGTGCTTGATGTTAATCAAGGGCTCAGCGTGTGTTTTGCCAGCTTCGCTTTGACTCATCATTATATCGTATTAAAACAGCCGTAAAAATCCAACTTGGCAGAGGGAAGGAGGACGATAAGGATACAGAAGACAGTGAACTTACACTTGGCTCTGATATTAGTGCACTTAACCAAATGAATGAACATTAGCGTAGTTAACTGCGCAAATGTTATCAGCACATTAATGTGTCCCAATTTTGCTTACTTGATTAGTGACCTAGAAATAGAGCAGAATCATACATTTTGTTAATTTCCAGGTTTGAATCTCAGATTTTCAGTGTGGACGTGTGTATTTCAAATATAACTACAACTGTGAAACAAGATTTTGGATGCGCTTAGGGCTACATCACCTTAAAATGCAAAAGGTTATTTTCTTTTGGCGTCTTGTGCTAAAGATGCTGCAATGCTAAAGGTTCTTTTAGAGTCTCTTGTTAAAGATGCTGATGCTAAAGGTTCTTTTGATATCTTGTGCAAAAGATGCTAAAATTTGAACGGTTTTGTTGATATCTTGTGCTAAGAATGTTAAAATTGATAAAGATGTTAAAATGCTAAAGATTATTTCATTTGATGTCTTGTGATAAAGATGCTAAAATGTTGAAGGTTATTTTGATGTCTTGTGCTAAATACTAAAATGCTAAAGGTTCTTTGGGTGTTTTATGATAAAGATGCTAAAATGCGAAAAGTTCTTTAGATTTAGATTTCTGTAAAAATGCTAAAATGTTGAAATTTCTTATGTCTTTTGCAAAATACTAAAATGCTAAAGGTGTTTTGTTCAAGATGCTAAAATGTTAAAGGTTCTTTTAATGTTTTATGCTAAAGATGTTAAAATGCTAAAGGTTCATTTGGTGTCTTGTGTTAAAGGGATAGTTCACTTTGAAATTAAAATTTGGTATCTATCAGCTCACCCCAAGGGCATCCAAGATATAGGTGTCTTTTTTTCTTCAGTAGATCCAATTTTGATGTTTTTAGGTCAAACCATTCTAGTCTGTCAGTCATATAATGGCAGGTATAGGTCACTGTCTCTATAAGAGGGAAAAAGAACATGCACAGAGAAATCCAAATTAAACAATTCCCCATCGTAACTACACATTGATGGCCTAAGACATGAAACGAGCGGTTTGTGTGAGAAAACTAACAGTATTTATATCGTTTTTTACCTCTTGTACACAACCATGTCCAAGTGATCTGAGAGCCACACGCATCCGGTGTGTGACGTGTGTGTGCGCGCGCTCTGGCTCACGCTGCATTCACACGGGGCGTCGGCGTCAACGCTTGACGGAGGGCGTGTCTGAAGCGTCAACGTGTCTGACACGTTGTCTGACACGTGTCTGAAGCGTGTCTGAATGCGTATCGTTTCCACCAGCAGGAACCAGGTGCTAGTTCAGAGCCTGTGCTACTGCCAGTTCTTAGTTGGTTCGACTCGCGAGCCCTTTAAGAACCGGTTGCTTTTCCACAGGCTAGAGAGCCAATACAGAGCCAGGTGTTACGTCACTGAATACGTTTCATGTTTCGTTTCACTAGCGCGGCAGCGCCAAACACAACAGACTTGTCCGAGGTACATCAGCGCCACGCAGACCGATCGGCACACAACACACTAAAAGCACCGCGAGAGCGATCCAAAAGCATAAAGAGCCGTCAGCTTTCCAGTCGCTCCCGCAGCACCCCGATGCCTCACACCGAACGGTCCGCGCAGCACCGATCCATCCCGAACAAGCCTAAATAAACTATCAACAATGGCGGACGTTGTGTTGTTATTGACGTTCATGGCTTTGCGAATCTACATCGGCATCCAAACACGGCGAATCCAACGTGTCCGTGTTTAGCTGCTATTTCAAATATGGCGGTCCACCGTTTCTTTCGTCTTGTTGGTCACGGTAAACCCGCCCCAGCCCCTGACGCAAGCAGTTCTTCCTTCTAGCCCAGCAATGTTTTGGTGCTACTTACGAACCGCTTTTCCTGGTTCGGAGCTGGTGCTTTGGGTGTCGAAAGACAAAGAACCGGTTTGAAACTAGGCTCTGGCTCCGAGCCAGCACTGGAACTGCCTTGGTGGAAAAGGGGTATGTGTGCGTCAGCGCTGCTGTGCGACAGAGACGAGGACTGTTTGAAGCTTTTTTCCACTAAAACTTTGATGCGTATCGTCTTTTAATTTTAAGTTTAATACGTGAACAAAGCAAAAGATGTGATCGCAAAACAATCAGGAAAAAAGTCCTTACATGCAAATTTTTATGTCATAACATGTAAATATATATATAGTCGCCAGTGGCGACCTCAGCAAAAACTTCACTCGCAAATTAATATTTTTGGTCGCAAATGCGACCGTTTTAGTCGCAGTCTGGAGCCCTGCAAAGTGAACTATCCCTTTAAAGCTGCTAAAATGCTAAAGGTTCTTTAGATGTCTTTTGTTAAAGATGTTAAATTGCTAAAATTTCTTGACTCTTTCCCATTAAGAGGTGTTCACACTGACAAAGATTTGCATCAAACAATCTATTACAAGTAATTTTTAATTACAGCTAGCGATTAGTAGCTACATGAGTGACAGAGACCATTAGCGGTGCAACAAAATTTAACAAAGTTCGATGTTCCATTAAAGAGAAGTACGACTAGCTATATGAGTTAAAGATTCCTTTAAAATTTTCTTTTGTGTTCCACAGGGAAACAATAACTGTATGTTTATAACAGTAAGGGTTTGGAACGACAAGAGGGTGAGTAAATAATGACTGAATCTTATGGTTGAATGCTCATTGCTGACTTATAGGGCTAAATTATATGTTGACTGACTCACAGGCAGGAATGTGGGGACAAAATTTTGGTGGGCTACCCTGCCCACCGCATGGATTGCTGGCAGTATGAAACATCCTAGAGCGGTCTGTACTTCACTTGAAATAGTAATGCCTGCATGTTCCACCTCTGTTTTGTAGGATACCTCAGAGAGGAGAGGCCTTGCTCCAGGCCACCTGTGCCTAAAAGAGGGGTCATTATGTCCTCTGTCAACACCACCTGCCCTGGCTTGTGTGGACTGAGTTCAAATGACTCCCACACAGAGCCAAACCCTCATACCTCATGCCCAACTGCGTGTAGGTTAGTTAAGTGTGTGTGTGTTCAAGGTTCTGTGCATCCCGTTTGGAAATCACCAGCCTTGCATACCAAATATGGCCATTCCTTAGTATTTCTTGACGGAAAATCATTCACACCCAGCGCTGGCAAGACACAAATTATTACAGACATTCCCAGAGTTCCTTGAGCTTTAAGGTTGTACTGCATGTCAATGAGAACTGAATTTCAATCATTGCAATAACAAGGCTGCAAAAATAGCTGTTAGAGAATAATACTTAGTGAGGTTTATGCTTGAGACAAGTGAAAAAACTCCAAGTGGGAGAAGGAAATATTAAAATGTTCACAAATCTTATGCTATTTTTAAAGGTAAACCCAGTCAATTTTGCATGAATAAGGAATGCATAGTGCTTAAATCTCATGATAAAATGTATTTTTCTGCCGCCTGTTTTCCTAAAGTATTTTTCCCATTATTTTTTCCCCCCTAGACATTTAAATAAGTTCATTAAAGAGTTTTAAGCCTTGAACCAAACCAGTCAGTCCTGAGATAAATTGCTGCATTACTTTTAGTAATGAAACTTGAAACTTTAGTTGAAAGCAAAAAAGTAGGGTAAATGACAAGATTGTGTAGGGAGTGAATGAATAAACATTTGTAAGTTTGGAAATTTTGGAATTTTTGGAAGCTTTGATTGACAGTGTGGGCAGACTGTTTTGATTATGTAATTTGCAATGCTTTGGGTGACTGTGAGTGTGATTATGTGTGGGGTTCAGAGTCCATGAACAATCTGAGCTTATAAAAGGGATCCTTGGTTTGAAAAAGTTTGAGTAACCCTGCCTTAGTAGATGTAGTTTACAAATGCTTTACCACAGTATCAAAAGTGATATTTTTGTTAGTCTGAAGTACTTTTATGGTTGTGGATTATCTCCTCATTTTCTGTTTACAAAATTGGATCAAGGTGAAACGTTCATTCGAGGCGTAACACAATACTTGGTTTTGAAATGATTCACGACTCACTTGACATCAAAGGAATGTTCTGAATGCATACATCGCTCGGCCTTCGTGAACATATATTGTTCACGATGAACTCTCCTTCCAGATAGTGAGTACACTGATGCCGTTTTCCATCTGCAGACAAAAGCCCATGTGTGTGCGCTGTGAAGGCATGCAGCATGACCTGAGGGTCCGTTTCGGCGCATGACAAAACAAGCTTGAGTGCTGCATGAGGCACAGAATGGGGATCTAGCGTTTGTTCCATGACTTCAAACTCCCTTTTCCCCTCTTCTGCATTTTTTCCTCTTTGGTCCCGTCTTTATTTTTCTTGTATCGTCATTTTCTTCCAGCCTTTTTGCATGGTATTCTTGGTCCCCCCTCTCCCAGCATTCCTTTGTGAGTGGGTGGAAGGTTGAATGGACATGTGTGAGTCCAAAGGGGGCAGATGAAGGAATGACTAGTGCACGGTGAAGGGGGTTGAGGGGGTGGGGGCAGCTGTTTGGTCTTTCCCGGAATGAGGGCTACCGTGCTAGGTATCTGAGGTGATTTGAAGGCTCCACCACGGGAAAAATTTGCCCTTAGACAGCTGTCCTCTGCCGGATCAGCTACTCTACTCAAGAGGCCGTCATCCTTTTCTCGGGCCCTAGAGGTGAGATGATCAGTGGGAGACCCCTACTGGTGTGTTTTTGCCACTGCAATGTCCTTAGAGAACTTTAGTGGTCCGATGCACAGTACAGTATGTGTTGATAATTATATTATATCAAGACTATAACTGTCTTGAACACTGGGGCAGACCAAACTAATTAAATTACTAATTACCTGGAAAAACTACAAAAATTTACAAAAAAAAAAGTCAAGTAGTATGCATATTACTGCATATTACTATCTGTCCTTTGAGATTTCTATCATAAACAACTGTCAAATGTTTAGCTACTGGTAAGATCGCACACTATTTCATCATTAAAATGCGTCACGCAAGAATTAATGTTTGGCTTGAATAGTAAATAACCACCTCCTTTGATTTGAAATTATATATTTTATGTATTACATACATATATATATATATATATATATATATATATACACACACGCACACAATCATATATACATACTTATATATATATTGTTAGAATTTATTATATTTATATAGTTACATTTTAATATTTAATTTTTTATATATATTATTAAGTTGATTTTGGCTAAAAATGAGAAAATACTTAAATAACAGGGGAAGTGTTATTTGCATCTGAACCCATAATTAATGCACTTTGGGGTCATATTTTATTTTATTTTGTGTTATATTTATGGTTTCCAGTAATGAGGCCCTGTTTATTTGGCATCTGGCTACAGCAAGATGACTGTGCACCAAAATACAGTCATATTGATTTTGATTTGACATCATACATAGGAAGCATCTCATGTCTTTTAAAAGTTAAATAATGAAAATGAAAATTTATGTGATTAGTTGAATTTTGTATTTTCCGCGAACTGTGACCATTTTTGAGTCGTGGCCCACCAGTTGAGAAATGCTTACTTAGTGATTTCCTCAAAAGAGTTATACAAGGTAATTGTAGCACAGGAAGTCGGTTCATTTTACAAATCTTGGCACAATTCTAAATGCATGAGAAGCACCATATCAGGTCAAAGATGCGGCATTGTTACGTTGCGCAAATGAAATTCACGGCAGACGTTTGGCACAGGCTCAGGGTGCTGACTCAAGCGCATTATCTGATTGTGCACAGAACAATGGCAGTGAATCAGAAATGAATTCAGGATTGTTAGGCAATACAGGAGGGTTTGCAACCAAGGCGGTGTTGTTGTGCCAAGGTGTCAGTGTGCGTGTCACCCTGCATTTCCCATCAAACCTTCTTTGATTTACGGCCACTTTGCACTTCTCCGTCTATTTATTTCATAACATGTTTGTTTGGTTTCATTTCCTCTCCCCCAATCAAACAGGTTTTTTAGAGGCCGAGCTGGTCTGTGGGCTGCTGGTGAGGGGGTGGGACAGGAAGAGGTGGGCGACCAGAGAATTGCATTTCCTTGTGCGTCTCCACTCCCTGCCCTCAGGTTATCGATTCAGCTCCTACTAAAACAGCACACACTCACGTGGGCTGGCGCAATACACATGCATTTGTTTGGCCGCGGACTCACACATGAACAAGAAATACACATGTACGTAATGCATTTGATCCTCCGAGCTCTACAAATAAAAAGCTTTTTGCGTTTTTGGCTTGTTTGCGGTTGTTCATTTTACACCATTTTCTCTCCCTCAGCTCACACATTAGAGCCCACACAGATATGATACATGCACACACACACACACATACACACACCTCTACATGCCTCTTCACTCAGACAGCTCATCCAAAGGGACAATGCAACATTATGACTCACACAGCCTAATTATCTAAATCAGAGAAAAGGTGTTGGATCAAATCAGGACAGGCTCTATTTATAATTCCAGGCCCATTTATATTTCTCTCAAAATGTCTTGCATGCATTTAATCATTTTCAGAGAACCGAAGCACATTGATGTCTTTGTTCATGCCGTTTGCCAAACATGGTCAGCAAGTCAGGTTTGGTACATGGTAAATATTGCATAACTGCTTGAAGTGACAAAGAGATAATTGCATATTTGTGTGTTCGCCTGAATGACGATGCAAGTGGGTGAATCTCACGAAAACATAAAACGGGGTCATGGTGACATTTCATTGCAAATTTAGGCGGAAAAAAAGTGGAAATTATTTTTAATGAAAAACAAGGCCTTTTTCTAGAACAAGATTTTTGCATTGTGACATTTCATGACAATTAAGCACATTTTCCCTTACTATTCTCATTACAGTAATGAGTTTATGGTTTATTGTATTTATTAGTTTTTCTGTATTACAGTACAAATGCTTTAATACAAAGATTTTATTATTTATTAACCACATACTAACAATTTATATACTAATATATTATTTTATCTGTATTACATAATGACATCAAGATTTACAAATACTTTACAGTTTTAATTAATGTATTATTTATATGCAATATGGTAATGAGAATGAGATATTTTTCTTTGTGTTACAGTATTAAGATAAAAAACACTAACATTTTATGAATACAGGAAATTTAAGAAATATATTTTTATTTCCATTGTGGAAATGTGAACGAAATATTTTAGCATTATGGTAATGATTATGAGATTAACAAATACTAACATGAATTTTGAATAACTCACTGTGCATTATGGTGAGATGAGAATTAAATATTTTTATTTGATTTTTAAAATCATATTCATTTAATCTCATATCATATATACAGCACTATATAAGATTAACAAATACTGTCATGATTTAGAAGTACTTTACTATTTAATTTATTATTTGCATTACAGTAATGAGAATAATTTTGAAGCATTATGGTAATGAGAATAAGCAAACTGCAAAAGCACAATTTCTCTTTTTCTTTCTTTTGATTTTGGGTTGAAATATGACCCAGACATGTTCTTGACAGGTTTCAGCATAGGTGAGAAATATGAATCTTTAAAATACCTCTCTGTCAGGATTTTAATGTTTTTTTCCCCCTCTCCACCCTCAGGTAAATTATCAACCATCTCCTGACATCAAAGCAGCTTTCATCATATTATCATTCTCTGAGGCGCACACATCTTGAAAGCCTTTCAGTAAATACTTGATTAATATTGCGTCCATCAACGTTATGATCAGCAACTCTCTGAGCACTGAGAGAGAGGAGGGCAGACAAGAAAACAGGAATGTTTCATTGGCATCAGCTAGTGTATAATTGGCTCGTAAAAGTCTAATTAGTCTTACAACCTGCAGAAAAGCAATGAACACAAACAGAATTATAATATGCAACGCTCTAGCTGATGGGCAAAGTTGGTTTCCATCAGCGGCTGTCAGTCATGAACATATGCTTCTATTCGCTCAAAGCAAATTGTGTTTGACATGGGGATTCAAATGTTTCCCTCTATTGTTTATCCTCCTCCTCTATTCTTTCATATTTGTTTAGTATTATTTTAATATTTGCCAAGTGTAATTTATTCCTCTATGCCATATTTGCTAGCTTGTGAGTAGTAGCCTACACTAACTGTATATTCTATAAGTGGGTTGGTTTTAAATAATGACTACTTGGGAAGTTTGTAATTCCAGTCAGGTCACTGGGATCATTATAAACATTCCCTCATGTACGATGACTACGCGCCATGTCTGTTGGTTGCCAAGGCAGCGGCGTTTTCTGTCAGCCGCGCGCTCACCTTGTAATGAATGGAGACCGGTACACGCCCACGGCAACGAGCGTTGTTTGTGTACGGCCCAGGATACAGAAAGACACCAGGCAGCTGCCTGTTTCCCAGGTCTCTCCTCAGCGACAGCGCACCACAACAATAGCCAACACCCTTTCACGCTCATATCCTGAGGTTTTAGTCATTATCTGATTATTTGTTTTTCTTCTCGGATTTTATATATTAAGAAAGATATGTTATTGTTTAGTTTATGTCCTACATAACGTATTTTAAGTTCCTCATTTGGGTTCAGACCCGACGATAACTAGCATCCACACACACCAACGGACAGTAATGTTCTGTTTATTAATAGAGCATCGCTTGGCGTGTTAATGCTTGTATCTGATTGGCTGTTGATGTTTTTATCGTTCGTGAGCTGAAAAGTCGTTCTGAAAGTGATTCCAATGATATAATAAATGTGATATGGACTTTACTACCCTAGTGAAAAATAAATATACAAAATTGTATTTGAAATACATTTATTTCATGCTAAGAATACTACAAATACATTTACATATAATGTACTTCATAAAAATACCCTGCAATTGTACTTTTGGTATACTAAACTGGTATACTTAAAGTCTGCTAAATTGGAACAACTAATTTTGTACTAAATGCACTTTAATTGTGCGGAAGTTTTGCTGAATTCCATCTAAAGATATACTGAATTATATTTGATTGTGGTAAAGTGGAATTGTAAGTATAGGCCTACTTCATGAAGGTACACTTAAATATCTTGCACTTAAAGACCAATATTATTCAAAGATCATGCAATACTCATCAGTAGTGGCATAAAAACTCATTTTATGCTTAATATTAAGAAATGTGGATTATGCACAATTAGTACTCCAAATAAAGTTTAATTATAATTTTTATATCAGTAAGTCTCAAGCAATAGGCTATGTCAGTAAATATGTTAATAAATTAGAACTATACTTAGTATGAAATAAATGTTTTTTAAATATATTACTTTTTTACTAGGGTATTCTCATAGAAATTCAGTGACTTCTAGTTATAGTCACCGTCCTTGGTGTGAATGGCTCAGTTAGGCCCTGTTTACACTAGTGTGTTTTTATTTTAAAATGAAAACAATCCTCGTCTACACTGGCGTTTTCACTGCGTGAAGGATACGCAGAGTGAATGTGGGCAACCACGCCATCGTTTTCAAAAGTCTACGTTTTGGTTTACACTAAGGCCCTGTTTACACTAGTGCGTTTTCGTTTTAAAATGAAAACAATCCTTGCCTACACTGGCATTTTCACTGCATTTCAGAAACGATCTCCATCTACACTACACAACCTAAAACACGTCACATGACCATTCATGCAGGTACAACCATAGATATGTATAGGTAGAATCCCTATTATTTAGATGGCGGATGCATCTACGTGCTTGGAGCGGTCGAATGGGGAATCTACCCATACATATCTATGGGTACAGTAATGAGCATGCTGTTATTGTTTACACGGTTGTCAAGGATACGCAGTGCGAATGTGGGCAGCCACGCCATCATTTTCAAAAGTCTCCGTTTTGGTCCGTTTACACTGAAACACAACCCCGGAGTTTTCAAACTAAAACGGGGTCTGCAGCGTTTCAAAAGTCTCCGTTTTTGAGGGTCGAAAACGCCGGAGTAGTGTAAACGACAGGCGTAACCGTAGCGAAAGTTATGCGTTTTAAAATTTAAATGATCCTCTTCTACACTGGTGTTTTCACTGCGTTTCAGAAACGATCTCCGTCCACACTACACAACCGAAAACGCATGCCACATGACCACTCATGCACACAGGGCATGCATGTAAACGTGTAAATAGTTATTGTTTACACGGTCATCAAGGATACGCAGAACGAATGTGGGCAGCCATGCCATTGTTTTCAAAAGTCTCTGTTTTGGTCCGTTTACACTGAAATGCAACCCCAGAGTTTTCAAACTACAACAGGGTCTGCCGTTTTCGAAAGTCTCCATTTTCGAAGGGTCGAAAATGCCGGAGTAGTGTAAATGACAGGTGTAACCGTAGCAAAAGTTATGAGTTTTAAAACAAGAATGCACTAGTGTAAACGTAGCCTTAGGCAGGTAAGGCCAGTTGCTATGACAACAGGCCAGCACATACTGTTCTTCAGTGGTGCTAGAGGGTCTCTCATGGCCGTTTAGGGGGATTGGGTAGACATGATGTTCAGCTGGAGAGGGACAAAACAGCCTGTGCTCGTGCAGAACAGCTTGTCCTCTCCATGGATGGCAGGGTATTTAGAGCCTGGATGCGAGACTGACGCACAACTGCTGCGTTACACCTGGACAAGAGTGTAATCGGTGGACAAATATGCCCTATCATGGCATTGTCCATCAAGGACACTTTGCTGAGGTGAATATGATTGCTAATAGCTTCAACCCAACGGCTTATTACAGAGACAGTGGTTACATCATGATTAAGTAATCGTGTGAAATGAGGTCACTTCTTTAAAGTAATACCATCAGCTTTTTAGTTTATGGGGTTTGACACATATATACAGTATATAGAGAGAGAGACAGAGAGACAAACACATTTATAAATCAAATAAATATATAAATAAAAATAATCATTTGTATTAAATGCATTATACATACACATACACACACATAGAGTGACACAAATGTATAAATAAAATAAATAGATAAATAAAATAAATATAAACATTTGTATTAAATGCATAACATTAAATTAAATTATATTGTTTTTATAAATATATATTGATATACTGTACATGCATTACATCATACAGTTATATTTATTTGTGATATATATATATATATATATACTGACTTATGTAATATATTTATGCTGTATTTATTTGTATGTTCTTTTATATAATTATTATATTCATAAATACGCGCGCATATATATATACATATATATATATATATACAGGTGCATCTCAATAAATTAGAATGTCGTGGAAAAGTTAATTTATTTCAGTAATTCAACTCAAATTGTGAAACTTGTGTATTAAATAAATTCAATGCACACAGACTGAAGTAGTTTAAGTCTTTGGTTCTTTTAATTGTGATGATTTAGGCTCACATTTAACAAAAACCCACCAATTCACTATCTCAACAAATTAGAATATGGTGACATGCCAATCAGCTAATCAACTCAAAACACCTGCAAAGGTTTCTTGAGCCTTCAAAATGGTCTCTCAGTTTGGTTCACTAGGCTACACAATCATGGGGAAGACTGCTGATCTGACAGTTGTCCAGAAGACAATCATTGACACCCTTCACAAGGAGGGTAAGCCACAAACATTCATTGCCAAAGAAGCTGGCTGTTCACAGAGTGCTGTATCCAAGCATGTTAACAGAAAGTTGAGTGGAAGGAAAAAGTGGAAGAAAAAGATGCACAACCAACCGAGAGAACCGCAGCCTTATGAGGATTGTCAAGCAAAACCGATTCAAGAATTTGGGTGAACTTCACAAGGAATGGACTGAGGCTGGAGTCAAGGCATCAAGAGCCACCACACACAGACGTGTCAAGGAATTTGGCTACAGTTGTCGTATTCCTCTTGTTAAGCCACTCCTGAACCACAGACAACGTCAGAGGCGTCTTACCTGGGCTAAGGAGAAGAAGAACTGGACTGTTGCCCAGTGGTCCAAAGTCCTCTTTTCAGATGAGAGCAAGTTTTGTATTTCATTTGGAAACCAAGGTCCTAGAGTCTGGAGGAAGGGTGGAGAAGCTCATAGCCCAAGTTGCATGAAGTCCAGTGTTAAGTTTCACAGTCTGTGATGATTTGGGGTGCAATGTCATCTGCTGGTTTTGGTCCATTGTGTTTTTTTGAAAACCAACATCACTGCAAACCGTTTACCAAGAAATTTTGGAGCACTTAATGCTTCCTTCTGCTGACCAGCTTTTTAAAGATGCTGATTTCATTTTCCAGCAGGATTTGGCACCTGCCCACACTGCCAAAAGCACCAAAAGTTGGTTAAATGACCATGGTGTTGGTGTGCTTGACTGACCAGCAAACTCACCAGACCTGAACCCCATAGAGAATCTATGGGGTATTGTCAAGAGGAAAATGAGAAACAAGAGACCAAAAAATGCAGATGAGCTAAAGGCCACTGTCAAAGAAACCTGGGCTTCCATACCACCTCAGCAGTGCCACAAACTGATCACCTCCATGCCACGCCGAATTGAGGCAGTAATTAAAGCAAAAGGAGCCCCTACCAAGTATTGAGTACATATACAGTAAATTAACATACTTTCCAGAAGGCCAACAATTCACTAAAAATGTTTTTTTTATTGGTCTTATGAAGTATTCTAATTTGTTGAGATAGTGAATTGGTGGGTTTTTGTTAAATGGGAGCCTAAATCATCACAATTAAAAGAACCAAAGACTTAAACTACTTCAGTCTGTGTGCATTGAATTTATTTAATACACGAGTTTCACAATTTGAGTTGAATTACTGAAATAAATTAACTTTTCCACGACATTCTAATTTATTGAGATGCACCTGTATATTGTGTATTGTTGTAATTGTTTATACTTCATTATATGTTATTTTTTTTCTTAAAAAAATACAGAATTCAAACATAGGCACCATTTTAATAAAATATTCTGAAAAGACCAATATTAGTTAGTGGTGGACTAGCTGGTTGAACCAAGAAACCACTGGTTAAGAGGGACACCAGCAACAAAACACAACATATGCTTCTGACAGCAAGAAGGGAAGACTTCAAAGGCTTTTATAGAACATATAGTCTGGGCTGAAAGCAAGCGGTGAGTCATAGGTGTGTCTGAATATATATACAAGCACACATTGTCATGAGTCATACGCATCCAATAATAATGTGTGAGAATTATGCCCTCCTTTCGCAGGTGGTGTTCAGGGCATAAACTTGACATTATCAAAATGTCCTGTTTGAAATATAACCTCACCTAACACAGCCATGTGTCATCCTCCACCAACACTGATAAATCTGTGCAGTGAACATGCTGTAAAAGTTGCAATGTCCTTGCTTTTTCCAAGAAATGGCACAACAGCAGCAATCACCAGTGATTTAATGATTTTCAGGATGTAAAATATGAGTCAGTGCCATGAGTGTGATGCTCAGATATGCTCATAAATTTCATTCTCAGAATGTTATGTAACCCAAGTTTTCAATGTGAATGAAGATATATGCTTGTGTTTGTACGCTAGCACGGCACAGTCTCTTACTGTGCAACCAACAAAGGCAGTAACCACCGGCCGTCCACCCCCACACTGAGCTTGTAAACAAAACAAGAGCTCACGCCTTACAAGCTGCAAAATGTGGGCTTACACAAATGTCAGCCAAAATCCAACCAATGCTCTCTCTCTCTCTCTCTCTCTCTCTCTCTCTCTCTCTCTCTCTATATATATATATATATATATATGTGTGTAGTTGACAAATAAAAATTGGACTGTGTCCTATGGTGTGACATAGCAAAAATGTAGAAAAAATCTTAACATACAACTAACATGATAAAAATGTATCTTCATTCTTAGAGTTACAAATAGCATGAGTGAGGTTTATCTTTAATGTTTTTTTTTTCCGTCACACCATAGGACACGTTGATAGTCAACTACCTATACACACACACACACACACACACATACATTATATATATATATATATATATATATATATATATATATATATATATATATTAATATATATGTGATATACACATTGATTTTTCAAAATTATAGAATATATAATAAACTGTATATATATATAGTGCTATTTTTTTGCTGATTATTGAGTTTACTGATTGATATAGGATAATGTCATATACACACACACCTGTGTGTATAAAATTGTGTGTATAACAGGCATGTGCAGAGGAGGGGGGGGCTTTGGGGGCTCAAGTCCCTGCCCTTTTTCAAAATTATTCAAAAGTGCCCCTCTCTGACAAATAGCAATGATATTGTGGTCAATAAAACAAAATGCATTTGAATTCTAATTAACATGACAATTTGTACAAAACAGTATCTAATAGCTCAAATGTCGGAAAATTCCTGTTTATTTTTACATATCTGTCAATCTGAGGCGTTGCTATGGGTTGTGTGTGTTTTGCTTGACTGACTGATATTCCAGTCTGTTCAGAAACCGAGGCTCTCGAGCCATATATGGTTCTTTCAGTGAGTGCCTATGGGTCGACGGAAGGAAAAAATAAACCAAACAATATTTTAAAAAAAAAATCATCAATATTCAAAGTTATGTGTGTCGATTTAATTAAAAATCCATATATTATAGGAATATTACATTATTAATCAATGCCCATTAGTCCTTTAGCCTAGCTATAATACACCAACCAATCATGATCTGGCTCAAGTTCAAATTTCATTGGACAATAATGTGGAGCGGTCATTTTCCGTTCATATTCATAAATCGGTTGATAATGACATGGGACAGAGGAGCTTATTTGTGGAGAGATCTGGATCTGCGATTTGTCTCATTTTATAAATCAAATTACTTCGCTGAGAAAATAGATGCTGAATAACTACAAAAGCACTGCACAAAACCGTGTAGCGCCAAAAGTAGCAATAATGCTAATCAGTATTCAATTCACTTATATTTATGTATGATGCACCGTTTACTATTTGATGAAACTATCATAGCTGATGAAGCCCAAGTGCCACCTACAGGCCTATTATGTGAAGTGTAGGCTGGCGAAATGGTGACATGAAAGGACTTTATTATATTACCATTTTTGATAATTATGCAGCATTATGAAAGTGTGCTATGCTCATCCTGCATTTATTTGATCAAAAATACAGAAAAAAACTGTAGCCTAATATTGTGAAATAGTATTACAATTTAAAAGAATGTTTTTCTATTTTAATATACATTTATACTGTTTTAATAAAATATAATTCATTTCTGTGATTCAAAGCTGAATTTTCAGCATCATTACTCCATTCTTCAATGCATGGTCCTTCAGAAATCATTCTAAAATGCTGATTTATTATCAATGTTGGAAACAGTTGTGCTGCTTAATTTTTTATTTATTTGTTTGTTTATTTATTTATTGGAAACTGTGATACTTTTTTGGGGTTCATTGATAAATAAAAAGTTAAAAAGAACAGCATTTATTCAAAATAGAGATGTTTTCTAACAATATCAATCTTTACAATCACTGTTTCTATCAATTTAACAAATCCTTGCTGAATAAAAAACTAATTTATTTAAAAAAAAATAAACATACTGACCGCAAGCTTTTGAACGGTAGTGTATATTGTTACAAAAGTTATATTTTAAATATATTTAAATATATATTTTAAAATAAATGCTGTTCTTATTTAACTTTTTATTCATCAAAGAATCCTGAAAAAAGTATCACAGGTTTTCAACATTGCTAATAAATCAGCATTGCATAAAATGCATTAAATAAAGTAAATTAATAAAGTATGCAGGCTTGATGACTATAAGTGACTTCTTGCAAAAATATAAAATAGTAATATTTCCAATCTTTTGACCTATAATTTTTTTCCCCTCATATTGCCCCTTTTTTACATTTGAGCCCCTGCCCCTGAGGAACTCTCTGCACATCCCTGGTGTATAAGATAAATAAGACTATTATATTAATTAAATAAATACTATTAATAATATATACAGTTGATATATAAATATATTATATATTTGATTTAAACATTTATATTTATTTAGATATTTACTTAAAATAAATAAAAATGAATACTATATATATAATATTTTAATATATAAATATTATTAAAATATATAAATATAATATTTTATTATATACATATTATTAGTAAATAGTAATATATACAGTCAACATTAGACAAATTTTACACTAATATGTAAAACAATATATAAATATTACAAATAATTTGTGTACAATATTTGTGTGGAATGTGTGTGTGTGTATGAAAATTTAAAATGAAAGTAAATATAATGCATAATCTGCTCCACATATATATATATATATATATATAGACCTATATATAGACAGTCAACATGCTGATGAAGCTTCCTTGATAAGAGGCACATCAGACATATTTTGAAATATATGCAATTACTGCCCTCCACTGGTCAAATAGCTAATTGAACAATAATAAAACAATAGATTTCTGATATCTACAATGGCAGCCCCTTTATCGGCATTGTAATACCAGTTTTTTTGCGATTCTAGTAATTGAAGTTAGTATAGTTTTAGTATTGTTTTAGATATGTAATGCCGTATCATATACTGACCGTGCTGAGTGGAGGGGGAGGGTTTGTTCGAGAAATGGAAAGTTGTGGTGAGGTGCAGGAAGAGCATGTGTGGGTGTTAGAAGCGGAGGACAGTTCTCAAGGTCCCGAGCTACTATATTTATAACCCTGCCGGTTCACCCTTGCTCTAGCTTGCTTTCTCTTGCCTCGTAGATGAAGAAGCATCTTAATCCAGGTCACTGCACAATTCTGAGAGATGCTATTTTTAGCTTTCTGCATGAGCGGATAAAGTGCATTTGTAGCATACCACAGATTTGCACATTTTCCATGACCATGCGAATCTTGACATAACTTACAGGAGTGTGTAATTTAGCTTATATCATTATCGTCGGCCTCTTTTGTTTGCTTGCGATGTTTAATTAGAATGTCGGTTCACTTGAGCCAGCACAATCCTGATGCAGTTGATTGTCCTACATTAGCACATCTAGAAGTACTACCTGATTGTCCTGCAGAGAGAACCATCATCACAATCATCCTGATAATCTGCATCCAACTGTTTCTGGGTGGGGTCATCGCTGCCCTGCAGGGGTCCTCAGTCTGCCACATTGTTTAGACTGCTAAAGAGGAGCATAATTGATGGGTGATAGATAGTGATGTACTGAAAGCACAATGAAATTCTTTGATGAACCATTAATGAGTGATACCAATGCCAGTATCTTATTTGTAGAATCTTTGCTGATTTTGGCAGCAAAAACTGCATTTAATGCAAATGAAATTACCACTATATTCATTTTTATAATTAATCACATTTTCTGACATTGCATTGTAATTATAAAAGCAGATAGCCAGGGGCGGACTGGGACAAAATTTCAGGCCGGGAAATCTCACACGCATCCAGGCCATCCCATACACCCACAACAAATTTTGAAACCACGGACAACAATATTTTTTGTATGGCCATCATCATTATCACATAAAAGTTTAAATCCCTAGGCTGGGGCCTCGCAAAATAATTAAAGGTTATCTCTTGAACTTCCATTTTCATTTTTAGCCTTCATTTTCCCTGACATCTCTCTGTCTCTCGTGTGTTTTTTCTTGTACCTGTCACTTTTTCATCAACACACCTCCACCTTGTTGCAAAACAACCACCTCATTGTAATTTGTTTGCACATAGTATACATTTATTTTAGAAAAAAATATTACATTAGGACCATGTGTTATTGTTTTATCTTTCCTAAATTTCAAAATTGGTACAATAATAGCTACATTTTGAATATACCTTTATAGAAAAAATCTTAATACTTAACATGTTTTTGAATTATCACGAGTTTTGTCCTAATGAAATTTAACCATGGTTTTATTAGGCCTATGGTAAAAGTATAGTAACCATATTTTTTTGGCAGATTGATTACCATTTGTAACCAGAGCTTTACTACAAATACCATGGTGAAGCTATATAGTGTAGCAAAACCATTGTTAATTTGTGATTACCATGGTTTAACTATAGTAACCATGGTTTTTGGTTTTATTTTAAGTGAAACCACGGTTAATTTTCGTAAGGGTTGTGTTGTTGTCTGCCTTAGCTCCCTCTAAACCTGTTATACAACCATGTGAATATTTGTCTGCTAAATTCCTACTCTTTACAAGAGTAATTGTTATTTTGGTAATTTTGCAGCAATTGACTGCTACTGCTAACATTTTATAGCAGTTAAACTAAGACAAAACTACAATAGTCTGTCTATTTACAGATGTAACTGACCTGCACTTGAAGTCATAAACAGGACAGTTTTGCCTCTCTGCTCCACCTGGGCGCTTCTGCTACATTCTCGAGCCCAAATTGGCTGCCAGGTTCTCCCGATGGCCAGTCCGCCCCTGCAGATAGCAGAATTGGTTTAAAATGTTTTAACTTCTCAATATCTAGTTCTTGCACAAACATGCAAATCTTTGTTTTTCACCTTAATTTTTTTTATACAAGTAAGACATAACCATGTTTTTTACATCTTTTACTGTGAATCTGCAGTGAAGCAGAATTTCAGGACACTTTTATCCTGGTTTACACATTATCTAAAAACCTATAAGTTTTGGTAAATAGAGAGAGATTTAAAACAGGTTATTATCAGTTCATTATAAGGCTATACAAATATAATCAGACGTAACCGTGTGCTCAAAAGGAAAAGTGAATTTTAATGTAAATGTTTAGAGTGGATTCAGCATGAAGTAGCCTAAAAAGATAATCAAATGTATTTAATGCAGTGTTTCTTGCAAATGTTTGAGATTGTGAAACAATGATTTCACTGCAGATACATTCAGTCACATTGTCTTCCGAGCTTACGTTGATATAATCAACCTCTCATGTAACCAAAAAAAATCAGTAACCACAGATAATATCAGATTTTTGCATTTGATATTGACTGATTCGGACATTTGTTTACATTTAGTTTAACTATCACTACTTTTTTTTATCGTATAATATATTTTAAGTCACAGACAAATGGCCTGTAGCTATAGTACAAAGTACAGTAGGCTAAATATAGCCTATAGGCCTATAATCTAGCATTGCAATAGCACATCCACAAAAAAAAAACATAGTGTTTTTGAAAACATAGCGTAGTACCTTAGTTTTATGCAAATATTTCAACAAATAAAAAAAAAACCTATTTGTGCACATTTTTCTAATGAAATTGTATCGATTAATCTAAGACCTTACGTAAGATAATATCTTAATATAAATTAAAATCGTATTTTTGTGTAAGAGCAATTAACATTCACACTGACAAAGTTAGACTTTTTTATTGCAAGAAGGCAAACAGCACTGCATTTGAAGACAAAGGTAGCCGATTCTTTGAGCACGTCCAAGCCTGTACGTGCGCGTACGCGATGAGAACACGCCCTCAGAGAGCTGCAGTCACGTGAAGCCTTTAAACAGGCGCCATTTTCTGTGTAAGCTTCTATTCTGCCGCAGTCTGCGTCGCGTGCTGCAACCTTCCTGTGTTCGAGAAAAACTGAGGTAAGAAATACTGCACTTCTTCGAATGGGTTTGGGCTAAAATGAAACGGTTTATTCTACTGTTGCATTATATTGATGTGAAGTTTGTAATGGTGGTTCATTAGTTGTATTTATACGGTTTTTTTGATGTTCTAGTTTGAGCAAGTTTAAATAAAAAAACATTCTGTAGACGTTTTGCATTGTAATAGCTGTGTTACTTGAAATTCTTCGAATGCGGTGTATAAATAGTTAATTCTGTCAGATTTCATAGGTTTCTTTGTTCCTCTTAAAGCACAGCGTGGCCTAGTTCTACTGACCTACTTTTCACAAACTAGGCGAGAGTAATAACTAATTGTTGTTTTTCATGCGATAATTAAAAGCTAAGCTCGGTGAAGATCTGAAAGTAGAATTCAAAGGGGTGTGATCTGATAAAACGTGTCTTTGTGGTAAAATGGCTGCAGCACGCGGTGAAGACGAGGGGTAGAAAATGGCGTTTCCTTGTTGCGCACTTTGAAATACGACGCGTGTTAAGCCGGACGATGAGTTGCAGGCTTTTCAGACCTTATTTTGTGTTTTTACGTGCAAAATTATTTTAAAATATTTTTTTTATTTTTATGTAATTTGTCTTTTTATGAATATTTTCCAGCAGGTGATTCAACATGTCTGACGAGGGAAAGCTCTTCATCGGTGGTCTGAGTTATGATACCACAGAGCAGTCCTTGGAGGAGTCTTTCTCCAAATATGGATCAATTGCCAAAGGTTTGTTTTAAGCAGTTTTAAAATTAGGTTTGTTTAAATTTTCACAGCTTTATTCTTAATTATGCTATTGTTTTTTTCTTCAGTTGATGTCATCCGGGACCGTGAGACCGACCGCTCCAGAGGCTTCGGCTTTGTCACGTTTGAAAATCCAGAGGATGCAAAGGATGCCATGGCTGCAATGAATGGAAAAGTAAGATCTACATCCTTTAGGGACAGAAATTTGTTATCAAATGTTTGTTTATTTCTAGGCCTGAAAAACTGACCGTTTTGATGCCTAGATATGTACTAATTGCTACATTTTAATAGTAAACTGCAGAAAGTTCATCAGTCAAACTGGGTGGAGGACTAGATTGAGTTTCTAACCATAAAATGCATTTATTTATTTTTTTGCAGTCTGTAGATGGCCGTATGATTCGTGTTGATGAAGCTGGCAAATCCGGTAGACGGTCTGGTGGTTTCAGAGGAGGTTCTGGAGGTGGCAGGGGATTCTTCAGGGGGGGAAGAGGTAGAGGTTGGTATTATTAATCTCGAATGCAATTGTACGAACTAGGGCTGTCCAAAAAAAGTTTCTAATATTCATCGAATTTAAAATAAAAATCCACATTCGAATGCAAAAATGCTGCATTCGAATTTTAGATTTGTCAGGCAGCCTTATATGTGGCACACAAGCTGCTATGATGATGCAGGTGTCGTTGCATTTTAATGCTTTTTTTTTTTTTTTAAGCATTATAATGTTTATAAACATCATTTTAAACATTATGCACTTTTTTCAAAGATAGTCTTGTTTTTTTTTTAATTGCTTTGAAGAAACGTGCATTAGTACGGTAATGTTTTGCTCTGCACCCTCTTGTGACCTCAGGAGAGAAGCCAAACGCTTAAGAATATTGATAATATTTTAGTACAAAATTCGAATTTAGTTTTTCAGCCAATTTGACAGCCCTAGTACTAACAGATCGCTACATTTGCATTTGGAGTAGCCTTGGCGGCTTGTAATTATCATGACAAAGCTGGTGGCCCACCTGAATGGATGCATCTCTTAATATCTTTCATGGGTTTTATTTCATCTGTTTAATCTATTTTTATTTTTTACACAGGTGGTGGAGGATATGGTGGTGACAGAAGCTTTGGTAGCGATCGGGGCTATGGTGGAGGTGACCGAGGCTATGGTGGAGGAGAGAGGAGCTATGGTGGAGGAGAGAGGAGCTATGGTGGAGGTGACCGATCCTACAGTGGTGGTGGCGGCGGATACTCCAACAGGAGTAGTGGGTACTCCAGTGGCAGCGGCGGTGGATACAGGGATAATAGGTGAGGGATTTCTCAAGCATAGAGTAATTTTGCACAAGGAACAATTTTATGATTATTGTAACCGTGAACACTTTAAATATGGCAAATATTACTTTTGGTTTTAGAAGCCAGGGTGGATATGACCGTTCTGGTGGATCCTACAGAGACGGCTACGACAGTTACGGTATGTATTGATTGTTCAGAATTACTCATTTTATTAGATAACTGCACCAATAGATCTCAGCCCACTTGTGGTGTTTTAGAATAATGTCTAGACCTAAGCAGAAAGACAGAACTGCCATTTTTGAACTTCTGAGTTCAGTCAACTTGGTTGCCTTTATCTTGGAATTGATGACCACAATCCAAAAAGTCATTTTACAATATTAGTGACAAAGTCCGTTTTGTGCACTTGATCAGAATAGTCCATAAGACCTTGTTGGAAAAGAATCATGTGTTGGTGTCAATTCACTGTTTGGAAAGGATGTTCACAATGCTCCAGTGCCTTTACACTTTTGCCTACTTCTTGTCCTCAGCTTCACACGAGTAAAAAAAAATCCTGATTGCAAGATCATCCCTTCGCTGGCTGTATATAAAAAGATGCGCTCTTGGAAGACCTTTTTTTTGTTTTTACTTTTTTCTTTACGTTTTGTGTTCTGGTTCAAATGTTCAATTAAAGAGACTCCTTTTTTACCGTGTCAAGTATCCGCAGGATGTTCCTCTCATTGAGGAGCTGCATAAAATCCATGAGCATTCACTTACTGTAAGAGTTTCAAGCCCTGTGAGGCTACTTGTATCTGCCATTTTACCTTGCGATTGTGTTATAGATGCTCACAGAGGTTTTTGAAATTGTCCTTTGTTTTTCTTTTTAGTGTTTAAGAAACTGTCTCTGAAACCTTGCGTGAAAATTAACTTGTCCAACACAGCCTGATAGCTTCTAAAACCAATTTCCTCAAAAGATCTTTGGATCAATTTCTTATTATCGGCTCACTGAAAGTGCTTAAAGGGGCATTTGCATTTAAACAATTTTAAAACGGCACCTGAAAATATTCTAATCTGATCCTCCAATAGAAGCTTGAAAAGCTGTGATGTGTTCTTTATTGCTCCTTGCCACCTCCATTTTGTGATGCATTCCTTTAGTGAAGCAAGGCAGGCATGTTGCATTGGAGTTGTCTCCGGCAAACCTCCTTGATGTTGCTAAAGATGTGTAAATATTCATTGTTCAAAGAGTAAACCACTAAAGTGGGTCATTCTGCCTCACGTTAGGACCGATGGCCCAAGGTACTTTACTCTTTGACCAGTCTAAATTAATTTTTTGAAGTATGCTCTCCTGTGGACTGAACTTATCCTCTTAAATGTCAAGATTTTGTTCCTCCTTGGAAAGAAATGTGCTCTGTTCTGTATATCAACACCTCAGAATCCTTTTTCCTTTTGTATTAAATTGGCTTCATGAAGCTCATTAAAAAATGGTTGGAAAATGCTCTCTCTTGCCTTCGATATTAAAAAGCTCAATGCAAGCCAAGTGAATGTCTTGGAGTGGATAGCTGGGGTTTTAGCAACTGGGATCTAAATATTTTTCATTAGGCAAATAAAACTTAATATTAGATAAGCTAACAAAGATGAAACGTTGCTGTTGTGGTATAGCAAGCAATGGCTCTGTATAATGCTTCATTGGATCCAAGAGTTCTCTGCTAGCAATTACGGAAACCAACAATGTCCTTGGAGAATGAAGTGTTGTGCCTTCCGACTCAAGAATCCTGAGATGAAAGCTGCTCTTGACTAGGTCATTTGTGGAGATAGGCCTATAATGTGAGGTAAAACCTTTTGCTCTCCTGTACGCATCCTACAACAGTTCTCATTGTCCATGTTTTCTTCGAATGTTGCCTCGACCAGTGATTACATCTCCAGAATCTGTTCAATCCTGTTCCACAACCCTAAAAAAAACACTTCCTGTTCCTCCTTTAAAAAGCTGCATGACAACATTTTTATAGTGTGCTCGTGTTTGGTGGAAAGTACCTCATGTGGCGTTTGAAATGAGAGATTTAAAGTCCCTGTTCTGATTGCAAATTTTTGTCTGCACCAACTTTAAAGATTATTTTTGGTCCGTTTTAAGTCACCTATGTCAAAAGATTTGAAATTTTAAAGAGATGTAGCTTTTGCCACCTCATCGTCTTGAGTGATTCACTATGGAGACAAGTTTAAAAAAAAAAAAAAAAGTTTGGCCCTTTTGTTTTTTTAACATTCACAATTTTGTACCGGTTTTTCGCACTGGTTTAGTCTAGAAGTGTTTGTAGCATCTTATTTTGGAAGATATTTTAATGCATGATTTGTCTTTGTTGTTTACATCTTCTGCATACTAAAATACCCATTTATTTTTCAGATTGACTCCCTGGGCGTGTTGTATTTGAGAACTAGAGGCACAAGATAACCTTTGAAATGACTTCATGTTCATGGCAAAAACACAGAGGTATGGATTTACTTGTAGAATCAAATAAGTTACTATTAGTTTGATGTGGGTAATGGCCAGAAGTTCTGTTGAAGATTAAAGGGTTAGTTCACACAAAAATGAAAATTGTCATTACTTCCCCTCATGTCGTTCCAAACCCGCAAGACCTCTGTTCACCTTCGGATCACAAATTAAGATTTTTGATAATCCGTGGACTCTTAGACCCTCCCATAGACAGCAAGGATCCTTACACGACCAAGGTCCAGAAACATAGCAAAGAGATTAAAATAATCCATATGACATCAGAGGTTTAACCGTAACTTTACAAAGCTATGAGAATACTTTTTTTGCACAAAAGAAAACGAATAACGACTTTATTCAACAATTCATCTCATGCGTCATGTGGAAACGTTTTCTATGTTGTTTGCTCTTTGATCTGAATGTAAATAACGTATCCATGTGACGCAGCTGACACCAAATAGCATATGTTTACGTTCAGTGGATACGCTCCAAAGTGGCACCAGGGTGAAGCGGAGACGAATTGTTGAATAAAGTTACTTTGGTTCTCTTTTGCTCAAAAAAAAAAAAAAAAATGTTCTCGTAGCTTTGTAAAATTATGGTTGAAGCCCTGATGTCACATGGATTATTTTACCAATGCCCTTGCTATGTTTCTGGACCTTGATCTTGTAAGGATCCTTGCTGTCTATGGAGGGACAGAGAGCTCTCGGATTCCATCAAAAATATCGGTAACACTTTATAATAACGTTCGGTTATTAAGTGATTAGTTAATGAATTAATCATTTACAAAACATTCATAAGAGATTAATAGATGATGTGCTAACAATTTGTGTATGTTTTGTTAATTCATTTAAAAGTAATTAGTTTGATGAACTAATCATTTACAAAACATGACTACATTCACAAATGATCAAGTAATATGCTAACGATTTACAAATCTGTCAAGTTCTTTAAAAAATAGCATGAAATAATCAAACCGATCCTTTAATGGTTAATAGTTTAGTTAGGTTACTAGTTAATATATTATTAATCACTTGTAAATCATTGAAATGCCAACATTGTACTATTATCTCAATAAACATTAGAAATAATTTACAAAGCTTTCTGTATCCCCTAATCTAAAGTGTAAACTACTCATCAGTTGTAAATGTTTTACAAACCTTCCGGTTACAGTTTGTTTCGGTGTCTCTGTGTGTGTCTGTTATATATATTATATTATATTACAGAGACACACACACACGCAGAGAGAGAAACACTGAAACAAACAAACTGCAACCGGAAGGTTTGTAAAACATTTACAACTGAACGTTATTAAAAAGTGTTACCAAAATATCTTAATTGGTGATCTGATGAGGTCTTGCGGGTTTGGAACGACATGAGGGTGAGTAATGACAGAATTTTTGTTTTTGGGTGAACTGGTTGAGTAGTATTAATTGACTCATGTATTTTTATTTTTTTTCATTTACTTGCTAATAAGACCTTATGTTACTTGGCTTTGCTTTTTCAGAGCTCATGGAAATCCCTGCTGTGCAGATGAACCCATCTCTCTCAAAAGGAGAGTGTCAAAACGCTTGCGAAATGAACAATCAATCTTCCATCTAGATTGAAGTTTATTATATTTTGCTGAACGCAGTGTTTCTGTAGAAGGGTGTCAGTGTTGAGAATGACAAATCAATTTAATAAAGCTTTTTTTTTACATCGGTTTTGTTCAGTACTTTGCATCGTTTATTAGCACCGGTTTAGTGGCAGTGTTGCAGTACACTTACCACAAGATGGCAGTGGTGGCCAGCTACTGCACAAAGCCCACAGAAAATGAAATGCTTAGGCTTTGACAATATTAGTTGGGCTATATATTAAAGTTTTAAAATTTACACAGATTGGTTTAATTCTAAAATGTGATTGGACTTGCATTAAACTGAACAATTAAGGAAGTTTATCCAGCTCGCCCTTTGAAGGATTCTTTGTAGGTTATTTTTTTTTATTCTTAAGAGCAAGCATGGTGGTTTTCTTTTTTTTTTTTTCTTTTTTTTATCAATTTATTGCTCCGTTTAATTCAGTTTATAGTTTAATCTGACTTAATCTTTTAACCATTTATGTACTCGTATTACTGATCTGTTCATTGATCAGTCGTTTTATTTTTCTGTTGCAGTTTAATCTTATGGTTGTGTGGGTTTGGGGATATGTCTTCACAAAAAAACAGAAGCATGTCTTAATTTCAAGGTTTTTAATTTAATGCGATGTTGTGAAGCCTTAATTTTCCATTGCAATATCTTGCTATATAAAAAGTTTGGGCATTGAAACATTAGCAAAAACGAGTATTCTATTAAATTAATTTCTTTGTCTCCTCCTTTCTGCTCTTCCCTGGCTTCCTTAGTCAAACTTTTGGCTGAACGAAGACTTAATATGGATTTGGGTACTAGGCTAAATGCAGTAAAACAATTTTTAAAAGACTTTATTGGGTTTCGGGTACCAGACAAAACACTGCTGATAGGTTTTGGTATTTGGGATCAGCAGGGATTAGATCTAATGTTCCTGGTGTGGAGACTTGATCTAAAATTTTTGGCATGTCAGGTGACATGATGTGATGAATCCATGAAAAGTAGTGGGAAATATGAGTGTACACTGTGAGGTAATCTGCATTTCCCTTGTTTTTGGAAAATGACACAATTCCCTGTACAACACCTCCACAAACAAGTGGACCCCCAGAATGTCCCTGTGGATTATTTGATTATTAGTATATTAAAATGCACTGATACGCTTTGTAATTTGTGAGTGGTGCATCTTGAATTACCTGTGCTGGTCCAGATGATCCCTCAGTGCACAGAGTATCAGCCGTGCCACAGTTTTTAGAGTCTATCAGAGTCATGTTTGCTTCTTTGAGCACATTTGAAGGAGACTCGTGATGGTATTTCTTCCAGCCCCAACCCATGACCATCCAGTCCTTTGAGATTGCTTCATTCTCAGGTTTTGGCAAAGTGATAGTATTCACACTATTGTTCAAAGTTGCTGGGGTTTTGAGCTGAAAAAAAGGATGCAAAGTTCTCGCTTGAATTAAAAGCACCTATATTTGCGTTTTTTTTTTTTTTTTTTTTTGTTGTTCAAAAGTATATTCTGCAAATGTCAACCATTTCCTATCATGAAAGACTGTTTTTAGGCATGATACCAATGAAATTGTTCAGTATTATGTATTACCTTTAGAAGCATGATGTCATGGCCTGTTCTCTTCATAGTGAATTCTGGATGTGGATATGGATCTACCGCTACACCATTAGGTAAACGTTTGGTGTCATCAACCCCCAAATATACCATAAGATGACTAAAAATGACCAAATATATGGCACATTTACAAGATATTTTTGATATGACTGCACTGATACCAACAGAGAACAAAACATCAAACTGAATTACGCTGAATAATGATTATTATTGTCTGTAGAGATGCTTAACAGCTGAATCATATCTTGTAACATCGACAGTTATTAAATTCAATCGAATCAACATTGGAGTGACTTTATATTAATAACGACATTGCAGCCTTCTGTAGAACTGCTTATAGCTGAATTGAACTCATTTCAAAATTGATGAAATTTACACTGTTATTAAACTGAACTTAACCAACTCTGAACGAATAACGACACTATATTACTGCAAAATTTTCATCTCCATAACTGAGTTTACATTCTTTCTGATACAATTATTTAATGACAATTTACCCTACCTTTGTTCACAGTGGGCAGCTGTCATCACATAATCTTGTCTTACCAAAAAACCACCACATGCTTGTTTTGATACTCTGTCACGAATGTAGACCATGTAGGGTCGACTGTGTGGAACAGAGACTTTTTCACCAGCGATGCCATGTATGAAGAAACGAGGGGAAAAAAAGAGATTTGTTCTATGAAATGACAGCATATTCTAAACAAAGTTTGAGCATTGAAACTTGCAACTAATATTATTCAATAAAGTCTATTCATTTTTTTTTTTATCTTTACTTTGTTTCCTGCTACTATTCCCTGGCTTCCTTAGTCAACTTTTTGGCTGATAGATGATTTAATACAGTTTCGGATTCTAGACAAAATGCAGTAAAAATGCACTGATTTTGGGTACCAGACAAGACTTGTTGTTTATCAGGTTTTGGGGTCCAACGTCCGGGGGTTAGATCTAATGTTCCTGGTGTGGAGACTTGATCTAATATTTTTGGCATGTCAGGTGACATGATGTGATGAATCCATGGAAGATAATAGGAAATATGAGTGTAACCTGTGAGGTAATCTGCATTTGTGTGGTCTTTGTAAAATGACACAATTCCCTGTGCAACACCTCCACAAACAAGCGGAACCCCAGCGTCTCCCTGTAGATTATATCATTTTATTATTAGTATATCGCAATGATACTGATACACCATAGATAATTTGTGAGAGGTGCAACTTGAAATACCTGTGCTGGTCCAGATGATCCCTCAGTGCACAGAGTATCAGCCGTGCCACAGTTTTCAGAGTCTATCAGTCACGGTTGCTTCTTTGAGCACATTTGAAGGAGACTCGTGATGGTATTTCTTCCAGCCCCAACCCATGACCATGCAGTCCTTTGAGATTGCTTCATTCTCAGTTTTTGGCAAAGTGATAGTACTCACAGTTTGGTTCAAAGTTGCTGGGGTCTTGAGCTGAAAGAGAGGATGCAGAGTTCTTGCTTGAATTAATATCACCTATATTTCTTGCATTTTTTTTTTATTTGAGCAAAAATATATTCTGCAAATGTCAAACATTTCCTATCATGAAAGACTGTTTTTAGGCATGATACCAATGAAATTGTTCAGTATTATGTATTACCTTTAGAAGCATGATGTCATGGCCTGTTCTTTTCATAGTGAATTCTTGGATGTGGATATGGATCTACCTCTACACCATCAGGTAAACGTTTGGTGTCATCAACCCCCAAATATACCATAAGATGACTAAAAATGACCAAATAAATATAATTATCATAAAGGCCAGACAAAATGAGTAGGATATATATTTATTAGTGCTGTCAATCGATTAAAAAAAAATAACTAATTAATCGCACATTTTTCTAAAATTAATCGCGATTAATCCCACCTAACATTAAAGTTTTTAAATATACTTTTATATTGCAATAATTTCACATTCAATCTTCAAATGTACAAACAACATAAAGATAGTATATTTTTAATATTTCTTTAATGGCATATTTTTTATGATTGAAGGCCAGCATAACTGATATCAATACTACTAAAAAAATTCCCCCTTAATATTTAACCATTGACTGTAGCATTCAGCATTACAGTATAATTGAGAGCTATCAATTTTAACATTTATTAGACTTAACTTCTAATTTAAGTGAACTTAAAACAATCTTCACACGAACCCATTATAATAAATGACATATTTAGCTACCTGAGCCCTTCAGCAGAAATATACAGAAAATGAATAGTTACCAAACACTAAATTCTAAATTAAATATAGATGAACCCCTTAAAGCTATAAAAGTTATTGATTTCCTCTTTTTTCTTTTGTTCTTGGATTAATAGACATCACAGCAGCTGGTTATTATTATTTGGCTGCTATTGCTTTAAAAGCTGCTGCTGCTTTCTGACTCACTTGTGAACTTGTGAATGAACTGACGAGTTGAATCGGGTGTTTAGATGAGGGAGACAGTGCTGGGGACCTCAGGAAAGTTTTGAAAACCATTTCAGAGACATGTTCTTAAATGTGACGCATATACAGTATATCATATTGCATGCATGCAATCGAAGTTTTAAGGCAGCTTTAATCGCCTTTTTGGTAACTTCATGCTTTAACTGACGGTATAACTAGGACATTGCATGCACGTAGTTTCTTTCGCTGTTTGATATGAAATGATACAGGCTACAGCGCGCGCTATGAGCACAGTATCTTTTCCGCGCTCGTTTGACTCGCGCCTGGCGCGGAGGCGACGTTAGAGCGCGCGTCAGAAACGTCTCCTGTTTGATGTGGTCATAAAGATGTTCTGCATCTAAATAAACACAATCCTTTTCAAGAAAAAAGAGACAGAGGCAGCAGTTGTGAATGGGGTGGCCAACCCTAGCCCCGCCCCTGCGTTAATTGCGTTAAATATTTTTAACGCGTTAATCTGAAAAAATAATCTCCCGCGTTAACGCGCTAATTTTGACACCACTAATATTCACAATACAAATATATGACTGTCACTCTGAATACTGTACTGATACCAAGATATGAGAACAAAACTTGAACTGAATTAGTCAATAAGTCACCTTTATTCAGGGGCGGCGCCAGAGAATGTTGAACGCAGGTGCTGAGGGGGTGCTAGATCAATGGCAGGGGGAGCTGGGCAATTAATAGTAAATATGACCAAAATTATTATTTTTATATGAATAATAAAATCACTATATAGGCGCATTTCAAATGTTTATGAGGAATGTGGGAGTATTATCGCGCTTAGCCTACTGTATGGGGGCGCGCACGCAATTATTTTTATGTATTTATTTTTTCCTGCTGAAAGAGCTTATACTCCCGTCATTTTTGGATGTGTTTTCTGTTGTATCATGCAGTCTCCGTGAATGGAGCGCGTCACAACAATGAACCAGATCACAGACATAAGAAATAAATCTGCAGAAAGCTTGAAAACCAATTAAAATAATAAAACAAATCTTCTCTGATTATGTAGTCCGTATAGGTGCATTTCTCTATTAAAGGCACGTCCACTGTGGAGATGTTGAGTCTGAGAAAGCACTAGTTTATTAATAAATAAGTAAAATGTATTTTTCCCTGATGCATTCATAATCATTACTTTAGCCGGTGCTTTGCGGCAAGCGTTATGCGTGCGTTTGAGTGCGGAATAATACGCCTAAATGCCTAAATAATAGGCATAAATAATAACCTAAATGGTTATTATACTATCAATTTAATATGAACGTGCGAATAGTTGACTAGAAAATGACATTACGTGACATTACGTGCGACTGCAAATCACGTTATTGCATTGCAGTATTTATGCATGTGTTTAATGAGTCAAATGTTTTTATTTTATTTCATTTTTTTATGGGAGTGCTTTGGTTTTTCTTGGGGGTGCTGGAGCACCTGCTAGCCCCTCCCTAGCGCCGCCCATGCCTTTATTTATATAGTGCTTTTAACAATACAAATTGTGTCAAAGTAGCGTTACAGTAATAGGAAAATAGTGTGTCAGTAATGCAAAAGAACAATAGCAAACACTCAATTTTCAGTTAAAGGCAGCTCATCATTGAATTCAGCGATGTCATCCAGCTCAGTTCAGTTTCTGCAGGGGCGCCGCTACGGATTTTGGTCCCCCTGGACAGCATATTCACTCGGCCCTCCTGCCTTCCGGGGGCATTTTTTTTTTGTTAGTTAAATAAGTTTTTCTTTCTTAAAGTAACGACCAAGCGGCCAGCGCTAGACAGGCCAGCAATTTTTTTTTTATATATATATATATATATTATTTTTATACAACATTTGATTAATCAATGCATGCTGATGAAGTTTTATCATAGTTTATAGTTATATGGTAACGAAAGTGTTCAACACTCAACCCTTTTTCATCAGTATTATTTGTAATTTAAATTTTGTGACAGGAATTCCTCTTTTCACTTTCACTTTCAGATCTTGGTGTCATGCTTTACAAGAAAAGATAATGGTCTGTTTTGCTTATATCTATACACCTTTCACTTTTTAAGACTAAAACAAAAGATGGATTCATTGTTATTCTTAATTAAAAAGCACAACAATAAAACAGTAGGTTACAATGACAAACTAGTTTACATAACATTTATTAACAAAAACGAATAAGACGAGGTATGGCATAGGACACATCACATGCTGTATTATACTGACTAATACATAACAGAATGTTTAGCAAACACCGAGGAATCAAATAATAATAATATTAAAAAAATAAGGAAAGCCTCCATAGTGTAATGTGAGGTAAACAGCAAAGATAACAAGCTTTTCAAAAGAAAACAAAAAGTAAAACTAAACTGGCTGTCGCTGACTGGACTTGCATGTTTTCTCTACAAGAATACCAACATGTTCACCTTCTCTGGTTTAAGAAGCGGTCTTTTACTTTAGTTTGAAAACCAAATCCTCCGCTGCGCTCACCTTCGCCTCATGCTGAAGCGCTGAGTGAAAGCACAATGGTCACGCGCTCTGCATACGCGCCGCTTCTGCGCTGCCTCTGCTCTGCTTACGCGTGCGGTGTGAAACCAGGCTCTACTGAAGCGCTTGCACTTGATCAGTGAAATCTTTCTCCTGCTACAATGTGCTGCGGCTGGCAGCTCGCGCGCTTTTGAGCAGGCAGACCATGCACTAGCACAAGTGCGACCACGTCAAATTTTTACTCCCACACTCTCAAAAAATGGTCGCATTTTGGTCGCAGTCTAGAGCACTGAATATATAAAATAATTTTATAAAATAAAGAAAACAATAATGTGCCATCTCTTCTTGAACAGGAGCACTTCACAAAAATGAACCGAAAGTCAGCGAATACATGCCTCACAGACATGATAAATATATCTATAGAAAGCTTTAAATTACTACTTAACGAAATAAATCAAATCGAAAACAAAAACTCTTTCATTATAATCCGTGAAGATGCACTTCTCTCTAAAGGCGAGTCTAATGAGGAGATGGGAGTCAGGATCATCATCTGATTCTTCATCTTTGCGACACTGACACAGAAAACACTACTTTATTAGTAAATAATTCAAATATCTCCTTGCTATTTCCCCCTGACACATTCATGGTAATTACTTTTGCTGGGGCTTTATGGCAAGCTTTATTGCGTGTATTTGAACGCAGAACTCCAGCTGCGCTGACGGCTCTCTGCTGCTGCTGGACACTAAACACAGTCGAGCCGCTCTTGATAGTCGCAGCAGCACGGTCTCCTGTTGTTTCCACCAGCGCGGCTATTTTTTTCATCACTAATTGATGGATGTCTAAAATATAAACACAAGGAGAAGCCTAAAACAGGCCCGAGGCCCGGCCCGAAGCCCGGTCAGGGCCGGGCTGAAATGCAGGGCTCTAGCGTTCCCCTCGGTAGAAATCACGTTTCTCCCTCGGGGGCCCCCTCCCATCGTCAGGCCCTTAGAATCGTCCTAACTTTTCCCCCCCTTACGGCGCCCCTGAGTATCTGTGCAATCAAGTCGACGATATCGCTGGAAATTAGTTGTCCCCAACTAAGCGAATTAAGAATTAAGATGAATAATGTTAATTGAGAACTATTGTTCTCTGTAGCTGAATCACATCTTCCAACATTGACACCACTGCACTGAACTGAATCAACACTGAAGTGACTTGAGCTGCTGCCTTCTGTAGAGCTTTTGGATTAGCTAAATTACACTTGTTTCAATATAGATTAAATTTACACTGATATTAAACTGAACTGAGCCAACACCAAACTGTATACGCTTTTTTATAAAATTGGAACATATGATGATTTCACCTACCGTTCTGTGCAGTGGGCAGCTGTCATCACATAATCCTCTCTTACCAAAAAACCACCACATGTTTGTTTTGATACCTTGTCACGAATGTAGACCATGTAGGGTCGACTGTGTGGAACAGAGACTTTACCACCAACAATGCCATGTATGAAGAAACCTAAAAAAGAGGGTAACACTTTACAATAAGGTGTTATTTATTAACATTAGTTAATGTATTAACTAAAATGAACAAACAATGAACAATGCATTTATTACACTATTTATTAATCTTTGTTAATGTTAGTTAATGAAAATACAGTTGTTCATTGTTTATTCATGTTAGTTCACAGCGCATTAACTAATGTTAACAAACACAACTTGTGATTTTAATAATGCATTAGTAAATGCTGATATTAACAATAACTAAGATTATTAAATGCTGTAGAAGTATTTTTCATTCTTAGTTCATGTTTACTAATGTTGTTAACTAATGAACCTTATTGTAACGTGTTACCAAAAAGAGTTTAGTTCTGAAACTATTCTACAGCATATTCTGAGAAACAGCCTGTTGTAATTACTAAAGTAGACTAGATGTAAATACCTGGGCTGCAGGAACGAAGCAGTAGCAGACAAGTGACATGCCAAAAGATGCTCATTTTAGACAGCTCAGTTACACTCAATGTGCACCACAGAGATGTTGGGCTCTGCTTTTAGAGAGATTCAAGAAACCCAAACCCGGAAGATAACGGCAGAAGCTGCAGCATGCTCTGCACTGATCTAACAGCATTTAAGTTAGAGACTGTTAAAGGTTGTTAGAGTTGATCACAGGTCAGTGATTATCATCAACTAACACTTTGGTGATAATATCAGAAAGTATGTAGGAGCAGTCTTGATAGTTGTGAGAATTTCATTATCTGTCATTTTTTGTAACTTCTGGCACCTCGATTACTGTAATTTGTATAGTGGCCACTTTATCAGGTTCAACCTTTACAAATAACCTGAAGTGTTTGTGGCATGGATTTAGCAAGGTGCTGGATTTTTTTTTTCTTTGTAGAAAGTCTGGTCTCTGTTGAGATGGTAGCATGATACAATTGCTGCAGATTTATCAGCTGCACATTCATGATGTCAATCAGCCCTTTCTCCACATCCCAAAGGGACTCTTTTGAGATCTGGAAACTGTGGAAGGTGTCAGAGTACACTGAACCTCTCGAGTGTGCGTGCATGTTTTTATGCACTGAATGTTCTCGGTGCTTCCTTGTTGCTCAAGGCATTTCACAACTTATTCAAGTGTCCTCATCTCTTGTGGTGGTAGAGAATCTCTGACATTTAACCTCTTTGTACGACTTTTCAAAGCTGTTAGAGTCCTCCTTACAAAGGTGGAGATTACAGGTCAGTTGGCTTGAACTAGCTGTTTGACAATCATTAATTGTCTATTTAGTTTCAGATGCATGATTTTTATTCTCAGTGTGTTCATTTATTAGCATTAGCATTTTTCTGATAAGACCTTTTGAACTTACTTTTTTTCAGAGCAATCAATCTGATGTCTAGATTCAGGTTTGATTGTGCTATATTTTGCTGAATGTGGTGATTCTGTAGAAAGGTGTTCATTTTAAAATCTTGTGAATTCCATGAATTTTCTTTATGGTATTTTGTCCAGTACTTTGCATTGCAGATTTATTAGCATAGTTTTTTTTCCAGGTTAGTTCTAACAGTGATACAGTGCACTTTGTGGCTAGCTACTGCACAAATACTCAAGAAGATTTTAGACACAAAAAATGAAATTCTTCTTAGATTTGTGTGAAAGGGTTACAAATGAGCCTTTATTTTAAACTTGCACATTTAATGTCACACATGATTGGTGTAAAAATAAAACCAAACATAAATGATAGAACTTGCATTGAACCAGACAACTAAATGAGTTGATCCAGCTTGCCCTTCCATGTTTCATATTGCTGCTGAGTAGGTGGTTTCATGTTGTCATGAATCCATGAAAAGTAGTGGGAAATATGAGTGTACACTGTGAGGTAATCTGCATTTGTGTGGTCTTTGTAAAATGACACAATACCCTGTGCAACACCTCCACAAACAAGCGGACCCCCAGAGTCTCCCTGTAGATTATATCATTTGATTATTAGTATATCGCAATGATACTGATACACCATAGATAATAATTTGTGAGTGGTGTGACTTGAAATACCTGTGCTGGTCCAGATGATCCCTCAGTGCACAGAGTATCAGCCGTGCCACAGTTTTTAGAGTCTATCAGAGTCACGGTTGCTTCTTTGAGCACATTTGAAGGAGACTCGTGATCGTATTTCTTCCAGCCCCAACCCATGACCATGCAGTCCTTTGCAATTGCTTCATTCTCAGGTTTTGGCAAAGTGATAGTACTCACATTTTTGTTCAAATTTGCTGGGGTCTTGAGCTGAAAGAGAGGATGCAGAGTTCTTGTTTGAGTTGATAACCACTATATTTCATTCAGTGTTTTTAAAGATTTTAAGCTGAGCAAAAGTATTTGGTAAATGTTAACAATTTCCTATCACAAAAGACTGTTTTTAGGCATGATGCCAATGAAATTGTTCAGTATTATATATTACCTTTAGAAGCATGATGTCATGGCCTGGTTTCATATTGAATTTTGGATGTGGATATGGATCTACCTCTACACCGTCAGATAAATGGTTGGTGTCATCAACCCCCAAATATACCATAAGATTACTAAAAAAATAAATTGATATCGTAGAGGCCAGAGTTACAAAATGATTAATATATATTTACAAGAAAGACATGACTGCCACTTTGGATGGTAAATGTCACTACACTTAAAAAAAACACTTAATGTTCAGTAATATTATCTGTATGTCTGCACTGCCAATGGATGAGAATTAAACTGGGGTAATAACACAAGAGCTGCTTTATAGCTGAATCACATCTTGCGTTGCGACATCAACCTTGTTATTTAAGTGACGAAAGTGAAAGTGACGTGACATGTGGCCAAGTATGGTGACCCATACTTGGAATTTTTGCTCTGCAATTAACCCATCCAAAGTGCACACATACAGCAGTGAACACACACACACCGTGAACACACACCCGGAGCAGTGGGCAGCCATTTATGCTGCGGTGCCCGGGGAGCAGTTGGGGGTTCGATGCCTTGCTCAAGGGCACCTCAGTCGTGGTATTGAGGTTGGAGAGAGCGCTGTACATTCACTCCCCCCACCAACAATTCCTGCCGGACCTGAGACTCAAACTCACAACCTTTAGGTTACGAGTCCAACTCTCTAACCATTAGGCCACGACTTCCCCTTAAACTGTAACTAAAGCCCTATTCGGACGGGACTAGTTTTCTAAACTACGTTTGAGTTTCGATTCTTATCACCTGACGTCTGCGATTTTCATGTACCAATTCGTACGGGACTAACATCTTTGTGTTTATTACAGAGGTGGGAGGGGCTGTTTTGTACATCTGGGCGTTTCATAGATCACGCGCTCTGTATGCGTGCATTGCGTATAGTCATTCGGATTGATTACCATTAGTATAACAGTTTTACTACAAATACCATGGTGAAGCTATGGCTAGTATAGCAAAACCATGTTAATGTGTGGTTACTTTAGTTTTACTTTAGTTATTAATTTGTAGTAAACACGTGTTTAATTTTCATAAAGGTGCATATGTAATTAAAACATTATGTAATTGAGTGCAGAAATGAACGCAAGTCATTTTACAATTACAATAGCCAGTCTGAACAGTTTACGTGATCTGGCTCTTGATTTTATTATTGTATTTATTTATTTTTTCTTTGCCGGGAGGCAAATATATCAAACAAGAGCGCGTAACAGCATCTATGGTAATTCACGTTGGCCAAAACACACAAGGAAACACGTTGTGAAAAAAAAACATCACGGGCAATCACAGACATCGCATTCGGATGGGATTAGTTTTCTCAGAGGATCACTGAGTTTGCTGAAAAACAGTAGGTAATTTGCTCTGGAATTATTACAGAGGTTGTGTGAGAAAAACACAGACGTGGCAGATTCGGACGGGATTAAAATCACCAAGAACGTCTGTGAAACACAAATTTCTCTAACGACCCCCTGTAAAACTAGTCCCGTCCAAATAGGGCTTAAGTTGAATCAACATTGAAGTGATATTGCTGCCTTCTGTAGAGCTTATAGCTGAATTAAACTTGTTTCAAAATAAACTTTACACTGTAATTGATCTGAACTGCACCAACACTGAACTGACTATTGTCTTTTTAGAGCTTCTTGCAACAGAATTTGAATTGTCTCCATAACAGAGTTTTCCATAATTTATTCTGCTATTTTCCTGTTTATACTGTAAAGCTGAAATGATCTGTATTGTATAAAGCGCTACAGAAATTAAGGTCACTTGACTTGAAAGTAGGGTTTTTTCACACAATTGTAGACAATGAGTGCCTGCACTTAGTCAGTATGTATACTCTCATTTCTTTCTGATTTGCAGATAAAAAATTCTAAAATATGATGATTTCACCTACCGTTCTGTGCAGTGGGCAGCTGTCATCACATAATCCTCTCTTACCAAAAAACCACCACATGTTTTTTTTGATACCTTGTCACGAATGTAGACCATGTAGGGTCGACTGTGTGGAACAGAGACTTTACCACCAACAATGCCATCCTGCATGGAGAAACCTAAAAAAGATATTTAAGTTATCACAAAAAAAAAAAAAAGTTTAAGTTAACTAATTGCAGCACCTTTTTTTACAGTGAGACAGTTGTAATTAACAGCAAAAATGCCATCATGCATGGAGAAACCTAAAAAAAAACAGTTTAGTCGTATTCAATTATTCAGAGGAAGCATATTCTGAGAAACAGCCTGTTTTAATTACTAAAGTATACTGGATGTGAATACCTGGGGCGCAAGAACGCAGCAGTAGCAGACAAGTGACATGCCAAAAGATGCTCATTGTAGACAGCTCAGTTACACTCAATGTACACCACAGAGATGTTGGATTCTGCTTTTATAGAGAGATTCAAGGAACCCACACCCAGAAGATAACGGCAGAAGCTGCAGCATGCTCTGCATCCGGATCAGTTTCACATTTAAAGGAAGAGTTGATCACAGGTCAGTGATTATCATCAGCTTTCATTGTTTCACAACTCGTACTTTTGTGATCAGAGAGTGCACACTAGGGACTTGATGGTTGCGATAATTTCATTATCTGTAATGTTTACAACTTCTTGTTGCAAACATTATCGTGTTTGCAACAAGCTACAGAATCGTGTTTGTATCGTGTTTCATAAGCTACAGAAGATACTTACATGTTTCCCAGAGGACAAAATAAGTTCAGTTTACCCTGATCTTCAAATTCAAAAATTTTTCACCTCCAGGCTATTAATGTATCGTGTTTCCTTCTGGAGCATCATTGAGCGCTTGTCCTTGACTACCATAATTCATGGCCATTTGTTACACAGTTGTGGCCAAAATTTTACATACACTTTCCAGCATCTGCAAAATGGTAATTATTTTACCAAAATAAATACAAAATCCATGATATTTTTTAGTTTAGTTTACATCCATCTTTTCACACTGAGGACAACTGAGAGACTCGTACGTAACTATTACAGAAGGTTCAATGCTCACTGATGCTCCAGAAAGAAACACAATGCATTAAGAGCCGGAGCGAAGGTGTAAACTTTTCAACAGAATGAAGATGTGTACAATTTTCTTATTTTGCCTAAATATCATATTTTTTCATTTAGTACTGCCCTTCATAAGCTACAGAAGATACTTACATGTTTCCCAGAGGACAAAATAAGTTCAGTTTACCCTGATCTTCAAATTCAAAAAGTTTTCACCTCCAGGCTATTAATGTATCGTGTTTCCTTCTGGAGCATCATTGAGCGCTTGAACTTTTTGTAATAGTTGAGTATGAGTCCCTCGGTTGTCCTCAGTGTGAAAAGATGGATCTCAAAATAATACAGTCATTACTGGAAAGGGTTCAAATATGCAAAAGATCCTGGAATACCAAAGAATCTGTAAGAAGTATTTTTCTGAAGAAAAAATTAAAACAGCTATAGATCATCCAGGTAACTACACAGTATTAAGAATCAAGTGTAAACTTTTGCACGGGGTAATTTTTATAAATTATTTATTTTATCTTGTGGTCTATGTGTAAACATATTTTATGTGAAATATATATTTTTATTTCATTTTTATATAATTTTGTGTGATCAGTACTAAATAAAAAAATAGCATGCATTTTTTATGATCCCTCTTATTTTGGTAAAATAATTAACATTTTGCAGATACTGCAAGTTGTATGTAAAATGTTGGCAACAGCTGTAGTTGCCACTTGATCAGATACAACTTTTACAAACCCCTTTGTCCCGAGAGCAACCTGATTTCTTTGTGGCATAGATTTAGTAAGAGGCTGGAAATATATATTTTTTAGAAAGTCTGGTCTCTGTTGAGATGGTAGCATGATACAATTGCTGCAGATTTATTAGCTGCACATTCATGATGTCAATCAGCCCTTTCTCCACATCCCAAAGGGACTCTTTTGAGATCTGGAAACTGTGGAAGGTGTCAGAGTACACTGAACCTCTCGAGTGTGCGTGCATGTTTTTATGCACTAAATGTTCTCTGTGTTTCCTTGTTGCTCACGACTTGTTTAAGTGTCTTCATATCTTGTGGTGGTAGAGACACTCTGACATTTAACCACTTCGTGTTACTTTTCAAAATTGTTGGATTCCTTATAGAGGTGGAGATTACAGGTGTCAGTTGGAGTGAAATTGAGTTGTAACAGCCCCTCTTTCAAAGATGGTTGATTTATTATTGTTTAGTCAAGAAGTGTTTATGTAGCATCTTATTTTGAAAAAAAAAATGTTTGCTTGATTTTTTTCCCCCTCCATAAAGTATAAAACTCCATTTTATTTTTCAGACTGACGGGACGTGTTGCATTTAAAAAGTAAAGGAGCAAGCTAACCTTTGATGAAATTACTTAATTTTTATTGCAAAGATGAGAGGCATGCATTTACATTTAGAATCAAATCACTTACTATTGGTTTGATAATGGCCATATGATCTGTTATGCATGATGGAATATTTGGTAAATTCAGACCTTTTGTGTAGCTAGCTGCTTGAGTAGCATTAATTGGCTATTTTGTTTCAGATGCACGGTTTTTATTCTCAGTGTGTTTATTTAGCATTCACATCTTTCTAAGACCTTTTTTTAGAGCAATCAATCTGATGTCTAGATTCAAATTTGATATTGCTATATTTTGCTGAAAGTGGTGATTCTGTAGAAAGGTGTTCATTTTAAAATCGTGTGAATTCCATACATTTTCTTTACAGTATTTTGTCCAGTACTTTGCATTGCAAATTTTTAATTTCATAGTTTTTTTATTATAATTTTTTTTCCAGGTTAGTTCTAACAGTGATACAGTGCACTTTGTGGCCAGCTACTGCACATATACTCAAGAAGATTTTAGCCTCAGAAAATGACATTCTTATTAGACTTGTGAGAAAGGGTTACAAATTAGCCTTTATTTTAAACTCGCACATTTAATGTCATATTGGTATAAAACTAAACCCAAACATAAATGATAGAACTTGCATTGAACCAGACAACTAAATGAGTTGATCCAGCTTGCCCTTCCATGTTTCATATTGCTGCTAAGTAGGTGGTTTCATGTTGTCATGAATCCATGAAAAGTAGTGGGAAATATGAGTGTACACTGAAGTTTTGTAGTTTGCATTTGCCTTGTTTTTGAAAAATAACACAATTTCCTGTGCAACACCTCCACAAGTAGACCCCCAGAGTCTCCCTGTAGATTATATTTGATTATTAGTATATCACAGTGCACTGACACTGATACATCAGAGATCATTTGTGAGAGGTGCAACTTGAAATACCTGTGCTGGTCCAGTTGATCCCTCAGTGCACAGAGTATCAGCCGTGCCACAGTTTTCAGAGTCTATCAGAGTCACGTTTGCTTCTTTGAGCACATTTGATGGAGACTTGTCATGGTAATCTTGCCAGCCCCAACCCATGACCATGCAGTCCTTTGAGATTTTTTCATTCTCAGGTTTTGACAAAGTGATAGTACTCACAGTTTTGTTCAAAGCTGCTGGGGTCTTGAGCTGAAAGAAGATGCAAAGTTCTTGCTAATAACCTCTATATTTCTTTCTCTTTAAAAAACAAAAAACAAAAGGATAATGCATTCATTACAAGTGAATAATTTACAGTGGGAAAAAAAATATTTGATCCCCTGCTGATTTTGTACGTTTGTCCACTGACAAAGAAATGATCAGTCTACAATTTTAATGGTAGGTTTATTTGAACAGTGAGAGACTGAATAACAACAGAAAAATCCAGAAAAACGCATTTAAAAAAAGTTATAAATTGATTTGCATTTTATTGAGTGAAATAAGTATTTGACCCCTTTGCAAAACATGACTTAGTACTTGGTGGCAAAACCCTTGTTGGCAATCACAGAGGTCAGACGTTTCTTGTAGTTGGCCACCAGGTTTGCACACATCTTGGGATGATGCACAGTGGGATTTTGTCCCACTCCTCTTTGCAGATCCTCTCCAATTCATTAAGGTTTCGAGGCTGACGTTTGGCAACTCGAACCTTCAGCTCCCTCCACAGATTTTCTATGGGATTAAGGTCTGGAGACTGGCTAGGCCACTCCAGGAAACTTAATGTGCTTCTTCTTGAGCCACTCCTTTGTTCCCTTGACTGTGTGTTTTGGGTCATTGTCATGCTGGAATACCCATCCACGACCCATTTTCAATGCCCTGGCCCTGACGGTACATGGCCCCGTCCATCGTCCCTTTGATGCAGTGCAGTTGTCCTGTCCCCTTAGCAGAAAAACTCCCCCAAAGCATGAAGTTTCCACCTCTATGTTTGACGGTGGGGATGGTGTTCTTTGGGTCATAGGCAGCATTCCTCCTCCTCCAAACATGGTGAGTTGAGTTGATGCCAAAGAGCTCGATTTTGGTCTCATCTGACCACAACACTTTCACCCAGTTCTCCTCTGAATCATTGGCAAACTTCAGACGGGCTGTACATGTGCTTTCTTGTGCAGGGGGACCTTGCGGGTGCTGCAGGATTTCAGTCCTTCACGGCGTAGTGTGTTACCAATTGTTTTCTTGGAGACTATGGTCTCAGCTGCCTTGAGATCATTGACAAGATCCTCCCATGCAGTTCTGGGCTGATTCCTCACCGTTCTCATGATCATTGAAACTCCACGAGGTGAGATCTTGCATGGAGCCCCAGTCCGAGGGAGATTGACAGTTATTTTGTGTTTCTTCCATTTGCGAATAATCGCACCAACTGTTGTCACCTTCTCACCAAGCTGCTTGACGATGGTCTACAATCAAGTCCCTGACATCCTTGGACAGCTCTTTGGTCTTGGCCATGGTGGAAAGTTTGGAATCTGATTGATTGATTGCTTCTGTGGACAGGTGTCTTTTATACAGGTAACAAACTGAGATTAGGAGCACTCTCTTAAAGGGAGTGCTCCTAATCTCAGCTCATTACCTGTAAAAAAGACACCTGGGAGCCAGAAATCTTGCTGATTGATATGGGATCAAATACTTATTTCACTCATTAGAATTAGCATCAGAATCAGAATTAGCTTTATTGCCAGGTATGTTTACTCATACGCGCGCAAAGAAAGATACAGAGCCAGAGAGTCTTTCATAACATGCAGAATTGACGCGCTACATGTAAACGATATTCTTTGTTGTGTTTTCCTGTCAAAAAGTTCCTTTGGAATTCTTCAGCTTTTAAGAACTGCCGGGTTCTCTGCTAGTGGGCGGAACTAATGCGCAAACGACAATCTCATTGGCCGGCGCTCACCTATTATCATCCCTGTTTTGATTTCAGCGAATCAATTCGAGCGAACCCATACAACGTGATTAATATTCATGAACCCAGCAGCTCCTTTATTCTTAGTGTGTTTTATATTGTTATTAGTGGTATAATTCGTAGTAGTTTTGTTATCTTATCAATTTTTCCCCCTTTTTTTATAGAAACACTAAATGACAAACAATATCTTAAGCACCACCACCAGTCCTAAGTTCAATCAACATGACAAATATGAATTCATACTTGGTTATTCTAATTACTAAAGTTCTATCATCATATAATGCTAAATTATCATAATATCATATTATAATGCTTGACTAACTGATGCTAAGTGTCAGTAGATAAATAGTGTTGATTAATGTACAATGTTTTATAATAATAATTTATTCTATTTATAGTTACTTTCCCAGATCGTTTGCAGCAGCCTCAAAAACACTCCAATCAGTAAGGTCGAAACAGGCTTGTAAAACCCGCTCTGTTTCATTAGTCCATCTTTTAACAGTCCTTAATACAGGTTTAGCTGATTTCAGTTTCTGCCTGTAGGTCGGTATGAGATGAACCAAACAGTGATCAGAGAGTCCTAAAGCTGCCCGTGGGACAGAGTGATATGCCTCCTTTATTGTGGTGTAACAGTGATCCAATATATTACTCGCTCTGGTGGGACATGTAACATGCTGTCTGTATTTTGGCAGTTCACGGGAGAGATTTCCTTTATTAAAGTCCCCGAGAATGATTAAAACAGAGTCTGGGTGTTGTTGTTCTGTGTCTGTGATCAGATCAGCGAGTTTCTGTAAAGCTGAGCTCACGTGCGCTTGCGGTGGAATGTAAACACTCACGAGAATGAACGAGCAAAACTCCTGCGGCAAGTAGAAAGGCTTACAGTTAACAAAGAGCACTTCTAGAGATTCACCAGATGGATGCTAGGCAGCGCTGTCCGAAATCCGCGCTGTCTGAGCTTCATGAGCGCGCCGGCTCGCTTCCCCCGTCTGCGCGTCCTGAAGCGTCTGAACAGCACCGCTGCTCCGCTGACTACGATGTCCAGCAAAACATCAGAATAGTCGAAAACCGGTGAAATATTGGGTGGTGTGTACTGCCGAATGTCCAGCAATTCGTCTCTGGTGAAACTGATTGCAGGGATAAAACTAAAGGCAGGACAAACTAGCAAAAACTTTTTTGAAATGTGTTTTTCTGGATTTTTTGTTGTTGTTGTTGTTATTCTGTCTCTCACTGTTCAAATAAACCTACCATCAAAATTATAGACTGATCATTTTTTTGTCAGTGGGCAAATGCACAAAATCAGCAGGGGATCAAATAATTTTTCCCCCCACTGTATATAGCAAAAGTATATTCTGGAAATGTCAACCATTTCTTATTAAGAAAGGTATTTTTTTCTGTCACCTCCAGAAGCATGATGTCATCATGGCCTATTCTCTTCATATTGAATCTTGGATGTGGAAAGGGCTCTACCTCTACACCGTCAGGTAAAAGGTTGGTGTCATCAACCCCCAAATATACCATAAGATGAAAAAATACATATTACAGATAACACAGAGGAGAGATTCACATAATTACTCATAATATTTATATATTTAATGAAATGGCCACTTTGGATGTCAAAATTCACCTTTTTCAAATTTCACCTTCTCACGCGCCACGATTGGTCAATTATGTACAATACCTGCAAGTTATTGGTCAAACTACTTTCGATGTTTTAGGCAATATAAAAATCCTGGCCAGGAGGTGTCCTGTATAAATGGCACATATGGCCACCCTAGATGGAAACAAGTGCAATACCTTGCAGAACTTTTCTGGCAAAGATGGACCACTGAATATCTTTCTTTGATGTAGCAACGGCAACAGTGGACTAATACCAAAAGAAACTTCAAAGTTAATGACATAGTAGTCATCATAGACAATACACCAAGAAACTCATGGCCTTTAGGTCACGTAGTAAAGACCCTGCCAGGGCCTGAAGGTCTCGTCCGCAGTGTTTTGGTGAAAACTAAAACCACTACACTCCAAAGACCAATCACCAAACTCTGCTTACTTCTGGAAGCTGAAACTTCAGATTAAGAGACTGACAATGCAATGTCAGCTTTCTATGGTCTATTTGATATGCACACTTTCACATATATCCTGACAAACCTGCACATACGATGGCGTGCTCACACACCAGTACATATCCTTACATACAGTATATAGACTTTTCAATCTTACACCACATATACACTCATGACATGGTCTGTGGGGGGATTCATGGGAATTGTATAGAAAAATATATGACAATGTACTGACATTGATGAATGGAATGCAATGTGATTGATCTGATGAATGCAATATGAAATGACATTTGGTTTGATATATTGAACATATGGCAAGATTGTATCTAGTTATGTGTTTTGGCTCCATTGAATATTTTGTGTTTGGTAATTGTTCTGCCTTTGGCAATAACAAGCAGGGGCCAGGATGTAGGAGCCATATTTAAATTTTGATTAAGTCTGATTTATTTATTTTGTATTTCAAACATTATGATTTAAGTATATGAGCAGGCACGTGCAGAAGGGGGGGCTTTGGGGGCTCAAGCCCCTCCCCTTTTTCAAAATTATTCAAAAGTGCCCCTCTCAGACAAATAGCAATGATATTGTGGTCAATAAAACGAAATGCATTTTAATTATAATTAACATGACAATGTGTACAAAACAGTAACTAATCGCTCAAAAGTCGGAAAATGCCTGTTTATTTTTACATATCTGTCAATCTGAGGCGTTGCTATGGGTTGTGTGTGTTTTGCTTGACTGACTGATATTCCACAGTCTGTTTGTGAATAGATCGACGGAAGGAAAAATAAACCAAACAATATTTTAAACTTTTTTTCTTCAATAATCAAAGCTAGTGTGTCGAATTAAAACAATCCATATATTATATATTTTAGAATATGACATAATTCATCAATGCCCGTTTGTCATGTATAGCCTACTAATACACCAACCAATCATGATCTGGCTCAAGTTCAAATTTCATTGGACAATAATGTGGTGGAGCGGTCATTTTCCATTATTATTCGTAAATCGGTTGAAAATGACATGGGACAGACGAGCTTATTTGTGGAGAGATCTGGATCTGCGATTTGTCTCATTTTATAAATCAAATTACATCGCTGAGAAAATAGATGCTGAATAACTACAAAAGCACTGCACAAAACCGTGTAGCGCCAAAAGTAGCAATAATGGTAATCAGTATTCAATTCACTTATACAGGTATTTATGATACACCCATGAAACTCTCATAGCTGATGAAGCCCAAGTGCCACCTACAGGCCTATTATGTGAAGTGTAGGCTGGCGAAATGGTGACGTGAAAGGACTTTATTATATTACCATTTTTGATAATTATGCAGCATTAAGTCTTATGCTCATCAAGCCTGCATTTATCTGATAATAAATACAGAAAAAACTGTAATATTGGGAAATATTATTACAATTTAAAATAATGTTTTTCTATTTTAATATACTTTAAAATATAATTTATTCCTGTGATCAAAGCTGAATTTTCAGCATCATTACTCCAGTCTTCAGTGCATGATCCTTCAGAAATCATTCTGATTTATTATCAATGTTGGAAACAGTTGTGCTGCTTATTTTTATTTTATATAAATTATTATTATTTTTTTTTTTTTTGGAACCTGTCATAGGTACTTTTTTGGGGTTCATTGATAAATAAAAAGAACAGCATTTATTCAACAATTTTCTAACGATGTCAATCTTTACTATCACTGTTTCTATCAATTTAACAAATCCTTGTTGAATAAAAACAAATTTCTTTAAAAAAAAAATACTGACCTCAAGCTTTTGAACGGTAGTGTATATAGTTACAAAAGTTATATTTTAAATAAATATTTTTTAAACTTTTTATTCAGCATAGAATCCTGAAAAAAAGTATCACAGGTTTCCAACACTGATAATAAATTAGAATTGCATAAAATGCATTTTAAAGTATATTAAAATTTTTATCAAATAAATGCAGTCTAGATGACCATAAGTGACTTCTTGCAAAAATATAAAATAGTAATGAATCCAAACTTTTGACCTGTGTATATATAATATATATTTTTTTACATTGCCCCTATTTTACATTTGAGCCCCTGCCCCTGAGGAACTCTCTGCACGTCCCTGTATATGAGGAAACTTTGTTTAATTCTTGGACTAACCTGTCATGTGAATTTAGTTGCTCCTCCTCCTTTACGCGTCACTATGGCGCAAAAGTGCATGTCATAATAGTCAAGCAGCATTGTTTGTCAGGACAGAGTTAGAGGGTGGAGAGCAACAGTTTCTTCAATCACATGCAATGGTACTGCATTTCACGTTCTTGGAAGTTTTATTTTGTAATCTTGTTTAAAAAGTAAACCGGAGATTGTGATTAATAAACCACGGGTTTTTGTTGTTTCAACCGCATCCCTGTGTGTGCTTTATGGACATGTGCTTTGGGAGAGACTCCTCCGCTAACCTCAAGGGGCTAAAGAATGTTTTTGAAGATTAGCCATTGTAACTGTAGTGATAATATCAGAAATTACACACTAGGGGCTTTATATCTGCAAGAATTTAATTATATGTAATGTTAGCAACTTCTGGTACCTTGACTACCATAATTCATGGTAGTTTTTTATACATAGTTGCCACTTGATCAGGTACAACTTTTACAAACCCCACTTTGTCCCGAGAACCCAAGTCCTTGCAGAGGTGGAGATTACAGGTGTCCGTTGGAGTGAAATTGTCAAGAGAAGCAGACAGTCAAAGCTCAAGATGGCTGACGTCAGCCTTGGATGTGTTAATCCTTGTCTTTTAGGTGCACTTGTCCAGAGGGCTTTGCCCACGTTGTGTCATCCACAACATCCACAGTTGTTTGGTTTCATTGAGGTACAGCTCTGAACATCACGCTTGTCCCACAGACCCCTGTTCACTCATGAAAATAAAGGTGCTTAAAATGTTCTCCACAGTGATGCCATAGAAGAACCACTTTTGGTTCCACAAAGAACCATTCAGTCAAAGGTTCTTTAAAGAACCATCTCTTTCTTACCTTTTTATAATCTGAAGATCCTTCTTTCGTCACAAAGAACCTTTTGTGTAACAGAAAGGTTCTTCAGATGTTAAAGGTTCTTATGGAACCATTTAGACAAATTTTGTTTGTTTAATTTAAAGATCTTAGCTGCTAATTTGTGTTCTAGCCAATAGTAGAATATAACAGAAGCTCAAACCCATTTCACACATGTAATCTGCAGCAAATCCAACAGTCAATGTCTTGTGAGCCATATGTTGGGGAGTCTTTACCATCGGTCTACAACTGACGAGGCTACTCAGATAAAAGGTAAAACATCTTGAAAACCAGGAAAATACATTTAGCAGAATAATCCACCAGAAATTTTGACTATGACCTGGAAAACTGAGAATCTTCACAATCATATGTTATGCATCAAGTCGCCACATTTACCTGTGCAAATAAATATGCAAACAACATGTTCAGCAAAAAACTGTGCGAGTGGGTTGGCAGCAAATGCGTGATCATCCTTCAAGCATGCTTGTTTAAAAATAATTGTTCAGCTGCAGAGTTCATTGGGCCAGAAGTTTTGTAGCTCCTTGTAGAGTCCTCTAAAACAGGAAATCCATTTTCATGGCTTTCATTACATGTCTTTGATGGATGTAGTAAAATGCACATTTGACAAAAACGTTGTTTTGAATACTCGGATATTAGCGATGCGGTCACATAGTTCCTAAAGGCTGTAATGCTATATGCTTGCTTTAGCCATGCAAATACGCCAAGCAGTAGCACAGGAATGCCCATTAAGAAACTTCCTACGTCTAGACTGAGGTATGTTCTTCTCATACCTGAACCACAAGACGTTATTATAATTATTGTGAATGAAGCGCAACCAAGGTTTCTGAGAGAGAGGGATGGTGGGGAGTGGGTTGCACACAGAAGACTGGGTCGTGAACAGTAATGGGTATTACAGGAGGAGGTTTGGAGAGGCCGAGCAGAAGGGGGGTGTCCGAAAGAACGTTTACCGGCAGACTGTCAGCTTTATTAGGACCACGGGGTTGACTATGGGATGGTTAAGCAATTAGACATCATGATAGAAGCAGGGAATGAAACGAGAGTTGTAAAAAGTCCATCAATCACTATGCAAATCATGATTATTAGGAATAAAAGGAAATTACAACAGTGTGCTTCCAAAGAAGAAGGTAGCATGTGACACACTGCGAGGTCAGTATCTTGCATTGGGTTTGTGTAATACACTAAATCATCCACATCTTCTAGATTTGAGTGATCTCAGCTGATATATGTTGTTCCTAACTTCATATATGTTCGCCCTGTTATCTTGCATCGCCTTCAGCTCTAATCAGTATCTTCGCTCATGGCATCATCTACCCACACAGAGGACTTGTCAAGTTTATTTTGCAGTTTTCAGAAGATCACCAGATAAAACCTCCACCCGCATTGTTACGTGGCACATTGAATATGTGGTTTTGAGCAAGTCTTTTGATACACAAGACCTGTCTTTGACCCTTTGTATGCCTCCCTGGAGATCATCTCTGTCCCGGTTGAGACCAAAGGAGACAGAAATTAAGAAGGCAAGACGAGCACTGACAATGGGTTCCAGACATGGTTAAAAATCTATTTGTCTGAGCACTAAATCCACCTTTTGCTGCTTCCCCAAAAGGACATTGTAAGTTGATTTATTCTGTAAGTTTATATGTACCTTAACTACATCATTACTCATAAAATGGATAACAAGCTTCTGTCCTAGAACAAAACAGAGGCCTTTATTTTGAGAGATGAGCCAAGGCAGTTTTAAAAGACAAGACAGCACCATAGCCTATACGACTTGTGCACTATATTGCTAGTTAGTATGAGAAAAACAGTGAAATTTATGCCATTATTCATTGACAACTGATTAAATTTCACTATGTTCCTTACACAAAGCTATCATATGGTTTAAAAATAGTGTTAATTTCATTAACGAAAAGTATGATAAAAAAATGTTTGTTGGAGAGCTTTTTCCCCATGACTAAAACGAGACTATGATGAGATGACAATAAGGTCAATAAACGATAACTGTGACTATATCAACATGCAATATGGTTGATGATAAAAGAAGATACTAAAATGTGTTTTAAAAAATAAAAACTATTTCTACTTTTTTTTTTCGTCGACTGCTGTACATGCCTACACAAGCTTTCATGTGTGCGGTTGCCAGATATCATCAAGTTTGAGTTAGCTTGAGCTCAGCAAATCAGAGCTTCTCTGTTAAAAGGATACATTTATATACATTTATATTTTGCAATCTGGCAACCATATGCACGCGCTCGCTCTTCATCGTGGAAGGGCCGATGATGATCAGAAAACACCGACAAACAAGAACTCAGACATTTAGTCGACTAAAACTTGACTAAACAAAAAGAGGACAAGATTGACTAAATATTATAATTAAAAAAGTACATTTGGCACCCAGACTAAAGGTCATTGCACACTGAGTCCGATATTTTCGCACGTTAAAAAATAAATAAGACCTCACGTTGTGTCAATCACGTTTACACACTGCCTCCGAAACTTTCGTCCGTCATAAAAAAAATCGAATCAGGTTCGATTTTCTGCGTTTTCGCATCAGTAGCAAGTATTTTGATAGGAAAGGATGACGAATACGAAAACGCATACGAAAATTTCAGACTCAGTGTGCAATGACTTTAAGACTAAATTAAAAATGGCTGACAAAATGAACGCTATTTTAGAAGTCTACATATGGCACACATTTTATGTTTTTGTAACTTTTGGAGCCTGACAGTAAGCCTATCACTGTTCTTTAAGGAGCACAGAAGACAAAAAATCATGCGGTTTTAAGTTAAATAACAGTGAGTAAATGATGACGTTTAATTTTGCATTAAACAATCAACCATAGATGAAATCTTCTGAAACGAGGCAACTTGAATAAATGGGCGAATGTTTTGGTGGTGCAGGATGAATGTTGCTAGATTGACATTTTCATATGTGTGTTTCCTCATAAGAACTTGTTTTCTCAAATGCTAACTTGGACTTGCGTGCATTCATTTTGGCTCTTTTACTTTAAAAGAATCCAAATTAAAATGAATTTTTGCCTAAACCCTCATCCTGTCTCAAATATCACCTGCTGTTACTGTGCGTGTAGACTGAGTTCTCATGAGATGGATATGCAACATGGGAATATGCTCCCTGCCAACAAAATTATATCTGGTATTTTGATTGAGGATAAAACAGATGAGCATTTATTTTTAAATCTAAAAGCCAATGTACGTCTGACACAAAGCAGAAGTATTTTGGAGTTTGCTACATACCCAAAGTGTGCTGACACTAGTCAACCCTACATTCATCCAGCACACATGACCTTTAGTGTAACACATACACCAGAGTTTGATATCCCTTTTCACATGGTCAGACAGCCAATTAGGTGCCTTTTCAGGATTATAGAGTATTTCATGAACACTGAGTGCCCTTGACTTGTAGTTCAGGGTGACTGTAATTTGCATAAGTGGTGTGGTAAGCTGTGCAGCGCTGTGAATGTCACCAGAGCTACCACAAATAAAGCCAACACCATTGTTAAAAAAGTATTTCGTATTGACTCTGTTTCAAATGCTAATGCACTGCTTTCATACGCTAAGCCATTGTATGTACACGCACGACAAGGGATGAACAATGTATTGGTACCATTTTACATATTTTTTTATTTATTTATTTATCTGCATTTATTGTGCATGGTCATTTCTCTATTTTTACATATAATGCTCACTTAAAGTTAACTACTAAAACAAATAAATTAATAACACTGTTAGTTATAATTTAGATAATGTCTAAAAAATATTTAATATTTATTACAAAATAAATCTAAAATATAACAAAATTATACAATTTATTGCGCATGGTCAAATATCCTTTAAATATCCTTAAAAATATATTTTTTACATCTAACACTCAGTTACAGTTAACTATTAAAACACTGATAATTTAATAACACTTAAATATAATTTAGATAATATATTAAAAATATAATTTAACATTTGTTTTAATATATATATGTATAACAGCAAAAATATTATTTATTTATCAATTTATTCATATTTATTATTATTAGTTTTATTGAATATATATATATATATATATATATATATATATATATATACACAATTCTTGTGCACAAGAACACAAAAAAACATTTCAGCAAAAAAAGAGTTCTTCAGGTTGATATGGTTCTAAATAGAACCTTAAAAAAACATATTTTTAGAGCGTACATTACAATAATGTAATGCCTAAATTCACTTGTTTCATTTGGTACAATTATTTTTAGTTTCTATTGGTTTATTTTTTAACTCATTTATTCAAAATAGTTTCAATATCTGCCATTTACAGTTATCAGCCATTTCATGAAAATAATCATCTTCCAGATCATCCCTATTCTCAGTATAAAAGCTATTCCAAAAGCATCTTAATTATGCAACATCCTAAAGAACTTAATTAAGCGGCATTGCATGTCCTTCATAGAGAAGGCAATCCCAGAATGCATTGTGGCTCAGGAAAAAAAAATAAAAAATCCAAGAGAAACACTGATTTTAATTATACTTATTCATTCAATATTAAAAATAGTGCAAAATAACTAAAAACGGACTATTTTATACAAGACAAGTCTTCCATCAGCTACACGTGTTGAGTGCTCTCTTGTATGAAGTACAGACTTCCTGCACATGTAGAGCGTTTCAAATCACTCACTTATGAGGTTCCATTACTTATGAGGCAGTAGCCAGCGAGGGAGCTCACTGGGTTGTGGAACAGAGCTATTAAGTTTATCCAGCACTCCGTCTGTGAGTTCAGTCATACATACCGAACCAGAAAATAAGATTTTCTTTTTTGAATAGGTTTCTCAGCGATACCTGGGATGCATTCAGAAGCTAGGACAGAGATGAAGCAATATGTGGGCCGCACTATCAGCCAAAGCACACGGGGACGATTTTTAATGTTTTGTACAGTTTTATTACTTTCCTCTGGACCATGACGCACTTTCTCTTATTCACCGATCTGTCTCTCTCTCTTCCTCTCAGAGCGATAAGACATCCATCACAAACTGCGGTTGAAGGTCTGATGTTACAAAATGAGTACATCAAGTGCATTTTTATTAGCTCTGGCAAGGATTGAATGTGCAACTGTGCATGATCTCATGTCTTTAATAATGGTGCTGTAAACAGAGAACCTGCTTCATCTGGTTTTTCAAACTGTTACACGTACACCGGATCCAAAATTAACAGTCGCAAGCACCAAATGGAGTAAAAACTGGCTTTTTTTTTGTGAGTTACTCGCCAATTGGCTGGTAGGAACTTTAAGGAAGTCAAACTGTAAGAATGATAGTCTGATCCTTGCTGCCTAAGTCATGTGAGCAAAAGTAAGTTGTGACTTTCCTCACTGGAAAAATTTACTTATATAAATATAATTTAATCTAGGAAGCCTATACTGTAAGGATCTTATAAGTAACCTTGTGGTGATACATATATGAAATATTTCTTACATTAAAACAATTTTTTTTAAAATATGAGGAACAAAAAATAACTCTATTGTGCTAAGGACAAAAATATATATTAATATTATATATATAATATTAATATATATTATATATATTAATATTATATTTGAATAAAAATACTGCATTATTATAAAATAATGTTTTATGGCAGTAAAAAAAAAGTTTGGGCTGGTAAATTTTCTCAGTTCCAACACATTTTCATGGTGAGTCAACTATTTTTAATTTAGCGAACTGGTGGTAAATTCTTATGAATTTGTAACCTCATTCATATATTTTCATACACACACACACACACATCAGCTTATGCCCCAGTGATGGTTAGTGGTTAGGTTTAGGGGTGGACCTTCAATCTTAATTATTTTTCTAAAAAATAGTACAAATTCTTATACAAAATAGTTGCATTTTATCATGAGGTTGGGTTACTAACTTCACATGACATTGGCAGGTGGGGCAAAAAATATATAATTTTGGACCCTAGATAGACTATATAGACTTCAAATTAGCAAAATTTGGTAACACTTTAAGGTGTCCTTATTACACGTTACATGTACTTAAAATACATGTAATTAAAATAACAATAAATTATGCATAATTACATGCAAGTAACCCTAGGCCAAACCCTAATCTAACCCTAACCATAATTACATGTAGTTAATTAATATTACTCAGCACTTAAATATATAATTACACTGTAACAGGGACACCTTAAAATAAAGTAAAAAATAAACCCAAAATTTCAGTGAAATTTCACATCCATCATATGTAAATAGCGTAGGGATGTATGAAGCACAGCTCACACAGAAGTCAATTTTAAACCAAGCATGGCAAATTAGTGAAATTCCAGATTGCTTAGATTCCTATTTCACCTGTGAAAATTTGCAGAAAGGTCTGCACCTTTACAAAAGTTGGACTGGCATCTGTTCCACTGCTTGCTTCAACTGAAACTAACAGAGCTGGCATTGATCTAATCTAACTGTGAGCATGTAGAACTTCACGACCTGCATGCAAAACCTGACAGTGGTTTAACTGTGGCAAAGACGAGTGTTACATTCACTGGAAATAATGATGCTCAATAAAAGAAACTCCTAGCTTTGCCAAAATGAAGCTTTTCTAGAAAGCCCTCGAGACCACAAACAGAGATCAACGACATGTTAGAGCGGAGAGGTATAAATTATGCTGAACATTTGGATGTTCTACTCTTCCGAATTTGATCCGTAAAACACATGGTGTCTGCCCGCATCAAAGAAGGCCTTCGTTTTAAAAATCAATCAAATGATGACCAGAATGACATATTGCAAAACAATTCTCAATCATAATCCCAAAGCCTATTGAATTAGCAAGACTCAAAGTCTCCGCCACAAGCCCCAACCTCTGCGCCGAGACACGCACTTAACTAAGGGAATGTGAAAATCTCAAAAAAACATCCCCTCATCTTCCCGCAGATGTTGTTCTTCTAGAAGGTGTGGGTTGTTTAGAAGCACGGAGCTATGAGAGAGATGAGATAAGAGACAAACTGCCAAACCTTCAAGCATTGCACTTATGTTTCAGCTTAATGCGATAGACACGGAGATGAAACACACTCATCTTGAAACCACAAGATAATGGCTCAAAGTTCAAAGGCAATGTGCAACTCGCAGTCATTCCTGTGACAGACATACAGCAGCCTAAAATGAGCTCTCTTTTGAGTTTACTTTTGTAATTTGTAGTTTCCCCCTTTTTGTGTAGTTTGTGAAGCATTGGATCATTATGAGCCAGACTGTGGAGAAAAAAGTGGAGATAGGGCCTGGATTTATTGTAGGGTTTATTTGAATCACTTATCTATTAACCAGACTGACTGTGGGCATGAGCTTGTAACTGGAGGCGTGAGAATCAAGTGTTGTATTTTTAGAAAGTCTGCAAGGAGTCGCTGGCAATTATTTGGTAATGTAAGCCGATATTTTTAGACAGTTCTTTCATCATTGTTCGGACCAGGAGGGTAATTGTTTGTCCAGATGTGGTCTGGACCAAAAGAATGTGATCGGTAGAGGATTTATATGTATGGAGGATAAAGCTGTCGCTAGTTAAGCCAAGGCTGCTGTAAAGACAACATAAAGTAACCTATGACTCAACAGAGTTGGGCAGTAACTAGTAGAGGTCTTCACGGGTCCAAAAATTCGTACCTGAACCCGAAGAGACCCGTAAATATGCTGCACGGAACCGACCCGGACCCGTATTTTATTTGAAAGTGGGACCCGAACCCGCGCAGACCCGAGAAATGCCTTAAATGTACTACCCGGACCCGACGCGGACCCGACCATTATTCGAAAGTTGGACCCGAACCCGGCTGGGAAGACACAGACCCGACTGCACCCGTCCCGATCGGCACATATTGCACAGCAAATGCTATTAAGTCAATAAACAAGTTGCGGGGAAGAAAAAAAAAACCTTTTTGCCTTAACTACTGTTAGTAGCCCTCTCCCTGACTGCGATGCAATCCTCCTTGCCAATACATTTCCATCCATGTTAGGCTGTTCCTCTCTCTTGCTGTCTGAAACAGCCTTCTTAATCCACTCATTATTCCAGCTTTAAAAGTCTACTTGCTGTCACGGAGACGGATGATTAATGCTACTTCGCAGTTGTTGTTTTTTCATCTCGAGTCAACTTCGATTGTTACGTTTACCCTTTTAAACTACAATAACGATGCTTTTTGTTGGTTGTAATAAAGACTCGGAGCAATTTATTTATTTATTCTTTTTGCAAAAAACGCACAGAATTATAAGTTCATTACACTTTACTGCGTGCATGTTCAATAACAGGTGTGTCTCTTCAGTTTTGTTTCAGCTTTTTTTTTCACATCACTCATGAAGGAATCCATGATCACCGTCCGCTTGCAGTACTACATTAACTCCGCCCGCGCTCTGTTTCTGGCGGCTGAGGTAACGCGTGTTTTTTTTTCTTCCACCTTATTTCCGCTCACACTTTTCTCATCCTAATTTTACAAACTGCAAGTTACACACACGCATGTTGACTGACACTGATCTCTGGCGGGTGCGGTGTTCTCCGATCGATTCGAGTATTACACACAAAGTTAAAAAGACCCGGGACCCGAAGTAATAGATTGCGACCCGACCCGGACCCGGGTCTCGGGTCCTCCGTGAAGACCTCTAGTAACTAGTTACTGTAACTTAGTTACTGTAATAATATTACTTTTTGCAGTAACTAGTAGTGTAACTAATTACTAATAAGATTTCAGTAATAATATTACAGTTACCATCCATAAAACAGCTTAGTTACTTTTGATGCCTCAACCCCGCTGATTTAAAATCCAACAATCAAATAATTCCTTGATTTATTTTCATAATTTTGTTATAAAACAAAAGATGTCCCCAGTGCAGCAGGCAAGCTTGGAATATGGAAAAGCTTACATTCTGCAGATAGAAATATTGCATTATATTGATTTTGTCAGGAAAAAAGATGATCTGAACACTGTTGTGTAAGTTGTGGCTTTACTTTACTCTGGTATTACATCCCTCTGATCAGCATGTGGTACATTATATTACTATAATTAAAAATCTTTTTGGAAAATTAAACAGTTTTTTACAAACTTATGTGATTTCATAAAATACATAATGAAATATAATCGTATATGGATAACGGATAAATTATGATGAGGCAGAAATATGTTGTTAGTAACATTCTAGAAGAATTTTATGTGGAAGATACACTGTTACAACTTCTGTGGGGCGTGAAGAAAAAGTAATGTAACTAGTAGTGTAACTAATTACTGTTGCCAGAAAGTAATAAGTAAAGTAACAATATTACTTTTGAAAAGAGTAACTAGTAATGAGTAATATATTACATTCTTTGAGTAACTAGCCCAAAACTGTGACTCAATCACATCAAATGACACATATCGTAATATATATTCAAATGCTGGGAACTGGTGGATGAGACAAGCTAATAATGTCAAAACTGCTTTGGTTAAACTCAGTTTGATAACATAATGTTGCGTAGTTGTGCAAACCCTGTCCCAGCCCAGCATTTCCTGTAACCTTCATACAGGAAAGGCAGATAACGGAATAAGATTTTTGCCTCATTTGTCAGTAATAAATATTTAAAATATTTTAAACAAAATAGATTTTCTTGAGAAATAGAATTTGAAAAATGAGACGTTAGAGAATATATCTCAAATTAAGTTTATTTTTTAAGTAGATTGGCATTTTTCTTGTTCTAATTATAAATCTAAAACATTCTATCTTTAAAAAATAAAGGTTCTTTATTGGTTTTGATGGTTCCATAAAAAACTTTTAACAACCATGGAACATTTCCATTGCACAAAAGTTCTTTTTTTTTTTTTTTATTTAAAATTTTATTTTAAAAGTTTTTTTTTTTTGTGGACCCTTTATTTTTAAGAGTTTGTATCAGCCCCAAAAAGCATTTGGACACTTTAGCCACACTAAAAATGGATTTCATGCATTATATAACACAATATCAAGCCATATATTAAAAGCTTATCAAAATATCAGGACATTTTCTGGTGATATTTTTCATTTAAAACCAAATTGTTTATTTTTATTCTTATATTGTATATATATATATATATATATATATATATATACAGGTGCATCTCAATAAATTAGAATGTCGTGGAAAAGTTCATTTATTTCAGTAATTCAACTCAAATTGTGAAACTTGTGTATTAAATAAATTCAATGCACACAGACTGAAGTAGTTTAAGTCTTTGGTTCTTTTAATTGTGATGATTTAGGCTCACATTTAACACAAACCCACCAATTCACTATCTCAACAAATTAGAATACTTCATAAGACCAATAATAAAAAAAACATTTTAGTGAATTGTTGGCCTTCTGGAAAGTATGTTCATTTACTGTATATGTACTCAATACTTGGTAGGGGCTCCTTTTGCTTTAATTACTGCCTCAATTCGACGTGGCATGGAGGTGATCAGTTTGTGGCACTGCTGAGGTGGTATGGAAGCCCAGGTTTCTTTGACAGTGGCCTTCAGCTCATCTGCATTGTTGGGTCTGGTGTCTCTCATCTTCCTCTTGACAATACCCCATAGATTCTCTATGGGGTTCAGGTCAGGCGAGTTTGCTGGCCAATCAAGCACAGTAACACCATGGTCATTGAACCAGCTTTTGGTACCTTTGGCAGTGTGGGCAGGTGCCAAGTCCTGCTGGAAAATGAAATCAGCATCTCCATAAAACTTGTCAGCAGAAGGAAGCATGAAGTGCTCTAAAATTTCCTGGTAGATGGCTGCGTTGACTGTGGACTTCAGAAAACACAGTGGACCAACACCAGCAGATGACATGGCACCCCAAATCATCACTGACTGTGGAAACTTCACACTGGACTTCAAGCAACATGGATTCTGTGCCTCTCCACTCTTCCTCCAGACTCTGGGACCTTGATTTCCAAATGAAATGCAAAATTTACTTTCATCTGAAAAGAGGACTTTGGACCACTGAGTTCTTTTTCTCCACAGCCCAGGTAAGATGCTTCTGACGGTGTCTCTGGTTCAGAAGTGGCTTGGTAGCCCTTTTCCTGAAGACGTCTGAGCGTGGTGACTCTTGATGCACTGACTCCAGCTTCAGTTCACTCCTTGTGAAGCTCTCCCAAGTGTTTGAATCAGCTTTGCGTGACTGTATTCTCAAGCTTGCGGTCATCCCTGTTGCTTGTGCACCTTTTCCTACACAAATTATTCCTTCCAGTCAACTTTGCATTTAATATGCTTTGATAGAGAACTCTGTAAACAGCCACACCTTTCAGTAATGACCTTCTGTGACTTACCCTCTTTGTGGAGGGCATCAATGTTCGTCTTCTGGATCATTGCCAAGTCAGCAGTCTTCCCCATTATTGTGGTTTCAAAGAACAAGAGATACCCAGAATTTATACTGTAGGGATGGTCATTTATTGAAACTCAAATGTAAATATTCTAATATTTTGAGATACTGATTTTTGACTTTCATGAGCTGTAAGCTCTAATCATCAAAATTAAAACAAAACAAACTTTTGAAATGTTTTACTTTACATGTAATGAATCTAAAATATATGAAAGTTTCACTTTTTGAAATAAGTTACAAAAAACAACATTCTAATTTATTGAGATGCACCTGTATATATATATATATATATATATATATATATATATTATTTTATTATATATTATTGTCTCATCTTAAGTGCCTAAGAAAAAATCTATTTACTCAACATACCTTTTTTAATTAAAAAATATATATATTTTAATATGGACTTCAGTTTCCCACAAGTATGTTCTTGTTTGAAACAAACAAAACCATATTTATTTTTCTTAATGGAGTATTTTACGTGGGAAACCCAAGGAACAGGTATTCTGGGTATTTGGAGAGGAAGAGCAGATATTTGGGAATAAAACGCGAATGAGCGAAACAAAGAAGAATGGATCATGGTATTGTTGGGAGCGGAGGGAGGGGTCAGGCAAAGCAGACAGTCTGCGTTGGTCATTAGAAGGAGGAGCGGATGGAGAAAACAGACTGAGGCCTTCAGTGGACAGTTCTCAAAGAGGCTGCTGATGGGAAGAACGCTATGTGCTTCTGTTCCTCAGCAGAAATCTCCCGATCACTTCCCTTAACCTTGTTATTGTCGTTACGATGGACGAAAACATGCTCTTATGTTTCACTTCATAATACATCAATCAAATCACACATCCTAGACTTTGAAATGCAGTGCGTGACGACGATGTGTTCTTAACAAATCACTTCTTTTCAAAGCATTGACAGATACTTGGGATGATCCTTGTAAAAAAAATATGAAAAATTGACTAACATGCTATTTTCAAGAGTGATTGTCCATTTGGACGATGACAAAGAAAACAATAGACTTAATTTTACCCTGTATGTGGTAATCGACAGCAGCTCACAGATTCTGTTGAGATTACATCGTATTTAACTTGGAACTGATTTTAGTCTTTAGCCTGTATTATAGGTCACTTTGGTAAGGAACTGTCTGTGAATGTAATGCTTTTAATATTACTCTACACTTAAAATGAAAAGTAATGTTTAAATTTGAAAAATTACATGGTCACGTATTGTTTATGGAAGCTTAATTCAGTGTAACAATGTTGAGGCTAGACATCAGTCCGACACGCCGCCACCATATGTAAGTGCTTCTGTATTCGATTTCAGCGGGTTACTTCTTGTTCATAACTTTCTGTCCAAAGCACCCAAACCTTTGACCAAAATAACAACTCTTGTCCCAATGGAAGGACAGTGGAGAATCCATTATTTTATACTGCACTTAAGAGACTTGTTACCTCAGGACTATAAAGCATTTTGCATAACCCAAAAAAGCAAGGCCTGTTACTGAGGAGTGGTATGTATTTCATTGGTGTTATTGTTTTATTTTCTCATTTTTACTACGAAACTGTACCCGTGTTGTCATTTAATGATTCATACCACAGATGTTTGGAATTGCTGTGTCTCACTGGATTTTCATTCCCATGTTGATTGGGGACAATGGTATTAGATTCACACTGTGTCAACACACGACGCGCCAAAACGTCCTGAGGCTGTCTACACTGGACGCATCAAAGCAAAGTTACAGAGTGCCAGATGTTTGGAAACTTCAGATATAGAGCAGGGCGTCCGATTACATTCGGCGCTTTGTGAGCAATGCAGCGCATCCAGTTTTAGGCTACATCTACATTAATCCACATACGTTCGAAAATGGTCTCCGTCCACACTAGCATTTTTATGTGCTTTCCCAAAGTATGAAAATTTTACAAAGTAACATATTTAACATCTTTAGCAACACTGAAAGTGAACAGAACATAACAAGCACACCGGTATAAATATAGATGCATGACTAAACATGCGTCATTGTTTTCAAATACCTTCATTTTCGTTGTTCACACAACAAACGCAAAAATTTTGTAGTGTGAACGTAGAGTTTAAAATCTTTTCACTTGGAAAAGCGTCTTCCAAAAGCTGTTTTCACTCGACAAAAACATGTGGAAAGAAGGCCAAAATATATATAAAAGATGCTTTATCAAATTTACACAACTCTGTTTTCAACTAAAAACAGAAAACTTTTCATGCATTTTGACATTTCACAACAACGGCATTTTGGGGGCCTAAAAAACACAAACCGACACTATTATCGTCTCAGTGTAAACTACAAAAATGTGAATTTGTGAAAACGGCTATTATTTGTTTGCATAGTGTTACTTTATAAAGTGACATCGCCAACTACTGGCCTGGCATGTGTAATACAGCATTTTAAGACATTTTCGTGGATCCGCGTGAACGGGGATCGTTTTGACAATGTTGTCTTCTATATACAAAAAGCATAAAGGAAGAATATTTCTGTTTTTTAGCACATCATTGTTGCATTTATTATTATGGGTTTTATTTGCTTTAAGTGTGATGCAGAACTTACTGGATATATTCAGTCACTGCACAAGGGTTTAATGAAGACGATGCTGGTATTGTAAATGTTGGTAAAGAAATTTGCGAAAAGGTCAAAGGTTCAGCTTAAGCTAACATGATGGAATCCTGTAAGAAGTCTGTATGAAGAATGAAAATAGATAGAAAAATAAATTAAAAAGTTAAACTAATATTTTTGTTAATTATATGAATGGATGGATGAAATACTAAATGAATGAAGTTGATAAAAGTTAAATTTGTTGTTTGTCATTTGCAAACGTCACAATTCAAAGTCAAAGTCTGAGATAACGTCAGCAACCAAACAAACCCTGACCTGTTTTCATACAGATTATTACAGTCATGTCTTAATTTAATCTACTGAATAATGAAATTACTAAATATTCTATGTTAAAACAGGAACCAACGTGTCTCTGGTGTATTCACATTTTGGTTTAGTCAGCATATTATGTGGATCAACATCAGTCATTTGATCAAAAGCTTTCGAAATGCTCTTTTCAAGGGGAAAAGCTATCGTACTCGATCTCAACTCATCAGCAACCTCAGATGCTTTCTTATCAGCATATCCTGTAATGATGATGCTGATAATACAAAGGAAACGTGCAGGGTAGGAAACAAACACAGCTGCGTTCAAAAAACTATTGAGGAAGTTAAATTTTATCGGTACATTAGAATACATGTATGTAAAATGTACACATTTATTTGATTCAGTACAATTTGGGATAAACATATCCATCCAAATGCACAGATACTTTTTAAAGGCCATCAATAGAAAATAATGATAGTGTAGTTACAACATCTACCAGCAGGGGTTAACACGACCTTGCTAACTAGTAAAACTTGACCCCTTGGGCAAGACAAGTAAGAAAACCGTGCCTCATTCAAAAATGATGAATTGCATAAAAACATACACATGTTAATGCTATTTGGGAATTTAACAGGGTGTAACTGTCTGGAAAGCGGTTCCAATATTTTTCAGGGCATGTTATAAAAATGGTCACGGCGGCTTTGCTTTGTACCCCCAACAGAGACAAACTGCTATTCGGGTGAGAGGAACTATCTGTCATTTATCCACATCTGAGAGTCAGTAGATGCATTTGTCATTCCCTTCATCGTGAGCTGGTTTACAATGCTCCTCTTTTAGACCCCTTAAAGCGTGTGAGATCCAGATAGGCCGAGCACATTGTTCTCCACATGTCTCTGGGGTTCACTGCAATGATCTGTGGCAGCATGCAGGTTTAAAATTAACTGAGGCAGAAAAAAAAAATGCAGAAGCTCTGGCCGAAAAGTTGCCTGATTTTAGCAGAGAAAGACTTGTTTTGACATCTGTCTAAGGCCTGAGAAAAATGAGCTTGGCAAGACCTCTGGAATCAAATGAAGAAGTAAAATAAACTTCTGAGGCTAATGTCCTGTCATTCTCAATTAAGTGCAAAGCATGTCATGTCACAATGGAAGATTATTCTGACTGACACAAGGCTGTTCGTTCGAGTTTATTTTGTGCAAGAGCCAGAACAGAGAGCAACAACACAGGCAGTTTTACTCACCGTTTAAAATGGGAAGTGTTTAGGAGTGTACCTCATTTGTGCGCGGGACGAAATGGCACTATGGGATTATCAGAGCATGAAGTAGGATAGAAAAGTAATTTATTAATACCTTGGGGAAAATTTAGTTGATACAGCAGAACAAAAATACAAAATATAGTGAGAGGATAAAATAGAATAAAAAAGTGTGCAGTTAATAATTTTAAATGAAATGTAATTATTAATTATTTGCTTTGCTGAAATATTGAAATGTTAACATAAAAAAAAAACATATATATATATTTTTTTTTTACAAAACCCAACCTAGACAAAATACAAAATAGTCTTCAAGTTACACACAAAAATCCAAATGATTTGTAAATGCATTAAAACATTTAAATAAAATAATTTAAATAAAATAAAGTGTGATATAAAACTTTTAGAAATTAAATTAATAGTTATTTATTTTTGATGAAATACCCTATTTCACTGAAAATGGCATACTTTTCAACAAAAAAATTAATATTATTTGCAAACTGAATCTAACATAATCCTTAAATTTTACATTAAAAACCTATTACTTTGTAAATTAAAAATAAAATAATCTGTGATATAAATTATTTAGAAATCAAGTTAATAATTTTTCAACTTACTGAAGTACCTAACTGTACTGAAACGCTAATATGAAAACATAAAATATTCGATTTTTTTTACAGACCCCAAAGTAACAATTCTTAAGTTACAGATAAAAACCAATAGATTTGTAGAAATAACAATATAAAATAGTGTGCAAAAGTAATAAAAAATTTAATTCAATATAATTATTTTTATTTAATTTGATAAATTACCTAATTTTCTTGAAACATTAATATGACAACATAAAATATTAAATTTTTTTTTTTTTTTTACAAACCCAAACCTATAATCCTCATACAAGTTACACAGAAAACTCAATGGTGTGTAAAATAAAATAAAATTACATTAGGTTAAATTAAATATGTGACCCTGGACCACAAAACCACAAAGCTGTATCTCGGCCAAATATCTTCCTATCCTAACAAGCTTATTTATTCAGCTTTCAGATGATGTATAAATCTCAATTTCGAAAAATGGACCATTATGACTGGTTTTGTGGTCCAGGGTCACATATACAGTGTTCAACAAATAATTTTGAAATTAAATAAATTAAATTATATTTAAAAAAACAAATGCAATTGACAATGCTATAAAAGTTGTCACATAATGCTAGAATTCTCTCTCTAGATACTTCCTCAAACCTTTAATAAATTACCAAGAGCTCAACAAAATCTTCATTTTTTTTTTATTTGAAAGGCTATCAGCAGAGAAAAGATGCTTTTAGTGTCATGGTGGTGTAGTTATGGCATCTGCCAGCAGAGGCTAACAGGACCATAATCAGCCAAATCTTGGCAGCATTAGTTGCTTAACCAACCCCCCCCCCCCCCCCCTTTTTTTTTAGCTTTACATATTTGTGTTGTGATTTCATTCATGTAAGCATTTCAAATGCTACCACAAAGAGAGATGATTGCGCTCGGGCTGATCGCCGAGATTTTCACGCAAAAACCAGAATAACAATCATGAATCATGTATGCCAAGATGAAAGATTTTGGTTGAAACGAGACTGGCCACCTTTGGGAATACGAACAAGGCTCGAGGGCTTGTGTGTTTATTCCTCTTTCATCTTCTGAATGTGTCCTGCTCTGATAACAGCCTCTTCCAAACAAACAAGCACTGTATCTGGATATAATGTAGTGAAGACATGATGGGTCAGGGACGCACTGATCATTTCAGCAGATGCAGAGGTCAGGGGAGGCCTGAGAATGAATATCCTCCATGCTTGCGTTCATCATCTCCCTTAAGGACATTTATCAACATCCACACTTCCTCCTTTCTCCAGGGCCCGGTCGATATATCCCGACTACAGCCCAGCAGGCACTAGCAGCTGTGCCCCATCATTCATGCTTGATGGGGTACAAAAAGTTGGCACATTTTAACACCTAGAACGTACAAAGTCTGGTTTGTGTGGAAGCACATTCTGACATGAAAAAGGAAGGTTAAAAAAGGTATTTGAGACCTCACAATTCTGATGTTATTTCTCGCAATTCTTAGTGTAAATCTCACAATTTCGAGTTAACATTTGAATTGCGAGATGTAAACTTAGCATTCCAAGGAAAAAGTCGCTGTAAACTCAAATTCTGATGTTATTTCTCACAGTTCAAAATGTGTATCTCACAGTTTTGAGTTAACAATGTAGCTGCTGCGAGATGTAAACTCAGAAATATAAAAAAAAATAGTCTGAATGGCGAAATGTAAACTCAAATTATGAGATACAAACTCGAAATGGAGAGAAATAAAGTTTTGTATTCTGAACTCGCAAAAAAGTCAGAATTGTGAACTTTAAATTGTGAGATATAAACTCAAAACTATGAAAAATAAGGTCAAAACTGTGCATTATACAGTTCTCAAAGAGTCAGTCTAAATTGTGATATGTAAACTCAGAACTGCGGGAAATAAAATCAAAATTGTGTTATAAACTCATAATTATGAGAAAGAAAGTCGGAATTGCGAGATACAGTACAAACTCGGAAATTCTGAGAAAAAAGCCAGAATTGAGAGATGTTAACTTAAAATTGCCAGAAATAAAGTCAGAATTGTGAGATATAACATCAGTATTAGCTTATTTAATTATCCTTTAGCTTATTTTTTATATTTATATTTTAATGTCACATATGTTTTATATTCAATGTTCAAAAAATACACAATAGATAAATTATGCTATATACATTCTAAAATATATTTATATAAATAGTTATAATTATATTTCCTTATATATTTTTATATTTTCAGTATGCTTATTTTGGAAATTGAAGATTGAAAATACATGTTCAAGCCTCATAAATTTATAAATAAATATAAATCATATATATATATATATATACTGTACACACACACACACTCTTCTTTACTTTCTTTGCTGTTTACAACATATATTTAGCATATATCTGGAATGTATTTTGGAAAGAAATGTTTCTTGCAGTATCCAAGGTTCAGTAGTCTCATGATACCTGTTATGTTAACCACAAGAGTTCTCCAAAAGAAAGATGTATCGGCCTGAGGATCAGACCAACAAATCCTCAAAGTCTCTGCGAGGAACGCTGTATCCAAAACCCACTTAGCAAGAAGGCTATTGAGAGGTGACACTTAAAATTCTTCCATTTCAACTTCTGGACAACATACAAACGTACCCAGGTTGAACCCTAATCAGCTGGCTCTCCAAGGAACAGCTTTTGTTTCTCGCAGAGCCGTAAACCAAGTTCAAAGTTGGGCTTTGTTTCCTGTGGAATTCCCCTCGCATCTCAGTCTTGTCTGGATAAGAAAAGTAATGGCAGAAAGGGAGAATGGATATCACTATAATTCTCCAGCGCCTCAGGGATAAGGGGGACTTAACCTTTTGAAACACCGGACAGGTGTTTTAGGGAATAATTTGTGCAGATTTCAATCAATCTTACCCGCTGGACTGCCACACTAATTGCAAATGAGAAATTTTGGCGGGAAACAAATCATGCTGTTGACTGATTTTTTTGTTGATGTAATAGAAGCTTTCAGCAGGTCTTACATAAATGAAAACCACATTTTTCGGAGATCACAGTGTCCAGGCTGAGCCTGAAGATTAGGAGACTTTTGAGGGTAAAGATGCTGAGGAACAACCAAATTTTGCATCATTGGATCCTGCACAGCTTGAGTAAGTTTTGCCTGAGCTGCCGTATTCTGTCATTAGGAGCATTTTCAATAAGGCCAACTTGCCTGCGGCAAGTTACTCATGATCTTTTCTGTGCAAAAGTCATTTTGTCTGTCTGGCATTTTTGTGTTGCTATATCATCAGCTTTAATCCATCTAAAAAACACTGTGTTCATTTTTAACTGCCAGACTTGTGCCTTGGCATGATGTCAGTTCCATGACACCATAATCACAGTCCTCATAAAATAATGTAATTGTAACAAAGCATGCAATGGTGAACTTTTGAAAAATAGAAGCAGAGCTGACATATTGTTTCCAGAATCAGCAATTAAAGAAATCTCATTGCAGAGGTATTTGTATGTAATATAACTGCTGTAAAAAAAGAAGAAGGGTAAATTAGGTCACAATAGGTAGGATCAAGCATATTAATAATATTATTTATAATTACTAATTAATTTATTAGTATTATTAATATATACACAAAATCAACATATTAGAATAATTTCTGAAAAATCACGTGATACTGAAAACTGGAGTAATGATGCTGAAAATTCAGCTTTGACATCACAGGATGTCAAAATGTAAAATACATTCAAATAGAAAATATATATTTTAAATTGTAATAATATTTAACAATATTACTGTTTTTACTGTATATTTAAACAAATAAATGCAGCTTTGGTGAGCATAAGAGACTTCTTTTGAAAACATTTAAAAAACTTAATTTTAATTTTACCAAACTTTTGGCCACCAGTGTGTAAATATCATTACATGAAAGTAAAAAATAGAATTTTTTACAATGTTGATTTTTAAGTGGGGGAAAGTATTAATAAACGCAGGCCTTGGGTTATGTGCATATTCAGAGGCGACCTTTATGAAGGCTGATGTCATTTTTGACTGTGAATGAGTTTGAACTTGTTTCTATTTAAATGGAAGCCAACAGGTTTATATGACTGAAATATTAAGACTGACAGTAAGCCGTGCTCGGAACATTCCTTTGACAAATGACGTGATGTTGCAGTCACATTTTGAGCTTGTGCAAACCTATATTTTTTTAGATATAGCTCACTGTGTAACTAAACATTATATGGGAGAATATTTCGAGCAACATACCAAATTAAAAAAAAAATTCTCTCACACAGAATTATAGTGATTGGAGTTTGGTTCTTGAAGTGGTGCGGGCACAGAATGAGTCACTGTGTGAAACTGTACCAAGCAAGGAAAACTCTACTCGTACTGAGTTTGCGTGCCTCTACTCGTACCTGCTTGCGTGCCAGAAGGCTGGTGCAAGTCTCTTGTCTGGTTTCTCTCAAACAATGGAAATTCTGGGCAACAAATAATTGTACTAAATACAATCAGAAAAATCCTCTTTTAATGCAGTAAACAGCATTGTTTTGAGCTTTCGCAATAGTTGACAAATGGATATGGACATGATGTTCTTTTCAACTTTTTAGGTTAAAGATGAAATTCTCAATACATCTTGTAAAGTTACAAGTTGCATGATTGTAAGTAACAAATCCATCATTGTTTGAACTTTAAACTGTTGCTTCTGGCCAAAATATGAGTCCATAATAAAGCAGTGAAAAGGTCATCCCTGTTGTTCTCTCGTATTAAAATCCACCGACATATTTGTTTAGAACTGTTTTGTATTGTTTTTGCTTAAACGGTGCTTGATCTGTATATATTTCTCTCCTGATTCAGACAAGACACCTTTTTCACTGGAGGACTCATGTTTTAGCTGGAAGCAATGGTTTGAAGTTATGAATGTCTTAATGATGGATTTGTTTATTACAAACATTCAGCTTTTCACAAGACATTAATTGATAGACTGGAGTCATGTGGATTACTTGTGGATTATTGTTGTTTTTATCAGCTGTTTGGACTCTCATTCTGACGGCACCCATTCACTGCAGAAGATCCACTGATGAACAAATTATGTATTGCTAAACTTCTACAAATCTGTTTAGATGAAAAAACAAACAAACTCATCTACATCTGGAATGGCCTCAGGTTGAGTACATTTTCAGTAAATGTTCATTTTTTTGAGTGAACTATTCCTTTAATTACTGGTGACAAAATAATATAGTTTTTTTTTTTATAGACAATATGTAAATTCATGACCAATCATTTTTGAAAGTAGCCACCAATTAGATAATTCCAATATATTTAAATTGTATATTTCTAATAGAAATTGTATGCGCTCAAAAAAGAAAAGCCAAGAAGTTCTCAGGTGTGTAAAACAAAAAACAGGTAGCAGAAATTGTCCTCACACTGAAATCATGCAATCAGACCAAAAAAGGTCTATCAAAAAAATAACAAAATATCTTGCTCCTAAAGAAAAGAATGGGCTGAAACGTCTGCTCTTGGTCTGTTTTTAAGACACCCTGCACTTTTGTCACTTTTGCAAATGAAAAATAAAAGGCATATTTTTGATAGACCTTTTTTGATCTGATTGCATGTTTCCTGTGTGCGGACAATTTCGGCTACCAAATTGCATATTTCTACCAAGATAACAGATTGTTGTACAATTCAGTTAATCAAAACTATATTTCTGTAATTCATGAAGCGGACAGTCAGACAGCAGGACAATGTCCACATTCTACTTTAAATTTCTATTTTTTTTAAAAACTAAATTTGAATATATAATTTACATAATAGACTTAAAAAAAAAATAGCAGATAAAAAAGTACCATTCGCAGCCTGGCTCAACTGGGTTTTGAAAATTCTTCATTTGAGGGGAATGAGAATGTGAAGTGCTTTTAATGATAAATAGGCTTTGAGTTTTTGTCTAGAGCTTGGATGTAATTGACCAGAGAGACTGTTAGCCTGCATTTAATGCTCACGCTGTGCTGTGTGAAGCTGTCTTAGCATGGGTTCAGAATGGTTCTCTCATTTAAGCAGGTCTATTCAGCTCACTCACTATTAAAGATTAGTGCAGGGAGTGAGACAGTACAAAGCTTTTTGGACACTGGCCTTGCCCCTTTTTCCATAGTGCTCGACCAGATGTTCAGTCACATCGTATCCAGCAAGCAACTTGTATTAACGTAAATGCAACCTGCACATTATCAGCATGAATAAAGTCTTTATTCGGTAGAACAAAGATGCATTGTGGTCTAAAGTGATGCACAATGTAGGCTACAACTCTTTTTTTCTCTGTGTGTGCATGTCTGATTATGCTTATGGAACTAATCTGATTTAATAAGTTATGCTGATTATAAATAATACAGACAAAAACGAGTGACACATATTTGATTAAGACTAGCTGATTGCGTTACACAAAGGTGGACATCATAGCTTTGTGAAATAGCAAGGAGGACATTGTGAAATAGCTTGATCTGTTTTTCTTCTTTTTTTTGTTTGTTGCTGTAATCAATGAGAGCTTTATTCTTTGATTTTGAGTTATGTTTATTGTAATAAACCAGTCATTGTTGGCTTGTTTTAATTTCCTTTCCTATCCTCAATATTTTAAGTACTAGCAGAACCCTGTAAGCACCTTATTTTTTATAATCAGTCTGCATGATCTCAACACACCTTTTCCTAGTTACATTGCTGAGTTTAAACGTTTAAAATCCAAAGTGAATATCAATTTTTGCATAGAAATGTCTACAAATTATGATATGGTCATTTCCCCAGTGTTCTTTGGAGACCCCCCTTCGGCAACAAAGTGCAGTACAGCCTCCAGGAAGCGACAACCCTAGAGCAGCGACCGTCAGTGAGGCGAAATTGATCGCGTTTAGATGAAACAAGAAATACAGCACGTTAATGCCCCGGTTTAACTCACCTCTATGACTTCTCCAGAAGATGAGAGCGTTTCCTGGAGGCTAATAGGCCCTGTGTTGGAGCTGTCCAAGAAACAATGCAGACTGATCTATTCGTCTGATGGACGCGACGCGGATGTTTGCCTGTTTCATGTGAACGGTGAATATTTCGCGATGGACGCTCGCTGCGCTCATTCGGGTATGACAACGAATTATTTCACATTTTGTGCTTGTATCGATTCTTGAAGCGTTAAAACGGGGTGCAAAGCTAATTTAGATAGCAGCGAGCTAAAAACAGCGACAGAAATGGCACATATGCTTCTTTGTTTTGTCTGTTGAGCGATGTTTTGCCTCATTCTCTGCCCTGTCATTATCACCATGGCAACCAGTTACCGCCTAAATGTCATTTAAATTAAAGCGGTTCGTATAACGTTACTGTAAAACCTCATTTCAATATGTGATCTCCTACAAACGTTATGGGACTGTCTTATTTTTGTTTGATGATGAAGATGATAATGATGAATGAATGAATGAATGATAATGATGATTAGTATTCCCTTACGAAAATTAACCATGGTCTTATCACAAATAAAAAAGAAGTTACCAGAGTTTTGTAGTAGGCCTAGTCAGTGTCCTGATATGAAACTGATGCCTTTTTTGTTTTGACATGGTTAAAAGTAAATTTTTGTAAGATTTTAAACATTCTGTCATATGTTTAAGTGTTAAAATGCTTTGTCTTTCAGGAGGTCCACTGTGTGATGGAGATATTGAGGAGGCCGATGGTGTTCTTCAGGTTTTCTGTCCTTGGCATGACTATGACTTCAATCTCAAAACGGGGAAATCAAGCACAGGTTTACAGGTGAGACACTTTTTGTTTGTCATTTTAGCTCATTAAAGGAATATTCCAGGTTCAGTACATGTTAAGCTCACTGACAACATTTGTGGCATATTGTCCATTACCACAGAAAATGATTACCTAAGAAAAAAACAGTTTCAGTTAAAATGGAAGTAAATTGGACGAGGCAATAAACATTACATTAAAGTACACACTTTGTGGTTTTTAGTCAAAAATATTGCTGAAATATTATACGTGTTAACATGAATATGAGGGAATCACTTTGTCATCTTGTCCAAACTTTCATGAAACCTCCCATACAAGGATATCAAGAAGGATAGTGATCTTACTCTCTTGCTTACATGGAGTTATGTGGGTAATTTGTTCTCTTTAATAAGAAACACATAAACTTGTCTTCTTCTACATTTATACATTTATATCCAATAATGAAAAAAAAGGCAGAAAATGTCTTCAAAATGCCTAATATTTAAGCCAACACACCTCTGTTCAACAACACCCACAGATATTATATTGCTGATAAATAACTAGGCCTAGAATTTTTTTTCCCAATGGAACAGTAGTCCAACTGTAAAAATGAAAAGTTTCTAGCTTTTTAAAGGCATAATTAAGTGCTTTAACAATAATATGAGCTTCACATTTAGCCCTTTAAACCCACCATATGCTGGCACTGTTCACTTGGGTCAAAATAATTATATGTGGTAACTGATATTATACAACAAATGCAGTTGAATACAGTTGAGTACTGAATCCTGAAAATTCCTTATAGTTAAATCAGATTAAAGACATGATTATATTTTGAAAGAAGATCTATCTTGCTTTCTGTTATCATCTTACATGAACCTCTAATAAAAGTAGCATTCTCTTTAATCAGTGAGATGCCTTAATGTTCCTCCTAAAAGTTAAATGTATACACCAAATTTCATTACTCAGCAGTAAAGGGGCAGTAGGCAGCCAGATGAACAAGTTAAGTTAGCCGATGATTCAGCGTCCCTGAAAAACACTTGTATTTTCGTTTTAAAACCACATTTGTTGTGCCGTCACTTTAACTCAGTATGGCACCAAACATTATCTCACGCGGTAATGGATTGCACATCACCAGAATCGTACAGAAGTAGGTGCTGCCAAACAGACAGACATTTGGAAAATCTTGTTCCTAAGAAATTAAACTGCCCTCATTTCGGCACGTTTCAATTTAGCCAAACATCTGCTTTTTTAATAAGCAGATGAAATGTGTTCTCTCATGCTGCGAATATAAATAATAGGGCCGTTGGACGTGACAGCGAGCTTGAGCCAATCAATATAAGGCAAAGACTCTGTAAAACAAATTAATCCATAATTACGACAGTCATCCTGGGGGGCTCGACACCTTGAAATGTTCAGTAATTAGACACTATTCCCACCACCGGTTAACATCCACCATGCTCGTATATCAAAGTTCCTTCCTAGCTTTAGGCTTTTACAGCTGTCCAAGCAGAAATAGAGTCAGATGCATTGCAGGCGTGCTTAGTTTTATTTCTTTGTCAAAATGTAAAGTTTTCTCTTTTCTTTTTTTAGCAACAAGTTTATGAAGTGAAATTGGAGGACGGCAATGTATACGTCAAGCACGCAAGTGAGCTCTCGTTACAACCTTTCGACCAGGTCAAGGAGAACTGAAGTTCTTGGTTACGGCAATGTTTTGTTCCCTCGAACTAAAACATCTGCTTGGATCTTGTAATATTTGAAAAAGATGCAGAATTTTAGTTGAATAAACTTTCCTGTTCCCAATGGAGCAGTTGTTAACATTTGTGACAATTTGTATATATACACTACGAATCAAAGATAAATTGTTCTTTAATGTTGTACGCAAATTACTTCCAATGACACTGAAATGAACATTGTGTTCTGACATTTAGATTATATATTTTATGATGTATTTAAATTGTTATGAATATCTTAAAATGTAAGTTGGCAAAATTGATATGCAAGATTGATTGAACTCAGGGAAAATGGGGTCACAGACAGTTTATTTAGTCAGCTGTACATTTCAGTGGCTTAATTAGTCATAGTTTTAGATTCATAATCGTTAGCACTCCAGAGATGTTAATGTGTTTCTCTCTAGGGCCGTAATAAATGTTTGCGGTTGTAACTTTCCATAATTATACCTTCCGAGATCCAGCCCTCTTGAGCGTCATGTAGAGATGACTTTCACCACAGGGAAAAAATTAAGGGACTTTTGAGAATTTTATTAATTACTTGGTCGACTCACTTAATCTTATGATTTCATGATGTCTTTTTTTTTTTTTTTTTTTTTTTTTTTTTCACTTAAGACAAGACCAGGGGACAGAGAAAACAAGAGAGAGAAAGTCAACAAAGAAGTGGGGGATAGAGAGAGCAAAAACAAAAAAAACAGACAATGATTTCAAAAAGAGAAAACAACCGAAGACACAACATGATGTCTTTCTAAATTCTAAATGTAAATGTTATAAACACATAACTATATTACAAAATAAGTTTTGAAGCAACAGCAGATAAGACAATGTGTCGAACCTGTTTTTAACCAATGTGAATGCTTTGTACCCTGTGTGTGTGAGCGCGCTTTAATCACCATCAGGCATAAGCAGGCACGGAAAAGACCCGGGCCCCAAACATTTGTGTCTTTCTAGATAAATATCATTCTATTTCCTTTATAAAATATATTTGTGAGTTAATTTATAAAATATAAGTTAATGCAAAAAAGGTGGTTAAAGCTATGCAATGCTTAAACATTGGCTTTGACAACATGGACAGTAGTTTTGTAATGACAACTCATAGAAAATGCAAAATATCTCTAATAATGGTGGATTCTTTCATTTTTTACAATTTTATTCACAGATGTTTTAAATGGTTAACGTGTGATAAAGCCTGTGTTGTGTGCCTGCTTATGATTTCTGTTTATATTTTTGTGTACATCTTTTTTTATTTAAGTTGAATGGAATAAAGCAATGTCAACAGAACATGTTTACAAGAGATCTTTATTTACATTCTGGTAAAACTGACAGACATTTTAATCCACAATTTACACATAAAACTGGCTTTTGAGATTGCAAGATGGGAAATTTCATGCAATATAAGTTACAATATGATTTGCATAGATTTTCAGGATGTGTTGTATGTAACATGTTTGTGAAGCAAGCATGAAAAGAGATTTGTGAGAGCGCAAAGGCAACTATTCAACTCACTTTGTAGTGTAGTGGTAGAGTTATCAATGCACATTTTGCCAGAGGATATTCCTGGAAAAGTTGTAGTCTCCCTGAGACCAGCCAGACAGTTGAAGCGAGGACAAACACTTTTGAAAGCTAACTGGAGGCCAACAAATTTTTTAGCACCATATTCATCCAATACCCAACTCCATCTTTCCACTGAAACAGAAATGTACAGTATCATATATGCTAAAAGACCACAGGTTACTTTAACTGGATATATTACAAAATTACAGAAGTTTAAATTTATTCAAGTTACAAATGTACGACTCAACAGCACTTACAGGTGAGACTGTCTGGCATAGAAAAAACAAGATTTTCATTCATTTTAAGTGTGTACTTGGCCTAAAGCAATGTGTTTTATAGTTACATATCTTGTTTCCTCATTAGTCGGCCATGACTGTAAAAATTGTCATGTTAATGGCACATTTTAACATACTTTTAAAATATTGCAAAGTTATTGAAAAATCTCAAATTTTAATGATTGATTACAGTTAGTATGTTATGAGACTCAGCAACTTTGTGTTCAACTGCAATTTTACAAAAAAATGTGCCACAATATTATACATTTCTCTATTCTTGGATTATTTCTCTAAGACTTTATTCAGTTCATCTCACTTTCAGACTGATTTTTCCAATTAATCAAAATTGTTACTTTTTTGAGGTATATTTTTGTTTCTTTGAAGATTTGATTTTAGAATATTATTTTAATATTGTTTATATTCTACCTGCATTGGGCCAGCTGTGCATCTTTGGATACACAGACAAAATAAACTTTTGCACCATTATCTATTGAAGCATGCACTGTAATCCCTCAACTCAATTAACTTTCTGCTTTGAACCAATACAGAATACTGAAAGTGTAAGGGATTAGACAAATCAAATCAGAATTACCATAATGAAATCCTATTTGCAATGCTACCTACAAAATATAATACCTCAAAAGATACAAATGTCCAGCTTATGCAGGTCCACGTGTTTTTTTATGGTCCATTAATTGTTGAAATCAGACAATTGGATTTTTGTTACTTTAGGGTGGAGTTAAAATACTGCAACTGCATATATGTTGCATTGTCAGATGGCTATATGAGAGGAGGTTGAATCGCATTAGCAAGCTCAAATTCATTAGGATTAAGTTTAAAAAAAACAGGTGCTATGCAATTTGAAATTCAGATATGCAATTACTAAGGGAATAGCCCAACATTTTAACAGACCTATGGTTGATTGGCTCATACATTTTGTCAGGACTCTCAAGTCATTATTGGAACACAATATTGCACTTTAGGAACAGAAACAAGAAACAAAATACAATCAGTTTACTCTAAGATCTAGACATCATACACTGAGATATTGTATTATTTGGATTTCATATCAAAATAAATTTTGATTAGGCCAGCCATATGGTCAAATAAAGAGGGCATTTAAAAAAAATTAAAAAATGTAACATTAATTTGTGTTTGAAGTTAGGGCCATTATATTATTCTTTGTCTCACCACAGGTTTGTTTAGTCTACCTTGGCGATCCATTATGTTAAGGGATGCTATTCTTGGCAGGGGTCAGTCATGCTTTGGTCAGACCAATAGTTGGCCAAATCACAACTGGAATGGCGATGTGGAAAAGGAGGCAATACAGAACGAGCATCTTTGCTGCCTCGGGTCTTGTTCATTGCATCCAATAGAGTAGATTATGTGGCTGATGAAAGGATTAGCAGCTGTCACACTTGACCTCAACCCATACAGACTTGTCTCACCTATTTAGCCTATCATCAATGGAAGACACTGATCAATTAGAGAAAATGAGTGAATAATTACAGATCTAAAAGTAGGATGCTCCACATAAGCAAGTTTTGACTTTGGAAATAAATAAATGACATCAGTCTGTATGGGCCTTGTAGAGTATTTGGCCTAATCACTAAAAATAAATGTCTTAAACAATGAAGTAAACTTTGAGGAACTATGAGAGGACAGTTTTCCATACACAAGTAGAAAGAGTTTAAATGTGTTCGGATAAATCAGGTGAGGATTTTGCTCCGTTAGGGCAGAGCATCCAATATCACCCGGCTGGCCAAGTTTGGGATTTCCATAGCAGGTTTTTTGAGTCTTTTTTCTTCACTCTCTTCAACCCAAAAGACCTGCATGAGGATGGAAAACATACACTTGATTTTCATCAACATCTTGAAATTATTTTTTTAAAAGTGCACTCTGAGAACTCACCTAAAGAAAGATCTACTGTCTCGTTTGTGTCCTTGTAGCTGGTCTCCTTCTGTTAGTATTCGTGGCTCTGCGGTTCTGGCTCCTGCCTTGTTGGCCAAAAGGGTAGGCCACCATTTGGGTTGACCCTCTTCTGACTTGCAGTCCCTGGGACTCCCTCATCTCCCGTGCCATCTGTGTTAGTGTTAGGCCAGGATTTGTTTGCAAGCGCTGGAATAAGCTCTCACGATTCACAGTTCTTTTAGGGCAGCTGTACGTCAGTGCCACTCCAGAATCTGACTTCATCTCCCTGGAAAAACCATCTGAAGTTCCATCAAAGCAGCGGCCAATGGCAATCTCTTTGGCAACCCGTGGGTTCTGGTCGGTGACGGTGTATATTCCATAATTGTGTCCAAGTGGATCAACAGGAGCTAACATATTGAATGCATGAGACTCATTGTTCTGAAGAACAGGAGGATGCTTTATCAGATACTCTTGCAGGAGACCATTGATGCCTACACGACGGCAGTTACCTTGTGGGATGATAGAAATTAGTGACCTGTCTACAATACCTTGATCAAAGAGCATCCCACTGCATTTGAACTCAAGACAAGCAGCAGAGGTGTTAGGATGGTGTAAGTCGCGGGTACTACGAATGTCTCTAATGCCATACAACTGACCTCTTGTCTGAGGATGAGTGCCACCCAGGTTTCTTGACCTTACCATGATTTCTATAGCTCCATGAATCTTAACTTTGATGTAGCAAGCCCTGAACTCTTGTGGATTTGGCCACCAGGAAAGATAGTCTCCAGTCCAAGATGTGAGGTCACTCTCCTCAAAGGGTACCACATTGTACTCATATTTATCTTTTTCGACACGGAAGAAACGAAAGTGGTTGGCATCAACGGGTGCATTTTCACATGCAATTAAACTCTGATAAGGATAGATTGGTCCGTTCGTTTCATCAAAATTGTTAGGGTTTGGTTTGGCTAGGTTGATTCGGAAAGCTGTTTTCTTAAGTGCTGGATCCTCATGATCGGAGCGCTGGTAATCTAACTTCCCTAAGTACGGCTGTGACACACCAATAATGTTTGGGTTCATTTTTGGCATTGAGGGGGCTGCTTCCAGCTCCTCACCTCCCATTATAGCCGTGACGTAAGCCGTGTATGCGTCAGGCCTCTGAGCATCACAGAAAGCTGGAAGACAAGCACCGTTTGGTCCTGTTATCACACTATCAAAGCGTCCCCAAGCCCTTGGATTTGACGAGTAGCCAGGCTTTGGCTCCAGGTTTATCAAGTTTATTACCACTCCTTCTAGTTGCTCATTGGGCAGGAACTTGTCGCTCATGTACGCCCTCACTTTGACATAGCACCGACGATTCTCAGGTACATCGAGATTGAACAGCCTACGCTCCCTTATTTCCATATTCCCTATCAGGAAGGTGCGCTCCTCTCGTTTGTTCCTCCCGCTGCCAGCGATATTAGTTTGTGTGGGTTGAAAGTTACTCTCCTCCTCCCAAATGCCTGTATCGGGATTGAGGGACCAGAGTTTCATAGCAGGGATGTGCTCCTGCATTTTTACATGCTCCGTATCAAGGAGAACCTGGACTGTGCCGGCTCCTAGAACCTCCTGGTTTGCTCCATCTCGGAAATCTACTGAAAACATTCCATATGTCCTGAGAGGTAGCATGTCTCCTTCATTGTCTATAAAGTTGAGATCGCCAGGAGCGGCAGCAGCCATGGTAATGTTGCGTGGGTCAAGGAACGTGACGCTGGCCTTAACCGTCCCTTCGTACACTTCCCCTGTGTTTTTATGGAAAGAGTTTGGAGGTATGACCAGTTGACCGATGGGGTCCTCATCTTTCATTTCACCTAGGTAAATGGTATTGCTTTCTGCAGCATTTATATCAACAGGTTCCTGCTTCCTCATCACTTTTACATCATGATAGACAGAACCTCCTCTCTTGTCGAAGATAAAAACCTTGATTGTGTCAATGAACTTCTGAGAAGGGTCCACAAAGTTTACCACAAGACGCTGTGTATCTGGAGACACCTGGATTGTGAACCCACCCTGATATCCTGTGGTACCTATCCGTTCCTTCCCTATGTAAATATGTCCAAAGCGCAGGGGTTCATCATTGTCTGCTGACACCACCCTGCCCCGTACAAGAATTTTGGGCACCACACAAGTCTGGCAGCCACACTCACTAACAACCTTGATAGGCAGGGTGTAACGGCCACAGTTGATCCCTCTAGCATCCATTTGTTTGACCCCACAGCAGAAGCTAGATCCATCCCTGCAACGCATGTCAAAGTCCAGCGATCCAGGGCATTTGTTGTGTGGACAGCGACCTGCATTGTAAAACTTGGAGTCTGTTCCAGGCTGCTTGCAGTCTAATGGCAATTTGATCAGGTGAGTATCAGGTGTTGAGTTGCATGCTGGTGTTCCTTTAGCTGTGAAATACAAAATGTGAGATCAGTGTGCTACATTTTCAAAGAATGCATAATATTTATATACATAGCAAAAATAATGTTCTTGATTTTCAGTAAAACATTCAATTTACTTGAGAAGGAAAATTAATTTCAGAGAAAAGGTTTATATATTTATTTTATCCCAGTGGCTTTTTCTTCTTTTTCATAGCTTGAAACAAAGAAAAGGAAAATTATATAAAATTCTGTATTTATCTTTTTATATTATGGAGATACTTGTTCCAATGTAAAAAGGATTTAGAAATATATATTTCACTAGATCACTGTGAACAAATAAAACTGGGTCACTGAACTCGGAAGCCTGAAAAGGAAGTCTGATGACTTGCCAAAGTATTGGTTCTGATTCAAATGTATGATCTCATTGTGTCACCATATTAATGACTGCAGTCATTATTGTCACATTACCACTCTACTGTAAATGCTGCTCATTTATTCATAAGAGCGCTGTGTTTCCTTTAAAATGACACTTATTGGAGAGCAACCATGTAATCTTATTTGAGGTTGATGAAATTTAATTTATGGAAAACTTTTCTCCTGTAGCTGTTGTTTAAATGCAAGAGTGAATACAAAACACATTAATCATCCTCCATTAGGAACCCTGCTGTGACAGGTGTTAGTGTTTCATTCAGCAAAGCACATTTCGTATGCCAAAATGATTAAGATGCAAAGCGATCCCTCAGACAAAGTCTAGGGCTGATTGCTTTAGCACACGTTTCGGCAGACTATTTCTGACAATCTATATCTTGGATAACAAGCATCATGGGAATTTTCACAATGTGTAGTTATGTGTGCAAATGTGGAAATGCATACTTGTCTGAGGATGAAAAAACAGGATTTATTGACAAGCTTGGATTTCACTTTAATATGGAAAGTGGGTGGGATTTAAGGATTTTAATCTGCCCACCACGACTTCTTGCCAGTCATTCCTTGTTTAGAAAGTGGTAATTTTTACCAACTTAAACATAATAAAATATTGTACCGCACATGTCACTAGACATTACAGACTTTAATATTTCATTGGAGACAACAATATTTATTGGGGTTATTTTTCTTCTTTAGGGACATTTTGCAAAAATACTATAATGTTCCCTGTTGAAAAAAAAGGTTTTGCACTTACCGAAAACAGTGAGGACGGCTGAAGTAGACTTTATGCTGCCTGTCAGACTAGTTGCTTTGCAGTGATATTGCCCTGACTGCTCTGGTTTCAGGTCCCGCAATATCAAATCTTCATCATACTTGTATATTGTGCGATTCAGTAAGGTTCCATTGTGGTACCTTTGGATCAAACAAATTAATTTTTATGTAACTTTAAGATTAACAGCATTTGTCAGAAAACCTATAAAGAAACTTCATTGCTTTTTACCAGTAATATTTGTCAGGTTTTGGTGATCCTGTTGCTCTACAGCAAAGGGTTGCACGTTGTCCCTCATAACGCACTTTGTCTTCTGGGTGCTTCTCAATATATGGCTTTTCTGTAAGATATAAAATGGAGAAACCAACAATGCAAAAGTGCATGAAATTATCAATGTGGGATCATCCATATCCAAAGGTTTCTTCTTTTCTTTACCTGAGGATCGTAAGATGGCCCGTACCCAGAGTTCATCAGTGCTGTTGTTGGAAACAGGGAGAGTAACGGGTGCAAATTTATCCTTTCTTATGACCACTCTGGTCTGTGGGCTGGTGCACAGTCCATCAATCTTGAACTGACCCTTGGCATCAGTGTGGGCGCGGACAACCTTGGCTTGGCTAGCCAGAGCTACTGTGGCGTTTGGCACAGGGACACCTGTAACACTGAAGACCTCCCCATGTAGTGTTTGTCCATCACAGATACAGTAGCTACAGTCCTTACTGGGACGTCCCCCAGGACAGACACGTTTGCATGCCACTGTAAAAATAAAATGGGTGTTTTGATTTCATTGTAGCAAAGAAATCCATGGGTTTTCAGATATTGTGTGTTTTGTAATACACAATACCTGGACATGGATTTCCACACTTTTGGACCTCCACAGGTCGTCCTGTACACTGAATCTTAGTAGAAGATCTGTGACATGTCCTACGTCTTGTTCTGCGGCCCTTCCCACAGGTCACTGAGCAAGCACTCCATAAACCCCACTGGCTCCACACAGCTGTTTAGTCAAGATTTGGGGGGGAAATAAGTGGTTAATTAACAATCATGGTGGCAAGTTTTCAGAAACTGTTAAAAAAAAAAGATGAAGATCCTACAAATGAAAAAACAATTCTCTTTAATTGTGTTATTTTACATTTACATTTACATTTATTCATTTAGCAGACGCTTTTCTCCAAAGCGACTTACAATTGGGGTATACATCAAGCGATTCATCTTAAAGGGATAGTTCACCCAAAAATGAAAATTCTGTCATTAATTACTCACCCTGATGTCGTTCCAATCCCGTAAGACCTCCGTTCATCTTCGGAACACAAATTAAGATATTTTTGATGATATCTGAGAGCTCTCTGACCCTCCCATAGACAGCAAGGGTCCTTACACGATCAAGGTCCAGAAAAATACCAAGATGATCGACAAAGTAGTCCATGTGACATCAGTCTGTCCACTGTAATTTTACGAAGCCACGAGAATACTTTTTGTGCAAAGAAAACAAAAATAACGATTTTATTCCACATTTTGTGGTGCCTTGTGTTCAACGTCATCACGCTGGATCTGGATCAGGGCTTGTGTCATGTACTGTCGTGAACGCACGTCCACAAGAGAAACTTGTATTTTGATTTATTTTTATTTTCATTTATTATCATTATTTTTGTTTTCTTTGCGCAAAAAGTATTCTCGTGGCTTCGTAAAATTACAGTGGACAGACTGATGTCACATGGACTACTTTGTCGATCATCTTGGTACTTTTCTTAATTTGTGTTCCGAAGATGAACAGAGGTCTTACGGGTTTGGAACAACATCAGGGTGAGTATTTAATGACAGAATTTTCTTTTTTGGGTGAACTATCCCTTTAAATAGGCACACTTTAAACTATCCCTCTAAAGATAGACACAGGAAGTGCTCATAATACCAAGTTCCAAGCATTGTCCAAATAAGTACAAGCTAGACAGGGAAAGATTAAAGAAAAAAAAAAAAATATATATATATATATTTTTTTAGGATGAGGTCAGATAGTGACAAAGAGGTGAGTTTTCAGCTGTCGCTTGAAAATTGTCAGGGAATCAGCATTCCGGATAGAGGTTGGAAGATCATTCCACCAGCCAGGAACGGTGAATGAAAATGTTCTGGAAAGTGATTTTGTGCCTCTCTGTAGCCCCTTTCACACAGAGATTCCGGAAAATACATGGGTAATGTGTTCCGGCATTTGTTCCCGGATCGTCAGATTTGCTGCATTCACACTGCCAGTGATTTTCCGGAATCTGTGCGTGCATTCACACACAACCTGTAAAGATCCCGTAAAGACACGTGACCTTTCATGTGACGTGTATAATGCGCCGCGCACCATTTCACTAAATTGGAGAATGATTTCAGCTTCAGCGCGGATAGTGAGGAGCTCCCTGATCGCTGCTTCATTCCAGTTTACATATTTTTCGTCGTGTGAATGTTGATCTGCCTTCAAAACACCCGGTAAAACAGTCGAACGATAATGTGCGTCATCACTACGACGCACCCTTTACGGCATTGATCCGGCTTTTGTTCACACAACGCTCGTTCCGGGACTGAACCCGGCAATGTTACTAGGTCCCCAACTCGGGATCAATCCCGGAATTAATCCCGGGACGTGTCTGCGTTCACACAGAAGGCACTCCGGCAATTTTCTGGCAATTTTCCAGGATCAACGTGCAGTGTGAATGGGGCTTAAGATGGCACCACGAGGCGTCGCTCACTAGCGGATCTCAGACTTCTGGTGGGAATGTAGATTCGTAATAGTGAGTGGAAGTAGGCGGGTGCTGAGCCTGTGGCTGTTCTATATGCAAGCATCAGTGTCTTGAACTTGATGCGAGCCGTAACTGGCAGCATTATTATTTTACTATTTAAATATTGTATATGTGTGTGAATGGAAATATCAGACTGCATTCTGACATCTTTGCCAGTTTGATTACATTGATTTTATGATCAAAGACAACAAAGCTCTGTACACACAGAAACATGTTTGGGTTTAGCCAGCTAATTGGGCACCACATGTGTCATGTAAATGTCAGCAGGATGTGATTGCTCTTGAGAACCATGAGTGGAAAATAAGCCTCATTTCTGAGTTTGAGTATCAAAATGATTTAGGTAATTCTGAAATGTGACAAAACAAATATTTGAACACATCTGATATAAAGGGCAATTTACTGCTCTGTAAAAATCTGTCGTTTTGCTGCTGAATTTTTTTTAACCATCCTAAGCTAAACCACCTTAACACTATCTAGGCCAGATTTGGAGATCAGATAAACTAGATTAACCATATTTGGTTGATATAAGTGTTTTTTAGGAGAGGTGCTAGTGAATCCTGCCAATGAAGGCTAAGAAATGCATATTATATCAGTAAAATGTAAATATTGTCTCCAAATTTTTTCTTTATTTACCTTCACATGGTGGGGTTGAACACTCTCTCCGTTCTATGTGAGGTCCCACGCAGACAGGCGAAAGAAGCAGTGGAAGAGGTTGCGTGCTCATGCATTTCCTCTGACGGACTTGGATGCCAACATCGTTACAGGCGGTGGCAGAGCAAGGCGTCCATTCACTCCAGTCGGTCCAGTACGAGTGGACTTAAGAAACAAAACAAAGAAGACTCTTGCACACTCATATGTTAAAATGCATATGCCTCCATATGGAATACACTTCTGTACTGATGGATTGTTTCTTGACTAATTGTACCTGGTGGACACTGGAATCGCACATGGTAGTTGGAACAGCTGCGACCAAATGGCTGCTCCTTATTGATACACCAGAAACCCTTCTCCAGACTGGAATGGACCACCTCCCCTGTATCCACAGCTGCAACCCAGTCCGTGGTACGGGCCTCGATGGCTACAGGTCGTGAGCAGACCCTTTCTCGGTAGTAGAAGTGGATGGCTTCTAACCTCTCGTAGTCGCCGTTTCCTCCCGGATGGTCGATATTGAACCAGGATGTCCACTCAGTTATGCCTGGGTTGCACAAAACAAAGATCAGAGTAAGATGTTTTACAAGAACAGAATGCTCTTATTGGTGAACCAAAGATGAAGAACAAGAGTTTCCAGATTACGTCAACATTTCTGCCCATTTTGCTGGGTTAACTCCAAAAGATTACTCCAGCTTTTTGCATCACATTAACAGAATACAATCCGTGTCCCACAAAAGTGCTTGTTGCTTTATGTTGAGCAATCCCACAGGAGGTATGAATAGAATGACATTATTTAAGGCAAAGAGAGCTGTCTATATTGTCTAAAAGACAACTTATTCTCTTGCTCTAATTAAAAACATGTGTAAACACATTTACACATCCATGAGTCAATGTCTTATTGTTTCTGCATTGCAGTGGCTATATGTCTTCATCATTAAAGCGCACATTTAATGAAGACAGATGACTCCAGAAATCATTACATCACATTTTTTAGCAACATAGAGATCCACAATGTGCTTTGGATCAAGCAGGGCACCACAAATTAGTTGATTGCATAAAGAGAGCATGTTAAAATATCCATAACTACCTGTGGTCTGTGGCTTTACGAGGCTGTTGTAAGCCAGCTTTCTGTTCCTGTCTGTTTTGTTTAACCTCCGAAGATGTGAGCTGTCCCAGATGGGTCCTGTGGGAATGCAAACTTTATTACAGCGCACTCAACAAAGGTGCTACCAATGAAACGTTGGCTGCCACTAAATCTTGAAGAAACACTGACCTCCTGAGGGACTAACTAAATTTGGTCTTAAAAAGTTGGACATGAAATTTGTTTGATCTATTACAGTGCAATATAATTTGCAATGTAATAGATCAGAACAACTTACTCCTTGCACGTTCCTTAGGTTGCAGACACGTCTGTGAATGTGATCGGAAAATCCTGCTTGGCTTTGCAGTAAATGGAATGTGTGCAAAAGACATTCAATATTTAAGTACTGACTTTTTTTGTGCATTGGTGCCACCAGAGTCCGAGTGGCCTACTTTTATCGGCTCAGCATCCATTGGCGTCTACAGCCCTTCTGAACCATGTCCAACCAGTTTTGAGTTAGCACCTGATATCTGATCTCATGATTGGCCTGAGGAGGACACATTTGGTCCATTTCTTCACTGTATCTGTTTCCGTTCCGTCTGGTCACATCAGGAGATGCTGCACACATATGGAAGTGGAGCTTGCACGATGGCCTGATCCCCTACATCAATTCTCAAACTAATCTGGAGACACTTACTAGCCAGGGCCCCAAAGGAGTAATGGGAACAAACACATGGCGTCTCATGCTTTCTAGATGAGACATTACCAGAAGATGCACTCCCACATCCCAGACGGAGGACAGTGGGCCTCCGGTGCTTTGTGCGAACTGTCCTGCCTACATAAGGCGAATCCCTGAACCACTTTCCAGAACTTGCTTATAAGGAAATCACAGACCGAGGGATTCATTCACCAATGTCATTATTTTTTTCCAAAGGTGACGTGTCCCACAGATGTAGCCAAACCTAACATCCTCAAGTAGGAACAGCACAGCGTCTTGACAGTGAATTGTTACTGGCACTACTCGACGCTCACACACTGAAGCGCTTATCTGCGGCAGACGTGTCAGTCACCGTAGAAGCTCTGCAGGACTTACTCCAAGCCACCATTACTGTTATTATATCCCTCTCCTATACTGCATTGATTTACCTTGCAGGTTCACCTGAAAAAGTGTTATTCCCAAAGTATAGATCACAGAATATGATATGTCATTATTTCAGTTATTCACTTATCTTGAGTGGCCTGCTGATTTTTGAGGCACTTTCTAAAAAACATACTTAGTTCTTGGTTACTGTGTGTCACTACACTTTTCCTGGTCATGAAGTTTCCCCATTTCCCCCTTTCAATAAAAAAAATAAAGCCTTTAGATGTCAATTTATATACCTGAAGATCCTGAAGTGTAGAATTTTGCATTTTACTTGCAATTCATCACTACTGTGCCAAGAATAAAGCCAGAAAGACTATGGAACAACACAAATGCAGACACAAATTTTTATTTAGTCTTTTTTGACTTTTTAAAATTATTTTTTAAAGATTTTGTAGAAGTTTTACCTGGAAAATTAGACAAAATTAATGATTAAAGTAAGGCGTGTGGCGCCATTGTAGATATTTACACAACCTCCGTACTCAAGGGGGCGATAAAGTTTACTTTAGTTGTTAGCGACATATACTTATTATTCAGGTAGCTAGCTAGATTCATACCAAGGACAATAACTATAACAATATCCATAACTAATTTGTTCTAATTCAATGAGAATACGGAGATCCATACCACAGCTATAACGACAACAACACAGAGAACAGTATAAATGGAATCCCTTTCAGAACAGTTTGTTCCAGATGATGAAACATAAAATCATTGACAGCCAATCAGAATCCACCCAACTTTTAAAAGCTATAGACGTTTTTCCTAAACGCGGAAGTCACGCCTGGCTTTTAACTGGAAGGATGCTTTGCATTTCCGGTCTCCAGTGTTTCTAGTCAAATTATCTTATATTCTGAGGTTATAATCTAATGTTAAACCTATTAACATTTTTAAAAAAGCAAATAGCTCCATAGCGCCATCACTTTACAGTGTCGCAATGACCATCATTTGTCAGCGATTCACTCCTCAAAGTTTAATGAGTGTGTAGATGACACAAAACTGCCGATGTTACCTACATTAAAAACAGATGGGCACTATTTGAATGGGTTCCTATGGAGACCAGAACAGAAGAGCATCCAATCGGAAGTTAGAATTCTTAATGGCGGCGCTCATCGTTTACTCAGGAAAAAGGTCTATAGAATTTAAAGAGGCACAATATAACTGCAGTGTGCGCTTATAATAAACAGAACATTATAGTCCATTGGTGTGAATGTTAATATAGTTATTCTTGGTGACAAGAATGACAATATTCGCTAATGCCTGAAACTACATCATGTTGGGTGGTGAATTTTGCCAAGTCGCAACAACACGTGACGTTGAGCTTATATACCAAACATCAGCATTCATCTACTTGCATAACCTATGGCTTAAACAGTTTTCTAAAAATCTTGAACAATAAACCTTTATAACACCTACTAAGGCCACCAATATAATTAACAATAACCACATCACATACTTTAGTCTGCTTTATTCCAAGAAAGAAGAACTGTGTGTCCATGACCTCAGTCGAACCTTGTAATATCTGCACCCAGTAATATCAGTGTCCTCCCAACATAGAATGATACCCTGCCCTCCCATAACAAACCACTTGTGGTTTATTTTGGGAGATGGCTCTCAAACAAAAGGGTAATTTAAACTTGGTACAGCAATTCTGTGATTATTATGTACCTATTTTATTGCCAATATAAAGTGCAGTATCATTACCCTTTTAGGACTTCTCGCATCACCTCATAAAGTCTGCACAGTGTCCAATAGCCATACTCAGACAATTAATCCATTCACGCAAACAGTCTGTGGCCTTTTAATAAGACATTCCCCTTTTTAATGTGCATTTGGTGCATTGCTACCCAAGCCAGAAGTTAATCAAAATACATGTGATGGTTGAGTTTTAATAAAAGAGCTACGTCAAAACTGCAGCGGAGTGGTTGGCACACATGCTTCTTATACGGGAATCATTTTTCGGTCTCTGCTGTCTGTAAATAAAAGCCTTCAAAAAGGTTAGACACAAAAACATGCCAAAATTTAGCTGGCATTCACCTTTCTGAAAGTTTTTCCCATGTTTATCCGAAAAGGAAAGGTAAATAATTTTGGCATGTTATGTAATCCCTTTGACAAAGCGCTATAGTGCTAACCCACATACACATACGTATTAAGGCGAGTGCGAAAACACTGTGATGGCTTTATTGCAGTATACGAGGTTGGTAACAAGTAGGGATTTGTTTGAAATCAGAGGCATTTCATTTAAGAAGGCAGTGTGCCCGGGCAGTGGTCTTGAAATTGCATTCCACATCCCATCGTGTTTTAATGAATGCAAATGAGAGCTCCAAAGTGGTTTTGTCTGTGTGTTTATCCTGCGTCGGCAAACATATGGAAGTAGTTTTGTGCATCTGGCACATGTCCTGGCTGAGGTGTGCTCGAATGGAAGATGGTGAGCTCTGTCTGATTGGGTTGAGAAGAAGATTAGGAGACAACGACTGTTCCATAGACTCTCAAGTGGGATGCATCTGTGCTCCATTATTCTAAACTGAACTGCTTCATTGTCACTGCATAACAATGAAACCCCAGCCAGATTTGTGTGTGTTTAAAATGATCTGGATTGGTTTTGCTTGTCTTTGAACCGTTTCATTCAGAAAGTTGATTTTAAGCGTCGGTTTTAATGTAGAATACACTAATACCCTGGAGAAGAGTAGTTTTCTATTTAACCCTTGTGTGGTGTTCATATTTTTGTTACTCAGCCAGTGTTCGTGGGTCTGGTGGACCCGCTGCATTTTTGGGTTTTTAATTCAACACAATTAAAAATATATATGTTAAAGTACTCAACAGATGTTCACTTTATCCCAATTACAAGCAATATAAACAGCAAATATGGTTGATAATATGGTTGATATTTGGCCTTTACCTTTGTTAGATCACAGTTATGAATTAAAGTGCTACAACCTTGTGCGGGAACGGCAGGGGCAGAAGCACAAAACTCACACTTACACTCACACTCTTACATACTCTCTCTCTCTCTCTCACACACATACAGGCACATACACATACATAAACACACATACCTATACTAATAGCAGGCCCAGACAGTAGGAGGACAGAGTGAAGGTACACAGGACCTAAAATTTCCAGGGTACAGTGAGTGGTCATTGAAAACTTGTTCTGATATATGGTCTTCACAGAAAATGAGCCAAGGCCAATGAGTATGAGTTTGAAAAAATAATTAATCGTATCATTTTTCTATTGACAAACAGTGAAAACACAATACAAGGGTTAAAAAGACATTATTAGTCCTTTTTAAAAAAAATAAAAAAAATTCTGTTAATAGAATACCTAAAAGTTCTCAAAACAATATAAAATTAGTTTATATATTTTAACTAATTAACTTTTTCCTGCTGTGACTTTACCTCTATAAGGGGTGTAAAGTGGAGTAAAATCATGGTAACCAAGAATCGAGTAGCCTATTACGTTTGATATAAAATGGCGGCGACAGCACAACGACAAAGGGCACTGATGTTCAATAAATAGCTACATTTATTATTGTATAAACAATATACCATTTCAACCATTCAAACAACCATTTCCCCGAAATTCAGTGCGTCCAATCAGAATTTAGTCAGAGAGGTTTGTTTTTTTAACATACCATTAGCGGTCACTCACTGAAAAGAGCGAAATTGAGACGTGTAACCTCTCGCACATTACCTTTGATCCCTCTTTCCACCCTCTTTTTCACATCAAAGCAACAGAGATCGATGTACCGGGCAGCTGAACTTCAGAGCGAAGTGAAACATCTGGAGAATAAATCGTTTGAATGGAGCAGATTAGAGAGTGGCAATATTTACTTTGGAGCGTTGAAAATGGCTTCGCCGTGCCCTGGATGAAGCTGGCACGGACGCGCGTGCTTGCAGCTCATTACAGATGACTGAGCAACATCTGGTTATTTAAAAACAAATTTTAGTCCTAAAGGTTTTTAAAAGGCTTGACTTAGAGCTCAGCAATGTCAGGCGCTATTTTCCGTGCCGGCTGTCTACGCGTGTTGGGAAACAGGTAATAAATTCCGTGGAGCCGTTGAGGTGGACCGGAGACGAGATGGAGTGACAGTGAATGGAATAGAGGCGGATGAAACAGTGCTGCTCCAAATTTCAGTCTGGGTTGGTGGGCAGTTTCCCAGTATTCATGACAGTCAGTCATTCAAATAATGAATTCCTCAACAGTCATAGACTACTTTACTTTTCCAATACGAAGACTTTTGGGAGGAATCACAAATAGTTTGCATTAAGTTTAAAATAATGGTGCTTTGTGACACACTCACTATTTTGAATAAGACTTTTGAAAGGAAATTTCATAAATTACAATATTTCCACTTCTGTTTTCATGTCCAACCACTGTAGTGCAGTTGTTTACTGTAATAAATAACAGCTGAAGCAGATGGTAATTAGTTGAAATTCACATTCATCACCTTCATCTTTTTGAATTTACATAGCCTAATTAGTAAAAGCTTTACTTTCAAAGTGTCCATTAATAGCAGTGAGGCAAACAGAAGCAGTTCTGTATGCAAAAACTGTGATTTACTAAACATCACTCCAGCCATGTAAGTTGATAAAGCTCTCACAAACAAACAAGCTCTCACTGTTTTTCCCCTAAGTCTTGCGTGCTGACAGCTCTACCAAACTGTTACATAATGAATAACATCCTTACATGTTCTAATTAAGACAATTATGAGATTATTTAAATGACATTACCTTGTGCCAGAGACACACCAAAGACAGCAGACAGCACCAACGTCACGACTGTGAAGTCCCACATAGTGCCACAGCCACTGATGGACAGCTGTTGGTAACAAAAAAATTATTTAAAGACACGCAACAAAAAAGTTTGTCAAGTTCTTGAGTGGCTTGACCAATGAATTTGTTTCCCCCCGTCCTTCAAAATCAAGTCTGATAGTTTCGTGAACTTCCCAGAGTTTTAAAAGACAGGATGGAGTGGAGAGTGGTCCAGACCAGCCCCCTCCTGCTCGCCATTGGCTATTGCGCTAACATCTGTTCTTATATCATTCCAACAGACAAAAAAGAACACACAGATGTAGAAGAAAGGTGAATGTTGCATCAGAAAAATGTTATGTTTGTGTTTTTAATCAAGATATTCTGGATTGCTGGTTGTTTGAGCAGGACATTGTGTGTTTTATTATGTTCTGGCCAGTTACTTAATTTCAGCCACAAATGAAGATGTTAATGGGATGACAGCAGATGAATTGCATTTTTAAAAATCTGTTTATTTCACAATGGATTTTTCTTATTTTACTCACATGCAACTATGTCGAGCATTGCAGGAATGTTCGTCTAACATTCAGTGTCTCAACAGACAGTAAAATGACTGTAATGTGACGCACCTGTTGCATACAAAGGGAGTTGTAAACAGCCAAAAGGTTTCAAATTTATAACTGTCACAGAAACTGATCCATAATAACTATGTGTGTCGTTTTTTTCTTTAAAGGAATAGTTTATCCAAAAATGAAAATGTACTCACCTTCTGGCCATCCAAGATATAGATGAGTTTATTTCATTGCAACAGATTTGGAGAAATTTAGCATTACATCACTTGCTCACCAATGGATCCTCTGCTATGAATGGGTGCCGTCAGAAAGAACGTCATCTCAATAATCCACAAGTAATCCACACCAATCCAGTCCTTCTTGTGAAACAAAAAGCTGCATGTTTATAATAAAAAAAAATCTTATTATATTGCTTTTTCCAGTGACAATTTGTCTCGTATGAATCAGGAGAGAAATATGCACAGCTCAAGCACCATTTATGAGTAAAAACAGCTCTAAACAAATATGTTGGTGATGTTTTGATGTGAGAGGACAACAGGGGACTTTTTTTGCTGGAGGAAGCGTTATTTATGGATATTTTGGCCAGAAACAATAATTTGAATTTAAAACTCATTGATGGATGTGTTTCTTACAAACTCACAGCTTTTTGCTTCAGAAGACATTTACTGATGGACTAGAGTCGTGTGGATTACATGTGGATTACTGTGATGTTTTTATCAGCTGTTTGGACTCTCATTCTGACGGCACCCATTCACTGCAGAGGATCCATTGGTGAGCAAGTGATGTAATGCTAAATTTCTTTTTCCAACAAATCCCATTTTAATGTCATTTTCAACTGTTTGATGAAGTTGTGAAATATAGGTTTTTATCCAGAATGCCACACTAAAAGCTTATTGTTACAGTCCAAACTTTGAAGTCTAACCATGGTTCATGAATAAACGTAATTGTGTTTAACCATTTGTAAATATTCCCATGCATGCTACATGTACAGTCCTGTTCCACTGTCTAGGATCATGCATGACCAGCACATCCATGACGGGAGATGCGTTCACTTGCCAATCCGTGGTGTCGTCCAACATCGAGTCATTTTTGCACAGCTGTTTTGAAAGCTTTGAGAAGCACTGCAAATATTTCACTAAATGGGTCTGACAAAAAATCAGGATCAGAAGTCAGAAAGATCGTAGATTACAGGGAATTGTGGTATCAAAACAGAATAAACAGCCAAATTTGCAAAGAAAAGCACAGACCAAAATATTTCCCGCAATTCGTTAGCAGTCTAAACAGATTTTCATATTTTCCTTTGTTACCATATTGAGTGCATATGGCTTCTTTTGCCGGTTACCTTTGTGGAGCTCTCTATGCATGTTTAAAGACAATAAACATACTTTTTGGCCTTCAGTGGGGTGGACAGAAATGTAAAATGTTTATTGGCAGACTAAGAAATATGATCTCCGGATGAGTTCATGTCCACCTTTTGATGAATATATCCGACAATGTCCTAAAATGGCCTATAATGCATTAGCAATGAATTATTACGCTGCTTCGGTATTCCTGTTCACATACTGTAACTGTTGTTGCTTTAGACAGAAACATTCCTTTATATCACCCACGCCTTTTCCTGACTTTTGAATAAATCTCTGGGAAGAAATAATATACTGTATGGTCTAAAGAATATCGTAGCTACCTCTTGTTCCCAAATATTGGCTAATGGAGCACATTTTCCAAGGTTTGGCTAAATAATAACATCCGTGGGTTTTCAACATCCAACGTTTCTTTAAACACCCAACTTTGACATCTAAATGAATAAACTCGGTTTTTACATAGATCATTTATTCATTCAGCCTATAAGAACTAAGAAAACACATGTACATTGAGCAATGTATAGTAAAAACAAAATGATTTACACACATGTTTGTCATCCTGGGATTATTATTATACTATACAACCTTTCCAATAAAGTACAGATAAATACATTTGTAATATGGAGTAAAATTCCAGCAGAAATGCGTTGGGTTTGTAGGTGTTGTGCACATTAGACTGGAGGCACTATCAGAGTAATGCACTTTGAATATATCTAACATTAAAAAGACGTATGTATTAAACAAAACTGTATATTGGCGATTTTGAGAACTCAAGAGTTAGACATACTGTAAATGTCAAAAATTGGCAAAATGTAATAATTCTAAACCCATCTCTTAGGATTGATTGCTTGTTTCTGCCACAAGATTCAAAAAATTAAAAAGGCAATTACGACTTTTTTTCTTGTAATTCTAAGAAAAAAAGTGAGAATTGCGAGATATAAAAACAGAATTGTGAGTTTATAACTCGTAATTGTGAGATATAAACTCACGATTCTAAGAAAAGTCACAATTGCAAGAAAGTCAGAATTGTGAGATAAAAAGTCACTAAATTATAATTTAGCATTTTTTAAATTGTGTAGCAAAAACAAAAAACTCAGTCAGAATAGCGTGATGTAAACTCTAAAGTGCGAGAAATCTTTTTTTTTTTTTTCTCAGAATTGCGAGTTTATACAGCCGGATTGTGAGATATATACTGAGAATTTCAAGACAAAAGTCACAAATGTGAGATTCATTAGCAATTATCTTTTGAATTTTTTAATTCCATAACAGAAACAAGCTTCCACAGAAACTCACCGTAACTATCCAAAGTATCTAGTCATATTTGTCAGTAACTGAATGCCACAGAACAATCTATAAAATACAAAAGGGGAAAACATATTTCTTATTCAAAATACAAGTCTGTATAAATGGCTACAGTTCTATAACACATTCCATGCCGGGGAATTCAGGCAGATTAAGTTCATATTTTTTCTGAATGTCATAGGGCAAGAATCGTCCCGCCAGAAAGTGCTTTCCCGAGAAACCCGTTGCACACTTTTTGGGAGCTGTCAGAGAAATGAGAACTTCTGGATTTATCCCATCATTGGCTGGTTCGTCAATATCCCAACCTTCAGGAAAGAGAGATAGAAAGAGTGAATCCTTTCTCACTATCACAAGCCACTGGTTATTAACTGAAATATAGCAATGTTTCTATATTATTCCAGACAAGATGTGGAAAACTGGCTCGTACAGATCATTCATCACACTACTGTCATGTGCAAAGAGAGCACACAAATTACAGTGTCAGCCATCAGATGCAATTTTCAAACATGGTCTCCCGATGACATAACGGCTGTGAGTTTTCTTTAGTTTGATCATTTGTCTGTTTTGCAAACACTTCAGGTCCAGTGCAACACATTTGCACATTAAGGTCTCTGGTCAGCTCATTTATCAGAAAAATTGGCTGCATAAATCAGATTGCATCAGTTGAAACTCCTTGGAGATGTTAGTAACCCATTTTTCAATAATATGCCAACTATTTTGCATGCTTACAAAAATGTTTTAACACTCTTTTATTTTTTAAAGTTTATCTAGTATTCTGTTTAACTTATTCTATGTAATTAAGGAGGTAGCTAGCTATTAAACATGTCAGTAATCCATTTCTCAAAAATATGATGACTATTTTGCATACTTACAAAAATGTAACAATCTTTTATTTTTCCAAGTTTTTCTAGTATTCAGTTTGACTTATTCTACATAATTAGGTAGCTAGTAGCTATTAGTTTTGAACATGTTAGTAGGCCTAATCAATGTCTCAATAATATGACAACTATTTTGCTTGCTTACAAAAAATGTATCAACAATCTTTTATGTTTTTACGTTTATTTAGTATTCAGTTTACTTATTCTACATAATTAAATAGCTAGTAACTATTAGTCTTGCACTTCTCAATTTGATGACTATTTTGCATACAAAATGTATCAACAATCTTTTGTTTTTTAACGTTTAGCATTCATTCATTCATTTAGCATATTATTCTACTTAATTAAGAAGCTAGTGGCTATTAGCAAGGGTAGCTAGTAGCTGTTAGCCTTGAACATGTTAGTAATTTCTCCATAATATTTTGACTATTTTACATACCTGTACAAATATATCAAGTTTTATCTAGTATGTGATTTACCATCTAGTATTTATTATCTAGCAAGTAATTTCTGTGCCACTACCATGACCAAACTAAATAACAAAATAATGAAACAAGTTTTCCGAACACTCAAACAACAAAATTTAACATTTTGTAGAATGCTAATATGTAGCTGTCTGACTTTACAGTGCACATGCTTAGCTGTGAAGAATTACACAAATGATGTTCAGTGTGTAAAAACAGGCACTTCAGATTTGTTTCGATTGGTGTGTTAGAACTTTTTTTGAGTGCGTCGAAGAATGCTAAAGCTAATGCTTTTATGTCTTGATAAGCTGCGTCTGACAAAAATAATCAAAACCTTCCTCTGAACAGATTGAGACCTTTTTCATGAAACATGTTTTCTTTTTCTAGCAGGTAGCTACTGTATTTACTGAATATAACTTCTTTTTTCATTGTGGTACTGCACACTAAAGAATGCCATGGGCAAAACCCCTCTAAAACATCAGGTTGTGTGTTTAATGAGCAAATACCTGAGGGCACGTCCACACTAACGATGGGTATTTTGACCTGTTTGAGAGTCACCAGCATCCCAGCGTAGGGCTCTTTAACCTCCTTGTGGTCGGTTTCTGGTCCCAGGATGGCGTCGATCACCAGATTGTAGGCATCATTTAACAGCTGGACCTGGTCGTGGGGTCAGGCAGGATTCGATTAGGATTGACAGATGTCCAGAAGAGTGAACATCACATTGACATCTCTCTGCCAATGGGCTGAGCTTCATTATTCAAGATTGACACCTACCTCCGTCGGGAGATAGGACAGGAAAGGGATGTCCATTTTCTCGCACTGAACGGTGAAGTCTTGGTGCAAACTCTGAGGAGAACGCTTGGGATAGAAAATGGTGGGCTCATATTCCTACATTAAAGAGAGATGAGGTAGATGATTAATGCATTTTTAAAAAATATGTCCTTTAGTTGTGAAAAACAGATATGAAAATGTGTTGCCATACATGAACCAGACAGTTCATGCTTAGTGTCCATAAAAGCTTTCTGTTTTTTAAAGTAATATTTTGTCCCCTTGTGGATATGCAGGGGGATTTTTGAGTTCATAAATCACAAAACATAATTACCTCATAATTTAATTTCAGAAGAACATTAGAAGTGATTAATGTGGACTAAAATTTATGATTTTGTACACCTCATTTGCTTGGGATAAAGGATAAAGTCCATACAGTCTGGATAAGTTGCCGGGTAAGTTCATTACAATCCTGCAGTTAAACTTAATGTATTTCTTACATAACATTGGTACGGACACAAGAATCCATGCAGATGTACAGCGGGAATGTTTAAAACAGCTGCCATCATGTGATGACCCTCTATTGTTCGTTTTTTTCCCTCCAAGTTTTTTTATTCGTTCCAAGAATCTCATATTGTAAACTGGCCAAACTTCACTCCATTAGAACGAAAAGAAGGATAACTTTAACAGAGTGTACGTTTATTAGACGAATACTGATGCTCTATAAATCTAGCATCACAGAAGAGCAAGATGGATAATTTTTTCTTATTGTTTTCTTTTTTCACTGCTTAAATCAGTAATTGGAAATGTTGTAAGCAGAATATGAATGCCAAATGACGTGTTGGACGTGTTGTATATCACATCTAACATTTGGTCCCTTAGCCGATAAACAAATAGCCCTTTCCCCCAAAGAATAAAAAGAAAATAAGGTAATTGTGACTTTTTATAAAGCAATTTAAACATTTTTCGGACATATAAACTCAAAATTGTGATATAAACTTAGAATTGCAAGATATAAACTCGCAATTCTAAAAAGAAAAGTCTGCATTGTGAGATATAAACCTGCAATTGCAAGGGAAAAAAAATTAACTCAGAATTGTGTTTTTATCTCACAATTCTGTGTTTGTTTCTAATAAAAAATTAATAGATAAAAAGGAAATTGCAACTTTTTATCTCGCAAATCATTCCGTAGCGGAAATAGGCTTCCATACAAATGAGATGCAATGTTTCTTTCAATAAAGATAAACTTAACGTCAACATAAAAAGCATTCGCACACCCATTTTACTTTTGTAATGTGTCGTATTTCTGGTTGAAACAGTATATTCAATAACAAACATTAAGGGCAGGGCTTGATTTTATTTATCAAATTAGATTTTGACAAGTGGTTTCTATGCAGGAGGGGAGGGGCTGAAAACTAAGAGGACTTGATGATGTCATCAGAATTAAAAACTTGTTTCAGACGCCAAGCAAGCTCTTATGTTTTGATGAACAATTACAAACTAAAGTAAAAATCTATACCACTGGCCCGACTGACAAGTAGAGAAAAATCCTTAGCATTGAGCCCTGAATAAGCAATGAATCATACACAATAATACCAGGAAAGTGCATTAAGGAAGCAAATAGGCTCAATTATGATTTCATGTTGACTTTAAACAACAACACAGCACCCCATTGGTATCCATTCTTTCTCCGTGCCCTTCGGCACAGTGCTCTATACTTACAAACATGCGCAGATGGCGGGCACACACCAGACCAATGGAGCCATTCTGCTCAGGACCACAAACAACCAGCAGGGTGGGCTGCTTTTTCAGGGAGCTCAAAGGAAAAGCCTGGAAAGAGACAGAGAGAGAGAGAGAGAGAGAGACATTTCAACAGGGAGGGAGACATCTCAATTCAGTCCTATCTGCATTTGCAGAGGTAATGTTCATCAGAATAACCCAGCAACAGTTGCAACAGTGGTAAAGAGCTGTGGAGACATTGCCACAGGATGCAGCCTTAAATAACACACTTTCTGACAGGTTTCTAAACTGGACCAGTGCTGTTCAGATTTTCCGAAGCGTGTACACACTCACAAAACTAAGTCTTTAAAGATGAGGCGTGTAATTTCTGTTACTAAACAGAACTGAATTGTTTTCAAATAGGTTTCCATCTGCTATTGGTCAGCCAAACAGAAATAGCCACGCCCCAAATGCACGCCATTGGTTGAGCTGTTGCTAAGCCTGGCTGGTTTTGAAATATAAACAAACAACAATGTTTTGATAGAACCACAGAGCAAGTGTTTACTCTCTCATAAATGTCTTAGTCATCTACGCATATGCTGGAATTGAAGATTGAAGTCAAGTTGGAAGGATAGTTGTTACTCATACACCTGATGAGTATCTTGCCATAAAGATGACGTTATAAACAGACAAATGAAGTAAAAACAACAGTTAAGGTAATGTGCATGTTATATTCATCTCCAATTAACCGCCGCTGAAATATGGACCGCGGCACAAGCGTGGGCGTAATTGCAGACTTCCGAGAAAGAGAGGAAGCCAGACGCTAATGAAGCTAATGGCACTTTGGAGAGAAATTATCAGCTGACATGGATGTTCCATTAGCGAGCTGATGAAGTTTAGATTACATTATCATCGCTGGTTGTCTTAGTCACAGCGCTGGGTGAACAAGAGTTGAATGCGTGTCTGAGTGTGGAAAATTAACGTCTGTCTCCATCTGTTGTCATTTTAAGGGGAATCCGAGTAGGAAATTTTCCTATTGGCCAAAAGCTGAGCTTGTCAATGAAGTTGATTATAATGGGCAGTGTTTGGGAGTAACTAACTAAAGGTAGCAAAGCTGTTAACTACATTTTCAGATGTGTTACTGTAGCTAAGCTGTTTTTCAAAATGGTTAATATTGTATTTTGAAAAGTGGCTTCTATGTGACCGGAGGGGAGGGGCTAAAAATTAAGAGGGCTTGATGATGTCATCAGAAAGAAAACTTGTTTCAGGGGCGGAGCAAGCTGCTATGTTTTGATGAACAAAGTTCAACTCTTGAATGGACAAATATACACAAAATTACTTCAAAATGCCTGTCTTTGTGAGTATCCTTGTAAACAGTCGGTTACTAGTAAAAAGACTTAACGTTTAAAAAGTCAATTTTTTTATTTCCTTTGATGTGCAATGAATCATACACAGTAATACCAGGAAAGTGTATTAAGAAAGTAAATAGGCTCAATTAAGATGTCATGTTGACTTTACAAAGTGCAACGTAAACGATTATCTGATTTGCGCAACCCTGCACAGAATCCTTTTGTATTTTTTACAAAAAGTATTGTAACAAAATTTTACACTGCTAATAGTTGCACTGTAGTTTTATTGCACCGCTAGACACGGTTGTAGCTACAGAGAAACAAACTCTCAATACGCTCCCTGGTAGTATACTGCACAGGAAACTCTTTCTAGAGCTGTCCCATTGTCAAAATCAAGTGCACTACAACATTCACTACCAAGATGTTCCCAGAATTCACCATAAAACCAGTTAACATAATCTGATAATGATATTGATAAACAAAACAAATGACTTCAGAAAGATACCACTCATGGTGTTATTCAGATGTATTCTTGATAAACACCAGTTGCTGGTTGGGTTATTAGTTTCTCAAAATTTCATGGATTGAGGCCCATGCTAGTGCTCAAAATCATGTTCACGGTAAATGGTATGTCCAGAATAATTACTAAAAGTTCAACCTTGTGATACTGATAATCAATTCACATGAAGCTGTATGAAATAACATCCATTCCCTTTGTCTGCGTTCTGTCCATTTCTTCTCTGGAAAATGACATGGAATGAAGTGTTCCTGAGAGCCGTAGCCAGTGGATGCATTGTTCATTTCTTTTACAGGTCTGCTGCAGCTGTGCTGGAATCCTCCTTTGTGTCAACTCCTGCCAGGATTCTGGAGACCGCCGCTCTGATCTGCTCCTGTTCGGAGCCACTGAACCTCTAGACTTCGCTTCCATGCTTCCAGCAAATGAGCTCTCTAGAGAGGGTCTTGACTAATTGCTCTTGCACTTTTTACCCTCAACCTAACACACATTAACACCAGAGCTGTGTTTAATTTAGAATTGAATTGAGAAAGCCTTTTAAATTCAAATTAAATGGAGGAATTCGCAAACAGAATGCAGAATGTGAATTTAAGGCAGCAGAATCAAAGTACAAAGAAATGTCATATAATGATAAGAGGACAAACCAAGGATAAACTAAATTATTCTTTCCAACACACAACATGTCCGAACCAGATACAGTGTAATTTGTTCTGTCTACATTTACTTAATGTGAAACTGTTGCGTATGCGATGTCGAGCTGGATTTTGAAGTAATGAGATTTCACAGTGGACGGGGCTCCTCAGAGTGGCAAAGTGTTACCATTGTTGAAGAAAACTAAATGAAAACGTACTAAAATATAATTAATTAAAATAAAAACTGCATAACTGGAAAACAAAATTAAATGGTACCAGTTATTAACTGACAGCCCTAAAATACTAAAACTACATACAATTCTACAATTCTATGTACATACAATACATACAAAACAACAACAATAGAGGAAAAACAAATACTGACAACTATTTTGAACTAAATCAAAAGTAAATTAAAAATGCAGAACTATAAATCAGACACAGAGAGTCTTTTTTTATTATTCTCAAAATGCAATCTCAAAACAAAACAAAACATAAGCAAACACTGAAATAAAACTAACACCGATAGAGTGAAAACTAACAAAAAATTGACAAAACTAAAAATATTAATTATAAATAAAATAGAAATAAAAACTAAATTAAAAGTTCAAAACTATAATAAATGGTGTAGTGCTGCAGAAATCACAGCCTGCTTGTCAGTCATACTTGGTTAGAACACGGTTTAACCCAAACCCTTGAAAGAAAACATTTAGCATTTTTTTTAAATGTTTTATTAATTTATCATTTTATTTCAAAAACAATTTTTTTCATTTATTCTGTTTTATCATGTAGTCATGGGAAAATACAGAGAGATCACAGACAGTGTTGTACTAGAGGTAACATCAGTCTGCATTTTTCACTCAAAACACAAAGGACGTTTCATGAGCCATGGTGATAAAAATAACTTCCTGATATCTAAAGCAGGGAATGATCACAGACATCAGCCTTGACGTAGCTCAACACCAAAGCACTTATCCCCCCGATGTAGACGGATGACGTTGATCTTGGCATCCACTGCGGTGGATAGTTTGGTTGTGAAATCACAATGTGGTAAAATACAACCAAGATTTCGTTTCCCCCCTCACACACACACACACACAAGCGTACTGATGTAATGCTTGTCTCAGAGCTACCGGCTGGCATGTTTTCTTTAACTGCAATTTATGGCGACCTCACAGAGCTCACAGCACAGGAAGTTTTGTTGATGCTAACCGTGGCAGCTGCTGGTGACCGGGAGCCTTGGAGGGGCGGAAGGTTCAGTTTGTAAAACGCTTCTTAACAAGGGTTGAAAATTCACACAAGCCAAATCAGGAAACAATTTGGGGCTTTAACCGACTCTCAGGTAGGTCAAGAGGAGCCTTGCGCTGCCTGTCAGCCTGAATGAATCCAGATGTAATGGTGACCGCAGTAGTCTGGTTTGAGTTGGCCTGGCTCTATCACAACCCTCAGGCCGCCCTGAGACGTAAGGCCCGAGACCGCCCGACTGCAGGCCAGCCACAGACGAAAGACTTTCAACACCTTCAATAACGGTGCATTGGATTTGTCACAAGGGATTTTTAAGGAGAAGTCAAAGAGCAATTTGGAGGTGAATGAACCCGACTGGTGCTGATTTTAGTGCTCAAGGCAAGATATAACATGACCCCTCAAAAAAAGCTAATCACCTTTTTGTTACCCTTTTGTATGAAAGCCTATATCTGCCTTAGATTAAAAATAAATAAATAAAAGCAATAAAATAAAATAATTGCTATTGTATGTCTTTATATATATATATATATATATATATATAGCTACTGTATTTCTCAAAATTTTGGCTTTGTACAATTTTTTTGTCCCCATAATTGCACCTTTATATCTATCTCCTTATGTGACTTCATATTTCACTTCATATTTTTTAAGAAGTATTACTTTCTGTGACTCGTAATTGTGACAATTTCTCATTATCACAAATTTATATCTCAGAAATTGTGAATACCTCACAAAGTGAATTCATATCTCACAACTGCAACTGTTTGTCATAATTCTGACTTTTTGAGACTTAATTGCGACATTTCTTGTAATTGCCCATTTATATCTCAGAAATTCTGACCATTTCTCGCAATGACGACTTTCTTCAGAACTGCAACTATTTTACATAACCGTCACTTTTTTGCGACATTTCTTGAAATTGCAAATTTCGATATCTTAGCAATTGTAACTTTATATCCCACAAGGTTACTTCATATTTTACAGTTTAGGCTTTTTTATAGATTTGCAACTGTTTGTCATAATTAGCTCATTGTGACAAATCGTATAATTGCGACTATTTCTCGTAATTGCAAATTTATATCTCAAGAGATTGTGGTTTTATACAGTAACTCACAATGTGAATTAATATTTCGCAATTGAAGCTTTTTCATAGATTTGCAACTATTTATTATAATTACGACTTTTTGTAACTCATAATAGCGACTATTTCTCGTAATTGCAAATTTATGTCTCCGAGATTTTGGCTTTATACAGTATCTCACAATGTGATTTAATATTTCACAATTGCAACTTTTTACTCAAAACTGTTAATTACAATGTTTTGTAACTTATAATTGTGACTATTTCTCATTATTGCACATCTATATCTCAAAAACTGTAACTATATTACCTAACTGCAACTTTTAATCTCACAACATCATTTTGTTCTTCATAATTGCGAATTTGTCTTGTAATTGTGACTGCATATCTGACATTTATGACTTTATGTCTAACAGACAGATACAAAATCTTTTTTCATTGTTGTCTGTTTTGAAGCGAAAGTGAAGTGCCAGATTGCTATTCTGAATCATTCTCTAACCCCTTTTCAGCAGATGCGGTCAAACCCTCTACAGAAACAGCGAGATCAAAGATTTCCTGCTGTTTTCATCATCAAATGCAGCAGGGCCTCGTCTCTTAAGAGGATTGGTTGAAGTTCGGCAAATGCCGACAGATGCTGGGAGCGGTAAATGCAGAGAGTTGTGTAAATCACAGCAATTCTTGTGTACAGTACATACAGGATTAGATTCAGGATTTAGATATGTTACCTGCCACTTCACAATAGTGTAATTCATGTTCACTTGTCAAACAAACCTTTGTGATGGCAATAGCGCAAGCATGGCCCCATATTTCAATCAGCTGCTGTTGTCCAAAGCGATAGTCCCTCAGGAGCTCCGTCTCAACGTTCGCCACCTCCGTTTTACTATAAAAGACAGACAAAGAGACAAAACGCATTGACACAGAGCTCATGACAGGCATGGTATTAGCTTACCAGTTGGGACAATAAATAAATCATGCTTTATGTTCCGGCATGAATGCTAACAAGTGCCAAGGTGGAAACTGGGTGGGTTTGATTACATGGAAACCAAGGACTGCAATACAGCACCTGACATTTATGTGTGTATTCTGAGCACATTGTATTAGACATGCCATCCATTCCAGGCATAGTGTCTCGCTGCCTAATGCCTGTTTAGCCACACTCAGAGCTTATGTTACTGGGAGTTTAATGTGGGCTACAGGGAGCACAACGTAATTGTACAACGCAGGCCTTTACTTCACGACTCAAACACGGGGAGCCTTTCAACAACCTACTGTATGGTCGTAACATCAGAGCCCCCTGCTGGAAGAACACAGAACTGCTGCCAGGAAGCTGATACTAAATTACAACTCTATCCCTAACATTAATGCATTATGAATGAACATGAATTAACACAGTAAATAAACAACACAGTATATTTGTTATGCTAATAAATCCTGTGAAACCTGTTCATTATTAATAAACTAATCAAATTGTATTTTAAAGTGCTACCATTTGTTTATTATTATTTTCTAATTTATTTTAAAGATTTCTCTATGGTTTCAGCTGCTAATTATTATATTTTCAACATAAGAAAGCTTATATTATTTTCATAAGAAAGCCTATAAGCTGCTTATATTTTCAACATAACAAAGGTAATAAAGTGTTGCAGAACAAAACCACCCAAGGGGGGAAAAATATTGTGAACACTGACTGAAAATTAAATAAAATATAAATATTAAATGACTTAATAAATAAATAAAATATGTTGAAGTACTAAAATGACAAAAATGTAAATAAAGCTATATAGAAATATAAAAAAACTAATAAACATTACAAAAGAGCATAATAATAATATGAATAAAACAAAAATTTAAATGAAAACAGAAAGTATACAAATAAAGCTAAGTTACAATATTAATAAATACTACAATAGTACTATAATGTGTTTTCGACACCTTTCTGTCTTGTGCAACTTGTTGAGTTATTGTTGTATTTCAACCCGAGGCATTTTTCCAGTATGTTTCCAAGACAACAGGTTCGCTTGTATTGTGTTTGTTGTCTCTTATTGCTTTAGGCACCAGATTAACAGAACAAAGAACCATTTATGAAAATGATTATACATTATTGAGTTCTCTCAACTGTATGCATGAAGTTCCCTGATTGAATGTGGCATTTTCCATTTCAATGCAAAGCAATTTTCTGTCACTATCTAGTTCTCACTCTCGCTTCAAAAAAACTAATGAGTTTACTAATAATGTAATATTATATAGTTGTCTGCAAGGACTGTATGTTTTTTATATTTTGGGAAAATTAAAAAGAAGAGAAACAGTAAAGTCCATATTTTTATTTCATATATTATATTATATTATAGCTAGATAGATAGATAGATAGATAGATAGATAGATAGATAGATAGATAGATAGATAGACAGATGAGATCTCAAGTCTGTACTTCATCAGTCATATTTTTGGCATTGGTCAACAGGTCACTAAGAGTTTACTCAGTTCTGATCATTGCCGTAACCCTCAACATTGGGTACTCCAGCTTTCTGGCATTTACCGTCTCCAATAGAGCTCCACAGCCATCAAGCTGAGTTTGCAGGGGGAGATTTCCTGGCGTACTGTGACACAGTGATATTTGTAAAGTTCAGCCGAGTCTAGTGCTTTTGATATTTCCGTTCCCATCGACCTATTCAGGGAAGTCCTGACAACCATATATTTCCTAAGTTCTCTGAAAGGTTCCAGGGATGAGATAAATCCCAGAAATCTCAAGCCTCAACCTTGCAATGTTTCCAGTATGTAGAAACTGTTTTTGGCCTGCAAAGAAATCTTACTTCACTTAATATCTCTGGAGCATTAAAACAATTTCAATGCATCCTTGAGTCTTTAGTTAGGCTTCTTTGTAGTGGATCAACTGCAATGAGCAAATCTCACCACCAGGGGCCAGCGTGGCTCAGAGTGTTCGTCCAGCATCCAGATCACCCACCAGTCCAAATTGAATTACATTATTATAGGTCACTTAACATATATCAGCTCATCTACAGTCTTAGAAATAACAGCTTCAAAAGGGGGGTTTTGCAGTGATGCCACAGAAGAACCATTTTTGGTTTCCCAGATAATCTTTCAGTAAACAGTTCTTAATATTTTTCTTAGTGTGAATAATGTTTAAAAAAAACAACTAAAGAATCTTTTATGTAATGGAAAGCTTCTACACCCTTAAAAATTAATTTTCCAAAAGGTGATTCCATATAAGAACCATTTTCGGTTCCCTGAAGAAGTTTTCAATAAATAGCTCTTAAAGTTTGAATAGCATTTTTTATAATCTCATCTAAAGAATATTTTCCACTATAAAGAACCTTTTGTACAATGAAAAGCTTTGGGAAACCAGTTTGGGTTCCCCTAAAGTGCCCCTATAATGGGTTATGAAAGGTTCATATTTTGGGTTTGGGAGTCCCCAACAACAGGTTGACATGCATGCAAGGTCAAAAAACACTTTCATCGTCTTATAATATGCATTTATTTATACCTTACTTGTTCAACGACTCCCAAACGATTCGTTCAACGATTAATTTTTCCAAACCCCTCCTTTGCGTGACACTAATCTGCGGTGATTGGTCTCATTTTCATTTCATCATGCCTGTAATGCCTGATAAAGCAGCTCTTGTGGAGCGCAGTGCTGCTTTGTGTACAGTGTTACCGGGGAAACTGCTATTTTTACCGCTCCAAAAGCTGCACCTAAGCCTCGTTCAGACTGTCAGCCCAAATCTGATTTTTGTGCAAATCCGATTGAAATCCGATCATATTTAAATAGTCTGAATGGCAACGAACTACATGAAATCCGATTTGTGCAAATCCGTTTCGAGCTACATTCGTATGTGGTTTGGAATCCTATTCAAATCGCATTTCTGGAAATCCGTTTCAGTCTGACCGATCAGATCGGATTTAGCATAGCTTTCTCACATCCTCACGCCACGTAAAACGTAAACACATCAGACGTTTTTCCAGAAAACATCCTTAACATCTTTGCAGAAACAAGCTTGTGTCGTTGCGAAGCGCAAGTCAAGCTGGAAAAAACAATATACTGCTAGTATACGTACCTCTTTGTGTTTTGAAAGTAGCGGAGACAAAAAAAAAGAAAAGTAGCGGAGACGGCAGCACAGAATAAAGTCGCTTACTCAAGCTTTCTGCGCTTCTGCCGCTGCCTCACAAGACGAAATATATTACTACAGCGCAACCGCGATGGTAGTATTGCAAACTGTATTGCTGTTACTGTTGTTTTTAGTATAGGCATAACAACGCAACGGCATTACCATAGAAACCAATGCACATTCAGTAAAAACGAAAGAGCGTTTATGGACACACAAATCGGATATGAACAGTTGCGATATGCTGTGTGGACAGTCAGTTATTCAAATCAGATTCCATCCGGATATGCACAAAATCGGATTTGGGCTGACAGTCTGAATGAGGCTCTAGTGGCAAAGAATGAATTTGCAAAAGGGGGGGGGGGGGATATGCAAATGTTTCATGTTGACATCAACATGAAACGGCTTGTGATTCGTTTTAAAAACGACTCGTTTCAATGATTCAGAGTCGACTCTTTCTTTTGAGAGGCAATAACTTTATACATGGTGCACTTTCAGATTTAAAACTTTGCAGGATGTTTTCATTCACTTAGAGCTGTGTTACACACTGCATGAAAGGTCATTTTCAAAAATCCATAATAGGGGCACTTTAAAAGAACACTTTTTTTAGTGTAAAGAACATTTTAAAAATCTAAAGAAACTTTTGTGGAATAGAAAGGTTCCATGGATGAACCACTGATTCCAATAAAGAACCTTTATTTTTAAGAGTGTACAAATGGGGGTTTTCACAACAATGAGCCATTTTTGGTTACCCAAAGAACTTTTCAGTGAACAGTTCTTAAAAGAACCATTTTTTTTCTCAGTGTGAAGAACAGCTTAAGAACCTTTTTCCACTATAAAGAACCTTATGTGCAATGGAAAGGTTTCATGGATCTTAAAGGTTCTTCAATGCAAATCCAACCATCAATGCAAATAAAGAACCTTGATTTTTTTTAACAGTGTAAATCTGATTTGTACCAGAGGCTCTGAAAATGACAACAGGTTTGCGTTAGCATCTCCCGCAGCATTGCTATTCCATAGGGCAAGGGCTAATTGTTGTTGATCACCCTTACAGCAAATACACACATGAATGCACAGTCAAATGAATAACAGTATCAGCCCGGGCACCCGCCCCGAGAGTCTTCCTAATTTCCCCACGAGGAGCCGCGCTATCTATGAGTCGTGAATTGTGCTGATCATCTGTAATAACAACTTGGCTAACGAGGTTGTTTACCTTCAGTCCGCTAGCTTGCTCAACACGCAGGAGTTTTGAAATGGTTGTGCCTGTTTGCAAGAGGATACATGGATGTTTGTGTTAAGCATAGCACAAAATGGGGGATACATCTCAATATCCTTTTGGTAACATTTTCCCTCTTTTTCTTCATTTTCAACCACTGTAATTACCTCAGCACACCACGACAACTAAATAACCACCTCTCTCGTTTTAATCAGTGGGCTTGTTTTAGGGGACCAGACACTTTTGACAAGAATCCGGTTTACAACCCAATGTTCTCAGTGAGGACCGATTTAACAAAGGAAAGGAGTGGGTGAAAACGATATAAAAGAAAAGTAATGACTATGGAAAACAGGAGAGTACACTGCTATTTGCATAACTGCCAAACTTAGCGGACGGCCCCGCTGGGCTCCCAATAATGTGAGAGACGGAGGGGTTATAGACGGGGGTGGATAGCCTTTTCGGCACGGCTGACATCTGTTAATTTATTCGGTACAAAGTCATTTTCACACAGTGTTGCATGCACCCTTTAATGACAGATGATGGATATGTGCCCTGGTGTGAACGCTGCTATGAGCATTTGCTTGCAATTTAATGTAACATTTGAAAAAAAATATAAAAATTATGTAAGTGTCACTCTACAATTGTGGTGGCATTTCCATCTTTTTTTTTAAAATAAAACTGATAAATCATACATGAAACCTACCATGTTACATTAATTATTTTATTGTTAAAATACATGGAAAATTATATTACACACATAAAATTATTTTATGCATATAAATTGTTTAATTATTTTACGCATAATAATTTAAAAATTAAATTATTTATTTTATTATTTTATAGAATTACTACAATGCTATATGTAAAGAATTATAAAAATAATAAATTAATAATGTTTATGTAAAACTAATTATGTAAATTATACATACATACATATATGTATCATGTATGTATGAAATGTAAAATCTAGCTATATTTCAGTTAACATTTATTTTAGTTTTAGTTAACGAAGACAGCTCTGATTGTTTTGACATCTAAAAGTGACCGACAGCATCTGCCATACAATTATAAAAGACTAGCAATCTCAAGACTGTAATCCCAGTCAACAAGTACAGAGGTTACTCAAACTGAAGTTTCAACTGCCTTGAATGATTCATGGAAAAAGAAAGACCAACATCTAATGATGTTGAAGATCCAGGAGCTGAACTCTCGTGATACTCTTAAAGCAATTAAAAACTTCTAAAAGGGGTGAAGCTCAAGCCCTTGCTGATTCCTCCCTAATGAGTGTCTCGACTTCCTGCTCATTAATGAGATAAAAGCCAGTCTGAAGCATTGGAGCGGAGGAATGGTCAGCAGGGACCAGCGACGTCCACATAAGGGACAGGTGGCCCTATTCGACCCAGACTAATGCTGGACCACCCCAATCAAATCTGGAATATCACAAATGGTTTGGAAGTAATGAGAAAAACAAACAAAATGGTCCTTAGAGATGTTTAAAACTTCTGCCATGTGAGAGCGATGAATCAAAAGTACAATTTTAATCAAAAAGTATCACAAAAGTGGAGAGAACAGTGAGGTAGATGTAGAGAAAAGGAAAAGGTGAGCTGAAAAGAGCAGGTATGGTGAGCGGTGATGACACCTAGTGTAACTGTGTCTGAGTCAGCAGGTAATTTCAGAGCCAAAGAACAGTGGGATGAAGCTGACACCAGCGTTCTGGAACAACTTCACAGTTCTTGGCAGCGAGGAGCCTGGCTTGCCTGACATATGTTTAGAGAGGAGATGAAATATGCATCAAACGTGACACTCTTATTCTAAGATTAGCCTGCGTTTGACATTAATAGAGCAGGGAAGCGTTATTTTACGATGACAGAGAACATATTTAAAGTGTCTTCTGTTAACATCCAAAGAGGTCTTTCCTGAGCCTATCCATGTTCGACGAACTATGTATTAAAGTGATAAACAAATGCCGGAACATGCCGTCTGCTCTTTACATTTTTCCATGCTGCCTTCCATTTATCCACTCATCATAAACACACCGTATTTCAGACCCACTTCCTCTATTCATCTCTGCCCTTATACCCACCCTGACCTTTCCAAACACATTTCCAGGCCTTAACTGCTAAGTGCAAAAAATACAACAGACTGTATAATAGAAAAGATAAATCACCATTTTACCAACTCATTGCCCTGAGGAACCTCTATAACCTGCGCTGTCTGCACAGTAAGATAACGGCTCAGTGCAGAATTGCCAGATCTGAGTAACAAAACTAGCCCAAAGGCCAGAGAAAACTAGCCGTATGAACCTAGCTGAATTATCAAAACTCAAAACATACCACTTCCATACCTAAAATACATATTTTTAAAATCACTGTTGTGCAATACACACACTTTTAACATGTAAATCACTGTATAGGTTACAAAAACAGTCATTAAGTAGCTCACAGGAGATTAAAGATTTTCTAACAGTGACCCTTCCTATAAAAAAATAAATAAAATAAAAATCTGTATCATCATCGTTACAATTCGTGGACTTGGCAATCCAGAATTGTCTGTCTAAACCATTGCTCACAGTTTAGCTCCAACCAACTCAACTGCTTGGAAGTTTCTAGAAATCCTGAAGGCAATCGTGGCTCCTAATTGGTGGACCTGTGTCGTACAGTGAGAGAGGCTCAAAGACGGCCGTTGTCACGTTCTTGCGACCAAAGATAGCCTGCGATCATTTTAGGACAGTGTCAGAAATTCAGCATGATCATATCACAGTGTGTTTACTGCCACGACCCATGTTTACTGACCAGCCAATAAAAATGAGACATGAAATGGCATATTAATCAACGCGACATGGCGCTAAAACTTAAAACTGCTTACCTCAAGCTCTTTTAACTTCCTCTTTCACAGCTTCCTCTTTTTTTCAGCAAACATTAAAAGTACAACTGCCAAATTGTGCTTCGTCATGCTCTATTTGTTTAACACTATCGCATGTTAATGATGTTTTATTCTTTAATAGTAACTTGCGTCGTAGCCTACGATGCCATCATCGTACAGTCTGCATACATGTCGTACCCAAGTTTATTAGATCCATGTCGCACAGTGTGATTTGGACAACGTCTCATGCGAATTTCCCGCCTGAGTTGAACATTTTCAACTTCAAATTTTTCGATTCAGGTGAATATCGCATATTCTTGGCAATCACAAGCCCGATGTGAATTTGCATCTATACGCGTCTTTACATTGACTTTGTATGTAATCTACTCACGCAAATAATTAAATTCACTTTTGGTGTGCACACACTGGTCTGAACTTTCCTTTTAGCTTTTGCCATCATTTTTACGTTTTTAATTACAACATACTGACAAAAAGTATGATGAGAAAAAAACATTGCAAAATATTGACTGACAATGTGCTAACAATGTATTTTTTTCTTGAAGAAATATCTAGAAAGAATAGGATTGTTTCAAATAATCCACTCATAGTCAACAGTGTCGGGACCCACTTGAATTGCACAAACTGAAGCCAAACAATGAATGAACATCATTAAATTGAAGTGCTTGCTATGCTAGCAGGCTACCTAAGCCACATAAGCTCACCCAAAATGCGAGTTCAATACGATATACAGTATACTGTACATGACATAAACTTAATATTACAATTTAAATTTGAACAAAATAATGCAAAAAGCACATGTGAACTTGAGGTATGTGCTAGAATGTTGCGTCATGAATACGCTCTTTGTCTAGCAATGCGCCAAAACACCAACAACAAAAAACAAAAGCATGAAGAACATTACAGAAGCATTACAAACCCATTCTCATGATAAAATTTAACTATTTTACATGGTGGCGATTTCGTATGAATTAGTACACTGTGATTTGCACGTAATGTACAATTTTTTTGAAAAAAGAAAGCATGAAGGTCCACCTCTAAATTTAACTGTCAGTGGATCGAAAACAGATCATACGAAAACGTACAAAGGAACTCATACAAACTCATACGAATTAACCACGAATATGTGTTGACATTACAATAGTGTAATCATAATGTTATTAGGAGCTTTCCACATTAAACTGTCACATTATGTTAAATGTTAATACATACTAACTGAATTCTAAGGGTATTTTTGTCAAAAGACAAAAACTATGACTAAAACTTTAATTACTATTAAAACTGACTGCTCTTCAAGAAGCTCTTCATTCATATCAATGATCAAGAAGAGCAGATGGTTACAGCAGGTCTAGTAGGGCATCATCATCTTGGCCTGGTGCATCGGAAAGAATGGTTTCAGAGATTAAGATCCACAGTGCTGGATTTATGGCAGCGGTGCTTGGACTGGTGGCAGGAAGGCCAAAACGACAATGATTTGACAGGAATTACATGACTAATGTTCCATAATGCAGGAGAATTATGATAAATAAGTTCTTGCCAGTAATGTAATGACATCCATATTGTAGGTATCATCCTCCCCACTTCTGCATAATCAAATGCTTACCTCCCCTTTGGTCCAAGACCAAATCTTTGACCCATAAGTCCTCCCTCATTATGCATTTCAACTGTCCGCTGGGGTGTAAGGGATCCAGAAGACCAGGCACACCTGAAAATGATATCAGGCCTCGGCCCAGCTGGCCTGCTCACTGCACAATGACTTTCATCTGGCCAGATGAACCGGTAAACAACAGCAGGCTACATCGGAGCTCAAATCGTTTTTTGAAAGCATGAAAGCAAGGAGCTACTTTAATGCCTTAGAAAGGATCACGTTTCAGCCATTTCTCTGGGAAAAATCGATAAACTGGTCATAGGCATCGTCTCAAGTCCTATCGCTGACCCATAAACTCATCTCCACAACACTTTGGATGGGCTTGTTAACTCAATTTTGAAACCCATTGCTGAGGTGGCTCGACTTCCCTTCCAAAATGACAATAATACATCAACCGTTCCATTTTTGGAGCTCTGGGAATCTGGCGGAGAGCGTGCAGCGCATGGACCTCTTCATGAACGAGCCTGTTCGGCAGCCAGTCAGCTCCGGGATGGCTGCCCGTCACCATGGCAGCGTTTTTTGGTGACACGGAGGCTTGATTTTAATGGACTGCATTTGGCACCGGGGAGCAACTTCAGGAGAACTTCATTTGGAAGCTCTACTCAAACACCCGCTGTAAAATACGATCTCGAATGATAATGAAAGTTCCATCGAGGGATGTTGCGTTTTAACACAGGCCGTTTAGTTCAAGTAGACCAGACAATGAAGTACCGAGCAGCAGTTTGGCTTGCCAAAGATGGAGAGACCACGAAATGTGATTAGCAACCACAATTCATGGCTTAAATCCATTAGTTCCCTTCAGCAGCATTACATCAAAGTGGAACTTTTTTGACGGTCATGTGCTTATGTAATTATGGCCTCTGCCAGTTGGCAGTTTCTCAAGTAACCGTGCCCAACTAGATATAGCGAGAGGACCACAGGAGACTGTGCAAGTGAAGGAAACCATGGTAACAGAGCAAGTCAGGTCGCCGAACCGACGGTGCCCGCAGACAGGTTGAAGGATGTAAGGAAGAGAGAGAGACTGAAAATAGGAACGCAGGTACAGTCCTTCAGGCCCAATTAAAACCACCACATGGCTGAAATGGAGTTCCACAGCAAATTAAGAAAGTGAATATGCAGCGTTAGTAACAGATGTGTTTAGCCATAGATATGGTTGAATAAAATGCCCTGTGATTATTTTTGAAGTGTAATTTAACAGGCTAATTTAAGGCAATAAAACAACTGTGACAGCCATCTGGAGTAACACAGGATGTATGCAGTGTGAAAACACTGAATCATATCACATGAATTAATTGTGGTATCAGTACAAATTAAGGTTAGGGTGTTATCTTTTAGTATTTTGGAGTATAGTCTAATGACAAATATGCTTAGAATATTAATTAAGTTTCACGCCTGACTGCTTTTCGGTGATTGTGGCGTTCTAGAACAGAGTGTTAAGGTTTTGAGTGAAGCAAGGAGCATTTGATAACTAAGTCTTATGAGAAGTCTTAATTTGTATGAGATGGTGAAATCTTAAAAAAATATAGGCTATGCCTAAAACATACAACCTTAAACTTAAATCTAACCAAAAACATTCGTTAGTCTAATGAAAAGTCACAATTTGTATGAAAGCATAGGTAATAAGTATGACTAATACGTACAACCCAAACTTAAACCTAACCATGAGAAGTCATAATTCATACAAGATGGTAAATTCATAAAAAAAAAAAAAAAAAATAAAAAAAAAAATTAGTCTGGTAACTTCTGGTAGCTTAGTCTGGTAAGTCTAGTCTAACAGTCTAGTCTTATGAGCAGTCATAAATCGAACAAGATGGTGAAATCGTAAAAAATACAAAAAAAAACAAACAACCTAAACCAACCCTTATTTTTAAATCTAAAAATAATTTTAAAAAATATATATATTTTTTTGTAACTTCTCATCTCATGAAAAGTCATTCATATGAGATGGCAAAATTGTACGAAAAGAAAACGTACGACTAAAACATACAATGTAAACCTAACCAAAAAACTTTTGTAACCTAGTCTCATTAGAAGTCATAATTCATATGAGATGGGGAAATAGCAAGAAATCACTGAAAAATTTACGGAAAAAAAAACAAACAACCTAAATCTAAACCTAACCAAAACAAATTGTTTAATTAAGTTAGTCTTAGTCTAACTTAGTCTTATGAGAAGTCATAAATTGTATGAATCATAAGAAATCATACAGAAAAACATATGACAACACAAACCTAAATCTAACCAAAAAAATAAAAATAAAAATTAGTAACTTCTCATGAGAAATCACAATTCATTCGAAATGGCAAAAATATATTCTAACTTGGTCTCCTTAGAAGTCATAATTCGTATGAGATGGCGAAATCATAAGAAATAATAGAAAAAAGATCTGCACACTGTTATTCTCCCTTTATTCAAAAAAAGTTAAAAGTGGCAACGTTTCGGTCAAAGACCTTCATCAAGCAAACACACGTGAAATCATAAGAAATCACACAAAAACGTACAACCCAAATCTAAACCTAACCAAAGAAATGTTTTGTTAGTCTTAGTCTTATAAAAGTCATAAATTGTATGAGATGGTGAAATCGTAAGAAATCATACATAAGAACTATGACAACCTAAACCTAAATCTAACCAAAAAAAACTTTTTTTTTTAGTAACTTATCTCATGACAAGTTATAATTTGTACAAGATGGAAAAAGCATATGAAAAATGTACAACTAAAACATACAAACTAAATCTAACCAAAGATTTACTTAGTCTCTTTAGAAGTCATCATTTGTATGAGAAGGCAAAATCGTAAACTCAAATCTATACCTAACCAATTTTTTCCCCACAAGTTAGACTGACTTGCTCTTATGAGAAGTCATAATTCACAAGAGATGGCAAAATCGTAACAAATCATGCAAAAAATAATTCATACTATTTGAAAAAGCAGTTCATACTAAAACATACAATACATGAGCCAAAAAAGTGTGTTTTTCATACAAGTGAAGTTGCACAATATCATACTATTTTTGCATGAGAGTGTATTACATTACATTGTAGTTATTTTCCTGGGAGAGAAGCTGCACAAATTCAGCCTAAAGAAATATGCAGTATATCTTCATTAGGATGCTGCCTTTCATATTCTCAGGGGATGTTCACTGGTTTTATTTTTCGAAAAATGAACTGGAACACAGTGGTCTGAATAGACTGTAGAACATAAATAAAGGACAGCAGGAGCAGCTTCTGCATTTTCGCACAGACCTCAAGTGTTCCCTCAAGGAAATCGCAGATCCATGACAAGCTAAGCAAGCCCGTGTATTCTAACTGACCCCAATCTGCCATTGCTATTTATGCAGCGATACTAATATGCTCTTTCCCCAGGCTTGCTCAAACAACAAATGTGTCATTATGATGCAAAAGATCTAATATGAGTGTCACGAAAACATGTCCAGCTCACATTTCACCCCAAAATCCAAAGAAAAAAAAGGAGAAATTAAATTTTGCGTGAAGAAAATCAACTCTTTTTTGCATAATTACTCTTTTTTGCATTGGGACACTATTTTCAAGACAATTAAACATTTTCAAAATTGTTTTTTGATTTTATTATCATAAAATACAACAAATGCCACTATGCACTAGAAAATAATTTATCATATATTAATTATATATCATGTCATAATATTATATATTTTATAGTAGATAATAATGTCATAGTGCCAAACAAAAAGGGGGGGACAAAAATATGGCGCTAAAATAGATTTCGTGGAAAAATATGATCTGGACTTGTTTTTGAGGATTTATTTAAATATTTTACAAGACAGACTTGTAAATAAACTGTGTGTGTATAATGCGCTGACAAAGTGTCTCTTAACCTGTTAAAGTGTCTCTCTTGAGGTGTTACTCACTGGAATATGGATCAACAATTGTTTCAATCATCCTGACCAATAGCGTCGCTCCTGTCCTGACCCGGCCTGTCAACACGAGCCAATGAAAGTGCGTCCTCTGAGATTCTCTCTCAGGTGGCCTATCCTTGTTTTCTCCTCTTCCTTTTGCCCAGGACATCCATAAACTACATTGTGTCCATGAGAGAGCATGAAGGCAGGGGTCCATGTCCTCATCTGGCTGCTCTGAGAATCACAATTTATCCTGAAAATAAGTCATGTTGAGAACTATCAACAACATTCTCCAGCTTTATTATGGTGATACGCCATATGGCACATGGAGATTGTGTGCTCAGATGTTCACAATTTGCAATTTGAATTTCCATCAAGAAAAACGCAATAAAACATCTCGGTTTAGACAGTTTCATAGCTTGTTTACCTACTCTGAAGTCTTTCAAACAGGAAACAAGTACGCTACAAAGCCATGCTGAATAAAAGCTTTGTTCCACCTGTGTGGCATCTGATGTTACCCTGTTGAGAGCTTCTCAAAGGAAAACAAGCTCGCATTCATATTCCATCATCTGATTGCATCGTGCGCCCTGAGTCCAATTCATAACTTTTATAGACATCTTTAATGGAGATTAAATCAGCACTGTTACTAGGATGCCATCCTGGGGAGAGCATTTAGATGAAGACAATTGAAGTCAATATGAGAATATGAAATAAATTATGCCATCTTAAATGTACAAAGCACTACCGCCACAATTAAAAAACAAACAAACAAATAAAGATACAAAGAATACAATAACACTAAGCAGTCAGTTAACCTAGGCATGGATACTCATAAATCGGCCTATAGTAAAAAAGTATAAATAATATATAATAGTAATATTACATAATTTCAACGATAAAATGTAACTAAATACAATTTTAAAATATATTTTATAATAATGAATTAAAATTGTAAAAAATATTATTTTTTATTTAAAAATTACAAATGTATATAAAAAAATTTATTGTTATTATTATTATTATTATTCCTGTATGGGTAACGCATAAAGATGTAAAAATACTACGACTAAAACTGAAATAAAATAAAAAATTATATGTTTAGAAAAACAAAAACTAATAAAAATGACAAAAACACTTAAAATTACTAAAACTTAAACTAAAATAAAAACAAAAAAATATATTAAAATAAAAGCTGATTCAACATATTTATAAATACCATAAATAGTATATAAATAATACTAGGGCCCTATGAAATCTGTTTTATTTTTTTCCCAAAATAATTTTTTCTGCTTGAATTTTTCTGGATTTTCTGGATTTTAATGCTTTCTTTTAATTGTAATAATCAAAAGCATCTCTAATTAATTTATTTTTATTTTTATCAGAAATACTGTGTATTTACATTTTCCTATTAAATAAATTCTGGTAAATATTCCTCAAAAAAAAGAATGTTTTAATAATAATTTTATTATTAGTCGTAGTACAATCATTAAATTAAGCAATATATTTCTTGTCACAGTTTCTTCAAGTTAAACCAAACGTTTATTTTGACAGGTTGCTCTGAAGACCTTGAAGTTATATGATATGACGACAGATTTTCTCAAAAGAAACAATAAAATGCTCATGAAGTGTCTCTCAGAGCAGTTCTAGAGATCATGTTCATGTGTTCATGTACTCATATATTGAGAGGCTGAAAACACCGCAAGCATCACGTGCGTTTCAGCGTGTGTAGTAAATGAAACCGTGTGTCCGCGCCATTAATTCACACAGACATGTTGAACATACATAACTCATATTTAAATAGTATTTTTGCAGCTTAATATTCACACTAGTCCATTTCATGTTTTGATTTAACTGTACTGACCTACTTGTGATGTATCCATCCAAATTTTGGCAAATTCAGTGATATTCCATCCACACAGTAAATTCCATTTTTATGACTAGTTTCTGCAATTCCATTTGCGTTTTACAGAAATCATAGGGCCCTATAATACTAAAATAACACTGCTAATCACTAATATCTTGACATCTTGCATTAAGACAGATCAAAAGAGGCATGATCCAATCTCATCTTTGTCTTGTGAAACCTAATGCCAGATACATACTTTATAGAAACAGTTTGGATATTTAAGACTGGCACCCTTATTTCCAGACGAGCCCAGGAGATTTTAATTTGCAGCATTTCAAATTAACAGAGAGCTGCACTGATATACTTTGCAGTGAGGAATGGTGATTAAAAAAATAATTAACAACACCTCTAACTAGGACGAGAATAGAAAAAAAACATGCATAATTGAAGAGAAAATCAAATCCTACAGACAGAAAAGCAAAATCTTCCAGACAGAATAGAAAGGATATGACTAAAACCGAGGAACGATGATATCAGTGGGAGACTGACAGTAAATGAATAAAAGAAAGAAGGAGGTGGGAAAGCAAGAGGACATTGTTATTCGTTCAGGTGCCCTATGTAACATTATTACAAAATATCAAATTTAATTATCAAATAAAGCCAAAAAATGTAAGTATGAAACCATAAGAAGTACATTTCATGGAAAGATGATGTTCTTCACAGTCTTGAATACATTTGGAAGTCACTTTGTTGTCTCATTAAACTGTGCCAAGCAATAAACAAGTATCACAGTTTGTTCATTCTAGTGAAACTAAACAGTAATATCCCAAAGGTCGTGGAGTGAGGCATTTTGTCACTTTTATGAGATATTTATGTGATGCTGCCAACCTTGTTTATTGCTGGGTTTTTTCAGAGGCCACTAATAAAGAGAAAACAAGATGTAGCTGCTGGCTCATACAAGAACAATGAGTCCATTTTGCCTAAATAGAATTTTTACACACAGAGATGAGTTAAAAATGGCTGCCGGGGCTGGCAAATCCCTGCTATGTTCCTTGTGTGCTGTCTTTGCTGGAATATCACTGAGGAGAGTCATTATGAAAAATATGTGTTGTGTGGGAGAGCACAAGTAAGCCAGGCGCCAAGATTTTTCTGCCCAAACCTGCCATAATTAATGCAAACAGCAATGGATATTACTACTATCGCAGACACCTTCCAGTTCTGGTTTTGCATGTTGCTGATTTTAGTCAGCATGGTCAGCTAGTACAACTATGTTGTAAAAACACATTTAAAAAAATTATGCTATTATCCTAACGGATTAATATGACAGATTTTCACAATGTTGTAGACAGTAAAAACATTTTATGGACCTCATTACTATATCCAACTTGTAATTTTTACTTTAAAGTGAGGTGTATTACAACTAAAATGCAATGTTTAATGTTTCTGTGTGATGCGCAAAGCGCCGAAAAAGGGCATAATGCAAAGTTTGTGTAGTGTTTTATTTAGGTTTAAAAATAAAACCAAAAACAATAAAAAAAAAAGTTTGTTTTGAGCTATAATGTTAGGAAAAAAAAGTTCCACGAATGTTGTAAATTAGTCAGGCTCTATTTATTTCCTCAATACGTAGCTGCAGTCTGGTTTTCGAAGAAAAAATATGTTATATTAACGTTTTAAAGCTACCTCCACAATGTTTCTGAAATATGTTCTGTTGATTTTTTTTTTTTTACATTTTATTTTTAAGTGGGGTTTACTACAACCAAAATTCAACATTAAATTATTCTGTGTAATGCGCAAAGCACTGAAAAAAAACAAGTGTAATGCAAACATTTTTGTAGCGAATTATTTAGGTTTAAAAATAACACTAACAAGTCGCTTTGTAAACAAAGCTTACAAAGAGACTTGTTAGTGTTATTTTGTTTACAAAGAGACTTAAGTGTTATTTTTAAATAACAGTAAAAAAAGTCCCACAAACATCGTAAAATTGCCAAAATGTATGTTTTCTCAAAATTTAGCTAACGTTCAGTCTAGTTTTTTAAGTAAAATTATATATTACATTAACATTTGAAGGCTGCTTCCACAATGTTTCTAAAACATTTTCTGTTGATTACATTAACTTTTACTTTTAAGTGTGGTTTACTACAACTAAAATGCAATGTAAAATGCTTCTGTTTGATGCACAAAGCACAGAAAAAGAACAGGCATGATGTTAACGTTTAGTGTTTTATTTAAAGTTTAATAATAACACTACCAATAAAAACGTCTCTTTATAAGCTTTGTTCATTTTTACATAAAAAAACATAAATAAATAAATTCTATGACCAATAAGTTATGACAACATGTGTTTTTACATTACTTTAAAGGTAGGGTAGGCGATTTCGGAAAGGCTAGCGATAGCAAGTTAGCTTTGAAAGCAAGTTAAGTCAAGTTGAGCTTTATTGTCATTCTGCTACATGTGGGGACATACAGTGGAACGAAATGTCGTGCCTCACAGGACCACGGTGCTACATAAATACAGACATACAACACTATAAACCTATACACAACTAACCTACTGACAGATTTTGACTAAGTATACTATATATAAATGTTTACCCTATACAAACTAAAGATAAAAAATAAAAATAAAAAATACAATACAGCATCGTCTTTTATAGATTTTGGCCAAATGTAGCCTACTAAACAAAAGAAAAAATCTGCTAACGCTTTAACGACATTAAAGTATTTTTTCAAGATATTTAAAAATGTTTGCTGCATTGTTAAACGCTCTTATAAAATTGCATTTTGAGAGGGAAAAAAACATAGGCTAAGTCGCATTTTATGATTACATTCAGAAATAATGTAGGCTAAAATGCCGGTAAAAGCAGAATGTTTACAAACAAACACAGTTAAAGTTCCCTTCTCTCCACAACAAATCCTCTAAAGTTAAGGCGATTTAAAGCGTTTAGGCTATAAATGTAAAGCCAAAAACGGTGAAACCAGTGCCTACCTCTTGGATTCGGCACGAATCCAAATGTATTCATATTCGCGACGTATCTGGATGCTAAAATATTATTATTCATGAAATATGCTTTGTGCTTCACTCGCATCCTTCGCATATCAGCATAGGTCACGCTGAATGCAACAGATTGTACAACGGAGCAGTGCTAGTTATTATACGGTTCTTTAACTGTATTTTGATAATGAACAGGCTGCAATATCGCAAAACTATGTTGTCTGTGTGCGTGTCAAGCGCTGGCGCGATAGCCATACTGTACAGAAGCAAGACATTCAAAACTGTCAAGCTTTTGCAAAGTAAAGAAAACTACTTTCTGCTGTCGTTTTCCTTTCCGTGAACTTTGGATCGTGTCACAATAAACCGAAACTCAGCTCTTTTTTTTTCTTTCGTTTTGTTAATCTGTCAATGATTTAAGTGAAATATATTTCGTACATAGGCCTATATATATTCCTTTTTATGTAAGCCTATAGTTTTATTCTGTTTTCTCACTTCACAGAAGCGCTGCAGGTGCGTGTGATCTGTTGAATCCATCTTACACTATCTTATAAACTCTAATGCCGGTGCATTGCCATTGCGACTTACCTATGGAGTTCACAGCTGAGCGCGGGCGGGCATTTCACGCAATTGGTGGTGTCAGCACCACATTTGCAATATAGGGCGTAGCCTACTACTTGAATTCCTGATTGGTTGACAGCAAATTTCAAATATAAAATGGAATGATAAAATAACGTTATTAACCGGTTAATGGCCATTTCAATTTTTTGATTCTGTTCGGAACTATAAAATTTGATTTCGTTTCTGGTTCTGTTCCTGTCAAAATTTTGTTCGTTTCCGGTTTTCGTTTTCGTTCCTTGAACCGGTTCAGAGCCCTGATGTAAACATACATATATTGCTGAGTTCCAACCACCCTCCCTGCATAATCACTTTGCAAAGCCACGCCTCCTCCAAAACACATGAACCGGCAAACCAGAGACTAACCTGCGACACGATGAGAAACAGTGATGGTATAGAGGATTGAATGCAACTCATTCACCGGTGAGAAAACATTACAGTACAAAGCGCATAATATTACAATAATAGCGCCTTTCATTATCACTGAAACGTGCTGATGACATATCATGTCTGCGCGAATGGTGTGCAGAGGTATGCAAAAACATATTTGACAGGCAGGCAGGACAGCCTATCGTAATGTTCGGACTGAACATTTTGATTGGACGAACATTTTATGGTCCTACGCCTTCCACAGACAAATACATATATTTAGACCACTTAATTATTGATTGCTATTGGGATGTAAAGAGACTTTCAACCAGCATAACAATAATGTTGTTGAACCAAATCACCTACACTGCCTTTAACTCATCAAAATAAGTTAAGCAATTTTTTACTTTATTTAATAAGTTGTACAAGGTTCAAATCATTATTTTAAGCCAGTTCAATGTAATTTAAGTTGAATTGACTTAAACAGCTAAGTTGATTGTACTTAAAATTTTAAGGCAGCAACTTATGTTTTAAGTGTTAGACAGAATGTATTTTTCCTTGATACTTACTGTACCTGAGGTTCAGTCTGGTTTCTGTAGTATAATTTTTTTATATTGACCTTTTAAAACTAGCTCCACAATGTTTCTGAAATGTTGTGGTTTGAGCACATAATTTTTTCCTTTTTATTTTCCTTTTAAGTGTTCTTTACTATACAACCAAAGTGCAATGTTAAATTTTTCTGTGTGGTGCTGCACCGGCCAGCGGTGATGAATAGATCAATGACATCTGTTTCTAGACCTCCAGCAGGGTCAAATAAATATATTCCTCCCAACACCAGGGCTGCCGAAGGCCGCCACATGTTGATTGTTGACTGTGATTAGCAAGAGCGCTAATCAGCAGACCACTAGCTGCCTCGAGAGCAGGTCTCCTTTCACCCTCAGTCACGGTCATTCAGATCACAAGACAGCAAGCTGCCTTTGGCTGATTCACATAAAAAAAATGCAGATGATGGGCTTTAAATGCTTGGTAAAGGTCAGTGATTTATCCTCTAAGAGCCTTTTTGTTCTGACATTAGAAAAAACACACTTAATAAGACGAGCAGACATGTGTTAACCCAACAGCACTTTTCATGTTTTCACAGATGAAAAACATAATTTGTCCACATACTCAGAGTTGTAATGGGAATTGTCTGTTCCCAGAAACCCTAGAGGCAGAATTAATGGAGGTAAACAGAGGAATTACTTAAGACATACCAAAAAAGGCAACAGGTACTTTGTTTTCTCTGAAGTGACAAAAGCGATTAAGTGACTTCAAAAATTAAAAAAATAATTACTAAATATTGACTTGACACTCCTCCATCTGCCATTTATCGGACAAACATTTATCAGACAAACATCCCAATTCACAGCATTCATAAATCCGTAGGCAAAAAAGTATTTGGATTACCTAGTACTATATCCGGCAAGATTCTGATGTGTGCAAACAATGGACATTTTACTATCCCATAGATATGTAAATGGAAATGCAACTGACACTGGCAGGCCACTAGATTTAAAAATGTAAAAGTGACTAATGTATTTTGTCACTTAAAGGGGACCTATTATGCAAAAATTTCAACACAGTTGTGTGGCCGCAGTGTGTGAAAACAACCAGCCTATAATGTTTAAAATCCAAAAATCCATCAATTTTTTTATAATCCCAATAAATCATTAACAGTCTCTCAGAACAAGCGATTCCAGATTTCTCTATACCTACATGTCATCGTAGGGAAAAAGTACCGCCCATTTGTGACGATCTCTGCCCTATTAGCATAGACACAGCCCTGAGTGATAAGCAGCAGTCCGCCATTACTGTTTTCCTGCTGTAGCTGCAGGAGATATGCGATATAAATGCTGTACATATAAATTCATTTAGGGTGGGTTGCACCAACAAGGATTAAATTAAGCAAAGTTTAGAGCTAATCAAGGATTTGTTGATCTGGGTTTTATTTTAAATCGAGTTGTGTTGCACCACTTAATTTTAAACTGAGATTAACAAATCGGGGATTAGAATTCTAACCTGCGATTAAAACCCCCATCTACGATTCATTTTCTCCACCATGATGGATTCGTCATGTACAGTGCACAGCATAAATGAGTACACCCCCTCTGAATAAATATAAAATATGTATTTTCTTAATGATCACTAATATAATTAATGGAAAGATGGTAAAATTGAAATGTATTAAACATATACTTAATAAAAACAACAAAATATATGCCAATATTTTCTGTAAAATAAGTAAATTAGCCAATTTTGTTTAAATTAAGGATTGCAGAAATGAGTACACCCTAGATTTAATTCAGCAAATGTATAATATTCTAGTACTTAGTATGTCCTCCAGAACTTTAAGTATACTGCTCTGACCTTTCTTGGCACTGAGTGTACAAGTTCATGACAAATTTTCACATCTGTCCTGTTTAACTCCTGGAGGACGACCTCCTTAAATGCTCTGGTCTTTAATGGCAAGTTTTGCTCAGCTCGTCTCTACAGAATCCCCCACAGCTGCTCAAGAGTGCTAAGATTGAGTGAAATACATGTCCACTGAAGGATTTTCACCTTGGGAGAATGAATATCTTCATTGTCATGCTGAAAAAATGCCCAATGATGCAGGGAATGAGGGGAGCGTAGCATCTTCTGTTTCAGGTTTTTGTATTCCATCACACAGTAGTGTGTGAATTCATGACAGTATTGATAAAGCACAACTCCCTCATACCTTCAGCACTCATTCTTCCCTATACAAGAGCTTTACTAGCACTGAACGTCACTGTGAGTACCAAGCACTTCTCACTGTACTCCTCCTCTAGCAACAACAGAACATTTTGGATCCGAAATGATTGACTTGGTCTCTTGAGACCAGAGTATGGATTCCCAGAAGTCTCTATTTTGTAAATATGGGCCTTGGAAGAGGTTAAATGAGTTTATTTTGCTTTGGCTACAGTAGGTAATTCTAGTGCTGACAACAACCATGCATGTCACTTCTGCAGGCTGCGTCATACTCTGTGAGATAAAGTGTCACTCTTTTCATAGCTTTTGCCGGCTCTGAGACACTTGCATGTTATTTCTCCTGCTCTTTTTCTAGCAAAGATTCACTCATCACTAAATGAAAACTTAAAGTAAAGACCTGATTATTTCAGGAGCCTTGTCACAAGTCCATTGTTTTTGAATGTTGGTGCTACTTCTGCTATATTTTCACACTTAAAAAAATAATTTGGTATTCCTCTTGTACCATTGTCCTCTTTAATGCTAAGAAATAAGTCACCTGGCAGTTCTCTCCCAACTGGTTCCACTGCTGTCAGCATTAAGTCTGAGTATGATTCAGTGGGCTATATAACACTTTTAATTGTCAGGAAATTACTTGTCTTTAACAGTTTTGGTTCAATATACTTGCCTGTTGATCAAAAATAAACTTACCAATACAATTTTTTTTTTTTTACGTTTTATTTAGTAACTTTCAGGAGGGTGTACTCATTTTTGCGACAACATTTTTTCACTTTGATAAGAAAATCTTATTTTGATGAATAATTTTGACATTCTTCTTTGGTAATTGATCAAGCAGGCTTGTTGGAACATTATATCTCCAAAGAACCCTAACATGTCATCTAAGTAAAGAGTAATTGCTGAATTTGTTACGTTTTAGAGGGGGTGTACTCATTTATGCTGTGCACTGTAATTAATCAGCATCAATGTTAATATTCCTTATCATCTGTCTCTGACATAAGTTGCTTTTGTCGATAAAGGAAATAAACTTGTAAAAGGTCCGCCGTCTTTATAAAACGCTACGTAGAGAGACCGTAGATCAAACTGCTGATCAAGCAAGCAAGAAAACTTTGAGGCAGTGCATACGGATTCACATCCCAGACTTGATAGCAGACACGAGTTTACTACAGGCTGCCACGACCTTCACAATCTGCAGGCTCAGTGCGCTTTAATTTTCATTTTTATTTATAATAGTCAAGTCAAGTCAAGTCTGCTTTATTGTCAATTACCAGCAAACAGCACCTTATCCTGAGAATGAACCACAGCTGAATTTATTAAATTAGATAACGTAATAAATGTAGACTAAGCATTACAACAAAAACAACATTTACAAGCTATAAACCAAGTATGTTCACAGAGCAGAGGACATAGGCCAAATTATAACTTCGGGTTTCTAGACTGTCAACTTTTGCCAGAGCATAATGGCTTTGTAATAAGCCCAACCGAGCGAGACGGTGAACCCAATTACACTGTCTCTGACAAAACAAAAAGGGACAATTTGAGACAAGCATGGTGGTAGAAAACAGCTAAAATGTTGGCCATCCACATCCGTCAAACTTTACAAAGAACTTGAGCTGGAGCAGAACAGTCCGGATGTTTAATCGGGACGAGGCTGCGGGACTTCGTTCTATCTGACAAAATTCAAAAATAATTAATAGAGCTCAAGCACATATTCACATTCCCTCGTGACTGGTCAACTGTTCCTTTCTCATCCCTCTTTTTCTCAGAACCTGCCATGCTGTCAAAAATTTATGTTGACTTCATAGGAATATGTTGCAGTCCCACTGTTTCTATGGTGACTTGGCCATATATCAGTCCCTGACGCGCAGCTGTTCTCCGCTAATGGAAATTGTACCATGTGCTCGTGAAAACAGCTCCTATCGATTCTTTTAACAGTTGATGATTCCCCACTACATGCTGTAATCCAAGTGTCACGCCTCACCGATTATACATCACATACCTGATGCGTTTCCTGCGTGATTACCTCTCGAGTCCCAAAATTACCCATACCCCCCTTCTAGTTCTCTTATTCCACCCTGCTGGAATGTGGGCTAGTTTTCAGGAGCAAAAGCACAAAGGAAAAGGTCTTAACATGAAATTCCTCTCTAAACACACTTCGCTTCTGTAATCTGGGTAAAACATGGCATTTAATGAGATCAATGAAATGTAGGGCATTCTTGCAAGATCTTTGAATTTTTATGAAGCAGAAATGAAACAATTTTCTAAATAAAGCAGAGAAGTAAAGGACAGAAATGGAGGACAGTGACTCAAGGACATCTCAATCAAGCTCCATTGCCCAGTTACTTGTTGAGGAGCACGAGCCTGCATGGACAAAGGTGCTTTCCTCATAAACAAACCCACCTCCCCCATCTCCAACATCTCACCTATACTCTATCAGAAATACAGGCACTTCATTACACAGCAGCTTGGCAGTGAAGACACTCATTAAACACATCGGGGGAGAAAAACGAAACGCTGTCAATCTTATCCAACAGCCTCCCCCCTTCACAGCCTCAACTGCAAGCGAGAAAAAGAAATACTGTCAGTCTCATTCAACGCCTTGACTGAAGAATACACAGATGAGAAAAAAATCAACCAATCTAAATTAATGTGATATGGAGAGATTTGGGCCTGATTAACATATAATAAGCTATGATCTATAATAGAGCTTTGATTTCACAAACAAAATGTGAAAGCGGCTACTCAGAATTAGTAAAACTGAAGTGGTTGTGTTTTTCTGTACCCAGTCATTTTGCCTGTGATGTATACTTCTATCCATACTCTTTATAGCTCAGTAAATGAGGCTCTATATGAGCTGACTCAGGTGAACTAACTCTCGGATGGATAAGCAAAGGGGCTGAAATAAAACATTAAAATCCTGCTCCCAAAATAGAATAACAAGCACTTTATCTGCCACTCTGCCCTTTCAGTGTCTTAATAATCAAGAAATGGATGTATTTAACTCTGCTCTTAGCGGTATTTGCATTTATGAATCATTTTATCTTGAACTATAGTGAACTTGAAATCAAAATAGACTGAATTGAGTTTCATAATACATCTGGTCTTATTGTGGACAATTCACTGTACATTATTTGACAGAAAAACAAGGTTTGTTTATACTCTTTTATAAATCTTAATAACTTGCTCAGTTCTGAAACGACTATCCTTTTCGGGTGATATCACCAAGTCCTTCGGTGATATCGGACGAACCGCAACGCCATTCAACTGACTAGCCATTTCTGTGTCAACTTTGTTTGTGCGGAAAGAAGTTGATGGTTGTTGGGAGCGTAAAATTAAGAACACACCTCACATTTTCCTGACTTCTGTGGTGCTTCAGTAGAGGGCGTTAGTTATATGTTTTTCCTAGAATTTGATGGATTTTTTATATAATATCCGATAACAAACGCCCAGTCTCTCTGTTCGTCGTTTAATCTACGTCAAGCCTCAGTGTGGGCGGAGCTATCCAGTAGAAATGGAAACTAAGCGACCGTTAAAACGTAGGTTCGGATTTGTTTGCAAAAAATACGCATTGCCCAATATTGGAGCAAAATTTATTTTTTGTCTCATATGGATACCATATGATATAGTTAAGCAATATCACACATCAGCAACGAGTGTAATATCACAGAAGTGCTTTTTGTCCCAAATAGCACGAGTGCAAATGTGACACTGATTTACACAACAGTTCAATAAATAAGAAGTTAATTTTGTGTCATATTTTAAACACAATATTTTCTGTTTTGGCTCAGTTTTGCCAATATCCACCTTTTTCCCGTAACAGCAGGCGTGGCCATTTGTAAATTGGCCACTTCCAGCTATTTTTAGCTGTACAAAACAGCTCGTTTTGCTGCTTGATATTGCAAACTAATGTATCTCACCATATTATTTTAAAGTATTTTTTTAATTATGAACACACTGGTTTGTAGTGCAAACAGTTTTACCGTTTACTGGACTTTGTTATTCTCATTGTTATTTCCCTACAGTGGCTAATGAACTGGAAGTCTCGCACATTCACAGAAAACGGCTTACTTCTGCATTGAAAAAATAAAGCGGATAAAGCCACAATAGAACAGCTTGCTGTGTTTCGTTTATGAATGAATTCATATGTTTTGAACGAATCGGGTGAACCAATGATTCAATGACCCTTTCATAAAGATAGCCATTTACTTAATTTTGAACTAATCAAATAAATGAATGACTCAATGACTTCCTCATTAAGACATTTATCGCCACCTACTGGCAGTTTTAGTTTCTCATATAGAGTATCATTTAATTAAAAATGCTTTAACAAAATATAATGTGTATACTACAATAGTATACTATCATACTAATATTACTATTTCTCGCATTTTTTTTTATAAAGTATGCTATGTTATTCCAAATTCTGTAGCTTCAACCAGACTTACAGGGTTTATAAACAGTTTCAATTTGAGTTATCAATTATCCATTTACTACATTTAAGAAGATTTTTGGCTCTTTGTCTGGGGCCTGAGTCGTGGCCCAGTGGTTACTTTGAATAATTGTGCTCACATGGGCTTTAGAGTTTGAGTCTAGCTGGATCACATTTGATAGATCTGGATTGTTGGCACATCAGACAATTTCTGGCATCAAAGCTGAAGAGACAGATGGTGTGTGTGACAGTATTTTGCTTGACCAGCTGAGAACAATGACAGTGGACACCTCTATGATCTTGTGAATTGATTGATCATTAGCCATTCATTCCATGAGGACCCAAAAGGGTCAGCAAATATTCCTATTGAACTGACTGAAGATATTCAGCCAATCGCACCTGTATCACAACCCTGCAACACCTAGCAAAAGCGCACACACCTCTGTTGCATTCTTGACAGACTGAGTAAATTGAGATTTCACCTCCATAATCTAACTTTAATGGGTACCACCATTAGAAGTAATACATTGCCTGGTAACAAACCACAAATCATGCAGGCTGCTCTGTTATTGCATTTGGAGTCTTGGCCTATAAATAAACCCCAACGCCCAGCAGAAACGAAACAGAGCTGCACACGACTGTGGAGAACAACAACATGGTGGATGCGCAATCAGGTAGAACTTCCACACCATAATAACACCAGGTAACTCCTATCCAGCATAGTGGATATACTTTTTTCTTCATGTGTTGCAACTGTTGGGTCGAAAAGGCGTGCAATTCTGAATAAAGAAGAAACGACAAATTTAACATATAATATGTGAGGAAAACTAGCTGTTAACATTCCTTTTTATCCGAATGAGAGGTGCCAGGTTAGTGCAGGAACCCTCAGAAGTAGACAGTTTGAAATCTGTCCTGTTTTTGAGCCAATCATCTGCCATATAACTTATCATTTTGAAACAGGAAATAATGTCATGTCAGTGGTGCATGCTAGCCCTTGACTAGTGACTATCCTTAGATGAAATGCCAAAAACATTAGCGTTTTATCCACTTTATTTTTAATGCAAGACATCTTTAACTTGAATGTGTGAGGCTTCCAGTTGTAGCTGTACAAAACAGTCTGTTATGCTGCTTGACGTTGCAAACGTGACAGTTTTACCATTTATTGCACTTTGTTATTCTTTTAGTTATTTACAGCTGATGATTTAGAAGCCTCGCCCATTCACATGAAATCTGCTTTGAAATTAGTGGATACTGTATGCAGCTTGCAAAAATATTTAATTAAAATGTTAGTTTTGAATGGCTGTCGATAAAGAAAGAATCCTGCAATTCTAAAATCAAATTTTTCTAACCCAATGTTGTCCATCTTGGTTTCGGCGTCAATACCTGACGTCAATAAAAGGACACAGGGGCCATTAACACGTACAAATCCCAAGATACACAGTACGAATCCACAAATCAATCTGTTTAAAAAAAAAACAATAATAGAAAAGCCAACTGTTTGCATTCACACTATGTGGTTTCCACGCAAAACCATTATTAGCTATGAGGGTTTTAAGTTACAGTAGGAACATTAATCTCCCCTGAATCCATGCCGTTAAACCTCAAATCCTTAAATCCTATTATTCCATCCTCCCTTAAAGTGTATAATTTGCCTCGTCTCTTGCCGACCACTGTATTTTAAATGCTGTGGGCTGGTGTGAAGAGCTTCAAGGGCCTCTCTTGCCAGGAAAGCCCAGTATAGAAAACAAACCTCGTGCCGCTTAGGCTTCTGATCAAAACACCATTTGTTCTGTGTCATTTTTTAACTATATTCTCTAGCTACATCTGCTATATCTAAACCTCACAAGGAATATGAGGCAATTTGTCAGATGTTAGATTAAACTGACACTTTTATATACTGACAATGCTTTAGAAAGCAATTCTAACATGCCATATTTCACTCAGATCAGGCGACCTCCCGCTTGTTAAAGAGCAAATCGCTGGCCATGATGTTGCCATCACAACGTCCAGCAGCTAAAATGTCACATCACCTTTGTCGACATGCCTAAATCACCAACTGTAGAGAGAGCTGAAGTGGACCGTCCTTCCACCTGTTTGCTTACAAGCCACATTTCCAGGTTATTAAAGCACGTTGATCATAATCAATGTGTCTTATTTTTGTAAACAGGAAAGCTGGGAGGAAATTAAGTTAGATGCATTTTCTTTAGACAACCAGGGATATTACAGCCATCCTTCTGTGTCACAAATCGCATTTACGTAAAAGTTAGACTGAAAGGATTGTGGAAATATTACTCACCCGTACTGGGATCCCTATTGAGATGCATTTAAACACAAACCTGTCTTAAAAGGTTCTGTATGTCCAATTTAGGAAAAAAAAAGATGAAGAAGAAAGAGCTTACCTGAGATAACGCAGTGGCTCTATGGTCTCAGGTTCTTTCTCATTGGAGCTGTGGTTCATCTTGATTGATTCAGCTGCGCTTATCTCTAGCAATAGTCACCCTCTTGTGTGCCCTGCTTCTGTCTACTGGCTGATAAACCCAGGCTCCACGCGTAGATCAGCTACTCTTGCTGGAAGTGTCAGCCAATTAAGAGGCAGGGAGACACCGGGAGTGCTGTCTGATTGGCTGAGCACCCCTGATGCTGGAGAGCTCAGTCAAGCATGAACCGCATCCCTTTCAGATGTAGCATCCTCAGTACGAGAGTGTGGATATGTCTATTTCAGTTCAAACGCTTATTTATCACGGTGTTTTGGTACATTATTCATGTAATAATACTGGTCATGCATATATTCATGCAGTGAGGTATTCATATTCAAGTTCTGACCATTTAAAATGATTTTAGAGAACAATTAAGACTAATTCATGTAAATTGTGATGCAGCTTACATATAAAACAAACAGTGCAACATGTTAAAGTGCTTAATCCTATTATAAACATGCACGAATTGGCTCATTTGCATTTAAATTGAGCAATCAGCAATGTTTAAAATAATTTAAATAATAAGTGTTCTAATAAAAACTGGATTAATGGAGATGGCTAGTTTAGCGCCACACTGCCGTTTAGAGGTCATATCGTGTCATTGCAGGCACAACGTTTCCTATTGAAACGTTAGGGATATAATTGAGCTCCAGAGTTCATCTAAAACAAATGAGAGGCATTTGTGGACATGCAATTAGAATTAATGATCCATTCCAGCACTCACCCTGATGTAGGGCGTCGAAATAACACGTTAAATGCTCGACAAGATGTATTTTTGCTCATTATATTGGTGGTTGGATTACGGAAGTTTCCGTGAAACAATTAAGTGTGTTCCCGAGACATACTGTTATAAATATCTGGAATATTCAACACTGGTCTCTCTTTGCACAACATTAAAATGAGGTTGTAGAATCGAACTGCATTTATGGCGCGAATGATGTGAGGACGCCTGTTTCCCGCCTCAGAATTAAAAATAAAAACGGCAATTTTTAAATAAAGTTTAAAGTAAGAAAAAGAGTCAAAATGTGAGATAAAGTTGCAGTTAAAAATAACAATGAGATATAAAGTCATATTGGGAAGTCAGAGCTATATATTACTCTCTGAGGGTGCAATCCATATTTCCATCTTTTTTTGCGGAAAGGGCGAGTCAGAAAAAGCGAAAACGATTGCTTGTTTGACAGTTTTACAACAACTGACAAAAACTTGTTTAAGCACCTTTTACTTCTACAATAAGTTCTCAATAATCAGTCAGGTCTTCTTAAAATTAACAAAATGCTAAATTAAGCATTAATGTGGATTTAATGGGGTACAAATAAAAACCAGAGGGCTGTTTCTTCTTAGTACCTGGTATGTGTCCATAAGTTGTCCCTGGACTCCATTTTGTATTATGTTCTATTATGACATCATAAATAAGAATGCTGATATCTCTCAGAATGTGGTAGAATTCAAATGCCTCTTTCAAAATACTTTGCAGCTTGGGTGAGCAACGTGATCCAAACCCAAGCCAAAGAATTCATGCGCTGTTGTAAACTCCTTTGAGATTTCAAACAATGTCTGTTAATAACGTTTTGAAAGGCATGGGCTACAAGTTCATAGCTGAGATTGGTGAAGGCAGTTTTTCCCAAGTCAAGCTCGCCACTTCGCAGAAGCACCACTGTAACGTGGCCATCAAAATTGTGGACCGTGTAAAGGCCCCTAAGGATTTCGTCCAGAAGTTTCTCCCAAGGGAACTGGCGATTCTGAGACGAGTGAATCACGAGCACATTGTGCAAATGCATGAGTTAATTGAGGTGGCTGGTAAACGACTTTGTATTGTGATGGAAGCTGCAGCAAAAGATCTCCTACAGAAGATACATGAAGTTAAACGCATCTCAGAAGACCAAAGCAAAAATCTGTTCTCTCAGATGGTCAGTGCCATCAACTACCTCCACCAGATGGACATCATCCATCGGGACCTAAAGTGCGAAAACATACTGCTGACAGCCGAAGAACAAGTTAAGATCACAGACTTCGGTTTCGCCCGCTGTGTTCAAGACCCTTCAGAGCTCAGCGAGACCTTCTGTGGTTCTGCAGCCTACACTCCACCAGAAGTCATCATTGGAATGCCGTATGACCCAAAGAAGTATGACATATGGAGCCTCGGGGTGATTCTGTACGTCATGGTGACTGGATCGATGCCATATGATGATACCAACTTGAGGCGACTTCACCGTCTTCAACGAAAGTCTTTGGTTTTTTCAGATGACGCCGGTGTTCAGGAACCATGCCAGGTCTTCATCCGTACTCTGCTCCAGTTCAATCCTTCCACACGTCCAACCATTCAGCAGGTGGCAGAACATCCGTGGATGCAGAAGGGAAAAAGCTAAAGCACACAAGCTAATAAAACAAAGTGTGCAAATGCAAAGAAACAAATTGTTACAAATCCATTCAGCTGGGAGAGTTTGGATTATCCTAATATTTGAATCCCAGTCACGGCTGAGGAAAATGATCAGTTTTGGGAGAACAGTCTGAGGCAGAATAGCAATAGATTAATGGAGAACTATAAAATAAATTACTCAAAGTAGTGGTTGACCGATGTGGGTCTTTGTAATGTCCCATGATAATACTATCTTCAGAGCAAGGTGGCCGAAGAGCAATGCAATACAATTATATCTGCAGCAATTAAGATGTATACAAAATTGCAACTTATTTTGCATTTTTATTTCAACATATTGAAGTGGTGAATTAAATTTATTTAATTCTATTTTTTTAATAGAAACTTTAACTTAAAATACTATATATAACTTAATTAAAATGCTGAAAATACAAAAAATATTGTGGTACTTTATTTTAATATTAACATTTCTTGATTCTGTTAATAAAAATAATTTGAACTTAGAATGTGGGGACTTCAAATGGGGAAAAGAAACTTGAAAGCCATAGATACATTTTTACGGAAAATACACTCATGTTGTTCCAAACCCATTTGATGCTTTTGAAAACTTTTTCCTTCATAACATGAAAGTAGACGACATGGCATCTTTGGAACTTGGACCTTATTGGTCACTATGAATTTGTATGGCTACAGATGCATGAATATTAAAAATTAATTTCAATCAGATTTGGAACAACATGAGAATATTGTGATTTTTATTTTGTTCCTTAAAAACTTATTTCTATATCCCTCACATCTTCATTTTCATTCATATCAAATTAACATGTCCACCCTGACCAAAGGCCATTTCACACTCCATCAAACACTCAAAAGTTTATTAAATTCATTCAAATTATATCCCAGTTTAAAAAAAAAAAAAAAAAAAAAAACACATTCACACTCAAAATACACCCACACACCAGACGAAACAGGTTAAAATTAGTTTTTATTATAATTATTAACTGATAGAGCAGAAACAGATGAAAAAAAAAGTTTTTTTTGTTTTAATTTTTTACAATTCTTAAAAGAGATGCTCCACAATAAACGACGGCAGCATCTCAGGGGGAAATGGAATGGTGTTAGTTGTCAGCAGCAGGCAGGAGTCAGAACAGCAGTCAGAAATGGGGGGGGGGGGGGCTCTGTGTCCGAAACACTCCACACACATTCAAGATTACTGAACGGATCATCTCGAGAAAAGGGAAAACAATAAATCAACTGAAGCAGAACTGACTCTACGTGTTCATGGACTGCGATGACAAAGGACCCGAGCTGTTGTATATAACATACATAACTGTTTAGCTAAAATTTCAAGCGTACTGCTAGCAAATCATATCAGATGAAAGGAAAATAAGAGACAGTAAAAATAACATGACCATCACCTAACAGGTAGGACTCAATTTAGCTAAGATTGTGTGCTACATTCAAATAAGCAGTAATGCTTTCAACCCAAACATTTCCTTTAAGGAAAGATTAAGCCATGACTTAAGCGGCACGATTTCCAACAGGATCTAAAATGGTAGACAGGACATGAATGAACTGCGCATTAGACAAAATTTTTTGCATTTAAACATCCTAAATACAGTCCAATCTTAAATTCGCAAGGTTTTGAAACTATTTGGGAAGGAGCTAATGGGAATATCCTTCATCTAAAGTGACATTTATAAATAACACAACATCCAAATATTACCTAGATGCTGTTACAAGAAAGCCTATGGGGGAGCACATCACAACGGTAACTAAAAGCGTAACATATCAATTGTTTCTGCAAAAAAAGAAAAAGCTACTGTCAGGCTCATCTGATAAACAAATCGCTCAACCATGAATGAAGGTCTAGTAGTAGTCCTGTTGCGGCTGCTGCTTTTTGTTAGTTACGTCCATCTCTGTAACCATCCCTGATGCACAATTCTTGGATAAATGTCTTTTATAAGCTTACAAAGAAAAAAAGAAACAACCCAAAGTATTCAAAAATACACACTACACCAGCAGATGTATAACCACCTCAACAGTATAACAATTCCTTAAACTTCTAGCCTTTAAAAAAAGGCCATTTTGAAAAGGGTGGAATGAGTCCACAGTGAAGCTAAAAAAAACAAAAAAAAGCAATGTATTGACATCAAATACACAAACATACACTCCCATATCTGTTCAAGAGACGCTGTGGGTCGGAAAACGTAGCTGAAGCTGTGTAGATGGTCCACAAAAAGGTCGTAAAACAATCCCTGGCATCACGCAAGAACTCTATGGTCCTGTGTCCTCCACTTCCTGTGAGAAAAAGTGTCCATGAGCCTCTGGAAACGTCATACAGAGGCTTTAGTTTCACATAATGGAGCAATTACTCCACCTGGAGGGCCATGAATTGGGAGTTGTGGGTGATTTGTATTAGATCACTAAAGCCCATTGGGTAATGGAGGGATTCAGTAGATAGATACAAAGGCCTGTAGAAAAGGTCCTTGATCTCCTTGATTACTGATCCCGGTACAGTTCTCCTCTAGGACGCTTGTTGGCCTATGGGTCTTACCTTAGACTGTACAACTAAGGGTCTCAGAACAGAGAAATAGAGAGAAAATATAGTAATTTTTTAACTTTTATTATTGCTTGACGGCTGGTTGTCTGATACTGATAACCGACCGAATGTCCAAAAAGACAGGATTATAATTCTGAGAAATTTGAGAGTGATTTAATCAGGGCATTATTTCCATGTGTTTGCCGTTTGGGAAATGGAGCGGGAAGGGATCATGTCCAAGAGGTACTCTCGCTGACGGTCTACCGGAGATGTTGTCCTGTGCACAGACAGACTGGGGTTGACATAAGCCATGGTGACACCTGTCGGGGGAGAATGTAAAGTGGTTACCGATTTTGAAAGAATGACCAAGTACATTTCTAAAAGATCTGAAGTGTTAATAGCCTACCCTACCCTACATTTCAAGCTAAATTAACTGTGACTTTAAAAACAAGGTTGCAAAGTAACAGGGTTGATGGTAACAGGACTGACAGTTTGATATTTCACCAACAATTAGTAGCCTTTTGACAATGTCATGACACTACAAGGTGTTTTTTAGAGAAAAAAATAATAAATGCTGATATTTTTTTCCAAATACCCATTAAAAAAATCTGTTGTTTACTATGACAAAATCATGACAACAGGGTTGAAGATTAAAATTGTCTGCTTCTGACATGCCTAATAATGCAAGTAAATATATTTTATTACAGAAAATAAATAATTACCTATCTTTGAAAAGTAGAAATGATTATGTAATTTGACTGTTTTAAGTAATAGAATGCTAAATTTTAATCATTTATAATGGTAACAGGGTTGACCATTTAGGATTGTTCACTTCATACACATCTAAGAATGAAAGAAAACTTGATTTAAAAAAGAGGAGATATTTAATTGTCCATGAAGAGTTGAAAAGATGACATCATAACAGTTTTTGTTTAATTGACTTTGATTAATATTACAGAATTTTAATTAGTTTAATTAGTTTTTAATTTAGTTATAATGGTAACAGGGTTGATAAATTAGTGATAAAAGGAAAAGAGGCTTTAATTTGTTCATGAAGAGTGGAAAGGATGAACTCCTGTGGTGGTTTTTGATTAATTGAATAGTATATAAAAAAAAAAAAAAACATGGACAAAGTTTCAAAAAACACTTTGGACGTATAACAGTATTTATGTGCCAAAAATCTTACTTCCGGGTTCGTACAAGTTTCGGAGAGTTTTTTTAGATCGTGGCTCTTCATGACGTAAACGAGGGTGGAACTCCTTATATGGCATCGACCAGAGCAAGAGCAAGAGCGTGCCCATCAACACGCTTCATTCGGCTGCACTGCACAGGACTCGCTCGGGAAGAATGTCTCTAAAGAAGTGTGTTTATAGCCCCTTTCACACTGCACGTTGGTCTCGGAAAATTGCCAGAAAATTGCCGGAGTGCCTTCTGTGTGAACGCAAACACGTCCCGGGATTAATTCCGGGATTGATCCCGGGTTGGGGACCTAGTAACATTGCCGGGTTCAGTCCCGGAACGAGTGCTGTGTGAACAAAAGCCGGATCAATGCCGTAAAGGGTGTGTCGTAGTGATGACGCACTTTATCGTTCGACTGTTTTACCGGTTGTTTTGAAGGCAGATCAATGTTCACACGACGAAAAATGTGTAAACTGGAATGAAGCAGCGATCCGGGAGCTCCTCATTATCCGCGCTGAAGCTGAAATCGTTCGCCAGTTTAGTGAAATGGTGCGCGGCGCATTATACACGTCACATGAAATGTCACGTGTCTTTACGGGATGTGTGTGAACGAACGCAAAGATTCCGGAAAATCACTGGCAGTGTGAATGAACCAAAATCAGACCATCCCGGGACAAATCACTGGAATACACATTTTCCGTGTATTTTCCGGAATGGCTGTGTGAAAGAGGCTTTTGGTTGTAAGGGAAAGATAACCTTCTTAAGAACCCAGCGTTACGTGAACAGTGGATGCAGTTTGTTTTTTCGGGGCAGCAACGGAGTTTCTCAAGTGTGTTTGTTGACAAACATTTTATAAACAAGGCCCAGTTCGACGCTGGATTTGCACATCGTTTGATACTGAAAGATGGAGCAGTCCCAGCTATAAAAGATCCCGGTCATGATTCAGAACTGCAGATGGTAAGTGAAACGGCATCAAATGTCTGTTTTGTTGGCGATCGGCGCAAGTGCTGCTCGTCACTCTTTAGCTCCGCCCACAACGCGCCTCCAGGAGCTCGTTTTTTTTTTGGAGAGAATCGTAAAGCTGTCTTTCTTCTACAAATATAAAACTAAAGACTTTTTGGAGATATGAAGGATGCAATACTACTCTATAGGTACTCAAGATTAACATGAGATTGGGTGAAACTGTGTGTGTTATGCTACCTTTAAACACCTATTGTAATGTGTGATAGTAATGAGTATTAAAAAAATAAGTATTTGAATTTAGTTAAGAGAGATATTGACAAGTTTTATGACTGGAATAGTACAGCATTTTAATAATCAATAGTTATAATGGTAACAGGGTTGGTAATTTAAAATTATCCCATTCTTATCCACCTAATAATATAAGATACAGTAGGTGCGTTTACATGGAGCATTGTAATCGGTTTAAAAGTCCAATCCGAATGAAAACGCTCCATGTAAACACCTCAATCAGAATAAAAATGCCCAAACCGAATGAAATTGTAATCGGTTTGAAAGGGGTGGGATAAACCTTTCTATAAACCGAACAAAATTAAAATCCTGCCATGTAAACGCGTTAAACTGATTACTTTGCGGCATTCTGGAATTTGGGGAGACTGGGAAATAGTGGAGGTAGAAGTTAACATTTAAATTAAACAGTTATAAACACATTAGAATGGAGAATGCTTGCTGTGTAATGAACTGCCATATCTGCTCTCATGACCGGAGTGAAAAATGGATCTGAAATGAAGCGCAATTTTAAGCTTTTGATCTTAGAAACAACACAATGGTGACAGTATAGCTGAATGAAAATAAACAACTTGACCAAAATTTGCCTGTGTCATTTATTTATTTATTTATTACAGATTCATAATTTTCAATCTGCTTGAATTTATAAGTGCTCACGCCATGAATAATGTACGATTACACGCTTGGAAATGTTATTTGTGATGCAGCTCGTTGCGATCACACTCCGTGTTCATAAAGCAATGCTCCTTTAAGTTCAGCAACTCTTGGTAAGAAATCATTATTTGTTCTATTTAAGTACAGTAAAGCTTTTTAGAATCACAATACAATTCATTTCAGAGCTGCATTACAGAGAGGGCACTGTTATTTTATCCCTCAATGCTTTAACATTAAGAAATTATGGCGATATGATGAGTGGATCACCTGGCTGAGATCAAGCTATATTGTGTTTATTATTTTATCTGATAGATATATGTGTGCAACTTGGTTATTATAAACTGCAAAAATCAATTTGGTTCTGTCTGTGTGTGGGACGATAGAAGATGGACAATTTCTATAGATGTGTATGTGTTCTGGCCACATGACTGAGCGCTCGAATGAACGCAAGGGATTCAAATATTTGTCTGTTTATTCTAAACATGCACAAGCAGCTATTAAAAATATTAACACAAAAAACGCGGGTGTTTTTTCCTCTGGCGATTTGAAGCAGTAGCGGCTCCTGACTGTAAATTTAGGTGGGGCAGATTCTAGGTCATAGCACTAATATATAAAAAAACATTTAGTAAAAACTTTATATTATAATCTCTGAACACATACAGACACAATTTTGGCAGAGATGTCCCTTGCGTTATCCTGTGGGTGGCGTGCTAATGTTGATTGACAGGCTCTGAGAACACTCATAAAATGCTGTATTATAATTGCCTTAATAGTATTTATCACCTCCAAATGTTGATTTAGAATGTTACAAGTTGTGGAGCAATTCGGGCGAGGAAAGACGATCATATGTCTATTCTCAGAATAATAATAAAACAATCACAATAGAAATATATAAAGGCTATTCATGTGAGAACATTTGAAACTAAAGGATTTATACTTTGTTAATTTAATCCACTACTCCACATAGAAAAAAACAGATATGCCAACTAGTTACTGACGTGATGCAGACACATAGCTGAAGCGGATTGATATCGCCTTGGAGCAAGGTTCACGTAAGGTAACGTAAGTTAAGGTAAGGTAAGCGGGGCAGTCTCAAAACTGCCCAAATGGATCTCAATTAGAGCGCACTGCAGTTCCCCTTTTCACCACAGAGTTACATTGCAAATTCTGGGGCGCTGTAGAGCTTGGGAGGTCTGCCCCGCTTAGTATCATGTCTAACTGTTACATGCCTTCTAAAGACATGCGCAGGATTTTAATATATACTGCTTACTTTACGACTTAAAATAGTATAGAACATCTGAAAAAAAAATTGTTGCAGAATGCTGAACATTTCCAATTTTTCAGTTTTTATATGTTGTGGAACAGTGGATGAATATTTTGCCCATATAGACGAGCCGCGCCTGATATTTTGTAGGCTATTTGTTTTCATTCGGATTAGATAACGTCTCATGTAAACAGTCCACCGAATCTTTCAATCGGAATGATTTTAATCGGAATGACAAAAAAGTGTACATGTAAACGTGGCTAGTGATAAACAGCTTGTTCTTGTACTTGTTCAATAATAGTTGAAAGGATGATGACATATGACTGTCTTTGATTAATCAAATAGTATAGAATTTTTAATATTTAACAGTTGTAATGACAACAGGGTTGACAACATAAATTGTCAATTTCTTACGTACCTAAAATGGGATGCACCAAAATGAAAATTCTGGGCCAAAAACCGAAAGTGCTTTGTAATAATTATTTATTAATTTATTAAATAATAAAGTAATTTCGTAAGACTTAACTAAATTTTAATGACACAATTAAAAAACGCCTATAAAATAACCACACGTTTACTGAAAGTAACAAAATTAGACAGAAATATATTCATATTAAATATCAATGTTATTTTTATTTAGTTCTATGCAGCAGAATCAGATATAACTTTTTATTTGACTAATTATCCAAATAATGTTTAATCCTACAAAGCTATTATTATCAGAGCATGTGAGCAGAGCAGATCAGTGAACGAGAGGGTAGCTCCATTTTACCAGTGTTGCCCAGTACAGCTGTACTACAGCATGTTACAGAACAGCAGCGCTATTGCAAACAGGAACAAGTATACTACATAGAAATTTCCTGTCAGCGCGTTATTTGAACGGACCTTGTTTTTCCGGTGAGCATAACGTACAATCATAAAGAGCGGAATGTTGAGCTGCTAGAAGGAGAGTGAAACTTGTGCGCTGAACACTGCTGGGCGATGTGGCGCGACATTTTCAGGCTCATTTTCGTCCGTTTTTCACTATCAGCCAAAAACCGAAAATGTCATTTCATTGAATAGATGTAAATTATTAAAATTGTGTACTATTCCATTCATAAATAAATCTCAGACAACCGGTGTTTAAAAAAATAAAACTAAAAAAAAAATATAATATAGAGAGTAAACAAACTTTTTTTTTTTCTCACAATTTTCTGGAAAACTGGGAAACCCAATGCTGGAACAGGCCATAACTCAACTCAACTAACTTTTAAAAATAAATTATACAGGGTTTTTGTTGATGTGTCGTTTAGAAAAATGTGATGCACATATTAACAGGAGCACTTTTGCCTAATTTTTGCATGTTAGCCCTTTGAAGCCAATCAGCTACATACATACACTAAAAAACATGTACAGACACAGGAAAAGAAGAGATAGGAAAGGGGCAGACTGTTTTTTAGTTTTTTTTTTGTTAAGTAGGCATCATCTACCTGCGGTGCCGCTGTTCTGTTTCCTCCAGGTACTGATGGTGGGGTTTCTGCTGCTGGTGCCCTTTTCCCCTGCCCTCACGACATGCTTACCTGGCCTGCTGACCAGCGCGGCGGCCGTGACGGCATTCTGGAGCTGGGAGGAAGTGGAGAAGCTGCGGCTCACCCCGCGTGCGCCTGCACTCACTGCCTGCTGTACGCTACGGGACAGCTGGCCTGGAGTCTGAGGAGAAAAACATACTAAAGTCAGAAAACATCATGTCTGGGACACAAGCAACTAAGACAGGAGTGTCCATTACCTGCTTGATGGTGGTGGTGTGGTATCGACCGACCGACGTCCCCCTGTTGGTCTGCTGGGTCAGCGACATGCTCAGCTGCTTATACTGTGGCGACACCAGCACGTGATCAGATTTAATCACCTGCGAGGATGAGGAGGAAGAAGATGAGGTGGTGGTGGTCTTGGAGACGGGCGAGGCGGCCTGCTGCAGGATGCGCTGCTCGATCTCTTGCTCCTGCTGCAGGGCTTTGACGAAGGCGGCCTTCAGGCGGCTGGTGTGCTCAGCCTTCAGGGCCTTCTTCTGGTTGGAGCTCATGCACTGCTCACAGAGGATGGAGCCATTGCTCTTCTCCTGCCTCCAGCGAGAGGTGAAGTCCGTCTGGCACTGGGTGCAAGTGAAGGGCTCCTTGGGTGCCGGGGTAGATGCAGACTCTGTCTGCGGCTGCTTACCTGGAAAGAAAGCAATTAACGTTAGCATGGTAAAGTGTAATATTTCATAAATACGCACTATTAGGGTGTACCCACTTTTAGCCAGTGTATCTAGCAGGTTCTGGACTACCATTTCCAGCCCCACCAGGTAGATGAACTCATTATTAGCTGCCGAGGGCAGGAAATTGAGCTCTGGTGCTGGAGGTTTAGGTGGCGGTATGTCAAGAAGGGTTTTCTCCAGCTGTTTCCGTAACGCAAGCTTGGCAGCGGCCTGTCGGCTGGCAGGAGAATCATTGGCGCTGCTGCCCAGACCAGACTGAGAGCTCTTCAAACCGGTGGAAGAGGCCTGGACAAGGAAAAACATCATGTGAGTTCACAACTGCTTCTATTTATCAGTCAGGCAAACACAAATGTGATATGTCAAATATCACATTTTTTAGTTTATAAAACGTTTTGATTCACTGCTTACGTCGCAAACTATATTACATTTTTATGTTAATTATAAAAAAATTATATTAAGTATGATATAGCAACTACAACTAGTTACTTAAACACAATAGTAGTATTACTACAAATATATTATAATATACAAAAATGGTCATACCCTCGCATATAAAAATACTACACCTATATATAAATTAATTATATAATAATAAAATATGCATAATACAGCTACTGTTCCTAGTTAATAAGCATGAGATAACAAATATTATAAACGTATATATGCTGATAATGCTATATGCTTATAATAATAGTTTTTTTTTTTTTTTTTAAATCAACAGTTATGATGGTAACAGGGTTGACAATTAGTGATAAAAAGAGGAGACAAATACTTGTCATGAGGAGTTGAAAGGATGATGTCATATGATGGTTTTTGAGGAGTCAAACAGTACAGAATTTAACAACAAACAAATTTGGCAACAGGGTTGACAATTTAAGATTGTCCGATTCACACCTTACACACCTAATAATATAAGAAAGTGATTTTAAAAGGTTACTAATCTTATAAATGGAATATAATCAAAGTGTATAACTACTAGGGGTGTAACGTTCACAAAATTCACGGTTCGGTTCGATACGATACAGTGGGGTCACGGTTTGGTACGTTTTAGATACAGCAAAAAGAAAGAAATGCCAGAGAAATATCCTTGATTTTTACAAATGTTTTATTAAAACTATTTTTTTTACTTTGAACAATGAAGGAACTTGACCCATCTTCTGGGGTGTCTTCTTATCAGCATATAAAACAAAAACAGCTCCGGTTTGAAGTATTCCACCTGATGTAGCCTATTGTCGTGTAGCAGATTAATCTTTACCAATAAGTTTAAATTGATTTTCACCTTTTATGGGCATTTTTTACCTTTATAAACTATTTTTTTCTAAAAGTGTACATCACCTTTTCAGTCAGTTTTTTACATTTAATCAGTCAATAAGACATTTGGGCTGTTACCAAGCAAATGTAGTCAGTATTGACAAAATTCATCTTTGCAATGCAGAGGAAACATAGAAGTTGCATCTGAATGGCATTTAGATGCTTTTGAGTCAAAGACGAAAAAGGGTTTAAGCATAAAAACAATAAGTGTAATACTGCTTTAAATTGTTGTTTCCCCCACCCCAAATTTTTTTTTTCTTTTTTAGTTTTCTGTTTAATTTAATTGCAATTTTGCTTTTGTTTTTCTGAGCAAAAAATGAATATACATTTTCCCCTGATTTAAAGAAGACACCCACTAAACCGCCATTCAGTGTAACAATCTTGTCAGGCATATTTACAACAAAAATCAATTTATGACATTAAAAGACTTTCTTCTTTCACCCCAAATACTAATTAGTTGTAATTTTACATATTTAAAATTTGCCACTATCCTAGGTTTTGCCCATTTGTCATTAAGAATTTTTTACTCATTTAAAACACAATAAAATTTAATATGCTCCCTTATTATTTTATATATTTTAATATGCACAAGTCAGAATAAGCATGTTGTTTGAATTTTTACGTAAATATTGTGTTACACTAATGACAATGTAACATTATTTAAACCAAATTTTGACATTTTATTCTCCAAAAACTTATTTGAAACCTTAAAAGTAGACACTTTACTTACACTTTTGTAAATTTCTTTTGATGCAGACATCTTAATGTCTTTGACTGTTTTACACACCGTTTAATGCAGCTCAGAGGGACATGTAATGCTTTAACCTGCAGCTACAAATGCATAAATAATGTTTTGATATTTTAAACAAAACGTTGACAACTGATGTTTGAAATTAATTAAAAAATTAAAAGATACTTTGAATGTGAAATTAAAACCGCCAACAGGTGGCAGCGAGTCACTGTTATTAAGTGAGTCACTGCGATTGAACCGAATCATTTAAACGGTTGATTCATTCAGGAACGAAACACCCTGTTGCTCAGAGAAACAAAACAGTGCTGTGGCTGTGTTTGGACTTATTTTTGTTGGCGAAATTGAGCAAAAACAGGCAAAATGGTGTCTAAAACGTAAGTCTCTTAATTAACTTCTTGTTTATTGAACTGTTGTAAAAATAATTTGTAATAATGCTGATTTTTGGAGAGAAAAATAATGGCACTCTTGTGATATTGATTAACTATATGAAATGTAAATATATACATTTTCTGCCCCCATATCTTGAATTTTGTGATCATTCTAAATGCATTTTAATAGACTGAATCATGCAGTGAAAGAACGCACTCTAAATGTGCACGCGCACTAATCAAACCTTATAGGATAATGCTGTAATAGGATTAGTCCAGCGAATCGTTTTTGTAATGCGTGCCGAACCGAAAGCCTCGTACCGAACGGTTCAATATGAATACGTGTATCGTTACACTCCTAATAGCTACTTATAATAATAATAATAATTAATTATTATTATTATTATTATTATTATGTTACATTTATATAGCGCTTTTCTGGGTACTCAAAGCGCTTTACATTAAAGGGGGGGGTCTCCTCATCCACCACCAATGTGCAGCATCCACCTGGATGATGCGACGGCAGCCATATTGCGCCAGAACGCCCACCACACACCAGCTTATTGGTGGAGAGGAGACAGTGATGAAGCCAATCAGTGTATGGGGATGATTAGGAGGCCATGATGGTCAGAGGCCAATGGGCAAATTTGGCCAGGATGCCGGGGTTACACCCCTACTCTTTTTTGGAGGACATCCTGGGATTTTTAATGACCACAGAGAGTCAGGACCTCGGTTTAACGTCTCATCCGAAGGATGGTGCTTGTTGACAGTATAGTGTCCCGTCACTACACTGGGGCTTTAGGACCCACACAGACCACAGGGTGAGCACCCACTGCTGGCCTCACTAACACCTCTTCCAACAGCAACCTAGTTTTCCCAGGAGGTCTCCCATCCAGGTACTGACCAGGCTCAACCCTGCTTAGCTTCAGTGGGCAACCAGTCATGGGCTACAGGGTGATATGGCTGCTGGCTGACTTATAAATATTAAGTATTATTAATAATACAATTTAAAAAATTTATTAAAAACTTGTTTACAGTAGTTAATAGTTTTTATTATAAATATAATATGACATGTATAACAAGTTATAAAAATTACAATAATATATTCTGATATGCATTTGTTTACTTATAACTTTAAAAGATAAGTTATAGTAGCTTTAATTTTATAAATACATTATAAAAAACCCTGTATAATATAAAATATTTATATATAAAATTTTCTAAATACTATAATATTATTTTTAAACACTCAGCATTATAAATACTTTTACTGTATCAACTAATATTATTGCAATAACATTTTATATATATATATATATATATATATATATATATATATATATATATACAGATATAATTATATCATGTATATATAATGTAAACTATAATATACAGACTGACAAGTGGTGATTATAAGTGACAAGGTATCTCAGACAGTGACACTGGCATCAGGTTCCTGCTGAACAGTTGTCCATTGACACCTTGCTCATTGGCCCTCTGCCAAGCACATGAGATCAAGGTAACTGGCAGAGATTCACAAAAAGTGGACTGCAGCTGCAGTGCTTCAAGGCACAGACGTATGCAGACATGAGCTGTCACATTCCTTGTGTCAAGCCAAGACAGCGTCAGAAGCGAAAGACCTGGACTGCTGCTGAGTGGTCCAACTCCGAAATCAGAGCTGGTAATCCACAGGTCCAGTGTAAAGGTCAGTGCCATGTCAACTCTGAGGTGGTCAACACAGTATACCAGGAAGTTTCAGAGCACTTCAACGGAGATTTGGACTTGGCACCTGCACACAGTGCCAAAGCTACCAGTACCTGGTCTGGTAAAAGGCCTGACCTTAACATCTATGCGATATGCAAACAATGCAGTGAAGGCCACTATTGGGAGAGCAGTGCTCTCCATGCCACGCCGCATTGCTGCAGTAATTCAGGTACATGCTCACTATGGGGCCAAGGTATTGGTCTTAAGTAGCCATGCACTTGGTAATGAATGTATGGCGATGATATTCTCCAGCACTCCCAGTGACCTGTGAGACCACATTGGCTATCAGGCCCTGCTGAATGATCCTCTGGCCCTGCACCTGTACGGTGGGTTGCGCGTGAGAATCCCACAGTGAAACACACAAACGTTTTGTATTACGGGTCAGGCAGTACATACCTGGGAGCCTCTGAAAATGGGTATTAAGCCATGCTTGGATGCAATTAAGACCTGAGGGGGATGTATCAATTAACCGCGAGCAGGTTGAAAATCGATTCAAATGTGTGATGATTCAAATCGGTTGATGCTAAACAAATCACGATACAATTAGTGGTAGGAGTTTATATGAACGTATGTCTGAGGGGAACTTACGGTCTTTTAGAAAAGTTTAGATGGTATTTTTTTTTCATATTGCCTCTGTATAATGCATATTAAAGTTCATAAGTGCAGCGCTGCTTTGTTTACAGCGGAAACCAAGGAAACACTAAGCGCTACCTGCTGGCAGAGAGTGAATCTGTGTCTCATTCAGCTTGTCTGCTGTTTCTATGTAGACTATAGTTTCACAAAACTGAAGTCAGACCATTCTGTTTTTGCTTCAAATTTCGAAAATATACAATCTAATTTAGATTAAAAACTGCTCATGTCGCATGTATGCAGCATCTTTGTTTGGATCGTGATTAAAATGCAGTGGTTGCCTCCAATTTTAAATGAAAAGAGCACAGACAAAGCCTTATTTTGTTTATATGACGAGATTTCTTTTATTTGTGTTGCTTATTTGATTTGATTAAAATTTCAGTTTAGTTTTGCTATTTACATTTACATTATATTTACATTTTGTTATTCAGCAGACGCTTTTATCCAAAGCGACTTACAAATGAGGACAATAGAAGCAATCAAAACCAACAAAAGAGCAATAATATGCAAGTGCTATATTAGTAGCTATATTATTATAGTGTTATATTTAAATTTCACATTTGCAGCATTTTGTCCAAGCAATAATAAAAGGAATACATTTCATTTATAATTTGTCTTAAATCTCATGTTCAATAAATCGTTATTTCCCTAGTTTTAATAGCTCTTCAGGCCCCGTTTACACTAGTGTGTTTTCGTTTTAAAACGCATAACTTTTGGTTTACAATCGTTTACACTACTCCGGCGTTTTCGAGGTTGAAGACTTTTGAAAACGCTGCAGACCCCATTTTAGTTTGAAAACTCCGGGGTTGCGTTTCAGTGTAAACGGACCAAAACGGAGACTTTTGAAAACGATGGCGTGGCTGCCCACATTCACTCTGCGTATCCTTGACGACCGTGTAAACAATAACATCGTGCTCATTGTTGTACCCATAGATATGTATGGGTAGATTCCCAATTTCACCGCTCCAAGCACGTAGATGCATCCTCCATCTACATAATATGGGATCTATCTATACAAATCTATGGTTGTACCTGCATGAATGGTCACGTGACATGCGTTTCCGGCTGTGTAGTGTAAACGGAGATCGTTTTGGAAACGCCAGTGTAAACGGTGATCGTTTTCATTCTAAAATGCCATTTTAAAATGAAAACGCACTAGTGTAAACGGGGCCTCACTGTTCAACTTTTAGAACTTTTAGGAACATGCAATGGACTCAACAGCACTGACCCTGAATATTATTATTGTTTTTTATTAATTTCTGATTTTTTTATTTGATTATTATACTATCAAGGGTTTTCACACAAAACTAAATTAAAAATGCCAATTATTTTCTTTATTTTATCTCATAGTAGCAGAAGCAGTAGTAATAATAATAATAATAATAAAAAAAAATAATGTAACACTAAAGAATTTTATAATGGATTTTACTAAAGGATTTTATACAACATTTTAAATTAGATAAAAATTGGTAACAATTTTGTTATTTTACATAATGAAAAAAAAAAATTAATTCATTATTTGTTTTTATTTGTTTATAATACCAAAGGTTTTTACACAAAACTGGATTAAAAATAGAAAACATTTGTCATCTCATTTTATGAATAATAATAATATTATATTATTCATTCATTATTGCTGTTTTTCATTCATTCATAATTCCAAAGTTTTTGTTTTGTTTGTTTTTATACACAAGACTGGATTAAAAATGCAAATATTTTCTTTAGAATTTTATCTCGTAGCAGTAGTACCAATAATACTATTATTATTATTATTAATAAATTCTATTTTTTTATTAGTTCATAACACCAAAGTCTATTACACAAAACTGGATTAAAAATGCTTATCTATCTATCTATCTATCTATCTATCATCATAATAATAATAAACAATAACAACAATAATAAAAAATTTCAATTTATGTTTTATTATTATTAGAATCATTTTTATAATAATCATATTGTGTTTCTTTATTCATTATCTCTAATAATGACATACTACTGGACACATGCGGATTTAAACATGCACCATCGTGGGGTCATGTGCATTGTAGTGTACTATTGTTTGAAATGTTTAGCATAGTTGGACACATTTTCACTGACCTGTAGGGGTCCTTTAGTGGACGAGATGCTGCCCCTGACGAGAGGTGGCGGAGCAGCCACAGAATTGGTTGACTGCAATACAGAAGAGGTCAGTGTCAGGTCAGATTGAACTTCAAGCATCTTTGTTGCATCTGACAACCCGACTGTTATGTTTTTTACCTTTTGCACAACATCTTTTTGGGTCTGACTGTGTCTGAGTTTCTTCAGCAGGACGAGTTTGGCCTCCTGAAGACGCAGTTCTTCCTGCAGCTGTTTGATGATGTGCTCACGTTCAGCCGGACTGCTTTTCTGCACGTGACATGGACAAGAACAATCACGTTAGTAAGTGAACAGGAGATCTGATGCATTGTTATATCAAGAGCAAATGATCTGTAGATATAATGTCTTGAGAAGTCACATTACCATTAGCATCTCAGTATCCGTCTTCTTAAAACTGTAGCCGACTCCATTCACACAAGGACTAGAGGGCTCATTGTCCGACAGAACAATGACATCATCTGGCGTCGGAGGTCGCTCTTTCTTTATGTCACTGAGAGACAGATAGAAGAAAACATGAGCAATGGCTAAAAACACATTGATTAACATACTCTGTCCCTTTAAATGCTGGAATATTAAGAATTGCATATTACTCCTGCAGTATATAGCATAATAATAATAATAATATAATACGTTTTATTTATATAGCGCCTTTCAAATACCCAAGGACACTTTACATAAGGTAAATAGAAACAAGAACAGAAAAAAAAAACAACAAAACATAGACACAATGATATGCAACCAGCAGCAAAACAAACAAAGCATATGCAATTACAGCAAGTTCAATTAAGCACTGTAACAGCAAGCAAGAAAACTGAGTAAGAGGAGTTTTGAGACCAGTTAGTTATCTGGAGTGAGGCAGCACACGGAGACCTTGTGGTAGTTTATTCCAGAACTTGGCAGCAGAAACACACTAACAGAAAGCCCTACCACCCACACTAGGTAGCCTGAATTTGGGTACTGCAAGCAAATTATCAGAGCTAGATCTCAAAGTATGGGCAGGGACATAGGGGAGAATTAATTCAGAACATGACGGGCCTTGAAAACGAAAACAAGAATCTTAAACTGAATACGATAGGTGACAGGGAGCCAATGTAATTGCTGTAAAACCGGAGCGATGTGGGCTGATTTTTTGGTAGATGTAAGAACACGAGCAGCTGAATTTTGTTGTTTTTTATAATGTTTGTTTATTAACATCATAATTGTTTTATTTATTTATTGAATTTTCCAAGATATATACACAGGACACAACATGCTGATTTAAACATGACAATGTTTTGTACTGATTGAAATGTTTAGCACTAAATGTTTAACATTTACAATAGTATATACTTATATAGTTTACATGTAAAAAAAAAAAAAATAAATAAATAAATAAAAGCATGCAGTTTATACTACATACTAATGGCTAGGGCTGGACGATTAATTGAAAAGAAATCGAACCTGAAATTCAAAACCTCTAACCGACGTAATTTTCCCATGTCGGTTATTTCGTTTTTTTAATCCTATTAATACTATCCCCTTAAAAACATACTACCACGTCGGCAGCGCTATACAGACAATGCATCTTTTGCAGCGTCTCGCACAAAGAATTTACACTTTTACACGCAGCGCCGCTCATCAATGTCAGTTCCAAAACAGTAGATCAATCAGAAGACCCCGGAGGCGGGGCAAGCGTTGCAGGCTTTTGTTTACAATAGCAGGTTGACATAACACAATGGAGTAGGCATTCTGCGCTGCGTCTCGCGGTTTTAGACACAAAGACGTGTTCTGTGTGAACGGCCAGTAAAAGGACCTAGAGTAAATACACATATAGAGTGACAGGACAAGATCAATGAGATGGTGCCATGCTCTTTCTCTTAATCAGCAGTGTTCTATTTGCATACATTCATTATTTAAAACATTTGTTTACAGGAGATGCAAGTTATTATTTTCGACTTTTCACATTGCATTATTTAAAATAATATTAATTTACAAGAAATACAAGTTATTTTCTTTTTGCACGACAATATTTAAAATGTATTTTGTTTGCAAGAGATGCTGGTTATTTTCTACTTTTGACATGGCAATATTCATTTATTTTGTTTGCAAAAAATGAAAGTTATTTTCTATTTCTTTTTTTTTAGGAAACTTGCTTTTTACAATAAAACTGAAATGTGACTTTTTTGTTTCATAAGACGCCTTAATTAATAAATAGTGTATTTCCTTCAATTATTTTAATATCACAAAGATAAGAAATGCACTTTCATTAAAAAAAAAAAAAAATTCCACATTTAATAGTGGAGTATTTTTACACTACAACCCTTTAATGAACTATGAGGGCAAAAAAATAAATAGTCGTGAAATAATCGTAATCGAGGTAAAGTGGTCAATTATTCGAGGTTTAGATTTTTTGGTCAAATCGCTAATGGCCCATTGCTCCTCACCTAATGCTGCATTTTCTGCACTGCCCACTAGAGGTCGTCCCAAGACCGCTGATTGCACATTTTGCACTCAAACACTTAAAGGAGTTGCTCTTCAAGGAAGTGCCACAAGTAGTATCAGAAGGTCTCATAACAAGAAAACGCAAAATTTTTTAGATTGGATACATAAGCGGCTCCAAATGCAAATCAGCCCTAACAAGAGAAATTTGAGAGCGGTGTCGTGTTGACGTCTCTTAAGGACAGTAGTGCTGTACCCAGATGGGTCTACGGCCCCTCCTGAGGGACGGAGGAGGAGGAGGGGGATGGGATGGCTAGCGGCCAGGCTATTGTGTGTACTCAGTCCTCAACTTTCACTGCAGACGGGTCACTCGCATATCAACAAAGACACCCGCTTTCATGCTCCTACTCTGGCCGTTGGTGGGTTCATGAGGGGAGTGTCAGAGAGGGCTACTGGGAAATCTGCTAGAGGCCTTTTGCTGCTTATAGGATAAGGGTCACATACTAAACGCAATATCGTGAAATTAGCTTCTTGGGAGCAACTGTAGCAGCTACATTTTTTAAGACAATGCAAGTCATGTTTGCCCGCTGACACAAAATAGTTGTTAATGTGTTGCTATGGTGTTCTAAGTTGTTGTTAAGGCATTGCCAGGTGGTTTCTAGGGTTTTCGGAGTAGATAAATATGGTCTAATTCTAAAGAGTTTTGTCCAAAGTCACTCTGGTCCATAGAAATGGCTTAAGTGCTTACAATACATTTTTTTTTTAAGTTTTATCACCCACTAAGTTAAAAATGGTAATCGAGCTTGCTTCAAGAAGTAAAACTGATTTAAGTCTAAAGAGTTTATTCCCAAATCAATAGTATTTATTATTTAAATCCAGGTAGAGATGGGCGATATACCCATGAGTGGTCATGTGACATGCGTTTTCAATTGTGTAGTGTAGACGGAGATCGTTTCTGAAACGCAGCAGAAACACCAGTGTAAACGAGGATCGTTTTCATTCTAAAACAACGTTTTAAAATGAAAACGCACTAGTGTAAACGGGGCCTGAGAAGCACGCAAACGTGAAGACGGTGCTCATAGAGCGCAGGAGTATTGAACAGAGTTATTTCTGCCACTTTATTGGCCTTGAACGGTTAAATACACAAACTTGTATGTGTCAAAATTCCGTCTTTGCAAGCATCCTTGTAAACAGTAATTTATGTCTTAAAAGGGAAAGCAAACAGCTGAGAAAGAAAACATGTGTAACAGTATATTGGATCCGGCAGCTCTTAAAGTGACAGCAGTCTAATATTCCTGCTGTCTATCAATCATGTTAAATCTCTCACTGCTCTTGACTAAATCACTTTTGTAACTTAGAAATAACTATTTAATTTACACAGTGAAGAATATACAGTGATTTTATGCATTATATTAATTTATACAATGTATGTAGCATTTCATTTATATTTGTTCTACTGTAGTTTTTTTGTCCTATTGCTTGTAATTGGTTTCGTATTCTTATTTAATCACTGACTGTTTACTTGTCTTCAGTGAGCTAGAGTTTTTATTTTTTATTTAGGCTAGTCGTTAGTTTTTTGTGATATTGACACTGGTGACAAGAATTATGAAGTTTCTATGGTATAAGTAAGGGATAATCAACGGAGCGGAGGGTGGTTGCCTCCGCGAAGTGCATTAAAATCCTTTAATGCATGGCTAGCCGTTGATTATCCCACTCATTCCATGGTCATTTGCCAAGTAATAAATAAGTTAAAACTTGTCTTGCTCTTTGCAGCGCAATATTTGACCGAATGGGTAAAAATTAGTTATTTTCGTCAGTTACCGCTCGTCAGCTCTAGCATTCTGTCAGCTCCAAATCAGACACAGAGATGAAATAGTGCGGTAAGACAACATTTATTTGAATGAATTATAGCATGTATTTCAATTAATTATCGAGAGAGAGAGACAGAGAGAGAGAGAGAGAGAGAGAGAGGGGACAGTTGTGTGTCAATTTATTTCAAAAACAGCGATTTTATCACCTCGTTGCTGGGGAATATAATGTAGCGATCTAGTATCCATCTTTTGTTTTATTAATAAAAATCGCGGGGAAGTGTTGGAAGTTTGTGTGTGTGTGTGTGCAGCACAATCTGCGATCTCTCTCCCCGTGTGTGTGTGTGTGTGTGTGTGTGTGTGTGTGTGTGTGTGTGTGTATTTGAAACCTGTGCATTAAACGGGTATGCTGCATACCTGCCAGCCAATCAGAATCCAGTATTCAGACAGACCATGGAATAAACATTTTTATATCATAAAGACTTCATTTAAAGCAAAAATAACTATATTGTGATATATATCGTTACCGTGAAATAAAACCACTCATATTGTCATAAGATTTTGGTCATATCGCCCACCCCACCTCTAAGCTAAAATCATAATTCAGATTGTTGCGAGAAGTAAGATCACACAAAGTTGCAAAGTCCCATGTTCGCTTGCTAACATGATGCTAGGGTGCTCAAAAACAGTTGTTCATGCATTGCAAAGTGGTTGTTGTTAGGGCATTGCTAGGGTTTTCTGAGTCTAAAGAGTTTATTCCCAAGACTTCAAGTCATTCTGGTCCCCAGATATGGTTGAAGTTCCTTTGTTTCAAGTGTTTATAATTCTGATTGCCTCAAGAAGTATACAAAAAAACGGCACATTTGGAAGTATTATTCATTCCCCAACAACTATGGTATCCTTTTCTTCAAGCAGCAGATGAAATGAGGAAATGAGGTACATTTTCTGAAAGCATGGCCCTTTCAAGTAAATGGGCAGGAAGAAACAACACGTATCCCTGGACAGCACTTGAGTTTCCTTAAAAGCAAACCGGCCAATTAAATGCATCCGTTGAAACACAGCATGCCCAAGTTTACAGGAATCACTAGCCGCTAAACGCAGGTTCTCGTGATGTGCACAACAAGAACTTCAGCAGAATTGACTTTATATCACTTCCTGTGTATTAACCAGCACCAACAAGATCACATGATGCAAGAATTTCCCTCTGGTCACATGACTCACACCCTCCCTTTTCTTTAACTGTTCCTGCCAGTGTGGAAACCATGGCAACGGCCGGCTCAAACCAGTTTGTGACATAGGCCTCGTTTTGCAAAGTCAGGCAGGGTTCAGGTACGACGGAAAACACTTTGGACTTCTTTCTTCTTTTTTTTCCAAGCAGGGCATAGTGCCACTCGAGGGGAGACTGGCATGCTGAGCAAGCACATATTTGAGTGCGGTCTTTGGGAAAAGTTGAGTGTATGACGGTCGTGTTTGTAGAGTGTGACATCTTTCAACTCAACTTTCTGCCCCTCCCCCATCCCGCATGGCATCAGGCCACCTCCTTTGTTCTTTATCATGAGCTCCACTCTGGTTCATCATGACTTCTGTTTGTCTTTTACATTGATCATATATTCACAAACAAATAGGAACTGCCTTCAGTTTATCATGCAATAAGTTTAACATCCAAACAAACATTCTGAGACTAAGTGTCAAGGTAAATAATCACCATTTGAAAAAAAAAATTGTATTTCAAGATCGAATCATCAAATTAAAAGAATCACTTGACTAGCAACCACCCAGAACACCCCAGCAACTGCACAGCAACCTGGCAATAAACCACTAAGAACAGCTCAGGCCTTAGCAACCAAACTACAAATGTCATAGGAAGTTTTATTAAAAATATGCAAAACATAGTTTTGTATTTTTTTCTACTACTATTGAGGCATTAGAGGAGAACGGAGAGAAAATAAAAAGGTTCATGTGTAATTATGATAATACTAACACTTTACAGTACAGCTTAATTTAACATTAAAGTTAATTACTCTGTATACTAATACATTCAAGTTGCATAAAATAACAATTTCATGCATTATGCATGAACACTAAATAAACAATAATTAATATTAGGGCTGAACGATTTTGGAAAATAATCTAATTGCGATTTTTTTTACCAATATTGCGATTGCGATTTAATATGCGATTATTTTTTTAAAGCTCTTTATTATTCTGTATTATTCAACAAAGACAAGCAATAAATCATTGTATAGTATGCAGTGTTGGGCACGTTACTTTAAAAAAGTAATTAGTTATATTACTAGTTACTTCTCACAAATAGTAACTGAGTTACATCGTTATAAAATAAACTAATTAGCAGGGAAAGTAACTATTGTTACTTTTTTTTTTTTAAATGTTCAAATATGTCAAATAACTTGGATGTCCCCAATATTAAATGTTAAATGAATGAAATGGACACTAAATAGAATACATTATTATTATAAAACATTGCACACTAATCTACACTATTTTAATGTTTCTGTGGGACAATGTGAGAGACACCTATCAAATTCAATTGATTATTGTAAATATTATCAACCCTCTATAGACACCTTGGCAATAGAATCTCCATTGGCTTGTCATTTTTTATAGTATATCAGATAATTAATATTGGTCTGGTGAGTAAACTAAAAAAAATGACAAGCCAATGGAGATTATATTGCCACGGTGTCCATAGAGGGTTGATAATATTTACAATAATCAATTGAATGATTTTCAATTATATATAATTATATCTATACAAAGCTTATGTTTGTAAAATGGCAGTTTTTTTTTAAATCTCACTTAGCATCAGTCAAACATTATAATATGATATTATGATAATTTAGCATTAAATTTTAGCATTATATGATGATAGGACTTTAGTAATTAGAATAACCATGTATGAATGTATTTGTCATGTTGACTGAACTTAGGACTGGTGATGGTTCTTAAGATATTGTTTGTCATTTAGTGTTTCTATAAAAAAAGGAAAAAGAAAACTACAAATAATACTGATAAGATAACAAAACTACTACGAATTATACTACTAATAACAGTATAAAACGCACTAAGGATTATTGAGCTGCTGGGTTCATGAATATTAATCAGGTTGTCTGCGTTCGCTCGAACTGATTTGCTGAAATCAAAACAGGGATGATGATAGGTGAGCGCCGGCCAATGAGATTGCAGTTTGCGCATTAGCTCCGCCCACTAACAGAGAAACCGGCAGTTCTTAAAAGATGAAGAATTCCAAAAGGAACTCCGTTATTTTGACAGGAAAATACAACAAAGGATATCGTTTACATGTAGCGCGTCAATTCTGCATGTTATGTAAGACCCGCGGACACGAAAACAACTCGCGGCAAACTGCGGACTTGGCAACATAGCGTGCCAACTTGATGCTTCCTCTGAAGACTGCTTAGATGTGTTTGACTTGAAGCAGCGCTGCTGGACCGATCGCTGTGTGTCATCAAAGTACTGTGAGAGCTATAAGAGAGCAGACGTCTCCTTATGCTTTCTCTCGCCGTACTTTGATGTCATACGATCGATCTTCAAGTCGAACACACCTCGTCTTTACTCTCGCGTGTCACGTGACAGTGTAATCGCAGCCTCTGCGGTTGAAAAATCACGTTTTTTCATATTGCGATATTATCGCAAATGCAATTAATCGTTCAGCCCTAATTAATATCTAATAATTATATATATTTAGATTACACATATGCTATCCATTATGTATGCATTACACTGATATGCAAATCAGCATATTAGAATGATTTCTGAAGGATCATGTGACACTAAGACTGGAGTAATGATGCTGAAAAATAAAGAATATTTAAAAATATATCTAAATAGAAAATCGTTATTTAAAATTGCAATAATTTTTCAAAATAGCACTCTTCTTACTGTATTTTTAATCAAATATATGCAGCTTTGGTGATTGTAGATTTTTCACACACACAAAAAAAAAAAAACTCAACTTTTGGATGGGTCTGTATGTTTATGATTAATCTAGATTAATAGATGGTGCCAAAGTTTTTAGTTCATGGTACTTAATAACTGAATAATTCAATAAATTAATTAATGTTATTTAATTAAGCGCTACTGTTAATTAAGCGCTACACTTCATCCTTTATCTGTACATCACTAAACTTCATCAGAAAGTTAGTATACATGCTTTGGTTCCTGCGTGGTTTCTGATTTAATACATTCTAATTGTTTTATTTTTCAGTGTTGTTATTTAAAACCACCAAGCTAAACTTGAATCGTACACATGTTAATTAATCGTGGCCTCAAGTTTTTAAAACCAGCAAAGCAAAAGCACCACCACAGTGAGCTCAGGCACTTCTCCTTTGCATCTACTTGATACCTTGTTGACTTTGCATTTAGCAGATGCTTTATATTCAGAGCTACGAGCACAAAGTCTCAGCGGAGCAAGGTGAGGTTAAGTGCCCTCAACACAAACATAAAAGCGAACCGGCAGGACCAAGATCACGCTAATTCTCCAGTTCACAGGTCACTACTACCGAAGTTCAACAATTGAGTTATTTCATTTAAAAGGAGGCTTGGGAATAAAAATAATAATATGCGTTTATGTTCAGCCTGTGACCTACCTCTTAGATGTGCTCATGTCCACAGGCTCATCACTGGTCTGTACTTCCACCTTGATGGTGGCCTTCACCTCACCGGCCTGCAGGATGTTAGCCACCTTGTTGGCCTGTTCGCTTCTGGTCTTCAGTCCATCTACTACAGCTCCCAGCTCTCCTCTCTCCTGCTTGACCCTCTTTAAGTCGGCCTCCGAAGCAGGGGCATCTCGCTCCAGCGCCCGCTTTTGACTACGCGTCTGACGCACTGCGTCTTCTGACATCTTCTCACCTGTAAAACAATATCACTGAGTCAGGCATTTTCAGGCAAATTATTCAAGGTATAGATCCTGAACAGGTTAGTTTTAGGTGGCGTTCACACAGGATCATCTGAAGCCAGTAATATCAAATTGTCTAAAAACTGTCAGCTATATTGATCCATCACCAATACAACATTATATAATATCAAAGACCCAGATTTTACTTTGGACATCAAGTGGCAAACCGAAACAATAACAAAACTATTTATTGCACCAGAGTAAAAAAATATATATTACACTTAGTGAATTTATTAAATAAGGTAATAATTTATTAAATAATGGTTACGTAAATAAAATATAAAACTTATTACTATTAAAAAACCAAAGCAAAGAAAAATCTGTTAAAAAATATTAAATAAGTAGAATAAATAAATAGTAAAATAATTATTTTAAAATAAAATACTACTAAAATAACTAAATCGTGATTTGTTGTGATGTGCTGCCATTGCTTCTTTTGAGCAACTCAAGACTTCCCTTTAAAGTTTGAGTGTTTCATTTCTAAATGTCTAATTCAACAAATCATTGCAGATGCCACAAACCATGTTTATCTCATCGACCCTATATTCAAAGTATCCTGGATTGTACTTTCTTTCCCATTGTGTAGTTCTCTTTATAGTTTTTGAGGATGAGGGCATGCCATGCAACCAGTCCAAAGATGAATTTGCACCAATAGGCCTAGCCTATAATGTAGAGTTTGTTCGAACACGTGGCCTTTACATCAATGACATGAAAAAAATGATCCTCCATTATAAAACTCTAAACAATTAGCCTACTCGCATTTGACATGTTTTTTTTTTGCGTTAATCGTTTCAGAACAGATCTGTGCCCCTTTTTTGGGTCACGACCCACTGGTTGAGAACTACAGGTATATGATGAATGCACCTGTACAGGAAAGATAGATTTTTAAAGCCACAGATTGGCATTTTTAAAAAGACAATCCACAGAAGCAAAGCTCACAAACAGGAAATACAATCAAGAAGCCTGAACTGTGAGCTTTAAAACATGCATGCAAACCCCAACAGCCACTTACAGGAAGCAGATCCATCATTTGGACACATCAAGGCACATACGAGACGTGCCGACCTACCTGTCTTATATGATATCAGCCATCTGATAGCAAGACAGCTGACTCAACACCCAGGCCTGCTCTCATCTGCCATGACATCACTGGGGCTCCACATGACCCTTCCCAAGATTCCATGGGACACATAAAGCGTTTCCCCTGAAAACCAGTTTGAACCGGTCGGTGGACGCAGCCGAGAGACTGAAGCAGGTTTTTAACCCCTTGAGAGACTGACTGGCAGCGAATGCGGCCACACAGACGCAGGAGTTTTGCCAGTGGGGGGAAGGGCCACACGCATTCCAAAACAAGTCTTTCAGAGATGAGGAGGAAGTGTCCGCCCCTTTGTTGCTCGCAAAATAACAACCGCCAGAGCGGTCTCGACTATAAAAGGTAGTCAATAAACCAAATGACTAGACAATAGTAGCGCATATGATCATGCAGATCCAAACAAGCTTATGCAAATTGCAGGATTTGAGAACCTCGATTCTGAAGAGAAAGTTTCAGTGTCTTTTGATCCATGTGATTCACCGTTTGATCCACTTTCCTTTTAGTTTGTGATTCTCAGATAAGGATTTTTAGAGATTACACTGACAACTTAAAGGTAATTAAATATTTTACAGTAGAAACGTATATAAATCATGGAAATTATGAATTTAAGGCTCTTCCAAATCTGGAAACCACAGTTTCCAATATTTCCAGGATTCTGAAGAGCATCAAATCTAAGTTTTTCAAAGTTGTAAATAAAACTGATTATTGGAATACGTTTTGCAAGCGAATACTATTTCAGGTTTTCGGCTTCAAAATTTTCTGTTTAATTCAATGTTATTTTTTGTAACTATTTGTGAAATTTACAAACACTTTGGGTGAAAATGGTTTCAAAGTAAATTAAACGCCAACTATTTTTCGGTGTAACAACACTATTTTTTCTTGATGCATCAACTTTAAATGACTAGCCTATTTAATAATCAATTGTTTGCACTGGCCATTAATCAAATAATTATTGAATAATCTTAAATTAAACCACAATAAACCTGTAGTAAAATGAGTATCACACAAGTAAATGACACTTACTCACAACACCATGGTGTTCGAGTAAAACTTGAATAAACGGCCACAACTTAAAACATTTTCATTGCACTAAAAAAAGGACACAAGTATTTTCTCCAAGCAACAGTATTGACATCATGGTTTAATTGGTCACTTGGTGTGCAAAAAATAATTATGACAATTGATAGTTTTATTCAGCTCGGATACTACATTAAATTTATCAAAAGTGACATTAAAGACATTTCGGTTACAAAAGATTTCTATTTTTAATAAATACTGTTCTTTTGAACTTTCTGATCATCAGAATCCTGAAAAAAAAGGTATCATGTTTCCACAAAAATATTCATCAGAACAACTGTTTTTAACATTGATAAAAATACTTTTTCTTGAACACCAAATCATCACATTAGAATGATTTCTGAAGACTGCTGACTACATTTTATCATTGATATACTGATTTTTGAAGTAACTGCTTTTTGGTTGAATGAACAGTCAGAAAGTAGTTTGAAAGATATACTAGTGAAAGTATCCTATTAATGCATTTTAAAAATACTGAATCAAATGGAACAACCTTAGAGGTATAGTTCACCAAAATGGGAAGAAATAAAATTAGGGGTGCTCCGATTGATTAGCTACCGATCACTATCGTCCGATAATTGCATTGGGATGTTTGATCGGCGGTCTCCAAAAAGGCCGATCTCAAGCTGATGACATGCCCGCCGCCGTCAGAGGTTTGGCATGACATGCAGCGGCACCGTCTCAGTCTCTGCCCGGCGCGGGTGAAATAATTATAATGCTGAAGGTGAGGTACAATTCATATTTCTTCATTAAATAAGTTATAAAGTCATTTGAAAACTTTCTGAGAGACAATTTCACAAACAGCATGAGTTTTTCTCTCTCTTTCTCTCAAAATGCGCAAATGGCTTCAAATCACATCGCGTCTGCACTATAGCGAGCCGCACGCAGCACAGTTGACAGGAATTGTCCCTTGCACAATCGAGGCACAATCGCATAGTTACTAAATTTTATAAATTGCATTAATTTTTAATTCTAGTCAGTGTTTAAACCATTCAGCGCTCGCGCGCTCTCCCGGAGACTACGCTCATGCACACTTGCAGCGCACATACATAACGCCAGGTTCACGTTACTCCGTTTGTAGTGCGTATGCGGTGCGTATTTTTCCCACGCTCATGTTAACGGATTGCGTAACAGCAGTGCTTGCCAGGAGCGGTGTGTCTGCAGAAGTGCAGAGATCGTTTCCGCTGCACGCGCTGAATTAAAGTGACAGCGCATTGTTTGCGGTAAATATGAACATGGATTGACACGAAAATGACTGCATAGTCAGTGCTGCTTCTGCACTGCTTACGTACCACACACGCACTGCAAACGGAGTGTGTGAGAACCTGGTGTAAAAGGCCACCTCGCATACAGCTCACGAAATCAGGCTTGTGCTGTGTGTAGGCTATATTGTGCAACAATTTCATGATTGTCAAAACAAAAATGCAATGCATTATCAAACATTTAGGTGAGATAAATATAAATATTTTTTAAATGTTTGAAAAAAGGGGCTCCACCCCTTCAAATTATAAAATCCCCCTCCCCCCTCACAAGAGTCACCTAAGAGGGGACTTCATTTTCAAAAATGAAATTCAGGCCCTGAATAAACGTCTAAAAATCCTGATTGGAGAATCACTATAAATAATTCTACATGATAAAAAAAGAAGGCTTTAAAAAGACCGGTATCAGTGATCGGATCGGCAGATACTGCTTTCTGTGATCGGTCTCAAAAATCCTGATCGGAGCACTCCTAAATAAAATACTATGGAAGTCAATGGCTACCAGCAACTGTTTGGTTGCCAACATTCTTGAAAATATCTTCTTTTGTGTCCAACAGAAGAAAAAAAAAACCCATTCAGCTTTATAAAAACTCTTAGGACTGAGTAAATTATTAAATTATTTTTAGCTGAACTATCCCTTTAGTCGAATCAAACTGAATCATTCACAGTTAGCTTTTGAATCAAATCCCTGTCATCTGAACGATTCACACCCCTTTGAATCACATCTAAATTATGTTATCTAAATAGTTGGCTTAACAATTCTAATGTTCACATCAACTTCTGGACATCTTTTGGTGGGGTCAGATATAATTGTCAATGTAAAGGAACACTGACTGGACAGGGCTTTTGAAAGTAGGTCACCAAACCTGTCAATGTATACTGACAGTTAGAAATGCAGTCAGCCGAGTCCATTGCACAATCACATCTCCTTCAACCAGAAAATCATTAGCTTAAAGGAGTCTTCGCTGTACTTAAATGATAAACAAAATGTAACATTTAACACTCAGTTATCACAAATCATCTCAACTAAGAAATGTTGCATCACCAGCTAATGCCATACTGAGAACAGGACTGCCATGTTTTCACACCGAGTGACTAGTTTAGTCATACACAAGCCACTTGTTCTGGTTAGGAAATGGATGCTTGTCTGCAAGACACGTGGCTTGCAAAGCCTCATGGGAAGTGGATGGCATCAGATCTGTGCACCACTCATGCCTCAACAACAGTGTTTGATACGATGAACCCAAACCCTTTTTAAAAGAATCAACTCTTTTCTGCACTTTCATATCAATTTCGAAGCTTCAAACGGACCACAGACAGAGTAACGCAAAACAAGAAGATTAATATTTTAATAACAAACATATTGCAGGGGATTATTTACATCAGTGTTTGGGTTTTGCTAATCAGATTGAGATTGTGATGTCATTTAAACCACATGCTACATAGAGGACGCGCATTTGTTTGTTTACTAACAATTCCACTACGGAAATACTCAAATCTCGGTGACGTCTGCACGCGATAAAGCGCTAACAGCACGACGTGGTGTATTGGATCATCTCAGCTGTGTGAAAAACATGTCTGTTCATGCCATGCCGTGGCGAGTTGGGAGTGCGGTGACTATCCTCACGGGACCTGATGAAGAAGAGTCGTCTGATGTAATGACTGCCCTTAGGGCGCTGATTGAGCAAGACAATAGGAGGCATCGCTAGAGCTGTACAACAACACAGCATGGTGGCAATACAACCCAAACTGGATCGGTACATTCAGCTGCTTAACAATAAGGACGACCCGCTGGCCCGGGACAGACGGGATGGTCACTTGACCGAGTGCAAACTTGAACATCTGATTTTCAAGTTCTGCTTAACAGGAATATGTAATACAATTCTAATAAATAAAAAAATTCTAAATTTAAAATGGGACTGTTTTTTACAAATGTAAATAAACATAAAATGATATTTAAACCAAAAATATATTTTCTTTATAAAGAAAAAAATATTTTCATTAACACATATGTTAAAAAAATAAATAAATAACAAAATATATAGTTTAAAAACCATAAATTAAAATAAATGTAAAAAATTCTACATTAAAAAAGAAAATATATTTTTATTTAAATTCATATTTTCATTTTAAAAGAAAATAAAACAATTAAAAATAAATGTATACATGAAAATGTGTGTGCATGTATAACATTTAAATTTAAATTGTTAAATTATAAATTGTGTGCGTGTATGTATATGTATTTATTATAGACATACATACATATAAAATATATAAATACACATACAATTTTACATTTTTGTTAGAATAATAATATAAAAATTTAAATTTTAAATGGGATTTTTTTGTAAATAGACTATAAAATTATAAATTTAAGTTTAATAAATTTTCTATAAATTGACATTTTAGTGTTGGGGGGGGGGGGGAGTAAAAATGTTGGCAAAACAACTGAGCAAGAAAAAGCCTTATTGAATCCTTTAATGCATTATTGAATCCTAATGAAATTACTTTTAATTGAACATCAAATTGAATTGAATTAACTGAATTAATAAGTGTTTATTCAAAGTCTATTGCAAACTTTGCAAAAAAATAAAAAATATTAATCCATTTGTTGCCAACCCTTAACATCTGGTGCCTATCCATGTCAAAATCACCGCCATGATGCTAGTGGCTGCAGTGCATTACTTACAGGCCCAAGTAAAAAAAGAACCCAAGTAGAAGACTTTCTGCTGGATGAGTTATAATTCAAAGTTTAACACTTTGTGGTAGGGGTTTTGAAAAGCCCTTAACTCCAAGTATAAGTAATATCAATAACTCAGGTTAGCAAAAGCCACTAATTTCGCACAAGTCACCTCAAACAGAGATGAGAACCGAGACACAGGTCAAACTGCACTGGACTGTTGTCTTAAGTGTTTCCTGTGAAGAAGGACAGTAGAGTTGCTTTAACCGAGCTTGTCCAGTTCAGAAGGACTTCCTGATTGCGTCACCAACACATTTCTGAAACCAATCAGATGATAAGCACTGAAAAACAAGTTCCAGGTAAGTTCGCAGAGTCTAACGTGCTACAGATGTTCCTCTGGATCTTTCACAACTAGTCATCCAACAATGACGAAGTGGCTGCCAAGAGGGTTGAGTCAAAGGTGCCCCTGCAGGCTCCAGTCCTGCATATCAAGGGTTAAGCCCTGCCATTTTAACACCACAGACAGATCAGGCCATGAGGGTGTTACCTAACAAAATGGACGTCGTTAACCCTGTATCAGCTGGAAGATCCACCTGGTGTGCCCCCTAGCAACAGGACGGCACAGAAAGAAAGTACAGCCGATTGCTTTTCACGTGGGCACAAAGAATAACTTGTGCTGTAAGAACAGTCGCGAGCAGCCACCCCCTCTCCACACACACACAAATACACACACACACACATGCACGTGCATCTACCCATCCCCCACTGTGATCTCAAACAGACTAGAGTGCAAATGTACACTGACGCACACACTTATACTACACTGGCCTTCAGATCAGTTATAGTCAAATTGGTAGATAAGAATAACCAGCACTGGGGCAGCACCAAAATGCATTTAATTTACAGTAATTACTAGAGACAGTCACCACATACGACTTGTTGATTAGTGAAGTCAACTTGTATTTTTTATTTTATTTTTAGCGCTATGGGTCAATTAGCATGCTAAAACCATTTCAGATGTCACGTTTGAGGTTACATCTCTTTTGAAGCTCGACCGCTTTAGCCATTCAAACAGATGTTTTTTTTTTTTAACATACTGGCACAAGATGGTCCGTCAAGTAAAAAAAAAAACATCTATTTTCAATCACAAATGACAAAAGAAAAAGTTGCATGTTTATGTTGTTTTAGTCAGTACGAATGTTACATTTTTAAAATGGTGTTGAATGTTAGAAACAACCTCTTAAAAATTCTTTCAAATTCTTACTGTCTTATGGTGTGTGCACACCAAAAGCGTAGTGAATATCTGCATCGCGTTACTTGCTCTACGTTACTTGCGGGATGTTTTTCACATCACTCACGCAAATAAAAACATAAAAACACAAAAACACTTTTTCTGATACAACCGGATGTCAAAATCAACGTGTCAATAAGCTCTTCGCTGATTGGCTTGTGTGACAACATGTCATGTGAATTTTCCATTCTAGGTGAAATATTTTAACTTGCGCAGAAGACGATTGCGTGGTTTAATTAGCTTGCTAAAACACAGTAACACCTTCTAGGAAAAGCTGTAAAGATCACATGCCTGACCATTTAACTACGCAACAAGACACATTCAAACAATCTAAGGTCTATAAGAGGTATTCAATTGTTACAAATTCAGTATGTATGTATGAACAAATCCATACAGACAGTTCACCTTCATAACCCTGTTGTCAAACTTAACTAATCGGCTGAGGACTTAATTTAGATTGAAGCACTTATTTTGAATGGCAGCCGGATTCTGCAGTTAATCTCTCTGGTCTGTCGGGCCGAGAGCCAGATCTACAAGAACTGATGGGGGAAACAAGTGAAACGGTCTGGTTCTACATGCCATTTTAATCAAATACTGAAGTATATTCCCTCAGACATGATTCTGTACTTTGCAACTGCATATTAATTTACTAATTTGTGGCAATCATTGTACAGCACCACAAATCACGTGGCTTGTTGAAGAGAGGTGTGCTATTAGTTTTCCAAGCGATCAGATTTAGCCTACTATTTACACAAGGCAGACAGTAAGACCCAGACTTACATTGAAAGACAGACCCAAGCCATATCTAGGACCACAATCGTTAGAGATATTTCTTCTATGCTGGGGCAAAATGCACATACAGGAAAAACAAATAAGCCCCAATGTGTCCGAGGTGTGCGAGGACCCATAAGTCTTCGCTCCTGGATGAATACCTTAACGGTGTATTCATGTCACTACGGCACACAGAGAGTTCCAGAGTTGCCGCGTCAGCAAAGTCCAGCTTTGACACGCAGCGGAAAATACTGCTGAAGAAACTCTAGAAAAGCACAGAATTAGCTTCTTGGTTCGTCACAAGCCACCTTCCTACACAACTCAATGCACTGGTAAAAAACAACATGTCTGAAGCATAAATATGCAGTTTATTACTCAAGATAACTTCATTTTTCTCCTCCTATCCTATTACAAATTAAACTTCAAGAACTTAAATTGATGGGCCTTATTTTATAGTTACAGTGTGTTTTACTAGTATCACAGGTACTACTACTTACCTTGCCTATAATTAAACTACATGAACAGAATGAGAAACAAAACTTAAGTTCTTCATAATTCTAATTACACTCTTACATGTTGGGAATTAAAATGTTTAAATATTACAAAACATTAACTAATATTAACTATTTAAGGGATCGTTCATACAAAACTAAGATTTTTTTTTCTTCATACTATGGAAGTCAATGGCTACAATTAACTGTTTGGTTACCAACATTCTTTAAAATATATTTTGTTTTCAACAGAAGAAAGAAACTCATGCGGGTTTAGACCAACTTGAGAGTAAATGATGACAATTTGACATTTGACAATTTTTGAGTGAACTATCCCTTTAAAGTCTACTAAAATAAGGATGCAGTAATGTTTTAGAAATTGATTTTTAATTTTCTTTTTAAAGGTAACCTAATTTCTGCATGACCAAACCACTGTCATTGGGCAGTAACCCCCACCCCCACCCTTAACATGGAAATAATTACACATCACCTTGAATTACACAACAGTATATTGTAGATTACATTAAAATTAGAGTTTAATATAATTAGGGCTGTGACGGTGGCGGATTTTTACCACCGCGGTGGTAATGGACCAACTACCACCGGTGGCACGGTGTTGTGTACATATTTATATATATAATTCTGAAACGCAAAAATAAATAAATGAGGCTCAATCATCTGTTAACAAACGTGCGCGTTTATTTTAGCACTTCCTTCAGTGAACACAGCCTGCAAAACGCTAAAATAAATATCAAAGAAATATTACAGTTAAATAGGAAAGCAGCCTTAAATAAAAAAAGTTAAATACACCCCGTCTACCTCACGAGAGCGGCGCGGCGAGAACTCATTATAATCAGTGATGCTGTCTACAGATGTGGCGCGATACAACACGACAAATCCATCACAGTAAACTGCCTCGTCCTATTTATGACTAGGCTTGCTGCGATACTGTGTTGGCGGTGATACCGGTGTTAAGCCACAACACCGGTTACGCCACTTGCCCACCGCGGCACCGTCCCTCACCGTAATTATTATTATTTTTTTTAATAGTAATAAAAATAATTTAATTCAGTTAGAGAACAGACACTACAATTAAAACTGAACGCGGCTGCTCAATGCAGCACACCAAATGAACGACAGTCACAGATCAATCACAGATCAGATTTCATTTATCACATGAGGAGAGTGAGTCGAGCTGACTGACAAGAAGAGAGGTGAGACAGACAAGAAGAGAGAGGTGAGAGACGAGAAGAGTGAGGTGAGAGACGAGAAGAGTGAGGTGAGAGACGAGAAGAGTGAGGTGAGAGACGAGAAGAGTGAGGTGAGAGAGACGAGAAGAGTGAGGTGAGAGAGACGAGAAGAGTGAGGTGAGACAGACGAGAAGAGTGAGGTGAGACAGACGAGAAGAGTGAGGTGAGACAGAAAAGAAGAGTGAGGTGAGAGACGAGAAGAGCGAGGTGAGAGACGAGAAGAGAGAGGTGAGACAGACGAGAAGAGTGAGGTGAGACAGACGAGAAGAGTGAGGTGAGACAGACGAGAAGAGAGAGGTGAGACAGACGAGAAGAGAGGTGAGACAGACAAGAAGAGTGAGGTGAGACAGACGAGAAGAGTGAGGTGAGACAGACGAGAAGAGTGAGGTGAGACAGACGAGAAGAGTGAAGTGAGAGAGACAAGAAGAGTGAAGTGAGAGAGACAAGAAGAGTGAAGTGAGCGAGACAAGAAGAGTGAGGTGAGAGACGAGAAGAGTGAAGTGAGCGAGACAAGAAGAGTGAAGTGAGCGAGACAAGAAGAGTGAGGTGAGACAGACGAGAAGAGTGAGGTGAGAGAGACAAGAGTGAGGTGAGAGACAAGAAGAGTGAGGTGAGAGACGAGAAGAGTGAAGTGAGCGAGACAAGAAGAGTGAAGTGAGCGAGACAAGAAGAGTGAGGTGAGACAGACAAGAAGAGTGAGGTGAGAGAGACAAGAGTGAGGTGAGAGACAAGAAGAGTGAGGTGAGAGACAAGAAGAGTGAGGTGAGACAGACAAGAAGAGTGAGGTGAGAGAGACTGTTTTTACAAGCTATTTAAAAGCGGAGGAAAGTGAGGGAAAGAGGGAACTAAAAACAACTGCTTGATGCCGAATTGCCGCTAATTTAAATGTGAAAGTAAAACGCGCACAGAGCTTTTACAAGCCATTTAAAACCGAAGGAAAGCGAGGAAAAGAGGGAAAACTCAAACGACCCCCCACCACGGTGATACCGGTATTACCGGTGTCGTCACACGTCGATTAACCGGTGGGAAAATTTCCTCATCGTCACAACCCTATTTATGACATACTGACACAAAATTAAAATATCCTGTAGTAGAGCTGCACGATTAATCGTTAAAAGATCGCGATCTCGATTCAAATACCCACACGATCTAATTTCTGAATGACAACGATTCGCCCGTGTCTATTAAAACTTTGAAAAAATCATACCGGAACATTCAAATCTGCATTCGCGCTGCTGCTGATCCAGAGAGCAGACAGTTAACATGTTTAGGTAAGAAAAAGCTTCACAAACAGTCTTTTCAACTACACAGTATTATTTCTGTCTTACAGTCATTCATAGAAATACTGGGATAAAAGTTTATAGTTCGGCTACAAACATTGATGTCTATGGTAGCGATCAAAATAGAGCCACTCATCTTTTGAAAGCAACTGGCGCTTCAAATAACGTTTGTGTCGATTGCATCATTTCGCCACTAGGTGGCGACAAGTGACTGTTAAAAAATGTATTTGTTATTGAATCATTCATTCGAGATTCGTTCAAAAACACTGATTCATCCAGTAATGAAACAAGTGAGGTATGAGTGAGTCATTGAATCATTAATACAAACCAATTTTTCATCATTTTAATTCTAAAAGTTGGTGTATTAAATACACTATATTTTAAATACATATACCCCGGGTTTCACAGACAAGGCTTAAGCCTAGTCCTAGACAAAAATGTAAATCTGAGCTGTTTCAACTGAAAGAAACTCGCATTGACTGATCTTAAAATATATCAGTGCCTTTGTTTTGTCTCAAGATGCACCCCAGTAATGTTTTTTTCTAAGCATGTTTATAAAAATTGCTTAAATGTCTTAATTGAACTATGATCTAATCCTGGCTTAGTCTAAGCCCCGTCTGTGAAACCTGGCCATACTGTATTATATATTAAAATGTTTAATAATTCATTTAAATTAAACACTTTTAAATAGACTGCAGCAATTAATATTTTGTCACACATTATTTTGTTTAGTTCAGAATCGTGGGAGAATCGTGATCTCTATTTGAGAAAAAAAATCGTGATTCTCAATTTATCCAGAATCGTGCAGCTCTATCCTGTAGACAGACTCAACCTGTTGTGTTGCGACGCAGCATCCGGTTTAGACACGGTTCACGGTTAACTTCTCGTCTGCACGCGCTCTCTGTGGAATAGGAATCACGGCGTATGTTGCCACATTTCTTGTTAGCATCTTCCATTTACCGCTGTCTCGTTCGTATTTGGCCAGTTTGGAGAAAGCCTCACCAACACAAACCTGACCAGCCGGGCGTTTGCGATCACGTGAACTTGAAGACACTTGTACAAACGCGGATGGGTGACATGAATGGAAATGATTCCAGATCGGCGATGTAGTATTTGGTTTCCCAACAAGGCAGAGCACCTCTATCATGGGGGCATTTGAATTTCTAGGGGGGGCACAAATCACGTTGTGTGTGTGTCTGTGCGATATGTGACCGCGTGCAGTTGCTGACGCTCGCTAAAGTGCAATCGCTTTTATGTGCGTTGTTTTATCGGTTTCACTTTCGCTTTCGAAATCGATCACGTTCAGCAAGGAGGGGAGAGGATGGAAAGTGGGGGGCACAGTAACTCGTTTGTCGTTTGCAACAAGGTCCATATCGCTCATCACAAAATAAATTTGCTGAATGCAGAATAAACCGTATTTTCCTGCGCTCAAACCTGCTAATCTAAAGGAAACGCCGTGTAGCATAAATTTATAGTCTAAATAAAACAATTTGCAACTGTTACTATTATTACACTATTATTATTATGCTTGTTATAGAGTGTGTGACGTCACGTGCACTACCGCCAGTGGCAATAGACAACCGCGGTGACAACCGACCACCACCGGTGACGCGGTTGTCACGGCGACCGTCACAGCCCTAAATATAATATAAAATGCAAAATAATGCTGATTTTTAGCCAATACATTTTGTAAAAAATTCAACAAAATTAAGCATAGACATTGAGCTTCAGGAAATTATGATTATAAATTATAACAAATAATAATGATTAAAAATGCATAATCACACTAACCCAATAACAAAATATGGACAAAAGATCATTTAAATATTATTTTACATATCCAAAACTATGCCTATTCTAAACTTTAATTTCTACATAACCAAAACAACGGTGTTCCGTTTTTTTTCCGGCATAAAAACATTAATTTAATTTATCTTTTAATTAATGAAAATTTAAACATCTTATTTTTTTGGAAAATAAAGGGGATTTAATATTACAATTAAAACATTGAAGACATATTTTATGATTATTCCTTAAAAATAAGGTTTTAATAATTTTAGTAGGCTTTTACCTACATTCTACTGAACAATAGTAATATATTTCTCCAATTGAAACCCGAACTTTTATTTTGACGGGTTGCCGTGAATACCTTTAGATTTCTGTGTGAGGATAGTTTTACTCAAATGAAACGGTCAAATGCTCATGAAGTGACTCTCAGAGCAGTTCTGGATATGTTCTGTATTTACGTCCTCATTTAGTGAGGCGGCAGACATAAATATCACCGCAAGCCTCACGTGCGCTTCTGTATGAGTAGCAAACAAAACTGCGCGTCTGCGCCATACATTAACACAGAGACAGGCAGAAGTCATATTTAAATAGTCGTTTTGTGGCTTAATATTTACAAATACTAGTGGGAGTGGGCCCACTTGTGTGTGCGCGTACATTTGTGTGTGTGTGTGTGTGTGTGTGTGCGCATCGGGGCGGAACTCCGCTGTGCGCATACAGAGCGCGCGAATGTAATGTAACGTTAGAGACAGAAATAACATGCCATCGTGTAAATAAGACAAATAACGTAAGGCTATTTAGTTTGTTTAATTAAAGAACAAGGTATAGACCAGTTCTATTGGAAAGGTAACTTTAAATGACTTCTGTTGTGATCTGGCGCTATAGAGAAAATAAAATTAAATAAAATGAACTTCAGCTTCAAGGGGGGCAGGGGGTCAAGATAATGGCAGGGGAAACACTGCACTTTATTTGTTTATTTGTTTAATCCAAATACAAAATACAGAGATATATACCGCAAATCAGCCAAAAAATACCGAGATATGAATTTTTGCTCATATCGCCCAGCCCTAATACAGCTCTAAGTGAATGAAAACATCCTGCAAAGTTTTAAATCTGAAAGTGCACCGTGTATAAAGTAGGGATGTCAATTTTCAATCATTTCCATAATCGATCGTCGTTTAAATTAACGATCAATTAATCGTTAACCTGGACTACTGTAAAATGCTTCTATTGCAGTGGCATATAGTCAACGGCATGACAGGATGTGCCAATGCCAGTCAAAACGCCAGCTTCCTCACCCGAATGAAAAGGGTGTTTAGTCTGAATAAAAGGCTAGTGGCAGGATGGTAAAATGAATAGATGTGATTACGATCATTTGATAAAATGAAGAGAGCGCACCGTAGTTACGCACGGGATCATTATACTTTGTGTGCTGTTTCATATCCTGTCACGGAGACCGCTGAATGCGCCTTTTTAAATGGTTTCATGGTGCTCGTTTTTTTATTTTTAAAACATCATAGCAATGTTTGCAATTGACATTATCGGGATTTAAAATAAAATGATCCCATACGCATTACAAGTACGGCGCATGGGGCTGTGACGTGCGGTCAGTGATCCGCTTCCAGAACCAGCGGCGTTGCTACAAACACACTGTTACCCATTTGAAACATTTTAATGCGAGTATTATAGCGCATACATTTAAATCAAGCCAAACGCGGCTTTGTGTTCTGTTTTTCCGGATGGTCACGAATTTAATAATATTTATTGTTTCTTTTCCCAAAGCCTCACTGTCTCACCCTCTAGATCCGCAGGTTTATTTTATTGTTGTTAATCACTGTTTTCGCATCTGTTACTGTGGTAAACGTGTGGGGGGAAATTAAAGATTTCGTGGCCATGAATTAAGAATTTGTTACTATGACTTAAATTGTTCCCGCATTTAAGTTAAATCATGGGTTTTATAGGGCAGGGGTTTTCAAACTGTGGGTCGCGACCCACTTGTGGGTCACACGAAGCCACTTGGCGGCAGCTAAATGACACACACACACACACACACACACACAACACAAACACAGTTTCTAGGGCTGGACGATATACAAAGATTAATTACGAATTGCGATACTGCTCAGTGCGATTTTCGAATCGCAAAGGCCGGGATTTAAAACATGCGTTGCGTGTTTTGAAGCGCGGACACGCACGAGTTGTAATAACAGTGAGGGTCTCAGAGCGACGGTTCGTTATTAAAATGCTCGGTCTGCATTATTAATGAGAAGAAACTCTCTCACTTCACTGCGCTGTGTTCTGCATGAGATTGCATACACCGGAAAATTCAAATTTTGCGAAAACTGTTTCAGGTAGGCTGTTCATTCATTTCTATCGTCTGTTTGAACTCTGCACTGTATCTTTCCGAGAGATGTAAAGAGTTTGTTGTTTACGTTCCTTCATATGCATTTAATCCATAAACTGTCCGTAAAAAGCATTTCAGATGTACGGGTTGAGCGTGGCACAAATGCGGGGTTAATTGTAACACTATGCAAACATTTCCACATGCCAGCATAACAGAATTTACAAAATGTCCTATTACTTCCTTACCATATCATCACTATATAGAGAAAAAAAATTTAAAAAATCTTTTGAAGATATAGCTGAACATTTATTTAACCATTGCAAAAGTAAATTTCTGGCTGAAGTAAATTTGTCATCTCGGTTTTTAGTGTTTATTTAAAATGAAGTTTAATTTTATTTAAAAATAATTTTTACAATTATTTCAAACTTATTTTAATCTCTAAACTGTTTGAGAATTCTGCTTCGCTTCTTATACTTTGCTAAAATAAAATAAAAAAAGTGTTGGGTTGTGAGGGCACATTTTTTTTATAGCACTCGCAGCGTGGATTACAGTTCATAGCCGCACCGGAGTGAACGCGTTTCCAGGTTTTATGGACATATTTCTAGACTCATTAACGTCTGTAAATTAAGAAATTAAAACGTAAATATTAGTAGTGTATGTTTACAGTGGTACTAGCCTATAAAATAAAATGGTTATTTTTCTTAAATACTTAATTTCTGCCATATTATGCTTTTAATTATGATTAAGCTTATAGTAATGTCAATTGTTTTTTATCTCAAATATTTTGGTGGGTCTTGAAATAGATTATACTTGTCTAGGTGGGTCGTGGAATGGAAAAGTTTGGGAACCCCTGTTCTAGGGAACAAATTAATGAAACATGGACAGCTGCCACATTAATATGTCATAGGAACGAATTAACAAGTTGTATGAATGAATAGACTGTCCTGCTCGCGTGCGCAGCCCTGTCAAAGCGAAGTGCCCGATATGCAATAATTATCTAGGGAAATTATGATTGAACATGACTTATTACTACATTTCAATACAAAATAACTTTGTACTGTATCTCTTTTAATGTACTTTTAAAGTTTGGATCATATTAAAAGCATAGTTTGTACATTAGTAAATTATTTTCTTGTAAGATCCAGCCCCTTCACCGTCACTCACAGCCGTTTGCACGTGTTTTGCGCATGAGCCGCACACACCCCAAAATGAAACTGCTTAATCGACCATCGATAGCTTTTATAGATTACATCTCTTATCGACAATTAATCGATCGTCGATTAATCGTCGACATCCCTAGTATAAAGTTATTGCCTCTCAAAAGAAAGTTGACTCTGAATCATTGAAACGAGTCATTTTTAAAACGAATCCCAAGCTGTTTCATGTTGACATCAACATGAAGCATTAGCATATTGCCCACCCACTTGTTGGTATAAATAAAAATGCAAATTCATTCTTTGCCACTAGGTGCCGCTATTGGAGCGGTAAAAATAGAGGTTTCCACAGTAACGCTGTACACAAAGCAGCACTGCGCTCGCAAACGCTGCTTTATCAGGCATTACAGGCATGATGAAATGAAAATGAGACCGATCGGAACAATCACCGCAGATTAGCGTCACGCAAAGGAGGGGTTTGGAAAAATGAATCGTTGAATGAATCATTTGGGAGTCGTTGAACAAATAAGGTAAAAAAATAAATGCATATTATGAGACAATGAAAGTGTTTTTTGACCTTGCATGCATGTCAACCTGTTGTTGGGGACTCCCAAACCCAAAATATGAACCTTTCATAACCCATAATAGGGGCACTTTAAGTTTTTATGAAGCCAGTAAAACCAATAACCAATAAGCGTTTTATTATCTGGCAGGATACCCCTACACAAAACCACACCTTACTGATAATGACAGTCAGCTGAAAGTGAAACGCTTGAACTCTAATACAAATGGCATGTACTTTTGGTCTACAGCCAAAACAGAAGCGTCTTTCAAAAAAAAAAAACTATATGTCTCCAGCATTCTTCCCCTGACTTTCCTCATCTGACGTTATCAGGAAGTTGAGATCGAACAGTAAAAAGATCTCGCTAGATTGCAGTGGCCATGTGTCAGTCTCCAGCCCTTCTTGTTTACCACCGACCACCATCTCAGATACAGCAGCCCTGGTGTGTTTCTCAGGTGCAGATGAACAGATCTCTAAAAATCCCATCCCTCATTTCTGCTAAATATACTTAGCTACAAAACTATTATTGTTCAACAAATCTCTTATGGAGAACACAGCCGGTCTTCAGGCTTGTCCTTGGCGTGGCATGAGATTTGGAGAGACAAGCCCGTTACGACTCACTTGAGAGGTGCCAAGTGGCTTAGCTGGTTGCCTAATAGACACTCAACATGGTACGCCAGGATTCGACAACACCTGGCACATACTGACATGACATATTGGGATATTCTTGCTTGTAGGACCAAAATCCAAGCATTTGCAAGAGTTTTATTATGTACTATGATTATACTTGGTCCCACCCAATTTATTTACAAAAAGCCACTCAAGTCATCCTTCAGACGAAACAACGACTGAGCCACCACACCCATGCAGACCAACCTTGAACTACACCTCTGTTCCACCATGAGAAACGGCTCAAGCATTTCAGCAGGATTGTGATATCATTAGGGCTGCTCGATTATGACAAAAATCATAATCATGATTATTTTGGTCAATATTGTAATCACAATTATTTAACACGATTATTAGCGGGCCGTATCACCAAATTTTTTTTTATGCAAATCTAAAGTATTCAGTTAACAGCCTACTACAGAAATTGAATAATCAAATGTAAAATAAAACAGCGTAGTCTTCACTGTAAGAATTAAACTTCCTTTGTTTCTTATTAAAGCTACAAAAGACCTTCTGTGAAGAGCACAGTTTTTGTTGTTGTTTTTTTTACTATTTCTGAATCTCTGTGCAGCACTTTGGTCAGCCGTGTGGCCGTTTTATATGTGCTATATAAATAAATTGAAACTTGAAAACTTGAAACTTGAAGAGCAGCGAGTGATTTTGTCTCTGTCTTTTGTTGTTTGATTAATATTAAGCACACAGTCGGCAGCAGGAATATAGCGCGCTGTCACTTTAAGAGCCGCACGGATCCATTTTACTGTTACACACGTATTTTCAGTATCATGTGTTTACATTCATTTATTACATAACCGACGAGGGTTTACGTGAATAATCACTAAGCGCCGCATTTTGACACATTTTTGCATGTATTTGACCGTTTAGGCGCATGCTTTCAGCTAAAGATGACTTTACATGTCTGTGCTCTGCTCCGTCTCTGAGCGCATACACAGATATCCTCCTGAGGAACAGCGCAAGTTCTCTTTCGCGCTTTTTAAAAACATTATTAAATCTAATCAACTTTAATAACTCAAGCACGTCCAATTTAGCAGAAGTCACGTTACGTGATTTTACTGATTTACACGTGAAAATGGGCTTTTATGGAGGAGTGAAAGTGCACTGCTGGAAAGGGGGCGGAATGGGGCGCCATAATCGTTTTCTCGATTATTGTATTTTCATAATCGTTGGAGGCCGAAATCGAAACTGAATTTCGATTAATTGCACAGCCCTAGATATCATGCATCATCAAAGCCTCATGGGAAGTGACTGACAAACAGTGGATGGTCAGTTACACTTTTAAACTAAGTCCAAAGTCTCAGAATTGAAACAACTTGCATTTCATAAGTGTCGGGTAATCGACACAACATACTTGTTACTCATGCAATTTGCCAATTACACACTACAGTGGTTGTTTATGCTCAAGGCTGCATTCATTTGATCAAAAATACAGTAATATTGTGAAACATGATTACAATTTATTCTTCTGATGCAAATCTGAATTATCCGCATCATTCAGTGTTACGTGATCCTTCAGAAATCAATCTAATATGCTGATTTGCTGCTCAAGAAATGTTTCTTTTTAGCATTTTTATGGAAACCTTTTCTGGATTCTTTGTTAAATAGCATTTTTTTTTTTTAAACAGAAATCCTTTGTAACATTATAAATGTCTTTACTGTCACTTTTGTTCAATTACATGCATCCTTGCTACAATTTTTTTTTTTTTATAAACTTAACCCCAAACTTATGAATGTGAATAAGCTATATTTTTTTTAATTCATGCCACTTATGACAACACATTCAGATATTACATTTATTAACTGCAAGACAACTAGCCTAAACTAGAGAAACTTTGAACTCTGCCCTTGGTCTCCACCTCTGAACTGAACTGACGACTTATATATTACTAGTCACAAATGTAACACCGAGAACCATGCCTCATTTTTAACTGTTACTGGGATGGAACCTATGACCACAATAAGCAGAATAACTCTTGATCGTTAACCCTTTTAAACCCATTGAAATGTCTAAATACAGGGCTCACTGTAAATGAAAGTTCAGACTGTCTTGGTTTCACATGAACACTTTTACATGCCTGGTGTAAATATCACATGACCAGTTTGTCCTCTCTGAAAAATGATGTCTGTGTCAAAGGTCCGTAAAAGGAAGAATGTAAAACATGTCATAACAGAGATACCACCACCATAATTGGTACATATAATATTTAAAGTGTCTATTATTACACTATTATGATGTAAACACATACAACTGTAAACAGTGGGGAAACACAGAGACTCATTTTGATTAAGTAACTGATTGATTCACATTCAAATATTGCATATTTCAATGGATTGTTAAATTAAATGAAAAAGTGAAAGTAAAATTGCCCAAGAGTAAAAAATTGTTTTATTTTGCTTTGTTTTCAACTTTCTTGGGTCTTACTGACCAACTAAGCAATTTCAACTCTGGTTTCCTACTAGTTACAATTGTGAGCAGGTATAAAACACATGTTCATAACTTATATTTAAAAAAGTGTTTCACTGGACTGTTCAAGGGTTAAAATAAATGTGCCCACGAATTTGGGTGAATATAAGACGAAATGGGTCAATTTAACTACCCACAACCCTGAAACTGTTAACATTTCTATGCATTACTCCAATACAACCCAATGATGATAAAACACTATCTGTCAGATGATCTAAAGATTAAATCCAACATTTCCTAACTTCTTGTTTAAAAAGGAGTTTGAGCTTAGTAAAGCTCAGTGGCAACAAACCAACTCTTAAATAAATAAAGCCCGGTGAGTTTAGTGCTGAGGAAGCAAAACTAGTTAGCTAACCCGGCTAACATCAGCTAATGCTGACTAACTCATCAACTCCAATTAGCAGGCGAGCTAAATGACTAGTTTATTTTCCCCAAACTGAAAACAATTGATAAGTTTCTTCTCTAAAGTTAATTATTACATCGCATTGTATCGGTATCGAAAGAGTTAGAAGGAATCGGTCAAATTTATTTGATGAAACGGATGGTTAAGTTTGTAAATCCTCTGTTTAACTCAACAGTCCAGTTGCTAGCAAAGCTAATGTGAAGTCAAAACACTCTGAAAACGTCCAGTTATCACTCAATCTGTCTTTGTAGGAACTTACTGCGAAGATGAAACGCTTATTGGTCTTCTGAGGGCCCTCCACGCGTCTAGTTGTTGTTATTTACCCTAGTATTTCTGGTGTAAAACTATCCAGGGGATCCCTCTCTATCTATCTGCCCTGCCCGCTGCCGCTCCGGTCGCCAAATAAAGATTCTCGCTGCCTACACATGAACCCGAGTCACCGAGCTGCGCATGCGCACTGGCCCACATCAAGAGGAGATGTACACGAGGAAGAGCATCCTCCCAACGCTTTAAATTCACAAATATTTACTACGGTAACCATAGTTTCAGACTGAATACAATAGTTACTATAGGTAATGTTGTTACTGTCATTTAAAAGACCTCACACTGTACATTTTTTTGTAAAGGGAAAGATGTCAGTATTATTTTTGGTTATTTATGGTAATGTCAGGCAACACAAAATATTAATTTATTTCATAGGCTAGTAAATTACAAAAAAATAAACTATAATGACTATAAAATTGTAAAATCAAAATTAAAATAACTGGATTAGTTCAATTAAAGAGTGCCATATTACTCAAAATGAAATCATTGAAAAATGCAGAAATATTTAAATAAATTACATACAAATTTTAATTACTAAAAAAAAAAAAAAACACGCACATACATAAAAATCATTCAATTAATAAAATGCCTCTTAAATGTCAATTGTACCATAATTTCCTCTTCTGGATTTTAAGTTACTTACCTGATCAAATACAGGTTGCAAAACAAAACAAAAAAAAAAAAACATTAGCAGAAAATATACATTCATTTTACGTTAGACAAAAAAACAACAACATCATTTTGAAAATATTTTATTACATATTGTCATTTAAAATGACCAATTACCATAGCAAGACACTCATTTTACGTTTTGCATCTCGACCCAACTTACCAAAAACATTTTCAGTACAGTTGTGGCAAACGTTTTAAAGTAATGTACAGTGATTTACATATTTGAATCTTAAACAAAATTCTAGAACGCTCCAACATAATCTGGTCAATTTTACTAGACTTCAACTTATAAATTGCCAAATATTATCTTGTTTTATTGATGTCGCTTTCAAAAAGTTATATTCCACCAGGGCGCGCTCTAATGTGAATTCTCCATTGCGCTTCATTCAAATTAATCACACTTTTTACTTATTGAGAACATGTGTATACTAAATAGTATAATCTTTTAAATATATTCAATTTCAAATAGCAGTAACCGAAGTGAAATTGTAAGCTTTGTGCACAAATATCAAGGAAATAATTTTGTTAAACTTTTTCTGTAATCACAAACGACTGTGATTGGTCCATCCTGAAGAGCGCTGAGAAAAGTAACAGAAACCACGTCGACTACGCAAAGCAGGCTTCAACTAAACTCGTTGCTCTTATGTCTTGTAAATAATGTTTTATATCTTATAAATCATGTAGAAATGATTGAATTCCATAAACATACCAAGTCCGTCGGCTTCCTGAAGTTGTTTCCGTCTGCCTTGAAGAGTGCGGTTATGACCCAGGTAGAGCTCGGGACCCGGATGCAGCTCTGTGGGCTTTTGATCGACGAAATGAAACGAACACACGTAAACTCTCTTCGGAGGATTTGTTAACTTCAAAGCCGCGAGCCAAGCCTGTTTCCGGTCCTCTTTCGACGGCATACAGTATAAGGCATAGGGCGCAGGGCACAGACATTCATTCCTGATGTGTTGATGTAGAAACACAGATACTTTCTTGAAAACTCGTCAGTTTTTTTGAGTTGTTGTAGCAACCCGAGACAGCACATGTCGAACCGGAGCTCATGTTAAACTCTGACACCTCAGGTTCGTATGTCAAAAATGATTTTAGACAGACCGGAAGCAGAACACCGGCAAAAGGAAATAGGGAGACGTCGTATAGTTTTCCGAAGCAAACGTAATGCGTATATTCAGTAGTAGCCTACAAACATATTACATGTATTTAAAAGATAGAAACGTATAAATGTATTTGATTTGAATGCATTTGAAAAGTTTCACAAGCTCTTTACTTAACTTTCATGTCGTTCTTTCAGCTGTGGTTTGGAATTAAACTAAATCTTAGGCTGTTTTTACATGTGGTTTCATAGTAGGACAACATCCAAAATGATTTTCCCTAGTTTAATTCATTTATTTCCCCAGCCCACATAAGATTATGTTATATTGTTATAATAAAAATCAAACCAGAATCCACTGGCCTATCAAATGATGCAGGATTGATAGCTTGTTTGGATATCTGATGACATCTGTTGGTTGTTTTGAGATATGACAGCTCATATTTTTATGTACAACATGATATTTGAAAGACGATAAATGGATATATTATGTTGCATTGCAAGATATATAAATTACATTTCAGAAAAATAAGTAAAACTAATTCAGTTAATACACAGCAATCAATACTATTTAACTATATTCAACACTTTATATTGATTACTATACAAACGTTGCTTTATTCTAAGAAATAAATAGGCCTATATAGATAAAATAAAAATTTAACTATGATTAAACATGCAATTTCATAAGTAACACAAGAGAGATGACATGAGTTAAAATCTTAATTGCAGTTTTAAAGTGAAAGGTAAAACCATTAATAATAATAATCTTAAACGTCAGTTGAAGGTTCGGTTTTAATGGGATGGTAGTTATTAAAGGATGCCTGAATGCTTGGTTTACATTAGCCTATACATTGGGTGACATATTAATAAAATAAAAGTTTAACAACGACTCTTTTAATAGTACAAAACAAATCGTCAAACAAGTCAATTAATAAACAATTAAGTAATAATTAATTTATTTTACAATAATTTATATTACTGTAATATGAATCAAATAAATAATACAATATTTCTGTCCATATTAATTATTACTAATAATTAAAAACATAATTTTTTGGGAATGTGTAATGTAAGATACATTATGCCATTGGAAACAAGCAAAATGTGCAGCCACGATTCCTACTTTAGTTATTTATATGTGCTTTAATTAGTCGTAAATTATTGAGGGGAAAATCGACTTTATTCGGGACGTTTTCTTAAAGAGACGACGTCCTTCTTTCACACCACTAGAGGAAAGCAAAGGTTAAATTATCCTTTCATTGATCAGCAAAGACTCTAATAAATTATCTTAGCTGTAAAAATGCTCATCTAATTTGTATCTAAATCTTAGATCTTACTATATAACAGTTAAGTAGCCTAATAACCTTAATCGGGTTAGACACCATAGTGAAACAGACTACAGTCAAAAATACTATAGTAATTTATAGTCAATACTATAGTGTTTTTGAACCATACTATAGTAAAGTACTTGAATTAATTTGTTGTGGTAATTCTATAGTTGCTGTGGTAACAACTATAGTAATATAAACAAATTACTTTACCCAATACTGTACAGTTTTCTACAACTATAGGGTATATCATACTACAATACACTACAGTTTACTGTAGTAAAAACTAAAGTATACTACAGTATTTATTACAGTTTATTAGTTCACTGCTGTAGCATTCATTAACAAAGTGTTGTAAATAATATATACAGTATAATACACTTTACTATAGTATGGTTTAAAAACACTATAGTGTTTACTATAAATTACTATAGTATTTTTTCCTGTAGGGCGTACAGTATAAAGGTCCTAGATCACGTAATTTTCACAACTCACAGCTTTCAAAATTGTTTCTAGAGTTGTTGTCTACTGAAAGTCTGTTTTCAGACGTTTCGTCAACTGAGTAGTCGATGTGTTAAACAACAGAACAATCCATTGAGAGCACTGTCCCTTAAAGCCTCGTTTTCATTCCTGTCAAAAATTAAATATGGCACTACTCACAGAACACATTATATGATAGTCAGTTTATGCCACTAGGTGGCAGTATAATAAAGTAATTTAAAGGGTTGGCAAAACCCTGATTTTATTCTGGCCTGAACTTGACCTTGACAGAATGTGTGTGCCCTTTAACTGAAATACATTGTAACGAATCCCAGCGGTGTGTTTATATAATAGTTTTGTATTCAACATTCAAGTTTGTTGTATGTTAATCAGGATGATTTTTTATTTCAAGGCTGACTACACAAATAAATAAATAAATAAATATCAATACATTTATTTACTTATAAATATAAATTCGGTATAAAATAATATCTAAATTTATATTAAATATATCATTTTTATTAGCGCAAAATAATATTTTTTTTTAAAAATCCTAAAAAATATGATAAATATTATTTTATTAAAGCAAAATTTATGAAAAGAGAATTAAAAAAAATTCCAAAATACTTATTATTCTTCTTTAACGTTCTGCCACCTCCAGATATCGTGAGATTGTGTGTTGAATCGTAAAGTTTATCTTGAATTATTCGTGCCCCTCAGTTGTGAGTGATAGTGCCACATCAGCTTCTCCTGAGGACTGTTCATTAATCAGCTCAGTGGAGATGAGAAGCTTCTGTCCTGGACTTCCAAGCTGCTTGTTTTCTTGCCAGTCCCGCCGTTTCCACAGAACACAGACGTTGCCATAGGTACCAGGGAGGGGTGAAATCTCATTTGCATATATTTAAATGACGCATGAATAATTTACAGAAGGCTTGAATAAGGAAACTCTGAGAGACGTTTAGAAGTCACGCTGAGCTTCAGGCTAGTATTCCTGGTTAAAACAAATGCGGCACTGTGTGTTATATGTGAGCGACGGCCCATTATGGCTGTTTTGGCAGCTTCACAAGCATCCACTCACTAGAACCTTCCATAAATTGTCGCCACATTAAAATGCCCCGCACGACATTATGGAAAGACATGAATAGCCTTGTAAAAAGGCAGGGAAATAAAAAACATACACAAGACAAATGTCATTTTCAAATGAAAAAAACTCTTTTTACACGACCCGCTTTTTCACACTTAGCTGCTAACCTGCATCTACCCCTGTTTTCTACAGTCTTGTTAATTTTATATGAAAGAGCATATAGCCACTTATCCGCGGGTGGTGCAGTAAAAGCGTTTAGGGTCAAAGCATGAACCGTGATTGGTTCTTCCATTAGAAGAAGCGTGCAGCCTGGCTTTCCTCTCAGCCAATCAGATGCGCTCACCGTACCATTGTTCCTAATGTTGGTTGGTGCTCTTCTAGATTTGACAATGACACATAATTGAAGCTCCTAATAGAGCGACCCTTCCTCTACAATGTCAAGATTACAGACTATGAGACTCCAGAAAAATGCGCGTGTTTGATTCAAACACACATTTGATGTATTAACAAGCAACAGAAAGAATAAATTCACAAATAAACTGGTTAGGTGAACGGAATAAAAGCAAAAAACAAGAATAAGGGTTTACATATAAATGGCTGCTGCTAATAAAAACGTTCCCTGAACCTAAAATGTAATCATGGCATTTAAATAGCCACCAAAATATCTGATATTTTCAAGTTCAACTGCAGGCTTTCAGATTAAAATACATTAAACAATCGTAGGTTACATAATTAAATCGTTATAATTTTGTTTTATTTTGCAATCAAGACACAGGTCTGCTGAATAGTAAATAGTGTAAATAGCGACAAGCTGTAGAGAGTATAATCGCGTTATATAATGCGGCCTTTCCTTTTTGAGGGGAGTTAATTTATACATTAACTAGCAATGGTGCTGCTACATTATTCCACTTAGCGAGTTACTAATACGTATCCACACATATTATTAACTAGCGAGGTAGATTTTTTCATGCTCCCCCCCCCCCAAGTGCACTGAGAAGAGGGCTATACGGAGACATGTATGTATATGAACCCCGGGGGTGCGGGGTCTGACTGGTTTTGCATTAAAAAAGACGAGGTCCTGTGAAAGTTCTGCTCCCTGTGTGTGAATTCAATAGCTCCAGCATGGTTAGCATGACAAACTGCTCTTCAAGTTCACAGAGTAACCTCCCTCGACACACGCACACACACCCGCCCTCTCCTTCACTCTCAAGTCTAGTTCAGACCAGTCAAAGGGCATCTTAGTTCTGAAATTTCAATAATGCTATCTGCTGGGGATGAAATGTTTTTAAGGTCATGATTTTGTTCGCTTTATTTATTTATCTATTTATTTGTTTTGTGAGAACAACTGAGGCATTTCTCATATGACAGTTCAAACTGAAGACGCAACACTATTCAAAATGTATTACGAAAATTAATTGTGGAATCTTAGCTTTTGTGTTCATATAATGTTTCTGTGTTTATTTTTTAATGTAATGTAAAATTGCAAAACGTGCACAAAATATAGGCTATAGCCTATATACAATTTAAGATCATCACAATTATTTTAGATTTAAATAATGACTTTTATTATTTGATGTTTTTGGCCTTTATGCTTTAGTTATTTTCTGTAATTATTCATGTTATCACTTGTTTTGATTTATGGTCCATATGATAGTTATAGGCCTATGCAACTGATATTTCATCTCAGAAAGACATCCACTCTTTCATGTTTTTAACCCTTGTGATATAATTGCCTCAGTTATTATGATCTTCTTAGTAGAAAACAATCAGCACCACAATCAGAGGAATAAACATTATTTATTTAACCACCACAAAGATGAAAGAAGCAGCAAAAGTCACAAAAAAATGTAAAACAGTTTTGTGTAAGTGTTTTTGTTTTTCTCATCTTGTGAAGGCTTGTTTTATTAATAATGTGTCAATAAAAGAATATTTAAAAATCAACATTTTATAATAGTTTTAAAATATTAATAAATACAAATTATTATTATTATTATTATTAACTAAACAGTAAAACTAAATAAATGCAGTATTTTTATTAAATGGTAATAAACATTACAAATAATTTCATTAAATATTAACATCTAGTGAATTAAAAAATCTTATTGGAAAAGTTGTTAGAGAAATTGCTGACGACTATTTCAACTTCTAAATTCATAACATAGTGAAATGGTAATTTACGACAAATTTAAAAGGACATTTTCAACTCAAATTCTGTCAAATAATTTAATACACCAAAAACTTAAATTATTTTAATTCCTATCGTTATACCTTTGTGTTTGTTTTCAGTATTGTTTTAACAGATTTTGGTGACTAAACAATTTCGTATATATATTTTTTTAACATTTAGAAGCCTAAATGTAATACGACGCAACAGCCAAAGGATGCAGGACTTCACAGCCAAACTCCCTCCTCACCTCTCCTGACAAAGACAATGAACGTCTTGGCAGACCACCAAGAACTGTTTTACCGGAGCTGCTCGTCTGTTTGAGCTGTGTCTCTGGGCAGAGGATGGCCGAGGGAGGGGTGACCAAGGGGACAAGAGCTGCCACCCTAAGAGGCTTGTTCGGTGTGGGTTTATCCCGTTAAGTGTAAGGGAATCTGCCATGCTCAGTAAGCATGTATATCAGGCCATCTCGTGGCTCAATGGACGCTCCATGGGTGGCCCCTCCTGGTCAATACCACCGTACCCTCCGCCGGACCGGCCCAGAATAGGATAATCTCTCCTTCTCGCTTTCTTTCAGGCCAAAGTCTGGCCTCCCGGTGGCTGAGTCACGGTCAGGGTGGCTTGGCCCTGATCCCGGGTCAGTGTGGCTGGGTGACCGAGGGGCAGATTTCAGTAGGTGCACTGGAGCGCACTGGACCAGCGCTTGAGCTGACAGTTAAAGGAAAACAAAAGGAAGCAGGACTGTTGTGTGTGTGTGTGTGTGTGTGTGTGTGTGTGTGTGTGTGTGTGTGTGTGTGTGTTTGAGTGAACTGGATTCCTCAGGTAATGAACACTTTCTGGCTGAGCGAAAGCTCACTGTTTCTGACTCAGTTTGAGAAAAGCTGACAAAAGGCTCTTTTGACGAATAAGATACCAAATGAAACCCCCCAAAAATCAACTCTCTTTTTTTTGAGGTAAGGTAGCATTTGACCTTACGAAAATGCTGATCGTCAACTTGAGGTCAGGTCAAAGTAAATATTATATGAGGTGGTTTACTTACTATTAATTTTATATGAGGTTAGCAAGTTTTGCAACCCTGTTCCTAAATAGATTTTTATATAGATCCCTGATTTGTGATTTTTTTTTTTTTATACTTTTCAAGCAGTAATACAAATTTAAAAATGCAAAAAAAAAAAAAAAAAATATATATATATATATATATATATATATAACTTAAAAAAATGCCATGACTTCATATTCACCATATAAAATAATAAATGTTATTTCACAATTTTGGGTGTCACACCACAATCATTCAGTAACAGGGTTGTATTACACTGCTGGGAATTAAAATTAGCTAATAATTAAAAATATTTACTTATATAATTATATATATAAAATTTAATAGCAATTCAACGGTTTGTCAAAATTGTAAGATTTTAATTGTTAAATGCAATCAAAAAGATTGTGACCTTTTAGGCGGGTTCAGGTCAAAATCACCACAGGGCTTTTAAGGTATTTAAAAAGAGCTGTGCTTCATTATGGGACAATTATGTTATATAATAGTTCATCAAACATATTATAATATTATTCTCACAACAAATCAATATGGGATTTGTGCCTCTAATGCTTTGAAACACTACTCAAAGGACATTCAATTGTACCTTATTCATGAACAAATGTTAAAAGATCCAAGAAAAGACAAAATAATCACAAGATCAAGACCATTTTTTTCAGGATTTATTTAAACACTTATATCTTAAATTCAAGGCAGTTAGGCAGGAAATAGATTACAGCATAGCAAATGTGAGTATCTATAACTATCAGCATATCTGCCTATGTATATAAATATCTATCTATCTGTCTATCTATATAAATATCTACACATCTATTTGAATATAAAGAGTTCATTTGCAAAAACAGATAACTCAGTTTTTAACATTTGTCAAAAATCATGTTTTTCATTGTGCATTCCAATTAATCTCAATCAATCTGCAGTTGGGTTATTTTGATTAAGTAAAAATCACTAAATAAATACAGCTAACTATCACAATAACACAATAAAAACATGATAACAAAAAAAAGAAAGATTTTTGAACATTAAAAAAATGGAGTTATCTGTTTTTGCAAATAAACTCTTCTTATCTATCTGATTATTTATCCTTTTATATGAACATCTATCTATCCATCTATATGAATATCTATCTGTATATCTATATATAAATATCTATCCATCTGTCTATATCTGAATATCTAACCATCGGAGTATCTATATATCTGAATATCTATCTATACGAATGTCCATCTGTCTGAATATCTATCCATCTATATAAATATCTATACATCTGAATATCTATACATAAATATCTATCCATCTATATGAATATATATATATATCTGAATATCCAACTATATTAATATCTATCTGCACATCTATCCATCTATATACAATATCTAGCCATCTAAATAAATATCTGAGTATCTATATATCTGAATATCTATGAATACGAATATCCATCTCTGAATATATATCCATCTATATGAATATCTATCTATAAATATCTATCCATCTAAATAAATGTCTACAACTGAAATATCTAATCTAAATAAATATCTGAGTATCATGAATGTCCATCTGTCTGAATATCTATCCATCTATATGAATATATATATATATCTGAACATCTAACCATCTACATAAATATCTGTCTGAATATCTATATATCTGAATATCTATCCATCTACAAGAATAACTCTGTCTGAATATCTATCTATCTATCTATCCATCTATCCATCTATCCATCTATCTATCTATCTATCTATCTATCCATCTATCCATCTATCCGTCTGAATATCTATCTATCTATCTATCTGTCTGTCTGTCTGTCTATCTGTCTATTCAAGACTAAGTTCAATTAAACTTTTTTAAACTGGCAGTAGGTTAGTCTCATTTATTATTAACTGGTCCTTTGTCCTGTACATTTCAAAAGTCTTTTTTAAAAAAATGAACTTACCTTTATTGTCCAAAAATACTTACTTGATGACAAAAAAGAGATTCAACAAAAACAACACAGTCTTACTGAAAAACAGTTATGTACAGTAATTAAAGAAAAAAAAGGAAAAACATCTCTTGATGGTCTGTGGTGATCCTGGCATCGAAATTTAGTCCAAAACCTGAGGAGACACAAGAAAAAAATGACAGAATTAGTACCAGTTTCACTCATTACATTTAAGAAACACAATGTACTTCCTATTATAACCTATTTTTTATAGCATATCGCCATCTTTTTGCAAATCGCCAAGCTGTTCACCGTACAGCGTCTGAACGAGGTGTGGCTTGAGCGCAGACTCGGATGAGAGGGGAGGGGCTTGAGAATTGATTGACAGCGTTCAGATGCCGGGATGCTCAGCATCACGTGTGCGGGGATGACGCTGTGTGTGTGCTGCTCTCCCGCCGCCACACCACAGCACGAGTGTGTTTACCAGCACACAGGTTGAAGGGGCGGGGAAACAGACTTTATCAGCCGTGATGTTTGACCCCGAGCCTAGAGCCAGACAGGGGTCAGGGGAAGGACTGTCTGGGCACTGGGATTGACCCCAGGGCTGTGGGGGTGGGGGGGCTTGTTGGTTCCAGTCTAGGGTGCTTCATATCACCTCTGGGAATTGAGGTGCAGACAGCTCAACGATTGACCCTGCTTAATCATCAGTGCGCAACGTCTAGTCTGCTTGGTCATGGTACAAAGTCAGGGCGGCCGGATATGGCGTTATGGAAATCAACTATGGCTGTCATCATTTTATTTTATTTGAATATATGTGTGTGTGTGTTTACATATAAACACACACACACAGGTATTTGACTAATAAAAATTGGACAGTGTCCTATGGTGTGACAGCAAAAATGTAGGAAAAAAAACTTAACATACAACTAACATGATAAAAATGTATCTTCATTCTTAGAGTTACAAATAGCATGAGAGGTTTATCTTCAATGTTAGAGTGTTTTTTTTGTGTTTTTTTTGCTGTCACACCATAGGACACATTGATGCGTCAACTACCCATATAGTGTATATATATATAAATAAAGGCCTTCTCAAATATGTCATAAATGCAATATGTACAGAATACAGATATACCTGCGGTATGCATAATATTTCTGATGAAATATTGAAAGAAATATTTCAAACCAGAAAAAACTATCAAGATAATAAATAATAATAATAATAATAATATTGCCAATAAAAGCAACAAAGACTCATGAAGGTTGTATATTTTATTGTTGTGGTATATACTACTTATTTATATATTTATTATATAAATTATATATTATTATTATATTATTATATTATATACACTACATACACTACTTTATTTATTTATTAATATACATATTTTATTTAGATATCATATAACTTTACATATAAGACATATCTAAAATATTTTTGTATAAAAAAAAAAAAAAATGTATAAAAGATATATAGATAAACACCACTATACACACACACACACTATTTCTACACACACACACACACACACACTATTTCTACACACACACACACACACACACTATTTCTACACACACACACACACACTATATTTTTGTATTAAAAAATACAAATGAAGTGTTTATTTGCAAAAACAGATAACTTAATTTTCATAAATCATGTTTTTTTATTGTGTTATGTTTTTATTGTGTTTTATTGTGTTAGTTAGCTGTTTTTTGATTTGTTACTATTTAATCAAAACAACCCAACTGCAGTTTGATTGATAATAACTGGAATGCAGGATAGAAAAACATGATTTTTGAACATTTTTAATGGTTAATAATTTTTAATGGTTATCTGTTTTTGCAAATGAACTCTTCAAATAAATAATAAATTGATATACAGTATATCTGCTCTATCTATATAATTGCTATACAAAGACAAATAAATAAAGTACAACAAAAAAGGCATCACAAAACTGTTCAAAAACAACAATTTTAAAATACTATGGTATTGAATTAAAAAAAGAAAAGAAAAAGAAAAACGTCCATGGCTTTTCATCTTATACTACAGAGATAAAAGGTTCATTATCCAGCTAGCATCTGAAACGGACGAGAGGCATGAATGTGATTGATTTGAATTCTCAGACTGTAAACAAACTGCTAGCTTGACGCTAAGCTGTATAGAACCGGTTGGGAGGACACATCGCTACAAAGCCGTCAGGAGACGGTCTGATGTACCCAGTGTTTGGGTGGGGGCAGAAATCGCCTGTCTGGGACGCCCCGCCATACACAGGGAACACACCTACGACCCAGGCAGGGATTTTGTGGAGGGGGGGGCGTCTGGTCCTCGATTCAGACAGTCCTGTCTGATGTCCCATTAAGATTTGAGTCCAGGACCGTGAGGGGTGAGGGGAAGAGCGCTGGTTAACCCCCCTGGACTTCTGCTGCAGCTCTTGGGTCCTATTATTTGAGGCAAGCTGTTGGCTGCATACAAATTCTGCATCACTCAGTCATGAATCGGGCTCGTATGAGGAGCGGCGTTTGAAATAAAGCTGGCGCAGAAGGAGGCCCTGTATGGAATGAGGGAAGCGTATGCTCACTAAACACGCTCAGACTGGCAAATGTCCAGTGCATTGAATGAGAAAGGTTAACATACGTAGCTTGATAACTGGTTATAGTTGCATCATTCTGCAGGGAAGAGGAGGAGCCTGGTATCATGCAGCTGAAATGACCTGCATTCGTTTTCATTTAGTTTTGGATTTTTTGCCTAATGATACATACTGTCAAGAGAGAGGAAAAGAAGTGATGGCAAGAAATGTTGTTAGCCAGACTTGAACTTGCATCATCCACATGAGCACCACAGATTAATGTGTCAAGAGCACATGCACTAGACAATTTGAATATTATGTTTGTTATTATTTATTATTGATGTCTTGATGTGGCATGTTACAATCAAAACTAAAAATGTACATTTTAAATATCTATCATTAAAATTAAATCATAATTTTATTATTATACAGTTTTTTAATATTTTAAAAACAATAAATATAAATAACAAAAAAAAAAACGTAACAAAATATCTAATATTTTTAGATGTTAAATAATATTTTAATAAAGTATCGTTTTTGTTTTAGCATGCCATATCAAGATTTATCAGTTATATAAATATATATTAATGAAAATTAAAGTTTTAAAAATATAACATCTTAATATCACAAGAATCAGAGAATTACTTATCATATAAAAAATAATATTTTATTAAAATATGATATTATTTAGCATGTTTATTTTTAAGCATGTTAAACATTTTACTTTTTAACATTTTATTTAAACAATCATATTTCTGTTATTTTATTTATTAAAAATAATTTATTACAATTATTATAAAAATGGGTAAAAATAAAAAGTATAAAAATAAATGATATTCATTTAATATGTTAATTATTGTATAACATTACACACAATATATATATATATACACATACACACACACACACACTATATACTGTTTATAAAACTGTTTAATAATATTTTAATAAAATGTATCTTTACAAATAAAACTTAGTATGTTTAATAATATTATATTTTACTGAATTTAACTTTAGTTTAAAAATTGCTTTTCTGCATTCTAATTGTATTATGATGGTAAGCGCAAGCTGTTTTTCTGAGAAAGACATTAAAATACATGCCACTGGATCACTGTTTGTATCAATCAGGTATTCTGCGGGCTATAAATAACCATGAACAGCAGATGAATGAGAGACAGACACCAGGCAGAACCAGTGGAGAAAATCGTCCAGTCCCCAATGACACCACTCTCTTGATAAAGGGGGGCTCATACTGGGCTTTGTTCCCCTGTTTAACACTGCTTTATAAAAACTCTTCTCTATGTACTCCGCAAAGCTTTTTGTACAAAGCAGAGCCATTTTCTTATAGTCCGATGACAAGAAACAATGACAGCAGAGATGCACAGGAAGAGAAAGAGAAGATGTTTAGATCCAGACAGCAAATACTTCCCTAGGGTTGCCAGGTCTGCAGTAAAATTCACATTTACATCCTGTGTGTTCCCCTATTTGCTAGTCAAATCTGTTTCAGGGTGTAGTGAGACATCTACCATACAAACCCCCCTGACCTTGACCTCTAGGGTCCTTCCTCACCTGCAGCTGAATAGAGCAGCTGGGCCGTCTAGCCAGCGAGTGACTGAATATTTGACACTTTTACTCATTCCCACGCTCAATCGCTTTCCGAGATGATATTTAGACCGTCTTTGTGGGGAAGAGAAATATTTACTGGTGTACTGTTGCCTGGTGTACTGTGGCAGCCATTATCTGCGATATTTCTCCTCGTTTAGTCATAATTGCAACGTCTTATGGACATTTATTAATAATCTTACATGAAATCTGAGCATTCACACAGACACATTTAAATCTGGTTTCACACCACATTTATATTAGACTTGTAAACATCAAATGTCATGTTTTTTTTGTGTTTAAACTACACAAATATCTGCATCAATATGCCCAAAAGCATTTTATTTTTCAGCTTGTTGTCTAAATAGGCTTAAGATGTTGATTTAATTTATTATTGAACAAAGAGAAATATCACAGAAATGGCTACCAAAGTATAATGAATACAATATTTTGAAAGTCTTTGTTGGGGAGAGGAATGTTTACTGTGCTTGTTGAACTGCTTTTTGGGAAAATCTGACGCAAATATTTAGGTTTTGCTGTTGAAACAGCAAAAATGAGTTCATTTAAATGTGGCGTGACACCAGATTCAAATGTGTCAGTGTGAACTCTCAGATTTCAAGTAAGTCCATTAATAAATGTCTATATTTTCATTTTATTGAACTTATGTTTCATTTTCCGGTGCAAATGTTTAGATTTGTTAAATTTTTGGTTATCTCTAAAGTTCAATTGAATTTGTTTTAGATCATTAGAGGTAATTTTACGGTACAAAGTTTCCTTTAGAGGTACCTTTATACACAAAACCCTGCCTGTTTAGGCATTCCCTTTAGATTTCGGACAGTACTGTACGGTAGACCATCATGCTCCCTCCCTCGCCCGTCTCCCTCCACTGACAGCATGAGGACCCCTGGATACTTCCTTATGGCTGCCTGCAACATGCCTGTCTGAAATGCAAAACAACGGGGTTTGACATACCGCGAGCCAAACATAAAAACTCATTATTCAGTGTGGATCACAGTGCATTAGATGAATGTAATTACTTTCAGTTGCGATTTATTGGGGTTTATGTGACCTGTTCTGGCAATACAGACCTTTTTTTTCTTCTCATAATCTACTGCTGAGATGCGACTCATTTTTACAGACACCTGTATTCTGGTACACAAGATCCAGCAAAGCTGGTGGTCTCCCTGCTTGCCTTCATCTGAATACATTTACATGCAAATTATGCGACGCTGGCAGATTCTAAGCACCGCTGAGACTTCACTGAGCAAGACAGTGTCCAAAAAAATCATAATATACAGACAGATCAGACAGCATCACGACTGAATCAGCCACGTATTCACCACAGTGTCACGATCTTACTGCAATCCCATAATTATGTAATCATAACAGAACAATCCAGATGGGAAAAGTGCTGCTAAGCAGGACAGGATATGGCAAATGCATTAGAATATTATAAAACGGCAAAGTCGAAGGTAATGCAAGTACACAAATAGTGCAACATGTACATGCACTGAAAACATATATTTTTGTCAGGTAAAAGAAAAATGTAATAATACTGATAATAATGGTACAAGACAAAACTACCTCTTAATATGACTGAATCCAACCTGATTACACCAGGTAACATCAACGGAAGTAATTTTATGGGATAGAAATATGCCTGGTAACTGCAAATTTCTGCAAATGCACATAAACATAAATAATTACATAAAAGGACATACATACAGTATGTGTTAAAAAGATAATTCAGTATTCTGCTTATTCTGTACATATATTATGTCTAATATTTAAACAAACATAAAAAGATTGTTGTTGTTGTTATTAATAATAACAACAATTTATAAATAGTGACTATTTGTTAATTTTTGTCTAATATATTTGTTAATTTACCTGTCTAATGTTTAAACAATCATAGCAGATACAGATTATTGTTGTTATTATTATTAATAATAATAATAATAGTGAAATTATTTGTTCATTTGTGTCTAATATATTTGTTAATGTGTACCTGTCTAATGTTTAAACAAACATAAAAAGATAAAAATTGTTGATGTTATTGATAATAATAATAACAATTATTTGTTAATTTGTCTTATATATTTGTTAATTTGAACATGTCTAATGTCTAAACAAACAAAAATATTGTTGTTGTTAATAATAATAACAATAACAATAATAATAATAATAATAATAATAATAAGTGAAAATTATTTGTTAATTTGACAGAAACAATCTAATTGCACCAGGGTAACACCAATGGAATTATTAAGTGCCAGACCAGGTAGAAATATGTCCATATGCAATTTTTATCATGCACATAAACATACATAAAATCATAAAAGGATATCCATGTGTAAAAATTTTTTTTTTTTAAAGTATATATATATATATATATATATATATATATATATATATATATAGGGGTGGCACGGTACATGTATTCGTACCGAACCGTCACGGTACAGGCATCTCGGTTCGGTGCATGAGGTCTTACGATGAATACAGGCAATTCACCCCCAATCCAGAAGGGGGCGCCCGCAGCAATGCAACGCTGTTTGATAACCTCCAGCAGAAGAACAGCGAATGCCATGAGTTGCGCATTTGAAAACAAAGCCCCCTAAACAGTGACCATGTGCTGATTCTGAACACGTCTCTCACATAGACTGACAAAGCAGTATACTTTAAAGGCTTGTGCACTCAACTGTTTGCGAAATGGAGCTTTGTGCTCGTGTATCCTACCTCTCTCATTCCGCACAAATCCAAATATTCCATAATATTTCCATATTTGCGATGTAACGTATCTGAATGCTAAGCTATTATTTATTATGTAAATTATAGGCTTTGTACTTCAGTCGCGTTCCAACGGTGACACAGAGGCGGGTGCGCTGATGTTTGGCTCACTGTATTTTATTTTGATAAACTACCAACTGTGCTGTCACGTTAGCAATGCTGGAACTGATGTGTGTGTGTGTGTGTGCGTGCGTGGGCGGGTTTATGTGGTTTATGAGGACACAAATTTGTTTAATAACATGGGTATGACAGAGGTATTACAATTTGAAGGTGGTTTATGAGGACACTGCCTATGTCCCCGTAATTCAAAAGGCTTAAAAAACATACTAAATGGTGTTTTTTTGAAAATCTAAAGATGCACACAGTCTCCTGTGAGGGCTAAGTTTAGGTGTAGGGTAGGTGTAGGGCAATAGCACACACAGTTTGTTCAGTATAAAAACCATTACGCCTATGGAGAGTCCCCGTAAACCACAAAAACCAACATGTGTGTGTGTGTGTGTGTGTGTGTGTGTGTGCGCTCCGGCGCGATCACTTCAACTGTTTCCTTATACCAGCAGAATCAACTTTAAACACTTATTGTCTTATTAATAATCACTGTATAAAGGTGTTATTTGTGTACACTCACAATGAAAACAAAACAGATTGTATATATAATATTATATAATATAACAATGTAATAATATGTAGTATTTTCACATCTAGGTGGATTTTTTTTATATTTGCACTACAGTCTGTTCAAAATAAATGAAAAGAAACTGAGCATAGTAGATTTGTTGTTTTTTTCATGTTGTACCGAAATCGTATCGAACCGTGACCCCCGAACCGAGGTACGTACCGAACCGTGACATCTGTGTACCGTGCCACCCCTAATATAGGGATGCGCAGTATACCGGTACTGGAAAAATACCGGTATCTATTATATTTCAAACGGTACGATATCATAATTTTGCTCATTTCGGTATTTCATACGCTGCTGTTCCGAAGTTCACCAGTAGATGCTTCTCAAATTGCTGCAAACCCGGTAAACCTGACAACAGAACAACGTGATGGATCAAACAGATTAAACTCTATCAACGCACCCGAAATTAATAAATAAAGAGAACAGTAGAAGTGAAATATGGCATTACTTTTCATACAAAACAGAAGATAAAGGTGACCGAACTGACCACAGGAGGCAAGACATCAAATCTTGCTAAGCATTTATCGCTTGCTCATCCTGGTCTTTTCCGAGAATTAAAAGATCAACAGGTTAGTAAGTGCATCATTCATAAATTCAGACTTAATTTTAGCTTTTATTCACAACTGATCAACGCACATACATAAGATGTGACGCAGTAAACATGAAAGCTCAAACATGTGATGCTAGAACCAGTGACGTTTTGGTCACATAATATTTGCACTTGCATTTCAAACAATCAGATATTAATTTAAATTGAATGAAACAACAGTTTTGCTATATTCATTTTAGTATCAATAATATGAAGGGAATGTTTCTGCCGCGCTGCCGACCGCTAATATGAAGCAGTCGAGAGATAGAGATTTATATTTAAAGCTTTGTCTTTGCCTATCCGAGTCTGAAATCTGAAAACAATCTGAGGGAGAGGGAGATAAATAATAACGTGATTTTGAATATTACTTTGACTGTTAGAATAACACTTTAAAGAAACATTTGTTATAATTCATTAACAGCATTACAGCACTTATTAATGTAGGTCAATAATTATTTATAAATGATAAATGTAGGCTACTAAATAATACATGTTTAGTATGTTAGCATTACTTTATGCATTAAATAAAAAAAGTATGTTAACATTACTTTATGCATTACTCATACCTAACATTAACCAAGATTAATAAATACTGTATATGATGATCATTCACTTTTTTTTTTTAGGCTGGTTGTTTGTCACCTATGGTGTCGATTTAGTATCGATACCGAGGTATTACATTCTGGTATCGTACCGAAGCCAAAATTATGGTATCGAGCCATCTCTAATATATATATATATATATATATATATATATATATATATAGTCTTTTTGTTAACATAACTATTAGAAATGTTTATATGGACATTTAAAATGCATTCTAATAACTAGAGTTTCCTCATTTTCTCATCTCAGTTGAGAACATTGATATTTATCAGCATTATATCAGACATGTTTTAGTTAAACCTCATATTGATGACTGGCACAACACACAGGTGCTGGATTCTGCAAGAACCAATCACTCTTTAAAACACAAACTACCATCATACACTTGAGTCCGCGAGCAGCTCTAGAACAAATGAACACGAGGGTTCGAGGGGGGCCAGCGAGGAGGAGATGAAGCCCCAGAGGCGAGCGAGTGTCAACCCCAGCTGGGCGGACATTTTGTTGACATGCTGATAGGGATTTAAGCAGTGGGTGGGTGTGTGTGCATGCGTGTGTGAGCTAGGTGAGAGAATGAGCCGGAAAGGGGGGAAGGAAGGAGAGAGGCTCACAACAGCGGCATTTCTAAGCTTGATTTCAGCGTGAGCTGAGACGATTAGGGGGAACGGGGAAGGACAAGGAAGAGGGGGCTCTCTGGGAAAGATGGGGGACCGGTCCATTGAGACGCTGGAACGGGGGGGTTGGCGCGGGGAGGACTTTTTCAGCTGAGCTAATGAAGCATAGGTGGAGATGAATAATGGAATCTTCCAGAGGGTGGGCTGGTGTCTTCGTCCGCTATTCAAAAACTTGGTTTCTTTGGAGAAACATGTTGAGAGGAAGAAAAGCCCTCCTCTTAAAGGGGTATCATTGTTTACACTGCAGGAGACGGACAGCGGGAACAAATGCAGCAAAACCGATGTTGCTTCCTTGCGACTGATTCTATAAATAAATACCCATAGGCTTCATTAAAACAAGCTCATGATATTGTAAATTAACAGATGTTGAAAAAATACGGTTGCCAGGTTTGCGCAGAAAAGAATCCGCCGTAATAAGCACCCCCTTATTTGCTAGTCAAATATGATTTGGGGTGTAGCGAGACGTCTGACCATACAACAACCCCCCCTGACCTTGACCTCTAGGGTCCTTCCTCACCTGCAGCTGAATAGAGCAGCTGGGCCGTCTAGCCAGCGAATGACTGAATATTTGACACTTTTACTCGTTCCCACGCTCAACCGAGACGAAATTTAGACAGTCTTTGTGGGGGAGAGTAATATTTTCTGTGCTTGGTGTACTATTATCTGTGATATTTTTCCTCGTTTAAGGCCCATTCACACCAAGAACTGTAAAGATAACTATATTAGCATCCACACCAACAAACAATAATGTTCTGTTTATAATAAGCACACACTTCAGTTTTATCATCTGCCACTTTAAATATCCAAGCTCTTTAAAGCACGATGGATTCTGATTGGCTGGCAAGGTTTCTATCATTCATCAACTGGAAAAATCCATCCATTGGCATTGTTCCTCTGTGTCATTATCGTTATATTGGTGGTGTGGACTTCTCTATTCTCGTAGAATTAGAACGATTATTGTGAACTGTCCTTTGGTCATTTATGCATCATCTTAAGCTTTATTTAGACAGAAAGCAGCAAAAATATTTTTTTGGTATATCGGACTCAAATCAGTTTAGTTTTTGTAGTCTAAACAACATGAAATCTGATGTTTATGAACGTGATCCAAATGTGGTGTGAAATCAGATTAAAATGCATCTCAGTATGAATGCTCACATTTCAAGTCATTTTTTTGGAATTCAAAAACAATGTGTAACACCATACAATGATCGTATGGTGCTCTTTCTGAATACACTCATTTTCTAACACTTTCCTGGACTGTGTGACATTCGCTATGTAGTGAACGAGTAAGTGGTTTAGGACACATGCAGGAAAGTTCAAAACGGCTTGTTTATGTTCTCTCATGTTCCTTGTGAGTTTAATGGTGTGTGCACACCATAATTGGCGTTATCGCTCTAAATTACTTGCAAGATGTTTTTCGCGTCACTCGGATGAATAAAAACATAATGCTTTCCAACCTTTTCTGATACAACCGGACATGTCAAACCGAACACGTCAATAAGCTCTTGATTGGCTTGCGTGACAACATTTCATGCAAATTTTCCACTCGTGTAGAAATTTTTCAACTTGCGCGGACGAAACAATTGAGTCAAATATCACACGTTCGCGGCAATTGCGTCACCCAATTCACATCAGCAGGCACAAATTTGCATCTATTTGCGTCTTTGCATCAACTTTTTATGTAATCTACCCTTGCAAATAATTAAATTCGCTTTTGGTGTGCACGCACCATAACACCGGAACAAGATGTAAAGAATAACAAGAACAGAGGAAATCTCGAACAAATGCATCAGATTTCATCATCTGCAAAAGTACAATATGGATAATCAGTCTTAAAAACTGGATTAAAACCAAATGGAATTTGTACGCAGTGTGAACGAAACATTAAAGGGATAGTTCACCCAAAAATTTAAATTCTATCATCATTTACTCACCCTTATGTCAATCCAAATCTAGAGGACTTTCTTTCTTATACAGACCACAAGAGAAGATATTATTACAGTAAGTACATTGGAAGCCATTTAACATTTTGGCCCTCATTGACTTCCATTGTATGCACAAAAATGGCATTTCTCAAAATATCTTCTTTCGTCTTCGACATAGTCATACAGGTTTGGAACAACATGAGGGTGAGTGAATAATAAACTATCCCTTTAATAGCAGGATATAAGGTACAGCACAAAAACTCAACACTAATTTGAAGTTACTTGTTCTAACTCTGACCCCAACCTTACACTTCCTGTCTACATCTGTCTACATCTCGTGCGGCCACAAAACCATTTGCTACGGAACGGTACTTTCTCATTCCCTCTCCTTCTCGCTGTCTGTCTATCTTGTTCCATGTCTCCTTTCTCTTCTCGGCGTATGGACCGAGCCAAGCCAGTCTGAAGCAACGTTTTGAAAGGGTGGGGGTGCAGTTTGGGGGCATTTTCATTACGGTCAAATCTCAGGCCCGGCTCTTCAACGTGGCCTGTGCCACCGAGCCGACAGTTTAATCATACAAACAGCACTCCATTCCCATTTCCCGCTCTCTCCTTCACACACTCCACTCCTCGCTTCATAATTCTGCGCCCCACACACTCCGCACGCAGCGCTGTGTTTTGGGGGCTTAAAAATGACATAATCAGTGACTTGGATAAACGCCTGTTTTCCCTCCGACTGTAATCAGCCGTGGTTGACGCTAGCGTGTTTTTAAAGGGCCAGTAGCTTTTTTGGGATCAAGGTGAAGCACAATTTTATGCTTTTGATAATGCTGGTATATTGTACTTGATCTTGAAAATAGGTTATTAGCACTAAAACAAAATAAAGAGTGAAACGTTGACATGCTAATTAGATATAACATGCAGATGTGTCTTAAAAAACATGTTATATGATTCTAAACAAATATCCTTTTTTTTTTTAAATGAGTTGCTTATATGTACATAGATGTTCATCTGGATAATATTAGGTAGCCATTTAGCAATTTACTAGCTTTAAGAAAAACCCATCAGCAACTAAACAATTAAGACTAGTATGCTACAACTGCAGACAATAAATAATCAGTTATCTAATGTTAAATGCTACATGCTAATCAGCAAATTAAATTACTATAAAATGAGCTGCTAATGGACATTTAGTAAGTTGCAAGCTTTTAAAAAATGGAAAAAGACTGAATGTCACATCCTTTAGCAGCTAAAATGCTAAACATTAGGAACTAAACAGTTTAGACCATTAGTATGCTACGATTTAACCCTAAAAACAGTTATTAAGGTCTTATTTTTTGTAAACACAGCAACTTACAAGGTATTAAGGTAACCTAACATGCTACATGCTAATCAGCTTTATTAAACAAATAGAGTTATCATTTAAAAAAAAAAAAAAAAATTATAAAAGAGCTGCTAATATGCATGCGCACAGGAAAACATGTTTACTTAGTAGGTTGCTAGCTTTAAAAATGGAAAAAGAAGTGTGAATTTAATTTCCTGTATCAACCAAAATGCTAAGCATTAAGAAGTAAACAGTTTAGATCAGTAGTATGATACATTTTCACAAAAAAATAAATTATTGAGGTCTGCTTTTCATAAACACATGCTAAATGCTGAAAGTTATTATACAAAAAGTTAATGAATACTTTGTGGTAAAAGGTAAATCTGCTAAAATATTATGAAACGAACTACTATGTTAATGAATACACAGATATAATTGTGTTGCCAGATTCCCTTAAAAGTCTTTAGCATGGCTAGCCACTTGTCAGATCACAGGTGGAATAAAATCAAATCAAATAAATAAAAAAAGCTGCATATCGCCTTGGCAGAACTGAGCAGTGCCAATAAATGCTTTTAGCAACTATTACTTCTGTGGGTGGACCACATTCAATCAATAACCAAGCAAATAAAAGCAGCGGGCACTCAGAGCATAGAAACCCCCTCATAACATTGAGACGGTGCTGAAGCACGGCTAACATTAAAACATTAAACTTATAAGCCCGTCTCAGTCTGCACAGAGGGGAGCCACAACGCTCTCATATGATGCTACAGCACTTGTGGAAATGTAAAAACGGTCCGACTGTTTTTCTTCAAGGCTAATCAGGAATTGGAGAAAAGCTTATTGCAGACAGGCAGGGAAGGGATTTTTTATGTTGTCATTTTTTATATTGTGATAGAGCGCTGGAGCCAGGATACCACTCGTTTGAGATAGTTCAGCCCAGTTATTAAGCTTTAAGACTTTCAGGCCTTCAAGGTAGAAGTGTAAAAGGTTTACAAGTGGATATGTAAGACAGCCGGAAGGAATGTGGTTTCATGTTGTGAGAACAACTGAAACCTGGTAGCTATTACAACAGATAATAAAAAGGTAGCACTTATAATTTAATTGATAAGCTCTAAAAGAAAATGTATAAAATAGAAAAAAAAAAAAAATTATTATTAAATAAAATATGGTTTCATGTTATGAGAACAACAACTGAAGCATGGTAGCTGTTGATAAAAAGGCAACTCTAATCATTTCATTGAAAGGCTCTAAAAATAAAATAAAATAAAATAAAATATGGTTTGATGTTGTGAGAACAACTAAAGTCTGGTAGCTAGCTGTTAGTAGAGATAATAAAAAGGCAGCTGTAATAATTTAATTGAAAGGCTCTATAAAAGTAATAATAATATATATATATATATATATATATATATATATATATGGTTTCATGTTATGAGAACAAACAAGAAAAATTGCAGGTCTAATAATTTAATTTAAAGACTTGTTTTAATTTTAGTCATCATTTACTCATATCGTTCAAACAAAAACAAAGTCATACAGGTTTGGAATGACTTGAGGGTGAGTAAATGATGACAGAATTCAAATTTGGAGTGGCTAATCCTTTAAAGTGAAAGTCACAGTGCACAGACAGGACAAAGCTAATCAACAAATCAACAGCTTGTGACACCTAAATCTTGTGCCGTCCACCATAAGTCTACACCTGTACAGCAGGAGTGGGAGGTTAACATATCGTTGGGTCCTGGTGAAAATGTGGCCTTTATTCTGGCACCTAATGGGCGTAACACTCGCCCCTCCGTCCCCTCCTTTCTTTTGCCGCCTTTGCAGGCTACTAACAGGATTTACTGTACTCAGCCTCCCTGCCTAGCTTTGTGCTGAATTATGCATAATTGCACTAGTATACTCACACGCATGGCTAACACTGCGATTAGCATAAAAGCTTTTGGGTTTTCCTTTTTTCCAGGTTTGAGGGGGGTGTTTTTGTGTTTTGAAGAGAACTTGAATGGCACAAGATTTGCAGCATGTGTGTGTGTGTGTATTAGTTTGGGGGGGCCATGGGGTGCGGTAGCCTTGCTAGCGTGTCAGGCTATATATAATTTTGTCTGGCTCAGGCTAAAACATATGGGCTCCCCAGCTGTTGTAAATATGCAAATATGGAACGAACACAGACTGACTGACCCAGACATACCACTCTGCTGCTAATATGCGTTTTAGACATCAACTTGTCCAGACAGACGCATAAGCCACCCCCTCACCCACCCACCCCAAAATTGAACTGCCCACCCACATGACATATCCCACTTATGAACCACAAACAATACGACCAATATGAGAAACTGTTATTCTAGACAGCTAACGGAACATTAGCATCACAGCATCCAATATGCTAGTTTTAAAAAAGCTAACCAAAACTGAAAAAAGAGAGTCAAACCAATTCAAACTAATAGTTTAAAATTGATCACTCTAAATTCTGGTTGGATGAGCTCAAATATGTAAAAAGGTTGTTTATGGTTGCTAAGCAACATAGCAACTAAACTTTGTGTTATCCCTAACAGTGCCCCAAAATAAATTTGCAAATTGCAGTTTATTCTACTCTGCATTTGTTTGTCACGCTTACATGTAAATATTGTAATGGTGTATGCACATCAAAAGTGAATTTAATTATTCGTGCGAGTAGATTACATACAAAGTCAATGCAAAGACGCAAATAGACGCAAATTGGACGACGCGACTGCCACAAATGTGTGGTATTCACCTCAATTGCACCTTCTGTGCAAGTTAAAAAATTTCAACTCGAGCAGAAAATTCGCATGGCGCTTTGTCTCGCAAGCCAATCAGTGAAGAGCTTATTGACATGTCCGGTTTGACACGTCTGGTTGTATTAGAAAATTTTTATTTTTATTTTTGTTTATTGTTTGTATGTTTTTATTCACGTGAGTGATGTGAAAAACATCCTGCAAGTAAACTAGTGTGAGTAACGTGAATCAAATATTCCCTTTGCGTCTGGGGTGCACACACCATAACACAATCTTTGAGAAAACGTTTTTGTACTTCCATATGGTCAGAGTCAGACACCCTTTATTGCTATGAAACAAAGTGGTTAGAGACAAAATCTAGTCAAAACTCTGATGATGACTAGTGATATTTCATACAAGATGGCAAAAAATCGCAAGATACTACGACTTGGCTCAAGGTGCTACTTTTTTATGGTTGTTTTTTCTATTACATTTACAAGATTTAGGCTTTGGGTTGTACATTTTTGTAAAAGCCAACTTGTACAATTTCTTACCATTTCACCATGTAGTGTGAATTATTACGAATTCTAAATGGATCTAGCTGGTTTCGACTACTATGATGCTACAATTTCAAGCTAAATTATTGAGGACTTTTAGGTCTGTGTGTTTTTGTAAATACAGCATGTCTATTGAAAGAAAAGTTATAATGAATAAAATCTGACTCAACCAAACAACCACTTCATTGGCATAGCTAAAAAAAAAACACAGACATTGTACACAGACATCTCCCTGAGCACGCAGGCTAACAGCCTAAGCCCCTTTCAGATCTTCAGCTCCACTGACATGATTGTAATAAAACAAGTGTGAAGTTTTGTATTGTAAGGAGGAACACAATGTTGCCCAGCGAGCGTTTGTGTGAAGGGCGCGGATTGTCGGGTCCCACGGCACAGCAGTGCACCAGGGCCTACGGTGAGGAGTGCTGTGCATGCTAATGAGGTCATTATGGGAGGCTGTCTGGAACCGGGCCCTGCGAGTGAGGGATTTACGTAGCTAGACTACCCAGTCGCAGATGTCACAGATGGCACAGGCATCAGATGCTTTGTGTGTGTTAGCGCCATATTTTTCTCCCATTTCGAATGACAGCACACTACCGCAGCTTAACATAAAGACAGACAGACTGTAAAAGGATACAAGCGATCAAGGAAACAGGCGCATATGCCCTGCGTGTTTCAACGGCAGAGTGAATTACTGGCCCGGCCAATAACGAGCGAGGGAAATAAGCATATGCAAATGCAATTATCTGGAATCTACATAGTAGCCCTTGATTAGGCAGATGGGCAGCGTTTAAGGTGCCGCCATCTTGGCAGGGAGACAGCTGGCAGGCATCAGCGGCCATTTTGTCGAAGGCGCTGCCCAGTGGAGACGAGACGGATGGCGGGTATCTATACAATAATCTGGCACTTTGTTTGTTTTACATAATACAAATCAGAACCTTTAACCAGCAACTACAAAAGCTGATGTTATGTAACCCACGCATACAGATTACTGAAATCTTTCCTTACCATATCCGACTTCCCGTTGAGCATCCAAGGATACAGGAACTATCCACTGCCACCAGCACTCCACTTTTCGAATTGTTAGTATCTAGTTCAGGCCATGTTTCAGTTGTCCACATCCCAATGGATCTGCAACCTTGTGGGAGCAACTTTTTTGGAACTTCGCCATCTCGCACCGTCCTCGATTGGTCCACATCGTTATTAATACCCATCAAGTGCCACAGTCAAGGGTGAAAGCGGTTACAAAATGCCCAGGAAGGGTAAGCGCCAAACGCTTCACCTACAAATCAAGGCCAAGTCCTTTTCCGAGCCTCTCGAATAGTGGCGTCCATCAAAAAAACATCATGTAAAACCAGGTGGAAAAAGGATTCAAACTGCTCTCTCATCCCATCAGATGTAGAGCACTTTGTGCATGCTTAGGAGGAGGACCACTAAAAAAAGAAGGCCTCTTGATTTAGCGTAAAAGAGATCTCCGTCAAGCACTCATTACAACAGTCAGGGGGAATGTGCACTCATGGCGAAAAAGAAATCAAAGATGGGGGAAAGAAAGACCTTTGACACTCTTTTTCTACTCGTTCTCCAGCAGGCAAAGTTTTATCAAGTGATGCCAAGCCTGGAAAGGCCCTCTGGCAGAACCACACACGCAAGCACACACACACTCGGTGTTGCATGAAGAGCGTCAAGGCTGTTGGCCCTCTCTTTAGCTGATGCGAGTTGACTGAGATTGGGCTGTGAGAGAGAGAAAGCCGAACACTCGGGCTCCCATGGCTCCATGGCTGGAGGCAGCGTTGGGCGACCCCTGGCAGCATCTCTCCTCAGTATTGATTTCTCTCCCTCCTCACTGCCGAGGAGCCGGTAGCCGGCGGGGAAAGCGAGCTGCCTCGCCTGCCCACTCCGACGCTCCCTGGCTGCCCCCTGCCGTCTCTCAGAGACCCAAAGACGGAGAGTCGGGACCAATGGAAGAGAGCCCATGGCGGTCCGCAGCTGTGTTCACCTGCTCCGGGTTCACTCCTCCACCACTATCGCTACTCCCACTCTCCGCTCGTCTTCCGACTCCTGCCAAAACAACAGCGAGGGAGAGAGAGAAAACAAGTTCAGCTTAACTTTCAGCATTTTGCCCATTGCAAATGTCAATCCACAGCTTTGATCAGGGAGATGTGCAAGGTGAATGTTTTGGCATCTGCTCTCAGTTAGTAATGTGAACTTTCTAACCTTGGAATAAAAAAAGCTGAGGCAGGAGATTTTTTGAGTTAAGGATGTCAGGCTGAAAGAAACTGTCTGCCAAGTGCACTTAGAGCCCCTATGCTGATGCTTCCCCCGTACAGCGGACAAACCCGGGACTTTAAACAGGCACTAAGTAAGCTACGCTACTTGTAAACACAGATCACAGATGAGGAGAATGTTTTCATTTCGCTTTGGCTTTCTCTGGAATTATTTAAATGATTTCGGAATGAACCGTTCTCATGCAAATTACTTCAAAAGGACATTGCGTTATGGTCTCACTCTGCATTTAAAGCGTGAAAAACATTAGCTAACAATGGCTAACTTGACTAATAAATATCCATATGTTTTGCATCCGTTTAGATATTTCACTAATTTCCACAAATTTATTAATTTGCATATCCAGGAAATCATTATTTCTATGATATCTACAAACTTTTCTTAACCGTGGGAACCTTGTAAACCATCCCACAATGTTCCTATTTACCCGGCGGCCAAAACTTCAACTATTATTTCTAAATGACACTTCTGCATGTTGCAAAGTGCTCAAAGTTTCGCCTCAAAATTACGTTGGTTTAAAGTGTGTTAAGTGCCAAAAAATGGGAGACCGCTTCGGAGTTGAGGGGCAGGGTGCAACCAAGGGGGCGAGCTGCATGTCTCAGACACAATAATACTATTCATTGGGTCCAGACATGGGTGTTAACACCCCTCTGGCAGCACACAATGAGGCTCCCTGGCATTGAGACAGCCTCGCTGATATTGTTAGTTCAGGGCAGCGTTCGGCCGGCCGCGGGAGAAAGCGTCGGCATTGTGCCGGGCCGGCAGGACGGGCGGAGGGAGGTGAAAGGCGAAGAAAGAGAGAACAGTGTATCTGTCAGCTCGAAGGGAGAGGGCTGGGACAAAAAAAGGGGGGGAATCAGAGGGGGCCGGGGCATGGCATTGGACTTGTGAATAAGAAAAAGAAAAAAATCCCTAAAAAGAAGATGGGGGTGAGAAAAAGATTGCACTATAAATATTATTGAAGGGGAGACGGGAAAGGAGGCGGAGGAGACGGGTATGAAGGTTGGGGCTGGGAAGTCGCTTTCTGCGTTTAGGTGCATTTCATGCCTGCCATAGTTACAAAGCAGAGGGGAACAAAGAAACTGTGTGGGGATGGATAAAAAAAATTATTCAGGGAGCTTACAAGGGAGAGCGTGAGAGAATACGAGAGAGCGAAAAAGGGAGGGCGCTGCTGCAGTTGCCTCACAGTCGAGATCAGGTACGCCGCTGATATCCAACTACCGCGAGATGTACATCTCGCCAGCTTCCCCCATCTTTCCACTGTGTCCACGTGGGGAGCAAGACAGAAAGGAGGAGGGAAGCGGCGAAAAGATGATTTGAGAGGGGCGAACTGTGAACTACTTGCTTAGCAGGCAAAATATTGCAGCTTGTAAACACAGCATATTCAGATTAGAGGTTGACTTATATGTTTTTGATACTCATTTAATTCCATTTGTTTCCACCTAATCCTAAATTTGTGGCAGAAATTCTTTGCACTTGTATTCTAACAAGTAGCTTTGTAGAACTCACCAAAATGTATAAAATATTTAAATGGGAATAGATATGTATTTGTGTTTTATATACATATACATATCATATGAGGAATATATGTATTATGATGCATCTCAAATTATATTATATTTTTTGAAAGGAACAGTTAACACTAAAATTGAAATGATCATTTCCTGAGACTCATCACTGATGTTAAACTTAGTGTAATGTTGTAACATGGCACATTTGAATATGCTCAAGCATGAATGAGATTTAAAAACTACAGTGGAGGGAAAGATTATCAATGAATAATGATTTGAATTTTAGTCATTTTATTATACAAAGCTATAATATGACTTTAAAAGGAATATAGCACATGTCATGTGGAGTTTGTGGACTACTTTTATGATGCTTTAAGTCAGTTTTTGGACAGGTTGTATGTTTAGCTGTATGTAAAAGAGCATAAAAAATATTCTTCAGAATTAAGTAAATAATGACAGAAATATAATTTTTGTTCAAACTATTCCTCTAATATTAGTACACTTGGTAATTTTTTTTTTACAGATGTGGAATACTAACAAAAAGAATCCAAGGACTGTATTTGCCAAAAACGATTTGTACTAAAGAAAAACATAGCAAAGCATTGCCTCACTTTTACAACAGCAAGGCCAATCAATCTGCCCTTGTGAGTTCCTGCAGAGGTTTAAGAAGATCTCTGCAAAATCTATGATCAGACTCTCCATGCTACAACACAACTTCAAACAAAACTGAATAAGCATCAGTGCACACAGCTAAATGGCACCAGGTTTGCCTCTGCACAAATAATGCACGTATATACACAAACACTTTTCAAAAGATCTCCGGTTTCAAGGCATCTTCTGCACAACACCAAGCCTGCTTTTCAAGAACATTACTTTATGAAACACTACTGTTTGTTTCCCTTCTGGTTAACACAGAGCATTTGTTCCCATGGCAACCTCACCTCCTCTTCCATCTCTGACTGACGGCGGGGCAGCGGCCCTGCTGAGGACACGCCCCCTGTATCTCACTGCAGCCCATGAAGGAGAAACACAATGTGATTTAGCACCAATACTGGTGTGAGAATTATACTTTTTACATTTGAATGCATTCACTTGCAATGTAACTGAATGTTTACTGCAGTATGCAATTTTAACAATTTAAAACTACTTAAAATACTTAGCTTAAAGGGACAGTTCACACCAAAAATAAAAATTCTGTCTTTATTACTCACCTGAAAATAGCATTTTCTTGTAAAACATACTCTAATGATTCTTGTTTTATTTAAAGGGGTCATATGATGCTTTTTTAAAGATCATTCTTTTGTGTATTTGGTGTAACAGAATATGTTGACATGCTTTAATGTTCAAAAAACACATTATTTTTCAAATACTGTACATTATTGTAGGTCCTCTATGCCCCGCCTCTCTCAAACGCTTCATTTTCTACAAAGTGCCTCCTTCCGACAAGCGCAGTCTGCTATGATTGGCCAACTGGCACAGTGCATTGTGATTGGCCGAACACCACAAGCCGCAATGTAACGCCCCTTTCCATAATCGCGAGCTTCAGCTTTCAAAATGAATGTAAAGACAGTTAATAATGTCCTTAGTTTTACCATCAGTTCAAGCCGAGAGGGGAACAGAGTCGCGTGACAGACACAGTGATGATGCTTGTATGTGTTTGCAAACAAGCCGTGATTAAGATGATTTCTGAGGCGCTGTACACTCCGCTGTGATGTGACCATTTCTCTCTCTCTCTCTCTCTCTCTCTCTCTCTCTCACACACACACACACACACACACAAGCCGCGATTAAGATGTGACCGAGATGTGACCCTGTGTCTCTCTCTCTCTCTCTCACACACACACACACGTGCAACAGTCAATAGCAAATACTTAAACTAATAACAAAACATACAGTCGCTGATTCAGAAGCGCCAGATTGTCACAGCAAAGTCAGAATTACCTCCTCTGCTAGGTTCACAAAATGGTCTTCCATAAAATGCATTGCTGTTCACAGCTTCTCCCTGATGCTGCTGCTTCAACACTACTGCGGTTACTGAAACCACGCCTTATGCAAATATTTCCACATCGTGATGTAGACATGTGGGGCGTGTTAGAATGAGTCGTTTTAGGGGGGCGTGGCAGAGTCTTAACTTTGATAAAGAATATCTCTTTGGTTTTGAGACTTTAGTCTTTGCAACTTCAAAGGTATCTATGCACAATCAGCTTGTAACACTCCAAAGAGAAAGGAAAACTTGAAATCGCATCATATGACCCCTTTAAGTAATGTTTCAACTGTTTTGTCCATGATAATTTAAAGTTAAAGGGGAGCAAAAATGTTATTCTATTGACAAAAAAAGATTCTTCAGACTATCTTCTTTTGTGTTCCAGAGAAAAAAGAAAGTAATAAGGGTGAATAAATGATCAGATAATTTTCCCTTTATTTATAATTTGGTTGATTCCCTTGAAAAGGTGTAAACACTGTTGCTTTGTTTATCAAAACATTGCTCTTTTAGTTTGAACATGCTGAAAAGTCAGCATAGCAACACTGGCTCAACCAATAGTGTGAGTTTTGGGGGCGTAGCTACATGTTTAACCCAACCAATAGCAGGTGAGGGTAGTGGTTCAGAAGACCAGTTTGAAAACAATCATTCTGTTTGTTCTCACCAAAATTACACACTCACTTTTAACATTATGCGCTTGTAGATCAACACCGCTGAAGTTTCCTTCTTGCACAGCCTCCACAGTGTATTGGATTCACGTGTAGCCGTTATGTCTGACATAATCTCCACATCACAAATGCTGCAGCTCAACTACAGCAGATCACAGTACAGTACACAGTCGGCTAAAGCCAAGCTGTGGGCATCACTCGCTCTGATAACAGGCCGCATTATTGGGACAAGATGTTTGATGTAGGGGCCAGATATCCCCTCAGCGCTGCGACATAGATCACAGCACCAACCAGCGTCAGCTCTGGCTTTTCTAACTCCTTACTGAGACCACAGGGGAGCTGTTCCACTCTGCACATCAGTGGGTCTCCTCGCCACTGCCGTTTCATCTCCACGGACTGTCTCCCAGGTCCGCATGAATAAGTAACCGCACACACTTTCTCAGCTCTCTGCTTTGATGTGCTGACCGCCGGTAGCTGTTAGCCAGGCTGGATGAACGGGGCTCTGCCGCTCAGGTCAGAGGGCTCGCTGGCTGGTGGGTTAATGTACCTCTGTGGCCTGTGGGTAGGTCCTTTGTCCCGGTGGAAGGGATTACACCGGTGGGAGAGGGGCTGGACAATGTGACCCTCCTGAGAGGGAGGGGCACCAGGATTCCCTGCCATTGAGACGGGTGGTTAACTTCTCACTCAACTCAATTACCTAAGCTGAGTGGGGAGTGTAAAACTCGTGAGCAAGAGAAAGTCTCAACCACCTGAGAGAGGAAAATCACTGCGGGATTAGTGAAGGATAATAATGATAGCTAATAAGGGATAATGTACAGTTAGCCGGTCATTGTCGCAAAAGAGACATATATCCCCAAAGTATCATTCTGAAGAGGTTTATTTAGTGATAATGATGGGCTGACTGTACAGTGGTGGCCAAAATTGTAAGAACACTTGGCATATTTAAGAGGTTTCAGTTGTATTTGTTGAATTGGCCATTACAATACCCATAAAACGAACTATTGCCGGAACTACCTGCGATGGAAGAAATCTGCTGGAACATTGAAAATGATGGCCTGGCTCCCTCAAAGTCTGGACCTCAACCCCATCGAGCAAATTTGCGAGTTGGCGAGTTAGAAAATAAACTGGATTATCTATTGTACATTCAAAGGAAACCCTTTGGCTTGAGTTGCAGAAGGCATGGAATAACATTAGCATGGAATAACATTGAAGTTCTCAGGAAATACAGTATATTGACACTATGCCAGAGAGATGTGCTGCTGTAATTGCAGCACAAGGTGGACATACCAAATATTAAAGTTAAAACTGGATAAAAACAGTACGACTCACTTTATCTGATATTTGTTGTGCTCAGAGCAACCATCTGCATGTTTGATGAACATTATGAAATGAAATCATGTTTAGGAGGCAAAAAAGGTCAATATTTTCTGATCTGTCAGGTGCTCTAATAATTTTGTCCACCACTGTACATTATCCCACTACATTGCATGAATAATAAATGACAATAATAACAGTAATAATAAATTATAGTATTTAAAATATATTATATTCTAAGATTAATGTAAAATGCTATAAGAAGACAATTTCAATTTTTTTTAAATAAAATATTACAAACATTATTTAATATTATTTAAAAATATTATATAATAATATCACTTACTAATATAATAATAGTGGTAGTAGTATTTGTACAAAAAAATATTCATAATATATATATATATATATATATATATATATATATATATATATATACACAGTATATATTTGTGTGTGTGTGTGTGTGTGTGTGTGTGTGTGTGTAAAATACTATTTTTATTATCATATTATTGTTTAGCAATTATAAATGCCATAAATGCACCATCAAGCCAGCAAAAATCATCTTTCACCACTGGCTACCATAATAAAGTTTTACAAAGTTTCACCAGTTTTTTGAAGACCTATTAAAAGCATGAATATTTTCAGTCACACTTTAATTTGAAGTTATTAACAAACCATTAACTACAACTTTTGCCTCAATAAATTCCTAATTTTCTGCTTAATAATGGTTAGCAAGGTAGTTGTTAAGTTTAGGTATTGGGTAGGATTAGGGATGTAGAATATGGTCATGCAGAATATGTGCTTTATAAGCACTAATAAACAGTCAATATCTTAATAACAGGCATGCTAATAAGAATTGGTCACTATACTGAAGTGTTACCATATTTTCTCTATCTGCGGCAAAAATGTCTGGATCTGAGTGCCAGTGAAGAAAATAAGGCAGTGTCGATATCACATATTTCCGGAAACAAATTTATAAAAGTATCTATGCAACTATAACAGTTTCATACTTTAAACTATGCCGTCTATTATGTCTGCAACACATTTGTCATTCAGTGCGAGGAAAAATAAGGAAAAACAAAAGTTAAGAAAAAAAAACACACACACACACACACACACACACACACCCTTGAGGCACACCCTCACAAAAAAGCAGATCACAAAAACAGATCTTCTCAAGTAGCGCAGAGCCAAATGAAACAGACATGGACATAAAGCTCTGACCACAGAGCATGTTAAATCTCACAAATCTGGTATCAACAGGCGAGACTCTGTGACCGCTATGTGTAAAGACAGCCGAAAGCAGAGGCACTATACCAGGCTCTTAAGACTCTTTATGGCCCTCAGTAGAGCTTTCCTACACCCACCACCTTCAATGCCTGACTAGCCCAGCTCTCTGTTAGCCGTATTGATCCTGACAGGGAGGAGGGGTGGTTTTTTTTCTATACATACACTGTAACATAGCGCAGTCACTTGTCTATCCTCTCTGACCACTTCATCTCACTCATCAAGGTTAAAGAACTCTCCAGAAAGAGGAAGAGAAGGCTCGGGTGGTACTCGTGCGGCGTGGTGGTGGGGTGAGAGAGAGGTATTTTCACGGTGAGCTTATCTGTCTTCATGAAAGTAACTGCCTCGGGGTGCCACTGTAACAGAAGCAACCTGAATAAGCCCCCACACCCAAACACAATCACACCTCCCACTCAATTCAACAGAAATAGATTTATGAAACGAGGCGACAGCAGATCTCAACACTTCATCGTACATGGAAGGTTGCATCACAAGAAAAAGGCAGCGTTAATTGCTCAAAATATTGTCACAAAGTGAAAATGGAAAGTTTTTTGGCAGTCAGCAAGATAATTAAACATTTTATGAAAAAAAAAAAAAAAAAAAAAAACATTCATCGGCCATAAAACAAATTTAAAACAAACAAAAGATTGGTCTTCGGAACCACTCCCCTCATCCGCTATTGGTTGGTCAAAAGATAACCACGCCCCCAAACTCACACCATTGGTTGAGCCAGTGTTGCTATGTGCAGGCTGGTTGGTTGTTCAAACAAATTTACCTATGAGGTTAATTTAAGTGAGTAACTAAACAATGAATAAACAATTTGCTTATGTTTGAATGCTACATGTAAGAGAAAATAATCAGATATTTACACAACATAAATGTAATTACAACTTACATCTGCGCAAAATGGCATGAACAGTCAGAATGCTTAGTCATATTGTGAATAGAATACGTTCTTTCCATAACAATATTGAATATTTGGTGTAATATGTTATTTTAACTGACTAAAATTGCCACTTTACAATGCATTTTAGCCAATTAAAAGTATACGACTGAAAAAAAAAAAATTTCAAAAAATTTACGCTCAAAACTTTCTAGTAATTTTTAAAAACAATTGCAAAGAAACAGTAACACATTGCATTATACATGAAATTCTAAAGTAGAAAAAAATAGTATTTTATTATAAAACATACATATATATATATATATATATATATATATATATATATATATATATATACAGTTCCTCCACTAATATTGGCACCCTTGATAAATATGACCAAAGGCGGCTGTGAAATAAATCTGCATTGTTTATCCTTTTTATTTTCATTCCAAAAATTCACAAAATTCCAACCTATCATTGAAGTAAAACAATTGAAAATGGGGGGAAATCTCATTGTGTAAGAAATACTTTCTCTAGTTCATGTTGGCCAAATTATTGGCACCCAATATTGAAATGTCCTTTTCACCAGACAACAGCTCTGATTTTCTTTTCTGAAGAGTTTGGAGAACACCTGATATCAGAGACCATTTCTTCATACAGAATCTCTCCAGATCCTTCAGATTCAAGCTCCATGACGGTGTTCTCCTCTTCAGTTCACCTCACTCATTTTCTACAGGGTTAGGTCAGAGGACGGGAATGCAGCAGAAGCTGGTTTTGTGCTCAGTGACATTTTTGTGTTGTTTTTGATTTGTGTTTGGATTATTGTCTTGGAAGATCCAAACATCCTGTTTCTAACAGAGTCAAATTTTTTATATGTTGGTATTTAATAGAATCCATGATGCCGTGTGTCTATAACCTCCAGCAGAAAAATAGGCCCAAACATATACAGCAGTAATGTAAATATTTTTTATCCCTGTGACCAAACACATGAGTGTTTGCTGCTAAAAAGCCAAAAGCATGAAGCCAGTCCCATTTGAAGTTCCAGTGTGACCTGAAATGCTGGAGTTTGTTTTTGGATGAGCTGAAACCCCTCCCAAACAACATTGGTGATGTAGGGACTGTTTGACAATTTTTTTCTAATGTTTTCTGACCCCGAGATTCAACTATATTCTGCAATTCTCCAGCTGGACCTTGAAGTCTTTAATCAAACTCTCCTCCTCACCGATTAGGACTAAGACACACGTTTTTCATTTAATTTTCTGTTGATTGGATTCAATTATTGCATGGTGGAAATGGGATTTTTCTCAGCTCTTTTCTTAAAGCCACTAATTTGTGAACTCAATTATCTTTTGCTGCACATCAGTTATTCTTTGTTTTTTCTCATTGTGAAATTTAAATTGCTTTGTGTTCCTCATATTTATAATCCTGTGGACAAGTCATGCACAATTTCATGCTTTCACCCTGTGTCAAAAAATGTAAATATGAATGGGAATATACTCAGAGATTTTTACTCATAAAATTTCTAGGGGTGCCATAATTGTGGCCATGGAGAAAAACAGTTATTTCATCATGAGATTTTCTCCCCACTTTCAATTGTTTTACTTCAATGAAAGAATTTTGTATTTTTTTGAAAAGATCAAAAGGATAAACAATTAAATTTTCACAGCCGCCTTTGCTCATATTTATCAAGGGTGCTGTAATAAAAACTTTTGCAATGTAAATTTAAATTTGCACCGAAACGGAAGTAGCGACAGATCTTTTCTTCCATATTATGACTAAAAAACGATGTAAAAATTAATGCAGTGGACAGATCTTTCTCCTGTTGAAAACATGTATAAATAAAATATTAATGTTAAGTAAATATATTTATATTTATCTAATTTATTTAATAATCAACACTCAAATAATAACTGAGTTACAAAATTTAAATTGCACACAAGGCAGCTTTTGTGTCAACTCTTTAATAAAATAATTATGTTACTACTCCAATTTTTTGAAATATAAACATTTAAACAGAGTTATTTATTGATTAAATAATAAAGTTTATAAATATATTTATATTTAGCAAAATGCTCTTCTTTAGAGTTATTTATTGAGTTTATGGACATGGAATGGCTTTTCTGAGGTAAATGTAACATCATGTGCAATATTGTTTACAAGCTGTTTTATTGACGTCTTTCTACGGGTAAAGCACTGATTGAGCAATCACATGCGATGCAACACATTTCAGTAAGTTGTACTGTTTTGGCTGAAAATGTTCAGTTGCCGAAATTTCTGCCAAAAAAAAAAAAAAAAACTATTTCAGTGAAACATAAAAGTTGGATTTTTGAGGACTATCCTAGCTGCAGTTTTCCATCTATTGAAAGCAAATGAGGACTTGGGCTGTCAAGCTGCAAAAAGACAAATAAAAAAACCATGAAACGAATATAAATATAACTCATACACTATATTCAAAATCTTCAGAAGCCGTAAAATAACAAATGCACAAGGACAAGACCAAAATCTGCAAGTTGCTCAAACAGCTTCAGCTCAAGACTTGACAACATGGCTAACAGCTAGAATAGGTTCCTTAAACAAACAAAGAAAATATGCATCCACACCTTCTCGAAAGGAGGCTTGGAACACATTCGTTTTAATTGAAGCACATCTGATCTATTACGCCGGCCAGGCGCTAAACAAAAGGCTATTCTGGGCCCCGGGAAGCTCGCTACAACCCCATGCTGAATTAACATGCTGTACGTTTCCCTCATTGTGCTGGGTGATTGCCCCAATGCATCTTCTCGCTCAGCTAATTAAGTGAGTCTCTTCTTTGTCTTGCTGTACTCCAGGAGCCTCTGAATAGGAGAGGGAGGCAAGACGAGAGAGGCGATGCCAGCACCTCTGCTTGTTTATCAAAAGAATGGGGCTTATTGCAGGACAAATGTACCATAAAGGAGTGTAAACGGCACAAGGTGGGTGGGGAGAGGCAGAAAGACTGTGACAGTGGTGGAGTTTGTAATACGCCTTTAACAAGATGGCACCTTCTATTGAAGACGAACCCGGGAGAGACGCAGGGTCCATATTCGCTAATAGACTGCGCGTATGGGCCATAAACGTGTATTCAGACGGGTGAGCTCTACAGAAGGGGGAAAACAAACATGTAATTAAAACTACTACTACTACTTTATTTATCTACCTACCTATCTATCTACCTACCTACCTATCTATCCGTCTGTCTGTCCATCTATCTATCTATCTATCTAAAATCCATTTGTTGATTTATCTAACCATCTATCTGAATATCAATCCATGTATTTGATTATTTACTTATATCATCTTTATCTATCATCCACTGATTTGATTATATATCCATCTATCATATGTCTGATTATCTAGCTATGTGAATATCAATCCATTGATTTGATTATTTATCTATATCATCTTTCTATCTATCTTTCTTTCTATCTATCATGACTAAAAATGTATATGTCAATATTTGGGGAATGGACTGATCTCTGAACAGCAGGTGTCTGTCTGAGCGTGTGCGTTCACCAAGTCCTGACTAGCTTGTTAATTTGCAGAATCTAGGACTGTTGGTCTAGAACTAGACAATGGCCCCAAAGTGACCGAAATTAGAGTCAGGGTCTTTTCTCGCTGCCCACCCCGTCTCCCCAGTCTGAAGGTGGCTGTGTGTACACATGAGTGAGGGTCCGTCTGTGTGCACAAATGAGTTGTGTGTATGCATTGTCCGCGTACACAAGCCCAGTGTATATATTAGCAAAGTGACTTGACCCTGGCAGACTCGGGCCACTGTTTTGCCCCATTGCTGGGTCGTGGGAAAAAGGGGAGACCTCCTTTCACAGCTGCTCTGGCCGTTGCATTGAACCAATGGAGGCGCGGACCCTGCCGCCCCCCTCCTCGTCGGTCCCATTCACTTCGCAGCCTGCTGCCTTTTCATAACGTCCCCCTCTAAACCACCCTCCCTCCTCTCCCTTACAACCCCCCCCCCCCCCCACCCCCCACCCTCACCCTCATCTTCATAAATACACTTCACTATTGAAGCAGTGTTTTGCATGGCAATGTCACAGAGGCCTTACTCAGCTTGGCTAGCTTTTCTATTCTTGAAAAAAATCAGCCAATTTCTGCACCCGCTTTGGACATCGCCAGCACACAGTAGCCACTTTAAGCAATCCACTGTGAGAAAATGTGGCTTTTTTTAGCTTTTAAGCAGTAAGAAACATCAATCTGTTTTCTACCGAGAAATACAGGCTTTAATTTATGTTAGCATATGCTAGCGCTACCAACAAACCCTCCCTTTAACGCAACCCCCTTGAGCGCATTCATTTAAAAAGATTTATTTCCTATCAAGGCGAATAATGCAGGGGGTATAATTCAAATGAACTTACAAAGCGAGCTATCGAGCCCTGTATATGAATTCCAATCTATAAAGAATTTTCCTTTCCGTTTTTTTCATAGACCAGAGGCTTTCAAACAAATAAAAACAACCATGAGTAATATATCCACAATTTGGTTTGGTTCACAGCATTCTATACAACGGTGAGAAAACCACTGCATAAATCTCTAAGCAAATTGTCGCTTAGAAACTTTCAGCCAGACGAATTCACAAAAGGAAAGTTTATGACGCAATGCTGTTCTGTTGATGAACGCAACATTGTGATGCTAATATAGATAGTATAATCACCAGTAAGATACTTCACACCCGCAACTAGAGAGATTAAACTAGATTTGTATGTTTTCGGAGGTAAATATGTGTTGTTTGCCAATGCTAACCCTAAAACTGCCACAATATTAGAGCTGGATGGACAACTTTACCAGTATTGACTAAGGTGTTCTGAGCAGTTAACAAAAATGGCTTGAGGTCTTCTGTCACTGGAAGCCTGTAGGATATTTTTGCCTGGGATTTTGTCTGCGAGGCAAAACCAAAATCATCTGATTGCTTAGGAAAGTAGGCTAATAGTTCTTACTTATTTATTTATTTTTTAGGTTTTTTAAAAAGATGTCTTATGTTCACCAAAGCTGAATTATTTTATTTCAATAAATGAGAAATTAATTGTGAAATATTATTTCGCATTTAAAATAATATTTTTTTATACATATTTCTTGATGTAATTTATTCCTGTGATGGAAAAGCTGAATTTTCAGCAGTCATTACTCCAGTCTTTACTGTTACATGATCCTTCAGAAATCATTATAATATGCTGATTTGGTGCTTAAAAATCATTGTTATCAATGTTGAAAACAGTTGCTTAATATTTTTGTGGACACCTTAATATTTAATGCTTGCGGAATAAAAGTATTTTCATGAAAAAAAGTAATGACTGCAAAGTTTGCAACAGTAGTGTTTCTCCTAAACAAAATACAGAGGGAATACTGAAGTAACAATAATAATTTTTAGGGAGAAAATTGTCTTGATCTAAAGCACTTGCATTCAGGGGTTTCCTGCTTCTCCCATCCCAAGTTTACCCATAAACATTTGATGACAGTGGTTCTGTCCGTGTGCGGCATACACATTCTAACTGAATATCAATAATTCCTGATACATTTTCAAAGCATTGCACTAACAGAGCAATCTTCCGTGGCATTTACAAATGGTAATGGTGCAAGTCAACAGACAGAACATCTTGAGAAATCTATAGATTTCCGTGCGTGCGTGTGTCACGGAGAATTTGTTTATATGCTGCCTCTTCCCTCTCATACATGCATCATTTCACAAAGTCTGCTTTGCATTGAACTATCGAACCTCACGTGTGCGATAATTGATTTCTTCTATAAAAATTGGGGGCTCGTCCGGGCACGCGAAGTGGAAGCAACAGCCCGGGATGAGGGTGAAACTTGGTTAGCTGGTATGGAGCGAGGGGGTTCATAGCCACAGGGTGCTAAGTTCCCTCTGATCCTCCATATCTGATTCCTCAATTCAATTCTTCCTCTGGGCGATCGTGATCTAGAACTAGGCCAACGTCACAGACTGCTTTTCTGGCTTCCACATGAGGAAAGAGACTCACTTGCTTTCTCTTTCTCTTAAACAACTTGATGCCCTTTCACTAGCCCTTTCCACCATTAGCATGTTAGCATACACTCTCAAAAATAAAAGGTAAAAGCTGTGACTGAGGTGGTACTTTTCAAAAGGTACTAATATGTACCATTAGGGGTACATAAGGTGTACCTTTTCAAAGGTTGCCACCCTAGTCACAGCTTTTGTAAAAAAAAAAATTGTGTGTGTGTGTTTTGGTATGTAACCCTATTTGATGCCTCCAAATCATCCTAGTGCATTAGCACCAGCCAACTTTTTCAACAGTGTTGGAAGTATTTTTCCATTCATTTTCCCATAAGGATTTAAAAAAAGTATTTGTTAAAGCATTATAAGCCATGAACCAAGCTACAAGGTAAATTACAACATTACAAACTTTTATTTAAAGCAAACACGCATTTGAAAATCAGACAGAAAAAGACAAAGGTACAGGACTGTGTACTTAATGCCTTTAAAAGAACTACAATCCCATGAAGCATTACGAATGACAATTAAATTAAAAACAATGGTCAAATATAAAACTATTCAAGTTATTGGTTGTATGGAAACAATATATTTAGGTATTTTGCAAAATATACATACAAATATTTAAGTATTTTGAGAGAGTAGGAAGACTGACTTGATTATGTCATTTGCAGTGCTTTATGGTAATGGTGGCGCTCTCTGATTGGTGGAATTTTGGGTAATGTACAGCATAATGCGTAATGTAGTTTTTAAAGTTGTACCAAACCTGTATGAGTTTTTTCTTCTGTTCAGCACAAAAGAATGTTGGTAACCAAACAGTTGACGGTAGCCATTGACTTCTATAGTATTTCTTTTTTCCTTACTATGGAAGTCATTGACTACCATAAACTGTTTGGATACCGACATTCCTCAAAATATCTTCTTTTGTGCACAAAAGAACAAAGAAACAACAACTTGAGGGAGAGTGAATGATGACAGAATTTTTATTTTCGGGTGAACTATCCCTTCAAAAAGCTTATTTTAAAAATAAGTTGAAATAATGTGAAAAGATGGCTTGAACAAAGGCATGTACCATCGATTAACAACCTCAAAGCTCACAGCAGGTCTGTTTATGAGTTATCATTAAAAATCACTTTCCCTATAGAGAAAATGAATGAGTTTTTATTTCTGAAACCTGACTGTTGCACTCCACTGAAATGTAGTGGATGCAATAGTTATCTCTCTGTCAAGGGTAAAAGATCTCAAGGAAGAACTCCAATGGTAAAAATACTTCCATAGTCTATATATTCCATATCTCCCCTGCACAATACAATATGAAATTATATGAACTCTAGTACTTCTATGGACTGCTTTCTGACTTACTTGCGCCACACTGCCTTCACAAGAGTGCCATAAAACGAGGCTGTGGCGGCGTTAGCGCACTGAATACACTGCGTGGGAGAGAGTGGGTGAGTTTGAGAATTCTGTGTTAAGGCAAGAGGAGAGAGAAAGAGTGAAAAAAAGGTGCTCATTTCTTTTTCAATCTGTGTTTCACAATGCATGTGTGCCTGGAGAATTGCAGCTAAAGTTCACATGGGGGAGGGAAGGTACCTGCCCCCCATCTCGCAAAACCCACTAGAGTTGGGGAGAGGAGGGGGGCTGGAGAAAAGGACAGAATGAAAAAAGTGCCATTGAACTCTGACTTGAGATTGTGAAGGGAGAGAAAGAGAGAGGGTGTGAGTCTGAAGAGGGTTAGAGAGAGGGCTTTAGGTGGAGGAGAGGGGGGTGGCGGAGGAGAGAAAGAAGGGAATTAGGAAGGTGAAGGACTGAACCACCCTCATAGCCTTTCCACATGAGCACACCTTATATACACACACACGCCGCCGGGACTCCTGCAATATTTTAAAGGGATAAGGCTCTGAACAAAAGAATTAAAATATAGATCACACAAACGGCCTTCCCATCTCTTGTCCGGCAACAGTGTGGAAACAAATTGGATCAGAGAGCGAGTGAATGAGTAAAGCGCTATACTGTCAAGATCGTAAAGATGCTCATTGCACTTGTTATGGTTCAAAACAGCGATAAAATAAACTATGATCAAATTCACATAGAAATGTTTAATTATATCCTTTAATATAATCCTGAGCAATGGATTTCAACTTTAAGATGGTCTTGTACTAAGAATATTTGTAGTTGCAGTGAATCAAAAAAAAAAAAGTATATATATATATATATATATATATATATATATATATATATATATATATATAAGTATTGGTCCTTAACGGGAGAAAATACGAAATACAGTGCATCCCATGAAACCTCGGTCTCCTTGTTCCTGGGTAACACATAAACATAAATTTGAGCTTTGAAATGAACATGTAAGCCAATGCCTTGCAGGATACGTCTCTGACTGGAGTCATGTGGCATAAGTCTGCTTTACTCCTTACCACCAATGAGCAAGGGCAAACGCTGTTGCCATAGTAATCCCTCCTATGTTTGCCATCCAGCATTTTTTGGGGGAAACAAACCCGTTTTGATGTCACGCGGAAGCCAGTTCACCACAATCTTAACAAAAAAGTTCCCTTGATATAAATACCGAATATGTGGACAAAAAAATGGCTTAGCTTGAAATATGAACATTACCCGGAAACTCATGTTTCTAAACGCAAATAATATATGGTTATTCATGAGGGATTAATATGCTTATATATACTAATACTTGCCCATAAAGGACATAAATAAACCTACCCCTACAAGTCACATATGCAGCGATGGTGAAAGAACCTGTTACATATTTGTCTCTTAAACATGCAACCTCATGCAAAATGAAAGTCAAGGTCATATTGAGAGTGCATGACAATGCCATATAACTCACCTGATCTGAGGTCAGTTCATTTCCATGTTTTATCACTGATTTCCAAGGTCTCCTTTTCCTGTAAAACCACAGAATAACACATCTTAGTGAATTCAGCTTGATTTCACCCTGAAACGCGAGCATTTTTAGTCTAGCTTTGACTGTTTTTGGATAGTTCAACATGTTATTAGCTATTTTACTTAAAAATCTGCTTAAATTTAGCAGATCTTTTATCTTTGTGAGGCTCCTGTACTGATGATCATTCACAGAGCTACTCAACTGCAGCTATAAATAGGTGAACATTTTTATAACAGCTTTTTTTCAAACATGCATCCCCTAGAAGATCTTAAAAGGCAATCTGAATTCAACATTACTTTCTTTGTCATGCATGAGGATTCAGAACACAATGACAGTGAAATTAAGCAGGGCTCAAAAAGAATATAACATGCTCTAAAATAAATATAGAAAAGCGTATTATGCAATAGAACCCAGATAAATCTTCTTATATAACAGTAAAGAGTGTTGCCAATTTTAAATTTGTTTGAGTTGCCAGGTTTAATAATCAATGGCCAGGTTTTTTTTTTTTTTTAAACCAGGGGTCCACAGACCCTTGAGGGGCCCTGAAGGCACTCTAGGGAGTTCAAGTAAAGGATAACGCTTTTTTTTTCTTTTTAATTTTCTTGAAATTTTTAACTTTTTGAATGAACATTTTCTAATGATCAGTTCAGAATGATATAAAATCTAGGTTAGATGGTCCCCATGTAATACTCGACATGAAATAAATTGCTCACATAGCCTACTGTATAAAACGTGCTTTTCAAAATATACAGTTCATGACAGGCATTAATGCGGAACGATGTTTGTAATATGAGAAACAATACTTTTAAAACGTTTTCTCAAACAGAACAAACGAAAACAAATTTACCACATGACTAGCTGATAAACTTAATAGGTACACACACACAAAAACATTTCCTCACCTAAATTCATTCAGTTCATGTCAGTTATCAAAACTCGCGCGGAATTAAATTTAAAGTGACTTTTGACGGTTGACGGCTGTAAAGCGCGCGACTAAAGTTTAAAGAGACGAAGTAACCTGACAAGAAAATATTATAGGTCGACTGTTCTTAATATTCACAGATAGCCTATATACCTTCTGTGAGGAAAAACATATTTTCAACATTTAAGCTATCTACTGAAAACAAAAATCGTTCCAGTCATTGTTAATTTCGACAACTTTTTAATCTAGTCAGCTGCTCATCTAAACATGTTTGTGCATCACAAGGCGTCGCGAATCACCTGAGGGGTGTTGACAACAGTTTGGGCACGCTGATGCACAAAAGAGCTGTTTAGCTAGGTAGGTAGATGCAGATGTTGTTTTTCATTTAACGGTAACGTTATGTGAATTAATAAAACGTTTCGTCAATAAATTAATAACACGTTTAAAAACGGATGTTTTATTTCACTATTTGGATACTGTGTGCTACAGTATCGATATAGAGTTTTAAAAAAAAAAATAATAATAATAATAATAAAAACCCCGCGAGTCTGTGGTGTGTGTAAAATATATTCATACACTGTATAGGGCCCTTTTAAATCTGCCAATGTAAGACTCCAAATAAAGGATGATTTTCGTTCCCATTTCACTTCTTGGATCAGAGGCCGTTGCTAAGATACCAACTCAGAATTCATAAGTTCAGCGGAGAAATGATTGACATTTGCTTTTGAGGTAAAAATGAAAACTGAATAATAATAGATAAAAAGTCCCGTTTTATTGTGAGTAACAGTACCTGTTTGAAAACAGCTCTATTTGAATTAAATTCAGAGAGCGGTCTGCAAACAAAATGACAGCAAAATACAAGGTATCTAGGTTAAATGTGTTATGTGTGCCTAAAGAATAAAACTTGTCACTAACATCAATTTAAATAATACAAACTTAACCCGTACTGTCACTAACGCTTCCAACACTGCTGCAGCAAGCAGGATGTCAGCATTACTGAAACAATAGAGATTATACAGCATGCGCATATTAATATTTACCATCAATTGTTAAACATACTACTATCCTAATGTAGCACATCATGTCCAAATAATATTTTCAAGCAAAATCTTTGACCCTAAAAGGGCAGTTTTCCAAAAGAGAGTAGTGAATTGGCTAACCAAATAAATGTTATTACCACTGTCCTGACTGTAAATTAACTGCCCAAATGCATCTCAAAAATACTCTCAAAGATTTAATTTAAAGCCACATTCTCTCAGCCTATAGAATCAAAACACCACTGGCCGATTTTGAGGCCTTGATGCATAAACTGCATCTTGTATTATATATATATATATATATACAAGCATTGTGTTCTTATGTCTTAGATGTCTAATTATATACTGAATTCACAAACAATCCCTACAAGCATAAAAAGGATTATGCATTGTTATTAATAAATAAGTCTAAAAAATTAGTCACATCATAGACATGTTAAGCACATTATCAGAACAAAATAAAAGCACTGCATCAACAACATCTCCCCTCATATATTTTTAATCTGCAGTTGTGACACTGGGATGCAGAGTTGGTTACATTTAATTCAGATTAGTATTAGACGTAGACAATAGCAGTGCTGTGTATGCCAGGTGCTAAAACAAGACTCCATCTGCTGGGGCCCCTAACGCAGGACCAGACACATATTAATGTGGGAAAATGTCTGGGGCGCCTCTCAGACAGGCCTCTCACTGCACCTCAGACTCTATTTGTGTCATTCATCTATTACACGTCTATGCCCTCCCCCATAAATTACAACATCTAATGATTTGTGTGAAACCTAAAAAATGTTTAAGCTGTCAGCAATTAATGAGACCACTGATTCCACATAGCAACTGTATTTACCACATTTGTAGTATTTTATGCAAAATCACAAAAATACTCAATGTGGAGATTATTTTTGTACAATGAATTATGACTTTTATATGTAAAGATCAATCTTGAAGCTGTCATATCACTCACTAACACACATTTCAGCCTTGTATTTATCATTATCACATCCTAGGATCAAAAATAGCTGTGTGTGATGTAGCACTAACCAAACTGGGACATACAACAGCTAGTATGTACTACAGCCAATAGACATAGGCCTATAAATACTAGAGTGCTTATCAGAGGCCTAGCAGTTTCATAAAAAGTAAAAAATACGACATTTGCGCACTGCATGTGTAATATAATGATGTCATAAGCAGTCTGTTTAAAATAGCCTTGACATTTCATTTATGGCGTCATGAACGATTTTAGAATTTGGAACACAAACAAAATTCTGGAGAAAAATAAAACATCCACTAAGCACAATAATGGTCGAATTTTGACAGGTGTACAATGACGAGGTCAGCCTTTCAGCTCTTTTTGAAATCAAATCGACCTGGTGGAATAAAATAGCAAACATGTTATAGTTTACATTCTAGAATAAGACACAAACACAGATTATTTCCTAGTTTAGCCATTACCATAAAACACAAAGAGTGTCAAACCACACACACCTCCGAGGTTTGACTTTCCCATATTATATGAGGACCACGTGACCCACGAGATCCGACCAATCGGTTGAAACACCTCGATGAACCGATTCCTGTCATCCAGAATTCATACATCAACATCATCATCGCGTCTATGATGGAATGTTGCCCAGCACAGGCACACTTGAGAATGAACGCCAAGTCCGTATCCGCCTGGATCTCAAGCGTTCGCGTTTCGCCAGCTTTCTAACGCGTTCCTATGTAGCCGGAGGCAGATTCCACGTAAAATCCATGTCTTCCACGAAGCTTTAGGTATTCCAGTCCTACCATACCACTGAAACGCATTAACGCAGCAACAACTGCATGCCTACCGGATTCGATGCTCTTTGTAGCGGACATCGCCGTCTCCCTCATACCCCGACCATCCACATCCCTTCGGCTTTCCAGCCTCGTTCCCATTCAAAGCGCTCCGAAGTCTTTGGAATTAGTTTATACTTTCGGTTCTCTAGCTTTATGATATCACATAAACTCATACAGCTAGATAACCAAAGAGAAAAACTAACCCATGTGTCTTAAAGGGACCGCCGCGTACGCCAGATGCAGCTTCTGTTGTGGTCACATGGAGCTATTGCATTCACTGCCGTGTGTGCAGCTCCGTTACAGTCTCACTCACTCTTTCAGCGCGCACACACATACACGTGGGCCAAATACACTCATATTATGTGCATTTAATAGTCAAAGGGCTATTGCGCAACGCATGCATTTGGACATCCAACACATCGCGATTATTTACAATGTGTGTGAAACGCATGTTTTTATTATCCAGTTGGCCTAGCGATGTCAGAGCTGAGAATGTTTGTTTTTTTAATCCACATACATCTCCAAAAAACCTCCAATCATCGGATAACTCCTTTGAATTAGGCTCAACAATACAATAAGGGTTCAATACGTCCACGCGCGTTGACATTTACCAATGCACGCTGTAAAAACACTCTTTAAAATAGCCCACGTCCTGTTTTATTTCAAATAATACTGAAAAAAACACATTATAAATGATCGTTTGGCTATTCTACAGCACAATTAGCCTACATATATTAGATCCCATTCATGTCCATACTGGATGCATTATAGGATATTTAGGCTGTCATTAACAGGCCTACATTGGGTCTATTCGGCCTATTAAATGGCTCACCTCGAAAAGTGAAATATTGAAAGGTATTCTAAAATACTTTACAATTCAACCTGTCCTAGCCCATGTGATTTGATCTGAATTAAAACGGTGTAAGCTATCTAACATGCAACCGCTTCCGGAATTGCATCTACCTCAAATGAAGCAAACAAATAAAGCTGAATGCTTATAAATAGCTTCTTTAATGGTTCTTATTTTCAGCTAAAAACCCGTATCTCAATCAACAGGGGAAAACAAACACATTTTGGTTGTTCTTGAGTTATAGCCTACAGTTCTTTGTAAATTAGGAAGTTCTTAATGTTTCATTGCAGGTTATAGTGTTTTGGTTTCTGTTCTTTAAAGCACCACAACACTGATGTTCTCTGCAGAACTTAGAAAGGTTCTCGTAATGACATTTTTGGATCTTAGTGGAACTTTTATTTTTAAGGCTGTATTGCGAGCTCTAGTATATCATCTAAATCAGCAAACAAATAAAGCTGAATTAAGTCTGTACACTATGTTTAAGAATTTGGCGACTAGACAAGATAAACATTAGCTAACTCTCAAACAACGTGCGTTTAATGTAAGAGGTACTCACAATTTCATTTCCCATCCAGCGTTTTCCAAAAACGTCCAGAACATCCATTTCATTCAAACGACAGCACTCACAAAAAAGCGTGAGAACAAGTTAATCTCAAGGTTTACGGGGCTTACAGACGTCTTTTCGATGCCTCCGCGATTTATTTGCTAAAGTAAAGCCGTTAAGATGGAAATCAAATCTTTATCGTGGAATCTTACAGCTAAACCAAGCACGAGGAAGCGCAAGGCTCCGGCAGCAGCACTGAACGGGAGAAGATTGAACTGAGGGGCTCCTCTGGGCAGGGCCACGGGGGTCACACCGCCAACACAACTGTGATGTCACCAGCATTAACCATTAATGCTTATTGATACACACGGCTGAGCAGGGCTGAGACACCCAGGGGACGCGGCCGTGACCGAGCACTGCTCTCAGCATCCGAATATGACCTCCTTAACCTGCAACGTATTCTGTTAAGTTATTCTAAATACATTCAAATATCATTCAGACCAATAATGAGTTGATGAACATATTTTCCATTTCAAAATTAAAAGTCATTCTGCTGTTTTTGTGGGGCTTAGTGCCAAAAATGTCACTAGTCAAAATGTCTAGGTGGTGTAACTAGCCTATTTCAAGACCGTAAAAAAAAAAGTCTCATTAAGAGACTAATGTTATTGAGGAAATGTTTGTAGTATCTTGAAATAAGATATTCGAAGTATATTTTAAAAATATATATATTTAATTAAATTAAATAAAGAGGCGAGGCTGTTTTGTTGTAGTACTTTTTGAAAATTGTTTTGCCGCCAAATCAAAGTCAGCGTGGTGTATCGGTGCATCCTAACCAACAATCAGGAAGTCATGAAAATAAAATCATAAAACACAGATGAACGGCTGCGAGTCAGGAGTAAGGTCTTAAAAAATATTATATATTTTGACGTTTTTATGAAAAGGCTCTTTTTGCTCAGGTCAAATGGAACAACTCTGATAAACACACACACACACACACACACACACACACACACACACACTTGAACTTAAAAATAACGATTAATTTAAATCAAGACGCAAAGAAAGTATTTAGCTCTTTTTACTTGATGTTTACAGCATTTGGTAACATTCAGATGTATGCATCCAACACTAAACCAACAAACAAACAATAAATAAATAAATCTGGTTACATTTCTACTACATTTAAAAAGATTTCTCATTTTAACATCTCGGACATCCTTATTTATCATTAACCCGCCGATTGGTTGCTTTATTTGCCATTTGAATAACTGATAAATGCAATGCAATACAAAAGAAGAAATGTTTAAATCCAGTTTATGTTTCTTGTGGCGCGGAATATCACACTGTATTCTTTATGGGTGCCACAGTAGTGATTCTGCAGTTGTGGACGAATAAAACCTTTATTGGTGTTGCTTGCAAACGTTAAACACTGTGAAACTCGTATACATAATATACTGTATGGGGCATGAGAGCAGAAACGCTATTTAAATTTAGTCAATAAAGACATTTTATTATAGGATTTTATTATAGGATCTAGACGAGGATAAGATGTGAAAGACCGGTAGATATTTAAACCTTTTAATGCATATTTATGCATTTGACTGAGCCATAAATTGAAGAAATGGGCGTGAATATCTAACAACATATATTATAATTAAAATGTTATATAATAATATATAAAATAAACATTTAAAAATATGCATGAATGCAGACAAGCAGATGGAGTCTCTATCTCTCCCTCCCTCTTTTTCTGTCTATCTCTCCCTCTCAGACACACACACCTTATTTTCCATTAAAATATATTCCCCGGATCATTTGAAAATGGGATGTCCCGGTGGCTCCACATAAATCAGAATGGACTGTTCCATTTAACAAGAGGAAAGCAAGATATTTCGTGCGCACTAAAGAAACAATACCGTGCAAAGCAATAAATCTGATATTTCGGCTGCTGTAAAACTCGAGTCTGTGTTTTAAATCAAAGGAAGTCAAGAAAAACAAGTGGCGTTTGTTTTAAAAGCTACAGTTCTACATCTATACTTATACAAGCGCTTGGCCTAAATGTAAAAAAAAAAATGAGAGCACTGACCAAAAAATATATATTGATGAAGAAAATCTCAACAATAAATGATAATTAGCTTGCTACAGAAATCCACAGGTTAATTACAGTTAGTATTTACAGGTTAAACGACACTATTTGAACAATAATGAATTACTCTGTTAACTTACACACAGTTACTTCGTTCATTTCTTCAAATTCGAGCAAAAACAGCTTCTGAGGCAAAAAGTCTCGGATCTAAGAAAATCATCTTGGATTGACTGATTTATGTGTTTATTTATTTATTTGGTATTAAACTCTAGGAAAGGATAGTGCAACAGAACGAGGGAATGCCTCAGTTTAAATATGATATTAAATATATGTGTGTAAATATATGAATGTTATACCAATCTCAGCATGTAGTAATGAAAGAAGACGATGAATTGACATTTTTACGAGCGTTTAACGAAACGCTTCCAATATGTTTTTTTTCTTTCCCCAAGATGATTTTCAAACATCGGCAAGTTACTGTGTAATTTTAAGTATATAGCTTTATTAATGATTTTAGGCTCAAATGTTTTTCAGTTTTATTTTAGGTTGTTGCATTTGCGCAGTTTCGATGTAACAAACGAAGAGACATTTATAGTCAAACTCTATAAATACCCGTTTTCTTTCAAATGTTTACTTCTGATTAATGTATTTAAACACACGGAATGTAGTGTAAAGACCTCAGTGTTCAGTTTGATCTGAATAAAGTTTGCCTATTATTTTTGCAAACAATATATAGGCCTTATTACAAAAAAAATTATAGCACATATTGTTAGTTGTTTGTTATCGCTTATTCTAACATTAAACACGCTACATTTATAACGACATACAAAATACACTCATGCAAATACCACTGTGAGAGTCTCTCTGTCTTGCTCGCCCCTTCTCTCAACCCCCGCCCTGACACACACACACACACACACACACACCTCCACATGATTTAGACACTCCAGCTCTTTGCGTCATGTCCTGTTTCAAATATGCGCTTCCCACCATGCTCAAAAATAGACTGTAACCCCTGAATACAGGCCTGTATAATACAAACAACACGGTTTTCAGCCATACATCGCACCTTTTCTACAAATATTCTTCTGTTCTTTTAAGCAACACTAATTCCACAGTAACTTAAAGCGTTGTAGCAATAAATAATAATATATAATGTAAATGTACAATAATGAGAATTACACTACTAAGAGGTGTATTTTGCAATCTGATTTGCAGTGAGACTCATTAAAGCGGAGTCTCGAGTCAGCAGGTAGAAGGGATCTGTCCTTGGTGCTGAAGTTCAGATCACAGTAAAGACCGCTATATCTTTCACAGTCACCTAGTTGAAGTATAAGTTTGACATATAGGCTACCATTTTTTTCAACAGTTGATTCTTTTTTATTATTATTATTTAATACCAAAAAAGCACATATTCGCTCCATTACAGGACTTTATTAATAGTTAGACTAGTAACAGTAGATTGATGCAAATTGTCACTTTAACATTTTAGCTATCTCGTCAACATTAAGATCATCGAATATATATATATATATAACATTTCGTTAAAAAACACTTAAAGACAAAATCTAAATCGTTTTACACAATTTAAATCATTTACATGCTGGGCGAATTGCTGTTGGTATCTTCAAAAATCAAAAATCAGTCCTATATAGTATAAACGGTTATATTTATATCTTTTAAGAATATATTTACTAGAAAAAAAACGTGGCTGGAATTGTGATTATTGCACATTTGTTTATTTTAATATTTTAAAGTTCATATTGCTTATATAAAGTTATACCGCTAAACAATACAATCAAAGTTTCAATTACATTTCATTCTCTTTATTCATTACACACAAAACTAAAACGTATGACATTTTAGACATTCATAATTCATTTAAAAAACTATTTTATCTGTCAAATCGTTTTAATTCTTACCTTTTAGTGGACAATGATGACCTCTCATCTCTGAGTGCCTGGGGAAACATAAGTTACAATGAGAATCAACAAACAAACAATGTTTGAGTCCTTCTCCAGTTCATTTATTTACATTTGTTTTTTTTTTTTAATCTATTATTAAGTAACTACTGTACCTAGTGCTAACAATGAAAATACAACAAGAGTATAAGGCTATTTATTTGGCGTTGCATCATAACGACACTAAAATATAAAGCAAAATGTTGTGCTATGCCTAGTGCATTTACACTACAATATGCAGTTTACAAAGCAGTCTGTAAAAATTACAACTACACACACAAATACACACTACAGCCTCATTTTAGACCAAGCAGCACTTTTTTTGCAGGCAAGCTAATACTTTTTAAAAGTATAAAAACATATAATAATAATAGGCTAGTGATAATGTGTAGCCTACAATGAAAAAAAAACACCTCTTAAAATACAACTATCTTTCAGTCTGTTGTGGCTGGGTAGAATACAGTTTAGAAAAAAAAAACGTTTGGGGCCTTTTGTGGGGTTCCAGGGATCCTCATGGTCTCTATTGTTGGCCGCTCCAAAGGCCTGATTAATTAATTTCACACTGTAGCTCCGGAGAAGATTTTCCCACAAACAAGTGACCGAAAAAAAATTCAGCCCTAAAGAAAGAAGTCAACATCAAGTTCAACAACGTGCGGGCTGCTCATTATCATGACAATAACGTCTGGGAGCACAGAAGTCCCCTGAACAAGAGGGTCTGGCGTCAATACACTCCACCTCCCGGACCCCGGGACATTTTCCCAGGCTCCTCTAACAATCACACAACTGTTTGCTCCCCGGGCTCGCCTAATGATCACTTCATACAACGCTCAAAAGATGATTTAGTTAAAATACGCCACATTAACTCTGACAAATGGAAACGTTCTTCCCTTAACAAAAACAGCGTGAGAATTAGACTCTGTTAAATGTGAATTTTGCACACATTTATTTAGACCACAAACTTGTTTTATTGTTTGTTCAATTTACTGGCATTTGTAACTGCCTTAACTTTACTGTTTAAAATACAGTGAAACATTTTGGCTCCCATGCATTTTGTTAGCCTAATTGTAACCTACATTTTACAGTTTCAAACTCGTTAAATTATATAACGGTAGTAGGTTATAAATACATATTTAAGGTAGGCTACTAAAATCTGTTTGTTTATTCAAAACACAGGTAAAACATGATTCAAATTTAGCCAATGAAAACACAAATAGAGCACATTATTAGCTAAACAATCAGAGTAACACACTTGACGGTAAACCAAACAACCAAATGCAACACAAAAACGAGGAAAAACTAACTTTAATATGTATTATAAGTATAAGTATCACTTTTCACGGTAGGCCTATATAGCTAAAGTAACTTATAATCAACCAAGTAACAGATTTTACTGTAGAATGTTTACATTATTTTGCGTTGAAATTGCACAAACAAAACTTAGGCTATTAATAGTGGGAAATACAGACTATGTCAGTACAAATAAGTAATCACTTACCAAACTTGAGGTGATCCATAACACCATAGTATCTAATCCACAAGCAAATATAAAAAACTGGTAAAGGCAGAGGTCTTTGCAGCAGTGCATTTGTTCAAACCACGAACTATCCCGAGAATCGCGTTAACTCGCATCTACGTCACGACAAGTCCTGATGTCATTAGTTACAAACAGCCATTGTCGTTTGGCTTGAGTGATCTGACGCTCAAGTATCCAGTGCTACTACTCCGAGGACTGCTAGGATCGAGTCTGTCGTTGGTCCCCATGTGTGGACGTGTGCAGAAACTCAAGCAGCTCGCGCTTAAACGGCGTCCCGTCGTGAATTGATGAGTTATTGTTCCAAAGTCTGCGAGTATTATCCATTTAGAGTTACGCCCATCTTATTTCTATCGCTGTTTTGGATTGGCATATGGGCAGACTAAAAAGAAAGCTGGTCGGTTTCGTTGTATCCGCGAATACGCGAAGAAATAAACGCAAGTTTTCCATAGAATCAACTCAGATTTTAGGTAGAGGCGTATACGAAGCCTACACGTAACATTAGATTCAACTGCACATCTATAGGCTAATTGTTAAAACCACCACAGAGCTTGCAGGTGTACATGATACACCTTTAGATTCCTTGTGCTGACAGTACACGCAGCGCAGGCCAACAGAATGCGCAAAAAAAAACACTTACGAAAAGAAATCGCATTCGCGTGAGGAGGTAACCATAGCAACAGTGTCGCTAGCGCTAGCAGTACTAGGCTCTGTATCAGAATTCGACAAGGCCTAGGCCTACATCTATAGCACTTCAAATACACCACGAGAACTTTAGTGTAGCCTACTGTTTTAAGCATTTTAAGTTGACAGTCTTTCTTTTAGGTGACAGTTAGCTAACATCTCCAAACTAATTGGAAATTAGTAGCCTATTTTTAAAAAGTCGACATGTGAAGTCATTGAATAATAGCCTATCACTCAATCTGGCTTAAACCTGTATTTATGATAGAATCAAAACATATAATCTTCTATGAGTTTAACATCAGCACAAATGGAAATTATAAACACTGAAGAACAAAAAGCAAATAATAACATGGCCTAGGCCTACTTCTGTATCCCTAACGTTACTTGAATTTATTACAACATAGAATTAGTGACATGATTAACTATTTTTATAGTTTGGATAAATATAGGCACATTTTTACATGGTCAAATTAAATTTAAAAAATGACACCACTCAAAGAGAAACAATAAAATTAATCGGATTCAGCAGAAAAAAAAGAAAACTAAACTCTTTACACAATAGCCAACAACGCAGCACTGTTCTTTTGGGTTGATTTAATATTCATGCCAGAGGAAAGAAAAACTGTGGTTCCATTCAAATTTCTTTTCATGCCATCTCAGCCTATTATTAACACGTCGTCACTGAATCAACTAGAAAACAGCGACACCCATCGGTAGGACATAAGATGATCATCAAGAAAAGACGGAGCTTTCTGTTGTAGGCCCATCAATAGCCTAATGCAGGTTTACATGTCAAGAGACAACTTGTGTAAAGCATAACCGTCTCAAAATACCCATATTGTATTATATATTTTTTTTTTAAAAAGCATTCAAAACAAATGTTAGCAGCTCATTTTTAAAAACAGATTTAAACAAACAGATTTCTGTAACGTCTTTAAGACTGCGTCCATGTATAGCCAACACTTAAATACAAATAGGCCTATTACAATTTATAATTAAAAAAATAAACAAACATTAACGAACTGTAGCACAACTTAACCGTTTGTAGCAGGATTTAGCTGCTATGAATCTGTAGCCCGTTTCAAATAACAATTAAGCCTACTGGCAAAGCACCAAACTGTGCAACTTCATCATTTAGATGTACTAAAATGAATTTAGCTCTCACTTTTTATTTTAGCCTATATTACAAACACAATTCTGGCGCCTACGCAACGAACTAAATGAACGTCAGAAGCAAGGCAAGATAGATCATCGCGTATAAATGATGCTAGCCTATCCTGTAATCCTTCAGGGTAATATTTAAATTCATGTAAATAGCTAACATTGTGCTGTGGGATCACATTTTGCAATAACAATACAGAAAAATAAAATACAAGTTAATATCAGATTATTAAACCAAAAACTGTTAAAAAATATTTGAACGACTTTAAATATTAAGATAAAGACATTTTAAAAGGTAATAGGCTAAAACAAGTAATGCAAGCGCATTGCCATTTTTTTATAAAACTGAAAAAAAAAGAAAAATGGCAAGATTCCTCTAAAATGCACCTTAATATAAAAAATAAATCTTGACGTTATGACAACTGCCGTAAGCGAAAGTACAGTAGCCTACAATATATAAAATGTCTGTAACAGAGCAAAAACAATACTCATTTAACCTAATAGCCTACTCAAAATACATTTCACTTGAGTGAAGCAGAAATTTTGTTGACCGTGATATTTAAAATAGCCTCTTAAAATAAAGGTTCTTTATTGCCATCAATGATTCCACAAAGAACCTCTACCATCCATGGAACCGGTTCATTCCACAAAGGGTTCTTTAACAGTGGAAAAAGGTTCTTTAGATTATTAAAATGTTTATTTTACTGTTCACTGAAAGGTACTTTGGGCAACCAAAACTGGCATCGCTGTGAAAACCCACTTTTGGAACCTTTATATTTAAGAGTGTAGGTTATAGCTCTAAAATGTGTGAACAGACATAACTGAAGTGTTGTGGACAAAAATAATTATATCAAAATAACTGTCAAAAATGATGATATGCTTCGTACAAAATAAAAGATTTTATAACAACATATTTAAGGGTCACGGTAACATCGTAAAATGAGGCTGAGATTCTACAAACAATAATCATTACCAGCATTAACTAATTAGTCTATATTTTTTAATTACATTTTAGTGGAAACGAAATGGTTTTGAAGCATTAAGGTTTTGCTGAATTGTGAAAATCTTTCAATAACTCATTTCAATAACGGTAAAAGAGTTGCTAAATCTCTCATTTAACAACCATTTAAGATATTATATCATCTATGCTCTTGCTCAAATGACCCAATTTTACAAAACATAAGAGTTTTGTCGATGGCACAGTTTTAAAACCAGGCATCTCTGTGTAGGCATGTCTTACAGGTTACACTTGACCCTTTGCTCGAATTATACACGGTTCTGTCTGACCCCAGGTCACAGGTCAAACACCAAATCTGAGCTCCTAACAAATACCAAGCCCGCGATCATTGTCAAAAGAAGAAGAAAGTTTAGAGGCTACCCGAAGTCTACGAAATGTATGCAGAAAAATTGGATGCAAGATTTATGGTAGGATGGAAGTTTCTTTTTAAAAACACAGCAATGAAGATAATTTCAAGCAAAAACATTATATGCGACACATTCATCACAATAGCACTCGTTGTATTGTAAGAATGAAAGAAACAGATTCTAAAAAGAAACTGAAGGCAAACATCATAAAAACAATAAACGTCATTTAAAATAACGTCGGAAAGAAAGAAAAATAGCATTTGACTTAATATTAATATTAGCCGGTTTTTCTAATGTACACATACCCAAAGTTGTTGTTGTTGTGGAGAGATGTTTCCACAGTGGCTGTTTCGTGGGAAAAGACTCGCCTGGGAATGCCTCAGTCCTTTAATTGCATGGAGCCGGACTGGATTTTATGGAAATGAGCATTGAACATCAGTCTTAACGAGTGATTGGCACATATAAGAAGAGTGCAAGGGGCATACTCATGTCTTTTAGCTTCGCAATTCAGAAGGTCAAGTTCAAGCGCATATCTCAGTTCTCTCAATGCGTGAGACCAATTCTCATGCAGGTCACGTGACAGCCGTGTGTCTGCAGCGCTATACAGGGTGCGCTTACCTGAAAACAGTTCAACTGCTGGGATTCTTCATTTAAAAGCGTTTAATGATTGAACTTTTTTTTTTTTTTTTGTGAAAATGCATTTTAAAAGTGTTGGTAAGAACAGAAATGCGTTTTTAATATTTCATCAACAAATCTAAAATATAAATAAACATTAAACATGTTAATCAGTTTAATGACATCACATTCGGTTCCAGTTAAACAAATGACGATGTAATTATTCAGGATGATATTATTTGGTTTAGAGTTTAGACAATCTGGTTTTGTTTGATTGATTGCTTTCTTTTGCCAACAAAGACACAGGCCAGTTTCATAGCAAATGCATTTGTTTCACTGAGAAAAAGCTACTTTTTAATGGACAAACTTTTTGGTAAAAGATTTAAACTCAAAATGTAAACTACATGTGCTCTTTTACAAATAAAAAACTTCTTATATTCAACAATGAACAATCTTATCAAGAAGATAATTTTTTGTGTTGTTATTCCTCTTTGGAATGTTCTGATGTTGTATTATAGCTTCTTCAAGGGTGCGTTCCCCAAAAGCAAATATGGTCATTACTAATAATTACTAACTAACAATACTTTTGGGAATGCATTTTATTATGCATTCACATAATATATCTCATAACCTTGTACTTTAGCTATACCTGATCAAATGCACATTATCATTCTTTGCTTGGGTTGAACAAATCATTTTTGCTTGCAGCAGCTATGCTAATTTTGTCTCTATTTGCTTCTCTGTTTCTGCCACGGGACTTGCATCCAGAGGCAACTAGGAATCTCACAAGCTTCAATCCGGATCCAGCCCTTACGAAGATCTGAGATGACCGAACACCTGAGAAGAGATGATGCCAACCCCCCAAGAAGACCTCAGATGATGCCAACCCTGGAACAACATACAAAACTACCAAATTTTACTACACTTCACAGTTATGATCATTAGGATTTAGCAATTTGGCAGCAGTAAGTAACATTTTGAGAAGAAGAAAAAAGAAACATCTGAAGGATCAAAAACAGCTGAGAGCAGGATTCAGTCCCACAAGTGTAGGCTTAACAGTTGTTCACATCAAACATCATCAGAGCTGTAGTAAACAAAATCAACCATGGGTTGGTACAATATAATCAACAAACCATAAATATTGCCGTTAAAATCACCATTAAATGTCTCAAATGTTGGCAATAATAGACTGGATGTTTATGAATTCACCAAAGTAAAGTTTGGGTTGAAAAGAACCTTTCCCATTTGAGGGAAACTTTCTAATCCCACAAAATACATGAACATCTATATAAAAAAAAAGATTAGGATTAGGAATGAATTTAGACTGTCATCACTGAATAGCCATCCACATTGTAAAGTATTACCCCAGATAACTATTGCATACTACAAACCGTTCAGAAAAGCCTGAGTTTTGCCGTTTGCAAGTTTGTGTTGCCACAACACTTCTCCATTTGTCGTTGCACATCTTGGCTTGGCCCTCCCAGTTTTATTTCTGTCCTTTTAGAAAAACTAACGACATTCAGTTTCTCCACGAGGACCAATCAAACTGTCGATGCCTTGTCAGTTCGACCAATAGAATCGCAGCTCTCATGCAGCTTCGAGATGGCCCAATCAGAGCGAGCGATTGTAGTATACGTCATCAAAATACTCCTTCAGCTGTTCAAACACTCAAGTGTCACCACGAGAGCTGCTACATGGGACATAAACTCATTCATTAAACTCACCAAACGAAGATGGTTAGTATGTGTACTTATTTTGCCGTTATATCGACTTGACAAGTTTCTTTTTTACACGACCGATCCGGTCGATTGATGTTTGTAGCTTCTATGTTGATATAATGTTAGCACTAATGATAGCTTGCGCTGGACTAACGTTAGTTAGTAGTATTTAGGATCCACAGTACTTCGTCCTAACGTTACTTGTGTAAGTGACTGGCATTGCAGCTGCACAGTTTCTGTGTTTTGGACGTCAATAGTAGCTTTTTAGTGTTTTTAGGCGGTTAGCTGTAGCATGTTAGCTAACTGGCCATGCCTCCCCATGTCTTTGGGGTTTGCATTTGGACCACCTGCTCATTTTGACAGCATGACTCCACTCATCTTGAGTGACTGGCACAGGCCTACAATCAAGTAGCTTTGGTAGTGAAGTACTGTACAAATGCTAAAGGTATTTTCTGGGTTCAAAACAAGTTAAGCTCCCGTGACATGCTGTTTATTAACACAAAACGTACCTTTGACTCGTATTTTAGTTTGTAAAACAACAAAAGTCACGTTTACTGAATTGCTTTTACCATGAACTCTATGGGGCAAGGCATGTCTCCGGGATAAACGTTAAAATAAACAATATATTTGGAAGATAACCTCGAAAGTTGAACATTATAGATGTTTAAGCTAGACTAATGCCATAACCTTGTCAGTGCAAATTTACATTTCATTTTCAACTCCTCTCATGTGCAATTAAGCCGACAAATGCGGTCACTTTCCCGCGACGTGCGCAAGAATACCGGAAGAGGACTGTTTACATAGGAACAAAAATCCAACGTATGTCCATCCGCCTAGCAATAGTCCCACCAATACAAGTATGATTTAGACAGTTTTATAGTTTAAATGACATATTTTGTATGGAATAACTAATATTAGTGCTTTAACAAAAAATAAGCACACATTTTAACTTTAAAACTCTCCAGAACGCCCCGTAGTCATTCAAGAATGACTATGAAAGCGATTTTGGTTAGTTTTTAAACTCTAAAGGTATAAATCGACATTATTTTCTGTATTAATAGACATGCTGTATACGTTTGTCCATTTAAGGCTCTAATGGGAGTTCAGTTGGTGGTGAGCTTGCTGGCGGTCAGCATAATGCAAAGAATGGCCCCACATCTCTCCTTTGCACGCTGGCTCTTATGTAACGGCAGGTAAACACGCACTACTTTTTGATAGTATGTGTAAACATACTAAACATGGGTCCTTCTAATACCCTATATTGGTTTTCTCAGCCTTTTCAGGTTCAAACATCCATCTGAAGGCGAGTTGTGTGCCCTTGCAGGGAAACAGATTCCTAAGACCAACAGGCGAGACAGGTGTGAGCTTGATTCAGTGCAACTGTTGCTTTTCTGTTGGGGAATTCAGCAACTTATGCTTGTCCTCTTGTTGCTTCCAGAAGACAAAATGGACATGGAGAATCCAAGCCGCTCACAGTCCCGAAAGACATTGATCTTCACCTGGAGAGTGTGCCTGTAAATGTCTTGGACGCACTTGGTAAGTCTTCATCTGGGTTCTTGCACCAAAAACAGCTGTAAATAAGTTTGGTCTTGAAAAATCTTCTTGGTTGATCTTATTTTTACTGCTCCTCACAGTTTTGCGGTTCTTCGTGGAGTACCAGTGGCTGATTGACTTCGCCGTCTATGCCACAGGGATCTACCTCTTCACCGAAGGCTACTACAGTGTAGCGGATGCCAGCAAGGAAGTCAACATTGCTTCCATCTGGTGTGTGCTGACTGTTTTCTTCTGCTTGTATCCTTAAACATTGTAGTCCTTTGGTTTAACACATCTGAAGCTACCTGAGAAATTCAGATATGACTTGCCTCATCCTAAAAAAGAATTGTGACAGAATGTTAACTCTGTGTTGTAAATAAGTTCTTGTAGGCTTGTCTTGTTGTCCTTGACTTAAGTTCTCAGGAGGACGCTGTATCTTCTTATGAGCCACTACTTTCGCTCTGAGGAGGGTGGAGAGCGCTCTGTGTGTCTGGCTTTTGGCTTCTTATCTCTTCTTATTGCGATGCTGGTCCTTGTAGTGAGAGAAGACTACCTGGAGTTTGGCCTTGAGCCCGGTATGTGGTTATCTGACCTGTACTCTAAAAGTGAAAGGACATTTTTACTACAGTGCTTTGATGTTTAATACCTTGAATTGCTTAACAAATGTGAAGTTGTTCCTTATCCTTTTTTTTTGCAGGATTTAACAGTCTTTTTGACAGTTTCGAGGTCTTTGCCAAACAGCAAGGCTACGAGTGGTCGTAAGTAATACATCAATGGTTAGACAACATTAGACAAGCAATATATTCTTTTATCATCAAAACACCCACAATATTTTAACTTTTTAACAGCGTTCCCTTCACCAAACTATCAGTCAAGTTGGGGCTGGCTGTCATTTGTGCCTTTATTGGAGCTCTCCTTGCTTTCCCCGGACTGCGATTGGCCCAAACTCACCTAGATGCTGTTCAGATGAACGCAGACCGTCCAATCATTCAGTAGGACACTCAAGATTGTATTGCATAAGAATTAAACATAAACTGAAATGACAATATTGCAATTATGTAGAGTTTTACTTGATATGTCACAACAATTTGTTTTGCCTTTTAGGATCCTTTTGCACATGAGTTTTCTGTCTCCACTGATTATTATTGTAATGTGGATTAAACCCATTGCTAGAGACTTCCTAGGGAGCGCACCCATGGGAAAGACCTCTGTTACCTTGTAAGTGAATTTATCTGCATGTTTGCTAAATGTTTTTGCATATTTGAATACTTTTTGGCTTATATATATTTAGTAGTGCTGTCGAGCGATTAATCGCATCCAAAATAAAAGATTTTGTTTACATAATATATGTGTGTGTGCTGTGCATATTTATTATGTATATATATATAAATACACACACATGCATGTACTGTATATATTTCCGAAAAATATTTTGTTTATATATTATATTAATATAAATATATACATGTAAATATTTTCAAAATACATACTGTATGTGTGTGTATTTATAAATACAAACACAGTACACACACATATGTGACCCTGGACCACAAAACCAGTCATAAGGGTCAGTTTTTCGAAATTGAGATTTATACATAAATAAATAAATAAGCTTTCCATTGATGTATGGGTTGTTATGATAGGACAATATTTGGCAGAGATACAACTATTTGAAAATCTGGAATCTGAGGGTGCAAAAAAATCTAAATATTGAGAAAATCGCCTTTAAAGTTGTCCAAATGAAGTTCTTAGCATTGCATATTATTAATCAAAAATTAAGTTTTGATATTTACGCTAGGAAATGTACAAATTATCTTCATGGAACATGATCTTTACTTAAAACCCTAATGATTTTTGGCATGAAAGAAAAATGGATAATTTTGACCCATACAATGTATTTTTGGCTATTGCTACAAATATACCTTTGCCACTTATGACTGGTTTTGTGCTCCAGGGTCACATATATTATGTAAACAAAAACTTTTATTTTAGATTTTAGGTGCATTTTTTAATTTGTTCTTTTCATTGTATTTTTTTTGTTTATAGAATTTATTTTAATATTTGATTATAATTTCTTTCTCTTTTTGCAGACTTTCTAGTTCTGCCTTTAACTCCGTGCGTCTTTGGACGATCGTGGTGCTGTGTGTTTTGCGGCTACTGCTCACCCGCTATCACCTGCAGGCCTATCTCAATCTGGCACAGAAGTGGGTGGAGCAAATGAAGAAAGAGGCGGGGCGTATCGCTGCCATTGACATCCAGAGGAAGGTGGGGCTGAAATGAAGTGTTTACAACAAATTCACTTTAATAATGTAACAAATACGATGATGTAATGTTTTTACACTCCTTTATGCAGGTGACACGAGTTTTCTGCTACTTGACTGTGGTCACCCTTCAGTATCTTATACCCATTTTGCTTGTGCTTTTCTCAACTTTGGCACTCAAATCTTTAGGTGGGTCACTACTCTTTTACTGACTATTAAATAACAGTTTATATGTAAATTTGACATCAGAATTGTAATAAAATTATTTATTTCTATATATGTACTACAAAATATTATTTTCTTGTAAAAATTGTTTTAATTATTGGTGATATTTCGGAATGTTTTATATATTTACTTTTATATTTATTTCATATTTTTTCTAAATATTTTTAACATTTAGTTAAAATGAACGATTAATGAATAAAATGATTAATGATTAAAATTAACGAATCTTAATTTATATAATTCCTTATTATATATTATTATTATTATACTTTTGATTTTTTTTTAATTTCCAATCCTTTTTAAAAGATTATTTAATGTTTTAAAATAATAATAAAAAAAAAAAAGTTTTAATGTATCAAAATACAAAAAAGCGTGGGGGGATTACAAAAAAAGTACAATTTATTATTTTTGTGTAAATTAGTGCTGTCAAATGATTAATCATATCCAAAATAAGTTTTTGTTTACTTAATATGTGTGTACTGTGTATATTTATTATGTATATATAAATACACACACATGCACGTATATTTAAGAGAAATATGTTGTTTATAATATTAAATATATTTATATATAATATAAATTACATGAATAAATATGTGTAAATATTTTCAATATATATACTGTATATGTGTGTATTTATTTATTTATATATATATATACAGTGAGGAAAATAAGTATTTGAACACCCTGCTATTTTGCAAGTTCTCCCACTTAGAAATCATGGAGAGGTCTGAAATTGTCATCGTAGGTGCATGTCCACTGTGAGAGACAATCTAAAAAAAAAAATCCAGAAATCACAATGTATGATTTTTTAACTATTTATTTGTATGATACAGCTGCAAATAAGTATTTGAACACCTGAGAAAATCAATGTTAATATTTGGTACAGTAGCCTTTGTTTGCAATTACAGAGGTCAAACGTTTCCTGTAGTTTTTCACCAGGTTTGCACACACTGCAGGAGGGATTTTGGCCCACTCCTCCACACAGATCTTCTCTAGATCAGTCAGGTTTCTGGCCTGTCACTGAGAAACACGGAGTTTGAGCTCCCTCCAAAGATTCTCTATTGGGTTTAGGTCTGGAGACTGGCTAGGCCACGCCAGAACCTTGATATGCTTCTTACAGGGCCACTCCTTGGTTATCCTGGCTGTGTGCTTTGGGTCATTGTCATGTTGGAAGACCCAGCCTCGACCCATCTTCAATGCTCTAACTGAGGGAAGGAGGTTGTTCCCCAAAATCTCGCAATACATGGCCCCGGTCATCCTCTCCTTAATACAGTGCAGTCGCCCTGTCCCATGTGCAGTAAAACACCCCCAAAGCATGATGCTACCACCCCCATGCTTCACAGTAGGGATGGTGTTCTTGGGATGGTACTCATCATTCTTCTTCCTCCAAACACGTTTAGTGGAATTATGACCAAAAAGTTCTATTTTGGTCTCATCTGACCACATGACTTTCTCCCATGACTCCTCTGGATCATCCAAATGGTCATTGGCAAACTTAAGACGGGCCTGGACATGTGCTGGTTTAAGCAGGGGAACCTTCCGTGCCATGCATGATTTCAAACCATGACGTCTTAGTGTATTACCAACAGTAACCTTGGAAACGGTGGTCCCAGCTCTTTGCAGGTCATTGACCAGCTCCTCCCGTGTAGTTCTGGGCTGATTTCTCACCTTTCTTAGGATCATTGAGACCCCACGAGGTGAGATCTTGCATGGAGCCCCAGTCCGAGGGAGATTGACAGTCATGTTTAGCTTCTTCCATTTTCTAATGATTGCTCCAACAGTGGACCTTTTTTCACCAAGCTGCTTGGCAATTTCCCCGTAGCCCTTTCCAGCCTTGTGGAGGTGTACAATTTTGTCTCTAGTGTCTTTGGACAGCTCTTTGGTCTTGGCCATGTTAGTAGTTGGATTCTTACTGATTGTATGGGGTGGACAGGTGTCTTTATGCAGCTAACGACCTCAAACAGGTGCATCTAATTTAGGATAATAAATGGAGTGGAGGTGGACATTTTAAAGGCAGACTAACAGGTCTTTGAGGGTCAGAATTCTAGCTGATAGACAGGTGTTCAAATACTTATTTGCAGCTGTATCATACAAATAAATAGTTAAAAAATCATACATTGTGATTTCTGGATTTTTTTTTTTAGATTATGTCTCTCACAGTGGACATGCACCTACGATGACAATTTCAGACCCCTCCATGATTTCTAAGTGGGAGAACTTGCAAAATAGCAGGGTGTTCAAATACTTATTTTCCTCACTGTGTATATATATATATATATATATATATATATATACACAGCACACACACACATTATAAAAACAAAAACATTTAATTTGGATGCGATTAATCATTTGACAGCACTAGTATAAATTATTGTTTTAATTATTGACAATATTATTTCATGTGTTTTTAATCAATAATAATAATAATATATTTTTTTAAAATGACAATGTACCCATCAGGTGACTTTTCATGGGGCCTTGGAGCAGAGACTCCGGGTGTAACCCCTGCTCCCATACTTCCCACCGCCCCTCCACCCGCCCCCAGACTGGAAGACGACGAGGATATAGAAGACATGGAGGAGGACGTCCAGGCCACCGTAGCCCACCTGACCGAGATGTTCGCTGCCTTACGCGGGGTCCTCACGCCCATTTTCTTCAAGGGCATCTTCGCCTTTCTCACATGGTGGGTCGCGGCCTGTCAACTCATTAGCAGCCTGTTAGGCATCTACTTCCACCAGTATCTGATGCATAACTGAAAAGTGCCATGAAGTAAAGCTCTTTCTGCTGAATCCAGTTCAAGGAAACACAACAACAACATGAACAGTCATGCAAACACACATGACGCACCAACAAGATGAAGGCTGGCTCTTCGGAACAAACGCTCATCTAAACCCATTGTATTTTGCCGGTACCTGGTGGAAACTTAGCGAAGATGCTAGTTAACTGTATGCATAAGCTGTTTTGGTTTTCATCAGATCATCAGTAAGCTCATCAAAACACCATTTTTGTTTTACCTTTTCAGTCACGTCACGTGTCCCCAGTTGTGGTGATCATTTCATTGAAATGCAATTGTAAGGGCCTGGTAACTCAGGGATGTGGTCTGAAATAGTGTTTTTTCCACCAGCACAATATCGTCAAGTGCAAAACCTGTAAAAACAGTTACTGTAGTTCATGGACTTGGTTGTTCAAAAATGAAATTTCATTTCATTTTGTACTTTTGCCTTGGATGAATTTTTTAACAGAATGTTATGGTGTATTTTAAATACTGTGTTTGCTATATGGCTGATGACGTGTAATATACAGCAGTCCTAATCATTTTGCTCATGTCTCATGAATAATCATGAGTTTTAAATTTGTTTGCCTGTTATTGAACTACTGTCTTAAGTCATAGGATCAGAGGAAGTCATCAGGGATTCATATCATTTCAGCTAATAATTTAACACTGAAATAATTTATTTATTCATTTTCTAATGTCAACCAGCTTTCATTTGATTCAAAACAATAAACTGATCATTTAAAAATGTAAGACTGAGGTGTTTTTCCATGATACCATTTTCCATTGTTTATTTTATTTATAGTAAATAAGATGCACACAAAATTACATTAGTTACTCAAAAATATTTTATATATTTTTATTTTATATACATTTAAATATTTTACTGAACAATATACTAAATAATTACAAATATTTTTCAATTGAATGTGTATTCCAAATTATTACACAATGCTGTTAATTTCAAAATGGCCAAATATTGCTGGTTTAATTAGCGTAGTTGATACATATTTATCACGACTAATTATTTTTGCAGTGTTAATATCTAAAATATTTCTTAAAAACTAGTGAATTGTTGGTAAAATGGAAAAATCTGTGCATGATATTTAACTGATTTGCAAAATGTTATAAATGCAAAACAATTCAAATTTTTGCATTCCATTTTCTAAACGATTGAATTTATGTATTTATATGTTAATGAATAAAAGGCAGACCATGTCATAATGACATAAATACCTAATGTACATTTCTCCTGCTAACATCAAAACCCATATTCCTCCATTGCTTTATTCAAGCTTTTAGTGTTGTGTCTGAAAGATGACATGATTAATGACTAATAAAATGTGACTTCCACAGTCAGAACAGACAACGTCCCGTTCAAAGGGTCAGATGGTCATATGTCTGACTAGTTTATTAGCTGGTATGTAGGAATATGACTGGTTCAAGTCATTTATGTGCCCTTATTTCAGCCTTATGGAAAGACATTTCTTCTTTAAATAATTTTATGGTACATCTAAAAAAAAATTAACAACTTGGTTGTGTGTGTGTGCACATGTCCTATATAAACCATTTTAGACTGTAATTTCCTTACATACTAATGTATATTGTTATTGGGGGGATATTTGAGGCATTGTAGGTATATATTCATTAGTCGCCTGGTGCATTTGTGTCTATATCCTCTGTCTCGCCACCGGACCGGTGCTGTCCCAATAACGTCTCATCACCCAATAACTAGTGGGATATTTTTTCCCACGTCGGGCTGGCTGATGACACGTCTGGAGGCCGTGTCTGGCTTAATGAAGTGGAGGGTGACGGGGTTGACATATCTATATAATCACATTAATTATGTGCATCTGTCAGGAGGCCCAGTCTGAGACCCGACTGTTGCTATAGGGACTGGACCGAGGACCATTCAGACGTGCCCCGCAGACTCGCCCCATCAACCCCCCCGAGACCTGCCCAGACGTGACCTCTGTAGCCCTCTTTTCAACCGTGGTATGGTCGGGTGTGCTGACGAGCTGGAGAGATGGGTAATTCCAGCCAATTTTCTGTTTTTTAATAGCTCAAGGGGTTCAAGATGGTGTGGATGGATGTCTGAGAAATGGAATTTGAATATAATTGTGTGCAGACATAGTGGAAGTGTTTGTATTATCGTATTATGATTATAATCAGTAGTGTAACAGGAGCGATCTGACAGACACCAGATCTGCTAGAATATCTAATGAGTGAACACTCATTCTGTCTACTTTAAAGAGCTTCAGCATTGTGGAGATGATGTTCGTTTATTGTGATTATGTCAAACTATTAAGGACATTATGCTAAAAAAGCAGTTTAAAATGGCGCTATATTATGTGAACCTGGACCACAAAACCAGTCATAAGTCGCTGGGGTATATTTGTAGCAATAGCCAACAATACATTGTATGGGTCAAAATTATCGATTTTTCTTTTATGCCAAAAATCATTAGGATATTATGTAAAGATCATGTTCCATGAAGATATTTTGTAAATTTCCTAACGTAAGTATTTTAAAACTTAATTTTTGATTACTAATATGCATTGCTAAGAACTTCATTTGAACAACTTTGAAGACGATTTTCTCAATATTTAGATTTTTTTGCACCCTCAGATTCCAGATTTTCAAATAGTTGTATCTCAGCCAAATATAGTCCTATCATAACAAACCATACATCAATGGAAAGCTTATTTATTCAGCTTTCAGTTGATGTATAAATCTCTCTTAAAAATTACCCTTATGATTGGTTTTGTGGTCCAGGGTCACATATGATGTTTTTTAGGCGGCAACAGTTCCCGCCATGTTTAATTCGAAAGCGAGGATAACGTTAAGCGGCCGTTTAAAATGTTACTTTGACTTCGCTAAGTCAATTAAACATTAAAATAGGCTACATCTTTGCAGACCGTTTTCAACAGTTTTACCTTGAATTTGTGGTGTCAAAGAAACGTTAAAAATACGTTTTCCAACTGTCTTTCATTGGGTAAAACTGTGGAAAACGTATTTTTGTTTGTTTAGGTTGTTATGAACGCACAAAACGCTGACTCTAACAGCCTCGTTTTCATTTATGTCAAGTTATTACAAGTATAACCTTACCTGTACCATTATATTGCGAATTGCCAATATGCTACTTCAAAGTACTTACAGTACTTCACCGGAAAGCGCAAAGAATTGTAGCCTTTTACCTTTTGGCGGGAAACATGCTAACATGCTAACATGTAACCTCATTCCATAAAACTAATAAAACAAATGCTAATTGGTTAATATAGAGCTCCAGTTGTGCTAATATTTTGTTTTACCATTTTAATTTTAGTTTGACTATTTTAAAGTTATTCTATTATAACTACCTCTTATAATACTTTTAAATCATTACGTTTTAAGTCAGTATATTGAAGTAAATAAGAAAGCTCGCTGGGGCCCTCTAGTGGGCCACAAGTGCATGGTTGAGAACCACTGATGAAAAAATGATGCCCTTATACACAAAATGGCACACTACTCAAGATGTACAAATGCTATTATTTATTCATTATAAAATAAAGGTTAGGCTACAACATGTCATGTCAACAAGAAGCATTCAGATGCATGATATGTTTAAGTGCAAGCTTCATTATAACAAACTTCAACTGACAATACTTCAGGAAGGTACATGATGGTATGCATAATTCACACAAACTGATAACGCAAGCAAAAGTGAAAAAAATAAGCTAAGAAAATCAAAATATTACATAATATATAGGTAATGCCAGAAATAATGCAAATTAATTTTATGTATTATCAAGACAACATTGTTTTCTTTTTTTTTTCTCATAAAAACCCCTTTGGTTTGAAAGTAGAAAAGCACTCTGTCCTGAGTGAAGACCATTTACATGAAATCATTTATGACTCTACAGTAATTTACACTATGTGAGGAAAAACAGGAATCACATTTCTAAACAGAGTCAGCACTGATGTGAATGCTGCTCTGGTGAAGTGATGGTATTAATAAAAAAAATTACTGGTTCTGATTAAAACTTATTAATAAAAACAAGATTTATGTTTATGTATATTTAAACTTTAAGAATTTAATATTAGAGGAATATGATGCATGTTTCTTTTTGCAAAAATGAAGATACCATCTCCCAATTCAAAAAATGTAAAACATTAACAAAAAATTTAGCATTATATTACATGCTCACCAATGGATCCTCTGCAGTGAATGGGTGCCGTCAGAATGAGATTCCAAACAGCTTATAAAAACATCACAAGTAATCCACACGACTCCAGTCCATGAATTAATGTCTTTTGAAGAGAAAACCTGCATGTTTCTAAACAAATCCAACAAGAAGTTTTTCATTTCAAACCGTTGCTTCTGGCTAAAATACCTGTTCCTCTAACCATAATATTGCTTTCTCCACTGTTGCCTCGTCTGAATCAGGAGACAAATATGCACAGATAAAGCACTGTTTACAAGTCAAAACAGTTCTGAAGAAATCAGTGGATTTTGATGTAAGAGGACAACAGGGGATAGACTTTTTCACTGGAGGAAGCGTTATTATGGACTCCTATTTTGGCCAGAAGCACTGTTTTAAAGTTATTATTTATTTATTTTTAATGAAACAAGCTGCTTTTACTTCACAAGTTGTTAATTGATAAACTCGAGTCGTGTGGATTACTTGTGGATTATTGCAATGTTTTTATCAGCTGTTTGGACTCTCATTCTGACGGCACCCATTCACTGCAGAGCACCCACTGGTGAGCAAGTGATGTAATGCTAATTTTCTCCAAATCTGTTCTGATGAAGAAAAAACTCATCTACATCTTGCATGGTTTGAGGGTGAGTATATGTTCAGCAAATGTAAATTTCTGAGTGAACTATTCCTTTAAAACATTAAAAGAAAATGTTGTGGCATTTATTTTATCCATCCATTACTGACGTCAGGCTGCTTCAGAGGCTGGTGACTTTTCCCCTCTCCAGGTTCTCTGTTTGGGCCATGCTGGCCGGAGTAACCGCTCTTCTGTATCTCGTCCCTCTCCATAGCTGTGTATTCCTCTGCTGGAGGGCAGCTGGTGGCTTTGAGCTCTTCCACTGGTGAGTGCTGCAGCATGTGATGGCTGGGGGGTGTGGCTGAGAGCATGTGCTCAGGAGAGCTGCGCTCTGATTTGATGCTCAGGTTGAGGGAGGGGTGTGGTGGTGAGGAAGGGGAGGAGCACTGGGAAGGGTACGAACAGTTTCCTCCTGATGCCATCCTGTGGACAGTGACATGAACATGATGTGCAGACATTTGAGTGTCAGAAATAGATATAAATAATTATACAATTATAAATATTAATTAAATAAAATACATACAACTAAATGTAAAAATTAAAAATAAATTAATTAAACACAATATAATAAATAGTCTATTTCCATATGCTGATGTATTATATAATCTATGATTAATATGTAAGTATGGTAATTAAAACATTCCTCACCCAGGGCTGATCATGGACTGGTGGGTGTTCTGATGAGACAAAGGTTGCCAGGTATTCATAGAATTGCGCTGAAACCCCACGGTGTAACTGGGGTGGCTGTATTCTAAAACAGAAACTGACTGTTAGTGCTTCCTTTTAAGCAGAGAATATATTAATAAATGCTCATTTTGCACTTTGATGTTTTGTTGTTAATTAGAATAATTTGTAAAACGTGTAACAAGCACAATGTCGCATGACAGTATTTTTGTTCCTGAATTATAATTTTGCAGAAAGTGCTCTGAATAAGGATCGGGCCCCCACCTGAGGCCCCGTAGTTGCCCAGACTGTGTCCCAGTAAGCCTGTCTTCCCCATCGCCATCATGTGGCCCCCAGCATGCATACTCTGATAGAGTGCTCTCTAGATGGGAACCAAAGGAAAAGAAAATATAAATAATGACAAAATTATCAATATAATAAATATCAATATCATAATGTTATATTTACTTTAATGAATAATATAATATAATATAGACACGTAAATAGAAATATCTATTTTATTGTATAATGATTTATAAAATGTATATGACAAATATTAATAATATAAATTAATTCTACATTATGTAATATTATGAAATGACTATATTTAGAAATATCATAAAAATCCAACAATATAAGCAAAATATTAATATTAGAAATTCATATTATATTATAGTATGTACTTTAAAGAATTATAATATAATATACAATGGATATGACAAAAATGAATATTATAACGTGATATAATATTATTTAACAAATTAATAATATAATATACTGACTTAAAGTTATAATGTATTGCTACATCATTAGTTACTGGACATGTAAAAAAATCTCAGTATTATTAATAGACATTATATTTTTTATGAACTAATGATAATGTAATATAATACATAAAACTGATATGACAAACAGTACTATTATAAATTAAATGTCTTAATTATTAAATGTTTATATTTAAAATAGTGCTGTCAAACAATTAATCGCGATTAATCACATCCAAAATAAAAGTTTTTGTTTACATAATATATGTATGTGTACTGTGTATATTTATTATGTATATATAAATACTCACACATACAGTATATATTTAAGATTTTTTTTTGTTTTTATATTAAATCTATTTATATATAATATAAATATATACATGTAAATACAAAATAAAGAGTCATTTCAGTGTACGAGTGAGTACTTTTGTAGACTCTCTCACAGCATTGGCCAAATTACTGCGGGTTCCACACAGTCCGCTGTGAGCGTCCATGCGCCGTCCATCACTGGCCATGTTCAGAGGGGGCGGAGTCTTCATCTCCAAGGACCTGCTCAGGTTGCCATGAGAGAACATCGAGTAGCCCAGACCTTCAGTCATATGGGAAGTGAAAAACAAGATGTGGTTGAAATGACTTTTTCAGTTTCTCTCTCCCACTCTCTCTGTCGTTCACTGAAAGAAGAAGTTTTCCTTCTCAGATGGTGTTTATCTAGCTTGACACCTGGAAACACATTTTGCTGATAAATGTGAAATTGTCACGATGTGACGGCTCTGAATGTCTTGATAAGGCTACTTTCAAAGAACGCATTTCATGTGTCCTTTATACACACAATTAAATCATATTTTCAAACATTCTGCATAATTTAACATAATTACAGGTTGGTCGGAAATGAAAAAAAAGCTTCTCAAGTGATATTTTCCTTGATTTCCTTGCCAGTATTGGCTGATAGACTGATAGACAGTCATTAATAATAATAATAATAATTTAACTAAAAAAATTCAATTGTTTATTTCACGCTTTATCTAAACTATCATAGTTTTAAAAAATTTAATATTTTTATCAATAAATAATATAAGTAAATATTTATATAAATAATAAATAATTTATAAATAGATAAAAAATAAATAGCATCTCATATTTCATCAAAACTCATATTTTAAGTCAAGTTTTAAAATACACTTTTGAATTTTTTATATATATTGTCACAGCTGACAGACAGTAATTTTCATTCAAAAAAATATTGAAATGAATTGTTCATCGTCACACTTCATCTTCTAGATTATCATAGTTTTTAAAATAACATTTTTCTTCACGGAATTTCATTTTTGTCTGAATAAATAAATGTTTAAATGTATGTTAATAAATAAATAAATAGCATTTGAAAAGTACACAAAATAAATGAAAGCATGGTAAAAAAATATATATATAAAATATATATTATATATAAAATGGATATTATTAAAATATTATAAATTAAACATTATAATATTACAAATATTATGAACTAAATATTGAATATTATACATTAAAATGTATACATTTTATGACATAACTATGAATTAAATATTATCACTATTATAAATTAAAATAATATTACAGACAGTAATATTCAAACAAAAAAAATATTGAGATGAATTGTTTATTGTCACTCTTCATCTAGATTATCCTAGTTTTAAAAATATAATAATATTTTTCTTCAGGGAATTAAATTTTTGTCTGAATAAATAAATGTTTAAATGTAAGTAAATAAATAAATAAATACACTGCATTGAAATAATGGTAAAAAAAAAAAAAACTTTAAGCAAGAAAAATTAATTACGTTAATGTAAAATGTTAAAAATCAAGCCCTGTGATATAAAACTGCCAATAATAGTAGAAACATCCTCACGCATCACCTGGACGTCTACCGCTGCATCAAACTATTTCATTCCTTTTCAAGAGCACCCTCACAAAGCTGCATTCTGATGCAATGACACTTCAGCTTGCTTTTATAGTGCTGAATTCTGACCACAGGTCGCTTTGAGCAGAACATTCCCATGCAGCACTGCTAATAGTAATATGGAGATGAAGAGGCACAGCATCAAAAAGTCCAGCAGGTGTGACATTCTGCTCAGAAACCACAGCTCTGTCTTCAGCTACTGTTTCGTATGTGTGTGTATGTGTGCGTGGTTGAGAGGGTGGGCTGTTTCACATGTGAGAACTTCCTGTGCGCAAGTACTAAAATACTCCATTCGGGGAGCGTTCCCCACTACCTTTCTGTGTAACCCCAGTTGATAATGGCTATAATAAGTCTGATACGGTAAACAGTTTTAGTGGTTGGTCTCCACAAACACTTAGCGCAACAGAAATATGGTTTAAGTGGTACATATACAGTAGTTTATGCAGTTAAAGCCACACTATGCTACTTTTTTGTTTTTCGCAATTAACAAAATTGCAAGTACATCATAAAGTACATGTTTTTTGTCTTACCCTAAACCACTATAGTAGTCCTATAATAATTATTAATATTTATAATTATCGGGGTGGATTTCACAGGAAACTTTCTGCCATATTTTCATCATTAATCTGTGCGCGTTTACATCATATCAGTAAATAAGTGCCAAAAGATCAGGCGATTGCTATATAGAAGGTGGACAGGGCCAAAAGTCTTTTAATGGAACCTGTGAAATCTGACCGCACTGTTTGTCCGTGTTAATGTGACAACACGCACAACAGCCAACGAAATTGCCGTATTTAGAATAGAATATTTTTATTTGTCACATACACGATTATATAGAGATTATATAACCAGCAGTGAAATGTATTCTCTGCATTTAGCCCATCCTAAGTGAACACACACCCGGAGCAGTGGGCAGCCATGTTACAGCGCCCGGGGAGCAGTTGGGGGTTCGGTGCCTTGCTCAAGGACACCTCAGTCGTGCTCAAGGACACCTATTGAAGGAGGAGAGAGCGCTGGTTAAGGAGGAGAGAGCGCTTCACTCCCCCACCAACAATCCCTGCCGGACCTGAGATTCGAACCCACAACCTTTGGATTACGAGCCGACTCTCTAACCATTAGGCCACAACTCCCCTTAGTATTTGAGACTATATTTGCATATGTGGCATGATGGTATGTTAGTATATATGCATACAAACATCAGACGTCATGTTTATTCATGGAGGTTGCCATAATCGTACACTGGTAGGCACATATGCAGAAATCACACATTATATTTGTTCTTGAGGGATAATGCATCAATATATTGTGTGATGTCAGTCTTATGATTTGTTTTAGTTGTTTAGTTCAACATTCTTTTTCAGGTAGAAAAGTCTTCATTTAAATTGTTACATTAAATTGATTGACTCTAGTTCAGTAGATATCAGTAAAGCAATGGGGCAATAAACTAAAGAAAGGACTAATATGTGAGTAAATCTAAAGGTAAATCTGCTTTAAAAAGTATAACACGGCCAGAATGTGTGCGCGTTGAGAGACACGTTCAAATTTATCATCTTTTATTTATCGTCTTTACACATACTACAGAAACACGGCAAAAACTGATGCTTAACATGGCCAGAATGTGAGTGTCATACAAAATACACATACAGAAAAATGTGTTCAAAATTGCAGCATTAACGTGGACGAACAGTGTGTGTAGACACGGTTGAATTTCAATTCAATTTAAGTTTATTTGTACAGCGCTTTTCACAATACAAATCGTTGCAAAGCAGCTTTTCAGAACATTTTAGGTTCCTACATTATATTTAGGAGTAGGTTATTAGTGGTGACTATGACAGAAATGTACAGTAAGAATCATGCAGTTAGTTACAAATGACATGTAATCAAACAGACGGTGAACACTATTAACTGCAATGATTATATGTTGCGAATTTCACACGTTCCGTTTAAAAACTTTTGGCCCTGTCTGCCTTCCATATTGCTATTCGCAGTGGAATTAGCTTGAAACCACAACAAACTGTGAACTAAAAAGAGTTTGCAAGCAAAAAGCAAAAGTGACAGTATCCATAATAAATCATGAATCAACATAGTTTGCATAGCATCACATCTGTTGTGTATTGACTAGGTTCACAACACAATGTTTAATAATAACAATAACACGTACGTAATAACAATAATAAGCATAAAATCTCACTTACAGTAATTATCATAACAATGTTCCTTTTCAAATAACTTGAAGTTTTAATGCTTCAACAGCTAGAGGGCATTACATACTATGTTACTATGTTACATACTACGTTTACTACGTAAACTTTGCATAGTGTAGCTTTAAATATAGCCTTTATTTTACTAGTGAAGGATAAGTCTAGTCATGTTAACAAATATTTGGAAATGTCTTGGCCATTTTAAACAACATGGACCTTACCTGCATGTGGTCCCATGAGAGCCGGATGGGAGTTGGAGCTGACAGAACCGGTTGAGCCCGGTCTGGCACACAAAGGTTTGTAGGACGTAGTCCGATGGGAACCTAGGTTTGGATTGGAGGAGTTGCTGTAGCCGTTTTCAGGACTTGCACCCATCACTTCCGAAGGCAGGAGCGAAGGAGCCTGTGAGTGGATTTATAACATTACTTTAGACATTCATGTCAGATAAACACACGCATTTGGTGCATTTTGATTCTACTAACATAATAGCGTTGGCGAGCGATGGAGAGGTCCATGCCGTCTTGGAATTTCTCCGTTCCCATCGTCACACTGTCTTCCTGATCGAGCACTGAATTATCCAGCCCCAGTCCTTTCCTTCTCAATGTCTGAAGCACTCAGAGAGAAAGAGGATGAAAGACAGGAGAACAGAGAGAATGGTAAGAATTTGGGATGAAGGAGGGAAAATTGGATCAGGACATAACATCGACTGAATTAGAACCTCCATCTCTCATATGAGCACCACAGCTCAATATCATATGATACTCAGTTCTCTAATGAAACAAACTATTTCTAATGAAATATATATATATATATATATATATAGAGAGAGAGAGAGAGAGAGAGAGAGAGAGAGAGTCTCTTATGCTCACCAAGGGTTGCATTTATTTGATCAAAATACAATTTTGAATAAGTTTTCCATCTTAATATATTTTAAAATGTAATTTATTCCTGTGATGCAAAGCTGAATTTTCAGCATCATTACTCCAGTCTTCAGTGTCACTTGATCCTTCAGAAATCATTCTGATATGCTGATTTGATGTTTTTATTATTATTATTATTATTAGCATCATCATCATCAATGTTGAAAACAGTTATGCTGCTTAATATTTTTTTGTGCAAAATGTGCTAATTTTTATTCAGAACTCTTTGATGAATAGAAAGTTCAAAAGAACAGCATTTACTTTGAAATAGAAAACGTTGTGACCTTTTAAATGTCTTTACTCTCACGTTTGATCAATTTAAAGCATCCTTTGCTGAATAAAACAATTGAATTAAAATAAAATAATTTATAAATATTATAATTATTAAATAAAAACATAATGCAAAATAAAGCATAATGGTCTTTTTTTTTTGCCAGTGCTCCTAAATATACAGGATGTTCAGGGAAAACATCTCCAGATTAATTTGCAATTACAAACTAGTTTTGGGACTTTGTTGGGTTATGTTACAATTATATCAAGCACCGTAAAACCGTAACGGTAGCTCATCTGATTTGGTAACATAATGAACACACTTCAGAAGGGCGAGATTTGGCATGTACCTCCAGTATGTCAGTGTTTGTGCGGCTCTCGTGAGGTTCGCTGTATTCGGTGTACTTTAACAGCACTTTGTCCATATCGGTGCTGGCGTACTGAAAAAGACGGTTAGTGCTGTTGAAGATGATGAGAGCGATCTCGCAGTCGCACAACACGCTCAGCTCGTAGGCCTTTTTCATCAGACCAAATTTGCGCTTGGTAAATGTCACCTTGAAGAAGAGAACAAACCACAGGACTATTGTTACAGAAACTTCTGATAGATGCCACAAAGCTATAATGGTTTGACTTCTCACGCTGTGTATCGTTTTGGAGTCTTTTTTTGGACATACGTTTTCTTCGCCCCATAGCAAAGCCCATGTTTCACACCTCAAGGTCTTTTGCCCTGGATTAAAATATCACATTCTGATGTAGAGCAAAAGTCTACCGTCTACCATTGATTTTTGTGAGAGAATGGCGAAGGTGTGAAAACATTACATAATTTAGTCCCTGATGGTCTGAAAAATAAGAAAGCCCCATTTTTTTTGTCAGATATATGAACAATAAAGATATATAGATTAATATACAACCTGAAATCAAAATCAATGGAAACGTCCTTGGTTTTATTATGCAAAACTGATTAGTGCAGCTGAAAAAAGTTGTTTTCATAATGTTTTATATTTAAAAAAATCAGTCACACTTTATTTTAAGGTCTATTTCTTGCTATTAATAAACCATTAACTATGACTTTTGCCTCAATAAACTCCTAATTTGCTGCTTATTAATAGTTAGTAAGGTAGTTGTTAAGTTTAGGTATTGGGAACAGAATGCACAGAATATGTGCTTTATAAGTACTAATAAACAGACAATATGTTAATAACAGGCATGCTAATAAGCAACTAGTTAATAGTGAGAACTGGTCCCTATAGTAAAAAGATACCAAAACATCTTGATCAAAATTAAATATTGTTTTAAATATTGTTCCTGTGTGGGTGAAATGAAAATAATAATAAAAAAGGTCACTTATAATAATACAGGATAACATCCCTCAATCAAATCCTAATTGTTCAAATCAAGCTCGCCTTACATGATTTCCTACTAAATATTCAGTTTCGAACAAAAGAAAAGTCTATATTATAGAAACAAAATATGTTCGGATGTGATTTCATGTATTTTAACAGCATGAAAGAAAACGAGTACAAACCTGTCGATTGCGCTGGTCAAGAATCCGAGAGATCTGTATTTTCTTCCGCCCCATGATGCTTTGTGTTCGGAGTGGGTTTTTCCTAAATCAGCAGAAGGACAGAAGAATTTTTTTTATTTAGTAGTAGAATGTGTGCCATTTTTATATATTTAGACTTATTACAGCATAATATATATATAAAAAAACATTATAAATAACACTTAATATATAATATAATATAATAATATACATATGTGACCCTGGACCCCAAAACCAGTCATAAGGGTCAATTTTTCGAAATTGAGATCTATACATCATCATTTATACATCATTCCATTGATGTATGGTTTGTTAGGATAGGACAATATTTGGCCGAGATATAACTATTTGAAAATCTGGAATCTGAGGGTGCAAAAAATCTAAATATTGAGAAAATCGCCTTTAAAGTTGTTCAAATGAAGTTCTTAGCAATGCATTTTACTAATCAAAAATTAAGTTTTGATATATTTACAGTAGGAAATTTACAAAATATCTTAATGGAACATGATCTTTACTTAATATCCTAATGATTTTTGGCATAAAATAAAAATAAATAATTTGGACCCATACAATGTATTTTTGGCTATTGCTACAAATATACCCCAGCGACTTAAGACTGGTTTTGTGGTCCAGGGTCACATATTATATATTACAATATATATTTAATGAAATAGCTATTGTATGTCTATGTGCACAACAGTTCACAATTCATTGGCACTCATATTGCTGCAGTAACATCATTATATGTATTGCTTTTGTCAATATAGTGGGAACTGCTCATGTGTGATGCGTTCAGCCAATACCAACTACCAGCCCAACTTCCCAACCACGAATTACAGCCGTTTGTGTACTTATACCCTCCAGAGGGTCAGCTGGGAGTAAAGTTAACCCGGGCGCACAGGCTAACACCCCCGCAGTCTGGGTTATCCCAACACAAACATGAGCATTTCCACAGGGCACGGGTTAAAAATATGTCATCTCCATTTAAAGGTAGAGTAAAGTTAGCATTAGCGTTACAACCGCACTTAGAATAATAGCGCGTTTCGCTGAAGGGAAAGTTCCTGTCCACCCCCTGTTCTCCCATAAGCGAAACGGACACCAAGAGTTGATTTTAGGGGTTGGGGGGGGGGGGGTTATGTAAAGTTTCCTGGTTGAGGGACATCAGTCATTGGAAACTGAAAGGTTTTAACCAGATGGAGAACATGAGTGATGTATTCTAGAAGGAGCCTAGTCGAATGCTAGTGGCTAACGCTAACACTTCATTTTATTTTGGCTTCAAATCACATTCAAATTCTCCACTCAGCACATCTGCTTTGCTATTTTCATGCACATTTGATAGTGAAGTCACACTAGAATGATTATTTTTAAACTAAATTACTAGTAGCTAACATTTTGGTAAGGTACGGCATTGTAGCTAGAATCTGCTAAGCTGTTCGCTGCATTCAACAGCATTGAGATTCTAGTAGCTGACATAGAAAGCAAAAAACCTTCAGAAGAAAATAACTTTATGTTTCTAAACAAGAATGACGCTTATCTGATGTTGATAACCACAATTCATTGCAAAAACCAAGACCTCTGGTATGCACGCTAAGCTTATAGCTTCATTTAACTTACAATTTTCACATATGCCTATAAATCAGTAAAATACAATCATATATTTGGCTTTGCTAATGTATTAGCATTCAATCCCATCTTTCAGACCTACTCCTTCCACATGAAAAAACACTATAGTAATTTATAGTAAATATTAGTGTAGTGTTTTTGAACCATACTATAGTAAAGTGTATTATACTGTATATTTCATAGTATTTACAACACTTTGTTAATGAATGCTACAGCATACTGTATTATTAACTATAGTGAACTGATAAACTGTAAAACTAAAAAATACTTTAGTTTTTACTACAGTAAACTGTAGTGTATTGTTGTATAATATACCCTATAGTTGTAGAAAACTTAGTACAGTATTGTGTAAAGTAATTTGTTTATATTACTATAGTTGTTACCACAGCAACTATAGAATTACCACAACAAATTAATTCAAGTACTTTACTATAGTATGGTTCAAAAACACTATAGTTTTTACTATAAATTACAGTATTTTTTCATGAGCATAGAGGCTAACCGCTAATGTAAAAGCCCCAGGACTTCAGCTATGCTTTTTTCTCTCATATTAGGCATGTGTAACCTCATCTATTTTTAAAATCTCAAAGCCAGTGGTTTACAGAGAGAGTGATGCTGTTCCCACGATCCATGAGTGCCCGTTGCCCTCACACCCTCCCCTTGGCACACAGACGGACAAGTGGAGGAATCCTTGTTTTGTGCCATTATAACCATATAAAGAGAATACCAGTATGATATTCTCCATCCACAGACACACACACACGCACCTAAAAGGCTTTGACAGGTGGCCTGCATCACTGTCGGGCAGTTGGTCATGAGATATAAATGTAATGCGAGGAAGTGAGAAGCATTTGTGACAAGATCTCTATCACCAAACAACGTGTTGGGCTAAGTTTAAAGTTCCTCAAATTTGTGAATGCTTTTGCTCACAAACCAATGCAACTATAAGCATCATTACAATGTTTTGTTGTTGTTTTGAGCTTTAAGTCGGGTTTTGGGAGACTAATCAACAAACTGATTGGTGATGCTATAGTAGACACAACCACAGACAGAAACATCATGCCAATTTATTTTCATCATAACAATTTTTTTTTAGTTTTGGCGAATTGGTGGCAAATTTGTATGATCTCATTTGTAACACACCGATGGTGGCTTGATTAGAACTAGCAAGCGAACGAAAGGTCTAGTTTTTTCACAGAAAGAAAAAAAAACACACTCTTATGGCAATTTAAAGCTATTTTAAGTTCTGGCAAATTGCCTGCGAATTTGTACGTTTTCACTGATCGGCTTACGCCTGTACACTCTAAAAAAATGCCGGGTTAAATACAACCCAGTGCTGGGTAAATATTGGAAAGAACACATTGGTTGTTTTCAACCAAAAGTTGGGTTAAATGTTTAACCCAACCTTCTGTGCAGTAACCCAACCGCTGGGTCTAAACAGCCCAATCGCTGGGTTGGTCCATATTTTACCCAGCGCTGGGCTGTATTTAACCCAGCATTTTTTAAAGTGTATATGTCGTATATTTTCCTATTAATCAAATCATTAAAAAAATCATTCGAATCCACCACCAATTTGACAAAACTTAAAATAGTTACATAAAAATAGATCTATCTATCAATCAATATATATATAGCTATATATATAAACACAAATGATGCCTGTAATTTACTCAAATTGAATTCTGAATGCAAGTTCCAAGACTGAATGTAATATATGCACACTATTTTTAATATATACAGTATATATACACTTGTGTGTGTGTGTGTGTGTATTTTATCCAGTACTTGGGTTTTTTACGCCAAAATAAATTATTTAGAGAAACAAGAAAATTTTATTTTACAAATTCACATAGCTTGCACACACTTAAATAGTAATTAAATGTTCAAAAATTACGCTGCTCAACTTACTTCATTTAAATGAGTTAATACATACAGAAAAAAGTGTAATTTCTTAACTGCTTCAGTTGGACTGCACATAAAATTAAAAAAAGTCAAAGATAACGAAAGGCCTAGTTTTTCAACAGACAGAAAAAAAACAGAAAAAACACTCTTACGGCAATCTGAAGCTATTTTAAGTTGTGGTGAATTGCTTGTGAATTCGTATGATCTCATTCGTACGTTTTCATTGATCTGCTTACGCCCCACTGACGGTTAGTTTGAGAGGTGGACCTTTTCTAAAAATCATATATTACATTTAAATTCAAAACAGAAAACCAATTTATTTTACAAAATTAAATAGCTTGCACACAATTAAATAGTGGTTAAATGTTCAAAAATGAAAGATGTAGTATGTAATAATGCAACTATTGCACCTCTGGATCCTGTCTGCCCTCGGTGTACATTCAGCTTCCTGTGAGATTCTCCCAGAGGCCAGACAGTGGAAAAGAATACACACAAACAGTGGCAATGGTACACTGACGGGCTCCCGCAGAGCAGCACTCACTCTGGGGCTGGAGGGGACTAATTGCTGGGTCCCTCACGGGGCCAAAACCATCAGAGCTCCAACAACAAACACCTTTGTCGAGACTAGTCGAAGCTGTTTGGTCAGGGGAATGAAAATAAATGAGCTCTAGAATGCTAGAGCAAATAATAATTTGCTAATGGCCGTCCAAACTGTTTCAAAACCATATGCAACTGGCAGCTGTAGACTACAGACAGTTCAGCTGTTGGTGGCTGAAGCTAATGGTTGGTATGTGCGTGTATCTGTGGGATGAGAAACCTGCACACGCCAAAAATAGCAAGTAAGATTTGTATTTGCATACCAAATGACAAGAGCAAACGGTCTAAGAAGCAAAAGAAAGGCTACATATGCTTTCGAAATGATTATGGCACAACATTAATGTGTGTTTATGGTGCAGTAAATGCACATCAGGGAGGGAAATGTCAATATATGAACTGGATGCATGATTTCTGTATTTTGCAAAATGCAACATGGTCCCTGGGGTATACATTTACATCCTGGTGTAAGAACGTCTGTTAGATTACAGAAATGTGTTTTGTGGTGGATTTCACCCTTTGACCTTTATAAACTGTTTAAGTGGCAAAGCATGCAACTGCAAAGCTGGGATTGATTGTCAAGGAGTGCGTATATTGCAAAAATGTACATTTAGCATGCAATATTCGCAGATTTGGACAATAAATAAATAACGAATTTGCAAACTGAATAAATAGAATTGGGTACCCCTGGTATAATCATTTTGAAATAACACGGAAACTTTAAATCTGCACTAAACCTGTAAATATGTTGAGAAAAAAAGCGTTAACAACACTTGATAAATAAAGCGTTATGCATTCGTTTCTCACGTTCTCAAGGTAACACATTGATGGTGGCTTGATTAGAACTAATGAGTGAACAAAAGGCCTCATTTTATATACTTTAAATCTTTAATTGTATATACGTATTTATTTAACTATTATATTATTTTTTATATAATTATAATTATTATTATATATAATTATAGTATACTATTATAATTTGTTTTTAAATAATATTGTTATATTTTATTTATAATTATTATTATGTAAAAATATTATTAATTGTAATATTATTTATATTTATAAACGGCAAAATAATTAATATTATTACTACTATTATTAATACATTATTAGAATTAATACAATATTAATATTAATATGTATGTATGTATGTATATATATATATGTGTGTGTGTGTGTGTAGCATATATATATATATATATATATATATATCAACATATATTTTATATTAATATATATTAATTAACACTATATTATATATTAGAGAGTAGAGAGCTATATTAATTTGCAATACCCATTTATAATTTTTGTATGTATGTTTGTGTGTGTGTTATATTATATATATATATATATATATAACCCAAAACCTTTAAACTAGCAGCCCAAATTAACCATCAAGTGGTCACATCTTATTTGATTTTAATATTCATCTATGTCACGGCTACACTGATCGTGTCATTTAATATAACAATATAGCTGGGAGGAAAAACAAACCGTTTTACACTATTAAAAAACAACAGATCTTACCTGGTTTTGACAACTAACCAGTCGGCTGAGTCGTTAAGAACAGTGTCACCAGTCTGCAAAAGAAGATGAATCAGCGGAATGGAGGAGCTGGTTGAGTTCACATCACCAGATGATCGTCGAGCTTCTTTTGACAACAGCGCATCTCCAGCTGTTCATACTGTAGCAGCATCACTCAGAGAAAACCACGCCCCCTCGGTGTTCCCATTGGCTGAAAACGACGCCAATCATCTCCAGCTGTTCCCACAGCAGCGGCATTAGACAGAAAATGCCACGTCCCTGAAGCGTTCCCATTGGCTGAGAGAGACGCCAATCATCTGCGCCTGTTCACACCATCAGCAGCAGCCGCCTACTTTACAGCTTTGCACCCGCCTCTGTCGAGTTTTATTGGCCGCAAAAGACGCCATTACTTTTATTGTGTGTCATTCACTTAATAGAAATCTCTTCAGATACTTTAAATGCAATTAAATATTTAGCGTAAGGGTTATAGTTTAATGATGTAGTTAAAGTGAATAGCGAAAAGAGAAAGATTAAGAACAATGTCGTTTTTTATGTTATGCACATTAAACACTGTAAAAACGTGATGACTCTATTAATCCAGATTGATTCACCTATTAACATTAATAACGCAATAGAGACATGCCGATATTAAACTGAACTGAAAAGGCCTTTATATTCTGAGTTCAAAATGAATGACTGAATGAATTAGCCCAATTAATATATAAAAATAATAAAATAATAAATGTATTATTTTGTTTAATTACAATGTAACATAACTGTGTTATGTGCTGCCAGGAGTTTTAGCCTTTAATGTCCAAAGCTACATTTTCTGAGCAAAACTTTATAATACTGTTCATTAAAAAAGATTAGATAGCAAAGCAGAAAAGCATAAATTCATAGAAATGTCATGAAAAAGTTATGAAACTTCTATATAATGTTTATATAGGCCTATCTTATTCACTAAAGTAGCTATACAAACCCCTCATTTTTGGACTATCAAATTTGCTTCATATTTTAAGGGGACAATTATGAATAAATGATGAATATATATAAACTTTCAACATACCAAAAATATGTATACATTTCATTACACTATTCCAAGAAAAATCTTTATATATATATATATATATAGATAGATTTCCATGAAAAGAAATTGAAATTAAAATATCTATGCATCAAATTTTAAATATATATATTTTACTTTTTCCTATTAACTATCATTATTTTTTTACAACAGGGTAATCACCTCAAAATATGTATTCAAATCACTATAAAAATATATTCACAATTTCATACAGGGCACAGAACTTCATTCAGAGGTCATTTTAGCAAGTTTCCATTTTAGTAATTTATCTTTGCAGGCTCTTATGAACCCACAGACTACTTCCCATAAAAAGTGACAATGAGATGCACAAGACAAATCTACGTCACATGCTCTGAAGAGGTTACCAATATCTCTCACTCATGAACACAGTGGCTTTAGTTGTCCTCTGAGAGTTTAATCTGCATGTCATCTGATGCAAGACACAGCAACCTCATGTCATGCTCCCGAAGGTCCCTCAGCATCCCTCCTGCAGGAAGCTCCCGAAAGTCTGGAAGGAACAAATATAAACACTGATTTTAAGGCAAGACACCACAGGTGAAAAGGGTACAAATTTGACTTTCAACTAACAGACATCACCCCAGTTGATTAATCACCTTGTATTACAAGTTTTCAGAAATGTTGCATTTAAATGAGGCATATGAGGAATTTTGTAATTAAATATGCATTTGCATACATTTCCAGAAGAGAAAACTATGAAGCCAAGTTCAAAATTGTCATTTTATTTTGTTGACATATTAAAGGTTTTCTTATATTCTTTTATCACTTAAAAAAAAAAAAAACAATTTTACATATATCCTTATTTTTAAGAATATTATATAAATCAGTGGAACTGAAGTGGAGATTTCTGGCTTACTATGAAAAAAAAAAAATAAAATTAGAAAATGTCCCTAAAAGATATGTATTGTAACTCTAATCCACAGATGCAAATAGATAAAGTGTAACAAAAGTTATGAAAGCAAAATAGCCCAAAAATCACAAACTGACCAATTTTGCCTGTGTCTTGCCTAAAAAGGCATATTGAATATTCAATATAATTTATGGAGAAAATAAAGATTTAATTTAGGGTTGGAACCATTTTAAATAAAATAAAATAATTAAAAGTCTGGCATATTATGTCTCAAGTATTATGTCTCTTTTTTCTTATTTTATGTCAATTAATATAATTAAATGTAACCGAACTCAAACGTCTAATAGGATTTCTGATCCTGAAATACAATAGATTAAAAAAGTTAAATAGTCATACAGAATCATAATCATAATCATAATAATATTAAGACTGTCATATCACTATATTAATTTCTCAGTTCTTCAAAGCTTCATTATATGCATCAAGGTAAAGAATATGTTTTTCTTTGTAGAACATTAAAATGCACTCTAAACCCAGCAGGCACCAGATGTCTATGTAAAGTCAGGTTGACGTTGCATTTTGGTTGAAAATGAAAATCGGGTTGACGTCAATATTTGACGTATATTTGACGTTGACTTAACGTTGGATTTTGGTTACACAACCTAAAAACAACAAAATCTCAACGTCAGCTGGCGTCGGTATTGGACATCAATTTAACATTGACATTAGACGTTGGATTTACATTGAATTTTGGTCACCCTACGTCGCAACCAAAATTTAACCAAATATCAACGTCTTATGACGTTGTGTGCCTGTTGTGTGCCTGCTGGGAAGGTTCAAATTCTAAAAATTCTTTATTGGCATAAATGGTTCCATTAAGAACATTTAACATCCATGGAACCATTTCATTACACAAAACGTTCTCTATAGTCAACAAAGATTCTTTAGATTATTAAAAGGTTCTTCATACTAAGAAAAATATTGTTATTTTAAGAACTGCTCACTGAAAGGTTCTTTGAGGAACCCAGAATGGTTCTTCCCTTTTGGAACCTTTATTTTTAAGAGTGTAAAACCTTTTTAATTTCTAACTGGAACCTTTAGGTAAAGTCAAGTGTATAATAAATTTATAGCAGTTAATATAATTACTACTCTACATAACTGTGTCTCATATCAAATAAAGGAAAGTCTGGAAAGTGTCAAGTGTCAACTTTTTTCCCCCGAAACTTCTCACTTCTGCTTTTGACAACATCAGCGGCCTGAAGTTTCTGTACATGTGGTGAGTCTCTCGGATTCAGAAATAGCCTCTCTGGTCAGCGTTCATGTTTAGGTGATTCTTCAGGCCATGTTTTTTTTAGTGTCTGGCTTATCGCGTTCAGCACAGCGGCAGATCTTGAGTTCCCATCAGCCCATTCTGAGAAAAAACCCACCTGCGCATTCAGAGTTAAGGTAACAAGCAACGTTTCACCTTTATGTAAATAAGCTTAAATATAATGCTTATAACATTCATAAATAAAATGTTCCTTATAAAGGCCTACCTTTATATCTTCAGTACTGCTTTTTCACCTGTAACATACAACAAAAACAAAAAAGAGTGAAGATGATAGTTTTTCCCTTTTTCATCAGGACATTGCTTGTATAGAATGTCATATATTTCAGAGTAATTTATAATCAAGCACTAGTTCTTAGAAATCAGAACATGTGATTGGATGTGGGCTATTTTTCAACAAGCTTTCTATTGCCTTAATGAAGAGTTCTCCAGAGTGTGATGCTTGTCTCTAAGGCAACGAAGCAAAGCTTTATCAGTTTTAAAAGGCAGCAACTACTGCCTCTATTTGCACCACTTTCAAAACACAAAAAAGGCAATGCAGTCGCAGGGTCTCTACCTTACTGCTCTCAAACCATGGTCCATTCTTCCAAATCTATGAATCTTTCTTGTTGTGTATAGTTAATTTTTTGTGCACAATAATCATTCTTAATATACATATCTTTGTGAATGACAGTATAAATATGCACCGTTTTAGTGATCTTGTCATGCAAGTAGGCCCATTTCACTCAAACCCACCAAAACTGTTTTTTTTTTTTTTTAGCATTCTAGCAAGCTCATTCCTTAAGTTATTAGTTAAAGAATAGGAAACAGCATGAAGTTACTGCTTTAGACACATAAAATAGAAATATCTTATACCCCTTCTTCTTCTAGTTTGTTCTATTCTGGACAATGTTTGAAACTTTTTTTTTTTTTTTTTGCTAGCACTTATCAGATTATTGCCTCCTTATGTTCCTTGTTTGTAAGTCGCTTAGCACATGCACATCACAGAGACATCTATTAGACGTCTGCATTTACATCTTCAAGACGTATTGTTTAGTGTTTGCTCATCTGCATTAGCTACATCTACAGGACGTTTCCTATCAGATGTCAAATAGACGTTTATTAGATGTTTTTAAGATGTTTATGATTTAGAATATATGTAAAACTGACCTCTTACAGACGTATGTGTCGATGTTTGTACACAGCAGATGTTTTCCAGATCAAGCGATCTTTAACAGACATCTTGCAGACGTAGGTGTGCTATCTATAAAAGCGACTGCTAAATGTAGCCTATAACTTTTAAAATATAAAAGGTACATAATAAGAAGACTAATAAAAAAATAAAACAATATTTTTTCCCCCTAAATTTGGTTATGCTTGAGGCACGCGCAGAATGTTTTATGAAAAATAGACTTAAAGTAGTGCACTACACCTGTTGCATGCACTGGACAACAAAACAAGGATAGACATGTGCATTCCTTTGGAGAGAAGTTCTTAAGTGCAGGAAGAGTAAGCTCCTGCATTGCTTGGGCGAATAAATCCAAATAAAAACTCCATTGTCGCATGAAAAAAAGTTTTTAATCTGGGGATTTAAAGTGGATCACATGCTCTGACTGAACAACAGCGGCACGAGAGCACGCGCATTCCACAGCAGCCTCTCAAGCATCGTTTGTTTTCTTGTCAAGAAACCCGCAAACAGAAAACATAGTGGGAAGATATCGAGGAAAAGTGGAAAAAACATCGTTTTTTGATGGACTATTGCGGATTTGGCGGTTTGTTTACATAGTAAATCGGGCATTTATTCACTGTCGGACATGACGCATTCCTACAGTCAGCGTTCTCTCGTGGTACTCGCGTTTTTAGGGATTTTGTCCGCAATAATGTCCGTATTGTCCGTCATTTTGATCTTCCAGCTCCAAACGCAACAGGCTGTTATAAAGGATTCGTCTACTTTAGGGTCGAGTGAGATCACAGCTGTGTTACTGCCCGTTTCCACGGTCCTTTCAGCCTTGTCTCTGACACTCAACTTGAGCTCAATTGTTGTGTGTTTGCTTCACAGCTATTTCGCTACTGAAATATGCCGAGGAGAACCAGATACACAAAGGTAATGGAGAAACTTGCTTATGTAGACACTTTATCATAGAATTAGATCCAGAATCTCAAACCAAATTTGAAAGAATGATACACTTTTGGAGCAAAACATTCCCCAAAAAGAGCTTGTTAAGTGATAAAACAGTTGTAAAACCCTTAATACAAAAATCACTTGGACAGTTTTTGGTTGTTGAACATTAGTGGAACATATTCATAGTAAATGTGATGAATCACACCTGGGAGAACTTGAGGAGAATTTCTTTATTCATCAACTAAAAATAACCTTGAAAGACTTTGAGAGAAGCAAAATAATTAGAGAAAAAGAGTTAGCTTTGAAAAATGCTCAAAAATATAGCTCAAATATTTTTGGGGGCCACACTGTATATCAAAGGTAAATTACATTTAATGGACTTTTGAATTTAATATTGCCCTCCAAAACAACTTTCTCAGGTTTGAACATTTTAAAATCACTTTTAATTCAAAGAACAGCATGACTTGTTGCCTATTCTAGCAGGTCTTTAAAATCAGTCCTATTTGTTTTGCAAATTGAGGCCCAGCTACTCTTCCATACAACAAGAAATGATCTCAGTTTTTGCTTCTATCCTAAGGGCCGACTGGTTTCTATTGGATAGCAGGGTTGTTCGGCATGTGACCATTGGACTGTTTTGCCTTGGAGTTTCAGTTTACATAGCTGGTAAGTGCTACACAAAAAACACATGGAAGTCATGTCATGAATTATACTTAAAAACTTTAATCATTAAGTTCAGTATATACACATTTACAGAAGTTACATTGACCTTATTACAACAAATGAAGAATTAATGTGCAAAATGTGAACAAATTGTAACCAAAACACCTAAAGCAGCTTATAAATATCATGTCTATACCAAAAGATTTACTTTATTTTTAGTAAGGAAGCCCATTTCTGCCTCAAATAAAGAAAAAAGTGGCAGTCATGACTTTATATCTTGCAATTGTGATTTTTAATTTATATCTCATAATGTTAATTTATTTCTCAATGCAATATTAAATCTCGCAACGCCGAATATTTTCCTTGCAGTTGCAACTTTATAAATTCTATTTGGGACTTTACATCTCATAATGTGACTTTAAATGTTGCAGTGACATTAAACTTCGCAATTACAACTTTGTTTTGCTAATGGAGACATTCAATTTCATAATTGTGTATTTAAATTTTATAATGTAACTTCATCACTTCAATATATATTCCTCGAGTTGCAACTCTCAATTGTGACTTTTTATCTCACTATATGTATTTATTTCTTATTTTTAAACTCAGAATTAAATTTTTTATTGACAATGGGCTTCCATATTTTAGAGTAGCAATCATCATTAATATGAAGTGGCAGACACAAGTGAATATGGTATACGGTTTTATCCAGATCTTCATCAGTTTATATCCCAGAGCTGTGCTTTTCTCCTCCATCCTTTAGCATGCCAGGATCCAAAGCTCTTTTCCTGTGGAAAACAACAATACATTAGTTTATATTCATCATTCAGATGACACAGCATGAAGTGATTTGACTTAAATATTTCATTTTTTCCCCTCACAGCCATGTCTATTTACATGTTATTGGTGTTTGAAGTTGAGACGGGCATAGCCAGCGTGTGCGTGCTTTCCTCCGGTGTTCTCGTCCTGCTACTTATCATTATTCACTCCCTAATACGGGCCGCACATACAGCCAAACACTTCCGCAATGAACATGCCCACACCATGTACCACAGCAACCCTGAAAACATTGCTGGAATCCATACGTCGAACCTAAGCATTGTGGAAAAGCCACGGAGGCAGCACAGCTTAGCCAACCTGCACAGCCATTTCATCAACCCCGCTCACATCGATCCTAAATCACAGTACTCTGCATCTAATGGTCCTCACGGCGATAAGGACGGCTACAGTGGCGGTGGGAGTGGACGGACGTACCGGACACTTTCGACGGAGTCCGGCCTGTTTCAAGCACAGGCCAAACCCTGGAACGGGGTCAACAGCGAGATGAGATCTGCATTTGCTCGAAAAGCCACGATCAAGGATTCAACTTTAGTATGAATGGTATCACATCCAGTTCAGTGTTAAAGGGTTAGTTCACCCAAAAATTTTAATTCTGTCATTAATTACTCACCCTCATGTCGTTCCAAACCCGGAAGACCTCCGTTCTTCTTCGGGACACAAATTAAGATATTTTTGATGAAATCTGAGAGCTCTCTGACCCTCCCATAGACAGCAACGCAACTGAAATGTTCCCAGGTCCAGAAACGTAGCAAGGACAACGGTAAAACAGTCCATGTGACATCAGTGGCACAACCGTAATTTTACAAAGCTAAGAGAATACTATTTTTGTGCAAAGAAAACTAACAAAATTTATTCAACAATTCTTGTCCCTGAGTTACCGTCTTCTGCCATTTTGGAGAATATCACAGAACGTAATCAACGTAATCAGTACTGTTTACGTTCAGTAGACCACGTGCACATGCTTAACGTAAACAACGCTCATTACGTAGATTACGTTCTGTGATATTCTCCAAAATGGCAGAAGACGGTAATTCGGGGTAAAGAACTGCAGAACAAATTATTATTGTTTTCTTTGCACACAAAAAGTATTCTCGGAGCTTCGTAAAATTACGGTTGAACCCCTGATGTCACATGGACTATTTTACCGATGTCCTTGCTACGTTTCTGATACGTGGTAGTTCCCTTGCTGCCTTTGCAGGGTCAAAGAGGTCTTGGATTTTATCAAAAACATTTTTGGGTGAACTAACCCTTTAAGATGGGCATTATATACTACATTATGTGGCTTTATATAACGGGCCTCATTTAATATATACGCATAGACACTTGCGGCCAAAAGTTTGAAATAATTAAAAAAAAAAATTTTGTTTTTGAAAAGTCTCTTATGCTCTGTAAGCCTGCATTTATTTGATGAAAACATTAATATTGTGAAATATTATTGTAGTTTAAATAATTGTTTTCTAAAGGATTATGTGACACTGAGGACCGGAGTAATGATGCTGAAAATTCAGCTTTGCATCACAGGAATATGAATAAAAAATATTAAAATAGAAAATAGTTACTTTAAATTGTAATATTATTTCACAATAGTACTGCTTTTTCGTCAAATTATTGCAGCATAAATTATTTATGTGACGTTTAAAGCAAAATATATAAAAATCTATGTATTTTTTGTACACCTAATATCAACTTACAGGTGTTAGATCACTCTAATTGTTGTAAAATGTAAAATAATAATGTGAAATTACTACTGAAATACTTGAGAATTTGTGTAGCTGAAGGATAGGGAATTGTTCTCTTTTTTACTAGAAATACATATTTTGGAACAGAACAATAGAACTATAAAAGTTAAGAAAAAAGGCATAATTGAATAACTCATGGGAGAAGCTGATCTGAATCGGTATTTAAGATTTCTGTCATAAAACTGAAATACTATGAATTGTTTTTTAATGAAATTTTGTACATTAACTATCAAATTACAAGCATGCGTGATGTAGAAAGAAACAAAAATGAAGTAAAACTAACCTTGAAAGATTTCCATGAGTCAAGATGGTGTGACTGAAGTGTGTGTGGGTGTATCGTTTGGATTAATTGCAGGTTTCACATCACTGAAGTGACATGTATGTTTAAAAACAGAAAAAGTGAGCAAATTAAAAGTGAAGCAAACAAGCAAAGAAAAATTACAGGAAGCCAATGCCACATTTAACAGTGAAGTGATATATAAAACTAAAAATAAATAACAACATAAATGCATGTGATTGCATTAAAATGGATAGTGACTACAACCTTCGACCCTGCGAGCTGCTGATCTGTTCCTTCAGTGAAATGGTTTGCCGGAGCAGACCGTCTATGTTTTTGAAATAGAGACTACTATTCGTCATGCTTTTAACCGCACTGAAAGACACAGACACATACACACAAAAAACAGACATGAAGTGTATTAAATAAAGCACTACATAATATAAACAATCAATTTATGTAATGCATATCTAACCTGCATGCATATTCAACAGTGTAGATTGCTCCTTGACTTTGTTCCTCCCAACTCTGCATGTCTGTCTACAAATTCACAATTCATCACGGCACTTCAGTCAACTTGCTAATATAATAACAATAAATATGTTTTTGTTTATAATGCACTTCTCTCACACCCAAAGCGCTACAAAAACCAAATATAAAATAAAATAAAATAAATAACAATGATAAAGCAAAATAAATACATAACATCTGCATATCTGTCTACAAATTCATAATTACAACACTTGGGTCAACTTGATAATAAAATAATGATAATAATAATACATTTTATTTGTAATGCAGGCTTCCCATACCCAAAGTGCTACAAAAATACAAATAAAAGACATTAAAACATAATAAATACACAACACCTGCATGTCTGTCTACAATAAATCAGTACAACACTTAAAGGAACACTCCACTTTTTTTGAAAATAGGCTGATTTTACACCTCCCCTAGAGTTAAACAGTTGAGTTTTACCGTTTTTGAATCCATTCAGCCGATCTCCAGGTCTGGCGGTAGCACTTTTAGCATAGCTTAGCATAGATCATTGAATCGGATTAGACCATTAGCATCTCGCTCAAAAATGGCCAAAGAGTTTCGATAATTTTTCTTCTGTAGTTACATTGTGTACTAAGACTGGCGGAAAATGAAAAGTTTCGATTTTCTAGGCCGAAATGGCTAGGAACTATACTCTCATTCCGGCGTAATAATCAAGGAACTTTGCTGCCGTACCATGAGTGCAGCAGGCGCAGTGATATTACGCAGCGCCTGAAAGTAGTCCCCAGTTTCTTGGGGACTATTTTCCCCAAGAAAAATGTTTTTCAATTTTACACACCGGTCTGTTATTGTGGCAACATTTCCACGCACCGAAACGTGACGCTGAACGAAACGAACTGTGATTGGTTGTTTGACATGTCGGTCAAATAGCCTCATGGGCGGGCCTTGGCCAATAAAACCTGCCATCTATTCCAGACCTTCAGCCGTCAGTCTGAAGGACTGGCTATGCGAGACTACTAGTTACCTAGCCTGGGGACTACTTTCAGGCGCTGCGTCATATCACTGCACCTGCTGCACTCATGGTACGGCAGCAAAGTTCCTTGATTATTACTCTGGAATGAGCGTATAGTTCCTAGCCATATTCAGCCTAGAAAATCGCAACTTTTCATTTTCGGTCGGTCTTAGTACACGATGTAACTACAGAAGAGTCAAGCTTTAAATAGGAAAAATATCTAAACTCTTTGGTCATTTTTGATGACCAAATGCTAATGGTCTAATCCGATTCAATGATCTATGCTAAGCTAAGCTAAAAGTGCTACCGCCAGACCCTGAGATCGGCTGAATGGATTCAAAAATGGTAAAACTCAACTGTTTAACTCTAGGGGAGGTGTAAAATGAGCCTATTTCCAAAAAAAGTGGAGTGTTCCTTTAAGTCAGCTTGCTAATGTAATAATAATAATATATTTTATTTATAATGTGCTTTATCATACCCAAAGCACTACAAATCAATTAAAACATAACATAAGACAATAATATTTAACATAAGACAATAAATAACTACAATAAAACATGAAAAAAATATAGTACAGAATATAACACACCCTATTAAAAAGGTTAAGCTAAACTAATAATAAGTGTAGGCTTTTTTGAAAAGTTTAGGTTTTTAACAGTTGCTTGTGACAGGAAATAATAAATCAGTAATATATTACACAGTATGACATTGTTTTCCAGCAAAAATAGTATTTATTTTATAATTTACTATTATAATTTATAATGTAAAGTGAAATTCTTAAGTGAAACCTGTGAGATTCTAATATGGCAGGTCAAATGTTAATCATTCAGGCAAATATCTTTAAAAATAACCAAATTACAGTGTTTAGGCAAATGTATTGTCTGTATTACTGTAATATAGGCTAGGCAACAAATGAAACACATTAAAACAAGGTACCTTGTGTTGCACGAGCTCTGGTAGGGATCTCCTGACGTGCTCCTGTAACCTATAAAGCGCTATCGACGGTTCATTGGCCAAAACATACATACTCTCTGTGAATTTATCAGTCACTGTAGCAAAAATAAACAAAATATGTAATCAGTATCTCTTCATCAGGTTCATATTAAAGTATGTGTAATCTCAAATCACACTAACACGCTTAAATAAGGCGTCTAATAAATTCAGTATTGTAAATTAAATGTTAAAGATAATGTAAACACAAGTACACTGAGTCGTTATTGATTATAAAACATGAATCAATAGACATCAAAACTCTGAATATATCCATGGTATACCTCTTTTAACTTTCAACTGCATTTCTTGATCCTCCATTTTTATTAAATATTAACGTATGATTGAATTTCCTTCTGTATTATCAAAGCGCAGCTGCTTCCCTTCAAGTGTGCTCCCGGAACATCATCCGGAGTAACATCAGGCCAATAACTAGTTCCTAGCCACTAGTTCTGGAGATTATGATTCATCTAAGTGAATCGAATCATTTGAATCGGTTCACCAATAAGAATTCACTGAATCGTTCAGTGCTTTTTCTGCAGATGTTTACGCAGGTAGGTGACAGCGAGCGAGTCATTGAACGAAGCCGAGCCGTTCATGACTTTAAAAAAAGTCTTATTGAAATTGTAAACAACTTGTTTTTTTAAAGTCTACTAAGAAATCACAGAAGAGTATAAGCACTGAAGAATTATACGTTTTCTCCACAAAAGACAACAAATAAGATATTTTTTCACCCATATATTTCACTATCTAGGAAGCTGATGTTCATAAGGATGTTATGAACTATTGAAAAAGACAACAAACATTAATAATTAAAGGCAGATGAGTTAAGACTCAAAACACCTACTTAATGAAGGGGGCGTATTGATCAGTAGATCCAACCAATGAAATACTATTTCCCAGCACGCACTAAAATGCTATTGGCTCCGTCTATAGTCAGTCTTCGAAGGCAGTAAAGCAGTCACGCGCCTCAAGGAGTCAGTACATGAAAGTGAACTGAAACGATTCCTAAAAGATTCGTTCAAACCCCCCGACTCGTTCACGAAACCCACTTCAAACTAGTGTCCAAACTAATTGTTAAAAAAGATGCGATTCATTTTGCAGCCAAAAGTAAGATATATATATATATATATCATGAGTAAAGTAGTCTACTGTTTCATATTATCATTCAATAGACTTTGAATGTGCGCGAGTTCAGTGCACTTGCAAGACTTCTATTTCAGTTTCACTCTTGCAACCGAATCAGGAAACAAAAGCAGCAAATACGATCATACGAACCTGTGAAGTTTAAGAGCATGTAAACAATCCAAGGTAAGATTCTACTAAGTCGTATTTTGTTATTTTATATGAGTATTATTAACTAATTTTGCATAATAATTGGCGCTAATCTTGTTTATTAGCTATTTCTTTATATTTTCTATATTGCGTACATTTAAAGCAGGTGTAATGATAAGTGATTATGGAAAACCGAAATGATGACAATGCAGTAAACCACTCGACAACTCTGACAAATAAACAGCGGGGGAATGAGGTCACAGTCCGACCCGCCACTTTAGACAGTGAGGCTGCCATCTTCTTCTAAAGATATAATAGCCAGATTTCAAATGCAGGCATTTAATAGTCTTTTTTAATGTAATTATGGCATTTAATGATGTCTTGTAGACCTCTCAATTCATCAGCTGGCAGCCCATGGAGAGATTTCACAACTGGAATTACATTTATCCAAAGGTATCAATAAATATACAACACTTGCTGAAATAAATAAATGAATAAATATGGGCATCCAGTGCATGCATGCATAAACAAATAAATGAATGAATGAATAAACACGTATATAATCTTGCAGACAGCTCTCTACTTAACAGTCAAGATGAGCGAGGTTTCACACCACTAATGTGGGCTGCTGCATTTGGAGAGATAATGATGGTGGAGTTCCTCCTTCAGAAGGTGAGAAATACACATTTTTCTAGCCACTAAGTCTGGACTATATATATATATTCTTTTTAATTATATTATATCAGGGAGCAGATCCGAGAACACTCGCTATAGAAAGAGAAAGTTCCTTGTCTTTGGCCAGCGCAGGAGGATTTGCCGATATTGTTAATGTTCTCCTACAACATGGTGTTGAGATTGATTCCTATGACTGGGTATGAGCAGTTTAATTATTCTGAAAATGTTTGTAAAACTTTACAAATACATTATACACAACCATTAAATACTGCAGAAACTTTCAAATCTAAAAACTTTAATTTTCTAACAGAATGGTGGGACCCCACTTCTGTATGCAGTTCGTGGGAATCACACAAAATGTGTTGAAGCTCTCTTAAGTAAGTCTTCAAAATATTCATGCATTTTATTATTTGTGATGATGAACTAAAGTAAGTTTGTGTTTAGGATGTGGGGCAGATATCACGTTTGAGGCAGACTCTGGCTACAGTGCTGTTGCTCTTGCTGTTGCACTGGGCCACAAAAAAGGCAAGAGTCATTCCCTACAGTATATTAATATAACAAATAATAGATTTTAATTGTATTAATTAATAACTGACAAGTCTTCCAACTTGTTTACAGTGCAAAAACTTCTTGAAGATCACATTTTGAAGCTCTTCCGGGAACCAGTTTCAGTGTCTGAAAACACATGAAGTAGAGGACTGCTCTTACAAGACCGTTACAATAATCCTGCATATTTTATAGCTTTATTTTGACATAGGAGATGTAACGAACAATCTGTTTTGTATCTTTTTTAATTAAAAAACATTTTTACAAATGTGTAGTTCACGTGTGTTGACTTGATGTGAATATAATCCAGAGTCTCTGTAGAAACAAAGGAAATGAGATCAAAAGTAACATCAGTTTATGCTTTTCCTGTGAGTAGGTGGAAATAAATTCCACATCCAGAGGTGAAAGCAAAGAGGAAGGGGAGGAAAGTTGGTTGGCATTCCCGCCTCTTCATACTTCCTCTTTGTCCTTTTCTCAAAACATTACAAAACCTTTTCCCCCAGGATATCCAATGTGTAAACAATTATTCTTCCAAAAAAGTCAGCACTGTTTTCAAACACTATTTTCAGCCTCTGAACCAAAGGGGCATCTTGAATGGGAAAACTGTGGGTGAAGAATCAAGGATTTGATAAGCTTGGGATAAATTAAAGACATGGGCAATTTGGCCATTGGCCAGGAACTGAGAGAAAACAAAAGTTGTAGTAGGTTACTGTACTAGAAAAGTCCACTGACTGTGAGGGAGTTCAGAATACACTCAATCTGAGAGATTATGGTGATTATATACACATGCATTTATCTAAGCGGATGCGAAAATGACAAAAGGTGGTGATTGCTGAAGAATATTATTGCACCATGTGGAAGGATATTTGTAGACAGTTGTTGTCCTCTGGATAGAAGTCTACAATATGTTTGAGATCATCTTCTTTGGCAGAACCTGTAGAAAACAAACATTTTAAATGTCTATTATTCTTTTTTTTATCTCTTATTTATGAAAATGGTTAGTCAGTCGCAGTAAAACACAGTAGTGATAGTTCAGTGGTGAATAAAGCAAAGTTTATCCATGAATCAGTTGAATGAATGATTCAATGACTTACACATGCGGTCACTTGTTTTGTACGTGAATGAATCAGCGTTTTTTTAAATAATTTGTTGAATATGGTTCAAATTACTCACTAAAAAGCCATTCATTTGGTGCCACATACTGGCTTAACTATGTAAACTGCAGAAAGAGTCAAACGAAAATTGGTAAAACTAAATCAGATTTTCAATAAGTGTTCACAATAAGGCCAGGAACATGTATTAAGACAGCAAATATGGTAAAATTTCAACAAAAATAAAGCAAAATATATAAAATAAGTTCACGAAAATATTCGCAATGCTTCATGGGAGTGGGCGGTAAAAAAGTTGAGCTATTTTGCCGCGATTTCGGGTTTTCATAGCAACAGCAACTAAGCATTTAATAGGCTACTTAAATCATTCTTAGAAACAACTTCAAAATGAGAGCAAATTATTTCATCTACATAACCATATACCATCCCTTAACAACCTCGGAGCTCATGGTAAGTCTATCTTTTAAGGTTTTACCGCTAAAAGCTAATATTGTTTGTGTTGACTGACCTTGTAATTCGCAAGATTTCCCTGAAAACCCTCCTTGGAACTGTAGCCTGAGCTCTGACACTTTCACAGGCTGAGGAAACTCCAAGACAACCCACTGGGATTCACCCTAATTTTAAAAATAAGTTGGTAAAATGGGTTACGAGGATGAGAAAACCGCACGAAACGTGCACCAACTCGACTAAATTACCTGGTCAGAATTCCAGCACGTCTCCTCATTAGAATCAAACATGAACTTCTTTCCGAGCTGCTTGACATCTCTGTTCAGCACAGAACTCACCCTGTATGACAGAAACTCTATTGAACCTACTGCATGGTTATAGTATAATAGCCAACAATGTGTTTTACAAAACATATAACGTTAGTTCATATAAATATGTTAGTATTTAGTATTACTAAAAACCCACGTTTTTCTACCTGCTTTGCGTGTTGTTACAAATCAACGACTCTGCCATCTTCAGATCGACCTTTCAACTGCGGGCAAATGAAGGCATGCGTGATTTCACGACAGTGAGGGCAGCGTGTAATTCGCTTGTCTACCGCTAGATGTCAGTGTCACTCCTTAATTGCTAGTCATGAAGGCACATTTTCTTTGCTAGACCTACTTGTTCAAGGTGCATGAAACCTACATATCATTTATCAAAATTTGTATAATTATCCACAGAATAACCGCAGTAAACATTTTGGGCTCTATTCCGTGTGAACAATCCAGAATACAATATTTCTCAAATCTTTTCTAAAGCATAAATGGGTCTCGGGTGGTTAGAAATAGGATATCATTGTTTAAAATGGAGAATATATATTTTGTTGCTGATGTCAAAGGCTGTGCATCCAAACTCACAGTATTTTTAGAATCATTAAGGTAGAAGCAGCCAAATTAGGCAGATGCCAACATGGACAGGTTGCACGGCATGCCTTGATACTTGGAAATTATGGATGTGACTTGGCTAACATTAAATTCCAGTGTAAATATTGCTTCTGCTTTGGTTTTGTTTTTTCTATCCTACATCTTAGTTTTTAATTTTTTTAAATTTTGTACTATACATCATTTTGGTACTGTGCTATCACTAGATCACAAACATCTGGAACCTGAAGCAAAACCTGCAGAGAATCAGTGTCATAGTATTATAGTGGATGGAAATAAAACTTCAGGCATGTTTATTAATTATTTAATTCCTTTTAAAATGCTTTTGTGTATTTTTGAGACTTCACAGAATAGCATCTCTCTTGTCTTGTCTTGCAGCAGTTGCAGTTTTAATCTAAAACTGAGGATTTGGCTATTTTAGGAATAAATGTTTGTTCTTCCTGTAAAGAGGAGCAAGATCAGAGTGAGAGTGATTGACAAGATTATAAATAAGTTTTCCAGGTCTAGCTTGTTTGATTGGTCTCAAGATTTACAGTCTGTGGGCACTTGAGCAGATTGGTCCAATGAGAGGGTCGAGATACATTACAATCTCAAGATCACAATTCAATTTCAGCTTGATTTTTAACAAAACTAAACATCCAGCTGTGCGTAATAATAGGACATTTAATCTCTGTGATTATTAGACTACACAAACCTTTGCTAATCAGTATGTTATATACAAAGATACTGTAAAATGGCTGACAAAATATTGTAATAATATCGAAAAATACCGTATTCACTCTTTGCCAAACTCTGCTTTAGTTACTGACTAATCCTAACTGAAGTTAATGGAGAATAATCTTTACAGAAATGATCCAAAAACCACAAACATGCTATTTTCCCCTGTGAATTACACTATATATCAGACATCATTTCCCAATGAATATTCTAAATTTGTTTCAAAGATAATTCATTTAATGTTAATTTATTTAATTCAGGTAGACTTTAGGTATTGATTCAGGTCAACCGAGGGCAGAGAAGCTAAAAACAACAATTACAGCACAATCAAATTGTTCAATATTTCAAGTTACATGCAATTAATTTGTTTGTGTAGAAGAAAATTAATATTTAAAACTGATTACCCTAAGAGGTCTACTAATTCTTAGGGTGTTCATTATGGTGAATACATTGTAGAAACGTTATTATAACTATAAAGTTGCCACTTGTAATTGCTTTCATATTAAGTTTCTTTCGTTTCAGTCAACTGCGTTGATTCTGATTTGCAGCCTCTGCAGTTTTTAATCACGTTAGTGGTTAATTTAACAATTTTCATCAAGAAAATGACAAATAACATGCTTGCAATGTCACACTTCATCCCAGCTCATGTACAACTAAGACCCATTCAGTTTTTACCACTTCATTATCAAAAACAATTATGAGGAACTCTTTAATTGTTTCTAATAGGATGTTTTTTTTACTCTTTTCTGAGCGAGCAACCAATGGAGGCTGGGTTTAGCTAAAGGTCAACTGTAATTTTTTGTGTTAACAGGTCAAGATTTCATTGAAAATCAACCGCAACAACAAAAGATTTAGTTGATTCCAGCACAGGATTGGTTAGTAAAGCATTTAAGGCGGGGCTTAGTTCTGTTTGATAAGGTTGCAGTCATATATAGCCATTTTACAGTGAAATTCAATTTACGCAATACGTTAAGCGTGAAGAAGCCATGCAATCTTTAAAAAAAAATTTTTTTTTGCTGTTAATTCTCAAACATTGCTCCGTGCTGACAATCACCACTCAAAGGATGATATATGGATGGGATTTCTTTTTGCATGCCGTAGGTTGATACGATATTCACAGCCAATCAATTATTCTGAATGCCATTTGATGTGCCACAAGGCACTCTGTGCTTTAATAAGCTGAAAATGCCTCCAAATAGAAGACACATCTGTTTGCTCTGGAGCAATTAGCGATGTGTCTGAGCCGTTCCATGGTTTTTGGCAAGCCTCGTACTTGTCCCCGGCACCAGAATTTTCTGCTTCAATATTAGCGCGACTCATAATTAAACCCTTTAGGAGCGAAGCGTTTGCACAATATGCTCGGCTGCTTCCGTTGCAAAGTGCAGTCGCTCATGCTTTATTCGCTTACAACTGCAAGCAAAAGATTTTGATTATTGTCTCTCTTCCAGTCTTAGAGAGGTTGGCAGTCATTATTCAAGGTGAACATACGTGCTCCTGCCAGCACTAAATTAGAAGAAAGATTGATGGATGTGGGAAAGAAGATTGACAAGACAAGGAAATATTCAGCATGTGCTCTAATGGCCTATTGTTTGTTAAATAGAACGCTTTCAGATGCTAATGGGTGTTTTAGTCTTTGTAATGGTGATGTTATTGGGAAATCAGCTTTAAATTGTGATAGTCAACTAGCTTTGTGCTTAGTAGGTGCATATTCACCTAGTTCAAATGGTGAAAGCAGTTTTCTTCCTATTGGAGGGAAAAATCACAGGCAAGATCTTGTTAACAACTCTTTTTTTGTTTCTTTTATACAGGAATGAGACTAACTTTTTGGGTTTTCTGTGTTGTCATGGCTACAAAGTTGTATGAAGGTCTATAACTTTACAGGTTAGAATATTTTTTCCACTAAAGTCATGATGCTTATATTGTTACATCTTGTGGCTGTATCATTGAAACTTAACGTTTACAAATTGGCTCTATTCACTTCCATTGTAAGTTCCTCACTGTAGCAGAAATTTGTGCTTTTTTTTAAGAAAAGGAGGTATAAATTGAAATTAATTTAATTAACATCATGCCTTATTCTGGGATTCATTTGCACCCAAAATATTTCTTTAAATCTCCTATTGCTTTGTTTTTGATCCTGAGAAAAGACTTAATCTCACATGTAGCTTCAACCCAGAGGAGAAATCTATTGCACAACTGGTGCAATGTCAGCTTCATCTCTGCAGCATAACTGCAGGGCTTACTATCACCTATTGGCAAATGACAGACCTCAGCAGCGTTGTCTTGTTGTCAGGCCATAGCACTTTGTCATGGTGTCTTGTGAACAGAGCAGTAAATCCCCTTGGCTATTGGTTCTACTGTAAAAACGACCTGCATCAGCAGGGTTTGTGAAGTGTGCCCACTTTGGTTTAAATACTCCACTGGCGCTGGACCTAAATCGCCAAAGGGCTAGTAGAAGAAGCAACTGCTATATTGGAAAATTTTCAACGCTCCATTTGGGACTAGTGCCAAGTTACCTCTGTGATTTGAGCTGTCTACCTAGACAGGATTTTAAGGCACCATGAAGAAGCAGCATCTATGGAAGCTTGTTTCTGCTGTGGGATTAAAAACATAAATAATATTAAATAAAATAAAAAAGGTAATATCAGCTTTTTAGCTCACAATTCTGATCTTTCTCCTCACATTTGTGAATTGTGAGAAAAAGTTTGATGGAATTTTGAGGGAAAAAACTCACATTTCAAATTTCTGCAATTACATATTGGTTTTTCCTTCACGCAAAAAATAAATATAAACAAATAAAAAAGGTAATGGCAAGTTTATATCTTGAAATTCTGAATTTCACAATTCTCACAATTGTTAATTTTTTCTCTAAAATCTGAGTTAACATCACAATTCCTTTTTTTTTTATTTACATTTTTTTTTTTTCGCCACATAATAAAAAAAGTTATGACTTATAGTTTATATCTCACTATTCTGAGTTAATATCAAATTTCTAACAATTGCGAGTATATTTCTCACAATTCTGACTTCTCGCAATTGAATTTTGAGGTTATATCTTGCATTTTTCTGCTTTTTTTTTCTCTGGATTTTGAGATAACATCTTTTTTTTTCCCTGCCATGGAATAAAAAATAAAAAGGGATTTTTTTTTCTCAGAATTGCGAGTTTATATTACAATTAAATTATAGTGTTTTTGTGAAAAGTCGCAATTGCCTTTTTTATTTCTATTTTTTATCCCGTGGCAGAAACAAGCTTCCATATCCTCTTGACGCCAAAAAAACAAAACAAAATTATAATAAAGTTTCAGTTAGTACTGAAAAATAGTGATCAAATAGTCATTTGCACCTGCTATGCACCTTTTATGCTTATTAGAATATTGTGTCATTAGCTGCTAACTAGAGTGTTTCAAATCAATCGCTTATAAGGTTACATTTTAGTTAGTATGCTGCCTTAGTGCCTTGGAAGGCAGTTGCCTACCTGGGCTGTAGACAGCAATACGGTTCACTGGGTTTGAAACAAAGCTTCAGCGAGCCCTCATGCCTTTAGTTATTTTAGAATTCATGGAAGTTACCGACTAGGACATAAGAGGTCATTTGTTGTCATGGTGATTCAATTTGCGTGTTGTTAAACCCTTGCACGGTGCATGAGAGTAAGTAATGTGTTGCAGATCAAATGGAAAATAAACAGCTAGAGTGCAAATTAAATTAATATGAGTGCCATTTCAAAGTGCTGTTTAAAACGTCATCAAGGCTGTTTGACTCAAAAAGCCCTTTCCACATAAAAGACATATCATTTGCCGAACACACTAAATTCGAAGGTCATGTTGCTATATGAACAAATTGACCGCCGTGTTCTTTTTGAATGTCCTTTTGTGTGCTTTTAAGGCCCTGCGTTGTATTCGATTAGTTTCTCCCCACTGCGTTTTCTTTCTTAATGCCTTGAATGAAAACAGCTGCCTCTCATGGTCGCCTACATCCGTGAGAGACAAAGGTGTGAATCCTTGCTAGTTTCGGGCTGGCTTGATGCCTTTTACTTGCACTTCAGTTTAACCCTGCAAATTGCTTTTACTGCTGTTCTCACAAAGTAACACCTTGAGGATTCCATCTCATTAACCTAGACATACACATAGCATGACAGCAGCGAACACATGGGTGGCTCAACATGCTCTCTGCATGAAATGTTAGTGAATGTTAGTGTTGCGAACCTGATAATACCATAATTGTACTCATGCAAAGAGTCCACTGCATCTAGGGAGCCAATGGCTCATTGTGAGTCTTTATATTTGTAGGGGTTCAGAGAGGTTGTGGTCTTGAAGTCCAACAGCTGCCAGAAGGGACTTCATCATGTCTGGGTCAATTCAGTTGCTGCTAGTTCAATTCAAGCTCCAATATTGTCCAATCCAATTGATTTTGCTTTCAATGGCACCAATTTCACCTCATAAATGATCCAATTTCCATGCAAACTCCATTCAAACTCTTTCACTTTATATCCAATTTCTTCAGCTCATCCCCACATAATAGACGTGTCTAGGCTCTCATTGCAGCTCCTCAAATAAGAATGATGAACCCTCCAGACACTTGGACCCAGTCTGTGACTACATTTTGGCTGGCTATGGGAAGACAGACAATGCTAGTGTTTCTAGCGTTGAGTAAGCCCCCTGTGATTAAGATCGACTGCATTGTGCGAACCCTGTGATATTGCTGTCCATTGCAATGCAATATCTCACATTTACATGTGTGCAAGGAACTACATTTGAGGAGGATTTTGACAGGTACCTGGACTATTAGCCATATTAAATATTAAGGTAACATTGGCCGGGTATAAATATAAATACACTGTAAAAAATGAATCATGGGTCTTGTAATTTTTATTAAAAAAATTAAGGTGATACTTAAAAATAGTGTGTATATTTCATTAAAGAAATTGTGATTCAGTGTTGTATAGAAAATATTGAGGGCTTTTTACTAATAATACCAAGAGGCGTGTTTTCCTAATTTTTTTAAAGGAAACTTCAGCAGTTTTGAGGCTTGAATTGAGGAACTGATTAAATTAAGGAAAGAAGGCTACCTATTTATTTTAAGAGAATTAGCTCAATTTTGCAGTTTTATTTTAGAGGTGATTGTTAGTTCCCAGCATGCTTTGCATATAGCTGGATGGAGAGTAAATTTTGAAATTAAATGCTATTTTATGTGTTTTTGAGTGAAGGGAAACATCTATTAATGTTTAATGTTCAGTTATGTTTGACATTTGAAAGAGTTTCTGTTACATTGAAGTTTTCATTGAGCAGTGCAATCGTTACCATTGTGCAGAAGAGTAGCGCTTATGGTTATGGATAATACTCCTATAAGGCATTAAGCCTTGATCAATGAGCAATTGCTTTGCTAGTGCTAGTGCAGTACTTTCCAGTATTGCTCAAGTATTTTCCTACTTGAGCTGTTTGGCTGTATACAGTCTTTTAAATGTACAAAATAACTCGAAGTCAATACAAACACGTAGCCTCCTGCAAATAGTGACGTGTGAATGTACAGGCCTTCTGGGGCCAGGCCTTCGACCATTGATGCTTGGCAGTGTTTTTTGGTGGATATACGTGATTGTATAAAGGAATGACTTTTTGTGTTCTTGTTGTCCTTCCCTCTCTCTCCCTCCCTTTTGATTGGACCTTGAAATGTTGAGTATATGTCTGTTGTTTTGTTTTGTTGTGTTCTGGATGCTATGTTGTGTTGTGTGTGTAAAAAAAAAAAAAATGTTGATAACAAAAGTCAATACAAACAGGCCTCACTCAAAATCACAGACTTTTGAGAATCTACTTAAAATAAATGAGCACATTTCACTAATTATATTAAATTCATTGTATCATATATTAATTAATTTAGATTTTACATGATTTTTTTCAAGTAGATTCCATTAAAAAATCAAGTCGTAAAAACTACTCAAAAATATTAAGTGTAATATTGTTACCATAATTTTTTTTAAGTGAATAGCCCGTTCCATTTTTTACAGTGAATACGGACATTCATGAATATTTTGTTTAGAGCTGGGTATCGAGTCTGATATTATTTAGGCACTGAATTATTGAAAAATATCTTGTCATTCAGTGCCAAATTTCTGTCTGTAAAAACATCAACAAGCTGAAAAAAAGTAAAACCAAAGATTTTTTTTTTTGAGTTAATGTTATCTTGTAAAAATGGATTTCATAAATTGGTATCGAAAACGTAAAAAATTGGTAAAATTGGTATCGTTCAGGAGCCGATATTGATGTCTACAACGGCATTTTAGTGCCATGTCAAAAATTAAGATTAAATTAAGACTTCCATCTTAAAATCACTAACTAACTACTATTAAAGTCGGAATGAATATTGACCTTTATATATTTTAATCAAATTTCACAATATGCAAGACAAGATCTATTGCTATTTCCAGCACATTGGGACTTAAATCATAGAATAGCTCAAATTTCATTGTCCCCTTTTATATGCAGCTCAAGTTAAATGGTTGAATTCATCTGATCTTACCACGTCACTGAGTTAACTCAGCCATTTAACATAGCACTGGCATTTGGGTGGGGAGTCAGTGGATCAATGGTTTGGAAATGTCACTGGATGGAAGATTGTATATGACAGAGGAGGAAACAGTCTTATACAACTGAGTCATGCTGGCAGTAGGACGGTAACCCCCTTGTTGGAACCAAGGACCAGAAGAATGCCTCACTCGTTCCTGGTAGCTTAGCAACATGCTGAACATCTTTCGAGTCTTCAGATGCAAATATGTAAACATTGTTTCAGGTGAATTTACATAACGCAAAGACGTTGAATCCTGATGTTGACACATAATTAGCTTGTCTGAGTGCTTCTCATATGTTAAAAATATTGTGTGCTGAAGGGAAAACAATTTGTGTGCAGTTGGAAGAGTGTTTGCTTAACATTTTAGATAAATTTGAAGGTTTCAGCATTCTGGAGAAAGGTTTGTCATACTATTTGTGAAATAGTGCAGTCTCATCTTGAAAGAATCCCCAAAAACAGAATTGAATTTTGGGAAGCAATGTGTTTATATGAATAAATATGTGCTGACTTAAATTACCTTTAAAACCAACACTGAATCAAATGGAATTGCTGCCTTGTTACTGTAAACATATTTTCATCCAATTATGTCATATTTCAGACTGGATTTTAATAGGATTATGGTGTGACAATCCATGGCCTACAAATCTGATGGCTTGGAACTAGATTAAGGCGAGAAATTGGATTGCCCTTTTTATATATATATATAAACACTATCCTTATGACTTCTCGGTAGCCACACTTTTGAAGCAAGATTTGGAGATTTCACAGATCAGATTAAAGTGAACAGACAGGTGTGTAATAAAACCCCAGGATCTCAAAGTCACAAAAAGTTATTTTCACCAATGAATTCTTCAAAGAGAAATGTTCAAGGGCTTTTCTGGCAACAAAGAACAAGTTAATTTGTTTTGAGAAAGCACGGCTTCATTTCTTTTCTACGACAAATGTTGGACCGTGACTATTTGAGGCTATGCTCCATGCGGAGGAGTGCTTCATTTGTTGTGTGGTGTCAAATATATCTTATCTTGTTTTGGAAAGAATGGAGCGCACATTATGTTCCATCAAGGTTGATATCATTTAAATCCTTTCCCCATCATCGAGTGTGGTGAAACTCGTGTCTTTATCTAGAGTGGCCAGACACACACTCAGACATCATGTATTACACCTGCTTGCTGTTATCTTGTTGGGATCTTCTTGAAACTACTTTGTTACAGTGAAAGGAATGCTTGACTATCAAAGGTAAGAAGCTGTGCATGCCCTTGAAAGTTTGGGATCTAGTAAAAATAGGCTCCAACGCTCATTCAGGATCATCAGGGCATTGGCAGGGATACTTCAGGAGCTGTGTAAACATACTGCTAAACATCTCCCTGGAAGCAAGGAAGTCATACGGGTTTGGGACGACATGAGGGTGAGTAAACAGAATTTCCATTTCTGGGTAAACTGTTCCTTTAAAGATAGAGGTGAGCTTTAATCTTTTGATGGGTTTACTAAGCAACCATAGCAATCTCTGCTGTTTTGTGATCCGGAAAGTCACAAACGGCTTCTCCAGGCTTTATCAGATTCCGGTTTGCCTTTCTGACGGATCATCATACACGCAGTATCTTCTCTCTACTTTCGATACCCATCGTCACTTATAGTTATGAACGCCTTGAAACTCTCTGCAGCGCTTTGTTGGATCGTGTCTATTTTTTCCATCCTTCCACTTTTGATAACTTCTCATTCTCAAGGCGAATGCTCACAAGTATTCTAGAATCCATAGACTCGTTACTATGATAGAGGATCAGAGTTGAAAACATTGTTCAGTGAAAAGGATAAATAAGCTTGACACCGGGGTTGGGTTTAAGAACCGATTCAAACCAGCACACTCATTAAAACTCAAGGCTCATTCTGTTGCCTTTGATATGATGAGTTGTCCTTTGGAGACACAATTTAGGCCCCACACAAACCACCGAGATGCATAGCGTGTCTCTCTCACACCATTAAAGACTAAATAAATCTCCCCTCGGGCCATGGGAACTTTCCTTTAGATTGGGGTAAGCAGACTATACACATGACTAGCAAATCTGTGACAGAAAGCCTCTTCTGGGTTATAGTACATCGTCCTGGGTTAGTACAAGCCAAGCAGTGTGCTCCATTGTTTTGTCAAAAGGAGGTTGATCATTAAATTAAAATAGTCCTACAATTAGTTGTGAAAATACTATTCAACTGAATGAGATAACAATGAAGCACAGTCTTCAAAACTTACTGACTTTTGAAGATACGTGTTAAATAAGAGTTATAATAGTAGAGGGAAAATGAAAGTCACACAGCTTTGGCAGACAATACAACAGATGGATAAATCCTGTAGACCACACTATTAAAATGCAAAAATTAGCCAATTTTTCCCTTGGCTCTCAACCTGTATTTTTTGTCTTTTATCATGTTCGTTTTGAACAAGTATGTGTTGTGGCTTAGTCAATAATTTCTTTTTTTACTCCGTATGTGAATTTAGGAATGTCCTAATGGGTTGTGCAGGGACAGTGCCAATTAGCTTACTGCTTTGTAGATGAAAGGGTGATTCAGATGAGCGGTCAGGTTAACAAAGCCGTCAAATTGAAACGAGGAAAAAGAGGGAACAATCGCACTGTCATGGCTTTGAAAAGAGAATTGTCTTTGGGGGGTGTTTTGGACATGTGATGTGACAGATCATATTGTTGTAGCATCAAAAGCCCTGGAGTACCTCTCAAATTCACGGTGCTCTATCTCTAAGGGGCAACAACATCCTGGTACCTTCAAATTCCAGAAGATATACGTAGTAGGGCTGGGCGATATATCTCATGCGATATGCATGCGCATCTCGTCAGTAAAGCCGGTTCCTTGATTAGCGGTTAATCTCCATCACCTGTTTTCAAATGGAGCGGCATTTAATACACAGAGCCGTAGATCACTGACAAGCTATGCAATATCGCGTTCAGAATCGAAGGCGATTCATATTGACTAAGCTGTTGTGTGTCTGTTCTTGCTTTTTACCTTGTCCTTTTAGGGATAATTCACCCCAAAGTGAGAGTTGTGTCATTGCTTACTCACCCTTATGTCATTCCAAACCTGTATGATGTTTGGTCTTCCATAGAACACCAATGGAGAAGTTCTGAAGAATGTCTGAACTGCTTCAGTGCAACCAGGGGTTTTCAAGTTCCAAAAAAGTCCATGACTATGTTTCAAGCCTGTATGATAGTTCTGTGTGAGGAACATACTGAAATTTAAGTTGTTATTTACTGAATCTTGGGCCCTGTCCATACAAACACAGGTATTTTCAAAACCGCAGCTATTTTTATGCGTTTAGGCCATTTTTTCCACATGCAAACGCATTTGAAACATTTTTGAAAACTCCTGCCAGGGTGAAGATTTTCAGAAACTCCAGTTGCAGTGTTGTTGTATAGCCGGTGAAACCGGGGATTTTGGCTCATGACGTCAGAGTGTGCCATTTTTCAGGCTTCTGATTGGCCAACATGCTTTACTGTTAGGGTTATATCGCCACCTGTTGGTTTGGCATGCTCTTGACAGTGCTTCATAGCATGTTTTTGCGTTTTCACATGACAAGATTTTTTTTTTCAAACAATGGAGTAAAAATACCTTTGTAGGTGTGGACCAGGCCTTGGTCAACCATTCATCACCATTTACATTTATTGAATGAAGAAGAGCAGCTTGGACATTCTGCTAAAACATCAGTTCCACAAAGTCACACAATTTGTAAAAGCCATTAGGGTGAAAAAGTATGACAAAACATTACATTTTAGGTGAGCGACCCCTTTAAGACTAAAGAACATCAAGTGGAAGCAACTTCAACAGCACTTTATGCACTTCAGAAATGCTTCAACAAGAACACTTTTCTAGTGAAATGAAAATAAGAGCAAAATACTTGCAAAATTTGGTGGGTTGCACAACAAACCTAAACATACCAGTAAATCACCCAAAGCTTGTGTCTAAGAAAGCAAATGAAAATTAGATTTGTACATTTTCTGAAGAAACTGCAAATGCTATGCTAGGGTGTTGTAGATGGTTTACCAGGACGTTGTTATGTTGTTGTAAATGCATTGCTAGTTGGTTGCCGTGATGTTCTGCGTGAAATCTTCTGTAGTTTGGTAAGAATCATAATTTTTATCTAATTTTAGTGATGTTACACAAAATAAGTATAAGACTTGCTGTTAAATCTAGTGCTAAGAGAGAAGCTCCTGAAGAATGAAGCACTTTATTATGACTATATTTCAAAGCAGCATGATAGTTTTGTAGGCTAAATCTTAAGTCGTATTGAATCTTCATTGATGGTTACCATTCACTTTCATTGAATGGAGAAGATGGACAAGAGGACATTCTGCTATAAACAAAGCAATGAGGGTGAAAAAATGATGACAAAACTTAAAATTTTAGGTGAACAATGCCCTTTAAGAGAAGAGAACATCTTGGTGTGAAGTGGAAACAACTTCAACAGCCCTTAGAACACATCAACAAAAACACTTTTCTAGTGAAATGAAAATAAGAGCAAAATAATTATTCTGTGTGTTGCATCATACAAAGACTGTGACTGTGACTGAAGAACATTTTTTTTTACATTTTCCTGCACAAAACTCACCGACACAATTCTAGGGTGAACTCGCAGATGGTTGCCAGGATGTTGTTAGATGGTTGCTGTAATGTTCTGAGAGAAATCTTATAGGTGGGTTAGAAAAAAATGTTATTTTTAACCTGTTTTAGTGATGTTACACAAGACTTAATGGTTAAATCCACGGTTTGGAGAGAAACTCTTGGAGAATGAAGCACTTGGGCTTTTTTCAGGCTGTTGTGCTCTGGCCAAGCATAACTGACAGAAGTGTTTCCTCTGAGAAAAGCAGCTTGAATTGCTGTGGCCATCCCCCCGGCTTTCACAGTTTCTAGCCTCGTTGGCTTAATGGGCACTACCGCTGTCACAGAAGCTGCTTACCGAGTCCATTCCACGTCTGAAAAGGACACAGTTGTGCAGAATCACAGTGTTTCCCATTAACACTGAGCTTTCCCTCACACATAATAGGGTGAATCAGTGCTTTGGGCTTTTTTTAGGAGCTTTTTCAGCCCTGTTCTTGTAAAATGTCAACCTGACAGTTGTCGGATTGCTTTCATTGCATGATAAAGTGTAAACAGTGAAATCCTTGCTCGCTCAGGTGTCGCTCTTGTCATCAATGTGTTTTGTCAGAGAATCTGAACCTCGGAAATTTCTTTCCAGATGTCCTATCGCTGCTTACCTCAATCCCTTTTTATTTGCCAAAGTCCTTTCAGACGGTGAGACATCTGTTTGGTTTACTTGGATTAAAGGTATATACCAGGGTTAAAACAAGTCAAGCTTTATCCACAGCATCTGTGGCTTGCCTTTGATCGCCACAGACAATTTCAAATAATCTCTTAGTTTGTTTCAACAAGCAAATAATTGGATACCTTTCTAGGTGAATTAACATCTGGTTATGTTTGCCAATATATTTTTTTTCTCTCATGTCAACAGTTCTTATAGTGTCCTTATACAATTATTATTTTTTTGTTAACAAAATTGCGTTTAACTTTGCATAGACAGGTTAGTTATCGATTTTTATCATGCTTTTCTCATATCAACACTTGCACTGAGAAAAATGACTCAGTGGAGTTGTAATTGCAACAAGAATATATCAATAGTTTCAACAAATAAAACTATGTATGGTGATTTACTTTGAAAATTTGAGTAACATACTTAATATCAATTTGTTGCAAACACTTGTTTTTTACAATTAAATGTAAGTATAATATTGAGTAATCTTTACGAGGCTTTTTAGATGTGTGCCTTTTAGAGATTTATTTAAGTAAAATGTACTTAAAAGACTAACAGGGGGATTAGGCTGCTGAAGACGTGATTCTGACTGAGGCCATTTTGAATTTTCCTTTCAACTGGTGACAGGACTGCATTTTTCTCCATCGCTATCAACCCAAAGGGCACTGAAAAGGTACGAATTAAATAATATATGAACATATTAATTGTCGAATGCTTTAATGTCACCAAATATTCAATGATAGAGCAAAATGTTTGCTTTATTAGCTGGTTCATAAGTACTCCTGCATTTAGCCTTGAAGCTAAAATCGGGTAACGATTTCATGCCGTTTTTCGTTTTCTTTATCGACACTTTAAGTAATATACTTTTGTTTTAATGTTTTTTATCCACTCAGTATAGCATGTGAGTTATGGATTAATTGGATTTTACGGCTGTAATTTAGTTGTCATTTGGATTATGTGCTCAATATGCCTTAAGATACTGCTTGTATACAATTTATAAAGTTATTTGACTGTTTTCCTTAATTATCTGTTGCAATAATATGAAATATGTCTTTGAAGAAAAAAAAGGTAACGTTAGTTTTATAAGCATTTAACATTACACAAATGACTGAACAGTCGGAGTACATTACGTTTGGCGGAGACGTTTCTGTGACAGAGTTTGGGGAAAGTGCTATGTGTAATCACTTTATTTTTCTTTCATTTTAAGGAGTTTGACATCAGCATTGAGCTCATTTGTGACTCATTGCGCTTCTCCGTCATAAATCTTCTCCGTCAGAGGCCAGTGGCACCGAAAAAGGTAAGAAATACATTACATTACACAATTTATTAGCTGGTTTACATAAATGACCCATGCATTGTATAAGTTACCTTAATCAACGTTTTTCATTATGCAGCTCCTTAATGATTTAAAGTTAACTGCTTGTATACAATGTAAATATACAGTACTTGTGTCTTTTATTTAATTATGCGCTGAAATTATACGAAATATGTCTTCAAACGTTTGGAAAAAAGTTTATCCTAAAGCATTTACATAAATGACTGAGTTGAATTTAGCTAAGACAGGTGTTTGGGGAACATGCCATGCGGTAATTGCTACTTTTTTGCTTTATCTCTCTCTCATTATGACTGGGGCACTACTGAACTGTTATCATTTGAGGAGCAAGGGACAAGACTAAAATCATCTCCGTCAGAGACCAACTGCACTGAAAAAGGTAAGAATCACATTAAATACAACCACATTGATGCTGGAATGTTGTAAAGGCACTATTGTAATGGGGTATAAATTAAATATATTTACCATGTTCCTACTTCTTACCAGTTAACATTTAGTTTGTGCTTGTTTTTCTTTATTTCAGTAGACAAGCAGTTGTTTTAGAATATAATAATAATAGAATAGAATAATAATATAGCAATAAATCACTCTAAATCATCAATGTCAATGAAATTAAAGTAAAGTAAAATCTTTGTCCACTTAAACTGTTTTTACTTCACAGGATCTGGATGATGAAGATGCCTTGGAAATCCAAGAAGGTCCAATCACTTCCCACCAACAATCCCACACCTCTGAAATGAAAATTCTGTCATTTACTCGTTTGTCACTCCAAACCCGTAAGACTTTCATTCATCTTCGAAACACAAATGAACATATTTTAAATGATATCTGACAGATTTCTGTCCCTCATTTGACAGTCCATGCAATAATGCCATTTTGATGCTTTAAAAAGTTCATAATCGAGCAGTTTTTAATTCACATTTTCTGAAGAGCCATGATTGCTTTATATGATGAACAGTTTGAATTTAGCATTTTATTCACATATATAAACGTTGATCAGTGAACATAAACAGAAGTACTTGCTTGACACATAAGAACAAACCTCATTGGTTCTCATACATCGTGCAAGAATGTTTGAGCTTACGTTTACCATAACTGATCTGCTCCGAAGAATATTTAGATGTGAATAAAAGCTAAGTTAGATCTGATCATCATGTAAAGTGATCAAGTCTCTTAAGAAAATTTTGACTAAACTGCTAAATTCTTCTAGATTAGTTTTACGATCTCTTTATGAACTTTTTTTAAGCGTCAAAGTGGTCCTTGCATAAACTGTCAAGGGAGGGACAGATACCTCTCAGATTTCATAAAAAATATCTTCATCTGAGTTCTGAAGATGAACAAAAGTCTTACCAATTTGGAACAATATGAGGGTGAGTAAATGATGACAGAATTTTATTTTTTGGGTGAACTAACCCAAGTGAAGTGTGCTCAGCTTGTAGTAGTAAGTGTTAAGATATTGTGGACTGCAGAACATACATTTTAAAGTTTCAAAGTTTACTCTGTAATATGCTATTGAATGCTATTCCCTTTTTATTTGCTGATGCAATGTTGTTAATTGAATTTGATATTTTAACAATGTTCAAAACACTAAATACACTGTTTTCCCTCATTAAAATGAATAGTAAAGTTTTTAAGTTTAGGTATGACGTTGTTAATGTTTTAATGCATTAATATGTTCTTTATAAATATGCATGCTAATAAGCATGTTAATAGTGAGAATTGGTCTCTAAACTAAAGTGTTACCAGTAGTGTTAATGATGCTCTGTAATTTGGATTGTTGCACTGTTGTAACATTGTAAAGTGAATAAATGTTTTGTTTTGAGACGCCTGCTTACTGTTTCATTACACTATTGTAGAAAAAATTGAAATATTTAAATACAGATTGAATACATCTTTAAAATAAAAATGTGGCTTGTAAGGATAAACTGGTAAATATTACTTTAAAAAACAACAAGGTTTATGTTTGATGAACTTAAAACTATAGTTTGTAAATTGAAAAAATTTAGTTGCCAATTGAAAAAATTGAGTTGCCATTACTTAAGAGTTCAAGTTGGAAACATGTAAAGTCTAATAGAACAAACAAGAATAAAATGAGTTCAAAATACTTAAAAAGCTGACGCAAATAGTTGCCTCATTTTTATTGAGTAAAATGGGCACAATATTTTTTACAGTGTGGGATGCACCAATATTAAAACACTGGGAGATATAAACAAACCAAATTAAATTAAATTACTAAAAAACTAAACTAAAACTAAATAACTACAAATAAGCAGACATTAAATCTACATTATTTCATCTAAATAACCTTAACATTTTAGTATATCTTCTCAAGGGACAATACTACACAAATTAAACTTGGATATATTTCAGAGAAGTCAATGTGCATCTTGTATAGAAGTACAAATTTACTGTCCTCTAAATATAACTCAACATATAGCCATTATTTTCCAAATAACTGGCAACAAAAATGAGTACACCCTAAGTCAGTGGTTCCAACGCAATCTCACGGCAATTCGTACATATTTTACGAGGTGGCTAATTCGTACGAATTCGTACCACTCGTACGATTTAATATGATTTGTCTAAACCCCAGTGACGGGTAGGTTTAGGGGCGGGGTTAGGTGTAGGTCATTCGTACAAATTCATACGAATTGGCAACTCGTAAAATACGTACGATTTAGCAAAAATCGTATGAATTTGTACAAGTGAGGTTGTACGAATTCGTACAAATTAGCCACCTCGTAAAATATTGCCATGAGATAGGGCTCCACCGGGCCGCACTATGGTCCAAGCAAGTCTCACATGTCACTACATATTACATAGTGCACGCATGTCATTTACATATTACGTCATCAATTCAAACCAACCAGATTTATAATATTATTTATAGCCTAAATATTATATCTAAACGATTACATTTATTGAAATAAATAAATAAATAATTCTACTCACCATTAATAAAACAGTCGGGAGCTGACCAATTTTGTGAAATTCTGCTCGAAAGGAGTAAAAACAGTGTTATTTTTAATTGTGTTCAGCACTTAGACTGTAACATTCAGCATGGTGGGCCGCATTTGGATTCGTGACGGGCCGGGGCCGCGGGTTGAGAACCACTGCCCTAAGTGAACATGTCAAAACTGTGTCCAAAGTGTCAATATTTTGTAGGGGCACCATTGTTATCTAGCACTGCCTTAATCCTCCTGGGCATGGAATTCACCAGAGCTGCGCAGGTTGCTGCTGGCATCCTCTTCCACTCCTCCACAATGACATCACAGAGCTGCTGGATGTTAGACATACAGTGTCCTCCACTAATATTGGCACCCTTGGTAAATATGACCAAAGGCGGCTGTGAAAATAAATCTGCATTGTTTATCCTTTTTATCTTTCATTCAAAAAATTCACAAAATTCCAACCTATCATTGAAGTAAAACAATTGAAAGTGGGGAGAAAATCTCATGATGAAATAAATGCTTTCACTATTTCATGTTGGCCACAATTATTGGCACCCAATTATTGCAACGTCCTTTTCCCAGGGTAACAGCTCTGAGTTTTCTCCTATAATGCCTGAAGAGTTTGGAGAACACCTGATAAGAGATCAGAGACCATTTTCTTCATACAGAATCTCTCCAGATCCTTCAGATTCACAGCTCCATGTTAGTACTTCTTCTCTTCAGTTCACCTCACTCATTTTCTGTAGGGTTCTGGTCAGAGGACAGAGACAGCCATGGTAAAATATTCATTTTGTGCTCAGTGACCCATTTTTGTGTTTATTTTGATGTTTGTTTTGGATTGTTGTCCTGGTGGAAGATCCAAACACGGCCCATTATAAGATTTCTAACAGAGGCAGTTAGATTTAGATTTTTTATCTGTTGGTATTTGATAGAATCCATGATGCCATGCATCTGAACAAGATGTTCAGGACCTCTGGCAGAAAAACAGGCCCACAACATTAAAGATCCAGCAGTATATTTAACCGTGGACATGGGGTACTTTTTTATCCCTGTTTGTACTAAACTCATCTGGTGGGTTTGCTGCCAAAAAACTTTTTTTTCAGTTTCATCTGACCATAGAAGCCAGTGCCATTTGAAGTTCAAGTCGTGTCTGACAACTGAATTTGCTGGAGTTTGTTTTTGGATGAGTGAGGACAATTTTTCTTGAAACCCTCCCGAACAACATGTGGTGATTTAGGGGATGTTTGATATATTTTTTTTAGGTTTCTGACCCCAAGACTCAACTAATCTCTACAATTCTCCAGCTGTGATCCTTGGAGAGTCTTTGGCTACTCAAACTCTCCTCCTCACCGTGCATTAGGACGATATAGACACACGTCCTCTTTCAGGCAGATTTTTAACATCTTTAGTTGATTGGAACCTCTTAATTATTACCCTGATGGTGGAAATGGGGATTTTCAATGTTTTAATTGAATCTTTTCTTACAGCCACTTTCTATTTTGTGATGCTCAACAATCTTGTTCTTCACATCAGAAATATATTTTTTGTTTTTTCTCATTGTGATGGATGATTAAGGGAATTTGACCTTTGCGTTCCTCATATTTATAATCCTGTGGAACAGAAAGTCATGGCTGGACAATTTCATGCTCCTAGTCACCCTGGTGTGCTAAAAAATGTAAATATGAATGGGAATATACTTCAGAGATATTTTACTCATAAGAATTTCTAGGGGTGCCAATAATTGTGGCCAACATTCATTGGCGAAAAACATTTATTTCATCATGAGATTTTGTCCCCACTCTCAATTGTTTTACTTCAATGATAGGTTAGAATTTTGTGAATTTATTGAGTGAAAGATCAAAAGGATAAACAATGCAGATTTATTTTCACAGCTGCCTTTGCTCATATTTATCAAGGGTGCCAATATTAGTGGAGGGCACTGTATGGTGCTTCTCCACCTTCCGCTTGAGGATGCCCCACATGTGCTCAATAGGGTTCAGGTCTGGAGACATACTTGGCCACTCCATCAACATCACCTTCAGCTTCATCAGCAAGGCAGCTGTCATCTTGGCAGTGTGTTTGGGGAGGTTGTTATGTTGGAAAACTGCCGTTCGGCACAGTTTCTTTTTTTTTGTTATCAACAATTTTTTATTTTATTTTTTCACACATAACACAACATAGCATCCAAAATATAACAAAACAAAACAACAGACACATACTCAACATATCAAAGTCCAATCAAAAGGGAGGGGGAGAGGGAAGGACAATAAAAACATAAAAGTCACTCCTTTATACAATCACATATATCCAATAAAAAACACTGCCAAGCATCAATGGTCGAAGGCCTGGCCCCACCGACTTGCGCCGTTGCACATTCACACGTCACTATTTGCAGGAGGCTACGGATCCAATATGTTTTTCTACACATGTGTGGTGTAAACCAGTTCTGGATTATTGTCTTCTTCGCAGCTGTAAAACCAGCAAACAACATTCTCTTTTGCATTGAACTAATACAGAGACCAGAATCATCATTAAGAAGACACAAACTTGGGTTAACAGACCAATCAATTCGCAGTAATGATGACAAAACCAGGTTTACATGTGTCCATAGACTGATGATGACAGGACATTCCCAAAACATATGCAGAAAAGTGCCTGATGATGTAGTGTTACATATATGGCAGTTCCAATTTGACTGTAGTTTCATTTTAAATCTTTTGTAAGGAGTTATGCACGCTCTATGAATGACTTTGAAGTAAATAAGACGATGAGCCAGATTTTTAGATGTTAAGCTAAGATTAGACCACACTCTCTCCCAGTCGACAGATAAATTAAGGTCAGATAATTCCCTATTCCAAATAGTTTTAATAGAAAGAGGTTTTGTAATGCAATCAATAATTTTATTATATATTAAAGAAACAGATGGCCGACCAGCAGATGGTGCAATCCAGTCCCGCATAGGATGAGAGGAAATAGAAGATGCCCACGGAATGCCATACGCTTTGAGAGCAGAACGTAATTGAAGAAAGACAAAATATGCGGATGCTGGTAGACAAAATTTTGCCGTTCGGCACAGTTTCTGAAGGGAGGGCATCATCATCTGCTTCAGAATGTCACAGTACATGTTGGAATCCATGTTTCCCTCAATGAACCGCAGCTCCCCAGTACCAGCAGCACTCATGCAGCCCCAGACCATGATGCTACCACCACCATGCTTGACTGTAGGCAAGGCACAATTTTCTTGGTACTCCTCACCAGGGCGTCGCCACACATGCTGGACACCATCTGAGCCAAGCAAGTTTACCTTAGACTCATCAGACCACAGGACATGGTTCCAGTAATTCATGCTCTTGGCCAGGTTGTCTTCAGCAAACTGTTTGCAGGCTTTCTTGTGAGCCAGCTTCAGAAGAGGCTTCCTTCTGGGATGACGGCCATGCAAACCGACTTGTTGCAGTGTGTGGCGTATGGTCTGGGCACTGACAAGCTGACCTTCCACTTCTGCAACCTCTAAAGCAATGCTGGCAGCACTCATGCGTCTGTTTTTTGAAGCCAGCTTCTGCACCTGACGCACAGCACAAGGACTCAACTTCTTTGATCGACCCTTGCGAGGCCTGTTCCGAGTGAAACTAGTCATGGAAAACCTCTGTATGACCCTGGCCACTGTACTGTAACTCAGTTTCAGGTTGTTACTGATCTTCTTATAGCCTTGGCCATCATTGTGGAGAGCAACAATTCTAATTCTCAAATCCTCAGAGATTTCTTTGCCATGAGGTGCCATGTTGAACATCCAGTGGTCAGTATGAGAGAATTGTACTCAAAGAACCAAATTTTAACTGCTCTAAAACAAGATACACAAATTTATATGGTCCTGTCAAGCAGACAAAAACATGAACATGATGAATAGGACATGTGGCTTTGCATGGTTAAACGATGTATAGCTGTTATCACTTAGGGTGTACTCACTTTTGTTGCCAGCTTTTTTGACAATAATGGCTGTATGTTGAGTTATTTTCAGAGGACAGTAAATCTTTACTGCTATACAAGTTGCACATTGACTACTCTAAAATATATATATGTTTCATTTCTATAGTATTGTCCCTTGAAAAGATATACTAAAATGATTGCTGAAATGTGAGGGGTGTACTCACTTTCGTGAGATACTGTACATTTAACATGGTTATTAGTGTTTTTAAAGATTTAATTTTAATAAAGTTTAGATAATGACAAAAGTTATCTAAATGTAAAAATTGGTACAAATAATGCACAATAAATTATAAATAATCTAAAATATTGGCTCATATCGGCTAACAATTACATTTAACATTGTTATTATTAGTGTTTTTAAAGATTTAATTTTAGTGAACTTTAGATGATGGCAAAGGTAATCTAAATTAAAAAATTGGTAAAAAAAAAGCATAATAAATGAAAAATAATCTAAAATATCGGCTCATATGGTACCGATATATTGTGTGTTCTTATAGTTAACATGTATAATGTTTTTAAACTGTGTGTATTTTACCATTTATCCATTTATCACTTCTTTGACTTCCAGTGTAAATGCATTACTGCAAACATGGCTTTTTTATTTTTAGAAACCGACAGATGAATCGTATTTTTTTCTGTGGCAATTAACAGCATCTGTGCCATTAGAGATTGACTTCAGCCTGGAAGATTCCTTTAACAAGTATGACACAAGAAGGGATAATTTGAGATGAAATCTCGTTCTGTCTTTTTATAGATAAGCAATTTTTCCCTTGGGCAGAAAGCAATAGGACATCTGGTTGCAGCTCCATCAAGGAGGCATAACAAGAGACATATTTAATGTTCTTTTTCAGATTACAGGGAAACACATCTGTGTGACACAGAGCATGTTGTTAGTGCAGAGGATTTTTATGATGGGTATTTGTGTTTGTAAATAGCTGTAGGCACATATTTTGTCTTTCTATGATTTGTAATTGTGTTTTTGCTCACAGTGAGAGCACAGAAAGTGTGTATATGTGTTTATGGGTGGTGGAATTAAGCTTTTACCCTCTGTGTGTAAAACAACTCAGCCCAAGGACACTCTTTGATCCTGACATTGTCTCGGCCTGGAGGAAAGGAAGCGAGTTTACATAGCCTGATGAGTTAAATCTGCCAATTATGATTTCTTAGGCCGACATCCACCCACACGCGTTGACTTTTCCATCTGCTGTAAGGCCTGGATGTGTTTTGTATAATATATCCAGTGTGATGCATTGTGTCAGTGCTAAAGATAATTGTTTATTGTACACCAATCGGTTTTTCATTATTTTCTTAAAGTTGTCATTTTCTCTCTCTTAAGTTGTTAACCTCCATGATTAATTATTTGTTTATTCCGTTTATGTACTCACACTGTTCATTTCCATACATGGAAAACATGCAGCTGTCAAGCAGTATTTTAGTATCACTGAGATACTATTGTAGTTTTATTTCTATTTTGAATAGGTTTTTATTTATTTTCTTTTTTTTTTTGGTTGCTGTTGTATATTTAATTGTACATGTTGAATTACAATGATTAAGCAAAAAAAAAAAAAATATTATATCATTTTATATAATAAAAAATCATATTGCAAAGGCTGTGATTTAGCCTGATTAAATAAATATATTCACAGCATGTTTCATGAAGAATCACAACACTGTATTAAGCTCATGATCCAAAGGGAAGCTTCTATCTATCTATCTATCTATCTGTCTATCTGTCTATCTGTCTGTCTGTCTGTCGTCTGTCTATTAAATACATATATAATAAATATCTTGTTTTTACAGTAAAATAGTAGTCATTACAAAGTATTACAATGATTTATTATTTGATTCAATTTATTTAGTAATAATAATCATAATAATATAATAATTAAATTATCCAATTTTAAATCAAACTTTTTTTAAATCATTTTTTTCTCCCCAAAACATGCAGTTGTGCTTAAATTTAATCTTATTACAAAATAAAAAAATACTGTATGTGTTTCAATGCATAAATTCACTTATTGCATTTGAAATTGTTAATCTTAGCTTTTTTAAATTAATCGATTTAGACAAAATAGTACAGAATTTTAATATCAGCCATTTATCGGTTATTGGCTAAAACATCAGTACGGTACAAACAGATTTGATAAGCCATTACCGCAGTATTTATTCCATGGAAATCTTCTCAAATCTAATTTGCACACCAATATGCGTCATTTCAGGTTGTTGTTGTGTCTCATAACAAGTTTTGACATGCCAAGTTTGAAGTCATAAAATCTAATACCAGTCACTATTCATATTCCATATATAGGCAACAGAAATAAAACAATACACATACTTCAATAACGCAGTGCAGCTTTGATAAAGGGCAAAGTCTCGGCAAGGTTAACTCTTAGAGTGCATCATGCCTGGTTTTGTTTCTGTTGTTTATTTATTTTTAATGTTTGCGCTGGGGGATACTGTCACTCAGCTATTTGTGTAGTGATGACAGTTAAATATATTTCCGGAGGTTGTTTTCAAACCAGCAATACTTCTTTTGATCATGTGTGCTTACCTGAATTATAGACTGACTCAATGATTATTATAGACTGACTAAAACAACAGGGATGATGACATCAGACAGATCCCATTGCGCTGCTGTTTTTGCTTCATCTATTTTTATGAAGACTGTCAGCCATGGAGTTGATCAATGTAATATGCTGAAGCAGAGGGGCCGGTGAGGGAAAATACATTTAAACATGACATTTCATTAATTTAGCTGTATTTTAATTCCTCAACTCAGATCTAAGATGAACTTGTTTTTTTCTTGACAAGTGGAGCACAATATAATTTCTGACATTTTAAATGAGATATTGTGAAACATATCATAACATATCCTAATTGCAAGATATAAACTCATAATTCTAAAAAAAAGATTTTTTCAGAATTCTGAGTTTACATTTCGCAGTTCTGTGGTTTTGTTTTGTTCAAGGAATAAAAAAAAATTGCAGTTCTGTGTTTTTGTTGTGTTGTTTTTTGTGTTGTTGTGTAGTGTTGTTTTGTTTTGTTGTGACATAAAAAGTCGGAATTCGATTTAATAGGCTTTCAAGATATCAAAATCCAAATATCCAAATATTAAAATTTTGCAAGTAAGCAATGGGTGGAATTTTATTAAACTATTCCTCTACGGTACATAAATACATTTTAAAATAAAATAAAAAAATAATTTAATTTAATTAGAATAGTAAAATAATAAATGGTAATAATAAAATGAAATAAAAATATTTTAATTATTTTATTTCCTCTCCATGGTTCACTAAAAAATGCTGTAGGGTTTACGTTGAAACTGTTTTCACTCAGAAATTGCAAGTTGTTTTTTAAATATTATTTTTAAATAATTTAAAGAAACTGCTAGTAACACATTAAATTAAACATGTTTTGAAGTAGAAATACTAAAATAGCGTTTTCTTGTGAAACCTACTCCAATAATCTTATTCACAACTTCATAAAATCATTTTTTATATTGTTGTTGATAACCGAAATCCTTGCCCAGTGCCTCATGAAAGCCATAAAGGCTTTAGATTTGCATGACTGACACATTATTACATATACTTACCTGCTTTGGAGCCTGTGTAATTGCTAATTAGGCAGAATGGCAATAAGTTCTATGTCTTTTGAGATTATACCCCTTCATATATTTTCATTTACAATGCTCCATTAATGTGTTGCAGGGAATTTTTAATATGTTCGGCTGTAGATTTCTTTTAGCAGCGCACAATGGAGTGCAATCACAAATGGTCTATATAGGTACACAATTAAAAATCCAATAGACCCATCTCACACGCCGAATCATCCAAAATGCAAGCCGTAATTTCTCTCTGCTGTAGTGTGTTTATCATTTACACCCGACGAGTCTCCGCATTTCACCCTCATCAATTATGGATCAGCTGGGCCCCCCATCCAAGCAGCTTCATTTCATTCTCATTAGGATCTTGTGCTGACACTCTTCTTTTCTCCACGCTCCATGGCTTCTCTGTGGCTCCCATAAAGGTCTTTAACCAGGCAGCCAACGCGGCATCATTACCAAGCTTTGTTCCCCCAACCCTCCCCCTCGAGCCGATGGCAAGTGACCAAGACGAGACGGGCGACCACTGTTAAGCGCTTATGTCAGTAGTTTCTGGGTCAAAGAGCTGTGCGGTAGGCCTGGCCCCATGCCAGAATCAAGTCAACCCCCCCCCCCCCAGCTATAATGGTAGTGGCTTTAGAGAAACGTAAGGCTGTGGAACTGTAGATTTGTTCTTTCCTGACACTGTCAACAGTGGATAAATGGATTAAAGGAGAAATTAATGGATTTACAATCAATCGGGAATGTCTACAGTTCAAAGTCTCTATAAACTCAGCAGACGTGTATTCAAGCACAATTTTGTAAATGAGGGGATTGTCAATTTTTTATTTATTTTCTTTTTAAAAAAAAATATAAATCCATGGACCCCCAAATCCAGACTACCAGCAATCTCAGGGCTGCCCTAATATAAAAGTGCTTTAAAAAATTTTTTTTTTTAAGTTTTTCGTATTTTATTTTTATTTTTATACTTTGTTTTATGCTTCATTTTTTATTTTATGTTATTGTTATTAATGTTTATTTTATATTAGCTATTATTTTTGTTATTTTATGTTTTATTTCATTATTATTTTTTATTTTGTTTTATTTTTGTTTTATATTATAATCTTATTCTTATTTAAAGCATTTTATAAAAATGCCTGTTTTAATTCTATTTTATTTGAATTTTTTTATCTTATATTTTAATATTATACTTTATTTTCAACTTCATATTTTCATATTTTGATTTATTTTGAATTGTATTTTATATTTTATTAAATTTTTAAATTTTATTTATTTTTGTTTATTGTTTTTATTTGTATTGTATTTTTATTTTTATTTTTTTTCATATATTATATTTTGTTTTAAATTTTTATTTTATTGTTGTATTTTTTTTTTTATATAAATTTTTCTTTACTTTTTTTTCTCTTTTATTTTATTGAAAAATGCATAACTTGCTTTACACTTACCTACTGTTGACTTTTCTTTGTTTTGGATTCATTTAAGGCTGGTTTTATGCTGTATAAAGTCAAGTAAATCTGACAAAGTAGGAGAATCAGCCAAAAATGTATATGTCCATATGTTTTATATACAGTATCTGTTCACAGACCCCCTGCAGTTTCACAGACCCCCAGGGGTCCACGGACCTCCAATTGAAAAAACAGGTTTTAGAGGTCCATGCCCTTGTTTTGATGATACTGTAAGACCAAATAGTGCAAATTTGAAATATTCTCTTTTTTAAAGAAAATTGTACCCGTTTTGTATATTCATACTCATAATTCACACTGGATAAAAGCATCCATGAAATGAATCAAAGTAAATATTCAAAGCACATTTTAACACGCTGTGTTTCAGCATCATTTTCTCCAAGCATCATATTCTGCTAGGTAGCCGTTATTATATTCATCTAATTCCCCAGATGAAGGCAATGACAGGTCTGTGCCTATTTTTGAATGGTTACATCTTGTTCGCCGCCTTTTAACAAAGTGCTATTTTCCTCAGTGATGTTCTTGTTATGACTTTCTGAGATCAGACTTGCAGCAATGATGGAGAGGAAAGTGTTGGTAAAAAATAATAATATTAAAACAGTCAGCTGGCGACCCATTGAAAATCATCCATATTGTGTTGTTCTTTTTGAGGGCCACTGCGAGGAGTCCTTTGTTCAATGACCGTCACATTGTCAGCTGTTTAAATAATGGATTTGTGTGGCAGTATGTATTACGCCTTGGCCAGCGTCCCTTGACAATAACGTTTTGAGGGAGTCTGGAACAATGGGGCGTATATTTTTTTGGAGACTATCTGTTATATATATGTCACCAGGGTATTTTCTCCTCATGCGGTTAGTCAGAGAAATCTTATTTCTCATGTTCATGCTTTTTTCGGTTTGCTATAAAGCCGCGGACAGCCATTATAGAGCCAATTAGCCTAGTGTTTTAAATCCCTACCATTTCCCTTCAAAGAGCCCTGCTGCCAAGATTATATTTAGCTTATGATTGGCATTTATTCAAACATCCTGTATAAGAAATAATCACTTTTCAATGAAGTATAATGGTTATTGTGTCCCTAATGTACGCTAATGATCAGCTGCAACATTTGAGGGCTTCAAAGCGAAAAAAATTGTTTTGTTTTTTTTCCTTAGCTGTTATGTTCATTATAAGACGAGGCATCACAACAGGAACACTGAGAAGAGGCTTTGCGGTTTGTTGTGATTTGTTTACACAGTAACATCTGTAATCGGATGACAGTGATGAATGTGATGAACGACTGAACTGGGGGTAGTGTTAAGTGAGTGGGCTTCTATAGGTCGGGTGAAATGTGTGTCAGTGGACCACGGCTTGGCCCCTAGGAACAGATTTGCAGCATCTCGAGGGACATCATTATTCTGTCATAAAACAGGGGGCAGGTCAGGTTCTCCGGAGCTTTTGTTTAAAGGCTCCTTGGAACACTGAGATGATTTATTCATCTGCAAACAGAAGAATTGGTAGATGGGTTGGCTTACGAAGACCATGGGTTTTCATGTGGACATTTGTCAAATAATGGACAATGGGAAGATAATCTGGCCGATGCAATAAATATACACATACAAAGGCGCAATGAACAATGTTGTGCAATAGAAATGATTGAAATTAACTTGCGTATATAACCCTAAGTATAAAATAGGCATTTTAGGTGAATTTAAACAGTTTTGGTTGTTAAATCTGACAAAACTGGGATCTTTTTGGTGAAACTGTCTTAAAAATAAAGGTTCCCAAATGGGGTTTTGATAGCAATGCCTTTAAAGAACCTTTTGGTAAACAGTTCTTGAAAGAAGTCTTCTTGGTTTGATAAGAAAAGACTTTCTTGGTTTAATAATAATCCGAAGAACCTTTTTCCACTATAAAGAACCTTTTGTGCAATGGAAAGGTTCCATGGATTTTATAGGTTCTTTGTGGAACCATAGATTCTAATGAGAGTCAAAAACAGTAATTAAATGTTTGATCCCATTATAATAAAATAATAAGACCTATAGAGAATATATATCGTATTTGTAATAAACACTTACGTTTAGAAGATAAATAAAAATAGAGTATTTTTTTTGTCAATACATTGGCATACTAATAATGTCCTTATATAAATTGTGAATAGTTGCTTTGGTTACCTCAAATTGTTCGTTCGCTAACATCTATTTGGCACATTCTGATTTTGTCGTAATTTAACTTTTGTGGCTCTTGGTCGTTAAAAACAATGTTGATAAACACTAAAGTTTAAAAATTAAGAATAAAAAGTGTGTTTTGTCGACGTATTTCCTCATACTGCTCCGTACAGAAACGCTAGGAACGTGCTATGGTTACCACCAGGCAACTCCACTTCTGTTTGCTATAGCTTCTATTTAGCGCATTCTACTTTTTTGTGGTACTTGGTGGCTTGAAGCACTGTGTAAATATGCACATATATATGCATACAGTATGCAAACATACTTTTACAACCCACACTTTTTTTTATGGGAGAATTGATTACCATTTGTACAGCCACAGTTTTACTGCAAATACCATGGTTAAACTCTGGTTAATGTAGCATAACCATGGTTAATTTAAGGTTTCCGTGGTTTAACTATATTATTAATATGTTTCTGTTTTTAACTATTAACTATATTACTAACCTTACAAAAATTAACCATGGTTTTATAGTAGTAAAAGTGTAGTAACCATGTTTTTTTGCGTATTGATTACCATTTGTATAACCACAGTTTTACTACAAATACCACGGTTAAACTGTGGTTAGTAGGCTATAGCAAAATCATGGTTGTGGTCATGGTTTAACTATAGTAACCATGTTTTTTTTTTTTTGGTTTAATTTGTAATAAAATTTTCGTAAGGGTATGCTTTTTTTGTTTTTTTGGTTGTAAAACCATGGCTAATTTTCCTAAGGGACTGTTATTTGTGATATCTAGAACCCCCAAATTCTCCACAAGTCGCACCCTATGCACCACAATAAATCTGCCCAAGCAAATGACCAAACAAAGGACGGAATCGCTGAAATAATGTGCAAAATATTGTCCAACCCCCCACCGAAGTCCACAGAGAATTGGCTATACCGTCTAACGCACTCTCTTGCCTAAGCATCTGCTCCGCTCAGTCGGTGAGGTGAGGTGAGGGGGGAACCGCTGTGAACCTCCGCTCGAGCTTTTGTTCAGTGTCTCTCCTCGCGCCCGGCGAAGTGCGCCCTGTTTTGAGCTCCTCTCTGGACTCGGGCTGAGGAGAAATACCGTGCATTTTGAACGATTTTAACGAAGTAAGGAGTTCATTTTAACACGTTTCTGAGGCTGAACAGATTTGAATGGTTTACCTCAGCGGCTGTTATCATCTACTCTGCTGTATCTGAGGCGACGCGGCATTCCTGTGGACTTTCTGAGGCGACGACGCGCTTTACTTCAGAGAAGGTGAGAACAAGCGATGTTATTGTGCTTAACTGATTGCGTCTCGCTTCATTATTATAACGTGGTGTAGGATGTTTTGTGCTCAGGACAGGCTATATACAGCCCCCTTGCCAAGCGCAGTACCTCAGTTGAGGACAGTCAAGGGGACAAAACCAGGAGCACAACGATATTGAACGGCTGTTATGAGCAGTAGACTATTTATAAACCACGTTGTGATTGACATTATGGTGAAACATTATATATATGAAGAGTAGAGTGGTATCTAATTTCTAAAATTAGATATTTGTGCTGTTCCCAGACCAGTTAAATCACTTATCCTCTCAAATATTAAGTGATTTGCAAAGTACTAGTGGGTTCAAATGCAGTCCTTTTAGATGTCTACATTGTTATAAGTGCTTGAATGTTCTTGTCCTGTTTTCCCAGATCCACTCAAGTGAGACATTTTCTTTGCCTTGATATAACCCCCCACCTGCAAGCTGTCATTTGCAGTAATGCCTGGATGTGAAGTGGTTGAAAGAAATCCCATCACAAACAGCAAGCGAGATTTTTGGGATCGAAAGGGACCCCGCATTGTTTTTCTCCTTCACAGAGTGTCAGCTGGATGCTGTTTAAAGCTGACAAGTGCTGAGCGCTGCCAGTCTTGTGCCCGCCTCGACGACAGCGTGTAGCTGGTGGGAGAGGAAGACTGAGACGAATTTCTCTTGGCATTCTGTCGTGACTGACTCTGTTGTCTCTGTTCGGTCTGAACCCCTGAGTCTCTACCTGACGGAGCACTCCAGGTGCTTCTTGCATCAGTCTGCAACAAGTCTTGATGCTGACAAGAGAAAAGTGCAAGAGAGTGACTTGTGAATGTGAAGATGTGTGTTATTTGTCAAAGAGCATCAGGAATAGAAAGTGGTGTGAGTTGTGGCTCCAGTTGCCCTGGGGAAATTTCAGGCAGCTGTTTGCAGCAAATTGGTTACTGTGTGGCAAGGTTTGTAGTGTTGCTCTCTTCTCTTCTCTTCTCTTCTCTTCTCTTCTCTTCTCTTCTCTTCTCTTCTCTTCTCTTCTCTTCTCTTCTCTTCTCTTCTCAAATTATACCTTTTTTGGTGTATATCCTATGGCGCGCTCATACTGGGAACAGTTTGCGCCGTCATTTTTGTTGAGAGTTCCAGTGACACAAGTAATGCAACAAACTTGGAGTCCAACTTTATGCAAATGAGGCATGCAGTGACTACCAATGAGAGTGCAGACTGTCAGATATTGCAGCATATTAGGAAGTAACGGCACAGCATTTCGGCAACCTCCAGCAATTGCTTTTGTTTGGCTTTAGTTGTATAAACTGGTATATTAGATTTTTAATAGCAAATCTGAATAACCATTTTTCATACACGGACAAAAAAAAAACTATTTTCACTCAGAAATTGCTAGTAAATATCATAAATAAACAACAAAGAAACGGCAATATATTGAATTAAACATGAAATTCTGAAGTAGAAAGATTGTACTGTTTTAAAATGGTATTGTATTGTGAAATTGTCTGGTGGTGGACGAGGAGATACCCCCCCCCCCCACAATGTAGAGCGCTTTGAGTGCTTAGAAAAAAAGCAGAAAAAGCGCTATATAAATGTAATGAATTATTATTATTATTAAATGTACTCCACTCCACTGTTTTATTTACTTATTTATTTTTGAATTATTATTTTGTTTTTTATTGTACTGTACATTATAATGGATGCCTAAATTCACTTAAATTTAACTTTTAAAATAATAGATTTTATTTTTTAGTGTTATTTAACATTTATTTACATTTATTTCCTTTTTTTAAAAAAAAAATCATTTATTTTTTATAGAATTTTAATATCAGCCATTGATCGGTTATCAGCCATATCTTTCATATTTGAACATTGTTAAATGCAGTTTTTAACAAATCTCAAAATGAATAACCTTTTTCATAATATCCATTATTATGGATGCCTAAATTCACTTGCAGTTTTTAAAATGATTGATTTTAGTTTTTACATTTATTTAATTTAATGTATTTTTTATTCATTTTTTTTTTTTTTTTGACAAAATGTTATTGTTTGTTTTATTGGTTATCACCATAACATAACCATTAGTTTACCGTATTGGCCAGCATTTTTGCCCATCCCTGGTTTTAATTGACCAAATAAACATATGGGTGTAAGCTAAGGCTATGTCGCTAAATTCATACCCTGTCACCCTCAAGCAACCCTGTGCTACTTGCATCTATATCAGTGTGAGAGCTCCGATACGGCGCTTCCAGGTTCAAAGACCTTTCTTTCTAACCCCAAGTCCCAGCGGAGCAGCTCAGTCTTGCCAAACCAAGAAGCCTTTCAAGTTGGCTCCAGAACCTCGGTAAATCTCCTTGGGGCATCCATTCTGCTCTTTATCTGAGCACCCTCTTCTTCTCCCGTTATAATCGTAAATGCCAGAGGAGCACCTTTGAGCATGTTGTCTCTTGAAGAAAAAAGTGGAAATTGCCTCTGAGCGCAACCGTTTTGGCATTGGGTGACTTGTAGAGGGCACTTGATTGATTCTCACATTTTAATAATGTGCGTTTCTGCTCGACTGCGTAGTTTAGTGCCAACAATTGTACGAGGTGGGGGTTGTGCTGACAGGTGGAATTTAAATTGTACTTGAATAGCATCCAGACAGCTAAATGCCTTCGGATTCCAGGAGATAATGTCCTTGTCATAAATTAACATACGCCACGTTTAATGGACCAAGTCTACTAAAATTAGTCGGGAAATTTTTGGTAGATGCAATTTAGGGAAACTTTGTGCTAGTTTTGAGTTCCTGCATAAGCCGACTGCTGATTTGTGGTGAAGGCCGTGTTTAATTATGCAAAGTTAATGGTCTGTTTGTGATTGTGTGGTGAATAAATGCCAGTATAAGTCTTAATTTATGTCCACAGTCATCCAGGTTGGTGTCTTACCTTGTGTGCGCAGTCTTGATTGACAGCTGACAAGAAAGAGTAGTTGTGTCTAATCCCATGAGCCAGAGGAAGCGGTTGGCAGCTGCTGTCTCGACTACATGTGTCATCCGCCAATCCGCCAAAGTCTGAATATTTATCGGTGCCCAGACTTGGAATACATTATTCAGAATGGGCATTTGCTGCCTTAAACACCATAAATGAATCATGACACCTGGTCTGTGTTTTGCTGGTTTTCAAAATGGGACTGTAAGAGTTTAACTTCGCAGAGGGAGAAGAAAAGATTAATTTTCATTTCTTTTCAGCCCTAATTCTTTTTCTGTCTTGAAAAGATTCCATTTGGCTCGCAGGTGCGTTCAAGACAAAAACACACTACCTTGCGGTTTAAAGATTCATTTAGAAAATGTTTTATCGCTTACCCTGTGGGAGAGGTCCAGAAGGAAAAGAAGCCTGATAATTATGCCAGCAATTTGCACAGTGCTACTTCAGGCACTCGTTCCTCCAATACAAGCTTCTCTCTTTCTTGTTCCCTGGTATTTTTATCCTCTGTTTTCAGCACTGGACAGCTCCCAAGCTTTGGCCATTGTGCACACAGCTGCTGGCTGCTAATAAATGAACAAGACCAGCGGCGTCGCTGAAAATGATATTTGCTCCAAGAAGAAAATGGCCTGTTGGAGTTCTTCCTCTTTGCGTTTGCATTCGGGACGATGGTGAAGCTGAGAAAAGACTGATGAGTGGTGGTTCACAGGACAAATGGCCTTGTGGCTCCAGCTGCATTCATCTTAGACTCACAAGTGCTTGGAATGTTTTGCATTCTTCGTATTCGTGTGCTGAAGCGATATGGGATCAAAGGGATAGTTCACTCGAAAATAAAATTCTGTCATCTTGTACTCACTCTCAAGCCATTGCAAAACTGTATGACCTACTGTAAGATACTTGGAAGGGTTGCAGTGGTTTTTAGTGCATACAATGGAAGCCAATGGGGTCCGAAACAACCCGCTAGACCCATTTTGATTTTCAATGCATTGACAAAAATCATTACTATATATTTTTTTTTTGGGTTCCACTGAAGAAAGTCATACAGGGCTGTGTTACCAATACAACGATGCAACTCACTGCTTAATTAGCATTTGGTGAACCAGTTCACCAAATCAGACTTAACTGATTTTAACTTAGACTAAAAAAGTTCTCGGCTCGAGTCAACACACAGATCTACAAGTTACTCAATCAAAACTCACTTTAGGACATGCCTGACAGACACTCCGACTCAAAATGAGGCACTATTCCGCCATATATCTTATTATGCTGTTTTTGCCAACTCATTCAGCACTCCAGTTCCTGAACACTAAACTGAGAACAGTAAAAACATGTCCGACATGCAAACTTTTTGCCGAGGGTTTCATAAAGGGGGCAAAATGTGTGTTTGCAATGCTGAACCACATGAAGTGTAACAAATAAAACGTATGGGAAATCTAAAAGTGATTTGACAACAATAGTTTCAAGTCAACAGTAGTACACTAACAGCAGTTCTCTGTCGTATTATGATGAGTCGGTTAATGGTTACAACGGTTCTTGAGTCACGAGGAAACAGTTTTAATATGTCCATGCAAAACTGCTGAGTTGCTAATACAAGCATGCATGACTTGAACGAAGGAGATAAATTACGTTTCTTTATGGTTTCAGATGGTTTATGTAAAAGGAGAGATGATTGTTTATTTTATATGCAAAGACATGTAAAACATTCAGATTTCATATAATTATTGGGTGCTTTAACAATAACATTGTGAATACGTGATTACATGAACTAACTGGTGAATCGTTGTTTTCTAAACAAACTGTTCAGTTTGTGGAAAAGAATCGGACTTGACATCACAAACAATATGGAACTGTTTTTAATGACGTCACGTACATTTCGAGATTGGATTATTGTCAGTTTATTGCTGTAAATAATGAACATGGCATCTGAGGAATACTTCACAAATTTCTTCTCTGTTGTTTTGCTTTCTTTCTAGATATTTGATTCCATCATGGATTCCCTCTTACGTCACTCTGGGGTTCTCAGCGTACTAGAGTACATGTGTACGGAATTTGTATATGTGTACATACATGTGTACAATTGTAAATGGAATCAGGGCACCTACATCAGGGGGGGGATTTATATTGGGGGGGGGGGTTGTATTAAATGGGAAGTGTGCAATCTGCAATCACGTGCAGTCACTGAAGCTCATGAAAGCATGCAATCACGTTATTTTTTCCGTTTTCACTTTAGCTTTCGAAATTGATCACATTCAGCAGGGAGTGGAGAGCAGGTGTAGGGGGCAAGGTAGTCTCAGTCTCAGCCTCAGACGTCATGCCCACGGACCGTTGGCTAAACGTCTGATGCATATGGCGTCATCAGAAGTCGTCGTCGGATTGGTTAGATTATACAGAATTTCCGGGAGATGTGTGTCGCGTTCTTTAACGTTCCGCCTAGAAACAAAGATGCCGTGACGCTAAACCCTCTCACGAAAGAAGAAAGCTGTTGTGTTTACAACTGTGACGACGAACGCTTATCAGGGTCAACTAAACGCTGAATTTTCAAAAGTAGGTGAAATATTTAAAGTTCACGGCATAGAATCTTTAAAATATGTCCGAGAGTTTCACACTGTTATTGTGGCGACATTTCCACGCCCCGAAATGTGACGTTGAACGAAACGAACTGTGATTGGTTGTTTGACATGTCGGTCAAACGGCCTCATGGGCGGGCCTTGGCCAATGAAAGCTGCCATCTATTCCAGACCTTCAGCCATCAGTCTGAAGGTCTGGCTACGTGAGACTAGGGGCAAGGTAACCCATTTGGGGGGGGGGGATTATGGCTTGAAATTTATAGCCATATTAGCTTGCTTATTTTCATCATAAGTATCATCTATTCCACATCATAAGAAACTGTTCTTCTAACCGCAAGTTAAGAACTCTAGTTCAAACCATACAAATTTGCAATGCTGGTTGCAAATGTCGGTTGGAACTATGCTTTCATGAAAAAGTAATTTTCATTTTTGAGTGAACTGTTGCTTTAAGCATGCAAATATGCACCACTGTACTGTAAATCAAGAAGATCCGAAGTGAGGAAACCCAATCGCTCTGCGTGACTTGCGTTTATTAATCCTCATTTGATTCTCTTTGTCTATGCATTACAAGCACCTCAGTAATCTTACAACTACTGTCTTCTCACCACGGGACACGCATGGGGAAACAAAATATAATTAATTTCTTTCAAATCCCCATATTCCTGGTTGGACTCCATCTTTCTGTTTCCATTGTCAGACTTCATAAATGTAATCTGCACATGCCATATCGTTCTGTCGGAGATTAGTTTGCCCTGACAATGAGGTTTTCTCCTTGCCAGATATTTCAATATATCATTCATTAACATGGAAATGACATTTTATAGAGGTTCAGATTGTGTCGTTGGGTTCATACTATTATGTAGTATGAGGAACAGTTAATTTTTTTCGGTTATTGATTCCCTCTGCTTGATGAGAAACATGTTGACGCATGTGAGAACTTATTTGTTTCGCCGACAATGAATGTAATTGGATAGATGTTTGTAGATTTATTGGATTTTGGTGCACGCAGATACGGTGCATTGTTCTGTAGTTTTTCACAGTCACTTGGGCACCTTCTCTTAAAGGGACAGTTCACCCAAAAACGATGCATCATGTTGTTTTTTTATTCTTTTGAGGAACACAAAAGGAGAATTTCTCTCTCTCATATGCAATTATATGCAATTACAATGCGAAATCACTTTTATTTATATATATTGATTTATTTAAAAGCAGTTACTTTGTTACTTTTTTGTCATTTTTTAAATATATTTATTAGATTTATTTTTATTTCAGTTTTAGTTTTAATAATTTTAGGATCTCAACTGGCAACTAATTAAATATTAAGGTCTGTGATCACATAATTTTCTCAACTCAGCTGTTTTATGGAGTTTTCGTCTACTGGAAGTTTTTTGAAAAGATGTTTCAACAACTAATCGGTATGCTTTGTAAACAACATTACAAACCATTAAACATACTGTATTTCTATTCCTCACAGCCTCATTTTGATTTCTGTCTAAATTTAAATACAGCTGTACCCTGACTAAGGTCTGTGCGTATAGTAAGGCCATGCTGAGCTGTACCAGAGGATTGAGACATGACAGTTGGGCAGTTTATGTCAAAACCTCTCTTGTCCTCATGGAATCGTATCACAGCTGGGATCAGCCCGTCCACTTTGACAACCTCGCCAGACTGAAATATACACCACTGACTGAACCTGTAAGTCTCAATTTGCTCAGTGCATCTCGGGTCAAAAGTTCTCACAGCAGGTTTTCTTCGCTTTTAGTGGGCTGTAATATGATTTCCAATGCCACACTTGAGCAGTTTAACACAAAGGCACAAATTATAGCTTTTATAAGATTTGTGTGTTGCCTTACATCAGAGTCTGAAACTGACATGAGTTGGGATGCAATTTAAAAGCTTATGTTATTCCTGTTTTTTTCTACAGATGCCATGTTGTCAACGAAGTGAAGGGATGGTGCTTTGGATTCACAATTTCCTCTAGAAATATTACACTGTTATTAGTGATGGGATAAAATCAACAGGCCTTCAGTCTAATTGTCTTTGAGCACAAAACTGTATGTTACTTTCATACTGTATTTACAGACACAATACTGGAGGAAGGGGATGTGGCACATTAGCCATTGACATTGATACTAGAGAGCCTTTTTGCACGCTTTGAAGTGCACTTTATATGCACTTCTAGTTCCCAACTTCAAAGTACCCACTTTAATGTCCTCACGCATATAATCACAATCCAAAGCAGCATTTCAGCAATTTTTTCATTTTATGCACCTCCAAAATGTGTTACCTTTATCTCCAACTATTATTCTCATTAGTTAATTCGGAGTGGCTTTCTTCATTGCCCTTCTGGGTGTCTTTTACTTGTGCCCTACAAATGCAAAATATCAGAAGGAACAGGTATCGGTATCCACCGCTGGTCGGCTCTGTGCCATTTCTGCCCACCTTTGTGTAATTAACAGGCCCTGGAATTTATCTCTGTCTAGGTTTTAATTATCTAGAGCCGATACTCCGAACTCTTTGACTTTTCTTATTGCGCCAATGCCAAGTGTGCTTGACTATATGGCAAGAGGAATACTTTATTTGCCTATTTTTTAATTGCTCAGGGCTGTTTAAGAGGTTAATTGTAAATGTTGTTTCAAATGAGCGACTTGTGCAAAATCCTTCATACAGATCATGCATTGTGTTATGTGTTACAAAAGGGAAGTGATTTTAAAATATTGACTTTGTTACCATGATTTTGTATGGCTAACAACTGAAAAATGTATGTATGTAGTGAAACATTAGCATTTTGTAGTGTAGTGATCTTTTAAAAGACACCTATAACCTAACATATAATAAAATATATTAGAACTTACCTTGTTATAATACCTTATAAAAATAACTTGCCTTGAAACAGTGTTGTAATTGTTAGCTAAAACCTTTTTTTAGTTGTTTGAAATAACGCTGAAATAAAAGAAATAAATAGTGAAAATGTAAACAAAAATAAAAAAGTTTGCTTTGCATATGAACTAAAATAAAAAGTTTAAGTAGAAAATAGAAATATATAATAAACAAAAATGTCTATATTAAAAATATATAAATATAAAAAAAATTACAAAAGCATAACACAGTTACTAAAAATTTAATTGAAAACTAAAACTAAAATATAAAAATAAAAGCTTATATTAAAATTAAATAATAAAATAAACATTAGATTAAAAATGTAAACAACTTAAACTTAAAAAAATGTAAACAAAAATGAGTAAAGTTGCCTAACTAACTGAAATAAATTGAAATATATAAATATTCAGATTAAACAAAAAAAGGCCAAAAAATTTAAATGTAAATATTAATAAATTCTATAATAGTATATAAATAATTCTAAAACAACACTGACACTGAGGGTATAATACAATTTATTATCTCCAAAAGACATTCATATTTCTGACAATGTTTAAAATCCTCTAACATTTGCTTCAAAATCACCTTATAAGCCTGGAAGAGTCACCAGTTTTATAGAATGGCACTTGAATCACAGAAAAGTACCTTACATTTCACAAAGGAACCTTTTTATTTTCTTACATTTTGTCAAAAACACCACCAACCCTCCTGCGGTTTTGCCCTTTGATTAAATGTGTGAGTTTCCACGCCAACGCTAGATCTAAATTCCACCTCATTTTCAGTGACCTTCATTGTTCTGACAGCAAGAGATCAAAATGGGTCAGACAGGTTCTTCTGTTTTTCCCGACCGTGAAGTAAAATAAAGGACACTGATGAAGGTATTTAGTGTATCCAGTTTGTTTGTCAGTCGGTTTCATACGGCATTAAAATCAGCATGATGAAGGAAATCCTCTGCCCACACCTTCCTGTCAATCAATATGGAATAATATCAGAACCAAAACCAACGCAGAACCGTTTTCTCATTACTCAATCAGTGTTTAACTGTTAATCTCAACGGAAAGCAAAAATCGAGTGGGATAATGGAAGTGAATGGGGCCAATTTTTGGCAGATTTAAAAGCAGAAATGCGAAGCTTATCATTTTATAAATGCACTTACATTAATTCTTCTAAACCTGTGTAGTATTTGAGCTCAAAATGAATTTTTGTGGTGATCAACATTTAGGCTGCATGACTGCAGGATGCTTGTAATTCACTTTCCGCTATGTTGCGCTCTCTTTTGTTGTTTGCTGATGAGTGAGAATTCATTTTTGCATCTTCAATGTGGCAAAGAAACAGATTCATCTCCTTGTGGTCGTGATGAGAAGGTCAGAATGTTGCTTAGGGGAGTTTAGCGTCTGAAATGTAATCACGCCGCTTGATTACACTGGCATTCATCATCACCGCACAAAAAGATACTGTCCTCGTTCCCGTCTCGCAATCAAAGACATCTCTTCATATAGTAGGTACTACACATTCATAAATGCCTGGTCTTGTAGATGGACCACTGGAATGACTTTTGAGATTAATTACCCACACTGTTAGGGACAATCAGTGCAAATGGGCAGAATTTTAACAAAAAGCATGCAAATTTTGGCGTAATCTTTCTGCTTAGTCTTCAGAGGTAGAGTCAGGATTAATTATGTCTTTCCTTTAGTAGTGCGCTGATATTAAAGGTCAGAGCTGAATGAATGACTCTTTTGAGTTCTTTTTAGTGAGTCAAAAACATACAGTGCAACCAGTGTAGTCTGATTCACAAACAAATTACTCTTGTGAGAGGGTTCTTTTTAGTGAATCAAAAACGTACAGTGCAACCAGTGTAATCTGATCCATGAACGAATGATTCTTACAAGCGGGTTCTTTTAAGTGAATCAGAAACATACAGCATGACCAGTGTTGTCTGATTCACAAACAACTCTAATCTGATTAATGATCAAATGACTCTTATGAGCTGCTTATTTTTAGTGAATCAAAAACAACATGGCCAGTGTAGTCTGATTCACAAAACAAATTATGAGCCAGTGACTCTCATGAGTCGGTTCTTATAAAGAATAATTTAAAAAGACGATTTACCAGTTTGAATCTGTATGAAACGCTGCCCTGTATGTTTTATAACATTAGCAGAGAGAAAATTTCAGTATGCGAATGGGGATTTTAACAAAAAAGTACACAATTTTTGTGTAATCTTTCCACGTTGTCCTCAGAGGTAGAGTCCGGATGAATGATGTGTTTGCTTTCCTTTAGTAGTGCGGCGATAGTAAAGGTCAGAGCTGAATGGTGTTCCTGAGGGCCTGTGTGTGTTTAGTGATGTTATACTCATCCCTGCTCTCTTTCTCCAGTACCACAGTGTTATTCCTCTTACCATCGCTATTGCAGTGAATTGCATGGCCTTTTCAAAGGAAGTCCCAGTGCTAAGCTATATGATAACTCCAACCATAACAAGCCATTTTATGAAGCTTTTGTCAAACTTGTACATGCAAAATAGTTTGACTGGACTCTCCCTTCATGTTCCTTACGTTTCCTCCCTCACTTTTTCGCAGCCATCGCCACTGTTCGCATTTAATTAGCCTGCAGGGAGTAGCCCTGTCTTCGAGCAGGATTATGTATCACTGTGTTGGGAGTAGAGCTGTTCTCCCCTCATTAATTATACACAGCATATCCAGCAAACCGTCCAGTTGCCTGGCCAATAAATAAATAAAAGCCCCGTTATGAGATAATAAAGTCGACATGAAACTCAACTGCTCACAGTGGTCCGAGTCAGGTTTTAGACCGCCAAGATGCCTGAACCAACTTTAGATTACTGCTTTTTGAAAATATTTGCATTTTACGCATTCAGTTACAGTATAACAACCTTTTGGCTTTCATGTACAAAATGCATTTTCTCTCTGCTGATGTTATAAATTATACATGGCAGAGTTTCAGACTTGAGATTTCTGATTACACTGGTTGCAGTGTTTGGGAACTTTGTTCATGAATCAGATTACAGTGGTTGCACTGTATTTTTCTGATTCACTACAAATATGCGGCTCAAATGGAGTCATTCATTCATGAATCGGACTACATTGTTTGTGCCTTTTTGTTTTTGATTCACTAAAAAGAACCAGCTCATAAGAGTCAGTCTTTCATGCTTTAGAAATAAATTCATGGTTGCACTGTATGTTTTTGATTCACTACAAAGAAGTGTCTCAAAAGGAGTCATTTGCTCATGAATCAGACTAAACTGTTCAGACTGTTTTTTTATTCACTAAAAAGATGTGACTCAAAAGAAGTTATTTGTTCATGAATCTAACTAAATTGTTCGCATTGTTGGCTTTTCATTCACTTGAAAGAACCAGCTCATGAGAGTCATTTGTTCGGACAACACTGTTTGTATTTGAAAAGAACCGGCTCATTTATTTGTGAATCAGACTACACTGTTAGCCCTGTTTATTTTTGATTAACAAAAAAACTCAGTTTGTATTAAGAGTATAAGAGTCATTCGTTTGTGAATCATATTACAGCATTCAGAGTGTGTTTTTTTTTTTAGTTTTAGGCCGCCAAACTACCCGAACCACCTTCAAAATACCACTTTCTGGAAATACTCCTGCGTTTTATGCATTCACTGCACCGTAGAGTACTGAACTTTATAATATCGAATAATGACACCTGCTTGTTGACGCAAATATGTGTTTGCCGGGGGTTATTCCCATTTGAAATTCAAGTATAGCTTCCGTCATGCGCTTTCTGGCTGTTAGTAGCATTAGGAAATGAACATTAACTGGAACTCCTTGAGAACATTTGAAGCATCAATAAAGATCGAGACGCTCCCATAAGGGGCTGGAACAGTTGGTGTCTCTGACAGGATGACATTCATCAGACCTGTTAGCGCTGGATTGTTTCAGGTTGCGCAGGCAGAGAGAGGAATCGCACGCTGTCTCCCCGGGCGAGCCACGTGAAGAGTTTGGCGTGAAAGTGGGACTTCAACAGCGAGAGATGATTAACACAGATCTCTGCTCGAAAAGTTCTTCCACGGAGTTGGCAGAGGGGAAGGTGAGGGACCATGTGACACAGTAGATTGAGGTTAGTGACTGGTGAAGGGCAATGAAATATTCCTTTGTTCGATTTGCTTTCAAAGTTTAATAAGTGCAACTGAATGTGATGGTGGATATTGGATGCTGTAATACACAGGGGTGTCACAGTGTTGCGGTTTATCCTGAGTCAGTCGTTGCAGTATCTGCTGTGCGCTAATAAAAGCTTTAAGAAGTCCACCTCTTGAATAAAATCTAGAGCTGGCTACAAATATCGATCTTTTCAACGACCCTGATGTTGATTCTTAAAATCCCAAGATTGATCAATTTGTCTTTGCAAAACTTTTACGACTATGTAGCCCAGTTCACAAGAGAAAGACTGGTATGAACCAGTTATTTTTATTGAATAAAAACAGCGCAACCAGTGTAGTCTGAATCAATGTCTGAGCCAATCAGCCAGCACAAACAAATGACTCTCATGAGCCAGTTCTTTTTATTGAGTCAAAAGCATACAGTTTGGTGTAATCCAATTCATAAATCCCTCTGATCACTAAAAAGTATCGGCTTATAAAACATACAGTGTGACCAGTGTAGTTCGATTCATGAACAAATGAGTCTTTTCCTTTTAGTAAATTAAAAACAACCAGCGCGAACAGTGTAGTCTGATTCACAAACAAATGACTCTTATGAGTCTTTTCCTTTTAGTAAATTAAAAACAACCAGCGCGAACAGTGTAGTCCGATTCACAAACAAAAGGGTCTTTTGACCAGTCTTTTTAGAGAATCTAAAAAAATATACAGATAAACAGTGTATTCTGATTACAAATGAATACCTTTTAGTGGTTCTTTTTAAATACATAAACTTGACCAGTAAGTGTAGTCCAAAATGAAAGACCATTTTGAGTCATGCTTTGAATGAATCAAAAACATACAGTACAACCTGTGTAGTCCGATTCACGAAAAATGACTCTTATGAGTCTTTTCCTTTTAGTAAATTAAAAGCAACCAGCGCGAACAGTGTAGTCCGATTCACAAACAAATGGGTCTTATGAACCAGTTCTTTTTAGAGAATCTAAAAAAATATACAGTATAAACAGTGTATTCTGATTACAAATGAATACCTCTTATGAGCTGGTTCTTTTTAGTGAGTCAAATACATAGAACTTGACCAGTAAGTGTAGTCCACAAATGAAAGACTCATTTTGAGTCATGTCTTTGACATGAATCAAAAACATACAGTACAACCTGTGTAATCTGATTCACAAACTAATGACTCTTATGAGCCAAGTCTTTTTAGTGAATCTAAAATTTACAGTGTAAACAGTGTATTCTGATTCATGAAGGAATGACTCTTATGAACAGGTTATTTTTAGTAAGAAACATACAGTGTGATGAGTGTAGTTCAATTCATTAACAAATGAATCATTTTGAGTTGCGTTTGCGTGTTTGTAAAGTAAAAAATGCAGTGCAACTAGTCCGATTCACAAACAAATGACTCTTATGGGTCAGTTCATTTTAGTGATTAAAAAACATGCAGCACAAACAATGTAGTGTGATTCACAAACAAATGACTCTTATGAGCCGATTCTTTTTAGTAAATCAAAAACAAACAGTCTAGTCCGAATCAACTAATGACTATGTGTCACTTCTTTTTAGTGAATCAAAAACATGTCGCAACCACTGTAGTCCGATTCACAAAAAAATGACTCTCATGAATCAATTCTTATAATGAATAATTCAAAAAGACGAGTCACCCATTTGAATCAGTCTGACATGGTGTCCTGTATATTTTACAACACTAGCAGAATAGTTAGCTAAATTTATTTAGTATATGAAAGCATATACGCAAACGAATCAGAACCGAATCAGGAAATCTGTACTGATACACAGTCTTAGCAAAATACACTGCATTATTTCAGTTTGAAAGAACTCCAGCTAGATCTGAGGTATCAAAATATGTGACCTCCAGAGCAAATTGAATCCTGAAGGCATTTCATGGGCTTTTGAGTCGTACTGTTCTTACCTTATTCAGTGATCAAGGTTAACACGTTCTTACACAAGCTTGAATGCGAGTTTGAATGCATTGTAGCGATAACTAAAGTTGACCCGCAAGATGAGGACGCTAATAATAATATTCCTGTTCCGAGTGTCTCTTCTGAAATTTGGATACTAGATTTCTGTCTGAGCTTATCAACTGACTTTCTGTCTCAATTTGTTATGATGGAAAAATGGAGTGGGTGGGAAGTATGGTGGTCGGTGTAGCTGGTGGAAATCTGAGCGAATCCCTTGCGGTGTTACCATTCACCAGACTTCTGCTCCAACATCAGACACACTCATATGGTTCTCAGCAGGAGGGGAAGAGAAAATCCAGACAGATAGGTGAAGCGGGAGAGACTGTGCATCATGTTATAGACAGTACCTGTCACAATCTGTGCTACAAGCACAAGGTTTCTAGATTAAATTCCCTTCTTGGTGCATTCCTTTAAAAAAAAGGCAGCTGATGAAGATGAGGAAGACCATTTGACAACTGGCATGAATTCTTGTCTGCATTGCTGCATTTTTAGGCCTAGAATTGCCCTCTTAGCTTCTGACTTTGTGCATCACTACTAACAATAGACTATAGACCTGTTTTGTCTGCGTAAATTTGCCAAAATTTTGACCACACCTTACGAAAAACACAACCTAGAAAGTAGCTTCTTATAAATAAGTGTTTCTCCAGCATGACACAATTACAATAGACAACAATGGGAGTCCAAATGTCAGATCAGCAGCCTATTAAAGACACATAACTCATTCACCAGCGGCGGGTTCGCGGTCCTCCTGTGAATATGTAGATGTCCGGTAACAAATCATCACGTCAGATTTTCTAATCTGAGGAATACCAGTGTAATTTTCCACTGCAGTTGCTAAAGGAGATTAATTAAACACACAATAGGATTAAAGGCTATTACCTCCAGTCCCACATGCTTTGGGATCAGGCAGCAGCATTATGAATGAGAACATCTGCCCTACCCTTCCACTCTCATCAATAACACTGTCTCTTTGATCAACGCAGCGCATGTGCTGACGAAAGCTGTTAGTAAAACTGGCCCTAATATATATATATATATATATATATATATATATATATATATTTTATAAGTACAGTTTTAAATCATAATAGTAAGTATTTTTGAAATTTAAAACTAATGATTTTATAAGCAATTAAATTTATCCTCTTGCTTAAATAGAATATACATGTCAATATTTAAATATTATATATACATTTAGTATTATAAATGTTGTATATATGTATGTATATGTGTGTGTGTGTGTGTGTGTGTGTGTGTGTGTGTGTGTGTGTGTGTATAAACAGCATTTCAAAGCACCAAGTACCACAAAAGTATATAGCTGGGTAGATTACTTATTGTAGTTAGTGAAACTGTAGTTAGAAACGTAATCCATTACATTACATGTTTTAAGTAATATAATCAGACTACTTTTTGATTACTTTTAGATTACTTTTGCCCTAACATGTTTATTTAATATTATTTTTTATATTTTTATTTGCTTTTTTATTTATTTTATATTTTTTAAATATATTATACATTTTTATTACTTTATGTTTGCATTTGTTTTTTTTATTTAAATTTTTATATTATTTAATTTTACTTTTAAATTACTTTTGCCCTAACATGTTGATCACGTTGATTTAAATAATATAATCTTGTACCATATTGATATTAATCTTGTACCATATTAAAAATACAAAGAGTAAGAAAATATATTCTGCTCGTTGTAATTAGTAGATTAAACATCACATTCTCATATTGAGTTCAAAATGAGAATTCAGACGGAAACATAATATATTAATTTGTCTAATATTGAAGTTGCACTCCTCTGTAAATTATTCACTGGAATTCCCTCTTCTTTGTTGTTTGAAACAGGATAGCATAAAACATGAGGTGTTTTTCTTCTTTTTTGTTTTAATAGAAAAGCTCTATTGAAACTAAAACTTCCTTTTCTTTCTTCTTCGTCCTCTAAATCCCGTTTTACTTGCATATAAGGAGTCAAATTAAAAACTTTATGGCAGGTCCTAAGATTTTATGGTCATCTGTGTGATATCTGTCCTGTGTTGTAAAGTAAAGAGACACATAAAATGATAGAGAGGCGTCTTTAATATTCATTCGCTTGAAAATAGCAGTCAGGATAGAGTAAAGAGAGACTTTAAACGGGGACACGGCGTATTGAATTATTCCCTGCTCAAATAAAACAGACTCTGCACATTGTTAGAAAGATTTAGAGCTCTGAATAAGGTGATATCGCAGCATTTAGATTCGTCGAGAAACCGCACTTTGTCACATTTAATGTGGAGCAGCTGTTTTCATGTTTGCAGATTTGTTCATTACCATTTTTGTCGCGAGTAACTGAGATAAAGCCCTTGAGATGCGTTTGCAAAGAATTTGTTACTACTTTCTTGCTCTCTTGTTCTTTCCCGAACACTCTGTTTCTATTTCTCGCTAACAATACCGTTTCTGCAGTCTGAATTATGGGGAGAATACTGAAGAGATTTGATGAGTATCCCCACAGATGGTGTGACAGCGTCAGACACACCATGTTGCTTAATGCTTTTAAAAATGTGCTCGAAAGATCATCAACTTCTGTTCCTTGACACAAACCATGACAAAATTGGGTCTAACAGATGTTAAGGAAAAGTCAACACAATAGTGCACTTGTACTCTACTACAAGCATCTGTATTTATCTTAAGTGCCAGAAAATAAACCCAGAATTTTTTTTTATTTTTTTTTTATTGGCTTACTTTTAATATTTATAATTGTATGTATGTATTATATATTTATAATTTATATATTAATATTTGTTTTTTTCATTTTTCATGTTTTATACATTTAGATTTTATATTTACATTTATGTATTCATTTTTATTCGCTGACTTTTTTATTTGTTATATGTATTAATATTTAATACATATAATATTTTGTATTAATATTTATTTTTTATATGTATTAATATTTCATTTTTTGTTATTTCTTTATGGTATTTATGAATTTATTGCTTTTCCATTTATTTTAATATTTGCTTTCTCATTTATTTCATATTTGTTTTATACATTATTTTTTATATTTACATTTATTTATGTATGGTTTTATTTTTATTTACTAACTTTTAATTCTTAGATTTATTAATGTTTTCATTTGTTTCTTTATTATATTTGTGCATGTAGTGCTTTTTCCATTTATTTATGAAGTTTTATTTGCTTTTTTTAATGTATTTCATATTTGTTTTATATGTTTTTTATATTTACATTTTTTATATTTACATTTTTATGCTGGTTTTCTATAGATTTTTTTTGATTTTCCATTTTTTATATTTATGTTTTATATTAATTTTTATTACTTTTTTATGTTTGCATTTGTGTATTTTATTTTTAAAATGTTATATTATTTAATTGTACATGTTTTTATTTGTTTATTTATTTATTACTTATTTATTTTACAGGCCATGAAACTATATTTTTAATCAAATAATCTTTTATTTTATTTTTTTTATTTAGCAGGCACTTATATCCAAAGCAATCCCCCCCCCATTTTCATAAGATTTATTTAGCTGTTTTTTCGTGCATATTTCCATCAGCTGATATTCTTCACATATCGAGATTTTGTTCCTTAATGCAAAGAGTATTCCACATTTGTGTCTCGACATGGTGTTTTCAGAGAATATTGGTTATACACCTATTGGAAAATCTATTATAAGGAATTTAACTAGGACAAGTTTGTAGATGCACAAGTTGCAATAGGTGTTTTCTTCATTTGACATTTTGTATTAACTTGTTGGACTCTTTTAAAGCCGCTTCCTCTCTCTTTTCCTCTCCCATCACCCCCATCTCATCTTTGATAGCAGGCAGAGCTGATAAATACATTGGAGACTGGGATTCTTGTCACTAATTATTTTGAGACTCGTTTGAACTGTTTAAATCCAATTACTTGGATTTCTTTGCCGTGTTGCTGCAAAAAACATACTGAGGGAAAAACTCGTATTGACACTCCAGCACAGAAGATTCGGACACAGAAGGGCTGGTTAAATTGTGCCTTTGGGAACAAAAGCTAGCAGTCAAGATTCTCTCACAAAGCCAGAAATAGTGCCCTGGATTTCCAGTGACTTACTTGCAATGCAAAAGGTCCATAAGATGGCATGTTTTGTCTGTTATCAGTGTCCTCGTATAGATAGTTCACCTAAAAATGACATTTCAGTAATTCAAAACCTACAGTATATGACTTTCTTTATACAGTGGAACACAAAAGGAGATGTTTTGAGGAATGTTCTCGTCGCTCTTACCAATGAAAACTGTGACCAAAGGCTGTCATGATATTAGGCTTTATAGGGTGGAAAAGAGCAGCATGAACAATCTCCTAAATATCTTCTTTTGTGTCCCACAGAAGAAATAATAAGAAATAAGTGGTTTGGAACAACATGAATGTGAGTAAATCATGCCAGATTTGACATTTTTGGGTGAACCATCCCTTTAAGGGAACAATGAATTGTGCTCCAGAGCAATACAAAGGAATGCTGGGAAATACCCAAGACATGCCATTTATTTTGACAGTGTCGCTCGTGGCGGTTAGCCATACGTCCTCAAAAATGAGAAAGCGTTGCTTTGTTGGACGCTCTTATTAGGTTTTACATCAAACCGCTGGATATAAGTAAATAAAAAGCTGCAAATGGAGCTCACGCTGCTGCTCTCTTTTTCACAACGAGTCGATGCTTCTGAATCAATATGGCACCAGGGGTCCATTATGTCAGACTGAGACAAAGGAATATTGGTGCCTTACACTTTTGAGCGATTTCGTTCTTTCTGGGGTATTTTTCCTCTCGTCTTCTTTCTCGCTTTTCATTTTCATTTGAAAATCAACACCTCAGGCATCTACAGCTTCATGACTCAGTGTGATTATTTTAATGAGCATGAACACAAACAGACCGTACAACTACTTAATGCAGCTATTTGAGTGTTAATCTTTCTATTTTTATCATCTTGATTCCTTTGTCTTGTTTGTTTTTGTTCAGATGTCTTCAAGTGTTTCTGTCTCCCTTTCTCTTGTCTTTTTATGTTACCCTTTTTTCCCTCCAAATCCATCACTTTATTTCTCTTGGATTGTTTGTCTTTCCCCTGCTAGCTGTTTTTCTCTCCGAACGCATGTCTTGGAGAAAATTGAATCGAAGCGCTTGCCACAGTAGTGCTCGATAAATATATATAATGCATTGTTTTTATATTTTGGTATGTCAGCAGCACAGTGTCAAAATAAGATCCGGTTAGACCAGAAATCAAACATAGTTCACCCCTCACACATGTTATCATGTCCGTCAAAAACTTAGGCTGGCTGCCGGTTGGAATATTAGGACTAAAAACCTTGACATAACACACTCATGGGCATCAGTCACTTCACTGGATACTTACCGGCTAAGAAATAAATAATTATTACCTTACGAGCCATCTGTTTTCAAATCCACATCATTTGAAAATCACAACATCGATGTCTGTCAAAAAAGAACATGCAGAATACAGTGTAGTATTTACTAGAAACAGAGGTCCAGGAAGAACACACATTTCCTGAAAAACATGCACTACTTTTGACTACGCCACCGATTTACAAGAGGAAGGAGAAAATGCCAGCCTGAGCGGCTTCAACATGCTGTCTGTCAAAGACGGTAACACATACTGTATAATACTTAACACATGTGCATATAAATCTGTTCTTCACTTGCTGGAATTGAATCAGAATGAGCTGGGAACTGAGCAAAATCCTTAACACGCCAACACCAATCCAATTGTGTTAGTGAACATTGTTGTATGTTATATTTTGACGGACATTTGCACCATGCATTCTGATGATGATTCTGACATTCCTGATTGAAATATGTTCAATAATTTTCTGTTTTAGACTGATCTTTTTCATAATTTTGGCAATAGATGAACTATTAAATGAGATCTTCTTGATATAAGTTCCTGTAGTCATCCAATTTGACTCTCATTTGCTGATACATAGATTGAGAACATACACTGATAGGGAACTTGACAGGTGATTTTTATACAATGTAGTTTGATTACTATTTCCTCAGTGATTTAAAAGATAGGGCAATTTTGAAAGTTTGATAAAATGTGGTAAATAAACTATAGTACATTTTTACATGATTTGTTACATTTAATTACCCTTTTGAGGATTTCGAACCATTTGTTAGAACGATTTGACTCAAAAGAACAATTAGTTCATATTTTGAACATTAGGTACTTTTCTTATGAATGATTTTTTTTCATGCATAGTTATATAAACTGTCTTCTTATCTCCCTTTCTCTCTTTCTGTTACCTTTCTTCCCTCCAAATCTGTCACTTTATTTCTCTTGGATTGTTTGTCTTTCCGCTGCCAGCTCTTTTTCTCCCCGAATGCATGTCGCTGAGAAAATTGAATCGAAGCGCTTGCCACAGTAGTGCTCGATAAATATATATAATGCATCGTTTTATATTTTGGTATGTCAGCAGCACAGTGTCAAAATAAGATCCGGTTAGACTTTGTTATTTTCTGCCTGAATCTTCTTGCTTGTCGTATCAAAACTGCAATTCAATTTCTGGTCAGCTTCTTTTTGATGTCAAATGTTCACCCGACGTGTCATGAATTCATGAAAAACAAGTCAAAGCTGTCGCACGCCGCAGCTATTCAGCATAAAAGACATGTGACTTGGTGTAGGGAGGCGGACGTGTGCGATTATCATTTTCGGGGTGGTTGGACTCTGTCCCTCCCCATCTGTCAGTGCGTGTCGGAGGTCAGAGGGGAATTCCTTTGTGTTTTGGTGTGATTTCGATTAGTTTCGTGCAGATTTTTAGGGGGACACGCAGTGGACTCGCCATATGCTTCCCAGTTAATAGTTGGGGGATGACTGAGTCGTGTTTTCATAAAGGGATCCGGAGAAGTGGAGCGGGCTGAATGGATAAAAGCTGTTCTGACACCTGTTCGGAGAGCCCTGCTTGTATAAACACTCACACACACCTACATGCTCCATTGTTCCTGCCAGTTTGTGGGATTCAATGCACCAGCAAGACAAAGCTGGCATTGGCACTCCAGTGGCTCAATCACAGTTTGTGGCTCCCACATTTGATAAACACAAACAATGAGTTTGCATGAAATTACACCGATTATACTTACAAGAATAGTTCATCAACATCATTTGCACACCTTTGTGTCGTTCCAAACATGTACCACTTTCTGTTTTTTCAGTGGAACCCAAAAAGTGGTGCTCGTTTTCATATAATGGAAGTGAATGAAGTCTGAAGAAGACAAAAACCTTAAAGCCATCATCAAAACAGTTGTTATGGCATTATATTCTTTTGAAGGCAAATAACAGCTTTTCGTGAGGAACAAACTTAAGCTGAAATTTGCTGAAACCTTCACCTTCAGTGAGAGTCTGATTCATGAAAACATTATCACAGTGATTCAGAAAGATTTGACTCAAAAGAACAATTGGGTCTGAGGAACAATTTTCAATAGACAATTGCTTAAATTTCTGTATTTTTTTCCACTCTAAATGATTAGATTGTCAATTTTAAGGTGCTTTTTTGTAATTTTAGAGCTTGACAGCCCCAGTCATAATTCGCTTTTGTAATATTTCAAAGCATCAAAGTGGTTCATATGACATTTTTTTTTTTAAACTGGGAATTATACATATTTAATAAATAAGCTTTCCATTGATGTATGGTTTGTTAGGATAGGACTATATTTGGCTGAGATACAACTATTTGAAAATCTGGAATCTGAGCGTGCAAAAAAATCTAAATATTGAGAAAATCGCCTTTAAAGTTGTCCAAATTAAGTTCTTAGCAATACATATTACTAATAAAAAATTACATTTTGATTTATTTACGGTAGGAAATTTACAAAATATCTTCATGGAACATTATCTTTACTTAATATCCTAATGATTTTTGGCATAAAATAAATCAATAATTTTGACCTATACAATGTATTGTTGGCTATTGCTACAAATATACCTGTGCTGCTTAAGATTGATTTTGTGCTCCAGGGTCACATATATTCTTTTGAAGGTAAATAATAGTTTTTCATGAGGAACAGACTGAATTTAAGTCATTATTTAACGAAATCCTCCCCTCCAGTGAGAGTTTATGAACAAATAATCACTGTGAGCTGGATCAGCTGATTCATTAGAAAGATTTCACTCAAAAAAAAACAAAAAAACATTTGATGTGTAGATAATGTGTATGTTTTAATTTATTTTTATTTTTTTGTAAAAGTTATGAATGGTTTACACAAAATCTGATTGGCACACAGATTTTTGTCTCTTTGGTACTTTTTGACTTCAAACTGGAGACAAACATGACCATTTCAAAATCTCACTAATATAAACAATTTCCTTGCACTGTTGGGTTTGATGAGTTGTGTTTTCAGCATTTTGCACATGTAAACACAATCACTGAGAGGAAAAAAAGGATAGCTTAATAATAGCGTTTCTCTTGGCAGCATGCTGCGTATCTCTCAAGCCCTCTTTCTTGATCTGTGTGCTTCACTTTTTTTCTGCCTGGATCTCTTTCTTTCCCATTACAAGCTTTAAAGAGACGTTCACACAAATGACCATAAAGTTTATTAATCATTCGAACTCTACAATAAACAATAGCCTAGTCCACACCACAGCTAAAACAACAACATGAAGGAACAAAAACAGCCAACCAGAATGAACCAACCAGTGGTGCGTTTCCCAAAAGCAACTATGGTCGCAAGTTCCGTCGTTGCCAATAGAGTTCAATGGAATTAACAACCAGAGTTAGCTAACGATGCTTTTGGGAAACGCACCCCAGATTTTTTTTTAACCTATAACTGGAAAAGTGTGTATGCATCATAATTAAAATGTTTGGCTTTTGAACATTTAAAAAATAAACAACAACCTTGACTTTAAATAACACTATTTTGTTCATAAAACATTGTTTTCCAATCTGATCCAATGAAGAAAATTAACATTGGCAGTTTCCTTTTTTTTCTTTTTTTTTTTACTATTCAGAAGTTGTCAAGTCTGGTGCCAAATTTTCTGTATTTTCTTACAAAAATAAAAAGTTTGAAAGTCTGAATGAATAAACCTAGCATTTTATTGTAAAGTGAAAGATTATTGAATTACAAAACCTCTAGTTCATAGAGGTGATGTTTTGTTTTGCGTTTTTCTCATGCCAAAAATTCAAACTTGGTATAAAAAGGTGCCTTAAATTACAGGAAAGATCACAAAAGGATCCAGAAACTTGGGTTGTATCAATAGGACGATGCTGCCAGGGCTCAATCTCTCACATAACATATGTCGTAATCTTTGCCTGATGTCTGCTGCAATGGCGTTTTGTCAATTTCTGTCTCGCATCTGCCGAATTTGGCAACATAACACGAGTTTCCTGTTGTACAAAGGTTTTTTTCAGGTTTTTCATGTGTGCTCCGGAAAGCGTGCTTCCTAGATGTGATTCAAAGGCGACAGTCTAGGAACTTTGATTAACTGAGGCATCTTTACAGTTCCCAGTCAGAAACAGCCAGAGCTGGGTCATTTATATCTGCTATTTGTTGTTGGTTGTTATCTCCCACAGCGGTCCAGGATTTTGCGGCAACTTCATCCACGCTTTTTATTGATCGCTCAAGCACGTGACGCTCAAAGTACACACGTCATTTGTACTGACTTCTTGACGTCAACATGTCTTACTCACGGTGCTTTCTAGTCATTTTTGATTCCACAGGGAGCAGCCAAAGGGACCTTGATGCACAGAAGAGCAAGTTAAATATTTCTCGTTGTCGCCTGTCAAAAGTGTCGGCGTGCCTGAGAGCGCAAATTAAAAGCAGGAAATGTTTGAAATTGCCTTTGCCAAGCCCCCGCGATGTAAGCTCTCTGTCACCTCATTTTTCAAAGCTACAGCTTCGGCTTCGAGACGTTGAGATGGAGAAACTCGTTTCTTTCAGTCCTCTTGGAGACAAGTCAGCTCCCTCCACCAGCCAAGCGGTTATTGCCAAGCTCAATTAGGTGCTGGATTGCCCATTTGAATGAAGGAAAAGGTGTAGTCAATCACTTATAGGTTGCAGTTGGGAAGATGTCTGATGCCACATTTTGTCCTTGATGTTCTTTCTAGGATCTATAAAAAGCAAATTACTCAACGGTGCTTGTTAACTGAAATCAATATTTTAATTTCACTTGGGTTTAGATGATTGAGTGGTGGCTTAGTGGACCGTACGCCAGATGCACTGAGCTTTGGTGCTCATTTGGGAAATGCAGGTTTGAATCCATGCTTCAAACCTCCTGAGACCAGCCTTTTCCGTGCCCCTCAATTTTTTTTTTTTAATCCACTGTAGCACAAACAATAGAGCATAATGCTAGCAATGCCAAGGTCATGGGTTTGACTGCTAAAAATTTAAGTCTGCTAAAATCTGTACCTTGAATGCAATGCAAGTTGGTTTAGATAAAATGTAATGTAATCTATGGCTACATACTTGTTTGCATACTTGTACAGTGCACTTAAAGTATATACTTTGCTGAGACATTATTTTAAGTATCCCAGCATTGTGACACACTAGTATGTTATAAAATTCATTATTTTTTGCAAGGGATTGTGGGTAATGTTAATCAGAAAACATGTGTGTACACTTTTAATGAATGCAAAAATGGTTATTTTCAGGACATCATACTATTTCTACTCCGTTTTTCCATTCAGTTCTAATCTTGTATTCTGTTTTGGACTTAAAAATGGATAGATGTAAGTATGCAAAGCAAACTGAGCCACAAAAAAGGTTGTATCACACTTTGAAAATAGTATGCCAAAATGTACTATTATGCAAGACCACATATTACAGTAGTTCTAGTTGATTGTCAACATTTGTGTAAAATTTTTATTATATTTAGTATATAATTTTTTTTATAAATACAGCTTGAATGCTATCTATAATCATATCCAAAATTGAATGCAAGATTAGAATAAGCGCATCCTTAATCATGGAACAACGTATTTTCAAAGTATGCATCCATACATACTTTTTGTATGTCTTGGTTTGCATACTATCTGTATATTTTCTTACTAACACACATGCACACTTGCATAATATTACCCCCTTTGTAATCGTTAATATTTTCATAAGTGACTGTAATTTAATCACACATTTTTCTCAGTAACTGTAACGGATTACAGTTACATTTATTTTGTAATTAAATTACATAATGCCATTTCATGTAACTAGTTACTTCCAACAATGTATGTTAAAATTGTATGCCAGTGTATTACAGTGTGCAGTGTGCATTTGTTTTGTGTATGAGTTTGCATACTATCTTTAAGTTTTCATACTTAGACGTATTCACAAGTGAAATAGTATGCAGTCCTGCATAATAGTACACTTTGACATACAATTTTCAATACTTGCACTAATTCTAATCTTGCGTATTATATTAGGGTGCACTTTTAAAATTGACTGGAAATAGTATGCAGACCTGCATAATAGTACACTCTGGCATACTATTTTCAGTCCTTGCAGTAATTCTAATCTTACATGTTACTTTATGCATACTATCTATATTTATATTTCTCAGTTTGCAATGCATTCTATCTGTAAGTTTTCATGCATATGCACTAGAAACAGTCCTGCATAATTCTACATTTTGGCATACTATTTTCAACATACTATAATTTGGGATACAATAATTCTAATATTGCATACTATTTCAGATATAAAATACAAATGCAATTTGAGCCTATAAGATTCACTGAGTTGTGCCTTGTGTTCTTACACCACACAGATATGTTATTTCAGAAATATTTACTGTGTCGAAGGGTTAGAGACAGGTCTCTGAACATCATAAGGACAAAAGGGAAAAAAGTGAAAGGAATGGACATATTGACACTCTCTCGCTGAAAACAAACTAACCCGTTCCTTCATTCGCATGCTGGCAGCATCCTGCTACATTAAAGGCAATCAGTGCCCATTGAGATCACGGAACGAGATGTGTGAAAACCACTTCAGTTCATGTCTGTGGGTGACGGCATCCATGCACTAGCGCAAGTGTTAATGTGTCGACCGCCTCTCTGCCCGTCTCCTGCTTAATTGCATCTTTTCATGTCAGTGAAAGAGAATATGCACACACACACACACACACACACGAAAACACGCGTAAGGCTGCCAGACGAATGCAGGACGCACCTGCATGTTCACATGCTGGAAAAGTCCAGTAATGAGGTGGGATGCAGGCTGTTATATTTCAATCCACTCGAATCAAATTTTTGACTAAGACGTCAATTATGTGCGCAAACATCTTAAATATTCATCCATTCCTCTGGTCCGGGACTGGAATATCCCCGGTGTTGTGCGTCGGACCATATGGTGTGCTGGAGTGACTAGTCTGAATGCGTCTGCAGAAAGAGTCTCGTCCCAGATGGCAGAAGCCTCGGCTTCAGTATCCAGCTTCTGCATGCCACTGTATATGTTCCAAATGACAGACTGGTTCGTATTCCGATTTGTTCTTTCGAATATGTAAATTAGAGTTGCTGTACTTTTTAACCTTGGTAAAGGGGTTCATAAAATCCAATTCTATCTATCTATCTATTGTTCTATCGTTCTATCGTTTACACTTTTGTTCGGTTTATCTATCATCCGCTGTTTGTTCTACCTATTTATCATTCATTTGTTCTAATTATTTTAGTTCTATTGAGATTATATTGTTCTATAGTTCACTCATTAATTTATTCTGTCTATTGTTTGTTTGTTCTATCTGTTGTTTGATTGGTTTATGTGTTGTATTGTTCTGTATTTTGCTTGTTCTGACATTCTATCATTCTCTCTATCATTTGCTTGTTCATTCATCCTATCGTGTTTGCATTGTTCTAACTGTCGTTTGTGAGTTCATTCTGTTGTTGTTTACTTGTTTTGTTCTGTTTTGTTTGCTCATTCTATCAGTCTATCATTCTGTCTATCGTTCTTTTGTTCCATCTATTGTTATTTTGTTCTATTGCTCTATTTTTCATTCGATAGTTCTACCTATCATTCTCTCGTTCATTCTATCTATCATTCTTTTTATCTATCCTTAAGTTGTTCTTTCATTCTTTTGATCTATCTATCTATCTATCTATCTATCTATCTATCGTTCGTTCGTTCGTTCGTTCGTTCGTATTGTTCTGTCTGTCATTCTATAGTTCTATAAATCTTCCTGTAAATTTTTTTTGTCATACTATTGTTTGTTCTATTGTTCTATCTTTCTATGTAATTTTATTACATAATAATCATTCTTTTGTTTGTTTGCTCAGCCATTCTGTCTATCATTCTTGTGTTCTTTCTATTGTTTTGTCTATCTGTTGTTCTATCTGTCATTCTACCTATTGATTTATCATTAGTTTCATTCTTTGTTCTGTGTGTCATTCTATTGATCTGTCGATCTGTCTATATAGCTGGTCAGGATAGTTGTTCACGCGCACTAGCAACTAGTGTACCTTGTTTTAACATAGTAGATCAACTTGGTTAAACTGGTTAGAGCTGGTAGACCAGCATCAACCCTTTAAGCTGGTAAGACCTAGTTTTTACAAGTGGCTACTAACACTGAGATTTTAGAACCGTCATCAGTCTGCAGTGGCATGGAAATGAATGCTGGTCTGCTGTTGTTTTGTTTTGTCTTCCTTTTGTTCTTCTCTTTTCTGCTCAACCTCCAGCACCAGGTCACTCCCCAGAGTGATTGACACTTCCTGTCTGTGTTGACACTGGTGTCGTTGCTAACAGCGACAGGCTGACCCACCATCTGTATCAACCAAACAATAATAGACAGAATTCATCATTTTAGCGCTCATATTGTGTTGCACATTCTCTTTTTTCTTTTCTTTTGCTCTTTTCTGTTGCACACAAACACACAGAAATGAATGGCTGTGATTCATTTATTTGTTTATTTGGTGCATTTATGGTGCTCCTCAAGGCACAATGTGTTTGTCTTGCATCACAAATAGAGATCTGTGGGTTTAGACGTGAGCTTTTAACCCACTCATGAATTGTCTTGGAGAAACGCCACGATTTGTAGAGACAAAGCGAAAAGATACAATAAACGTTCCAGGGAAGCCGATAAAAGACCTGCTTTGCAAATGTACCATGTAAAAGACATTTACAGGAAACTCTTGTTATGTCTTACCATGGAAAAAAGGATGCTCATATCTCCTGTGTGAGTGTTTTTATTGAAGTGTGGCGTGTATGTGTGCGTTTTTGAGAGAGCAACACTTTAGTTTGAGTCATGACTGTGTCCAATAACTCACAGTGGCAAGGCTGCCAATGACAGATGCATTAAGATGTTTTGTAACTGCTCTCCTTGAGTTTCTGCCCATAAGGGGAAAAAAATCAAAGAACATTCTCATTTGTTTCTCTAGTGATAATACATAGAAAGTAAAAGATTTTTCATAAGTGTCTCAATTCTCAGTTTTTTTTCCCCAGAGAAAAACACCCTAGTAATCAGTGGATCTCCGAGCCCCAAACTGAACTTAAAATAGTACCTGCTCAAAGTTGCTAAAATAAAATGTATCATTAATTTACATAATATTTATTATGTAAAATAGCAATTTGTAGATTTATCAAGTAAAACAACTTGAACTCATATACATGTATTTTACACACATTTATTTATTTGCTGACTTTTAGTTTTATATAATTTTTTTTTGTTATTGCTTTATTGTATTTATGTATGTATTGCTTTTTCCATTTAGTTATATAATTTTATTTGCTCTTTCATTTATTTTATATATTATTTATTTTTATTACCTTTTATGTTTACATTCATTTTAATTTTATATTTACATTTTATATTATTTAATTTTATATTTTTGTTAGTTTATTTATTTATTATTTATTGTTTACTTGTTTTACTGACCATGAAACTTTATATTGAATCAAATAATCTTTTTACAGTTTTTTTTATTTAACAGGCACTTTCATCCAAAGCAATTTCCTCTCTTTTTAATAAGGAATATATATAATTGTATGTCCTTATGAATATTAGAATATTAGTATTATGAAGGGCCAAACAAAAAATAATTATCAGAAATCTGAATGTATATGTATATAAATCCTAAATATAAAGTTATAATTCTAAATAAATAAATGACTATATGAATATATATTTATTTCTAAATATATGGATACAAACCTGAATATATAAATACAAATTATGGATGTATCATACATGTGTGTATATATTTGTTCATATTCATATGTACTTCTGTATATTCAAAACTTACATTTATATTTTCAGATTTGTATCTATATATTTACATTTACAAGTATATATTCACTATTTACATTTGTTTTAGAATTATAATTTTAAAATCAGGATTTATCAATATATATATATTCAGATTTTATATAATTTTCTCTCTCGTCAATGTAACCCTATGGGATATCTTTTGGCTTGTTTAATGTCCACCAGGTGAAAACTGTTGATTCTGATAACTTAAAGCAGTTTTGCACATCTCCTCACATGGACAAACCCCAGGTATGAGCAGTATCGATGCCTGCTTTAGCCCTAACAAGACTCTGGATGAGTTGATGGAGGCCGGAGGCTGTGGGAGTCTACAGAGGTCTGGCATGATGTTTTGCCAGGATCAGAGAGCCCAGGCTGGGCAAGACAACAGCAGGATTAGCGCATGCCAGCGCACAATCGCCTTCCCACAGCGAAGACGAAGTGGGCAGCATCTAAAATCGTGCTTTTCCCCTCAAAACCTTAGAGAGAAAAAATCTTTGATACAAACAGATTCATGGACTGAGCTGTAAGGGACTCAATGTGTTTGTGTGCTTTTATACACCAAACCTTCCACCAGATCCTTTATCTGCAAGCATGTCGGCTTCCTTTTGTTCGAGTATCGGTTCTTTTAGTATGTGTGTGGGTTTGTCTTAGTGTTTGTTTGTGTACGTGTTTGCTCGCCTACCTCCATGTAGGAGGTTTTCGGCTTGTCATCTGTCACCTGCGTGTGACAGCCAGCGAAAACTGCAAGGCTCCAACCTGCAGATACAATTACAAGATAGACTCCCATGATTCCCAGCTGAGATGGAAGTTTCTGGAGGTCACATGATCAGGAATCGAGAAGAACAATGCAGAAAGGAAAATCCAGCTTTGATTGAATTGATACGCCATCCATTTAATCCATCAGATGAGATCAAATTAATTTCAAGCGATTAATCGACTGTGCGGCTGCAAATGAACTGACTGTCTCATTCGTTTTGACGCGCTGGACGGCTCATCTCTCTATTTGTCCTTGCGCTCGTCTTTGACTCAGAGCAGGTGAGCGGCCCGCTGTAACGTACACTGGTTATCTGTGTCAAATCTCTCAGACAGAGGCTTGTGTTTCGCCCTTGGCCACAGCGAGTCCGATTCACAGCATCTATTATTTACTGCCGGCTCTTTGTCTCTCTCACACTTGGTTTGTACTAAAGACTTTCTGCCTGTAATAATGTAGAATGGGCTTGTCAGACATTCATATACTTGGTGACCCTAAAAAATGCAAACCTGGTTGAGGGATTTGTGTAATTAATGTGAGTTATAAAAGCCTTTCTTTATTGAAAGGTAGGTATTTGTCATATCTAGCTCTGTTTTGTTGAATAGTTTAATTATGTGCACCTATTCTCTTTTCAGACAAAAATCATTACATTTCATTTGCAAAAGCAGATAACTCCGTTTTTAACAATTCTCAGAAATCATGTTTTTTCATTGTGCATTCCAATTAATCTCAATCAAACTGCAGTTGGGTTATTTTGACTAGGTTAAAAAATATATATAAAAACAGCTAATTAACACAATGAAACACAATAAAAACATGATAACATAATAAAAAAAAACATGATTTTTGAAAATAAAAAAAACAGAGTTATCTGTTTTTGCAAATAAACTCTTCATATTATTCACAACATTCACTATGGGAACTCTGGTAGTCAGGGAGATCTTTCTGTCTGTCTGTCTGTCTGTCTGTCTATGTGTCCTTCTGTCTATATTTCTCTCATTCTGTCTGTCATTCTGTCTATCATTCTGTCTGTCTGCCTATTATTCTATCTGTCTATCTGTTCTGTCTGTTGTGCAGTCTAACTGTATGTCTGTTGTTCTGTCTAACTGTCTGTCTGTCTATCTGTTTTTTCTGTCTATCTATTTGTATGTTGTTTTATATAACAGTTGTTCTATGTGTCTGTCATTCTGTCTATCATTCTGTCTGTCATTCTGTCCATGTGTTGTTTAGTCTATCTATCTATCTGCTCTTTTGTCTACAAGTCTATCTATCCTTTGTCCTGTCCATCAATCTCTTTGTCATTTTTTTTGTTCTATCTTTTGTTCTGCCTGTCTGTTCTGTTCTATCTATTCATCTTTCTGTCTGTCTGTCTATCTTTTGTTCTGTCATTTTGTCTATCCATCCTTTGCTCTATCAATCTTTCTGTTGTTCTATCTATTTGTCTCTTATTCTGTTCTGTGTCTGTCAGTCAGTCCTTTGTTTTGTCTGTCGATCTGTCTGTCGCTCTGTCATTCTATCTGTCAATCCTTTGTTCTGTCTCTCACTCTGTCTGTTGTTCTGTCTGTCTGCAAATCCTTTGTTCTTTCTCTCATTCTGTCTGTTGTTCTGTCTGTCTGTCAATCCTTTGTTCTGTCTGTCGCTCTGTCTGTCATTCTGTCTGTCGCTCTGTCATTTTGTCTGTCATTCTATCCGTCAATCCTTTGTTCTGTCTGTCATTCTGTCTGTCGCTCTGTCTGTCATTCTGTCTGTTTATCCTTTCTTCTGTTGGTCAATCTGTCTGTTGTTCTGTCAATCCTTTGTTTTGTCTGTCATTCTGTCTGTCGCTCTGTCTGTCACTCTGTCTGTTGATCCTTTCTTCTGTTGGTCAATCTGTCTGTTGTTCTGTCAATCCTTTGTTCTGTCTGTCATTCTGTCTGTCGCTCTGTCATTCTGTCTGTTGATCCTTTCTTCTGTTGGTCAATCTGTCTGTTGTTCTGTCAGTTCTTTGTTCTGTCTGTCGCTCTGTCAGTCAATCTGTCTGTCGTTCTGTCTGTCATTCTGTCTGTCGTTCTGTCTGTCGCTCTGTCAGTCCTTTGTTCTGTCTGTCATTCTGTCTGTCGATCTGTCTGTCGCTCTGTCAGTCCTTTGTTCTGTCTGTCGCTCTGTCGGTCCTTTGTTCTGTCTGTCGATCTGTCTGTCGTTCTGTCTGTCAGTCCTTTGTTCTGTCTGTCGCTCTGTCAGTCCTTTGTTCTGTCTGTCGATCTGTCACTCTGTCAGTCCTTTGTTCTGTCGGTCGTTCTGTTTGTCGATCTGTCAGTCCTTTGTTCTGTCTGTCAGCCCTTTTTTCTGTCTGTCACTCTGTCAGTCCTTTGTTCTGTGTGTCGATCTGTCTGTCTCTGTCTGTCGTTCTGTCTGTCGATCTGTCTGTCGTTCTGTCTGTCTGTCTCTCATTCTGTCCTTTGATCTATCTGTCGTTCTGTCTGTCAATTCTTTGTTCTGTCTTTCGATCTGTTTGTCATTCTGTGTGTTTATCTATCCTTTGTTCTGTTCATAAGTCTGTCTGTCATTCTATTTATCTGCCTATCTTTTTTTCAGTGTTCTATTTATCTGTTTATCATTCTGTCCATCTTGATCTGTTTTTCTATCTTGAGATTTGATCTGCTCAGCCAGCCCTCTCTAACTGTTTTACCACAACAAAAACAACAACAACAAATATGTTTGCCTTTAAAAGATACACGAAAGAAACCTCACATGTTGTTGTGAGTGATTTCACTGCTGTTTACATCCTGTAATAATGCTGGTAAAAATGCTTTGTTCTTGAAAACTGCAGCGATAACTGAATATTTTTGTGCTTAACATACACCACACAGATGGTAGAGATGCCTCCGTCAGGTTGAGTTCAGTACAAATGTTTTTTTTAACAGGATATAAAGACATTTGAGAGGCCTGCTTTGAATACTGTAACCTATCAAGCCTTTGAAAGGGTTACTTGGTTCCTATAAACTGAAAAAAGAGTGAAAATGCACTTGCAGTCTTTGATCGTTTGATCATAATTAGTTTTGACATGACCAAAATGTATAATCAATTCACCAGTTCTCTCTCTTTTTCTTTGTGTTTCTCCTTTAGGATGCTGGGGGAGCTCCGCTTGACTGCGTTGCAGTCTCTCCTGGCTGTGTGTCTGCTCTTCACCCTGGAACATGGTGAGTCATTCTCTCCTGAATCTCAGCATTCATCTACTCTTATCCGTTCAGTCGTGGGAGCGTGCTTGTCAATCAAATGCCCTCGTTGACTCCGTAACAACTTTTTCAAATCTCAAAATGTCCAAAACCTGCTGCTGAATTAGTGCAATTTTCACCCACAATAGATGAAACCAGTGCAACCTACACTCTTAAAATGAAGGTTCTTTATGGGCATTGATGGTTCCGTTAAGAACCTTTAACATCCATGGAACATTTCCAGTGCACAAAAGGTTATTTAGATTATTACAGTGTATTAGAATGGTTCTTTTAAGAACTGTTCACTGAAAGGTTCTTTCGGGAACCCAAAATGGTTCTTCTATGGCATTGCTGTAAAAACCCCTGGCTGGAACCTGTATTTTAAAGCATGTTCCCTAGTGAAAGATCTTAAAATGACAATTCTGTCTTCATTTATTCACCCTCATGTTGTTCATTTCTTTTGTCGAACAAAAATGTTTCTCTTTGTCCATACAGTGAAAGTCAATGGGTACCAGATGTTTTGTATGGACCCCATTGACTTTCATTGGATGCACAAAAAGTTCTTTAAAAATCTAACTGTTGTTCTGTCTGTATGTCATTCTGTCTGTTTATTTGTGTATCTGTCTGTCTATCTATCTATCCTTTGTTCTATCTATCTATCTATCTATCTATCGATCTATCGATCTGTCAGTCTTTTTGTATATCTATCTGTTGTTCTGCCTGTCTAGCTGTGAAACTCAACGGCGAGTAATTTTAATTTGAACCCCATTGACTTTCAATGGATGCACAAAAATTTCAAAACACTCTTGTTTTGCGTTATTTTGTGTTCCACTGAAAAAAGTAAGTCACACAGGTTTGGAACGAGGTGAGTAAATGATGCCAGAATTTTCATTTTTTGGGGAACCATCCCTTTAAACAGGTTTTCTCTCGTCCTTTCATCTTGTGGTAATTACCGTCGCACACCTTTCCCTGACCAGACACTGATGAGCCTTTTTGGACATCGCTGATAAATCCCCCTCGGCTGGATTCCGCCCTCCGCTGCTTCCATCTGCAGTAAATAGAGAGTGCGCGAGGAACACTTTCATCTGCAGAAAGCCTCATTTCCTCACATTGCCACCTAAAGACTTGTCATCACTCACTCTAATGCCTGCAACGGCTCTCAGCGGCAGTGATACGTGCCCACGTGCCGTCAAAAAGGAAGAAGCTGACGCATAGCTTGTGCCGACTGAATCCTACTCCTCAAAAGCCTTTTGTAGATGCAAACGCTTCACGCTTCATCATGCAAAACCAGGTCCTAAGTCAGAACTTTTGGCAGGGCTGTGTTGCATGCACTGTTTCACAGACCGGCCTCTTCTGATTTCAGACGACACCGGGTTCTTATCAGGCTATTGCAGGGCTGCAGGCCGGGCCGTGGAGTCTCTCGGTCCCTGATCCGCTTGCTGCCATCTGCACCAGTTGCTTGGAGTTGGGGTCTGGCACTTGAGGACCACACGCGCCTTTCTTTTTTAGCTACAGCTGCAATGAGCGAGACAGGCTGCACATAATCTGCATAAAGATTTCCTTGCCCTCTTAGCTTCACTCTCCATCGAAACCGCTCTCATGGGACGCCCATGGTGTAAATAAGGATACTTTGTCGGCATGAGTGTTAATTTTTATTTTTTTGCAGAATCCCAGCTTTCCTCATCTATCAACCAGGGCAATGTTGCAAGTGTCAACTTTACAAGTGGCTAGCTAGTTTGCAACATTTGTTCTATTTTTCATTGAATTTAACATAAATCTAGTTTATTTTAGTTTATGAAATTTTTTTTTAGTCTAATTGGTGCATTTTAATATGAAAGTAATAACTATTGAGAAACTGTATCTGAGATTATTCAGTTGAAAACATATAAAAAACATTGTATTCAAACATTTCATTTTTAATATTAATATAAAATGACATTTAAAATTTTATTGATTGATTTATTTGGTGTATTTTCATGTAAATATTGAGGAACTATCTGAGATTAGTCAGGAGAAATACATTAATACAATAAAGTTGAAGTTTAATTTAATTTAATTTAATTTAATTTAAACTCAGACACCGGGCGACGTAAGCATGAAAGTGCATAGTTTAGATTGGTTTTGTTTTTTGTGTTTGCTCATACATAATGCAATTAAAAATACTAATACAACAAATTGGAAAATAGGAAAATTTTATATATTTATTTATTTAGCATTAAAACACAGGGCAAATGTGAAAGTTTTTATTTATTTATTTATAATTAATTTAATTTGATAAAGATTTGATGATTAGTTTTTATTTATTTAGTTATTCAGTGTTAAAACACTTACATTTACTTACTTTTACATTTATTTATAAATAATTTAATTTGATAAAGATTTATTTATTTATTTACCCTGACACAGTTTGGCTCGTCTTTGTGCTTGTAAGCCACTGAGCCATTTGTCTTTAATGTTCTTTCTCTTAAAATATAAAATGCCAACATAATCAATGTACTTTATGCCCAAAAGGATTGAAATGTCACAAAAAATGAGTTTATTGATGCACAGTATTCAATCAGTCTGCTATTTCCATAAATAATTAGTTTAAACATTACCAGTGCCAACTGATTTTAATGTTACAACACTCAAATATTTAGCATGCATAAGTCACGCAGCTGCTGCCCCAGTTTATGTGGGAGGTGGCGGGTATATTTTTTATCTGAAGGGGACTTGGGTTGAGTAGCATCCCTGTATCGCGCTAAATAAATGTGCCATTACCTAGCAGAGAGCAGGAAATGTAGTCAAGCCTCTGGACTCAGAGTATCTTTATGTATGTGTGTGTATTTGAGCAAGAGACAGGAAGGAAGACAGGAGATATTGAGCTCAGACACCCTGGGTTCGGTTAATATTCATGGCGCTGTGAATATGGCGGGAACCTCTGGGGGGTTTCCGGGGGAGAGCATCTCATGCGAGACGCTTTCAGAAAGGGAATGTCATTAGGACGGCCCGCTACCGTATTAGCACACCTGTTCGCTTTTAATCCAATGATTCCACTTCTCAAACATGGTTTTGGAGGCGGCCGTGTCCATGATGGCGGAGGATGAAAGACGCTGTTGGAGGCCCCACTTAAGAGTGCGAATCAAACAAACAGTCCTTATTCGGTGCAAATGACTCATATGTAGATTTACCTTGGGGCTACTGGCTCCTGCCGCGCACATTTCTGTGAGTTTGTCACTAATGCTTTGGATATGTGGACACATGATTGTTTCGAGCTCAGTGGGCGCGTGCATTGTGAGCGCTTGTACGCAATTAGACGCCGCGGGACAGTCTCGGCCTGTGGTTGACTAACTGAAAGAAAGAGCAGGGGGAAATACTGACTAACATGGGCAATTTGCCAAGTGGTGGACTGTAAAAGTGACCACAGCACTAAAGAGAACCGCAGTACTCATGCAGATTCGTTATCGCATTAGCGGTTTGTCTCCGTTGCCATGGCAACCATTAAAAAGTGTTTCAGGAAGTATAGCAGTTAACATTTGCAGCCAAATTACAGTAACATCACTGCTCATGTAAGGAAAGTAGACGACTTGTTTATTTTATGATATTTTGGTTCATTTTGAATCTTTTGTCTTTTTTTTCTGTTTATTGTTTTAAATCCAGCTTTTGTCAGTATTTGTTACTGTCAGTCATTACCATTACTTAAAATTATTTATTTATTTACCTAAGGTAATAATAATAAACGTTAATAATAAATTGTAGAGTCATTAATTTACTATTGATTCATTTAATTGTATTTATTATTCAATAATAATAATAAATGCAAATAAACATTCATATTATTTAATAATATTAATTGGTATTATTAGTATTAATAATAATAATATTATACACATTCGTGTATTGATTCTTTCTTTCTTTCTTTATTATTTTATATTATTAACTTTTAAATTAATTTATTATTGATATTTGTTTTATTATTATTAATATTATTATATTAATAGTAATAATAATAATAATAACAAATACAAATAAACAAATTGATATTATTTTATATTATTAACTGATATTATTATTATTAATATTATTATACGCATTAATGTATGTAAACAAAAATATTATTAATGTTTAACAATAAATATTTGCCAAGTTGATTCTTCTTCTTTAAATAATTCATTCAATAATAATACATTCTTTATTTTATTATTTAATTACCTAAATTAAATAGTAAAATAAGTAAATACTTTGTTCTTAATCTCTTTTTTTTATTATTGTACTCATAGGATATATGCAGCAAAAAACAAAAACAAAGTGTTTTTGGCCTGGCATGCCTGTAAATATTTGGCCACCGCTCACTCACCACACTGAAGAGAGATCGCAGCACACTTTCAGATTTATTATTGTGTCGGCTGTTAACTTTGTATATGGGCTGCCGCAGCAAACATTAAAGCATGTTTAAGGAAGCAGTTAACATTCCCAGCTCACATAAACACCACCGAATGCCGTCTGACACTATTAAGACGAAGGTTGTGTGAAGAAAGTAGTTGGGTTTTTCACTTGACAGTATCAGGCTAATTTTTTATTTTCATTTCATTTCCTTTTTTCCCCCAACTTTATTATGTTTTACCATCATTAATTGCGGTGTTCCTTTCAGTCGGCGTGGTAATAAAAGGCCCATTACTTCATAAAATCCCTCAAATATCACCGTCAAAACGAATGAATGAAATAACTCCAGAAGGCATGGCTCGTCAGCATAACCCCGTCCCGCAATCGATCAGTCATTTGGTGGCTGCTGGGTAATTGAAGACAATGGGGCCACTGTCAGCAAGCAGCCAATTACATTAGCCTGCAGAAAAAGAAAGAGAGAAGGAAAAAAAGGTCCGTGTAGGAGATGCGTTCGAGCGCTGTTGCCTTGTGTTTCCTGTTCTGGGTTGATAAAGGCTTCTGACAGCACTTAATGCATTTCAGGTGTTCAAAGACGACGGCAAATAGTCACAATACATCAAGCAGTCGCTGTATTTTTCGCTAGTCGTCGGCCTTATAACCTTCTGTATTTTACCTTCTTTTTGGCTCGACCTCAGACGGACGAGGAAAGATTAAAAACAACAGCAGAATTTCAAACAAAAGACCGATCTCCAGGGGGTTATGCTTGTAAAAACATTTCCATCTAAATGCAGATTTGGTATATTTCGCCATGCTTCTTACATTCATTATTTACCCATGTGGGACCAAAGCAATTTTTTATTCCTTGACTCTGAGGCGTAATTTGGTTATTAAGGAGGTATCTGCATTTGATTTCTGTTTATTTAATGTGGCAAATTAGATCACGCTTGCACACAAAGCATTACAGACGAAATTATTTTTCACGTGGTTGGTGCAACTGTATCTGGAGAGAGGCCTAATTTACTACATATCTGTTTAAATGCGGCTGCAAAACGTGCATGAATGCAATTAGAAGTGTTTGCGTGTGGGCATCGAGGGCCTGGGGAAACAACGTCATGCTCTGCAGTTTCGCTGCTTACATTCTCCTCAAGCATGAATTCGGGCAGCAGGAAGGTAATTCAGAGCCTTCCCCTTATCGTGAGCAATCCTTCCCTGGAGATGGAGGACAGAAAGGAAGAAAAGCATGAGCTTTGAGATGAGATCCAGTGGAAGGACTGGAGAGGAGTCGTCGAACCCCCTCCAGAGCAAATAAATTATCATTTATAATGTAGTGATTTCAGTTGTCCTGCTGCTCCCAAATCACAGGCAAACAAAAGCTTTTGATAATGTAAAAAAAAAATATATATTTTTGTTTTTTAAATAATCAGCAGTTTATAGTGTAATAATATAATATAATATATATTTTTATTATTTTCATCATGTGCATTACATATTATTTATAATAAGTATGATATATATAGGGGAGAGAGAATAGAAAATAGAAAATGATGTATAATAATAATAATAACAACATTATTATTATTATTATTATTATTATTATTATTAAAATACTACATTATTCACTCAGATATTTAAGATTCCTATATTTATTGCATTTTTCCATTTTATTTAAAAAATATAATATTAAAAATAATAATACAAATACATCTTAAACATTTGACAATTTAGACTATAGTATTCATTATTATTATTTTTATTGTTGTTGTTGTTTTTGGTATTGTTGTTGTTATAATTACTACACTATACAATGCTGAATTTGATTTGATTCGATTCTTAAATTGATTCTCATTTTTTTTTAATCAATCTGAAATGAATATGGATTTAATACAAATGCTACTGATATTTCTAAAAATGAACAGTGAATATCAGTGTCAGACCTGTGTTCCCCATGTCTTGTGTTTCCCTTCCTCTCGTGCCCATATTTGGTTTTATTGTTCTTATTTAGTTTCCCTGAGTTGTTTCCAGCCATGTTTGATTACTCCTCACCTGTTTCTGTTCTTCCTTGTTTGATTTCCTACCGTTTATAAGCCCTGTGTTTTCCTGTCTTCATGTCTGCTGTTAAATGTCTTCCTTCGTTGGATCCCAGTCTATATTATCATTAAAACTCATTTTATGTTCAAGAACTCCACGTCTCCTTGTTTCCTTGTCTCCCCGTTCCACGGGAACGTGACAGAACAGCGGACCTAACAAAAAGTAAGCGGCGCCCTTCTCCCCTTTTGTTTTTCTCGTTTTTTGAAAAGTTTTTTGTTTTCCCTTTTTCCTCCTATGGATACCGCCGCTCGCTTCATCGCCCCTGCCCGCCGAGATCTCCCTTTCATCGAGTACTCCTGGTAGTTCTGCAGGCTTGCCGCGGCGACAGCATTCGATGACGCCACCATCCTCTCGCTGTTCTGGCACGGGGCCAACTTCCATCATCCCGTGGACCTCCCAGACACCACTGGACTAAGATGGAGGGAAGGGATCCTCCGGTGTCTGGAGAGTGTCCTGCCCCGAGTCAGAACCAGCCCACCGTCGTCCGCGGCTCTCCCAAGCCCGCCTCCGTTCGCGGCCAACGCAAGCCCGCCGTTCGCGGGGAAGTCAAGCCCACCGCCGTTTGCGGCTCATTCACTCCCGCCGTTCGCAGGGAAGTCAAGCCCGCCGTCATCCACGGCTCTCCCAAACCCGCCGCCGTTCGCGGCTCCCTCAAGCCCGCCGTTCGCGGGAAAATCAACGCCGGCGTTCGCGACTCATTCACTCCCGGCATTCGCAGCCAACGCAAGCCCGCCGCCATTCGCGGCCAACGCAGCTGCAGCCGTCCGCGGCAATCTCAAGCCTGCTGCCGTTCACGGCTCATTCAAGCCTGCCGCTGTCCGCGGCCAACACAAGTCAGCCGCCCGTGGCCAACGCAAGCCCGCCGCCGCCCATGGCCAATGCAAGACAGCCACCCATGGCCAACGCAAGTCAGCCGCCCATGGCCTACACAAGCCCACCGCCGTCCGTGGCTCTCCCAAGCCAGCCAGCAGTGAGTTTGGCAAGCCCGCCGGCGGTTCGTATGGCAAGCCTGCCGGTCGCTGCTCACCCAAGCCCAGTGCCAGCTCCTCGACAGCGCCCACCTGTGCCAGCTCCTCGACAGCGCCCTCCTGTGCCAGCTCCTCGACAGCGGCCTCCAGTGCCAGCCCCTCGAAAGCGCTATGCTGTGCCTGCGCCTCCAGAGCGCCCCCGAGAGTCTGCGCCTCCAGAGCGCCCCCAAGGGTCTGCGTCTACAGAGCGCCCCCAAGTGCCCGATCTAGCCCCTACTTTCCCCAAGGATTTTTTTTTTAGGGGAGGTAGTAGGGTCTCGGAGGCGGTCCCGCCATGGCATACTGAATCCCCTGATCCGCCCTGGAGGCCTCCTGTCCTGTCTTCGTGTCCCTTGAGGCCTCCAGAGCGCCCCCCCCCCCCCCCCTCCACGTTGGATGGTGTACGGCGCGGGACGCGCCGTTCAGGAGGGGGGAGTAATGTCAGACCTGTGTTCCCCATGTCTTGTGTTTCCCTTCCTCTCGTGCCCATATTTGGTTTTCCTGTTCTTATTTAGTTTCCCTGATTTGTTTCCAGCCGTGTTTGATTACTCCTCACCTGTTTCTGTTCTTCCTCGTTTGATTTCCTACCGTTTATAAGCCCTGTGTTTCCCCGTGCAAAAAAAAAGCTTTTGATAATGTAAAAAAAAATATTTTTTACAATCGGTTTACAAATGGTGAATTAATAAAAATAAATTAAAAGCCACAGAACTGTATATTAAAAATGTTCTTATTTTTATAGGGCCCTTTTTTAAACTATAATAGAGACCCTATTAAATGTTTTTCTTAATTTTTCTGGTAATCAAATGATGTCATAAAACATGAGTTTAATTTCTCCTTTAATCTAATGAAAATTAAACCCTTAAAATTTTTTGGCAAACTAAGTGCTGCACAACAGAGGTTTACTGTTAAAAGTAAATTAAATTAAAATTAAAAATTTTACCGAGGGGGACAGCCCCCCAGAATGCGATCGTGGGGGGCCCGAGTCAATATGCTGTTCAGGGGGCCCAGAACACATAGTGGCACCCCTGAGTAGTAGTACTAGTATTAGTATTATTACATTGAGTCACACATTCTGCTGTACAAGTGTAATATATCTCTGTCACGCTGTGAAGAACTTTCAGCTTCTGTGTATATGAAATGACGGTAGTTTTTCTCAAATTAAACGGTAACGTGCTAATGAAGGGTCTCTCAGAGCAGCTCCGGAGGGGAAGTTTGTGTGTTCATAACGTCATATAGTGAAACAGCAGAGGCTGATATGTAATAAACGAAACAGCGCATCTGCGCCATTCATTCATTGCACAAATCATATGCGTAATGCCAAATGCGTAATATATCAAATATATTTCCATGCAAATACAAATGTAAATCGGCTGTCTTTCACCTCAGTAAATAGCACAAGACATTTGGTTGACCAGCACAACTGATTCAGGGCCCTCATCACACCACTCTCAAATCGAATCTTTCCGAAGTGATTCGCTTCATGACATATTTGTGAAGATGTGTGACGTGATTCAACGAGAAAATTGCAAGTCCATTTACCCCTTGCATTGATTGTCAAGCACTCACTGGCCAGCGGTTTCACCTGTGTACAGTCAATTTCTGTGGGGACAGATAAGTGCTGTTCCCGATGGACGAGTGGGCCGCCATCCTCTCCACCAACATACTCGCTATTACTCACTGCAAATGACCACTGCCCATTACAGAGGACATGATCCTTCATGTTTTAGCTAAATGTCATCATAGATGAATTTATACCATCATACTTACTGTAAATATGCATCGTAACAGCTGTTTAGAGTGTGATGATGCTGTTTGCTTTCCCATTTAGCAGTATTTAGCTGTTTAGGCCCCATAAATATATAAAGAAATTAAATTGGGGTTAAAGGCTTCAATTTGATCATTTAAAGTGCGAATATTAGTACAGTTGTGTTTTTAAAAGCAGACTGGGGCCAAAGAGTATAGAATACCAAGAGGCGAAACTCTGATGCTTTTCGGGTAACAGCCACTAGGTGGCGCTTCGTTAGCGCGGCCGCCATTTTGGGGTGAAAATTCCAACTGGACAACGTTACAGATATACAGAAATAGACAGAATAACAACGAAAGAGAAGTCAAAGTGGAATAAAAGAACGCAATGTTGGGCAATCCCCTTCAAAAACTATCAGCTTGACAGTGAAAATCTTGACTTTCATCATTTTCCCAAAGACTCTGACAGGTAATTATTCACAAAAGGGTAAAATAGTGTGTGTTTTGAAGTGGGATGTAGCGCTGTCTTGGTCTGCTAACGTTAACTATAACTGTTTATTTTTAGTCTAGTAGTAAACTTAAATCCTTTTAGGAACTGCAGATCCTAGCCATAGAAACCATAATAATGATTTATATGGATATAGTTATAATGAGCTTATGCAACTTTACACATTTACAATTAACTTACATATTATTATTTACTATTACTCCAGTAGGTCTGAAATATATATTGTACGTTTTAATCCCCTGAACACACTACAAACATGATGATCTCTAGAACATGATGCATTACTGTGTCTGTCAAATTAAATAATTAAACAATTTTGGAGAAAGTGGCTTGCCTACTTGTTTTTTTTATATACAGTCTTCCTTTAACACATTAATATAAGACAATACTGCAAAAACAGTTTATGTCAAGATGTTATTCCTGTTATATATTTATTATCCAACATTTCTATATTTTTCTGTCATTATTTATTTCATATGTTGGTATATTCCGTGTTATTATATAACACTTGAACTATATTTGTAACCGAAACTATGGTTTCTAGAGACCAAAAGGTTTTGTAAAAAAAAAAGGGAAGACTAAAATAAAGTCTGTAAAATAAACTGTTAAAAGGATTTGATTATCACTTGTCTAGTGATTGTTCAGGCTGTATTTCACAAATCTTTCCATGGCACAAAGAATCTAGTGGAGTGCCGACAGAGTATAGAAGCCCAAAGAGGCAAACTCTATATACATATATACTTTAAATGTGTTATTGTAAGTTGGTCAAGCGCGACTGGCTCCTATTATTCTATGCGTTTTTGTGTAGTTTTCAGTCCAAAATGGCGGCGGCACAGTCATGTCATGGGCGCAACTGTTGCTATGGAGCGTTCTATTGAGTTTCGCCTCTTGGGCTTCTATACTCTTTGCTGGGGCTGAACAGCAGATTTTGCAAACAAGGGAGCACAGGGCAATTTATTTGTGTAGCGCTGCAAGTTTCACCAAAACCATAAGAGACTCTTGAGCAAATAAACTTTCAGCATGTAGGATGGAAGAGATGCAAAGCTTGCAGAGAACAGAGGATATAAATATATATATATTTATATATACACACACACACACACACACACACACACAAATGCTCCACATGAAACTATATTAATATGCGTTTCTTTGAAGCATTTAATATAAAGTGTTTTTGTGTGTTTTTTTCTGGTGCAGTTCACTCGCTCTGCAGCCTCTGCCACATTTTTCATGCTTTTTTTAATAGAAATGAGTTTTTCACGGCTGTACTGTGACTTCACTGACTGAGGTCGATGCACACACATAATGACACTGTATCTGTGTGATGGTGAGATGTTAGACTGCAATATATACGTTTTTATTGCATCATTTTAATTGTAAACTAAGAACTACAGGTGATTTAGGTCCCTGTTATTATGTTTTTGTGAAATGTAAGATGCATTTTTCTGCTGGATGTTTTTTTTTTCATTTGCCCATGGTGACACTGAATCAATTTCTGCTCAGAAACATTTTCTTGTTTCTTTTTCTATTTATATTGGATTTACAACTAGATGAGAAGCAAAATATATTTTTATTTATTAAATTGTATTATTTACACATTTTTTTTACATTTATTATATTTTATTATTTATAAATAAATACAGTTTTAAAAAATATTTTATTTTATTTATTATTAGTGTGCAGTTGTGTTTTTATGCCATAAAAGCTTCCTCTGGCCTTAAGAATTTAAACGTTTATTCATTCATTCATTCATTCATTCATTCAATCAATCAATAACTTGTCCATTAACTTGTTTAATATCTATTTATTTTTTACTTAATTGTTTGTTTGCTGCCTTTTCATTAATTTATATTAAATATAATAATATTTACTTATTTAACCATTAACACCTCTTGGCCCTTAATAATTTAATAAACTATTTAATTTATATAATTTTGCAGCAAGTAGCTACTACTGGCCTTATTAATTACATTTGCATATATTTTTTCATATATATATATATATATATATATATGTATATATATATATATGTATTCATCAATGTATATATATATTAATTAATTAATTTACTTATTTAACAAATACCTCCTGCTAGCCCTTAGTAATGTTATCTATCTATCTATCTATCTATCTATCTATCTATCTATCTATCTATCTATCTGTCTATCTGTCAGTCTGTCAGTCTGTCTCTGTCTGTCAAATAAAAGTAATAATAATAATTAAAAAAAAACTTTTAAATGGTTCACACAACCTCTTATTAATTCAGCATGTTTTATTTAATTTTGTGTAATAATTTGAATTTTACAGTTTGATGGATAGAGTCAAGAAAAAATATTTCTTCTGGTTCATTCATCAGCATGTTGCATATTCATTCACCAAGTAAAATCAAATTATGTTTAAAATTAATACATTTATTTAGTGTTTTATTATTATGTGGAAACAATCTATCAAATAACTTCTCGTGCCACTTATAAAAAGTATCTGGGCTACTCCAAAATAGTTAGTTAAATTAATAAATAAATAAATACAAAGTGAATGAATGAATGAAAAAGCACATTACTGTCAGGATAGAGCCAGCTCCATTGCCCAATCTCTCTGCTTAATTATGACGGGGAGCTGTTGGGCCGGGAGAGATGAAATTTCCCTGTACTGTTAGCAGACTCCCTTCTTTACATTAAATCAAATCAAATAACGGCAGGGCAAGGCCAGACACGAGGTGCCGGGCGAAAGCCCACTCTAATGAAAATAAATCAATGCATTTTTGTGCTCTCGCTCTGAATAGTCAGCGGCCTCTCTTCCTCCGTCTTACCTTGTGTCATTCATTCAATCCGTCTTGCAGCAATTACATTCTCACCTCCCCATATGCAAGTGAGAAAGACGAGCGGCCGTCCAGCGCATTGTGAGAAACTATAATACAACTTACATAATAGGAATTGTGTTTCACTTGGGGATGAGAATGAACTGCTATAGAGAGTCTATGCATCAACACCCCCTTTTTGCTCATGCCACCTATTGATTTTTATTTTTTCATTTATTAATTTATTTATTTTTACCTCTGAGGCAAACGGAATTATTACCAGTGAAATAACTCCATTTGCCTGTGCGGTTACTGTTGGCAGGGTTGTCTGAATTTATAAATCACATTGTAAATGCAGTATAAATAATAAATAGTTTACTATTGTATAATGTATTAATATTGATTTTAGCAAAAAACTTTCTGTTTCTCTCGTCTTGCCTACTTTTTTGAATATTATTAAGTTATACATTACTATTCAAAAGTTTGGAGTCAGTAAGAGCTTTTGTAATGTATTTCAAAGAATAAATTCCGCTTACAAAGCAGCATTTATTTATACAGTAAAAAGCAGTAATATTGGGAAATGTTTTTTTGTAAATTAAAATAACATTTTTTTTTCTATTATTTTAATATATTTTAAAATGTAATTTATTGCTGTGATGCAAAGCTGAATTTTCAGCATCATTACTCCAGTCTTTAGTGTCACATGATTCTTCAGAAATCATTCTAATATGCTGATTTAGTGATCAAGAAACATTTCTAATTATCAATGTTGAAAACAGCTGGGCAGTTTATTTATTTTATTTTTTTTGTAAACCATGCTACAATTTTTTCATGATTCTTTGATGAATAGAAAGTCCAAGAGAACTGTAACAATTTAAACAATGTAACAATTTAAGTCTTTACTGTCGCTTTTGCCTAATTTATTGGATCCCTGCCAAATAAAAATAATAATAATAAAAAAAAAAACTTTTAAATGGTACACACAACCTCTTATTAATTCAGCATGTTTTATTTAATTTTGTATAAAAATTAGAATTTCACAGTTTGATGGATTGTTCACTCGTCATCATGTTGCATATTCATTCAGCAAGTAAAATCAAGTTATGTTTAAAATTAATACATTTATTTAATGTTTTATTATGTGGAAAAAAATATATGAATGCCCTAATACATTCTCATAATTTGATAAATAAACAATAAAAATAAGAGTTCTAAAAATTTCTTCTGGTTCAGTCCTAGTACGTAAGATGGAGTCTATTGGATTCAGTACTTAATGTAGTGTGCTCTGTTGAATGCTGCATATTGGCTGAACAAAGTAGGCCCAGTTCATTTGAATATTATTCCAAGTAATATTAAAAACTATTTTTATTTTTTAAGAAGAAATGGTAGTAGCCTATTTATGAGTAAATTCTTTTTTGCAGTATTTTGAAATATTATATGATTATTTCAAGTTAAAGTTTATTTATAAAGCACATTTAAAAAGTGCTGTACAATTAGGAAATACAGTAAAGGAAACAAACAAACAAACAAAAAAAGGAATTAAATAGAATAGCAAAGTAAAAAACAAACAAACAATGCAAATAAAACTCAAAAATCTCAAGCAACACAAAAAGCTGAAGAGAAACCTTACTGTATACAACTGAAATCAGAATGAAATTGAGACACTAAGAGACGCTATTCATCAAACTGCTCAAGACTAGTCATGAATCTGATCAGTTTTGTCATTTATTTCTCTGTTCTCAGGCATGGTGAGCTGTGATACTGTGGTGAACATGCGTAAGGTGACTCACCAGCGGGTTCAGGAGCCAGTCTCAGGTACGGCCCTCCTGCCGTGTGTTTTCACCCTGCGCCCGAGTCCTTCAAACGAACCCCCCCGCATCAAGTGGACCAAACTGTGGGGTCAACGCGGCCCGGACGGCCTACAGAAGCAGCAGTCGATTCTGGTGGCTAAAGACAATATAATCAAGGTGAAGAAAGCCTTCCAGGGCCGCGTGACCTTGCCGGGATACCCAGAGAACCGCTACAACGCCAGCTTGGTGCTGACAGGCCTGCGATCCAGCGACTCGGGGATGTACCGCTGTGAGGTCGTGGTCGGCATTAACGACGAACAAGATACGGTGCCCCTTCAGGTCACGGGTAATGTAGCGCACCACAGAATGCTAATACACGCAGCTGTGATTATAGTAATCAGATTCATCATAAAACTACTGCTGACTTCTTTCGTCTTAAAGGGATAGTTGTTCCAAACCTGTATGAGTTTCTTTCTTCTGTTGAACACAAAAGAAGGTATTTTGAAGAGCTGAAAAGTTGATGGTCCCCACTATGGAAGTCAATGGAGACCAAAAATTGTTTGGTTAAAATGTTCTTCAAAAAAATATATTATTTTGTGTTCAGCAGAAGAAAGAAACTCATACAGGTTTGAAACTTCAAATGATAGTATTTCCATTTTGGGGTGAACTTCAATGTTTATGTTTTGCGCAAATCGCGATTAACTTCTCTTTTCAGTGGTTTCGCAGGCCTCTTGGTGAAACGCTCTCGCTGAATGACTTGATATATAATTTAATCTGAAAAACTGGCTGTAATTACAGTCTTCAGCACTGAGGATTGGTTTTCCTGCACATCTGGTGGCGTTTTCCATCAGATCAGACCACGGAGGCATGGACCAAACAGCTGCTACATTTTTTGCATGCTCAGATTTCTGCCAAAACCTTGATGAAGTTAGTTAGACTTCATTCGCTGCCAGCATGCAGCACAGTGCTTGTGCTTGCGTGAGGCTGTGGAGCGGAAGTGTTCACGGGGTGAATTTATCAAACAGTCGCAGCATTTTTACACACAACACAACATTCAGAGCGAAAAACTCGTCGTATTCACTGAGCAAACTGGTTTAATTGGGTGCTAAATGTGCTGCAGTAGTTACACTGCAATTAAGAAAAAACAAAAGTAGATTACAAAAGTAGATTACATTTATTATAGGTTTACAAAATTTGGCGCAATTGTGCTATTGTAATATTGTAATAAAATGTATTGTAATAAAATAACAATAATAGTCATAATAAAAATAATGTAAAACATCACAAAATAATATATTGAATTAATATTTAAATGAATAACATTTTTTAAATATATAATAATATATAATATATAATAAACTAAATATATAATAAACATTTCTAGTATAGTAAGGGATCAATAAAGAGTGTGTAAATTTAGGCAACGTAATAATAAAAATAATAATAGTCATAATAAAAATGATATACACATGTAAATAAAGTGAAATAAATAAATATATTTAAAAAAAAATAAAATCTAAATAAAAGAATAATAAGCAAGAAATAAAAATAATATAAAAGTATCACATACAAAAATGAAAAATAAAATATTTAAATTTAATTTTAAATTAAAATATATAAAAATATATAAAATATATATAGAAAAACTAAAAATCATATATATATACAATATAATTGTAAGGAGTAAAAACAAACACTACCACAGAAAAGAATAATTGCATTGAAATATTTATATAGGTAGGGAATCAAATATGAAGTTAAACAAAAACATGATTTCAGTGAACATGGCCTAGACAGCATCTAGCAGCAAAGGGAAACAAATTTATGACCATTATGATGAGAGAGTGACTCTTAAAAAATGCATTATGAGATGCCAGTGCATTATTAATATTATACATGCGGATACTCATGTACTGAAACCTCCTCTTCTGCACGTCTGAATGGTTAATTAGTTTGAGCTCAGCAATTAAAGCATTGAAACATGCTGGCAGCCAGTATCATGAAAAATTCCCATTACTGTTACGAGCTTTTATGGAAATAGCAATAACATTGCCAATTAAAGCATTCACCGACCTTAGAAGCTTTCACACATTATTGTGTTAAAGCAACGTAGTTTAACACAAAGTACTGGATAATGAAGGGAACAAAGTGTCGAGACAATTTACAGGAATATTTAAAATAAAAAATAACATGCAGTTCGACCACATTTGACCACAATCTGTGTTACTAAGTAAAACCTCCTCAAAAAACATTCTTGATGTTATTTTTTTTTTAGTTCTGTATTCATGTGAAATAACTCTAATTCACACAGATGCAGTCATATTAATTGCATAATTATGTATTAAATTAAACTAACGTTGCACTGTTTAACACAATAGAGCATTTCTGTAAACATAAAGGTTCTTTAATGGCATCTTTGGTTCTTCCTTTAACATCCATGGAACCTTTAAAGATTATTTATACAGGAAAAAGATTTAGATTAATAAAATGTTTTCACTGTTTTTCACTATAAAAATGGTTTAAGAACTGTTGATTGAAAGGTCCTTTGGGGAACCAAAAATAGTTCTTCTATGGCATCACTGCGAAACCCCCCTTTTGGAAACTATTTATTTATTTATTTTTCTTGTTTTTTAAAGGAAAACTTCACCAAAAAATGAAAAAATGCTGTAAATTGACTCACCCTCAGGCCATCCAAGATGTAGATGAGTTTGTTTCTTCATCAGAACACATTTGGAGAAATTTAGCATTGCATCACTTGCTCACCATTGGATCCTCTGCAGTGAATGGGTGCCGTCAGAATGAGAGTCCAAACAGCTGATAAAAATATCACAATAATCCACAAGTAATCCACACAACTCCAGTCCATCAATTAACATCTTGTGAAGTGAAAAGCTGTAAGAAACAAATCAATCATTAACATTGTTTTTAATATCAAAATGTTGCTTCCAGCTAAAACATGAGTCCTCTGTCCATAATATTGCTTTCTCCAATGGAAAAAGTCATCTCATTTGAATCGGGAGAGAAATATGTACAGACCAAACACCATTTACAAGCAAAAACAGTCCAAAACAGTTCTAAACAAATATGTCTGTGGATTTTGATGTGAGAGAACAACAGATTTTCCACTGGCATTATTATGGATTATGACTCGTATTTTGGCCAGAAGTGATGGTTTAAAGTTAAAACACCTTATTGATGGATTTGTTTATTACAAATCACGCAACTTCACAAGACATTATTTGATGGACTTGGAGTTTTGTGGATTATTGAGATGTTTTTATCAGCCGTTTGGACTCTCATTCTGACGGCACCCATTCACTGCTGAGGATCCATTGGTGAGCAAGAGATGTAATGCTACATTTCTGTATTTTTGAGTGAACTATTGCTTAAAAAGTGTAGCTGGGATTTCAGACTCAGTGAAACATTACAGACATTCAACAAAACTAACTGGTCACAAATCTGACCTTGCCCGGATTATGTCTTGGGGAAATGAGATATGGAAACTCTGACCCCCTTTTCTAATAAGATGAGGCATCCCTCAGTGGACGAGAGTCCCACATATTTCATCCCCAGATGTTTGTCACAGACAGTGAATATTTTTATAAGCTCAGAGTCTGTCCTAAACTCCAATGGGAAGCGAAAAAGAGAACCAGGACGAAAAAAAGGAAGGAAGCAAATAAAAAATGAGAGAGACGTTTTCCTCCCGTGCCCCTTTGAAGTGGGGCGTCACGCGTAGCTGCCACAGTTGGGTAAGAAACAGGCCGTATTGCTCAGGAGACTGAAATCTTCCCCCTTAAGACGTCGTCTGAAGTGTTTCGCCATGAATTGGCCCACCTAGCTTTGAGGATTTTCCTTTGTCCCTTTCATGTTTGTGCGTTCTCCCGGGATGGCAGCCGACAGCGGAGGTTATGGACGTGGAGTGTAGAGTAGAGGACGAAAGGGACTCCAAACCCATGTGTTCTGGGAATAACAGACGGACAGTTCAAAAGCAATCCCAGGAATCTTATTTCTTTGTACATCGGACTGGAAGTCCGTCCTCTAACTGGTCAAAGAACTGGTGCTGGGATTTCGCTTTTTTTGAACTGTGTTCCTGTCTTTTGCTTTTATCATAGGATTGAAGAATGGTGGAAAAACAGGAATGAAAGTGAAATTCAGGGAATAAAGTGTTTCAAGGGGCCTGCATTGTTTCATTTGTTAAGTTAAAACACATATTATTGCTGTTCATTTGGGATTGGGTTCCCATCATGCACATCATGTTTTGTTTTTTTTCCAAACAGGAGTGGTCTTTCACTACCGCGCGCCTCACGACCGCTACGCGCTGTCCTTCACTGATGCCAAAAGAGTTTGTCTGGAGAACTCTGGCAATATCGCCACGCCGGCCCAGCTGCAGGCCACTTTTGATGACGGCTATGACAACTGCGATGCTGGTTGGCTGTCGGACCAGACTGTGAGGTCAGAACTAGAGATTAGTCAGTTTTTTGATTTGGAACAATATTTAGAAATGTGCCTTTATATGTAGCATTTAAGACGTCTTTGATTTGTATATGTAATTCTGTTCCATTATATTTAGTGTATTTATAATATTTTATTAGACATTTTAATGTTTATTCTATTTTCAGCTTGACAAATGTGACCCTGGACCACAAAACCAGTCATAAGGGTCAGTTTTTTAAAATTGATAAGCTTTCCATTGATGTATGGTTTGTTAGGATAGGACAATATTTGGCTGATATACAACTATTTGAAGATATGGAATCTGAGGGTGCAAAAAAAAAATCTAAATATTGCGAAAATCGCATTTAAAGTTGTCCAACTGAAGTTCTTAGCAATGCATATTACTAATCAAAAATTAGGTTTTGATATATTTACGGTAGGAAAATTATTTTCTTTACTTAATATCCTAATGATTTTTTGGCATAAAAGAAAAATCGAAAATTTTGACCCTTACAATGTATTTTTGGCTATTGCTATCAAATATACCTGTGCCACTTATGACTGGTTTTGTGGTCCAGGGTCACAAATGTCTAGAATCTATTTTATTTTATTTTATTGTATTTTCAACAGAACAAAAGTACAGTATTTTATATTGTGTAAATTTATAATATTCAACAAAATTTTCTGTAATTTAATTTTAACATGACAAATGTTTTTTTGCTCTATGTATAATATTTTATAGAATATTCAATAATTTTATTTTATTTTCAACATGACAAATGTCTAATATTTTATCTTTATTTAAATATTTTTTTAACGCTGTTAAACTGGAAAAAATGTATCGCATGTGTTAACGCGCTAATTCTGACAACACTAATATATATATGTGTGTGTGTGTGTGTGTGTGTGTGTGTGTGTGTATATATATATATATATATATATATATATATACACTGTACTTATATTTTTGTTTTATTTTTAACATGACAAATGTCTGATATTTTTTGTCTTTTTATTTTATTTTAAACATGACAAATGTCTAGTATTTTATTGACTTGATACATAATATTTTATAGAACATTCAATTTTTTTATTTTATTTATTTCATTTTCAATTTTGTATATCTATAAAATTTTATTGAATATTTTAATGTTTTATTTTACTTCAATATGACACATAATTTTAGAATATTGTATTTAATTTTTTTTTTTTTTTAACATGACAAATGTCCAATATTTTATTTTACTTTATTATTTTCAACATGGAAAACAACCATCATTTTATTTTATTTATTTATTTATTTTTTTCAAAATGACAAACATCCAGTAATTTATTTATGTTTAACAACAAGAACAATGAAGAAAAATATAAGTTACAAGAGTTACAGGTCTATAACATACTAGTATACAAAGTACATGTGGTAAAGGTTTACTAAAAGACCTTTTGCTTTTCTCTCGAGTCCTTCAGTTTTGTGGACCAAATTTAGAAACAAGCATATATTTGAGAGCAAAGAAGACTTTGAACATGTTTACATAATTCTGTTCCCCAGCGAATCTCTAAATCTTCCTTTTAATGTTACTTATAAAACTATTACTTTGTAGATCAGAATGAAAATTTGAGCTGCACTGCTGATAAATTGGTCCCCCTTGCATGAAACAGAATAGCACGACTTTCTTCAGAAGGAATCCGGGACTCGAAGCAATTTAATAATCAGCCGTTCTAATTAATCGTAATATCTATTATGTATCGACCGCATTACAGCCCGTTTCTTCAGGCTTGCCACCTCCAATCACTTTTCCTTGGCTGAATGTCAGGCAGCTATTGATTTCAACATTCATATCTACCGCATATTGTCAGCTCGTAATTGAGCCGCGAGGCCCGGCCCTCACCGAATAAAAGCGTGAGTGGGTTTTTCCCTCCCTGCATGGAAGAGCTCTAATTGGGCCATCTCCAGAGAAGCTTGGCTACACATCAGTGAAGACGCAAACGCGCAATTAGCGCAAGCGTATGGAGACATCAGAGATCTCTGGACTGGGATGGAATATATGTGGGCTGCTTTAATGGTTTTATATAACTGACTTCAATATTTGGGCTGCGTGAGAACCCCTATTTGCTATTTCTCTTCGGAAACCCTGGAGTGCCGTGTATAATCTCTTAATCAGACTTTAGCCGGCACCCCTGCGCTATCCAAATCGATGCGCTTTCCAGTAATTGCACAGTTTATCTTACTCACTCCTTCCCTCCTTGGAAATTACTCCTGGTTTGTTTTGGCTCCCTACCCAGGTATCCCATCCAGTCGCCTCGGCCCGGCTGCTTTGGAGACAGGGAGGACTCACCTGGCATCAGGAACTACGGCAGCCGAGACCCCGACGAGATGTTCGATGTGTACTGCTTTGCCAACGGCCTGCAAGGTACAGCAGATGCATTCAGTTACAGCTCAGTCATCCAAAAACTGTGTCTTTAAATGTCCTCATGAGCCTCAGATGGCGGAGATGCATGTACCTGCTCATGTCCCAACTCCCAGAACATCTAAGTAGGTCACCATGCTTTCAGCTCAGCCCTACGGTCTATGCCAGAGCGGGTACAGTTATAACATGCTCTTTTTTTTTATTTAAGTGCACGTCTATTTGTTTCGTGCAGGAGTGACGGTCCTGCCTCTTGCTGTGAATTAGTATTCCTGAATGTCTTAAAAGTTTAATGCCTGTCATATTGGTGTAATTTATTCATTTATGTATTTTTACAGACCTTTTTTTAATTGATAAAATGGTTTATTTATTGGCGTGTTTATTTATTTGTCTATCTATTTGCCCATCCATCCATCTTTGGGTGGATTTATTTAGAATTATTTAGTTTTGTCCTTGTATATTACTGTATATTAACAGAAATTGGATCTGTTACAGAAAAACAAAGTGAGTTTTGACATGGTTGTGGATTTTATTTTTTTACTTTCAACATGACAAACATTCAGTATTTTATTTAGTATATTTCTAATATTTTATTAAATATTACTATATTTTTTTTCATTTTTAACATGACAAATGTCTAGTATTTTATTTTATTTTATTTTATTTTTTATTTTATAGCATGAAAATAATCAAACATAATTTTCCCTTAGAAGCCCTTCATTGTTCCGTTTTTTTTTTTTTTTTTTTTTTAAATCCCACCAAAACAATTTTCTAGAAATACAGTCAAAAATGTACAGAGCCCCGCACATGACATGCAGGAAAAAAAAAAAAATCAATCATGCGCACGACATAGTTTGTTCCCTCATTTTACTTAATTGTGCACACGAGATGATAATTTGTTCCTTCGTTTTACTAAATCGTGCACACGACATGGTCATGATCACATCGTGGTCACGTTTTAGCTGAATCAAATCGAGAAAATAAATTATTATATTGTGGGCACAATTTACTTAAAACAAGGGAACTAATTATTACGTTGTGTGCACGTTTTACTATTTTTTTCCTGCATGTCGTTTGTGGGGCTCCGTAAAAATGAATAAACAATACATTAAATCTCGTTGTTACAAAAAGCACATTTGAAGTTTTTCCTATATTTAGCAATCACCTGTTTTACAGTGTGGATGTGTTAAACAATATTATGAATATATAACCAAATTTAGTTTCTTTATAAAGTTTATTTATAGGTCTCATGTTGCAAACAGCAGCATTCTTATGGGAAATTAGCACTTATAAATAATGCGCACTATACATCTCTTCTCTCTCTAGGTGAAGTGTTTCACACCAGCGTGCTGGACAAGTTGAGCCTGGCATCTGCTTCCACTCACTGCCACACTCTGGGAGCTCAGCTGGCCACGGTCGGGCAGCTCTACCTGGCCTGGCAGGGTGGCCTCGACCGCTGTGACCCCGGCTGGCTGGCTGACGGCAGCGTGCGTTACCCCATCAACCTGCCCCGGCGTAACTGCGGAGGAGATGAACCAGGAGTACGGACCGTTTACCACAACCCCAACCGCACCGGATTCCCAGACACTAGTGACCTCTTTGACGCCTACTGCTATCAAGGTTGGTTGAACTACTGGCCTTTCTCTGTTTTGCTACAGGCATATATATTCATACAAAGATATTTTTATCTTTTTGGGGGGTTTCAACCTCAATGATGAGCTGGAGATTTCTTTTTTTACTTTGAGAAGTTTCATAAAAAATTCTCTTACATCCCGTCGACATAATTTTGGAGCATTCTTCCGAATAATTTATCAAGAGTTTCACCCTTGTGTCAGGAGTATCTGAAAAATGTATGAAATGAGGATTAGGTTAAATTCGTATTACGGACTTCTGTATGGATATCTGCTTTGTAGTTTTATCTGTCAATGCCGCCATTAACGAGACTATCTTCCTCTTTCAGAGAAGAATTTCGAAGAGCAGGCGGCGAAACTCCACAAAACCCTAGAAAACTCCAATTTGAACTCTTCAAGCGATGAAGAGGTGCAGCTCCAAAGAAACGGAGCATTCCCTGAACCTTCAACTTGGACCGGTCTGGTCGATCTCGAGAAAGAAGACTTCAAGTCTATCATAAACAACGAATCTTCAGAAATCTCAGAGGAGCATGTTGTAATCCATCTTGGACCTGAAGAAAGGTCTGTAGAATGGGAAGACGATGCTGTGGAGAAGCAGGAGAACCTTCAAGGGGGTTCGGCGAAAGAGGAGACCGATGATTCAGATGGTCCCGATGTGTCTCCTGACCCATCTTCAACCACGCCATCTTCCTCTACGCAAGCTCAGACCAGCAACAGCGTCATTTCCAACTTTGTGAACACAATCATGAAGCCATTTAGGTACTGGACCGGGACTGGAGAACCTGAGATACCGGCCACAGAGTCCAGCCTCTACAGAGGAACCTCAGAAATGGTCCCACCTGCCAGGACGAAGCCAAGTAGAGGGAAAACAAGCAAAGTTGGTGCTGATAACGCCATCGTGGAGCCTAATATCAAGGAACATTCATACAATCCCTCCTCATCAGATCCAGAAGAAGAACTCTTGGAACAGGAGAAAGAAGTGGTCTTGGTGGCTGCGCAGCAGGAGATAAAGAGTCCAAGCAATTCTTATATGGATCATCCATATTCCCAGACCTTCACAGACAGCTTCACTGGACCAACCAAAGGTACAACACACTCGTCCAAAGCTTAATAGAAGTTTAAGCATGTACAATTACACAAGACCATGCAGCTTCTCTTCTTAATTGAAGTTTGTGAAGTAGGTGAAGCTCATGCTTAATTTAGTTGAAGTAGGGCTTAATTACATTTTGTATTATTTTATACTTGTTTTATGTAGAACTGGGTGATGTGAAACCACAAAAGTGAGTTTCCTCTATTATAGATTTTTCGCCAAGAAGTCAATCTTTCAACCAAGAGGTCAATCTAATGTTTATTGGTCAATAGATGGGTGTTTCTTCAACTTCAACCACTTATTTGTCTCATGGGTTGATTTTTATTTAAGTCACTAGACATTACCTCTAGACAGTACAAATTTGTTAGTGGACAAAAAAAAGTGTGAAAAGTTGTTCATGTCCAAAAGTGCCCATGGATGAAAAAGCACCCATGAAAGTAAGTCAACATAGCAAAAAAAAAATCATGTACGCCTATAAAAAACAAGAGATTTTATCCACTGTAAATTAGTGGAAGAACGTATTTTTGGTATTTCTTCATCTGAATCCAAGTACACATTTCATCACTGAATGGACTGTACTTTTAACCCTTATAGTGTGGCTTTCATACGCCGCAAATCAAATGTGGCATCCACTTGGTGCAAAGATAAATGCCCTTGGCATACTATGTCCTCCAACAGCTTGCTGTTTATTTTTTCATTGTTTTGAAAGAAAAACAATATGGCAGCAAATGGTTCTTCAGGCACAGGCGCCGAAGAGGAAGGTTGCCGACACGATTCGTTCTCTGGAATACAAAAGTGGGAGGGTCGCTGTAGAGGTCACAGCGCTGAGATGTATTCCTGCCTCCTGCTCTAGGGCTTTTAATGGATATCAATGTCTGTCATATCTGTGCCAAGTAAAGCAGCATAGTAAGAGAAAGCAAAATGGGATCCAACCTCTGAAAATTTAGATCGTTGCGAGCCTTAGGCTGAGATTGAAGCATGTCTAACTGGTGTGGTTTTAGTGCGATGGGTTTTGGCAGCAGTCCGTTCTCAAGGCATCATCAGTACAAATATCCTCCCCGCGAACCAAATTCAACAGGGAACATTAATGTTTAATGCCGGGTGAAAATCCAGCTTTAGTCAGCATGCATTATTTACATCCGAATCTAATTAATGTGCTTTGGCCGAAACCGCAGGCACCGCTACAAATTCCAAGTCTCTCCCAATTATACGAGGCGTGATCATCGTCAGGGCCATGGAGTGTGTGCGTAAAGATACTCCGGACTCAATCTGGCTGTTTCCGTTCGTTTTTCCTCCAGCAGAGGTCATTTAGTCGAGTTCGGATTCACTGGCTATTTCACCCTCCGCTGCATGCTGCTCCGTCTCTCCCCTTGTTTCGAGTTTCATTACATAGAGCCTGTTGAGAATTCAGAAAATCCTGCCATCTTTTATATAAACTCGCCATGTCCTTGAGTTCCACAAAATATTGTATACAGATAAATGTGTGCTATGAAGAAATTCGCGGAAATGCATATGTCCCATAGAACAACATGCTTAAGTATCTGTTTTGTTGAGTGTCCAGATACTTGAGCTTTATTTACACTGTTTAAGGGCATTAGATACAAAATATCAAATTAAGTGGCATTTAATCTAAAGAAAAATATTTTATACATGTTAAACTAAAAAGCTAATCTATGGAACCCTGTTTCTGCCTCAAAGTAAAAAAAAATCTCACAATTGTAACTTTGTCTCATAATTGGTACTTTCTGTCTTATAATTGAGAATTTATATATCTCACAAACTTTATATCACGTTTGTCAATTAATATTTCTCTATATTGCAGCCTTTTGCCCATTATTTCAACTTTAGATCTAACTGCAACATTGCATCTCCAAATTGTGACTTTTTGTCTTGTAATTGGGACTTTATGTCTTAAAATGATCACTTTCTCATTATTGCGACTTTATATCTCCCAATTGACCCTTCACAAAAACCCATCCTCCTTAGTTACTGTTGCTATGTCCGACAAGCCATGGCACTCTCACGCCACACATCATGTTCTCACGTAGTGAAAAATACATCGCGGAGCAAAGAGGAAACTGCCAACAGACAAAAAAGAGCAGGTCTGGTATGAAACAAGTTCTCAAGTTTCTAATTTTGTAATTTTTAAAGAAATTTAAAGAATAAATTGACTTCCGTTTTGTGACTCTTTAATGTGTCATTACAGATCGCTGTATTGCCTCAGTTCAAGCGGCATATGTGAACCGATCATCTTTTCATATTTACTTAAAGCACGAAATAAACATGAATGAACATCAGAACATATTTTATTTCAACCGCTGAAAGACGTCAATACACACCATTTTTCTTTTTTTAAGTCCACCGAAATTAATCTACTCTCATGTCTGATTTGTTTCTAAATGCAACTTTATACTGTATCTCAGAATTGCAACTTTAGTTCTTCTAAATACAACATTGCATCTCCAAATTGTGACTTTTTGTCTTATAATTTATGTCTAAAAATGATCACTGTTCTCACAATTGTGACTTTATATCTCCCAGTTTTGACAATTTTGACTCTTTTATCCCAATTGTAATATTATATCTCACAGTTCTGATTTTATATCTCATAATTGCAACTTTTCATCTGAATGCGACTTTATATCTCAGACCTGCGACTTCAGTTCTACTAACTGCAACATTGTATCTCCAAATTGCGACTATTTGTTTTATAATTAGGACTCTCCCGAATGCAACACTTTCTTCCAATTGCCACTTTATATACATTATATCTTGCAATTGTGACTTTTTGTTACAATTCCGACTTTATATCTCAGTATTGAAGTTTCAACATCTTGTAAATGCAACGTTATATCTTACAATTGCGACTTATTATCCCAGTTGTGATTTTTATATCTCATAATTGCGACTTCTTCTGAATGAGATTTTATATCTCAGAATTTTGACTTTACATCTACCAATTCCAGATTTATGCCTCTTAGTTGTGACTTTGTCTCAAATAGTGATTTTGCATTTCTCAGTTGAGATTTTTTTTCTCCCAGTTGCAAATGCATGTCTCACAGTTATGACTTTTTATCTCATAAATGTGACTTTGTATCTTACAATTGCAACTTAATAGCTCACAGTTACACTGCCCTCCAAAAGTTTGGAAACGCCCTAGAAAATGGGGTTTTGGACAATATTGGCATGAATCCTTTTTAATTTGTGATAATTTTGCACTGATAAAGGACAACACGAACTACGAAAACATATTTTATTACATAAACAGTTTATACATAGAAAAAAACTACAATTTTTGATTCATCAAAATATCCACCATTAGCAGCTATTACAGCTCTGCATAATCTGGGCATTCGAGCTGTCAGTTTATTCAAACATTGACTTGGTATATTACTCCAAGCCTCCTGAAGGATTGCCCAAAGATGATTCACACTGGTTGGACACTTCTTACGGACATCACTGTCCAGCTCCTAGTTGCTCAATTGGGTTGAGGTCGGGTGATTGGGGAGGCCATTTCATGACAGACATGATGCCAGCTGACTGTTTCCTCTCCAAATAGGATTTGCACAGCTTGGAAGTGTGCTTGGGGTCAAGCTTGGAAGTGTGATATCGTCCAAAACCCGACTTTTCTAGGGCGTTTCCAAACTTTTGGAGGGCAGTGTATGACTATTAATATTTGGAACTATATATCACAAAATGGAGCTTTGTATCACCAAACCACCTTGACACCAACTGCTTAAAAGTAATCGCAAAAATGGATATAAAAAATCCCTCGCAGCTTTTGTGTGCAGATGCCTCTTGGTTTGATCTTGCTCCAAATATTTTACATTCTGTGGGTAATTGTCCCACTATTACAGTACATCCAGGTAATTGGTAGAATCTATTTAATTCACTGCTTTTGTACATCTCATGAACATGTTTAATACCATCACAGTCCTGTGACTGCAGAGAGTAATCAGTTATTCATATCATTAATTGCTCAATTACTTGGTTATGTAAATTGCACCACATCCATGTGACACTGCAACAGCAGAGTCTTGAATAATTCATTATTGTTTAATATTTCATCGTGTGTACCGAACATATGGTCTGTGAATATCTCAAACGGCTTAAATGCTAAACACTGCTTGTTTCCTTTAAGGCAAAGCATGTTACCTGAGCAGATATATGAATTATCCATGCACACAGTAAATACTTAAGCTAAACCAAATATCTCTTCTACACAGCCAGTGAAATCTTTGTTTAGGATTTGGTTTAGCATCGTGTGCTGCAGTATGCTGAGTCACATAATAATAATAATAATAATAATAATAAGTCTAGTGCTTACAGCGTTTTTACTTAATTGCGCTCTGAATGCATACCTACACACATCATGATGCAAATCAAGACCTTTTTGCTTCTTGAAACATAAAGATTTGGGTCTTATTTTGTCAAGATTTACTGTTAGAAAGCATTGGGAATTAACGGCACCGGACAGGAGCATGATGTACGAGTTCTTTGTGCCGGGGCAACATAAAGAAAAAGAGCCTTATTACCTGGATTACTTTCAAAACGAATGTACATTTCATCCCCGTTTCACCCAGGAGTCAAATATTACCCTATGGGAAGAAAATAAAGGTCATTTTAGCTACGCTTGTAGCTCATTTTTCTTTTGAAACAGGAGTTTGATTAAAAGATAGGTGTGCTGAGACCGATAGTTTAATTGCTGGATATCTCCAGGGCATTGATAGATAAATAATGACAGTTCTATATTGAGCCGAACGCATTAAAGTTAATTACCATAGTTCTGGGGCGGGAGTTAGCATATTTTGCTCACTAATTAAACATACATTTAAATGAAACGATCTCCTCCCTCGCTCCGTTAATCACAGTGTTTTGTCATCCCTGCAGGAGAGATTGGATCAGGAACGGCGGATCCGACTCTTTCTTCGGCATCTAAGAGCTTCGGTTCCATGAGGAGCAGCCAACAAATTTGGCCGCTAAAGTCCTTGAAAGTTGCCCCAAGCAATAATAGGCTTTTCATAACTCAAACAAGCAGTCCCATGGAAGCCAAAAGAGCCAGTTTGGAGATCATGACCATTCCTGTTTCCAGGAACAACCCTGACAACTTCTCCGGGGAAGGGAAAGACTTGAACGAGGATGGTTATCCTATTCCCAAAGGTCCTCTGTCGCCGTTATTTGCAGAGGAAGAAAAAGATGGCGAGGGAAGTGCAGGGAAGGAGTTACCGTTCACCCTTGACAGCCAAATAAATGGATCCGATGACCACGGAGACCCGCTGGAGACCACTGTCAGATGGCAGCTTATGAGTCTCCAGACAACTCAACCTACTAGTGCCTCCAGTTCTTCTGAACCCAAGCATGAGAAACTGTCCGACACGGTTGAGGAAGCCAGGGGGGAAATCATGTACGTCCATCGCCCCATTGAAAAACACAAAAACAGTCCCTCGAATAAAGTCAACGTGCCTTTCGTTAAACGGAAGCAAGACCTAGGGTTGACCATTGCACCAGAAACACACACTTTCAACACGCCTACAACACCAAGTCCTGGAGATCCCAACGAGGACAAGCTAGCAATTCAACCACCAACCGTAGGGATCACTCCTTCCCAACCTGGAGAAGAAACCACTACCGAAGACATTTTGTGTACTCCGGATCCAGCTGTTTCTAGCACGTGGTTACCTGTGGTTCAAGAGGATGTAGATACTCCACAACCACCGGTTCCTACCATAATAATGACGCAAGCAGGACCTACAGTTCAGCCGACTAGTCCAGGTCCAAAGGACACTTCCCAGCAGGCTGAGTCCAGGTCAGGAGGGTCGGAGTCATTTGTGTTGGCTCAGGGCTGGATAACATCTGAACCGGTTCCAACGGAGGAATCTTCATCCCAGACCACAGGAAGCCCAGAGAAAGACACAACTGTGGCTGGGAGTGAAAACAGCCCCTCCAGAACTTCAGGTAAATCGCTCTTCAGCTGTGTTCTGTTGATATGAGAATCTAAAGGCCTGTTTACAACATGAAAGATACGAAATGCGGTAACACTTTAGTTTAGGGACCAATTCTTACTATTAACTAGTTGCTTATTAGTATGCAAATGACTAGCATATTGCCTGTTTATTTGTACTTATCAAGCCTTAATGCCTTGTTCTGCATGACCATTTTTTACATCCCTTAATCCTACCCTATATCTAAACTTAACATATACCTTACTAACTATTAATAAGCAGCAAATTAGGTGTTTATTGAGGCAAAGTCATAGTTAATAGTGAGAATTGGTTGTCAAACTGAAGTGTGATCTGAAACACTTTGAGAAAGCTTACTTGGGTTTGTTTGTTTGTTTGATTTTTACTCTGCTTCATTCTTTTGTTATTTTCTTCATTCTCCTGTCTTTCATAGTTTCATATCTTTAATAGTTTTGCTATTTTTTTCTTTCCTTCTTTAACCCTTCTCTTTCATTCTTTAATTTTCCATTCTTTCTTATTCATATTCTTTATTTTCCTCTATGTCTTTTGTTTGCTCTTTCTTAATTTTTTTTTTTTTTTTTTTTTTCTTACATTCTTTTCATTTTTTTCTATTCTTTTTCAGTTATCTCTTTCTTATGGTCTTTCTTTGGCACTGCATTTTTTCTTTTATTCTTTCCTGCATTTGTTATTTTCGTTTGTTATTTTTCTTCCAGTCTTTCTTTATATCATACTTTAATTTTTCTTTCTCCATTCTGTCTCCCCTTCTTTGACTTTTTCATCCTTTTTTGTTTTTCTCCTTCTTTCCTTTATTTCTTTCTTGATTTGTTTTTGTTTTGTTTTCTTTGTGGTTTCCTTCTTTTTTCATTAATTAGTTTATTCCTTCAGTTTATTTAATTTCTTTTTATTTTCTTGCATTCTTTCCTTTCATTTGCCCTTTTTTTGCTCTTTTATTTTTTCTTTCTTCATCTCATTATTTTCCTCAATTTATTTATATTTTTGTTCTTTCATTCTTTTGATATTTTTCCTTTAATTTTTTTCCTTCTTTGTTTGTTTTTCATTTTATTTTTTTTGTTTCTTTCTTTTGCACATTCTTTTATTTTTCATTCTTTATTTTGCTATTTCTTTGTTTTTTCCATTCTGTTGTTATTTAATTTTTTTGTTATTTTTCTTCCATTCTTTCTTTTGTTCATTCTTTAATTTACGCTTTATTTTCTTTCTTCAGTTCTTTCCATCATTCTTTATTTTGTTCTTTTTTCTTTCTTTTGATCATTCTTAATTTTAGTCTTTATTAATTTTGTTCTTTTTTTTTGCTTTCTTCCTTTTTTTGTTTTTCTCCTTATGTCTTTCATTCTTTCTTCTTTTTTGTTATTTTATTTCTTTCCACTTTTTGATAATGTATTTATTTCTTATTTTCCTTCATACAATTTTATTCTTATTCTTTTGGCCTTTCCCTCTCTATTTTGTTTGTTCCTTCATTCTTCCTTTCTTCCATTCTATATTTTCTTTCTTTCTTTCTGGTAAACAAACAGAGTGCAACAGAGAAGTGAATTGCTGCAGCCTCAGAGTAATTAGAGGGTTAGGGCCAGTGCAATTAGAAAGTCTCGCTAAGGCAGAGATCTTAGTCTAAAACAAATCAATGTTGACAGAAGCCAGTAGATGTGTTCAGTAATTGACTTCAGTCTTGCTCTAGTCTATATGCATGTTTAAAATGGTGCCGTATACATAAGCTCAACCTCCCCTTGTTCAAATCGATTTCTTTGTGTAGGAGTTTCCTAGGGTGCAAGACCCCAGAAACGCACTTCAGCAAACAAAGTAATGATCTTGAAAGCAGCTCTAGTAGGCCTCTGGCATAGAATAAATGTAAACAGATGGACATCTTTAAGCATACAAAACACATGAAAGAATGAATCATTTAACCCAGACCATACAGCCTAAATGAGACATTTTACAGAGTTTTTAATGCATGTTTCTGCAGCATAAAGTACGTAACTACAGAACAAAAAGGTTTTTCAAGGTCAGATTTAGTCTGTCTGTTAAATTAATCATTGCTGCAGCGCTTTGACTGTTTAGCATATAAAAAAACAATGAAGAACTTTGAAATGCACGGAAAATACAAGACAAAACTGCTGCTAAACAACTGCTTTCAACTGACAGAAAGAAACACTCATTTGAGCAGATTTTTTGCCTGAGGATTTCCTTCCAAAAACCTGGTTGCTTTTGAGCACAAAGAGCAGAGAGTCCTGTTTGTCCTCCTTTTCCTGCAGCGCAGGTGGAAGTTCTTAAGCCTTTTTAATCAATGATCTGCCGGTGGAGAGGCTGCTGTTCTCTGCCTCTCCCCCGAGGCCTTTTAGGCATCAGAGAAGTGGTTTTTGAAAAATAGCCGCCGTCACGGTAGTCATAACACCAGCACCAGACCGGCTTGCCCTTAATTAGAGAAGCACGTCGCTCTGCGATAAGACGAGGAGGTGCTGTGTCTTACGCGACTTTGCTGTTCCATCACTCTCGCTGACATGGCTTGGAGCTGTTTGCACATGGAAACAGACATGTTCATCGGTCTTTGTATTACAGACAAGTGCAGTGTACTCATTCACACACACATACTACATACACTATCACAAACCCACCCAATTTCTGAGCAGGCCGATAATAATAAGTAATACATTTTACTGTGATTTTTAAAAATATTTATTTTAGTTAATTTTATGTTTTATTTCATTTGATTTGGCTAAAAAATAAATATTTTCATTTTGCTGAAATTTTAATATTTAATTTCATTTTAGTGAAGCCAGATACACATTGAAGCATGTTTATCTGTCTTTACACATGTGCACTTAACACTCTATATGTGCTCTTACAGGCCCACACCATTTCCATTGTGCAGGTGATTTTTTATATTTTATTTTATCAGTATTTTATTTAGTGTATTTCTAATATTTTATTAAATATTGCTATATTTTTTCAATTTATTTTCTTTAATTTAATTTTATTTTATTTTATTTTTCATTATTGTTAATTTTTTTAGTTTTCTGAAATGGTAATATTTAATTTAATTTTAATAAAGTATGATGCACATGTAAACAGACAGACAGTCTTGAACATGTGCATTTTACTAAATTTACTAAATCTCTCTCTCTCTCACACACACACACACACACACACACACACACACACACACACACACACACACTACACTCTTACAGGCTCTTAACTTATTAATAACTTATTAACATAATTGATTATGTTTATTTTATTTATTCATTTTATTCTATTTTATCATTTTTTCTGTGGATTTTTATTTTTTATTTTATTTTATATTATACTTTGTTTTGTTACTATATACACTGCAGTGTACATTCTTACAGACCCACACTATTTTTATTGCAGGGGTTAATAAATGAATTATGTACTGTAATTCATTTTACTCTGAATTTTATTTTATTATTTTATTTTATTTTATTAATTTAGTAGATTTTTTTCTCTGTTTTTTTATTTTTTATTTTTTATTTTTTTAATTTTGCTAAAATTTTAATATTCAATTTTATTTATTTTGCTGAAATGTTAATATTTAATTACATTTTAATACAGTATGATGCACATATAAACATACATGTTCTCATTATATTTTCTATATTGATATGAATTACTGAATTGTATTTTAAATTAAATTAAAACATATTTTTATTTTACAGATATTTTATTATTTAATTTCAATAATGTTTTTTATTTAAAATATTTTAAAATACAAAAGTATTTAAAAATATCTCAATTTAAATTGTTTTGAGACTTGCCATTTATTTTATATACCGCATACTTAATTGTTTTTTAATGTGCTTTATTTGTAGCTCGTTGTTACCCTGTGCTGTTGCTTTTGAAACCGTGAGCAAGACTTACATTCTTCTCACTGCCAGACTCTAAATTATAAAGCCCAATCTGGGGTTCGGACGAACAATAGAAAGCCTGTGAGTTATTAGCCCCCAGCTCCTTAAGATGAATCACCCTGCCTACAAGGTAATACACAATGAATATATGATCAGTGTAGTAAATTCAGTGAGAAAAATGTCTAAAAACATCATCTGTACTAACTCACATTGACCAGAAGAACTGGGGAAAAGTCCCACCCTACAGTTTTTTTCCTCATTGAATATTCTGTTTTCAGAATACATTATTTTCCCCTAATGTATTGCACTGCATGTATGAATCTGGCTTTAATAACTTGCGAGTTACTCACACCAGCCGTGAAAGCGAGTTCAGGAGAGATAATGATCACATCTGAGGTGAGGAAGCTAGCATGACTGCTTCCAATGTACCTTTCAGTCTCCATGGAAGCTACGCATGCTGCATTCAGGCTTTGATCATGTGAGCGCTACTGCTATTTGTAGACAAGCTAACAGTTGTACTTGCAGCTAACCGAGCTGCCAGGCTCTCTCCAGGCAAACATCACCCCCTCCTTCAGATGGTTTATTTACTGTCTCACCACCCACACGATCCGCTGGGTGGTCTTATGTATCAGGAACCACGATGTTTGTTATGTGTGTGCACTAAAGCAACTGTAAACATCAAAATGTTAGATCTTAGAGTGGGAGGGTTTGATATTCTTTTTAAAATACAAATTTAAGGACAGGGAAGAAGATGTTTCTGTAATCCGTTTATAGTGTTTTTTTATTTAATTTTTTTTAGATCATTTTCTGTTTATAAGACAGATAGATAGACAAAGAAAAACAGACAAGGATTGACAGGATGACAGGTAGAACAATAGAGGTATATAGATGGACAGCCTGACAGATAGTGCAACAGACAGATATTTAGACAGAACGACAGACAGAATGACAGACAGATAGACAGATACACAGAACAACAGACAAATAGAACAAAAGACAGATAGTTAGCACAATGGACAGAATGACAGATTTAAAAAAAACAGACCGATAGAGAGAATGACAGACTGACAGATAGAACAACAGAGATAGTTAAACAGAATGGAACAGACAGATAGACAGAACAACAAACAGATAGACAGAATGATAGACAGAATGACAGACAGATAGACAGAACAACAGACAAATAGAAAGAATGACAGATAGACAGAACGACAGACTGACAGATAGAACAATAGAGATAGTTAGACAGAACAGAACAGACAGATAGACAGAATGACTGATAGATAGAACAACAGACAGACAGAATGATAGACAGAATGACAGACAGACAGACAGAAAGACAGACAGACAGAATGACAGACAGCATGACAGATACACAGAACAACAGACAAATAGACAGAATGACATATAAAAAGAACAACAGACCGATAGATAGAGAGACAGACTGACAGACAGAACAACAGACAGATAGACAGAAGGACAGACAGATAGACAGAATAAGACAGATAGACAGAATGATAGATAGACAGAACGACAGACTGACAGATAGAACAATAGACAGATAGACAAAATGACAGACAGAACGACTGACAGACAAATAGACAGATAGTTAGCACAGTGGACAGAATGACAGATAAAAAGAACAACAGACCGATAGAGATAACGACAGACTGACAGAACAACATAGATAGTTAGACAGAATGGAACAGACAGAATGACAGATAGACAGAACAACAGACAGATACACAGAATGATAGTCAGAATGACAGATAGACAGAACAACAGACAGATAGACAGAATGACAGACTGACAGACAGATAGACAGAACAACAGACAGATAGTTAGACAGAATGACAGATAGAACGACAGATAGACAGAACGACAGCCAGATAGACCAAACAACAGACTGACAGATAGAAAAACAAAGATAGACAGAACGACGTACAGATAGACAGAATGACAGACTGACAGACATAACAACAGAATGACAAATAGACAGAACAACAGACAGATAGACAGAATAATAGACAGAATGACAGACTGACAGACAGAGAGATAGACAGAACAACAGACAGATATTTAGACAGAATGACAGACAGAAAAACAGATGAGGCAAGAAAGGAAAAAAAACTCTAAATGCGCACTACCACTACACAATGGCGTTGACATCTTTCTTGCTTTATTAGTGGTGATTTTCGAATTGGGCAACTTAGAAACCACCTAGCAAATGTCCTAGAAATGACACGCCAGCAACCACTTACTAGTTTAAAACTTGTTTACACATGCTGCATTGTGTTTGTGTATTCATTTAAATTTTAGTTAAATGTTTAATAGTTTTGTTGTGTTTTTGTCATCTTTATTAGTTTTTCATAGGTATATTTATATATATATATATATATATATATATATATATATATATATATATATATATATATAAAAAAAATCTATATATATTTTAGTTGTTTTAGTACAAGTTAAACTAAATAAAAATGAGAAATGTTTCCTTTGCAACTAGCTGAAATAAAAAACTGTTAACGTTTATTTTATTTCAAGTAAAAAAAAATTGGGTTTCTAGTTTTATTTAAGTATATAAATCCTGAGATTATACCCCTCTTTTGGTCATAAGCTGTTTTGTAAACTTAAACTCATCTTACTTCCATCATCCCGTGCTCAGCATTTTTCATAAACGTAGTGCGAGTTCTGCCAGGTCGGAAATTGAACTGAAAGTCTGATGTTCCTGATATCCGACGGCCTCATTGTCAGCGCCGTGGAGCATGTGCTGCTGACCTGGATTGAGTCCGGGACACAGTGATGAAGTATCCTCTTCTATCTGATTATACGTGCTGATTCAGGTTCCCTGCCGACTGGGCTGTATCTTGCTGAATAGACCAGACAGCTCCGACTCCCTCCACACCCCACTGAGATGCTTATTTTAGCAACATGGCATTTTATTCTCCCCTATCACTTTGAGAGAGAACGTGTCCCAGCATTTAATGTGCTTTATAATGTCTGTGCACGCAAGACAAGAAACCATCTCAGCGTATGGACACACTGCTATGTGAGTAACAGGTGCATTTAAATGCAGTGTTAATGTTCACTTTTTTTGGAGGGGGATTGTTTGTTTTAAAGTGTGGTCAAATTTACTTTTTTCTGCAAATTTTTGCAAGCAAAATTTCTGTATGAATCCACATTTTTCCACTGGAATTTCACAAGGGATTTCTGTTTTACTCTGACTAAAAGGCATTTTGTCATTTTAGTCAACAGTATTTTTAAAATTAAAATGCTTTGTATCATCATGTTGTACATTTGTTTTTGTTCAGTTTATTTTGTTTGCTTTTGTTCAGTTTATTTAGTTTGTTTGTTTTACATTTGTTCTGCAAATTTTTGTTGGTGAAATCCAGTCATTTTAGAAGGAAGCCATGCAATCAGGAATTTTATGTATGTAAGGGTGAAAAATTTCCCAAGGCAGATTTTGCAACTGGTTCGAATTAGTCACACAGACTATTGACAATAGGCAACAGACTTTTTTCGTTTGCAAAATTTGGCTGATGACAGGATTGTTTAAATTTAGTCAATATTTCTTTAAGTCCTATTCATTCATTTTGGTCAGTTTTACTCTCACCAAAATGGCATATTGTCATATTTTCGTTAAGTTATTTAAAAAATTAAAACCACTTAACTATCGTCATAATGAGCATTGTTTTGTTTTTTGTTTTTGGTTGTTGGTTTTACAGTGTTGTAATATTTGCTGTTGTTTAGCATATTTCCATGCATTTGAGAGTTTCAAATGAGGGCAAAATGTTTCTATACGCTGTTTTCACAACATGTTTGAGTCGATCACGCGTATTCGCCACGTTGACCAACAAAAATATGGTTCATTTGAAAGTGACTTCACACATCTACACTTTTGACAATAGGCAATGGACTTTTTCGCCTGCAAGATTTTGCTGACGACGTCTTTTGATGGCAACATTGTTTATTTTTAGTCATTATTTTGTCATGTGAATAGCAATCCATGCAATTGGTGATTTCAAGTTGGTCAGACAGAAAGCTGTTAATTTGGATGTCACTCTTATAAACAGTGTTGGGGTAATGCATATTTATATATTATGCGAGTTACGTAATCAGATTACTTTTTTTAAGTAGATAGTAAAATAGCTGAGTTACTTTTTAAAATAAGTAATGCTAGTTACTTTGTTTTCCCATTTATTGACTAACAGCAAAAGTAACTTTCCCCAACAATAACTGAATTCAGTATGTACAGAATCGCTCAGAAGAGGAGTGACTCCATATTCAGTAGAGGACCTCTTTATTCCACTTCAAGCTTGCAAATGCATTTTGTGCATAAACAACAGCAGCTTTATTAGAAGACTCTTCAGATACAACCTCAGCGACATCAAATTATGTTCAGCAGGGCACATCAGCCCAGACAAGCAGTAGATGGAATGGGAAAATGAAAGAAGGGGAGAAGAGGTGGGAACAATAAGGACTGTTGATGTGCCTAGCAGCCTGAAGCCTACAGCATGGAGGAGCTTCAACCATTAACTGTGTGTCAGACTCTCTAGGCACTAACAATAGCACAGACACTCTTCTCTCTCTCTCTCTCTCTTGCTCTCTTCCCCTTGTTTCTTCCATATTTCATATTCATAGGGAGATGAAATCGTCTCTTGTCCCTTGCACCAAACTCTTGCATATCGTAGTTTTGTTTTAGCATCAAACCTATTAATAGGGATGTTTAATGTGCGATTTTCAGTTATTTATGCAAATCTCAGGATGCGTGTGACACCGACAGGCTTTAATCTTTTCGTTGTAATGCTGAGGTACGTCAAGACGGGGATATTATTGGAACGCCGTGTTGTTCAATGTCAGGATTATTTTTGGATTTTCGTTGCTAGGATGAAGTTTAGTGCCTTTCCAGCTGAAATCAGACCTGAAATTGTAGGTTTTAAGTGTTTGAGGATTATGTGCCTCGAAGCGCTTTGAATTGTGTCTCTTTTTCGTTTCTTGAATTCTTACGTCTAAAAAAAGATTTTTGAAACCGCTTGCAGGTAAAAAAATAATAATAGAGAAATAAGAGAACATCATGGTGTTTTGACGTAGTGTCAACTCTTATTTTTATGATTAATTTGTTTTCAGATGCCATAATCCCTGGGCGTAGGAATTTAAGCCAATTTCAGCTAGTGTTTTTGTGCCGGGAGATTTATTGTAGTCATGTTGGCTCAATGATCTCAAATGTTAGCACATCAGATTTGTTTTTAACATTCCTACCTGAAATGTGTTGTAGTTTAACAAGGGAAAGATCTGGTGTTATAAGAGTGCTGGCAAGTGACAAACTAAAAGTATCAGCACAACTAATTTACTGTAACTACGGTCTTCATTAAAGTGACACTAGTTAAGTGTCACTTTTCCACTAATGATTCATTCCAGTGAATTGCTTCAGTGGGTTTGTGTAAATTTTGTGCCTGAGAATTATGACTCTGATTAAATTAAATTAAACCTTTATAATAAAATATTATTCAAATACATAACATTACATTTTAAATATATAGCTAACAGTACATTTGCATATACTATCCCCCGGTTTCACAGACAAGACTTAATCTAGTCCCAGACTAAAATGCATGTTTGAGCTGTCTCAACTGAAAATATCTTGCTCTGACATATCTTAAAATATGTCAGTGTCATTGTTCTGTGTCAAGATGCACACCTGTAATGTTTTCTTCTAAGGCATTTTTGTAAAACTTGCTTAAATATCTTAATTTAACTAAGGCCTTGTCCTGGCTTAAGCTAAGCCCCGTTTGTGAAACCGGGCCAAAGTGTAATATTTTATTATATATTTAAATAATACATTATATAATTTATATATTCCATATTTAAGTAATATAAAATGTATTATGCATTTAAAAAATATTGCCACTTAAGTTGCTTCAGTGTAGTTCTAGCTAAAAAGGGTAAATTAACTGTGGTTTAACTACTTAAAATTATGAGTAGTTTGTAGTTTGGTATGCTTAAAGGAATAGTTTTCCAAAAAAAAAGAAAATTGGCTGAAAATTTACTCACCCTCGGGCCATCCCAGATATAGATGAGTTTCTTTCTTCATGGGAACAAATTTGGGAGAAACTTAGCTTTACATCACTTGCTCACCAATGGATCATCTTCAGTGAATGGGTGCCGTCAGAATGAGAGTCCAAACAGCTGATAAAAACATCACAATAATCCACAATTAATTCCACACAACTACAGTTCATCGATTAACATCTTATAAAGCCAAAAACTGTGTGTTTTTAATACCCAAATACATCAAGACATTTAAAAAAAATTCTCCAGTGAAAAAGCTGTATTGTCTGAATCAGGAGAGAGGTATGCACTGTTTACAAGCTAAATTTCACATGATGTTAATTGCTAGACTGGAGTTGTATCGATTACTTGTGGATTATTATAATGTTTTTATCAGCTGTTTGGACTCTCATTTTGACGGTACCCATTCACTGCAGAGGATCGATTGGTTAGCATGTGATGTAATGCTAAATTTATAAATCTGTTCCTATATAATCTGTACTCATCTACATCTTTGATGGCTTGAGGCTGAGTACATTTTCAGCAAATTTTCATTTTTGAGTGAACTATTCCTTTGTTTCCAATCAATGTTCTTGGTATTGCTTTAGAAGCTTTGAATAGAACTGAGTCTTTATTACAGTCTCCTTGATTTGATTAAGATTGAAAAGCATCATTTGATGGCTCAACCTCCAACCTTTCGGACATCAACTGAACCTGCTAACTAATTATGCCACAGAAGTGGACAAATGATTGAATTTGATTCCCTAAACCCAGTTTTGCTCATTCCTACAAACTCTCTCTGCTTTTCTCCAGCAAACACTGAGTGCTATCTGATTTTTTTCCACTGCAGCGCAAGTTATGTCATCCTGCCGGTGGTAAATGGCAACTCCAGCCTTCCTCAGCTTCATTCTTCCAGCAACATTAAATCACTGCTTGCTCTGTGCCAGTAGATTGCTGTGGTCCACAGGGATGCAGAGTTATCTGTGTTGCGGTAGAAATAGGCCTCGGTTTCCCAAGGTGCACACTCAGCTTACCTCCACAGTAATTGCAACCTCACATTCAGTGAATGATGAGCACTGGTGGTTTGACCTCCAAGGCTCAAAGGATGTGTCACGTATAAACTTCATTGCAAGAACCATGATAAACTCATTTCGAGATGTGAAAATCAGTAATTCGCCTCAGAATGCTGTGCATTTGTGCCTTTTCTCACATTTGCAAAGCGCATGTTTGTATTGTGACTAATTGTAGCATTTAATTTACTTAATGATGCACCACCCACAGCGGTTTTATTCACAGCAACAGTTACTGTAGAGTGATGCGGTAAAACTGGGACAGCTTAAATGCAGAAAATCTGGTATAATGTTGATTTCTAAGTGTTGGTTGATTTACATGTAATCAAGTGTAGTTTCCAAAATCTGTATGCTGTATGAATATTTCAAGCTCTCAATATTTCAACCATGATTAGAGGAAGGACATGGACCACTTACAAAAGCATCTTAAAAATTAATAGAAACATTAGAAGTCCCACCTTATAGTTACAAAAGTCAAATGCTTTTCTGAGAAAGTTTGTCTGCATGTACATTAACTGGATGCATTTTTTAGCATGATTTGACCTAAAGAAGCTTAATTTATGACAGTTTTCTTCCATTTTAGTGCTGATTTGAAATATATTATTAAAACATAATCCTGAAAAAATTACATTTTCTCATCGTTTACTCATTCTCAAGTTTCCCAAACCTGTATGAGTTTATTTCTTCTGTTGAACACAAAGAAGTGTCAAGTCAAGTCAAGTCACCTTTATTTATATAGCGCTTTTAACAATACAGATTGTGTCAAAGCACTTAACAGTATCAAGTTGGAGGATAGAGTGTCAGTAATGTATAATAATAAGATTAAACAGTCAATTTTCAGTTAAGGGCATTTCATTATTGAATTCGGAGATGTCATTGTTTAAATAGTATCTGTGAAATCCAATTGACGATAATCGCTAGAAATTAAGTGTCCCCAACTGAGCAAGCCAGAGGCAACAGCGGCAAGGAACCAAAACTCCCTCTGTGACAGAATGGAGAAAAAAAACCTTGGGAGAAACCAGGCTCAGTCAGGGGGCCGGTTCTCCTCTGGCCAGGATATTATTGTTTATTTATTGTTTACTTATTGTTTTAATTAAAATTTTAAATGTATAAATGTATTCTATTTCTATTTTTATATTGTTGCAATTCAATAATAGTATTATGTAGTTAGGTATTTTATTATTATATTTTTAGTTATTTGTTTTATTTTTAGTTTTATTGTATTTTAATCGAGGTCTTCACTGGGGATATGTCTCTGGGGCTCATCGCTGACGATCAGGGCCGCAGACATCATCTCCCGGCGCTGATCCACCATCTGATCCGGACACGGACTGAGAAACAGAATAAGAAAGAAACAAATATTAGCGTAGATGCCAATCTTCTTACGATGTAACGAGTACATTGTGTGTTATGGGGAGTGTTCCCGGTTCCGGTTGATCTAATTAATGCAGCCTAACAATCCTTTAACGGATTTGAATAATAGAAGTGTAGTAGTGTGTTATGTGTAAGCCAGGTTAAAGAGATGGGTCTTTAATCTAGATTTAAACTGACAGAGTGTGTCTGCCTCCCGAACAGTGTTAGGTAGATTGTTCCAGAGTTTGGGAGCTAAATAGGAAAAGGATCTGCCGCCCGCAGTCGATTTTGATATTCTAGGTATTATCAAACGGCCAGAGTTTTGAGAACGCAGCGGACGTGGAGGAATACAGTGTGATAGGAGCTCGCTCAAGTACTGAGGAGATAAGCCATTCAGGGCTTTATAAGTCATTAACAAGATTTTAAAATCTATACGATGTTTGATAGGGAGCCAGTGCAGTGTTGACAGAACCGGGCTAATATGGTCATACTTCCTTGTTCTAGTAAGAACTCTAGCTGCTGCATTTTGGACCAACTGTAGTTTGTTGATCAAGCGTGCAGAACAACCACCCAGAAAAGCATTACAATAGTCTAACCTTGAGGTCATGAATTAGCATTTCTGCATTTGACGTTGAGAGCATAGGTCGCAATTTAGATATGTTTTTGAGATGGAAGAACGCAGTTTTACAGATGCTAGAAACATGGCTTTCAAAAGAAAGATTGCTATCAAACAGCACACCTAGGTTCCTGACTGATGAAGAAGAAGAATTTACAGAGCAGCCGTCAATTGTTACATAGTGTTCTAAGTTATTACATGTGGGGTTTTTAGGTCCGATAATTAACACCTCTGTTTTTTCAGAATTTAGCAGTAAGAAATTACTCGTCATCCAGTTTTTTATATCGACTATGCATTCCGTTAGTTTCTCAATTTGGTGTGTTTCATCGGGCCGTGAAGAAATATAGAGCTGAGTATCATCAGCATAACAGTGAAAGCTAACACTGTGTTTCCTGATAATATCTCCCAAGGGTAACATGTAAAGCGTGAAAGTAACGGCCCTAGTACTGAGCCTTGAGGTACTCCATACTGCACTTGTGATCGATATGATATCTCTTCATTCACTGCTACGAACTGATGGCGGTCAGATAAGTACGATTTGAACCATGCTAAGGCACTTCCACTAATGCCAACAAAGTTTTCTAGTCTATTTAAAAGAATGTTGTGGTCCATGGTGTCGAACGCAGCGCTAAGATCCAATAGAACTAATAAAGAGATACAACCACGATCAGATGATAGAAGCAGATCATTTGTAACTCTAATGAGAGCAGTCTCAGTACTATGATACGGTCTAAATCCTGACTGGAATTCCTCACAGATACCATTTTTCTCTAAGAAGGAATATAATTGTGAGGATATTACCTTTTCTAGTATCTTTGACAGAAAAGGGAGATTTGAGATCGGTCTGTAATTAACTAGATCTTTGGGGTCAAGTTGTGGTTTTTTTAATGAGAGGCTTAATAACAGCCAATTTGAAGGTTTATGAATGGAGTGTGAATGTGAGTAACCAAAAAGTTTCTGGTCCCCATTGACTTCCATAGTATTATTTTTTTTCCATACTGTGGAAGTCAATGGGGATGAACTTGAGAATGAGTAAATGTAGACAGAATTTCAATTTTTGGGTGAACTATCCCTTTAAATAGTGTGTAAATTTGACAAGTTTCAGCCAAAGACATTATAAGGGCGAGGAAAACGATCCATTTATTAAAAATTAACAATGAGAGAAATCATAAAATATGGAGATCGTAATACAAATTAAACACCACCTCAAAGTTGTAATTACAAGTGGGAAACTCAGGAATTTATTTAAGTCACAAGTTTCCGGGAACCTGAGAAAAGTCTGTTTTGATGGTAAATTTGTTGAAATAAATGACTTTTTTTCCCCCATTTACAATTTGATTGCATTGTACAGTTATGATAGAATATATTGTAATTCAGTTTATAGCACCTTTGGAAACTTAATAAAACTGTAAAAAAGTTAAAACACACTTGAATCGAATTATTTAGTTTTAAAATAGTTTTTTGTAGAAAAGAAGCAGAGTGGCGTAGAGAAGAGAGTGGCGTTCCAGCGGATGACGGAGGACGTAGGCGTACGCAGTGACAGATGCGGAAGTACAGAGGAGAGAGCAAAACAAAATACCGGTCACAAATTAGAAGTACAAAATGAGGATTTGTAAAGAAAAATGTCAGAGGATTTTGATATAAGCCAAGAGGAGACTGGTTTTTCTTTGATGTAAACAAAACTTGGTTCTCACAAGACTAGCATATTCTCACCGGAGCTTACGCTACACCTCCGTCATCCGCTGAAACGCCACTCTCTCGTGAACACAAGTACAACAGTTAGCGGAAGCTATAGATTACGGTTTATACAGTTTTAAATATGGATATTTTTCTTACACAAACACATCGCTTCGCTTCAGAATGGCTTGTGGAGCCGTATGGAGCACTTTTTATGATGGATGGATGCACTTTTTTGGGCTTCAAAATCTCAACCCCCATTCACTGCCATTATAAAGCTTGGAAGAGCCAGGACATTTTTATTAAAACTCTGACTGTATTCGTCTAAAAGAAGAAAGTCATATACATCTAGGATGGCTTGAGGGTGAGTTAATCATGGGGTAATTTTCATTTTTGGGTGAACTATCCCTTTAACTGTAAAGGCGCAAACAAAGTAGCAAATTTAAACTAAACTTTCTAAATTTAAGATATTTTTTTTTTAAGATTTAAGTATATTATTTAACATAATCTTGACCAAGTGTTTTGGAGATTTTAGTCTTTCCTATACATCGAAAATACTGCTTGGAGGCATTTTTAAGATGGTCGCCGACTGACTGACTTACCATAAAAGGCCAGGCCACAGTTTGTCTCTACAAACTATTGTAAAAGTTCAGGGGGTGTTAGCAAAACATCACCCTGTAGCAGTGGACACGAGGTTCATAGGTATTGCTGAAGTTCTCGCAACACTTTATTCCTACAGAGAGATTTATTTGTGCAGGCCAGCCACTATAATTTTCATCTATTGTTTTCAAGTGTGAAGATCTCAGAGGGTTTGATTGGATCTTACTGCGATGAAGTCTTCAAGTATTTCTCCCTTAACAAGGGCCTCAGCGTAGCATCATAAACAGCTTGTTTATGAGAGCAGGGAGCCTGCACACTTAAGAGTCTAGGCGGTGAAGCACTGTATTAGTATTTTATTTTCCTAGAGACTGTCCCTCGTGGCCATGGACTGTGTTTTTGAGAGATAGCGGCTGAATAAAAAGATCACATTTTAATGGTTCGGCATCTGCTTTGGAGGTCAGTCGCTATTCTAGCTGTTAAAACTTGCATTTTTTACAAGCAGACTTGTTTTTGTTTCTGTTTGGTTCAGTACATAGTGAAATTGTGGGTTAGAGCTAGTCGCTCAAACAAGTGACTCATGAGTTAGACGCTCATTTGTGAGTCTTTTTGATTGATTCCTCAAAAAAGTTGTGCAAATGAGATGCTGTTTGGTAGAAGTTGCGATGCAGGCACTTGATGTATTGAAGCTCTTTTGTAATCAAGCGTTTATCATGACAAATGACTATTATCCACTTATATTGTTTGTAGTGTTGATCGTCTGAGCAGTCGTTTCCATCTCAGGATGAGCTCCGTTCAGGGTCCTCTGAGACCAATAACAGTGCATGGACTTTAGTGAGAAAGTCATGGAGAAATAAAAAGAGACGGAATTGGGGAAGAAGGAACTATTTTAAGCTCGCTGTGTAATTAATCATAAGCCAACGGAACAAAACGGAAAAGACTTTGAACTGCTATTGCTTTCATCCGTCTTGCATTGTTTTCTTTGTTGTGGTTGTTTATCCACACTTCTACTCATTCACCACATGTAAAAACTCACTTCATGTGTTTTAATTGATCAGATCACTACACTGAAAAAAATGGTGTAGAAACAATTTTCACTCTTCAATTTTCTTTTTCAACTTTCAGTTTTCTTACTAGTAAATTTCACAAGCATTTACAAAGAAATGTCAATGTTTTCATTTTATTGAAAACATACTCCAGTAATTTTTATTTACACTTTTACACACATCTATTTAAACTTGCAAAATGGATTTATTAGAAGTAGTAGTATTTGCGTTTTTATTAATTATAAATTTATTTTCACTTCTCTCACATTTTACTGTTTTTATTTTCATTATTTTTAAGTTAATAAGAATTTTATTTTAATGAACATATTTGTTATTTTTTATTGTCACTTTATTGACAGAAACAGTAATTTTAGTTATTATTACTGTTTTAATAATATTCCTAATTTTATTTTATTTAAATTTTTGCCACTTTTGTGCTATTTTTATTTTATTGAATTTTTTTTTTTTTTATTATCTTTTTTATTTTTGTCACTGTATTTAATTATTGTTTTCATCATTTTCTTTTTACTGACAGAAACTTTTATAACTTTTTTATAAACAGTTTAATTATTATTATTATTATTTTATTTTAATTCATTATTTTACTATTTTATTTAAAATGTATCATTTTTTTATTTTAATTATTTCTTTATTTTGTTACTTTTTAATTATTGTTTTTATTATTTTTATTGTCCCTTTTCATTAACAAAAGCAGTAATTTTTTATTATTTAAATTTTTGTCATTTTTTTACTATTTTTATTTAAAATGTGTTTTTTATTTTAATTCTTTTTTTTGTCATGGTTTTTAACTATTGTTTTTATAATTTTAATTTCCACTTTTTATTGACAGAAATAGTACAGGGATGAAAGAGAGCGGGAATGGGAACTGAAAACAACAGATTCGATCTGGCATATTTTAATACGCCTTGATCGATCATATAACTGCCCGATTGAGTGTGCACATTCCATTTACACTTGGAAAGTGGATCTAGATCCAATCTACTAATCCGCAAATCTTTCCTTTAAGTGTTATCCTTGTCCTATTTTGACTTAGTATTTGAGTTTCGAGGTTCCTCTGTCTACGATTGCTTGCTGACTTGTGCATCGCGAAACTCCCAAATTTTCCATGCTATCGTAACTCCGTTTGGGATGAGTAAAGCTTACATATGTGGCCTAAATAACCACATGCATTTACACCTCAAACCACCTACTGAGGTATTTTCATATTATCCACAGTTTAGGGAAGCAATCTCCATCGGGACTAGCGATCTGTGCAGGAAATGGCCTGCGTCGTGACTAATTGTTTGGGACCTGAATGTCTTTTTCCCCTGCACTGTTTCCAGCTTAGTGACAAGAGCTCTCCATCCTCTCAGAAAACGATCCGTTTGACGGGATTTGGGATGAAAAAGCTCTCGAGTGGGCGCTGAAGAGTTCATTTCATCACGATGATGACGAGGAGTCCTTGAACTCTGTCGCTCTCGTGGAGTTGTGTGCAAGAGGAGTCTCTGGTCTGGGCGGCATTCATTAAAATTGGTCAATGCGGATCTTTATGTCATCGTGCCCCGCGTGGAGAATTCACAATACTCTCGCTGAGCCGAGCCGGCTTTGAGAGCTCATGAGAGAGCGGGGGAATGTTTATCCGCTCTTTCTGGCTATGAAGCAGCAGTCACTCATGTGTCATATACTTGTCAAACTCAGCCATCCAGCTGGGGGTTTCTGCTGGCTGTTGTCTTTGGACTAAAAGAACAATTGACTGCAAAACGTGAAGTATTCACTGTGTCCGACTTTCAAATTTTGTCCTTCATGGAGTTCTTTGTATTTTGGTTTTGTGTATATGTGGATTTTATGTAGTCTTGGTTTCATTTGTGTCACTTTGCAGTGTGAGCAAGGCCTTGAGCCTGTTTCAAAAATGAATAATTTATATATAAAAAGCAATGGGTGGATGAATATTTAGCTTCAACATGCTTTTGGTAAGTTTTGATGTCTGCTGTCAACTACCATGTTGAAAAGACCAGTACACATTGTATTAAATTATATGTATAATCTTAAAATGTTTCTTGCTGGACAAAAGGGACCATTATAATTATAATAAATTATTATAATAATAAATATGTAAAATTATATAATACACACACACATAATACACACGTGTTTGTGTATTGTAATATATATTATTTTACATATGTAGTACACATTTCTACATTTATATTATGTTTCTATTATTATTGCCAATTTTGAATATCACAAAAGTAAAAGGTTTTTTGTTAAATAAAAGAATAATACAAATTATTAATTAATTTTTTTAATGTATTCATTATTATTCATAATATATTTAAATAAATGATTAATTTGTAATTCATAAATAATATTTTATAACAATGTATATTATATTAATAATGTTTATTGTTACATTATTTTACATATTTAATGTTAATTTCTACATGCGTAATGTGTTTATATTTTTTTATAACCTGGTTTCATTGGTTGCCAAAATTGAAAAGGTTGTTTTTTGAAAAAAAAGAAAAGAAAAAGATGATTCATGCAATTTATTGGTTTAGTAATGTACTTTATTGTATTTTTAACAGCTGAGCCAGCATGGGACTTCACGTTGATTTTTTCAGCATGGTAAAATGAGCTGAATTCTGTCTGTAAATACAAATAAAATAGACAAATGCAAGCGCAGTACAGTAGCTACAGAGCACAACCACAAACCTTGCCTTTAATCTGCTTTCATACTCTGCTCGTGTATCATTGCATGTGTACTTTTTGTTTTCTTAAGGGATTGTGTGCTTCAAGAAGAATCCGTTAGAGGAGAGAAATAAAACAAGCTGTCACAACAGACAAGAAACATAGTACAGTTAATTTCTATTGAAGAGCTCCCAAGGCCTGTAACAAAGTAAAACTCGATAAGATGTGGGAAGTCGAATGCACACGGCGGCGTGTGTTGCGATTTATCTCCCCTGCTGTAAATAATTGCGTGTTTGGAATTATACCGGAGGAGACGTGGTGTGTTTGATGCACTGTCAGATTGCGTTTCGTGGTTGGAAACGGATTATAAAGCAGCACTTAATCAATTTCCAGAGCAAGTTGTGCGCCGACGTCCTTGTAAAGGTTCCCTTTCCGTAAGTTGATGTAATTATGACTTAATCTGTGAAATTTTCCATATATCACCACACCCCAAAACATTTCGCCATACAGGTTTTTCAAGAGTCGTAGCTCACGGAAATAAAGTGTGTTTATGACCCGAGAACGGTATGGTAATGTGCCATAAAAATAGACGAAAGTGTGCGCCGCTACTCTAGGCGATGATCGGATAATTTATGAAGGCCGGGGATCATCAGAGGCTGACATAGTAAATCGCATTGTCCTTCCCTGCGGAGCATCTGTCATGATGAACGGGGGATGACATCAAACTTGTGCTAATCTCTCACCTTGTTGAAAGTCATACGCTCAGGCTCCTCTTCGTTTTCAGTCTGGAAAGTGGAAGATTTCTGCTTGTCTTTCATGAGTGAGGCCCAAACTTGGGTTGGGCACACATACGATGCAAACGTTGAGCCTTGGTGCTCATATGGGAAATTTAGGTTTGAATCTGGCTGTAAAACATGTTTTCTTTTTGTTCTCTATCTACAGCAGAAGATGATCCCTGCCAGACCAACCCGTGCCTGCATGGTGGGAGCTGTTTGACCGAGGGGGATGGATACAGTTGCCTGTGCCCTCAGGGCTATTCAGGAGAGAGCTGCGAGATCGGTAAGTGGATTAAGAGAGAGGTCAGGGTCGGGACAAAAGAGGTCAAGGACGTTTGAAGGAGCCCACTGCAGCTCTAGAAGTGCACTCGAATTTATGCACACAGATAAAATTGGATATAAAACCAATGCAAGAATTGTTTCTAAGGGTTATGCCTTTGACCCTTGATGTAAAACCAATGAATACGATTATTAGCAAGACGAAGACCTGCAATGTCCGCCAAAATGTAATTTACCAGCGTCTTGATCAGATGCCATCGTTTTGGTCGGAGGTTATAAAGGAACTGTAGGTTAGGGAAATTGTAATAAAAATACCAGTGCTGAGGTAAATAAACTTAATATACTAAAAAATAGCACATTTAAAAATATATCTTATTATTATTGTTATTGTTGTTGTCGTTGTTATTATTATTAGTTATACATTTATTTTACCTTTTGTCACTTTTTTTTTTGTTGTTGTTGATGTTGCTGTTAGTAATAAAATAAATAATACATATTATTAGTTAATTCATTTTTGTATTAGAAACAACAATAATAATAATAATTATTATTATTATTGTTGTTATTGTTATTGTTAATTTATTTATTTGAACTTTTGTCACCTTTTACAGTTTTTATATCCATTGTTTTATTTTAATAGGAATTGTATTATTATAATTAGTAGTAGTAGTGTTTATGTTGCTGTTAGTAATAAAATTAATAATATATATTTTAGTGAATCATTTTTGCATTAGAAATAACAATTAATAATAATAATATTTATTATTATTATTATTATTAATTATATTTATTTACCTTTTGTCACTTTTTACAGTTTTTATTTTCATTTTTATTTTAATAGGATTTTTTTTGTAGTAGTAGCATTTGTTGTTGTTGTTTATGTCACTGTTAGTAATAAAATTTATAATATATTATTAGTAAATAATTTTTGTATTAGAAATAAAAATTAATAATAATAATAATAATTATTATTATTATTATTATTATCGTATAAGATCATATTATAAAAGAATATTATATATTATAGAAGATCAACAAATTTTCACAATTAACCCATTTAATCCCACCAGTTACAATAGTGACCGTAAAAAAGGTTTTCATTTATAAAGCTCTAAAAACCTTACTGACTGATGTTTTAGTGCACTTCCTGCAAATATGGAAAAAATAAAGGGTCTCAATTAAATATGTGCAGTTTCACATGATTAGTGCAAATTGTCACATGACCAGAGCAGTTTATTTCCTGTTTGCACCATGAGATGATGATAACTGCATCAAAGCTCCAAAACAAAAGGCTAGTAAAGTGTTAACATAAAGATATGACAAAGATTTTTAGTACACATGATCTTTAGGGTGTCTAGTATTAATAGATGCATTTGCATATATTCAGTTTTGTTGAGTGTGGTCATAGAATGAGTAAACATGTTGATGGTCACAATAGTGACCGCTGGGATAACAGTGAACTTAGGTATACAAAATAAATCCAATTACAGTTGTTAGTGAAAATTACAATAAAATGTTGCAATGACAAAATATTGCACTAAATTAAAAATTCAAATGTTACAAAAAAATTACAATAATGATGTTGTAATACTTGTAGCATTAATATAAAAATGTTTGATGTTATATTTTACAAAAATTAACAATTTTGAAATGCGGTGATGGTTGATTTTTTTTGTTGTTTTTTATCTCAGTGTTCCTATCAATGTTTCATAAGTTTTTTTTTATGCATAATAGTAACCCTAGAATATGATCAAACAGTTTAAAATAGCTAGGCTAAGATATATAACAATTTTTATGATAAAACACAATTTTTCACACACTTTTCCAAAAAAAAAAACTAAAAAAAACATTATTGATTATTTCAAAGGGTTATATATGACACATCATTTGGATATTTTCATGTCTGGGAAAAATTTGGGATTAAACGGGTTAAACATGCAAATGTGTTAAATCGTTTAAACAATTAATAGAATATATATTTAAAAAGGTAGTACAGGTACATCATTTTGTCTCTAGGGTGTTCAGCTGACTGCAAAAATTGGGTTCCCCTGGTGTAGTCGATATGAGTTGCTCTGCAGGGGAAGATGGTTTACAGAAGCAGAGAGACCTGACAGCAAACTGCGAGGTGGCATGTGCGGGAAGTGGCTGCATGATCTAACAGGGCTGCACACAGCTCATTCTTCTCTGTCAGACAAGAACAGGAGCAGGTGAAAGCAGAGCTGGGCCGGAGGTTGGAAGGGTTTTGAGAAAATGAGAGCACACTCTGAACAGGAGGGCAAGGCCATGCTGTGGAGAAAAAAAGGAGAGAGGGATAAAGAGGTAGAAAAGAGATAGGAATAATATATATGGAGCAGCTAGAACTTACTTGAAGAGAGCATGAAATGACAGTCTTTAGAAAGCAGTTAACATCCATAATATGGTGTATTTCTCAGTAATAATGTAGGTTAGAGTTTTATCCTTCTGAATTGGAGTCGATCATGAAAAGTGGACATGTTATTATTAGTACTATTACTATTACTCATACATAGGAGTAATGCTTTTTCAAGATTTAAGACACATAGATGATAAAACTTGCAGAAAAGGCCCTGAAAACCACCCATAATTCGTGTAATGGCAGTAAGTTTTGTACAAGTGTTAGTATATTGCTTTCAGAAGATATAGGTCATAATGGCCGATAACCCAAAATTCATGGGCTTGTGTATTTGATGTCGAAACTAAATGATGAATCGATGCAAAATGAAATGATGAATCAAAATTATTCTGATAAATATGTACCATGATGGTCTATATATGAAACACATCAAATTCTGTGCAAAGTGCATAAATGGTCTAGGACGAGTTTGAAAAGTATATATTTTTAAAAGTATATAAAAAAATCCAAATGGCGGTAACATTTTAAAACTGACAATGACCAACAGTTTTAAAGGATATCTCAAGGAATTGGTTCTAGCTCACACGGTTCCAGAGTAATTAGTGAAAGTTTAAATCTGATAATTACAGCGCCACCTAGTGTCTGACCAATTTGATTTGAGACCATCCTACCTAGTTTCAACAATTACAGTCTTTGAGAACCAGTTTTAGGGCAGAAAAATATGAAAGGATGAGGACAAAATCAGACCAAACACTTTGTAATGCTGGCAAAAATCTGTGCATATATATTTATATGTCTTTATATTTAACTTTCACCTTTTAGTTGTAAAAAATTGCACTGCTTTTGTGCTCATAAGCTAAACAGACAGCTGAGGCCATAATAAGGTGTCATTACGGAGAGGTGTCTGGATGTCAAAGGTCCCAGCTGTGTTGTGGTGGAGAGGTCAAAGGTTAGCAAAGCTGCATTATCCCGGGTCTCACTATCAATCTTTTCACGAGCCAACTGCACAGTCGATATGTGAATTATGCTAAACTACAACAAACAGTCGATCTGTCGCTAGCACTTGTGCTAGTAAGCATTACAGTACGATGCTAAGCGGCATGTACACTAATAACCCATCTATAGATTTGATTCACAGACATATTTTATACCATTCTGCACAGCCTTAGGGATTCATTTCAGATTTTTGATGCAAATGGCATTCGGAAGAAAACAATTAATGTTTATGTAATTCCGACACTTTTGGACGTCGAAAGTTCCTTCGGGTGATTTACAAGTAGTAATGGGCTTTTCCTGTGGAGCATTCTGCATTAGCGGTGTGTGTAATATTAATTACAGCCAAAGGCAGAAGGTTAATTGCATATTACTGCAAACTCTTGACCACATTTTGTACTAACCTAACACTTGATCTCTGCAGTCAATGTGTTGTCTTATGAAAGAAGGATGAATTATGCAGGGAAAGTGTTCTTTGATTCCCTTTTTTGTATTCATATTCATTACCGCTGTTTGCTAAGACTAGCCTTGCCCCGCTGTGCTGCAAACATGACCGTTTATGCTGCAAACATGAATAATATTGTACATCAGATTGGGTGGTTTATTGAGAAAAGGTGTAGTTTTAAAGGAGAGTTTGGACAGCATAAATATTGGTGGAGAATGTGGGCACAAATTCCATATACTTACATTGAACAAGGAACTCTGAGCCATATCTACAAACCATAATATCGTAGAGACTTAACAGTGGTTTCTTTAGGGCTTAGGACACACAAAACACCCTAGAAGCCACATAGCAACACCCTAGCAACTGCATTGCATCTCTTGCTGTCTATCTTAAGAACAAAATGTGTACTGTCATTACATGACACTGCAACATGATATCCTTGGACTCCATCCTTCGGGACTCACGTTGTGCTCAGCAATTTGGGAAGAGGCATTTACGATCCTTGCATAATTTATTGACTGCGCATCTACCGGGCAATTGAAACATTTATGAGAAAGAGCAAAGAGGCTCACGGCAGGGACAAGATCACTATCTTTAGACACACCGCATGCCAAAATCAGCCAGATGAGCCTGTCCATCAATCTGCACGGGGCTCCCGCTCCAGGAGATACATGAGCTGGATTGAGACACATCCTGAGTTTGGTGATGTTCAGTAATTTAAGGAACGCTTGAAGAGTTCACACATTCATTTGAGACACAAAATGGTGCAGAAATACCTTTACGGGTTTAGATTGCTATCTTTAACTGTTCTCAAGCACGAGAGACAACTCTAAACATCCTCTTTCTGGACATATTGTGAGTTAAAGGAGTTTTCCATCGTTTTCCATTTTTCCAACTTGTTAGAATGGACAGAAATCCATTTACAGTTACACAATTTTGACTTCAAATTAATGTTTTAAATTCAAAATACACTTTTATTGACAAAATGCAGTCAATTACCATAAACAACAACTTTGATTCATCCCTCAGTTTGTAAAACTTGAAGTTTGTAAAGATAAAATTGCTATAGAAGTGTATTTGGCAAGCCATTCTGGTGGGATTCCATACAGAAATGTGGGTTATTGAGCTGTGTAATGTAAATATAATTTAAATATGCTATTTACATACTGTTGTGATTTGCAGCATTATTTAGATATTATTCTCTCAGTAACAATAAAGATTATGGTGATCATATCTCTATTTTAGTTTCTAAATTCCAGAGTTAAAGGTCCATCAAATCAGCCAAGCTCAGATCAACAAATGAGTGTTGAGGATACTCAATGAGTCAATGGGTCACAACTGCTGCAAATGGTGATTGGGAGGTTGCGCAGTGCATTAAAACAATTGAAAAGCCAAATATAAATGCCGGCCATCATATTTATTCAGCCTTCAGGGGAAGTAGAGGATGTTTCTGTCAAAGCTGAATAGCGCAAATACAGTTTTACAGTGCAGACAAAATGCAGCCAGACCGAAGCACACCCGTATGATTCAATACTCATTCACTTTGTTGCAAGCAGTCAATATGTGTAGTCTGAGAAGCAATTTAATTTCATCCAATAATATACTTGTAAGGGTTACGTTTTCATTGGATGGATCTGGAGTTTCACCAGGTCCTTATAATACACCATATATATATTATATATATATACCAGGTCCTTATAATACACCATATATATATTATATATATATACCAGGTCCTTATAATACCCCATATAACATTTTATTTGCATATTTTAATACTTTACTACTATAAAGTATTAAATACTATATATATATATATATATATATACCATCCCACATTTTCCATCTCTCAGTCTCTGTTTTTCACTCTATTCCTCCATTCTCTTTTTCGGTGCTGCTCCCTCGACTCCTGTCCCCTCTAGCCTGTTGTTATTTGCCAGAAAGGCTGTATGAAAATTGCAATGCACTTCCAAAATTGAGTGAAGGCAGCCCTTTTGGTCCCCCAAGCCTTTTTCTCCAGTAATACATTGCATTTGCCTCCACCAGACTACCATATATTTTCTGCACCTTTAACCTCGTATGCATTTCCTCCATGGCTTTGTTTGGTCCCTCTACTCATATTGCAAACACACAGGCATTGTTGCTATTAATAGCATATATTTGCTAGTAAGCTATTTTTTTTTAGTTTTTATAATTAACAAAAAAAGGGGTGCTGATAGTTAATGAATTATTAGAATTGTTAATATTTTAATTAATAAATGTAAATGTAATTTTAATTAATTTTAACAATAATATTAATAATTCAGTAATTACTTATATACGTGTTACTTATATAATATAATTACTTATATAACTAATAATCATGATTCTGACTTTTTTCTTGCAATTGTGAATTAATATGTCTGAACATAGACAGACATATGTCAAGAATTTTTTTTTATTCTGTGGAAGTAAGATTCCTTAGTAGATTTATTGTATCACGTTTTTGTAGTACATGCAAAAACAAAATAATCCCTTTAGCAGCTCTCTGTTGCATCGATATCAGGCTCCATAATTGCATGTAAAAGATGAATGAAGTTTACCCTATCAATATTTTTGCCCTACAACCCTAGAGAGCAACTTTCTTCTGGGACGTTTCCCGAGAGGAAACTCAGCCCACTGCAGCATCTCGCACATCGGCGCGCTTGTTGATTGATGGCTATGTGGGCAAGCCAATCCCCCTGTGCACGGCTGCTCTTTATGCGGGATGATCGCCCCGCCTGCCACCAGTGGCTCATTAAATCATCCCTTGGCACATTCCATCCTGCATGGAGAAGTGATCAACAAATCATTGACAATCATTCTTCATTTGCTGACAAGTACCCCGGCGCGACGGGCTGTGTGGATCCCTGCACCCTCGGGCTGTCGGAAAGGACCGGCATGCACAAACAACCTCAGGTCCATCTGCTCCGTCAGACTAATGTTGGCAAAGACAGGTAGAGGGCGGCCCGGTTGGCGGCCCAACGTGACAGCAGGGGGCGGAGCAAAAGAAAACACAGATTTGGAGATTAACGAGCTTTTATGAGTTTGGCTCAGCAGGTGATCACAGAAGTTGTATACACCTGCTGTCCATAAAGTCCTGGACTGCCACATTGCTACAGTTTATAGCAGCTAAAGCCAAACTTTTACAGTTCCATACTGAAACGCGTCGGTCTTTTATTTTTCAAGTTGGCAACAAAAAGCCTCAACTTGTCAGATGCAATAAATCTAAATTTTGGGGATTATAACTGGTGGACCGCTATGCCTTTTTTAAAGGCTCACACCAATATCTAGAGTACAGTTATTTTTACTTGGAGTAATTTAAAGAAAATAAATAATATTATTTTTTTTCAGTTATTTTTTATTATTTGTGTGTAATAAAAAAACAAAATTACTAAAATAATTTGAAAATCCATTTGAAAGAAAAACGTTGACCTTTACTAAAAACTAAAATAACAGAAATATAAAATATGGAAACTGTAAACAATTTATGTACAATTATAAAATTATAATTAATAAATTATAATACCCAGTTATTTATAAATATGAACTTCTTTATTCTATTCTTGAATCTTATTATAGTAATTTTTTCACAAATACATAAAAAAAAACATTTAAATAAAGTCTGCAACCAACAATGCAGAACAACATTTATTATTCTATTATAGTAATTTTTTCACAAATAAAGAAATTGTTAAAAACACAAATTAAAAAGAAAGTAAGTGTACCCAAACAACAGTGCAGAGCATTTTATAATTATTATTTATCATTTGTGTTAAAAAAAAAAATACTTAATTTTTTTTATAAAAAAATAAACTTATTAAAATAAAATCTAAATTTAATAAAAAATAAAATAAAGTAAAAAAAACTTCATAAATATAAATAATATACTTCATACAAAATATTATACTAAATTAAACTTTAAATATCAGCAACTTTATTCTATTATGTAGTACTATTATAGTACTTTTTCACAAATAAAGAATTTGTTAAAAACATAAATAAATATGTAAACACTGCAAACAAAATTGCAGAACAGCATTTGATAATTGTATGAAATAAAAAAAACATTTACAAAAATAATTTGAAAAACAATTTGGAAAAAGCTACACTAAAATTAAATAAAATATGAACTATAAATAAATAATAAAAATAGAATATGAATTATGAATAAAAAATACAAAAACGTGATACAATAAATCTGTAAGCATATTTATACTTTTATTATACTTGTACAAATATTTTTTAGATGTCAACCTAGATTTATAGGCCTATTATAGCATCAAAAGTAAATGATATAACCAACAGTGCATTAAGTAATCCAGCTGTGAATATGACATTCCAGCCAATACGGTGTAAAACATATTGTTTGCTTTTTTATTATTAGACAAGACAGTTAAGAAGACAAGATACAACTGAGGATGGAGATGTAGAATAAAATATAACAAAAAAGAAATAATAAAACAGAGTCTTCAAATGTACGCAGGCCAGAGTGACGAGCGTGAGTGTTGTAGTGTAGTGTGCGCTTGGCTGAACTCTCTGCAGATGAGGGGATGAAATGATGTGTGCTGGCCTGTGATTGGATGCTGATTCAGCGATGTCAGTCATCATCCATGTGACGCTCCTCCGCAGTAGGATGGGAACAGAATTTGTAAAGCCCAGTCATTTACTGTACATTTGGTAACAAATTGATTTCCTATGAAGTCAGTGTCTGGGTTTTGGAGCCTCTTATCGCTGTGGCAGGTGGATGGACGTGTTGTCCCGGGAATGAGTTCTGGAAATGAATTATGGGGGGTGGGGTGCAGGGGGGGGTTCTCTTATCTCAGCTTCACCGGGACGGCTATCACGTGAATGTGTGCCAGTGCTTTGAGCTTTGACACCGCTCTGTTAAATCACAAACACTTATCACAGATGTGCATGCAGAAGAACAGAGATGCTAAAGGACTGCTAAGCTTCACTGCATAGTGATTAGCTGTCTGTCTGTTTGTGTGTCTGTCTTTCTATCCATTCATCTGTCTGTCTACTTGTCCTTCTATCCATCTGTCTGTCTATCGATCTATCTGTCTATCTATCCTTCTATCCATCTGTCTGTTTGTCTATCAGTTTATCTGTCCATGTGTCTGTCTTCCTATCTAACCGTCTATCTGTCTTTGTATCATCTGTCTGTCTGTCTTTCTATCTGTCTTTCTATCCCTCTGTCTGTCATTTGAGCTGTCTGTCTGTCTTCCTGTCTAACCGTCTGTCTATCTATCTATCCATCTGTCTGTCTGTCAAATCATCTGTCTGTCTACCTGTCTACCTGTCTGTCTGTTTATCCATCTATCTGTCTATCTGTCTACCTGTCTATCCATCTGTCTGTCTATCCATCTATCTATCTGTCTATCCATCTGTCTACAGTGGGGGAAAATTATTTGATCCCCTGCTGATGGGTTTATTTGAACAGTGAGAGACAGAATAACAACAACAAAAAATCCAGAAAAACGCATTTCAAAAAAGTTATAAATTGATTTGCATTTTAATGAGTGAAATAAGTATTTGATCCCCTATCAATCAGCAAGATTTCTGGCTCCCAGGTGTCTTTTATACAGGTAAGGAGCTGAGATTAGGAGCACTCTCTTAAAGGGAGTTTGTTACCTGTATAAAAGACAACCTGTCCACAGAAACAATCAATCAATCAGATTCCAAACTCTCCACCATGGCCAAGACCAAAGAGCTGTCCAAGGATGTCAGGGACAAGATTGTAGACCTACACAAGGCTGGAATGGGCTACAAGACCATCGCCAAGCAGCTTGGTGAGAAGGTGACAACAGTTGGTGTGATAATTCGCAAATGGAAGAAACACAAATAACTGTCAATCTCCCTCGGTCTGGGGCTCCATGCAAGATCTAACCTCGTGGAGTTTCAATGATCATGAAAACGGTGAGGAATCAGCCCAGAACTACACGGGAGGATCTTGTCAATGATCTCAAGGCAGCTGGGACCATAGTCACCAAGAAAACAATTGGTAACACACTACGCCGTGAAGGACTGAAATCCTGCAGCGCCCACAAGGTCCTCCTGCTCAAGAAAGCACATGTACAGGCCCGTCTGAAGTTTGCCAATGATTCAGAGGAGAACTCGGTGAAAGTGTTGTGGTCAGATGAGACCAAAAATGTTTGTTTTTCTGCTAAGGGGACAGGACAACTGCACCGCATCAAAGGGACGATGGACGGTGCCATGTACCATCAGGGCCAGGGCATTGAATCCAGCCAGGGCATTGAAAATGGGTCGTGGATGGGTATTCCAGCATGACAATGACCCAAAACACATGGCAAAGGCAACAAACGGTCAAATGCTTATTTCACTCATTAAAATGCAAATCAATTTATTTTTCGATTTCGATTTCGATTATTCAATTTTTTGTTGTTATTCTGTCTCTCACTGTTCAAATAAACCTACCATTAAAATGATCTGTCATCTGTCTGTCTATCCATCTGTCCGTCTACCTGTCTATCCATCTGTTTGTCTTCCTGTCTAATCGTCTGTCTGTCTATCTATCTGTCTGTCTGTCTATTTATCATCTGTCTGTCTATCTGTCATCTGTCTGTCTATCCATCTATCCATCTGTCCATCTACCTGTCTATCCATCTGTTTGTCTTCCTGTCTAATTGTCTGTTTATTTATCCATCTGTCTATCTATCATCTGTCTGTCTACCCATCTATCCATCTGTCCATCTACCTGTCCATCTATCTGTTTGTCTTCTTGTCTAATCGTCTGTCTGTCTATCTATCTATCTATCTGTCTGTCTGTCTGTCTGTCTATCTATCATCTGTCTGTCTGTCTGTCTATCCATCTATCTGTCTGTCTGTCTGTTCATCCGTCAATTCATCCTTCTGTCTACCTGTCTATCCGTCTGTCTATCTATCATCCATCTATCTATCTATCATCCATCTGTCTGTGTATCCATCTGTCTGTCTATCTCCCCATCTGTCTCTGTCCATCAATTGATCGGTCTGTCAACCATCTGTCTATCTATCCATCTTTGTTTCTGTCTATCCATCTATTTGTCTGTCGGTCCGTCTGTCTGTCTATCCATCTGTTTGTCTTCCTGTCTAATTGTCTGTTTATTTATCCATCTGTCTATCTATCATCTGTCTGTCTACCCATCTATCCATCTGTCCATCTACCTGTCCATCTATCTGTTTGTCTTCTTGTCTAATCGTCTGTCTGTCTGTCTATCTGTCTGTCTGTCTGTCTATCTATCATCTGTCTGTCTGTCTATCCATCTATCTGTCTGTCTGTCTGTTCATCCGTCAATTCATCCTTCTGTCTACCTGTCTATCCGTCTGTCTATCTATCATCCATCTATCTATCTATCATCCATCTGTCTGTGTATCCATCTGTCTGTCTATCTCCCCATCTGTCTCTGTCCATCAATTGATCGGTCTGTCAACCATCTGTCTATCTATCCATCTTTGTTTCTGTCTATCCATCTATTTGTCTGTCGGTCCGTCTGTCTGTCTATCCATCTGTTTGTCTGTCTATCTGTCAGTCTATCCATCTGTCCATCTATCTGTCTATCTGCCTGTCCATCTATCCATCAATTCATCTTTCTGTCTGTCTACCTATCTATCCATCTGTCTATCTGGCTTCCTGTCTAACCGTCTGCCTGTCTTCTGTGTAACTGTCTGTCTGTCTGTCTATCTATCTATCTGTCTTTTTATCTGTCTATCCAACTATCTATCTGTCTGTTTGTCTGTCTATCCATCTGTATCTGTCTATAACTGTTTTTTTGTTGTTTTTTTGCTTTTAGTTCAGCAACATGCTAATGTCAAATTTTATCAGAGTCCATTGAGATGTATGTGTGTGTGATTAACATGTAAAAGTCATGTGAACACGGAGCGCTCTATTAGCCAGCTGAAGCAAGTGTTAGATAAGAAAGTTATGCAAAATGTGCAGCGCTACGGGACCCCCGGGAGCAGGATTGAGAAAATTTGTGCTACACGGCTTCCTTGATCCTATTCTTCTGATCCAGGGTTCATCCGTCTGCTGATATCTGATTGATTTTGACGATTTTGAGGGAAGTAAGAAGTGACTTTTTTGTTCACACACGTCTCTATTTATATCCCAGTTAGACAGCAATATCTGATCTCACGCATTGATTAGAGTTTTTTGGGTTTTCAAAGCACGTCGTGAAGATTCCCCACCTGGAGAAATATGGCAGATCTCCTCATTCCCACATGATCCCCCAAGCTGTGTGGATTGCATCACAGCCAGGGTTATAGGGGGTTTACAAAATCTATCCTTTCCTACGTAAGCCCTCAGGCCATCTAGAGTGTCTGATCTGGTCGGGGGGAAATCTTCAACACTGCATCTCACTCCATTCCTCTTGCGTTTCTCTTTTCGCCACATTGTGCTGCTCTATTCCTTCCCCCCCTCTCTCTCTCTCATTTTGTGTTTGAAGACAGCTTTGAGAGCAAGTTTGACCTCCCCACACCAGAGAGAGAACAGAGGCACTGTCAGATCTGAGGAGCAACAGTTTGAAATGTTGTGACACCTCTGCTCATTAGCTTCTGCAACGCTCCCCGAGTTGTTGCACTAGCCCTGTCAGCAGTGGCTTGGACAGTGCCTGACTTCAGCTCACTAAGATGCTGCCCCCAGCCGAAACCCCAGCGCTTTAAACTCGACCAGACTGTCACAATAAATCATCCAGCTGCTTTCCTCCAAACTTCAATTCGATTTGGAAGTACACATGGCAGATTTGTCTAAAATAGTTTATAGGACTGAGAATACTTTAACCTGATTAGACATGAGCGTCTGTCTATCTATCTATCTATCTATCTATCTATCTATCTATCTATCTATCTATCTGTCTATCTATCTATCTATCTGTCTATCCATCCATCTGTGCATCTATCTGTCTGTCTGTCTGTCCGTCCGTCCATCCATCCATCTATCTATACAGTGAACTTTATTTACACAGAGGCTGAATTTAGTGCTGATGACATGGTATTTTAGGTGTTTAGTGAATAGGATGTAGTTTTTGCGCTGAAATGTTCAACTGTTTTGTGATTTTGCCCCTAGATATTTCAGACCACATTTGACTACAGCCTCTGGTCCTTTTAACCTTAATCAACTTTTATAGCAGCAGTAAACCTTACTCGTCTATGGACATCTATGTTTGTCTCAAAACTATCAATAACCGAATGGCTTCTATTGATTGAAGCACACCCATGTGGTTTAAGCAACTGAATGTATCAATCTTTTGGCGTGGCAGTCGCTGTCAGTGGTCTGAGATCCTTTAAATGAAGAAATGTCAGAATCGGTATTGATGCATGTGAATGTCGGTCGTCATTTATACCACTCGGCTCCCAGCGGGTGACCGGCTCCCATTGTGCAGATGTGATTTGTACTGACATTATTGCATTGCAATCCTTCAATTCATCTTCAAATAATTACCTGTATTTATTATTTATTTATTTATTAAAAAAATATCTTTTTTTATCCTTGAAGCAAATACTGTAATAATTGACCAAAATTATTTGATCACTTTTTATTTTTATGATTACTTAATTTAGATTTATTTATTCATTTTTATCACAAAATATCGCAAACACAAACCCGAACCTGACGCAAATCCAAAGTTATGATGAAATGAAATGAAACTCTGCCGAAAACATGACAATTTGCAGGACCCATCGCGTTAGCATTATTAGGAGCGTCTCAAGAGACTCTTCTGAGACGCAAATTGACGACTCTGTTTCATCAGTGTTCTGAAAGGAGTGTTTGTTCCCACAGGCGTGTTATTGTAGACCGCCGCCTCAGTAATAGCAACTTGAGGAAAAGATTACAAGGGCTTGGCATTGCTGCGTCCTTTTACGCTTATATATTATTGTTTCATTTTTGTTTGCTCATCAACTGCTCCCGTTTGCTGATTATCCCACTCCCGGGCGCACTCCATAAAGCTCTCCGTGCTGAAAAAGCCATTCTCGCACCGCCAAAGCAATTACGATGAAGACAATCAACAGAAAAGGACACATGCGTCTCTGAAAGAGTGTAATTTATCTTTCAAATGTTAAACAGTAATAAAATAATGTCTCGGAGAGCTTGGAATTTCATGCATTCATACGGAATGTCATTGCCGACGACTGCAGCGATTCTAATCCTTTGAGGAAATGTCAGGGTTGTCTTGTCATTGTCATACATCTTCAGGGCTCTCCTAAACTCCTCCTCTTCAAGGGAATTACAGCACTTTGGAAAAAGTTTCCTGTGAGGAAGGTCAAAGCTGAAAAGTTTGAAACGCATTATATAAACATTAGTAGAAAATCTATAGAGTATCTATCTATCTATCTATCTATCTATCTATCTATCTATCTATATCTATCTATCGTTCTATTGTTCTGTCATTCTATTGCTCTATCATTCTGTCTGTTGTTCTATCATTCTGTCATTCGTTCTATCACTCTATCATGAAATCGGTTGTTTTATTATTCTATCTATCTATCTATCTATCTATCGTTTTATCTATTGTTCTGTCATTCTATTGCTCTATCATTCTGTCTGTTGTTCTATCATTCTGTCATTCGTTCTATCACTCTATCATGAAATCTGTTGTTTTATTCTATCTATCTATCGTTCTATCTATCATTCTATTGTTCTATCTATCGTTCTATCAATCATTCTATCTACCGTTCTATCGTTCTGTGGTTCTATCTATCATTCTATCTATCTAATACATATACATAATGTAATCTATAGTGAGCTTTATTTACATAGAGGCCAAATTAAGTACTTATGAAACTATTTTAGGTGGTTAGTTATATAACCTGTTTCAAGCAGAAAAGTGTGAAATGAATTATATAAACATTTGTAAAACATGCTGATCCACTGAAAAACTCAATTTTGTCAAGCCATTTTAGAGTTGACTCCTCCCATTCTGTACTTTCTGAGTTGGCACAAAGCAGCGGAACCAACAGTTCAATGTCTGTATACATGGACAAGATGGAAGAAATGCACTTTAATGGCTTTGAGCAAAGGCTTGGAGGTGCAAATAACCTGAGGACAGAGGGGTGCTGTGTCCTAGACAGCTGATGCATTGCAAATCGGCCACTGTCAGATCCATTAACATTTTCAATCATTATTATTTGAAGCCAGAAGCACGGCGTGATAAAATATCATCCGAGTGAAGTTGTGGAAGAGAGTCCTTGCTTTGTGGTATTGATCTTTCTCTTCTCGGAGCGTTATTAGATTCTGATCCCATGAAAAAGCGCTGGATGGATCATTTGGCCGTGAAATAGTTGATTGCATTTGAGGTCTCATTTATAAGGGAAGGGAGGACTGTTTACATTTTATTTGGCACGCCATTTACAAATGCCCCAGCAGCCGCTGAAATTGAAAACATAAATCTGGTCAACAACAAACTAAGCATCTTCCCTCCGGCTCTCGGAAGCTGCGGAAAACGCTCAAAAGCCAATGTCAGAAGGGACAGGGTTGACTGACTAAGGCTGCCCTCAGCTGTTTTGCACAATGTTTTCAGCACAAAATACTGGCCCTGTTTGTCTCGTGTGGCCTCTCTTCCTGTCCGGCCAGCTCTCAGGACACTTGTTTTACTAAGGCTGCTGCCAAAATACGATTGGTCTCCAGAGGAAGGAAGGGATGCCCGGTCAGTAAGTGTGTCTGGAGGAGCCATTCGAGCATGAAGCATGTAGTGTGCGCATCCCAGTGGCCCATTTGGTGCTTACTCAGTTTACTGTACCATTTGTAGTTCATTTCAGACGCGAGTAATTTACTTTGAACCAGTGTTATCAATTTCCAGGCTGGTTGTGATTATTTTAGGTGAGCAGTTATTGCATTGATGTGATTTGCAAATCAGTTGGATGTGAATCTTGAGTAAATTAATGATTCTGATTCCTTGATTCTGGTTGCTTAAAAGTTCCATTCTTTTAGTAAATTAAATTTAAATTCAGACTCCAAAACTACAACCCCAAATCAGAAAAAGTTGGGACAGTATGGAAAACGCAAATAAAAAAAGAAAGTAGTGATTTCTAAATTTACTTTGACTTGTATTTCATTGCAGACAATATGAACACAAAATATTTCATGTTTTGTCTGGTCAACTTCATGTCATTTGTAAATATACATCCTTTCCTGTCATTCAGACCTGCAACACATTCCAAAAAAAGTTGGGACAGTAAAGCATTTACCACTTTGTAATGTTGCCATTCCTTTTCACAACACTTAAAAGACGTTTAGGGACTGAAGACACCAAGTGATGAAGTGTTTCAGGTGTAATTTTGTCCCATTCTTCCTGCAAACAAGTCTTAAGGTGGGCAACAGTACGGGGTCTTCGTTGTCGCATTTTGCACTTCAAAATGCGCCACACATTCTCTATTGGAGACAGGTCGGGACTGCAGGCAGGCCAGTCAAGTACCCGTAACCTCTTCCTCCGCAGCCAGGACTTTGTAATGTGTGCAGAATGTGGTTTTTGCATTGTCTTGTTGAAATATGCATGGACGTCCCTGGAAAAGATGTCTTCTTGAAGGCAGCATATTATGCTCCAAAATCTCTATGTACTTTTCAGCATTAATGGTGCCATCACAGAAGTGCAAGTTACCTTTGCCAAGGGCACTGACACAACCCCATACCATGACAGACCCTGGCTTTTGGACTTGTTGCTGGTAACAGTCTGGATGATCCTTTTCTTCTTTGGTCCGGAGCACACGGCGTCCATTCCTCCCAAAAAATACCTGAAATACTGATTCATCTGACCACAGTACACGTTTCCACTGCGTGATGGTCCATCCCAGATGCCTCCAAGCCCAGAGAAGTCGACGGCGCTTCTGGACACTGTTAACATAGGGCTTCCTTTTGGCACAGTACAGTTTTAACTGGCATTTGTGGATGTAACTACGTATTGTGGTACTTGACAAAGGTTTGCCAAAGTAGTCCTGAGCCCATGTGGTGATATCGCTTATAGATGAATGAGGATTTTTGATGCAGTGCCGCCTGAGGGATCGGAGATCACGGTTGATCAGCTTAGGCTTGCGCCCTTGTCCTTTACGCACTGAAATTCCTCCAGATTCCTTGAATCTTTTAATTATGTTATGCACTGTTGAAGGTGAAATATCCAAATCTCTTCCTATCCTTCTTTGAGGAACATTGTTTTTAAACATTTCAATAATTTTCTCACGTATTTGTTGGCAAACTGGCGATCCTCGGCCCATCTTTGCTCCTAAAGGACTAGACCTTTCTTGGATGCTGCTTTTGTACCAAATCATAATTACAATCACCTGTTGACATCAACTGTTTCAAATCACATCATTATTTAACCAATTTACCTCATTACTAGCCCTAAATTGCTCCTGTCCCAACTTTTTTTGGAATGTGTTGCAGGTCTGAATGACAGGAAAGGATGTATATTTACAAATGACATGAAGTTGACCAGACAAAACATGAAATATTTTGTGTTCATATTGTCTGCAATGAAATACAAGTCAAAGTAAATTTAGAAATCACTACTTTCTTTTTTTATTTGCGTTTTCCATACTGTCCCAACTTTTTCTGATTTGGGGTTGTACTAATAATTCCTTTTGATTTAAATAATTTATTTTTTTATATATTAATTTTTGCAGAATTTCATATTACAGACCTTTAAAAAAATATTAAAAGTAGATTTTACAAATAGTAACCAAAAAATAACATTTCATTCTCGAGCTGGAACACTGCAACAGTCCTTGGTTTCTTTTTAGTCTGACATTAATCTAATTAAATGATTTCAGTAAACGAGAGCACTCTGATTGATTTTTAAGTGTGTTTGGTTCACCCAAAAAACTGCTCATAGGCATCATTCATTTAGGAATCACTGGTTGCACTATGTGTTTTTGATTCACTCAAACTGGTTCATGAGAGTCATTTGATTTGGAACTGAGTGGTAATGCTGTTTTTTTTGATAAACTAAAAATAACCTCTCATAAGAGTCAGCCATTCAGGAATCAGACAGGTAGCAACAGGGGCCCTTGGCCTTGATTCTGCGATCGCAATGAACTGGCTCTTAAGATTTATTCATTCAAGAATTAGACAGGTTATATGCTTTTGATTCACTTAAAAGAACCGGCTTGTAAAGCCTCATTCAGAGTGTCAGCCCAAATCCGATTTTTGTGCAAATCCGATTGAAATCCGATCATATTTAAATAGTCTGAACGGCAACGAACTACATGAAATCCGATTTGTGCAAATCCGTTTCGAGCTACATTCAAATGTGGTTTGGAATCCTATTCAAATCGCATTTCTGGAAATCCGATTTAGTCTGGACGGTCAGATCGGATTTAGCGTAGCTTTTTCACGTCCTCACGCCACGTAAAACGTAAATACGTCAGACGTTTTTGCAGAAAATTTGCTGAACATCTTTGCAGAAACAAGCTTGTGTCGTTGCGAAGTGCAAGTCAAGCGGAATAAAACAATATACTGCTAGAATACACACCTCTTTGTGTTTTGAAAGTAGTGGAGACAAAAAAAAAAAAGAAAACAAAAAAGAAATGTAGCGGAGGTCGGCAGCACGGAATAAAGCCGCATATTCAAGCTTCCTGCGTTTCTGCTGCTGCCGCACAAGACGAAATATAATACTACAGCGCAACCAAGACAGTAATACAAAATTTGTATTGCAGACTGTATTGCTGTTACTGCTGTTAACAACGCAACAGCATTACCATAGAAACCAATGCACATTCAGTAAAAAGGAAAGAGTGTTTATGGACACACAAATCGGATATGATCAGTTGCGATATGCTGTGTGGACAGTCAGTTATTCAAATCAGATTCCATCCGGATATGCACAAAATCGGATTTGGGCTGACAGTCTGAACGAAGCTTAAGAGTCATTTGTTTAGGAATTGAATTGCACTATTCTTGCTGTTTATTTTTAGTTCACTGACAAGAACCGCTCATGAGGAATAATTTACTCAATAATCAAAATACACTGGTTGCACTGTACATTTTTGATTCACTAAACATAAAAATTGACTCCTGCATTCTACTGTGAAGGTGTACATTGTTTGGATGTATTAATGAGAGAAGTATGACTCTCGTGATTCTTGGAATTGGGCGTCTAGACGTGCCAACTCTTTCCCTGCTTGAAGTCCGCTGACACTTTGACTCTGTGATAGTTCTGCCACTCTCTCGCTTTGATACAGTGGAGCTCCGCTTTCATCCCAGCATGTTTCCTCTGCATCTAAAACCTCATTAATCCAGCCATGGGTGTTTTATACTCCAGACAAAGTGGAGATGATCCAGCCGCCCTCTGCCTTTGCCCTCTCTGGAGCCCAGGAGATACACTCAGATGGTTTGTAGGCTAGAGGCTCTCGTTTGCCAGCTGTGTCTTAATTGATTTTGCCCTCAAGCTCGGGATGAGGAGAAGAAATTGTTGCAGGCGGGTGGACTATTGGATATAGCGTATGTGTGTCCATGCATGCACCCCGCTGACCCAGGTCTAATTTTATGTGTGGATATGTTTATGTGTGGAAATACAAGGATGAGAGTCTGAGAGGCTTTTACAATGGAAATTGTTTTAGAGCTAATAAATGTTAACGGTTCTTCTGCTTAATGCTAGAGGGTCTTAAAAATGTATATTTTATTTATTTAAAACTTGCTCAAAAATGTAATCTTTATATTTCTTCAGGGTTTTCTACATTTTAGTAACCACAAAGTTTTAATAGTACGTACTAATAGTAAAGTTATTTATTTAAGCCTAGTGAACCTGGACCATAAAAACAGTTATAAGTAGCACGGGTATATTTGTAGTAATAACCAAAAATACATTGTATGGGTCAAAATTATTGATTTTTCTTTTATGCCAAAAATCATAAGGATATTAAGTAAAGATCATGTTCCATGAAGATATTTAGTAAATTCCCTACTGTAAATATATCAAAACTTAATTTTTGATTAGTAATATCCATTGTTAAGAACTTCATTTGGACAAATTTAAAGGCGATTTTCTCAATATTTAGATTTTTTTTGCACCCTCAGATTCCATATCTTCAAATAGTTGCATCTCGGCCAAATATTGTCCTAAACTAACAAACCACTGACATCGAAAAATTGACCCTTATGACTGGTTTTGTGGTCCAGGGTCACATTTAATAGATTTTATATATTTAATTATACTTATGCAAGAATACAATTTCACATATAAATGCATGCATACATAAATTACTGTATTATTAAAGCTATGTTATATCTCAAAACTAAGTTCATCTCCATTTATGTTTTTTTTTTTAGTTATTATGAGATATTTAATTAGTTTTATTCTCAGATGTTATATATTAATATTATATTGTTGTGTTTATTTATTTATTTATTTAAAACGTGTGCTTAAATATTTAACTTAATATTTTGTTTCTATAACCACAAACTTTACAACTTTATTTATTTATTTGTTTGTTTGTTAACATTTTTGTATATTTTATATATTTATTTATATTTATACAAAAACTGTTATGTAAAAAAATGCATACATAAATGCTATATTATCTCAAAACTAATTTCTTCTCCATTTATGTATTTTTTTTGTTTTAGTTATTATGAAGAATATACTTCATATGTTTATTCTCATATATGTTACATATTAATTATATTTATTATATTGTTGTTTATTTATTTATTTAAAACATATGCTTAGATATTTAATTTAATATTTTGTTTCTGTAACCACAAACTGTACAACTTTATTTATTTATTTGTTTGTTTAAGCATCTTTAGTATATTTTATATATTTAATTATATTTATACCAAAAAATAATAAATGCGTAAAAATTACATACATAAATTATATATTATAACTCAAAACAGTATTTCATGACCATTTATGACTTTATTTTTGTTTCAGTTAGTTATTATTTTGTTTAGTTATTTAGCTATTCTTTATTGTATTCTAATGTTTATTATATGATGTTGTTTTTAAACTATGTATTTCTTTTTCTATGTTTTAGTTACCACAAACAGTACAGTAAATATGTTCTTTTTACCTGGTGGTTAATAGATGCATGTTGGAAATTGCATTTATGTTGGTAACCATAGCAACATGAATCAGGATTAAGATCATAGTCGCATGAAAAATCACAACAAACATAAATACTATAGTTATTTTTGTTGTATTTTAGATCAGAAATATATCACATAAAACTAGTGTTTTTAAAATCTACAAGATACAGTACATGACACCAAAAACAATTTGAGTTGCACAAGATGAACCTCAACAGATTGGAGACTGGAGATTTCTAATAAAAAGCTGATGCCCAAGTCATTATGTATTTTGCACGCTGCTTTTTCACAGTTAACTTTTATGGCGCATTAACTTGCAAAATGACATTACGAAATGTCAAGTTTACCATCACAGCTGTCATGCTGAAATATCTGGACATTTGCCAGTGATGTTTATGCAAATGTGCTTTGTATGGTAACCTGGAAATTGATTTGAGTTATGCTATAGTGTAAATCACACTAATGTGTCTAATACAAGTCATTGTTCTTTAAAATGAAAACCAAAATAACAAAACATTTTATCATGACAGAAACCATGAGATATATAGCTGTATGGTCAGTTCTTGAAATAACATCTTGAAGAAAGGCTCAGCAAATACATTTTCAACACAAGCGGTTGACTAATTCCCCCTGTGAACACAAAGATTTGATATTCACAGCTGGTCCGGATTCTTTTTTGCACAAACGTGTTTGTAAAAAGGGTCCAACTCATTATTATAGTGATTTCAGTCCTAGTATTGTAGTTCATTTCAGAAACGCCAGCAAGATATTTTACCTCAGTAATTGGAAATATAGCAATGCTCGGACATATGTTAGTTTGAAAATAGAAAAATAATGAGAACAAAATCGCAACTTTCTGGCCTTTTTCTGCGGTACTTTCTCAGCTCTAATGAAAAGGTAAAAAAAAAGAAAAACCAAATGCATTGTTTCTGAATTTCATAATCTCCCTGTCGGGCAGTCGTGGCCTAATGGATAGCGAGTCGGACTTGTAAGCGGAAGGTTGTGGGTTCGAATCTCAGGTCCGGCAGGGATTGTTGGTGGGGGGAGTATCCTCCTTCAATACCACGACTGAGGTCACTGAATGAGTGAGCAAGGCACTGAACCCCCAACTGCTCCCCGGGCGCTGTAACATGGCTGCCCACTGCTCCGGGTGTGTGTTCACTTAGGATGGGTTAAATGCAGAGAATACATTTCACTACGGGTTATATACTCTCTATGTAATTGTGTATGTGACAAATAAAAAAATAATCTTAATCTTAAATAATCTTTGTTTGTTCTCACAGATATTGATGATTGTCAGTCCAATCCATGTCAGAATGGAGGCACCTGCATTGATGAGATCAACTCTTTCGTATGCCTGTGTCTGCCCAGCTATGGTGGAGCAACCTGTGAGAAAGGTAATAAAATAACACATATGTGCACTTACATGCAAATTATGAAATATATGGCATAAAAGAAATTATGGATGTGGGGGAAGTTCCTGATCTGGTTGTGATCTGGAATAAGCGGCATCTTTTTAACAAATCTTTTTAAACATTTTAATTGTAGTTTGTTTAGTTTGTTTCATTTGTTTTTTATGTGCATTTGTCATTTTGATTTTGATTTTTGTTTCAGTTTTAGTTTTAGTCATTTTAATACTTTAATTTTGTTTTTTAGTTGCCATGGCATTTTTCCCCCCTTATTTTGATATATGAAGGGATGAATGGATGAATGAATGAAAGGATGAAGGGATGGATGGATGAAGCGATGAATGGATGGATGAATGAATGAATGAAAGGAAGAAGGGATGGATGGATGGATGAATGAAGGGATGAAGGGATTGATGGATGAATGGATGGATGAATGAAAGGATGAAGGGATTGATGGATGAATGAAGGAATGGGTGGATGAATGAAGAAATGATGGAATGATGGATGATGGATGGGATGGATGAATGAAGGGATGGATGGATGGAAGAATGAAGAGATGATGGGATGAATGGTTGAAGGCATGGATGGATGGATGGATGGATAAAGGGATGGATGGATGAATGAATGAATGGATAAAGGGATGGATGGATGGATAAATGAAGAGATGGTTGGTTGGATGAATGAAGGGATGGATGGATGAATAAAGGGATGAATGGATTGAAGAATAATGGGATGAATGGATGGAACAATGAAGAGACGATGGGATGGATGGATAAAGGGATAGATGGATGGATGGATAAATGAAGAGATAGTTGAATGAATGAACGGATGGATGGGATGAATAAAAGGATGAATGGATGGAAGAATAAAGGGATGAATGGATGGAATAATGAAGAGATGATGGGATGAATGGATGAAGGGATGGATGGATGGATAAATGAAGAGATGGTTGGATGAATGAAGGGATGGATGGATGAATAAAGGGATGAATTGATGAAGGGATGAAAGAATGAAGCGATAAAGGGATGGATGGATGGATGGATGAAGGCATGGATGAAAGGTTGGATGGATGTAGGTTGCCACAAAGTGATGCTAGTACAAATTAGCATATAATTAGTACAAATTAGTACAGCTGTATAGGAAATTGGTTGCCAGGGACAAAAGAATCAACGGTTAATTCACATTTAATATACAGTGTTCACTGTACAAAAATATTTTGTATACACACGTGTGTGTGTGTGTGTGTGTGTGTGTGTGTGTGTGTGTGTATTAGGGCTGTCAGTTTAGCGTGTTAACTTAATTAAGTAGTTATAAAAAATAATGCAATTAAAATGTTTTAACGCAGTTAACGTACTGGCCCCGCCCCCAGACCTGTACGTCATCTTACGGTTGACTGTTGACAAATATGATGGAGGGCAACAACTCCATAAATACAGCTATACCCTAAAATTCAAGAAATTGGGGCAAAAATGCTACTGTATGAGTTTTTGTCTCATATTTATATCATACGATAAGCAATATCAGACAAGCAGCGAGAGAAATATCACACGAGTGCTGTTTTTGTCCCGATTATAACAAGTGCAAATGTGATTTTATGCAACAGTTCAGTAAATAAGAAGTTAATATTGTGTTATATTTTAAACACAATATTGTCTGTTTTTGTTCAGTTTTGCCAACAAAAATATTACCTATAAAGCCACAGCAGAATTTTTGTGCGTCTCTGAGCAGCATAGTTTCACGTTTTGAACAAATCGGGTGAATCAGTGATTCAAAACCCATTTATAAGAGAGAGCTGTTTACTTTATTCCTGAATGAATCAGCCATTTGAACGAATCGAATGAAAGACTCAAAGACATTTACCCCACCTCCTGACAGTTTCAGTTTCTTGTTTTTATTTCATTAAAAAAGGGGAAAAAACTTTAAAGGGATAGTTCACCCAAAAAAAAATTTTGTTTTGTTATGACTACTTAATTCTTTCTCATTTGACACAAAAGTAGCATTAAATAATCTTTTGGGGGTATTTTCACTGCCAAATGTAATTTGCGATCATCGACTGACCACCCTAATATTTATATATATATATATATATATAGATAGATAGATAAATAGATATATATTAGTGCTGTCAAATGATTGATCGCGATTAATCACATCCAAAATAAAAGTTTTTGTTTACATAATATATGTGTGTGTGTTGTGTATATTTATTATGTATATATAAATACACACACATACAGCATATATTTTGAAAATATTTACATGTACCTGTATTTGCATGTGTATATTTATATTCATATAATTAATATCAGGTATAAATATATTTAATATATAAACGTACCATATTTTTCTTAAATATATACATGCATGTGTGTGTATTTACATGTACATAATAAATATACACAGTACACACTCATATTATGTCAACAAAAACTTTAATTTTGGATGCGAATAATCGCGATTAATAGTTTGACATCACTAATAAAAATATATATAATATATAATATATATATATATATATATATATATATATATATATATATATATATATATATATATACATATACATATATATATATACATATATATATATATATATATATATATATATATATATATGGTGAGTTATTGATTCTTCAGTAGCTGAGTAAACCACAAATAAGTTCAGGTCCAGGCATTTACACTGATGGCAATAGGTGCAGATAGCCCAGGTGAGTCCTGTCAAACTAAACAAGCTGCACCTGTACTGAGACGCAGCACATTTAATCCTGGTGTAATCCAAGCGGTGTCAGACCTCCGCAGCATGATCACTTTCTTCAGCCTGAATGTGTTTGCTGTACCGTCCTATGGCCTTACAACCAAGCGTTCAGCTGCAGGGCAATGAAGCATGGGCGATCAATCCCCTTCCCCGTTGCGCGAGAGAGCAAGCGAGTCAGAGAGGGAAACGGGAGTGAGAAATAGAGGAAGCAGTGGGTGGAATGCGCTCAGACTTGCGATCACTCTGGTGGAGCGAAACGCTCCTTCACCCGAATCCTCCCCTCCCAATGCAGCCCCCAAAGACAGCGGAGGGGTGGGAGGGAAGCCCTCCCATCATACACACACTTTATGTCTTGTAAAGTGGGCCTGAGGAGTGGGAGCAGTAGACAGGAACGGGTCCATGCCTGCCCTTCTGGTGGTGATAGGATGTTTTTGGGTGAACTATTACATTAACATGCAGGACTACTGTCAGTGTGTCTGTAGTCTTTGATTTATATTTTATTTTGTACCAGTGCTTCGTTAAATGCTTGATTCTGATTGGTCTCAGTTTGTGGCAAAGGATTATAGAGCATAACAGTTGGGGTCCAGAAGTAAAAATCCCAAGGATTTTCTTCCAGAAGAACTGATTATTAATAATATTCTAATGACAGCTTAAAAAGTTGCAGTAAATACTTTAATACCTTAATAAATATACATTATTTTTATACTTACAATCAACAATTTTAGATCAATGGTTTTATGTTTTTGCAGTTTATAATTCAATTATTTAATTTTTAATTCTTCGTGGAAAATAAATAAATATGCTAAAATTATTATTATTATTATTATTATTATTATTATTATACTTAAAATCAACCATTTTGAATCAATTGGTTTGTTTTTATAGTTTTTAATTCAATTGTATAATTTGCAATTCTTCATGGAAAATAAATAAATAGATAAATAAATAAATAAACATACATTATTATTATTATTATTATTATACTTAAAATCAACAGTTGTAATCAATGGTTTTATGTTTTTACAGTTTTTAATTCAATTATATAATTTGCAATTCTTCATGGAATAAATATATAAATATGTTTAATTTATTATTATAATTATTGTTATTATTATTATAAATTATTATATATAACTTGTTTTTCCTTTTGGAAGTACAAATGCCATTCATTTTCTTCAGAAGAACTGACTTGTAATGAAAACCTAAGTTATTATTTCATATTTTAATATTCAAATAATAAATTGTGGAAATGTTTAATTTCTTTTATTAAAAATAATTAAATAAATAAATAAATATTAATTTATAATTAATATCATTGTATGCAATACATTATACACAATACATTATTTGAATATTGCTTTTATTTCTATTATCAACAACTTTAAATTAGTAGTTTTATACAATAGTCAATTTTACAATATCATTTGCAATGCTTAATGGGAAATCTTTTTTTCTTTTTTTGGATTTAAATCAACGTTCTAAATCATTCTTTTAGAGCGAGTTGGTTTGGCTCTTATATTTTATGACTTCTTGAAGTTTTTTGTTTAATTCCTATTGAAAATGAATAAATGTGGTGGAGAATGCGGGCACATACTATATATATGTTTGGAAATGTACTAATGCATATATTTTACATTTTTACATGGTTGCATCACCACCTTGTCACGATTTCTGTTCAACATGAGTATGGTTATTATTTCTCACCTGGATTGGCGTTTTTAAATTGCACCTTGAGAGCACAAATCTGGATGTTTTTGTGCGTGAACAGTGGTTAATGTACACCCGCACACACCCCTTCAATAAGAATGATCAAAGAGGTGCTGAAGCCTGTGTCAGGTTAATTTGTTTGCTCGCCCAGTCTCCGGTGTAATGTGATTCAAAGACTGTCTGTTCTCATCACAACCACATCAGTCCTTTGAAGCTCACCTGCCTCCACCAGAAACCTCCAGTTTCCATGGCGACCACTAGTGATGTCAATACACCTACAACACCACCAAACCGGTCGGGTTCAGAGGCCAGCTGTTCGATACGCGCTGTAATGTGTGTATCAACAGACCCGCTGAGCCAATTAATCTGTTATGCTAATTGCAACTCTTACGGACGCTCAAATTGAGGTAAAAGCATTTCTAAACACATTAAACCATTGCATTAAAGCAGCAATCCCTAATGTATTTTTGCGGGAAAATAATCCTCAATTGCCTTTAACATTGCTAAATTTCCATGCACCACTGGCTCTGAAGAAATGTAGCTTTTAGCACCTGTAATTTTGTCTCAAATGCTTTCCTGCCGATCGTTTCCTCTCAATCTACTCATGTCAGGTCTTGAGGAGTACATGTACCTGGCAATTTCTGCTCAATTGGCTTTGTTAAAGTCGAGAAACCGAACAGAAGAAATTAATAAACATGCATGGCATGCTCCAAACGTCCTCTATTCTTCACGTAGAGCAAATCATTTGCGAATTGAATAAAAAGCTGATTAGTGTGTGACATGCTTAATTAATCCCAGCGCTGCAGAATGCACTTCAAAACGTATTTCATGCCACTTGCGTGTGTTAATATCGTGCGCGCTTGTTCAGTTCTATATCATTTCTTTTGAAATCCCAATCCGTGACGCAAATATTTGTTCAGAGAGAGCAGAAAGTGCCTTTGGATAAAGGTGCAGAGTCCCGAGCGAGGATGAAGGGACATTAATGCCGCCCGTGGCTCACAAGTCACATTTCAAACCGCCTGCGAAAACTCCCAAGCTCCACACACACACAATTTCTGCATATATCTCTCCCTTCCCGCTCATAATTTAGTGAGTGCGAGCAATTCCCACCGTATCTGCCTGACTGTGAAGTATTTGTTAAGTCAAATGTGTGGGGAAGATTTATGAGCCGGAGTCATGCCTGCTGCTTATTAACTTAGGCCCACCACAAAATCATTTTGTTGTCGTAGTCAGAGTTTGTCCTCGGTCTAGCGTGATGCCGCAAACATCTCAGCCAATGTTGTTGTGTTTTTCAAACAGCCTTACTGTTATTACGATATAATTATTTCAGAGTTCACAACACACTTCCACCCGGGGTTGTTATTTGTTTGTTTGTTTCAGTGTGAAGGAGCAGTGAATTCACAGGCAACTTTTTACGTTTATAAGAGATTTTTTTTGTAAAATTGAATGATTTCATTCTTTAATTCATTAGTTTGTTTGTTTATTAGAAAAATATCTGTAAAGATATACATAAATGTACAATATAGATGTACATTTGCATATTGATGTACTGTTTTCTTTATATGTGACCCGTGCTGGCAAAATGAGTCAGAATGCATATGGTCTAATTTTGAGCTACAGGCAAAAAAAGTGAAAAATGTTCATTAAGTCCTCTTCTAGCGATCCCAATGCTCCAAATAGCAAGTACTACATTTTTTAAGGTAAGTGGTTGCAATCAATTTATTTTTGCTGCATTTAAATAAACACATTTTGCTGAAAGTTAGTCAACTAAATTTGTTTATTTAAATGTAGCTAAAATAAATTGATTGCAATTGCTTACCCTTAAAACAATTTTTATCATTTTTTTTCAGTGTACAAGCTTGAATTGAGTACTAATATAGAATTTACTTTGTTTTTTTGTTTTGTTTTGTTTTAATTATTGCCTGAACTAGCTTTTTCATGTAGAAATTACATTTGTTTTTCTGTATTAGTTACTTCACCACAGAATCATTTTTATCAGTGTACTTCATTTAATACAGTTGATATACAAAACATAGTTTTGTTACCTCTGTAAGACTTTCTGTTAGACGGTGGTGAATTCAATGATGCATCTGAAAACCATCAGGTTTCACAGTTTGAAACCGTCATGTAGTCTCAATCCATTCTTTCAGGCTGGAATGCTGGATTGGTCAATATTTATAATAAATATTTGACAGGTTATTTTTGTATCTGGCTGTGTTGACTCTTATTGAGGACAGAAAACACATATTTTGTAAGAAAACAGAAGAAGCAGGAGATTGCACCCAACATTGTACCTCTCAATATGAGATCAGTCTAAAATAATTAATCGATACAGCATATTGTGAAATTGGTAGCCAGATATTTTTACTCCACATATCTGTGGCGTTTTCCCATCAAGCTCTGATTAATTTCTGTGCCCAAGTTTGCCTACCGGAGAAAATGACTATTGGAGCTTGCATGTTTGTAACAAGGTTAAACAATGCATCAGTCTGAATTTTCTTTTATCTTGAGAGAAGTTTTGTCAAGAGTAGCAGATTGATTGACAACTGAAAAAGTGGTGGGCATGTTACATGCCGTCTAGTCTAAGCTGGAAGCAGGCAGATCTGAAAGTAATCAAGACAGACAGTGAGTTGTACCACTGAGGTCCTGCATCAACTAATATTGAGCACAGCCAAATTAATCACAGTCTTCTGGGTCTTTAGATAGTGTTTGCACTAATGAAGATTTCTTAATTATAACATCACATCAACAGGAGCGTGTGGTGAAGATTACTAAACACGGGTGGTTGAGCAAAGGTACAAATTGCTAGCTTTTCTTTTTTTTATCAAGGGTTTTATTTTTTTTTTTTTTCTGAATGTGACTCAGAAACTGCCATATACATATACAAACTGCCTTATATATATATATATATATATATATACAGGTGCTGGTCATATAATTAGAATATCATCAAAAAGTTGATTTATTTCACTAATTCCATTCAAAAAGTGAAACTTGTATAATGTATACATTCATTCCACACAGACTGATATATTTCAAGTGTTTATTTCTTTTAATTTTGATGATTATAAGTGACAACTAATGAAACCCCCAAATTCAGTATCTCAGAAAATTAGAATATTACTTAAGACCAATACAAAGAAAGGATTTTTAGAAATCTTGGCCAACTGAAAAGTATGAACATGAAAAGTATGAGCATGTACAGCACTCAATACTTAGTTGGGGCTCCTTTTGCCTGAATTACTGCAGCAATGCGGCGTGGCATGGAGTCGATCAGTCTGTGGCACTGCTCAGGTGTTATGAGAGCCCAGGTTGCTCTGATAGTGGCCTTCAGCTCTTCTGCATTGTTGGGTCTGGCATATCGCATCTTCCTCTTCACAATACCCCATAGATTTTCTATGGGGTTAAGGTCAGGCGAGTTTGCTGGCCAATTAAGAACAGGGATACCATGGTCCTTAAACCAGGTACTGGTAGCTTTGGCACTGTGTGCAGGTGCCAAGTCCTGTTGGAAAATGAAATCTGCATCTCCATAAAGTTGGTCAGCAGCAGGAAGCATGAAGTGCTCTAAAACTTCCTGGTATACGGCTGTGTTGACCTTGGACCTCAGAAAACACAGTGGACCAACACCAGCAGATGACATGGCACCCCAAACCATCACTGACTGTGGAAACTTTACACTGGACCTCAAGCAACGTGGATTCTGTGCCTCTCCTCTCTTCCTCCAGACTCTGGGACCCTGATCCAGTCCTTTTTGTCTTTAGCCCAGGCGAGATGCTTCTGACGCTGTCTGTTGTACAAGAGTGGCTTGACACAAGGAATGCGACAGCTGAAACCCATGTCTTGCATACGTCTGTGCGTAGTGGTTCTTGAAGCACTGACTCCAGCTGCAGTCCACTCTTTGTGAATCTCCCCCACATTTTTGAATGGGTTTTGTTTCACAATCCTCTCCAGGGTGCGGTTATCCCTATTGCTTGTACACTTTTTTCTACCACATCTTTTCCTTCCCTTCGCCTCTCTATTAATGTGCTTGGACACAGAGCTCTGTGAACAGCCAGCCTCTTTTGCAATGACCTTTTGTGTCTTGCCCTCCTTGTGCAAGGTGTCAATGGTCGTCTTTTGGACAACTGTCAAGTCAGCAGTCTTCCCCATGATTGTGTAGCCTACAGAACTAGACTGAGAGACCATTTAAAGGCCTTTGCAGGTGTTTTGAGTTAATTAGCTGATTAGAGTGTGGCACCAGGTGTCTTCAATATTGAACCTTTTCACAATATTCTAATTTTCTGAGATACTGAATTTGGGGTTTTCATTAGTTGTCAGTTATAATCATCAAAATTAAAAGAAATAAACACTTGAAATATATCAGTCTGTGTGGAATGAATGTATACATTATACAAGTTTCACTTTTTGAATGGAATTAGTGAAATAAATCAACTTTTTGATGATATTCTAATTATATGACCAGCACCTGTATATAGTGATGTCAAAATTAGCGCGTTAATGCGGGCTGTTTTTTCAGTTTCTAAATATAGAAATATTTAACGCAGTTCACGCAGGGACGGAGCTAGGGTTGGCCACCCCACTCACAACCAACGTTTCCATATATGGAAAACAGGAAGTTGAAGGCGGGGCAGCTAAAGCATGTTAATGAGGTTTAAGGTCATATTTAACTTCATAAGCAGTTCTCAGTTAGTTTGCTGTTTGAGAACAGTCTCAATGCTGTCTTTGTAGGGCAGGTTTTGAGTCATTCCAAAAAGTCATTTACAGCACTTCTAGTAATTCTAGTATTTTTTAGATTAAATTATTAACATTATCGAAATTGTTCTGCAGAGTTTTATGGCACAAGTCCACATTATTTCCACATTGGATTAAATAATGAACATTATCGAAGTTGTTCTGGAGAGTTTTATGGCACAGGTCCACATGCATACGCTACCTAATAATCTGTAGCAGACGCAATCAGGGGGGAGAATGAAGTATTCATCAAGCTTCAATCTTCATGCATCAGAGAGCCACGGCGTGAGGATTTTTTTGTTTTAGGTTACCAATCAGGGCTGTGAGCCAGTGGAAATTGCTCCCTTCTGCTGGAGGAATATGAATGAATGCTGCAGAGTGCTGGTGTTAGTGAGGCAGCTGGAAAAATAGGAAGACATTATAGGAAGACTTGGCCGCACTTGGCAACTTTCCTAGTCTTGTTTCAGCAAAGCAGTTGTTAAAGTTTGGCACTAAAAGTGCACAGAATTCCTAAAACTGTGTTTGCAAATACATTTTGTACTGTGAACGCCTCCCTGCAGCAAAGAGCAGCTTGAATTTCCAGGCTGGGTGGTGATGGTTACTGGAGGTTTAGTCTGGATCACAGCAATGCTGGTCGTTTAGGGTTCCTGTGGGTCCATAAAATATCTTAAATGTTTTTCAAACTTTAAAGCTGTAAAACAAAAAACTGCCCATGACATCCCAAAGGTCATCTTATGTTAATTATATTAAAGTTTTATTAAGGGTTGTTCCCCATTCATCCTTGAATTGACATTGAAAGATATTCATACTGTATGAATTAGAAATTGTGAATTAAAAAAGCAAGATTTATCAAGACCAACTGTGAATGTTTGGAAGAAAGTTTGACAAGACGATGGATGGATGGATGATGGATGGATGGATGGACAAATTGATAGATAGATAGATAGATAGATAGATAGATAGATAAATCTATGCTTATATGCATTTGAAAGTGTTGATGGGGAAAAAAATCACTTTCTTGCTGTGCATCAACGTTTTGTCAGCCGTGCAAATGAAAAGAGAAAGCAGTAGACTCCATTGAGCATTGCAATTTGATCAGTCCAAGAGACCGGAACCACACTGCGTACAAGCTTCTGGATGCATTCACGACTGTTGACGGTGTATTGTAATACAGTGGGAACGCGTCCAAATTGGTGCGCTCCAGCAGAGCCTGCCCTCTTATCTCCAGTCGCAGGAAGAATAGAGATGCTGGAGGCATTACAAGTCACTGTTGGCATACCTTGGCACCCGGCCCGGAATGGGAATGGGTGGTTGTCACCGGTCCTCCACCTGAAAACCTAGTGGGAGTTGCAATGCTTTGAAGAAAGCAGCCCAACGGTGTTCAAAGCAGATGATATTGCTCACCGCAGGCTTTGCTTTCATATCCCATGCTCATTAAACCGGTCCTTCTGCAAATATTTGCAAAAAGAGACCCATGGAAGAACGGCCAAGTGGAGTCCTTCATTTCTTTCTTCTTTGAGAGGCTCAACTGATAAATCATGACCCAGAAATGGCTTGCAGGTCTTATAGGGTCAAGCAGGGAAAGGAATGCTAAATGTACATATAAATTACAAATCTACATATAAATTATATATACGTATATATATATATATATATATAAGTAGGACAAGAAAACAAACAAAATTTTGTCAACTTTCATAATGGAGAAAATGTTTTTCATATTTATTTTGCAGTGCAAAACAAAAAGCAAAAAAAGCTAAACAAAAACAAAGCAAAACAACATAAAAAAGCGAAACAAAAAGCAGAGCAAAAGGAAAAACAATATAAAACAAAAAAGCAAACCAAAATAAAACAAAAAGCAGAGCAAAGCAAAACAAAACAAAGCAAAACAGAAGCTAAGCAAAATGAATAACAAAACAAAACAAAAATCTGAGCAAAGCAAAATAACAAAACAAAAAGCAAACCTTAAAACAAGCAAAACAAAAAGCAGAGCAAAGCAAAACAAAACAAATCAGAACAAAAGCAGAGTATAGCAAACAAAGCAAAGCTAAATGAAAAACAAAAAGCAAAATGAAAAACAAAAAACATTAAACAAAACAAAGCACAACAAAAGCAGAGCATAGCAAACAAAACAAAACGAAAAACAAAATGAAAAACAAAACAAAAAAACAAAACAAAACAAAGCAAAGCAAAGCAAAATGAAAAACAAAACAAAACAAAAAGCTGCACTAAACAAAATGAAAAGCAAAATGTAAATCAAAATAAAACAAAAAGCAAAACAAAAAGCAAAAGGAAAAAATACAGATCAAAGTGAAACAAAAATCAAAGCAAAAAGCATAACTATGTATGTCCTAAACTATATTAAATACAACTTTTTGTTAGAGCTGTGGTACAGGGGCGATTCTAGGATATTTTTAATGGGGTGGCAGAGGGGGGGGGGGGGGCATGGGAAAAGTCATGTGCCCCAACACAAGTGGGATGACATAAAAATGGCACTGCACAAGTGCCTGGACAACTCATCTCTCTTTTTATAAATAAAAAACACTGATCAGACAATACTTGTTCTCAACTTTTATTGTCCAAACAGACGGTGTGTGTGTGTGTGTGTGTGTGTGTGTGTGTGTGTGTTTGTGTCTAGTGAACTTTTTGTAAAAGAAAAAAAGTAATGTTCTGACTTTCACCTGTTGCTGCAGATAGATGGCTGCTGGTGTGGTCCTCACTGGCCCTCTCTGGCTGGCTCTGACCTGTGCTGCCAGGTTCAGGGCTGCTAATTTGCTGGCCAACTTGGTCCTGCCTGGTGGATTGGCTCTGACATGCACTGCACTGCACTGCATCTACCTGTCTTTGACATGGTTTCTTCTTGAAGAAACCTTGAATGTATTGCTGCTGTTGTCCCCTTTTCATTCTTTACACAAAATTATTTCTAAAAATAAAAAAAGCTAACTTCATCATCAATATTACACAAATAGTATATTTAATAACCATATTCCCATCTGATTAAAGACAAAATCATTTAAATGTGAAGCTGTTCTTTGACATTGCAAACGAAAATAAAAAAATACAAGACTACCATGCAAAAACGTTTGTTTATTCAATACAAACAGGCGGTTACTACTCTACATCTTAAAATTCAGAAGTGTCAGAACGCTAACATTATTAAAACCCCACATTTTAGCGTTTACCACGTTACTGCAGACTATTTGGGAAAGTGATTTTGCCTTTAATCTTTGAAACAACAGGAAGAGACGTAACATAACCTATAATTATAATTTAATACTTACAATGAACAGAGACGTGGTCTGCAGCCTGCGAAATAGCGCTTCTCCTGTTTGAGCTGTGCAATTGACAGCATCCAATGGTGTTGAGCATTGTGAAATTGACAGCACTCTAATCCAATGGCATCATATACGGGAAATAATTGGCAGTGAACCAGACAGTGAGTGGGTGTGTTCTACTTCAAGCGGCACTACACTGCCGATTAGTGTATGACATCAGTGGCAGCGCGTGAGATTTTAAATGCACCTGAACTGCTCCCACACCATAGATGTTATACTCTAATCAGTCTGCGCTGTTGGGGGGGCCAAGCATATTTTGAGGGGGGTCGGTGCCACCCCGTGCCCCCCCTCTAGACACGCCCCTGCTGTGGTACAGTGCATTGTGTGACCTCTATCTTCTCCACTGTCATGTTATTTTAAGGCAAAGAAAAAAGGCAATCAATAAGTAAATACAAATATATTAATAAAAGACTCTTTGAGAGAGGCTCGCTGGCTGTCTTGGCCACTTACAGTTTATCTGGAGCTCTTTTCGAGCGTAACATGCCGACTGTCGGCACGTTTTCCTGATTAATGCGTGGCAAGTGAATGAGCAGCAGTTAAAAATAAAAAGGGCAAGTGCTTCCAACTGAGTGATTGGGTCATTTATCCCCATCACGATGTGATCTTTTAGTGCTGTGGTTTCGAGACCCCTGATGATGAAGTATTCGGGGGGTTGATTTGCAGGTGTCGCCATTTCGTGAAACACGTTTTTGCTCTTTGCGAGAATGAAGGCCGTAAACAAGCGTAAGTAGACACGAGAAGCGATAGTGAAGATTACTGTTTCGGCCACCTCATTCTGTCTCGGATGATGTAGCCAAGATCATCCGAGAGCGAGGGGTAATAAGCGCATTTTCACAGATGTGAAAGTGATGGAGCGAAAACAGAGGGCTGAGTACTGGAACAAGGAGCGACAAACATGTTGCCATTTCTGTTCGTGTACAGACACTATCCATATCTCTGGCAGGGAGATGCATGCTTATGGCCTCGATGGTACGGGCTGTTGGCACACTTGATTTAAAGGGGCTGGCGTTTGTTAAAACCGATGCGAGCCGAAAGCACTCTGGTTTCATGCACTCACGCTCACAGCCACAAGGTGCATCAGCTTGGTTTATCGAGAGCAATTACAGGCCGTCCGCGGGGAGCCCATTACAACGCTTGGCTTTACGGCTCTGCAACTGGTGTAGGATCCATCCAGGATCTGATTTAGGATTTCCTAAAAATAAAAAAGGACATAAAATTTAAAGCACATTAAGTAATTTTTAATTGAAAAAAAAACTAGAGACCTCGATAAATTAAAAATTGTTTTATTCCTACTTTTTGTTTATTTCATTTTTATGTATTTATAAGTGAAAGAAATTGTTTGAAAAAATAAGCAATGTTTTTTAGAGATCAAGGTTGTGACTGTTATTTGTTTGTTTAGCTAGCTAATTTATGACAACAGCATTCTCAGCACCGTATACCAACCAGGGTTTCGGTTTTAAATTGTGACTGAATATATTGTATGTTTAGTGTCATGTTTTTAATTGTAAATTAAAAGCATATTAAAATTAAATAACAAAAATGTAAAAACAATATATATATATATATATTTACCATGAACTGCATAGGTCCCAAATTATGATACTTATGTTTATAGATTTTTTTGTTGTTGTTTCTTTGTTTGTAAATATGAATTTTGATATTATCGTGCTCTCAGCAGCCAATTTTATTTATTGCATAAATTGTTTATCCTCATTGCAACTGAACCTGTATTTGTTTGTTTGTTTCGCCTTTAAATGACAGTGCAGTGGAAAAACAACAGGTCAAATATCTGTATTAAATATAGTCTGTTTTGTTTTGTTTTTTGATCAGAAACTTTCATATCAAAACATATATGGGAATCAAAAAATATATGGGAACCATTTTAAAAGTTGATAAACTTTTATTTTGCTGTCCTACCCATATCTATGATTATTGCATTTTATATTTGCATTTAGCATTGTTTGTTCTTACTATTCTTGGCCCACCAGTTAAGAACTATTGTTATATTAAACATTAGCTGTTTCCTTACAGATTAGCTAACGCTGTTCATCTTCCTTTGGGAAACATGACGTGTGTTGTCTCTGTTCTAGCCTTCCAGCAGCAGTGATAGAGCAGCCAGTCTGTTTTCTCCCTAGAGAACAGAAAGCAACTTGAATGCCAAAGCGTATGAGAGAGAATCGTGATGCTTTTGTTCCAGGCAGGATTTTCTTTCAGGTTAAGCTGCAGGCTAGATCCCTCTGACTCAGGTTAAACGGGGCAGCCCTCAAAATTAAACTCTGAATCTTTTGTGTTGGTGATCTTCAGGGAATGCAAAAATGTGGAAGTGGAGTATACAAAACAAGAAATGCCATATATTTAAATGAGAAAGTTTGTTTTATTAAATTGTAATAATTTCAGCTCTGTTAATAATATGCCTAAACAGGATCTAAAATGTTTTTATTTGCCACACCTGCCAGTAGCGGGTGAATTAAGAAAATTTACTGACTACAAAAAGTTCTTGCATTTTAATTTAAAATATATATATATATATGTTTTTTAATATTCAGATTTTTTATTTTATTTTATTTTGATGCACTTCACTGTTTTGTTTAATTAGATGATCCCTTGAATGAAAGTGAAAGCTTATTTTATTTAATTTTATTTTTGACCAATAGCATTCACAGCACCATATAACAACCAGTGTTTTGGTGAAGTGCTAGTGTCAGTGAAGAAAAATCATAATTTCTTTGCTGATAATTTCATTTTGTTGGTGTAATGGAATATTTAAGGTATGTGGCATCACAAGACATAAAAACTTAAAATTTGATATTTTATATTATATTATATTTATATTTTATTTTTTAGATATTTTAATATTTTAATGATAAAAAAAATTGGATAAATTGATTGGATCCTGGTGTTCTGATGATCCTACGAAGCTCCTTAACCAATTTAACCAGTCACTTCACTAAACAACCCCAATGTTGGGTCACCACTGCCATCTAGGCTAGAATTTATAGCAACGAAAAGCAAATTATGATTACATTTTCATTCTGATCAAGAAAATGAGGAAGTGTTGTGATTGACAGTAGAAGTTAACATTTTGGGCACGCAGACCCATGGCGACTGCAGTGGTCGTGGTGCCTTAAATACTTTCTTGCGGTACATTCTGTTCCTCTGCCCCGCGTTCTGCATGCTAAACAGAGCCCCATACGGGCCAATTTGCAGCAGCCAATTTACCAATGTCGCTTTGAATTTGCTGGAAGTAAAAAAGGCAGAGAACTGCTTGGAGCTTCATGAAATGGGAAGTCTGGGACGGCTAAAACCTTCACCCACATACACATACGCAAATGTACGAAGCCACACGCGCTTAGAAAAGTACAGATTATCTGTTCGTCATGCGTCCAGATGCGGTAGAGAGTCCCAGAGGGTTAGAAAGAGGCATTTCTGACAGGGATGTGACAGGGCTTAATTAGCCACTGAACTTAGCGGCGGAAGACGTTTCTCTAGATTGTTGTCATTTGAATAGATTAAGACGTGTTTTTGCTAATGCTAAACTGCTTATGTTCACAGCCACGGATTAGAGTGACGCGCGAATAAAAAGCTTGAATGTGTCACTTCAGAAGAGCTAAAGTTGAGTGCTAAAGTAGGCTAGCATGTAGCTATATGTGAGATTATCACTGAATGGGCTTTTTTAAACATCCTGACGAACTAAATGCTAAGAAATTCATGCTAATCTTTCAACTTTTTCCTCACATTGTGATGCTAATTATGTCAGTTGTGTTGAAAGAATGCTAAATCCTAACCAGTAGCATTTTCGCTAAAGTCTCAGGCTCTCTTCTGTACCTCATGCTCTCTTTCTCTCTCACGGCAGATACTGAGGGTTGCGAGCACAACTGGAGGAAGTTTCACGGCCACTGCTACAGGTACTTCACCCGCAGACACACGTGGGAAGACGCGGAGAAGGACTGCAGAGAGCACAGCGGTCACCTGGCCAGCATCCATTCCACACAAGAGCAGGACTTTATTAATGGTCAGTATCAGGGTTCATCCCAGACAGAGTCACAAAAACACTTCTGTAACTAAAACAAATGAACTGTTAGCAGATGTGCTAACATTCAAAAGTTTGGGGTTGGTAAGATTTATTGTTTTTGCTCACCAAGGCTGCATTTATTTGATTGAAAATACAGTAAAACAGTGATATTGGGAAATATTATTGCAATTTAAAACAACTGCTTTCTATTTTAATAGATTTTAAAATGTAATTTATTCCTGTTATGCAAAGCTGAATTTTTAGCATCATTACTTCAAACTTCAGTATCCTTCAGAAATCATTCTAATATGCTGATTTGCTGCTCAGGAAACATTTCTTATTATTATTAATTTTGAAAATAGTTGTGCTGCTTATCATTTTTGTGGAAACCGTGATTTTTTTTTCTCTCAGAATTCTTTAGTAAGAGCAAAATGAAAAAGAACAGGGTTTCTTTTAAATAGAAGTTATTTGTAACATTATACTATGATGTCACTCTTGGTAAATTTAATGCATCATTGCTAAATAAAAGTATTAATTTCTTTAACAAAAAAATTATAATTCTGACACCAAACTTTTAAATAATATGAAGTATGCATTTAAAAATTAGTATTTTTTATTATTTGATACTCATATTTGGTACTCATGTTGTCATTTTTGTGGTGTAATGTGATGAAAATTTTGTGTATAATTTGATGAATGATTTTATATGATACAATTTCCACGTAAAATATGTTTGTATGTACCTTTTTTGTTTTATTTAGCCACCAAATCCATTGATAAATGTAAATTTTAGACATATTAACATTGATTTGCAGCACCAAATCAACTGCAAGTCATTTGTTTTCAATTAAAATTTGCAAAAAATGTCCATCTGCTTAAAATCATTTGCAGTCGATTAGCATGTAGCAAATCACATTTCATGGCTGTAGCATAACTAAAGCTTAATTATTGCAACATGTGGCCAATTCAAATTCACTCTCATTAAATAGGAACCAATTCTTAAATTCTGTATTTTGCAGAACCCTGTTCTTCATGGGATATAAAACAGCAAATGGCCGGTGTCTGTGGCTAATCTTTGTCTGTTTTACCCAATTAGCTTTGACTAAAACTATTTGCATAGCCTAGATTCATTAATATCCAGCCAGATAACTAAGAAAAGCGACAGGACGCTGACCTCCTGTATGCCACAGATTGCATTATGTCTCCCTCCCCTAGACTAAATCCAGCGTAATGACGCTCGGTGTGGCCTCTCACAGCATGCTGTCTGCACACAGAGCCACGGCGCTCACCAAAAAGTGTGTTTAATCGCCTTGAAAATGGACATCTCCACCCCTGCAATAAAGGGGGCACAGCCATTAGGAAGATTAATGGGCCCTGTAATGATGTTAATCAGTAACACCATGATTGAAATTCCATTTCAGCCAGACAAAAAAAAATTAAAAAATCCTCGCAAATGCATCTTGGGACGATCTGATGGCTTCTGGCTTGAGCTTGAATTGTGATTGTGATAACACCATCATTCGGCTCCCAGTGGCCCTGTAGGAGACATAAAGCAGACTACGACTTAAAGGGGAAGCATTAGCTCTGCATTTTATGACACTAAGACTCTATTTACTCATGGTATTAACCTGGTCTTCAGTGGTTCTCTTGGTTGCTGGTTACACTTGGTATTAATATGAGTGTTTTCATTAGATAAATGGTGAAATAAGTGTGATTAAATATGTGCTGGAAGTAAAAACCTCTAAATGAATGCAAATTTGAAATGTCTTGTGCTTTTTAAACAGGACTGTGCCATGAAAACACATGGATTGGTCTGAATGACAGGATGGTGGAAGACGACTTTCAGTGGACTGATAACATGGATCTGGTGAGACTGGCACAATCAATATAAAATGTATACAAAGTATACAAATTTGTATAATATATTATATTTTAATTGTATGTTTACCTGAAAAATTAAATATTTAATTTAAATACTTTTAAGTAAATAGAACATTTGATATAATTATTTAAATGAACATTTATTTATATATTTTATTCAATTTTTTTAATTATAGTTTTATATCAGTTTTTTTTATTAATGTATTTTAATAGATGTTTTATTGGATTATTTCTATATTTAAACAAAAAATATTTAATTGAAATATTTATTTCCATTAACAAATAAAATATTATATTTAATATAAGAATTTAAATGAACATTTATTTTAATATTTTATTAGAATTATAATTTACTTTTTATCCATCAACAAATTAAAAACACTATATAATTTATTTGTATGTTTAAAGTAGACAATAAATCAAATAGGATTTTAATATAAATATTTAAATGGACAGAAATAAAATATAACATTTAATTTGATTAGATTTTTAAATAAAATATTTATATAAATTTTATTGATTTTATTTTATTGATTTTAATTTTATTTTATTGATTTGTTTGTTCATGTTTTATTGTATTATTTCTATATTTCTATTTCTAAAACTAAATATTTAATTGACATATTTATATCCATTAACAAACTAAATACTATATTTTATATAAGAACTTAAATTAACATTTATTTTAATATTTAATTATATGTTAATTATTAATTAATAAATTCAGTTTTTATCTTAATATATAATTTGTATGTTTAAAATATCCAATAAGTAAAATATGTAATTTCATATAAATATTTGAAAAAAATATATATTTTAATATTTAATTTGCTTTTTAATGTAAATTTTATTTTTATATACAATTGATTTATTTATGCATTATAAATAGACCTTTTATTGAAATATCTATATATTTATACTAGATATTTAATTGAAATATATCCATCAACAGATAAAATATAATATTTAATATAAATATATTAATTAACATTTATTTTAATATTTTATAGGATTTAATTTTTATCCATCAACAATTGAAATAGTTATTTAATTAATTAATACATATAAAATACACAACAAGTAAAATATTACCCTTAATACAGTTTTTTTTATTAAATATTTATTTTTAGATACATTTGAATTATTAAACAATTTTAAATGAACGTTTCATTAAAATCTATAGATTTAAACTAAATATTTAATTGAAATACTTTTATCCATCAACATACTAAATATTACTTTTAGTATTTTTTTAATAATTTGAATAAATTTATAATAATAAAATGCAATTTTTAGTACAAGTATCAAAACATACAGTACAATGAATCACTTAAACTAATCACTACATGATAATGAAGGCAGTATGATCAGATAGATCATGCAAATGAAGCACAAGTCTCAAGTTTTCAAACCATTTAGGCACCAAACAAGTTTATATAATATATTATATCAGACCGATTAGGCGTATCTGATAACTCATTTGTAATGCAATGGATATATAAGATGGTACATGAAATACCTAGTAAAGCCATGGGATTGGATTTAGCTCTGAAATATCCCCGTTCCTCCTCCAGCAATATGAGAACTGGAGGGAGAACCAGCCGGATAATTTCTTTGCGGGTGGAGAGGACTGTGTGGTGATGATCGCCCATGAGAACGGCAAATGGAACGATGTGCCCTGCAACTACAACCTGCCCTACATCTGCAAGAAAGGCACAGGTGAGCAGAAGAGAGGGGAGGAATTGGGAAAAGAGGACAAATACTGTACTGCCTCACTTTCTACCACACTGTACTGTTTCCTCCAGTGCTGACCTCCTTTTGTTAACTTAACTCACACGTCTTCATGAGATGTTCCTCATATGCTCTTTCATTTATATCTCTTCCTTTGATTGAAATCAATGCTGCTGCTTCTGTCATCACTTACTTTCACGTCATTCAGAACTCATTTGACTTTATTTCTTCTGTGGAACACAAGATTTATTTTTAATAATGTACTGGTCACACTTTTCCATGAATCAGTGAGTTGAACTCAAGAACCTGATCAGTCTGATTCATGAACAATCATTTAGACTGGTTGTGTGAATAATTCAACGATTCACTGTAAAGATTTAAGTCAAAAGATCGATTTGTTCTCACACAAAGCTGTTATCACATTACTTCAGAAGACTTGAAATATAGTTCCTGAGTAATATCAACCACTTTTATGATACTTTTATGCTTTTGTGTCATTTTTAACGGGATATTTCTCCCAAAAAAATAAAAATCCTGTTATCATTTACAAATCAAACAACTATCAAACTAATTATCAAGTTAAATATTCAAATATTCAATTAAATATTTATATTAAAAGGCATTTTTTAAATATATATTTATTTATCCACAAATGAAAAAATAATAATAAATAAATTAAATTTTTTATTATTTAAAAGTCTCATTAGCTTTCCAGAGTAGGTCCATCATGGTCTGGACCCCATGAGAGGTGTCCTCTGAAGAACCTGTTCTCCGGTTGACCCTTGTGAACCAGAAGTGTCTCATTTCGTTCCAAACCTGTATGACTTTCTTTGCTCTGTGGATATTTTGGAGAATATTGGTAACCAAACCATTTTGGTTCCCATTCGCTTCCACTATATAGACAAACAATACAATGGTCAATGGGAACCGAAACTTAGGTTACCAACATTCTTTAATATATCACAAAATAAAAGAAAGTCATACAGGTTTGGAATGACATGAGGGTGAATAAATGATAGCAGGATCTTCATTTTTGACTAAACTATTTCTGTAACCAAGATTGATATTCCAAGTCATTCCATTCCTCGCTTTCTTTTTATGTCACTCTGAACTTGTCATGTCAGTTTGTACGACTTCATTTTCACCAGCTCCCTGTTCACCAAGTCATCTCACGTCTTTTCGCCATCAGACAGTGACCTCAACAATAACTGTCACTCATTTTGTTCTGAGGATGTGATGGTGGGTCCTCGGGAGGGCTGCGTGTTCAAAGCTTCAATCATGACATGGCGGACATGACTGGTTCACTTCAGCCACTCGTAGTCGTCTAGCTCTGACTCAATCTGCTTCACCCACACCTCTATGGGCTCATTAGACTCGTTTTATCTGGTCATTTACATACGAAACAGACTGAGGGTATGGAATCCTTCAGGTCCGTCTGCCCGTGCTAGATATAAAGAGATACCTTGGGTTCACAAGGGCCAACCGGAGAACAGGTCCATCAGAGATTGCCTCTCAGGAGACCCAGACCATGAAGGACCTGCTCTGGAGAGCCAGTGAAACACGTTTCTCACTTCCTATTGAAATCCTGCCCTCCATTCCATAATTTAATACTCAATTCATTATTAAAATGTGTTTGAGCTTACGTGGTAGGCTGGCTTATGTGTTTAAGCTTACATGGTAGATTTCAAAAGGATTTCAAATTAGATGTTTAACTGAAATATCTACATATTTAAACTAAATATTTAATTGAAATATTTATATTATACTAATTATGAAGTTAAATATTAAAATATTTAATTAAATATGTATATTAAAAGAGATATTTTATGTTTTTTTAATTTAATATTTATCTATCCACAAATGTAATATGAATTAAATTGTATTGAAATATCTATATATTTAAACTAAATATTTAATTGAAATATTTATATAAATTAACAAAAATATTATATTTAATGTAAATATTTAAATGTAACAAGTCTCGTTAACTTTCCAGAGCAGGTCCATCATGGTCTGGACCCCCTGAGAGGTGTTCTCTAAAGGACCTGTTCTCCGGTCGGCCCTTGTGAACCCAAAGTGTCTATTTAGCTGAAATATCTGTATATATATTCCAACGTAAATTTTATTTGAAATATTGGTAACACTTTACAATAAGGTGTCATTTGTTAACATTAGTTAATTTATTAACTAACATGAACAAACAATAAACAATGCATTTATTACACTATTTATTCATCTTTGTTAATGTTGGTTTATGAAAATACAGTTGTTCATTGTTCATTCATGTTAGTTCACAGTGCATTAACTAATGTTAACAAACACAACTTGTGATTTTAATAATGCATTAGTAAATATGCTGAAATTAACATTAACCAAGATTAATAAATGCTGTAGAAGTATTGCTCATTCTTAGTTCATGTTTACTAATGTTGTTAACTAATGTTAACTAATGAACCTTTTTGTAAAGTGTTACCAGAATATTTATATCAAACCTTTAAACAGATACAACCCCAATTCCAGATAAGTTGGGACGTTTTGTAAAAAATGCAATAAAATCAAGAATCTGCTATTTGTTCATTATCTTTAACTTTTATTTAATTGACAAAAGTGCAAAGAAAAGATTTCCAAAGTTTTCACTGACCAAAGTAAATGTATTTTGTAAATAGGAACAACTTTTGATTTTGATGGCTGCAACACATTCCAAAAAAGTTGGGACAAAATTTTGAAAATGTTTTCTTTGAACTTTTGTCAATTAAATAAAAGTTAAAGAGAATGAACAAATCACAGATTCTTGATTTTATTGCATTTTACAAAACGCCCCAACTTCTCTGGAATTGGGGTTGTACAATATCTAGAGATGTTCCGATACCCCTTTTCCCTTCCCGATACCGATTCCGATACCTAGGCTCAGGGTATCGGCCGATACCGAGTACTGATCCGATACCTGGGTGTGTATCTGGTTATACAGCTGTATGTACTACTAGCCCTGTATGAATTGATACAATTATTTTATGGTGTGCTTCACCATATATATATATATATTGTGGCGGGAGGAGCAAACGACAGACACAGTGGGTGTGGCGTCAGGCCTCGGAGAGGCTTTTATTCAACAGAAATAATAAAATAGTGTCCAAAAGGGATGAAGTGTCCAAAATAAACAGGGGATCTGGTGTCCTCTTCGTGCTGCGCGGGTTGTGAAGGAGGGGCAGTGTTCTGGAAGGAAGGGTCCAGGTAAGGGGCGGAGTCCGGTGGCCGCACGCGCTCCCCTCTTGGGTCCGGGGCGCGAGGGTGGCGGCTTCCATCAGCGGCTTCGTCCTCCTTTGGGCCCGCGGCGCTTCCAGGGGTAAGGCCCGGCATCCTGGCCCGTCAGCCATCTCGCGGGTGCGGTCCTCCACGCTCGACGCTCCCTTCCTGGACCCACGAGGACAAAAGCGTGCATGCACAGGGAAGAGACCGGTCTCCAGAGGAGAGGCGCACTCGGCATATAACAGCGGCGGTGATGAGGCTCCATTCACTTCAGGTGTGCCTCATCACACACCGCCAGCCCTGCCTGTTTCAGCGCCCCTCATCTCTCACACACCCACTCCCGTCGGGAGCCTGGTGAAGGGCGGCGATTAAGGGACGGGGAGATGCTGATAATTAGGGGGAGGCAGCCGACTCGTCACAATATATATATTAGTCTGGCAAGTAAAGAAAAAAATATAATATATAATATTTGGAAAATGGCACAGCTTTTTAAATATCTAAAATTACACTCTTAACATCTGTCAGTCAAGCATTATAAATATGTTATGACAATCAAGTATTATTTAATCACAGAACTTTAGTAATTAGAATTAAAACTTGGTAACCATGTGTGAATGCATATTAGTCATTTTAACTGAACTTTAGGACTGGTGGTGGTGCTTTTTTTGGTCATTCAGTGTTTCTGTGAAAAATGGGGGGAAAAACTATCAATAATACTGATAAGATAATAATCATACTATGAATTCTACTAAGAACAATATAAAATGCACTAAGGATTAACGAGCTGATGGATTCATGAATATTAATCTCGTTGTCTGCGTTCGCTCGAACTGATTTGCTGAAATCAAAACAGGGACGATAATAGGTGAACGCCAGCCAATGAGATTGTCGTTTGCGCATTAGCTCCGCCTACTACCGGAAAACCCGGCAGTTCTTAAAAGCTGAAGAATTCCAAAGCAACTGGATTTTGACAGGAAAATACAACAAAGAATATCGTTTACATGTAGCGCGTCAATTATGCATGGTATGTAAGACTCTCTCGCTCTCTTTTTGCGTGTGAGAAAAAAAGTAAACGATGGCGAGTCATGCGCTTCACACTAGAGCTTACGATACGTCAAATACAGGTGCGCTGCGCATCCATTCAGATGATCTGAAAAATAGCACAGATCGCTTGACAGAGAGTGAAACTCTGAAGCGCTCAGTCAGAGTGTTCAGCGAGTGAAAATATATCTGTACTAAACTTATACATAGCCTCCAGCTCACACACTGGCGAGTAAAATCTGAGTATTTATTAGCCAGTGGCTAATATTAGACCTCATTTAGTCGCATATGCTAGTTATTTACAGGCAATGTGCTAGCACATTTGTATTTCTTCTTCGCTGCTCTAAATAGTAGTTGCTTGTGTGGCAACACAGCACAACTTCCTGTGTTTGCATTCTGAGCAGCGAAGAAGAATTGATTTCCGATTTGCAGCGTTAAGCAAAGCTAGCGCGCATAACTATAGGTCTTGTTTAAGAAAATGGTATCGGATCAGTACATGGGTTCAAGTACTCGCCGATACCGATGCCAGAATTTGTTATCGGTTGAATTTCTGATACTAGTATCGGAATTGGAACAACCCTAACAATATCACTTTTAATATAAATATTTGAATAAAATTTACTTCAATATTTCATTATATTTTATATATATATATATATATATATATATATATATATATATATATATATTAGGGCTGTCAATCGATTAAAATATTTAATCGCGATTAATCAAATGATTGTCATGAGTTAACTCAAGATTAATCGCAACTTAATTGCACATTTTTATCTGTTCTAAATGTACCTTAAATTAATACTTTTCAAGTTTTTAATAATCTAATCAATATGGGCATGGACAAATATGGATGTTTTATGCAATATACTGTATGTTTATTATTAGTGAAACCATAGTTAACAGAGCATGAATAGTAGACATGTTTCAAAGATCATAGATGTTTTTCAAAGAACTTGTTCTTGTCTATTAGACACATGAAAAAAGAAATACCAGGTTCCCATCACTTCTCTTTCTTTGCACTGAGCAATTTACTGACACAAACCTGTTTACATTTTCACACCACTTCTGAACATGCAAAATGTACATTTATTATTTATTATTCCATTTGTTTGTATCTCTGTGGCCACATACTGTATTTTGATGCAGCTAAATTCTCAATAAAACTGTTTTCATTGATATATTTAACTGTTTCTGTTGTCAGACAACGGAATGAATATGAAATAGTGACTGAAACGTGACCCAATAAGACTATAACCAGCTCTCCCTTCCAAGATGTTAATCTGCACAAAAATCCTGATTTATAATCGAGCCATTTTCTGACAAAATCAAATAGGCTACACATAAGATAAAGACAATAGCTGTGCTGTGATTTCAGCTATACTTGCATGTAAAATTAGAGAAGCAACATAATATGTGTTTTATAACTGAAAGCACTGCTCCTCTCTGCCGCTCGCTGAACAGAGCAGGTGCAGAGAGAGAGAGAGAGGTGTACGCAGCAGGAAAGAGAGACCTCGCGCTCGTGTGGCAGTACCATCGAGTCTCAGAGAATAAATAAGGTTTGAGCAAACCCTAGAAATTGGTCGCTAGGTGCTTTTTAAAAAAAAAAAAAAAAAAAAATTTGCTAAAGGGGTCTGAAAATTTGCTAAGTTGGCAACATTCTTGTCATGGTCTGGACCTCCTGAGAGGTATCTTCTGAAGGACCTGTTTTCCAGTTGGTCCTTGTGAACCCAAAGTGTCTCTTTAGATCTAGACTAGACTAAATGATCTCTTTAGATAGACCAGACGAAAGTTCATAATTTCTCAGGAAATCTTCAAATACACATACACATTAGCATTGTTATTGTAACGGTGTACACAGGGGTTACTCCGGGCAGTAGCCACAAATTTTAATCGATGGTGTGCTTGTTCAGTTTTGAGCAAACAGTCATATGGCTGGCACACGTACACAGCTCAGCCAGCTGTCATTTGCAAGACCACCTGGGAAACATTTCCAACCACCCCCACCACCTGCCTCGCTGTCCCCTTTTGTCCATCAGCCCTCCCCCAGTCATTCTATCATACAAACTGTCAGCGCTATTGATCATGCAATCCCTCCAGCCCGGCCTTAATACAATAATACAATCCCTTAAGAACAGCGAACAATAGACAGTCAGTCACATGATATTAACTTTTATTATATATGTGCTTTAAACAGATGTTCCGCAATATTATTTGGTATGTTTCTCTTGTGATGTAATAGTTTTTATGCTGAGCTCCAGATTTTGCTGGAGGTAAAGATGCCTGGATCCAGAGTGTTAAGCTCAAGCCTCAGGGTGATGCTGACTCAGTTGAAGAACCCCTATCTGTGTCTGTGTTATTGAATCACCTTGACTTTTGCCTGCCAGCTTTGATATTTGTATGAATGAGGTGAGATGCATCCTGGGGCATTCTGTGCGGTCTGGTCGATATGATAGCACTGCGATAAACCTCTTTTCTTTGTCCTCTGCAAAAATGCTTCAACTTGCAGTTGGAACGCAAATAGGAAATCTGTTATCAGTCATATGTGCAAAGTAACCTGCTGCATATAACATAAGCTATATTAACAACATAGATTCAAATGTAAGGCAATTTTTTTTTTTTTAATTTATAATATTTTAGGTTTACAATTAAAATATGACATTTATTAGATTCATTAATCAAACCAAAAAATCTTATATTTAATTACAAAATTAATACATTTATTTATTTATTAAAATAAATATAAAATTATTACATTTAGTTTTTTGTTTTATTAATGCACATTCACATTTTTGTTAGAATTGTGTGTATATATATATATATATATATATATATATATATATATACATTTTTTTTCTAAAATATGAAAAATCATTTTTGTAAATATAAACAGTTTATTTAGTTTTACAATTATACATATGATTTATTGCATTGCTTGCTAAATTAAAGTTTTAATTTTATTAATAAATGTCGTGTTTTGTGTGTGTGTGTGTGTGTGTGTGTGTGTGTGTGTGTGTGTGTGTGTGTGTGTGTGTGTGTGTGTGTGTGTGTGTGATGAGGACACAAATTTGTTTAATAACATGGGTATGACAGAGGTATTACAATTTGAAGGTGGTTTATGAGGACTTATGTGTAATTCATATACTAAATTGTTTTTTTGAAAATCTAAAGATGTCTCCTGTGAAAGTTAGGTGTAGGGTTCAATTACAGATTGTACAGTATAAAAACCATTCTATGGAGAGTCTTGTGTGTGTGTGTGTGTGTGTGTGTGTGTGTGTGTGTGAATAATAAAAAAAAAAACTTTTGTAAATATATTTTATTTGTTAATTATTTTCAATTTATTTTCTTTCTTTGTTTATTAACCATAAGTACAAAATATATTTAATTTATTATATATAATATATTATTTATGTGTTACTCTTTGTTTTTATTTTATTTGTTACAAAAAAAAAAAATCTAATATATATTTTTTGTTCTCATGAGTGAAGATCTAGAATATAATACAGAATAAAGTGACATTCATACATTTTTAAGCATGGCTTAGTTGTCCGAATACTTTTTGAGGCCAGTGTATCTCAGTGTCCAGGATTGAGTATTGATTTTATGGTCTATTATTTATTTATGTTTTATTGCTGAATCAGAGCTCGGCTTGTGTGGATTGAGGACGGCTGCTGAGTGCAGGAGCGAGTGTTTTTAAGTGTGACATTTGCCTCCTGTCCTCAACCTAGAAGGTCATACCTCTTTCTCTCCAGACAAAGAAGCTCCACACCAAAAAAAACCTGCATACAACAAAACTCATCAGGCTTACAAGCAGCCGCTGACTTCCCAGATCAATTCCAGCTCATACCGTCACTGATTAGGTGGCAATTCTTGCCCGTCCTGAGCGACAGATAACCTGCAGTTCCTTCCCAGAATTGATTCGGTTCTGAAAATGCTGTGAAATCCTGCAAGGAGGTTAATGGCACGACTTGCTCTGGAGCGTTTGATAAAGAAAATCTTACTTGAAGGGGAAAAGCTAAAGTGCCAAGGCCATAAAGTCTACCGGAGTGAAGACATAAACACTCAAATCACAGGTCAGCTTTATGATGTTTCGCTGCAAATGAACAAGCTGAGGTGATTATAGCGAGCAGCTTTGGATTATAGGTTTGCTGTTCAGAGCGTATGAATGTACGGGGAGCCGTATACCATGGGCTAATTGTTTGTGCCTGCGCCCTGATTGGTTCCCTGAGGTGTTTACTGGCCCACTGCAACAAAAGAATAGGCGACTCCTGCGTCTTCAGTCAAGCAATACACTGAGTTTCAGCTCCGAGGGCACCACCTAATGAAAGAAAAGGGAACTGCAGCTCTTTAAACCTGTTTAATTAGATAAATGTCACTGTGAGGCACTGCTGGAGAAGAGCATGTCACTAGACTGTGGCGCTTTAGGGTTGAATCTGACTACAGCAATTTTTTTCATACACCATTCTTGATATGTCTAGAGAAAAGAGTACATTTGAAGCCCATTTTACTTCTGAATTAAGTAAAACGTAGGATTAATATGAGTATTCGATGAAAAAATGTCTAGTGGGAATTGATTGGATCTTAAAAAAAATAGGAAATTTATTTATTTATTCATTTATTTATTTACTTGATTTTATATTTTATATTCCAATTCATCAGGAATTAATTGTATTTTAAAAAGTGGGATCTGTGTGACAAGTGGCTGGGGTGGAGTCATTCATTCATTCATTCATTCATTCATTCATTCGTTTAATTTGCAATAAAATTGACAGTGAATCGCCAGGAAATATGGATGCCCAAAATATCAGTTATTGGCCAGGTATTAAATTATATCAGTTATTAAATTAGTTGTATGTTTTTATTTTATATTAATATTTTTTGTTCTATATACCTTTATTATAAATTATTTTATTATTTTATTTTATATAAAATATATATATATATATATATAAATATATATAATTTTTAGCTTTTCCATCATCTAACCCTCATTAAATGTTAAGCTTTAAAAACATTTCATTACACTGTTAAATGTAATCTTCAGCATTTCAAAATGAATATCTACTTTCAGAATGTTGTGATGCCTAAATTCACTTTGTACAATTTAAAACTATTGATTTTAGTTTGTATGTGTTATATTTTTATTTCATTTAGACAAAATAATATAGCCATTGGTTATCGGTTATCAGCTACAACATTGAAAAATCTGACAGAATTTCAATAACGGTACATAATTTCCAGGAACATGTATTAAGAAAGTATGTTGTTTCATTTGTTGTTGATACAAGATTGATTTACATTTTCATAATCCTACATTGTCTTTCTTGCAGTACTATGTGGAGCTCCGCCCACCGTGGACAACGCTCTCCTGATTGGTCGGAAGCGTTCGCATTATGACATACACTCTGTGGTGCGTTACCAGTGCGGTGACGGTTTCCTCCAGCGCCACATTCCCACCATCAAGTGTCACGCCAACGGCAAATGGGACCGGCCCAAGATCATCTGTACGAAGTGTGAGTATCCCAACTTTATTCTCTAAATGTCAATCTCAAGAACCAAATGGCCAGACTCATTCTTTTTTTTTTTGTATCCTCAGCAAGGAGATCTCACCGCTACAGACGTCACCACCACAAGTCCCACCACGAGCGCAGAAAGCACAAGAGGCACGGTTCAGGAGGTCATCGAGGTCAACAGGAGGGTCACGGCCATTTCTAACCAAATAATCCCCTCCTCTCCGCCAGCCTTTCACCTAAACCTCCTTATCTTTGATATCTGACGGCCTTTCACCTTTCCCCCTTCTCGTCTGGTTCAGTCTAGCCCCATTATGATCAGAGGGGCACTGCTGGACCTCACAAGGACTATAACAATTTCACTTTTCCATCTCTTTATCCGTTAATGTTACATCTCATTTTAGTGGATCCAACATGAGGAAAGTTCTTTCGTACCTTCAATGTAGAAAACACTCTAGGTAACTGTTTATGTATTTTTACATAAGCATTAATTGAGTGGGTGGGTTGGTACTACATGTAAATATTGTATTTCATTTCAAAATGTGGGATCAAATCGAAACAGCCAGGAAATGCTTGGGATTGGTTAACTTATGCAGTATTTCTTGACCGTTTTGACGTTGGTTTGCTCTTTGTAAGACATTAACCTAATTTATACAGTATTTCTGAGTATTGGTGTGTTTTGAGTTGAGAGGAGTGGTGCTCATTTGGATTTTACATGAAAATTAAATTATGCTCATGTCGTTCCAAACCTGTATGATTTTACTTATTCCGTCGAACACAAAAGGACATGAGTGACTGGCAACAGGAGCTGTCGAATTTAAAAAATGGCACCATAAAAGTAGTTGTGCACTATATTTGACATCTTCTGAAGCCGTACGATAGACTTGTGCGTAAAACAGACCGAAGTTCAATCAAAAGTCATTATTCCATTGTAGCTTCCATAGAAATGTGACGTTTCATGTCAATGATGTCAAATCTGACGACTTAATGATGATGAGATTTCAGAACCACATCGGTGAAGTTTTCTGCAAATAATCATTTAAATTTTGCATTTTTCTCACAAATTTATCCAATAACTTCAGTATTGGTGTGTTTTGGGTTGCAAGGAGTGGTGCTCATCTGGATTTTCAGTGTAGAAACTGCACAATTCGCACAAAAAATAAATCATACTCATGTTGTTCCAAACCCGTATGATTTTATTTCTTACTTCAAGCAAAAAAAGGAGATGAGTGACTGGCTATAAATGAGCAATATCAGCTATGAGTGTGATATTGTGTTTATACAACAGTTCGATGGCACGGGTGTGTAAATACATAAGAAATAACTTAAAAAACCCTCTTTTTTTGCAGAACTACTTCCTTCCGCCACAGATTCAAATCACAAGTTGACGGTTTAACAGCTGAGCCTAAGCCTCCGTTACTAATTCGAAAACGTCACTTTAGAACTATTTTAAGTCTAAACAAGAACATTATTGCCTACAAAACTCTTAAAACTACATTCTGTGACACAAAACAGTATTATTTATAAAATTATAGTGGATTTGGGCGTCCACCATGACATTCACTTTGAGAAACGGTTGGAGTTCTTATATCACTTGAATATCGCACTCCTCTCAGCCAATCAGATTTGAGGACCGGAAAGAACTGTTTTATAAACGACAATAAAGCACCATGAAAGTATAAATTTAACGTCTTCTGAAACCGTATGATAGATTTGTGCGAGAAACAGACCGAAATTATCCATAAGCAAAAAGTTTCTGTTCTATTGTAGCTTTTGCAGAAATGTGACATTTGATCTCATTGATGTCAAACTGGTGATGAATGAGATTTCAGATCTGTGTTGGCTTGCTTTTTTTGCGAATAATCATTTAATTCTTGCATTTCCCTTATACAAACTTATTGAAAATCTTCAGAAGAAGAATATAGCACACATATGGTAATGCAAACCACTTTTATGGTGCTCCACTGGAAAAGAGCAGCTTGGACACTCGGCAAAGTATCTTCTTTTGTGCTCCACAGACAAAAGAACATAATACGGGTTTGAAATGACATGAGGTTAAATAACTGATGACAGACTTAATTGTTGGGGTCAAACTATTCCTTTAAGTCCTTAAACAGATTTTAACTAGTAGTTACGCAGATGTATTTCAAGCCTCGAGTAAAGATCTTTCACAGGTATTGACTTTGAATGACTTGACAAAAATTAGTTAGATGAAATGTGTCACTGTAAAATCCCCCCTACTTGTGGTTCTCCATCTGTTATTGATGGTCTGTGTCATGATCTCCCACTTTCTCACCCACAGAGGAGAAATTGTCCTGTCAGAGCCTGTCGGTGAGAAAAAGAGCGATAATTAGAGGGACGGAAAGAGAGGTTCAACTTGCTGGTCTTAATTGCACTCGACTACATATACGCCACATCAAACTGAGCCGGTGACAAGGTACTTTTAACAGCCTTGGGGGTCACAGCTATGCCTGTAATTAGCTTCTCAAAGTAGCACACTTAAGGAAGAAATAAAACAGGGATTGATTCCCATGGGTGGGATGAGGACGCAAACAAAGAATCCAGATGGTGCGATATCACATACGGGTTAGATGTTAAAAGTGCTCATGGGTAAATTTCAGAGGCAGAGATACCTCCAGCACTGAAGATCAGGAGGTTAAAAAGGAAAGGCTCATGCAGAAGAAAGCCAGTTGAGAGGCAGCATTTGGCCTTCTGTTCTCCTCAGAGCGAAAGATGTGGTCTGGGCTCACTGTGGTTTCCAAAGGCATGCTTTTTTTTCTTCTCTACCAGGTGCGTGTCCTGTTTTTCAAAGAGTACTGCGACAGCTGACTCTAAAATGAGGACCGCTCCTTATTCTCTGTCCTCTCAACTATCCTCCTTACCTTAAAAAAGGGCAGACTCTTTCTTTTTTACAGCGCATTTCTCTAATTCCGGGGTTTGTGCTTATCTCTCGCTGTTCCTCGCTCAATTTCCCAGTGAGATTGCAAACATAGCCCAGTTTTCTGCCAACTTCTTTTCAACGTCCGCGCTCCCTCTTCTTTCCTTCTCTACTTTTATCCACCTTTTTTAATAGCCCAAAATTCAAGGATGAAAAGCCAGTAGTCTTAATATCTGAACAATTCATCTTTTTGTTCCAAGAAACTTAATTAATGCTGAGGTTACTGGCGCTTATTTTGATAAAGAAGCAATTGACTTCAAGAAAAGGATGATTTAATTTTTTTTTAAAAGCTGTTTTTGAACATTTTGAAGTTTAGTCAAAAGCGGAGGAACATTATTTTATTTATATATGTGTTGATAATTTATTTTGAGAATTAAAAAAATTAAGATATATTATTTACTTAAGAATTTTATTTACTTAAAGGGTTACTCCACCCCAAAATGATAATTTTGTCATTAATCACTTACCCCCATGTTGTTCCAAACCCGTAAAAGCTTCGTTCGTCTTCGGAACACAATTTAAGATATTTTGGATGAAAACCGGTAGTCTTGTGATCCGTGTGGTGCGGCTGACACAGATGAACTATTTTGACGATGTCTTTAATATTTTTCTGGGCCTTGACAGTGTTATTTACTTGGGACAGTCTCAAGCCTCCCGGTTTTAATCCAAAATATCTTAAATTGTGTTCCGAAGATGAACGAAGCTTTTACGGGTTTGGAACGACATGGGGGTAAGTGATTAATGACAAAATTATCATTTTGGGGTGGAGTAACCCTTTAAGTATTTGCATTACGGTAATAGTAATTTCAGAGTGGTTAATTTTCTTGAAATAATGTCACAATGCAACACAAAATCCACATCCTTAAAGCAAAATATCAACTTTTTTTCTTTTGATTCTGAATAATGACCTGTTCTGGGCAGGTTTCGTACAATTCATTCTAATGCCCATGCATGATTTGCATTGAACAGGAGGTGCACCAGTGTTATGCAATTTGTCTGTCAAAATTGGAGTCTCATTCTGATACCCAGTCTCCTAATAATCCATATTAGCTGCTAATGTACCTCTATATCACACTAATAGCTCTTTACAGCCCTCAGCTGAGGCTAGCGAAGGAAGGCAGATGGCTAACAATGTGGCAACTTAATTGCGAGCCTTGATTATAAAAATGAATCTCTAAACAAAGAATGTTCACAGCTGTCTTTTGGCAGGCATTCAGAAGAACTATAAGAGGCAGCTGCGGGATTTTCTTGTGGCAAGTTTTCTGACTAATTGCCACAGAGCAATTGCTGTCCCAGAGGTTGTTACGCTAGCTGCGCCACCCCTTTGTAGTTACATTCGTGGAACATAGTCTTATTTAGGCTTGTTTGCATGACTCATTCAGCCAGATTTGTTGAGTTTCTCGCAAGCAGAATATGCAAAATACTCTCGCAATAGTCTCCAACGATTTGTTTGCTATCTGCTGCTGCAGCCGAGAATGGTGTTTTCCCATTTTGATAAAATGTTCATGTTGTATCGAGACGTTAACCTTGATCTTTTCGTATTTACATGATAGTTGGAGGTAAAGAGGAAGCTATGGAGGTGAGACAGGAGCACGATGTCCTCTTTTTAATCAGGACTGCAGGTAACAAGCCACATCCATCATCACCTTCCAGACTATGGCGGCAAGAGTAGCACGTCTGAATTTTTAGTGCGTTATCTTCGTCTGCTGGAAATGTCTTTGATTGGACGGTGTCAGAAAGGGAATTATCATGACAAAGAAGCCAGTTCAGCCGCTGGTGGCAGTGTGAATTGTTCTGGAAATCACTGCTGCTTAGTATACTTAACCCGAACCTCCGGCGTTCCCTGTTCACCTAAACCGTGCTTACATAGTCCGCCCTTTACCTCATAAAAATCTGTATTGGCACATAATCTTATCTGTAAATTCCATCCCAGCCGGTTGTCATATCATTATATACGACTTTGTCGTGCACGTCGTTTATTTGATGATAACACTGTTGGAGAGGACCTTAAAGAAGACTCTATGAGACCGATTAATATGGTGGGGTCTTTAGCTTTACACTGATATGCATTTGGACTATGATGTTCCCCGACTTTTGTTATCTGAATTTTTGTTTACATTTCAGAACCAAGCATATGAGACTTTTCCGGTATATTTACAGTTACAGCTCTTATTTCTGTTTATTTATTATTTGTTGGCTTGAAGGGCATCCCATCGTTATTAATGACCCAGCATTCCCTGCTGTTACAAGCAGTAAATTCATTCCTCTGGCAGTAGCAAAACAACCTTGTGACAAAACCATAAAATCTTTTGACACCACTCCCCAGCTCGGTGATGTACAGACTTTGTTTTCACTTCTTGATGTTTTCTTCTCATTTTTTATGTATGGATTTATTTATTTTTCACTTTTTTTAAATGAAATCTGGATGTGTTTGTTGAGTCCCTGGACGTCAGTCACACAGGCTAACTCTCCGTTCTCCGACGCTAGGCAGAAAACACTACTGCTGCTACATCAAATATCAAACACCATCTTCTACATTGAGATTCTGTTGTTTTTTTAAAGCATTTCCTTCACCAGGATGACCCGAGTCAGGCTGTGTGAATGTGGTCCATGTGTGTTATCCAATATTTATTGATGTTCTTATGAATTCTAGTTCTGTCATTGTATTATATTCTTTACCGAACAAGTGGTCAATTAAAAACATTGGATGGGATCAGTAATACCTTTGAATTGGTCTTATCCTTTACAGTTGTTTTTGTTGCAGATTACACATTCTTTTGGGTTTTTGCCATTAACTACACCACAATTTTTTTTTGTTCCAAACTTGTATGACTTTCTTTTCTCTGTAGAACACAAAAGGAGAAATTTTGAAGAATGTTCATGCTGCTCTTTTCCATTCAATGTACGTATATAGTGACCAAGAAAGCCATCAGGTTTGGAATGACATAAGGGTGAGTAAATGATGCCAGAATTTACATTTATAGATGAACTATCCCTTTAAGACCCTTTAATCTTTGGAACACAATTTAAGATATTTTTTTATGAAATCCGAGAGCTTTCTGACCCTGCTTAGACAGCAACACAACTACCACGTTCAAGGCTCAGAAAGATAGTAAGGACATCGTTAAAATAGTCCATGTGACATCAGCGGTTCAACCGTAATGTTACCAAGCTACGAGAATACTTTTTTGAGTGCAAAGAAAACAAAAATAATGACTTTATTCAACAATGCGTCATGATACATGGAAGAGAAGAAATTGTTGAATAAAGTTTTTTTTTTGTGCACAAAAAAAAGTATTCTCGTAGCTTCATAACATTATGATTGAACCACTGATGTCACATGGACTATTTTAACGATGTCCTTACTATCTTTCTTGGTCTTGAATGTGTCAGTTGTGTTGCTGTCTATAGAGGCTCAGAAAGCTCTCGGATTTCATCAAAAATATCTTAATTTGTGTTCCGAAGATGAACAGAAGGTTTTACTGGTTTGGAACGACATGAGGGTGAGTAATTAAAGACAGAATTTTCATTTTTGGGTGAACTATTCCTTTAAAACTCAAGGGCCTTACAAGTTACAGATCATTTTTATGCAGATTAATAAAATATGAAGTAGTTTGGTTTAGCCAGGATAGATTTGTCAGCGTCTTATTTGCCACTATGACATTTTTTTTGTTTGTTTAATCTTTCTCTTTCCCTCCATCACTGGATGCAGGTTCTTATCGGGCCATTGGCTCACAAGAAGTGTGTGGTGAATAATTCATACACGCCGTGTATCTCTGACTACCTCTGCTTTATCTCTTCATGTCAGATTCAAGGTCTTTGATGTTCTATCCTCGCACTGAGGAGCGAGACATTGTAAATATTCCTGTATCTGCTCCTATACGGAGCTATGATTCTCACGTTTAATAAACAGGCGAGATCAAGACTCAGAAGAGCACGGAAATGCAACAGAACAAGGTGTTAGTCATGCAATATCAAAGAGTTTTATTCATCCAGACATACAATTTAAAAATGAATTACTTGTTCAATGATAAAGCACCCTGTTGAGATCAACAGTTTCCCCTCAAAGAGGCCAAATCTTTCTATAAGCACAGCTCTGAAAGGGACAGTTCACCTCAAAATGTAAATTATGTCATTATTTACTCACCTACATGTTACTTTTTTCCATAAAAGGACAGTTGTTAGCTCAAAATATGCAAACATGTGGTCCATGTGACTTGTTCACTATATTCCAAGTCTTCTGAAGTCATTCAATAGTTTTGTTTGAGGAACAGGATTTAAATACTGTAGTTCATCCCAAAATGAAAATTCATAATTTACTGAGCCTCATGTTATTCCAAACATATAAGACTTCCATTCATCTTCAAAACATAAATGAATATATTTATCCCTCCTTCAAAAGTTCATTCCACCAAAAACATTGACATTTCAAAAAGTCCGTAAAGATATTGTAATGTGTGTGTGCGTTTGTGTGTGTGTGTGTGTGTGTGTGTGTGTGTGTGTGTGTGTGTGTGTGTGTGTGTGTGTGTGTGTGTGTGTATGAATCGAGTGGTTTATTGATAAATAGAATTAATTTAGTCTTTTATTCACATATAAACAATGATCAATGCAAATTGGTTGAAAACATCAAATATGGTAAAAGGAAGCTCCAATGTGCACGCTTGGCGTGCAAGAACCATTGACGTTTGTTCTCCCATGTCAACTAAGTACAGGCAGTTGTCCATAGTTCTCAGGTTTCAATAAAAGTATCTTCATTTGCGTTTCAAAAATGAAAAAAATGAGTTTGGAATGACATTGATGACAGAATTTTAATTTTTGCTTTTTTTAATTTACATTTTTCAAGCTGTCCCTTGAAAAGTTACTATGCCATGGGAAAAAAAAACAAAACAAAAAAACAAGTGATATCACGAAAAATCAGCAATATAGCAATTTTCTGTGTGATCATGTTAAAAACAACAGTGTTTGGGTTTAAAATGACATGAATGTGAGTAAATGACAAAATATTAATTTTTGGGTGGACTGTTCATGAGCTACTTTGATTTGAATAAATTCCAAGCTAGTTTAATTTCGCAGCTGTAGTGGGAGATCTTTCTGCCTGGCTGATCTGCATGTGCTAGACTCTCCCGGTGTTCCAAGGGCACGCTGTCCTCATTAGACGTCAAGCTGTGGAATCTAGTTAGTGTTGCTCTTAAGATGACCTAGGCATTTTTCCAACTGCAAAAACACATTCCTGATTTACTGTGGAGCTTTCTTTTGAACCAGTTACTATTCTGGGAGGGATATGAATTTGAAGAAGTGTAAGCCCACTTTTTTTGCTCTATAAATATTAAGCATCTCATCCAAGAACTTTTTCGCTGACTGAAGCTAAGTGTGCTAATAGCATCTGAATTGCCAGATTCGCCTGGATTTGCTTTCTGAATGCGCTCCTTGCCGTAAACCGACAGCATTTTGAAAAATTGTGACAGGCAACTTTCTTCGCACTCCTCCGGCATAGTCCTCATTTGGGAAATGCGTTTATACAGTTGCCATATTAGCATCGTGAGTCAGTGCTAAGGTTAATTCCTATCCTTAAGTTCATTTATCATTCCAGTAGGTAAACTGATGAATACACAAGGTCTGCTAAGCCTTTGCAAGAGCCGCATTTAACAAGATAATGATGTTTGTGCAGATGGTTGCTGAGTCCTTAGCTGCTAATAGCTTTTTAAAATACTGCAGGATGCAAAGCAGGCCAAAAAAATGAGTCGCAAACAAATAAAAACATCCTCCTGCTCGAGTCCATCTGGGCCGCTGAGTCCCAATGTACCTTTGTTGTGGGTCTACGGTTGATGATCCGGAAATCTTCCTTCATTAAGCAGCTTAGCGCATCTTCAGTACAACAGGTCATGCATTAGCATTGGCATAGCTAGTCTACCAGAGTCCTCTTACTTCTAGTTTCACAGTGCTGCCATGCTCCAGGGAAGAGCTCAACCTTCATGGCTTGAAAGGGCCATGTTTTAGTGTTTCATAAAGCAGGTTGTGGGTTTTATAGCTGTGGATATTGTATTCCAGCCCTCTGACTCAACCAGGGATGATGCATTCAGTCTGTGTTACAGTTTTACTAAACAGAAGAAATTAACCAGAGAAGAAGGTGGAGCCCCAGAACACACCTACCTATTACATAATGGACCAGTTTTTAACTCTAAAACAAAATCCATATCTAAACTCTCATTGGTTGGTGCTAAGACCAACAAGGACTTTGTTCCCATAATGAGACACCAATTATAATATACTACAACTGCATTTTGATATTACAGGTCCCTTGTTGTACTCTTATTGTGTTAAAGGGATAGTTCACCCAAAAATGAAAATTCGGTCATTAATTACTCATAAATACCCTCATGTCCTTCCAAACCTGTAAGAACTTAATTCATCTTCAGAACACAAATTAAGATATTTTTGATGAAATCCAAGAGCTTTCTGACCCTCCATAGACAGCAACGCAACTGACACATTCAAGGCCCAGAAAGGTAGTAAGAACATTGTTCAAATGTATTATGGTATTCTCATGAATGCGTGAAAAAGACTGACATGGAAAATAAGAAATTGTTGAATAAAGTTGTTATTTTAGTTTTCTTTGCGCACAAAAAGTATTCTCGTAGCTTCATAAAATTCCGGTTGAACCACTGATTTCACATGGACTATTTTAATGATGTCCTTACTACCTTTCTAGGTCTTGAACGTGGTCAGGGCCGGATTTACCTCTTTTCGTGACATAGGCAAAACAAATTTTTGGGCCCCCCTTCCCTATTAATATGATAGGCCTAATATTACCACCCAAGCAAACTAAAATATTTCTTAATCAGTAGAAACTGTTACAGTGTTTTCTATTGCAATAATCGAATGTAGTTCTTAATTTGTTTGAGAACTGAGAAAGACCATTCCATTAATAGGTGCGGCGTCTTGGCCACATAACCACTTCGGGAGTGCATTATTTCTCTAATAATTTTAACAGCCTGGAGTCACAATCACACATCGAGACATTGTTCAGATGATTTGTTTCATGACATTTGACATGTTTCTATGGAAGCCCGTTTCCGCCACTGAATACAAAAATAAAAAAAGGTTACTGCGACTTTTTATCTCACAATTCTGACTTTTTTTTCCCTCAGAATTGTGAGATATAAACTCGCAATTGCCAGAAAAAAAAAAAATCAGAATTGTGAGATAAAAGGTCGCAATTACCTTTTTTATTTTTTCCATATGTTTTCATCCTGAAATCTCGTGTGTGTTGAACTAATAATCACCTCATCCCAAACCTTCCGTTGCAAATTCAAAAACATCATTTTAGAGCTAATAACAGAGGCTTGAGCCATTGATATGCAGGCTAATGCAGTTATTAATGCAGTCTAATGTAGTTATTAGAGAGAGAGAGTGAGAGAGAGAGAGAGAGAGATAAAGTGCATGTGAATACCTGCACCTGTGTGTCTCTTAGCAGTGTTCAGCGTCTCTCTACTAATAGCGAATCTTTAAGTTGAACTGCTTCAAGAACCTCGCTACAGCTGCCAAACTATTTTATTGATAAATTCGCGGGGCAACTCGGACAACAAATTTCTGTGCACGTCTCCGCATGTGTGCGCGAGTGCGTGTCTGTACTGTGTGTGCGTCTGTGAGAGAGAACGGGAGAAAGAAAGCGTGATTTCCCTACGTAAAAAAAGGTGGAAGACATGGAAACACTTTGTCATTTTTTACCCTATTGTTTGTTATATTTATTTGCTCAATGTCTTCTGGGGTTTTGGTTCTTTTACTGTTGTAGATAGCCCATAGTATAACAAAAATATTAGATCTCTTCATTGTGTTTAGGCCCCCCCTGGACGAGCGAGCATAGGCACGTGCCTAGAATGCCTGTGCGTAAATCCGGCCCTGAACGTGGTAGTTGCGTTTCTGTTTGTGGAGGGTCAGAAAGCTCTCAGATTTAATAAAAAAATATCTTAATTTGTGTTCTGAAGATGAACGAATGTCTTACGGGTTTGGAATGACATGAGGATGAGTAATTAAAGACAGCATTTTCATTTTTGGGTGAAAAAAATCCACTGGAAAAAGGATGCAATTTTGGCATGCTGTTTTACAATATTATGATTTGGAATGTCAAGAACAATCTAGGTCCACACCAACAGAAGTTTATCATAATCACATGCAGCAAATATTTCATCTACCACATTAAATATTTAAAAGTTGGGTGGATTCTGATTGGCAGATTCTAATTTACCCGCTGAAAAAAAGAATTCTTGCATTTTTGCAATTCTTGAGGTAATTCCAACTATATTGTTCCTCTGTGACGTTGTTGTTATAACTGTGGTGTGGATTTCCCAATTCTCATAGAATTAAAATAATTAGTTATCCTCCTTGGTATGAATGGCACTTAATTCAATTTGGATATGTTTAGGATGGATAGTGTGCAAATTGAGATGCAATGTCTATTTTGTTCATATCTTATCTTGCTTACATCACTGTCGCTAGTATCTAAACATGGAAATTCACAGTTTTTTTTCCAGGTAGAACAAACATTTACACCACACTTTGTTTATAAAACAAACTGATCATGCAACTTCCTTTTCTTCTTGTGTCATGTTCAAGCTCACTGTGAATAAATGCTCTAAACAGTTGCATTAACCATCTACCCTTTCTTTTCCACTTCAGTCTGAGTTCTCTCAACACAGACCGTCGAGCAAAAGCAGCATGTTCTCTCTTGATCTGTACCTACATCCGCTTCCAATCGGAACAAATCAGCAGGATCCCTGTTTAAAGCTTACAGGGTCTAAACAAACAGCAAACACTCACTGTTCACTGCTGGAGGCTTATTCAACTAAGCAGAGCCTTTGTATGCACTGACTCATTACCCGCTGAAATAAGCCAATCAATGTTGCAAACACTTCAGCCAATTACTATGTAAAGCATTATGTACATAATACAGCATTCTCAAAGTTTACACAAGAAGAATGGCTAGACATATTAGCTTGACGAGACTGGAGTGTTTGCATGAAGGATGCAATGAGCCAAATCGTGCAAATATGTAAAATTTTTCCTATTTGTATTGTTGTTTGTTCCGAAAGTCTTGACATTGAAGATACTTCAACTGCAAATAAGCAAAATCTTGTCAGTCCACAATCAGATTGGTCAATATTTCCTACAGCCATTTAAAATGACTTAAAATACATCTATAATAGCAATGGGACAATAATAATTAGTTCAAATAAAGTATCAAAAGCAAGTAATCAGTTTTTTTTAATATGTAGACATCAAAATGTGTAAACTCAGAGTGAAGGTTTAATATTTTTATTTTGAAATCGCGATGAATAGTTAGCATATTGAGATGTATTCTCCTGTGTTAGCATAGGTTTAAAAATGGTTTACCTTAAAAATCTGATGAAATGGTGCAGTGTTCCCAGATGAACGTTATAATAATCCCAAACTCACAACAATATGCAGAGATGGAGTTTGAGATGCTCCACACATGTAAATGATAACAGTTGGTGTGGAGCAGCATTTACTGTGAATGGAGCCACTTTGACACATGTAACGTTATTCAACCTACACGCATGTAAATAATTAAAGCGCATATATTTATTTAATTGAATCGTAGCATTTGTGAATTCACAATAGCATTATGCTTTATGATATTTTAATGGGTTTAATATATCATGTGGCCTTGGAAAACGGTCTAATAATGCATTTTATGGATTCACGTCCGTGGAATGCGCCACTTCCAGTATTTTGCCGGTTACTCGACACAGGCAAATTGCAGTCGATATTTTTTTTTAGAATTGATTACTTGAATTGAATCGAGGAATCGTGACAGCCCTACTTTTCAGTTTATGTATAACCCCTCCGGTTATACTTGCCTTGCTCACTTCAAGCAGGAATCGAACTGGGGTTTCCGGCATGAGTGGGCTCGCTTACAAGGATGCTAAAGACCATGGCCTCTAGCATCAGATGGTGAGGTTTACCTGGACAGCACTTACTAGCTGGCCTCCGTTACATATGCATGTATTATCTTTTACAAGAATCGTTATGACTTGATTTCTATGTGATTAACACGGTCTTAACCAAGGGGTTTTGTTGGATAGCGTGTCTCTGTTAGCTCCTGCTGAGATGGGAATGCTAACAGATAGACTTCCTTTCACATCGCACAGCATTTTCGCTTTCAGAATAGATGAGCAAATTATTTGACACCTTGTGCCTGGATAGTACATGATGTGTGAGTGTTCAATTTTCACTTTGTATATTCCTGTCAGCAGGTAAGAAATGAGACACATATGGCACCTTTTGAGATCTGATTCAGTTCTGTTAGCCCAAAAGGACGTTCTCAGTTGTTAAGGGTCAATTAATTTGGACTTTTTCATGTTGAGGGAAGATTAAATCTATCCAATGAAAGATAATGCAACCATCTCAAGAGAAATATATTAGATTGTCTTTTTATACCCCATCTTCTTGTCATGAGAGTTGCACAACATATGTGATATAATGCCAGTTTCCAAAAGAAGTTAGCTTTTTAGAAATGCATTTACTGTTTTTAAGCAATTTTGTGTTTCTAAGAAATAGTATTGTATATAATTTAGTATGTATTATATAATGTTTAATTTTTTATGCATTTTAGCAGACACTTTATTATTATTTTTTTTTTTAATCCGTATGCGTGTTTCCTGGGAATTGAACCCACGACCTTTTGCGCTGCTAACACAATGCTCTACCACTGATCCACAGGAACATGTTTACTCAAGAGTTGCATTTTTCTGTATTGTTTAGAATGTCAAATTCGCTACAGGGTGCTAAATACAACCAGAAATGCTGAGCATATAATGAAACCTATTAGAGTAAACAGCCTAATTTCAGCAGTTTAACAAATGACTGTTGCTTTTCTTTGAAATTCATGAGGCCTCATTATAGCTGTTACTATGGAAATGTAAGGGTCACTTATGTGATTCTGGCAAAGCAACAATCATTCTCTCAAGTGTTTTGCAGACTGTAGACACAAAGTGCAGCATCACCGGGAGCTTGTGCCCAAGACAAACCAAAATAGCAATGTGCAATTTGTTAGAGCCATATTCAGCTATCGTCATGGTTACGGTGACATCAGGTTTTCCTTCCCTTTTTGTGTCAGAGGTCAAACTTTTGTGTTTACAAGCAATTCTGTGTCCTGCATCCAGTCGTTCAGAGAATTGACAGACAAACACGAACAGGTAAATAACTTTAATCTAAAATGCATTATCATAGACAATATTGTGCAATACTGAATGGACAGTGCAATCAACCACTAAGAAGTAGTAAAGCAGCTGATGTAAGTCTGTCATTCACAATATTTTAGCTTTATCACTGTAATAAACATCTAGAAAATGTCATGCCTAATCCTGTTATTGCTTGCAAGGTCATTCAAAACGTATAAAAAATGAGTGTCTAGTGTTATGTGCATAGTAATTGGCAAAGCTAATCAGTTTTGATACTTGCTTAGATGGCAACAACTGTGAAAGTTAATTTTAATAAGCAAGCTAAGCCCAGCCAAGCTAGCCAGTTCATGCTAGCATCTGATGCATGTTTTGTCCATTATCATCACTTCCTCATCATCAGGTCATTGAGGGCTATTGCTAATGTGCTATACTCATTATAAGGCTAAATTAGCTTTCCTGCTTTCTTAGCGCTAATTAAAGTCACTTTTGTCTTCCCTGGGAAACAGCTAAATAAAACAAATTGAAAACCTGAAGGCTATAAGTTCTGCATGCAGGGTATAGTGCAAAACTAATGTCTCTGAGGAGAAAACTTGCTTTCTCAATTTAGAGATGATTGACACCTCATTTCAAGCAAATTATACAAGCTCAATTATGCCCCGAGTTTAGCGCTGGCCTAGTTGCCTAGTAGCCTAGCAGGTGTGCAAAAAGCCTTGTCTGTCAAACATATAGAAGCCATGATGCTAGTAACTAGTATTGTGCACTTTCAGATGCTTCTGGTGCTGTTAGCTGGTTTGGTTGTGGTTTCTTTTGGAGCCTGTGTTGACTGGACATCAGTGTTCCTGCGGAAGCAGTAGACTCCGTAGAGGCGGAACTTTTTATCAGGGAAACCTAGGTTTCGGACACCAGGTTCTGGGCCCCCGCAGCGGGCCCGAGGATTGACGATGGGGTAACGGATGCTGCCATCTTCCACCCAGCCCGCCTCACAACGGTCCAAGAGCTGTATCTTCCATGCGGCGTATAGTTGTCCAACTTTGGCAATCACTGCGTCGTCACGTTGACATGCCTTTACTGCCTCAAGGTAGTTTACCTTTTTAAAACGTTTGAAGAAGTAAACACGTCCTGCAAGAGAAACACAATTTTATGAAAAACAACAAAAGCTGTGAGAAGACTATACAACAGCTTGCCATAAATGTCTGACTCGCTGGAGTAGCAAAGAAAGAAAAATGTTCCAGATGAATGCTTAGTCAAAAATGCTAATGAAATTCTTCCGGAAAGTAGACATTTTACTACGGAAGATCTTGAAATTTGGATCATGATTTCAAAGCCTGCCTTCATCATGATGAAATAGCAATGCATTTTTGTTCAGGCCTGGCTGGGTGAGTCGAAAGAAACTAGAAAACAGGAAAGGACAAAGAAGGAAACATTTCAGACCGCCACTTGTTTTTCAGAAGTCATTCATTGATTTTCTGTTTGTGATGGCTGACTGTTAGGGCAGCACATTGTCTTATATTTCCCACTGGACCATTCGCTAAATTTCCAGCAGCTGGTCAGTGTAGGGGTATTATTGAAAATTGCTCTAGCTATAAAGATTTCAGGACAAACTGTCTTCTCTAATAGCCCACTTGGGGACAAAAGAAAAGCCTTTTGGCTCTCAATGACGTGACTACGAGTGGGTCTGAAGAACTGGGCAAGTCTTGTGTACCCACTGGATCATACAACACTTAGTAACAAATGGTCTGAACCAGGGCCAAAAATACAGTTTTCTTCCTGAAGACAAAATCAATTCAACTTTCAACTGTGCAAACGCCTATTATTCCCACATGGTCACAAAGTGACTCTGCACCCCAGAAGCTGTACTAAATCATAGTTTCCCTGAAATCTGACTTGATTTGGCCAATTTTCCAGGAATTGATGCATTGCTCAGTTAAGACTCCTTCATTTGTGGCACTGGCACCATTTACTGAACATGTATCAAACGGAAGGCAGTGAAAAGAGAAGCAGGAGGACCTTCTTAACAGGAACCTGGTCCAACAGCCTCAGGCCAGAAAAGATCTCTAATAAGCAAATTCCACCCTAGGCAAACACTCACCGTTGAGGTTCGAGGTAAAGCAAAAAGCATCATAGCGTTCGTCGTCTTTGTGCCTGTAGCCATAATTGCGGACCCCTGGAGGGCTATCCTTGTGGCCACATTGGTCTCTAGGATGGGAGATGGGGTACTGGACCGAGCCATCCTCTAACCACCCGGCATTGCACCAGTCCAACCCCTCAAGCCAAGCCTTGTGGAGTTGCGCATGAGAGGCCAGAATTGCATCTTGCTGTCGGCACACTTCCTCTGCCTGGTGGTAGTTCAGCTTGTAGCGTCCAGATGGAGGGTAGTATGGGAACACCACACCTTTGAAAAATGTTTCAGAGAAGTTGGTTCAGTAGGAATTATGACACTTTATTCAATCTTAGTTACTACAACCAAGACCAACTCCCTGACCTTCAAGGTCTAGATTGACAAATCCTGTGTCGTCCTCCATGTCATTGGTGACCTCACACTCATAGCGGCCATAGTCTTGCAAGGTGATGTTGTGAATAATAACTGAAGCATCTCCTGGTCCTGCCCGTTCCAGAGACACTCGACCAAGGTAGGACTCAAATGCCTTCTGTTGTTGCCCCAGCGCTACAAACACGTCTTCAAACTTGAAAGCATCGGAAACCTTTGTCCATTTGATGCGGATGCGGTTAGGGTCGACGTCCTCTGGCTCATGGTGGTAACGGCAGGGAAGGGTGATAGTGCCACCGCGATGAGTGACCACCTTACCTGGAGCAGTCTGGACTATCACTTCCCCTGTATCGTCCTCTAGGGGAAAAGAGAAAGACGTTTCCACTTTACACTATATGAATTATCATTATCAGTGTGTACCTGGGAATCAGTCCCATAACTTTTGAGTTCCTAGCACCATGCTAAACTTCAGAAACTTCAAGAGGGCCACATTCAAACCTAATTAAATTCAAAGTGTTGCAATTATATTTGAATATGAATTAGCACCATGCTAAACTTCAGAAACTTCAAGAGGGCCACATTAAAACTGAATTAGATTCAAAGTGTTGCAATTATATTTGAATATGAATTACAGTTGAATTTTTGACATTGAGACTGACTGTCAATTTGACTGGAATTTACCCTATTTTTAACTAAAATTTTCTTAAAGGTTTTGAGACTTTGCCGAATAAGGTTTGGGTGAACTTTATGGGACTGTGGAAAAGTATGCAATTTTGTGGTTTTCTTTTTCATGCAGTTCATATGCAGATAGGGTCATTTTCATTTCAAATATAGCCAAATCTTTTAGTATTCTGTGTGCTGTTTCACTTTCAATTGAGTGAACGGACACGTCACATCAGTCTAAAATCTGCATATTGCATGAATATCCTTTAAGAGTGCCAATTGTAATGCAGATGCAGCCCTCTTGCTGAGTACCTTAGCTTTACCTGTTGCGCTAAATAAGCATCTGATCTTAAAACCAGCTAAAAAAAAGCATTAAAAAAGACATTGAACATGCTTAAATCCTTCACCTTTTATTTCCCACAGAATCCTTTGCTTTTGTCTGAAGGCTGTTCAAAGGCACTTGAAGCATATCTGGATCTCCAAGCCACCAAGTCTTAAAAGTGTGAAGCACAGCTATCAAACAACACCTTCTCTGATAGCTATCCAAGATTTTCCGGATAGACCTCAAGGGCCGTAATCAGCTTTGACATCTGCTCATTTAAACTGTCAGCTGGATACCTGGCACTCTGAAATGTTTGTTACCACAACACCTTTTCTTTTGAAAGCAGGGTTGCCAAACATGTCCAATCATTAATTCAGCCAGAGACAGCTAAAGAACCAGTATTTCATCCAAAGCAAAGGGTCTAAACTGAAAGCAATATCACTTTAACCACAGACTTTTTGAAAGTAATTTGCAGCTGCCAAGTAAATGTTGGGACCATGCTGTTAGAAGACAGCTAGGGCAACAGCTTCAATTAAATACCTTTTTTCTTGCTTACATAAAAATGAATACCAAATGAAGAAAAGCGACCTAGTTGACTTGAAACCGATTATAAAGCATGTTTACCTGCAATATAAATATGCAACAACTATCAGATGTTGCATATTGCTTTTAAATCCTACTTGAGCTTCGAGTAGTCACTACAATTGGGGTTCGTAAGAGATTTTCTTATAATACCTCTGATGGACATACACTGAACTTGCAAAGTGAGGTTATACACTGAAGATCACTCTTGTGGGTGGAGTGGTCTCTGTCAAAATTTACATTAAGTGCTCTGAATATCAATGCACTTACACAATAAATGTATTTATGTGTTGGTCGCATGCAGTTACAGAATGTTTTTCTACAAGTAGGCAGTTGTCGGTAGGTATCATAACCTTCTTCTGCTTACGCTGCATTTGCAGATTTGCCTTATGTACATTGTGATCTGGGACACCTGGTATAAAGTAGCACAAAAGAAGTTCTTACCCATTACATGAACCACTCTCCTCCGTCCTTTCTCCAAGTCAGCTGGGTAGGTGGTTACAAAGGGTGAAAGGAACAACAGCATGCAGGTAATGGTTTCCAAGCACAAGATCTTTAAAAAAACACACAGAACAACTAGAGTTTCTTCACAATGCACACAAATGAGCTTGGTTTTGTTCATTTTTTACTAAATCAGTCAATATGGGCAATATCTGGTCTAAATCTACTGCAATTCTAATGATGTATATACAGGGGCGCATTAATGCACAGGCTTCAAGGGGCTGAAGCCCAGGGGCCTACACTGGAAAGGGGGCCACTGGCTGCAGGCAAATTATATTTTTCTAATAATTATTTATATGGGAATTTGCAGCAGTGACAACAGCATTCTGTAAACAAACTCACACACTCATTTTGAGCAAAGCCTTGGCTGTAGTTGCCTATATAGTGAATGGTTCAGTTTAGGTTCCCCCCCACACAGTTTGTATAGTTGGTATGTTCCACGTGTTCCACCGATATACAGTATGTAAACAGAATGCACAATCAATGCATTCGCTTATTTCGCTATTAAAGTAACGTTAGCCCAGCACAAGAGTGTCTTTATGTTAACGTGCAGATTAACAAGAGAAACAACACTGCTGTGTGAAAGGAACTGGACCAGACAACTTTCTGTAACATCATACAGTGTGAGTTCAGTATCTTCCGTGGATGTAATCTGTGTCAGTTGAAGGTTTTAGATTAAGGTGCTGCTTCAAAGTCTCAATTTTAAATCCAGGGATGGAAACAATAGGAATCGTCCTATTGCTTAATTGTGATCATTGAAGTATATACAGTTGTGATTTAATTAATTAAACACGAGCACGGCATGTTTCAAAATAAAAACGCAGTTAGCAATCACCAAACAATCCACATTTATGCCAACATGTCGTTTTGTTTCGTTCTACTGATGATGAATAATGTTGTGTGATTTGTGGTGTTTAAATCACATGTAAACTCACATTTCAACCAGGAAAGTTTTGATGGCATTTTCTTTTCATATATCCTCTGTATAAAGCCTGTAATTCTGCTGTTCTTAAGCGCCACCTTGTGGCAAAGAGTGAATTTGCATATTCACTTATCTTCACATTTTACGCAGAACAGTGTTGTTAATGTTAACTGGCATATTAACAAAAAAAATAAAAATATCGAATTTTGACATAAATAATTGTCAGGAAGCTTTGAAAAAAAAAGAAAAGAAAAAAGGCTTTCTGGGGTAAGGGGGGCCTGCAGTAATGCTGTAGCCCAGGGGCCTCTGGTTATCTTAGGGCGCCCCTGTGTACACATAGCAGCATGATACATATGAATGTGGTTTGGATCAGTTTTGCAAACATTAGGTAGAGTCTAGAGTCTGTTATGGCAAAATAATCAGATTTCTGCTGTCTGAACAAAGTCATACAGTGTTGTTTCACAACGTAGGCCTTTTTTCCCCATCTTCTTTTATGTAACATGATCCAGACCACACATACACACACACTATGCAGCACTGACACCAGCCCAAACACATTATATATGTGTTCATACATCCTCCTCCTCAGCTCCCCTTACAGCATCTTTGAGCATCTTCTACCGCAATGCACTGCGCATTATCAAGGTTACCGTAGTAAAACCCACACACATGCAGTCTGAACTCACCAACATCATGAGGACGCGTTTTATGTTGAGATGGTATGAAGTTATTATTGCTCCAGTGCAGTGAGGCGCGTTCCGGTGCAGCTGTCCCGGTTCTGACTCGGTTTCACTGCAGATGTCTGTCGCGTCTCATCACACTCTGCTGCTGACGGTGTCAGCGCTGGAAGACTCTCTCATTACACTACGACTGAAGAAAAGCTGTTAGTGTTAGGCTCATATACTGTGGTAACAAAGAGGGTTGCTCGTCTTTTTATCGGACGGTGTACTTATAAGTTGTATTTTGTATAGCTAGCTTTGTTTACGGTTGCGTATGATGCAAACTCAATGTTTGTAGCTTTACTCGGTAGTTTATTTACTAACTTTGTCGTGAATATTTAAACTCAAATAACCTCAACTTATTTTTAACCACTTTGGACCCTTTACTATTCATTATGTGAACTCGCAAATAGGTTTTGACTCTGTATATCTGATAAATAGAGTGTATTGTATCGTGAAACTATGATAATATGAACTCGTATCTTGTGTTCAGTTAATAAACGTACCGTACTTGCTTTAACAGACAGCGAAGTAGAGTTTCGTACTTGTTTTCAATACTTGCATACTAGGTTTAGTACGCAGGAAGGGGAATTAGCTCAGATGGTAGAGCGCTCGCTTAGCATGCGAGAGGTAGCGGGATCGATGCCCGCATTCTCCAAAGCTTTTTTTTTTTTTGCCTGCTCTAAAAGTTATAATTACATTTTAATTTAGCACTTAGTGACTGCTCGTAAGTATTTATAAGGTACTAAGACTAAAATGAATAGACTTTACGAAGTAATTTAAGCAAGAAGCCATTTAGTATGCTAGGCTAAGTGTAACTAATGCACTAGCCTGTGAAGAGTTTATTAGCAAAAAACAGATAACTACGTTTTTATGAATTTTCAAAACATGTTTTATGAACAGAGTCCAAAATATTTTTGCAACAAATATTTTTCGGATTTTCTAGACTGTTTTAAATCGTAAAGCAAGCAGTATATATTAAAATCCCGCGCATGGCTTTAGCAGGCATGTATATATGATACTAAGTACGGCAGACGGTGCCTGAGACCTCCAGAGCTCAACAGCGCCCCACAATTTCGCAACGTAAATCTGTGGTGAAAAGGGGAACTGCAGCGCGCTCTAGATTTATTATTACCAAATATTTTTGTTTAATCATTATGTTCAGTCATAGGACCCAGAATCTCAAGCGGCACCCCTGGTTGCATACGTACGGAACGCTTACGTCATGCGCCTGGTGTAGTATAAAGTAGTTATAAATCATGACTTTGCACATAATACACACATCATTGTTGACAGCAATGTAGCTTCATTAACGAATGGCCGATGATTTAACTTATCTGATCAGTAGCGACATGTTTTCTGTATATCATGGAAAAGTTACAGGTTCACTGGTACTGAAGAAAACGTGTGCTATACATGATAAGCTAGCTTAATTGGCACGTTTCATTTTCCAAAAAATACACACTGTATATGAACAAATAATGAGTGATATTCAATAATGAAGTAAACCATAGCCTTACCTTTTTCAAAGATGACAATGGCGATTGGTAAGAAGTAAGCCACACGAGAGAGAAACGCGATTGGTCAAAAGTAAGCCCCAGAGAGAAACGTGATTGGTCAAAAGTAAGCCCCAGAGAGAAACGTGATTGGTCAAAAGTAAGCCCCGGAGAGAAACGTGATTGGCTCACGTGGGCTTACTTTGGGCTTACTTTGGCTCAATCGGTGGGATGCAGTAGGGCGCAAGCGAGAGGTAGCGGGATCGAGGCCCGCATTCTCCAAAGCTTTTTTTTTTCTGAACTAAAAGTTATAATTACATTTTAATTTAGCACTTAGTGACTGCTCGTAAGTATTTATAAGATACTAAGACTAAAATGACTAGACTTTACGAAGTAATTTAAGCAAGAAGCCATTTAGTATGCTAGGCTAAGTGTAACTAATGCACTAACGTTAGCCCTGTGAAGAGTTTATTAGCAAAAAACAGATAACTACGTTTTTATGAATTTTCATAAATCATGTTTTTTATTGTGCTATCATGTTTTTATTGTGTTAGTTAGCTGTATTTCTTTAGTTATTATTATTTAATCAAAACAACCAAACTGCCGTTTGATTGATATTAATTGGAATGCAGGATTTTAAAAAACATGATTTATGAACATTTATTAAAAATCTGTTATCTGAAAATTATCTGTTAACTATGAGTTATCTGTTTTTGCAAATTAACTCTTCGTATGGTTTTACTTATTTTTTTAAAATAATTTTTTAAGCAATTTTACACATTATTGCAATTAATTACAATAATATGTGTAATATTTAGTTTTTCCATTCAAAGCTTGACTTCTCCTTTATCAGTACTAATTTAGTATGTTTTTGTTACAGTATTTGGAGTGATTATTATAGACTATTTTAAGTGATCTTTGACAGATATTTTGAATAAAATGGTGAGTTGTCACGTTTTAAGTGTTATACCAGACGCGGCTCGTCTATATGGGCAGGTGGAGCAGAGTCCCACCAAAATATTCATCCAAAACATAGACCTCTATATAAACTAAATCAATAATAAATTGTAAATGTGTTCAGCATTCTGCAACAAATATTTTTCGGATTTTCTAGACTGTTTTAAATCGTAAAGTAAGCAGTATATATTAAAATCCCGCGCATGGCTTTAGCAGGCATGTATATATGATACTAAGTACGGCAGACGGTGCCTGACCTCCAGAGCTCAACAGCGCCCCACAATTTTGCAACGTAAATCTGTGGTGAAAAGGGGAACTGCAGCGTGCCCCGCTTATTTTCACGTTAACGTTACCTTACGTGAACCTCGCTCCACCAGGACGATATCAATCCGCTTCAACTGTGTCTACATCAGGTCAGTAACTAGTTGGCATGTCTGTTTTTTTCTCTATGTGGAGTAGTGGATCAAATTACCAAAGTAGGCTATACGTTAAATCCTTTAGTTTAAATGTGCTCTCATGAATAGCCTTTATATGGTTCTGTTGTGTTTGTTTTGTTTATTCTGAGAATAGACATATGATCTTCTTTCCTCGCCCGAATTGCTCCACAACTTGTAACATTCTAAATCAACATTTGGAGGTGATAAATACTATATTAAGGCAATTTTTATACAGCATTTTATGCGTGTAACGTTACTTCGAGTCTGTCAATGAACACTAGCTCGCCACCCACAGGATAACACAAGGACATCTCTGCTAAAATTTTGTGTTCAAACTTCAAAGATTAGAATATAAAGTTTACAAAATAATCTGCTCCACCTAAATTTACAACCAGGATTTATTGTATGATAAATTCTACATTTTTACAGTTTCTTAAATCTTTTTATAAGTTTCATTTGTAAAATAATAGGCTGTTTAATAGCCTATTAATTTCATTGTGACAACTATTGTTGTCAGTATGTGTTCAATGAACTGTAGAAATAATTTGCAATGTGTTCAATAGCTTATTTATAACTGACTTTTAAAAATAAACCAAACCTGAGAAATATTCACTGGAGGAGAAAGGTGCTAATTACCCCTAGTCTCCCCTATACTGAAATATTTAATATAATACAATATGACCTCCACTATGTCAGCACTGAAATGAAATTATCCGCTAGGCTAGCTTGACAGATTTCTGTACTAATTCCACTAGAACTGATTTGATGCCACACAGAGCGCTGTTTGTGTGTGCAAGCAGAAATGTTGTGCATTGCTCCTCATCAGCATGAAAAAGCTGCTGAGCAAGGATTGCTTTTAAGGTTAGTAGTTGTAGAACTCAACACTGCTGACTTGATCATGTACGTACAGCGTATCCAGATGAAGATCTTGTAGGATAATATTTTATTACCTATGAGACCAGTCAATTATTCAAGAGAAAGTTCTGGCATGTGTTACAAGTAAGATGTAACTGTGAAATTTGTGTGGAACAGATGGATAGAAATACACTGGAATAAGAGACCTCAAGTTGCAGCACATGAGATTTTTACAGTGAAGGACAGAAGGCTAATAAACTACGGTGTTAAAGGTCTTGTTGTGTCAAGAAAGGTAGAACAAGCCATGGTTTAATGATCTCGGCTTCATGCAATTTAGAGTTGTTTTTCTCATGAGGAATTCAGTAACAGCCGTAGCTCTGGCAACTGACACAATCAAGACATTTCAAAAGCAAGGTCCTGTAACCTACGTGATTACCAAATTAACAGGAACCCACTGGAACACAGTTGTGCCAATTTAACACAATTTTAAATGCACTCTTTCTAAAGGAATAGTTCACCCAGCATGAGTAAATGATGACGGAACTTCAATACTTGTGTGAACTATCCCTTCAAGGTCAATGTTTTTGTTTTTCTCAATCGATTTAACTTAATTTCTTCTCATTGTTAGTTTGGCCCACAGGTGTGATGGAAAGGAAGTAGTCTGGCTCTCGTTTGCAACGCAGAGCGAGCAGTACAGGACCGGCTGCATACAGCAGGTTGAGGAGGAGGACAGGCGCCAGGGTCGTGACGGGAATCCTGTACATTTCTGCAGTGCGTGGGTGCAGCGACGCTCCAATATGAGACCACTGGCACTGTGGTGGACAGAAGCACAAGATGTTGTTTTTGTGGGTGAGAGTTTTATATAACCGATAAGACAATTTTCACCTGGTAAATGAAAAAAAACAAAAAAGAACAAAAAATGGAAATTCTGTCATTATTTTCTTACTCATGTCGTTCTAAACCCATAAGACCTTTGTTCATCTTCAGAACATGAATTAAGATATTTTTGGTGAAATCCGAGAGCTTTCTAACTCTGCATAGACAGCAATGCAACTGACACGTTCAAGACCAAGAAAGGTAGTAAGGACATCATTAAAATAGTCCATCAGTGGTTCAACCTAAATTTCATAAAGCTACGAGAATAATTTTTGTGCGCAAAGAAAACAAAAATAATAATCTCTTCCGTGTCAGTCTTCAATGTACGTTCACTACAGTACCACGACGCATGTATGTGGTGCTGCTGACGCAGGAGCCGGCATTCTGGCATAGAAACCAGATGTGCTGCACCTTGATTGCAAGGAGAGGAATGCAAACGCATGCATCATGGTACTGTCGTGAATGTACACCGAAGACTGACACAGAAGAGAAGAAATTGTTGAATAAAGTCATTATTTCTGTTTTCTTTGCGCACAAAAAGTGTTCTCGTAGCTTCGTAAAAATTAAGGTTGAACCACTGATGGACTATTTTAATGATGTCCTTACTACCTTTCTTGGTCTTGTACGTGTCAGTTGCATTGCTGTCTATGCAGGGTCAGAAAGCTCTCGGATTTCATCAAAAATATCTTAATTTGTGATCTGAAGATGAACGAAGGTCTTACGGGTTTGGAACGACATGAGGGTGAGTACTGAACTATGGTGAACTATCCCTTTAAATCGGATTGGAGCTCAATTCTGCAGGGCAGTGGTTCTCCAGGATCAGGATTGGACACCGCTGTCTTACGTTATTATTCACATGCCCACTATTCAGAAAGGGTGGTGTATAAACTGACAAAAAATGTATAGCCTGAATGCACTGCAAGTCGCTTTGGATAAAAGTGTCTGCTAAATGCATAAATGTAAATGTAATATACAGTCTAAGTCCACATGTCAAACAATCTGCCATGCTTCTAACCACAGGCCGAGAGCTGTAGTTATAACCATGCCTGTTTATGATACCTTTTGTGAATGTTCATTGGAAGTATGACTTCAGGAAACACTGAATCATTGGACTATGTTGGTAATGACGAAACTTGCGACCATAGTTGGCTAACAATGGCTAACGCACCCACATACCAACACAAATCCTAGCACTGTGGCTGCAAGTCCTCTACAGCCAAACACCACTCATATTCCTTTAATGAAATGCAAGAATGTAGTTTTATATTGTACTTTTGTAAAGTTCAATGATAAGGGCACAATGAGGTCTCATCCAAGACCTTGTAATGTATTTTAGAGGCCTCTGCCTATGAGTAAGTAGAGATGAATAGACCCCAATGACGTCCTCTCAGCTTTGAGGAGGCGTTCATTAGTATGTCGAGCTGGAGATCTACAGTGAAACTCCAGTGAAGTCCTGTTCTACTGGAGGTCTTTGATTAGGAATGCTGACTGCTCAGGCCTCATACTGGGAATTAAAGAGGTGCTGGATGAGCTTGTTCAGACCAAGGCTTTGATCGTGGTACTGTTTGATGGTGCCTTTCTATAACATCAGCATACAGTAGACAGAAATCTCTAGATTCTGCCAGAAACTATGGAGGAAATACAGTATACCTCAATGGTTGTTTCTATCTTGAACCTTAGACTTAGAATTTACAATTTCCAACAGATGTTTTCTTGCTTTCTTCCCACAGCTTTGACTCGATATTGGAGAAGTTTTTCATGTCTTACCTGTAAAATGGCACCTGCAAAATATACCGTCCAATCAAGCATCCAAGTGCAGCCAGGTGTGCAAAGCCCATATGCAAATGAACCCAGCATTGGAAGCGCATGGAACAGGAGCAGCAACATCTGGAGACGAAAAGACATCGTGCAACAAGTATTATTTCAATCTGTGTGTCAACACCACACGCCTTGCCTCTACACACCAGTGCTTTGATGGCAAATTAATGCAGTCCAACTCAATCCCCAAGGGCACCAGCGCTGCCGCAGCAATGCACTCCTGCTGAATACAGATCGGCCCGACTGCATTGAGTTCACACAATCATTCATACTTATTGAGGCTTAAAAACACAAACATGGGTGCATTACCCACGATTAGACCCTAAACAGAGCCTGGTTGTGTTGCATAGCACGTGGTGTCTTTCAAGAAAGTTATAACAAGCTGTGAAAGTCATGTTCGTCCAGGAATTCAGATACGTCTTTAGATAATTTATTTTTATTGCTTGATTTTAAATATCATATACAATGGTACTGAAGGTTATTTATTCTAGTAAGTATTCATGATTTCTTTTCACAAATACTTATTTTTATATATATATATATATAGATATAGATAGATAGATAGATAGATATATATAACTATAAATAACTAAAATATATATGTGTAACTGCTTATTTTATATGTATATCAAGTTACAAATAAATATTTGAAAACATCATTTTGTTTTATATACACACACACACTACATATGTATATATATGGGATATGTGTGTGTGTAATATTTGTATAATATTGAAAATAATATATATATATTATACAAATATTACACACACACACATATCCCATATATATACATATGTAGTGTGTGTGTGTGTGTATAAAACAAAATGATGTATTCAAATATTTATTTGTAACTTGATATACATATAAAATAAGCAGTAAAAATAAAATAATATAAAAAAAATTAGTTAAATAACCTTTTCATTTGTAAGTCGCTTTGGATAAAAGTGTCTGCTAAAGGACTAAATGTAAATGTAATATAACCTAATATAAATATAGAAAAAGTTTTAAAAAGTAAAAATACTATTTAGGTATAAATATAAATAATGATTAATAAAATTAAAATTCAAACATAAAAATTGGTAATAAATACCATCTATTTAATATTTTATTACAAAAATTGTAAAAGCCTTTGACACGGTCAATCACAATGTTCTTCTTTCTAAATTATCTAAGTTCCAACTTTCATCTGGGACTTTAACATGGATCTCTTCATATTTATCAAACAGACAGCAATGTGTAAAAATTAAAGGGGTTCATTCTAATATCTTAAACTCTACAATGGGCGTACCTCAAGGATCAATACTAGGCCCTTTATTATTTAGTTTATACATCAATGATCTCCCACAGCAGTGCGAAGCGATACAAGTGCATAATGTATGCTGACGATACTGTTATTTTTACTCACGCAAGAACTGCAGAGTTAGCTGCTGAAAAGCTAAATGTTGCTATGGAAAGGATTGCACAGTGGTTAGAGAAATCGTGTCTTACTCTGAACACTGGTAAAACAAAAGGGATGTTTTTTTCTAAAATGAAGGCGTGTTCTTCCAAAGCAGATATTTTTATAAATGGTGAGAAGATAGAAATTGTCACTGAGTTTAATTATCTAGGTTTAACGCTGGGACTCAAACCTTATTGTCACTGAGTTTAATTATCTAGGTTTAACGCTGGACTCAAACCTTAGTTTTAAAAAACATGTAAAGAAATTGGTGAGGACTATAAAACATAGTTTGATACATTTCAGACAAATTAGACTATGCCTGCCTACTGATGTAGCTAAGACTTTTATACATGCTACAATTTTTTTCTCATCTGTCATATTGTCTAACATGTTGGGGTCAAGCAGGAGAAACTGTTATTAAACCTTTAAAATCTCTTTACAACAGACTCTAAAAACTTTGGACAAAAAGTCTAACCAATATCACCATTGTAGGGTTTTGGAGAAATACAATTTTCTAAGCTTTGACAATTTTAGACTTTTTTCGAATTTATGTATGGTTTATAAAATTTTAAATGGCTTGGCCCCTTCCATACTTCGTGATTTTGTGCACTTTCGTTCTACAGTCTCTGTAAGATTTACTAGATCATCATCGACTAGTGATTGTATTGTTCCATTTCGTCACTCTGCCTTTGGATTATCGTCTTTCTCAGTGAAAGCTATTACTTGTTGGAACACTTTACCAAATGAAATAAGGATTTGCACATCTATCGCCATTTTTAAATTGAAGCTAAAATCTTATTTAAAATCAACTCAACTATGTAAACATTGACATGGTTATGGTGTGGCTCCGATATGATGTGTATGTTTTTGTTGTTTTGTTTATGTTTAATTGTGATTATCTGCCAAGGGACCGCGGATGAAAACTAGCCATCGGCTAAATTCGGTACAATGCATGAAATGGAAACATTTATGTTAAAATCGTACATGGTCCCTTTTCAAATAAATTTTTAATAATAATAATTAAAAAATAATAATAATTAAAATACTAACTAATATTTTAATATTTATAACAATAAAGTATTACACAAATATTATATATATATATATATATACTATTTGTGTAATACTATAATATATATTATACATATACATTTAAATACATGTACATTTAAAATAAAATATTATATATATATAATTTTATGTATAAAATAATATACATTATTGTTATAAAGTAGGCACTTTCAATTATGCGTTGTAATTAGAATCGAATCAGTCACAGATGTTGAATTGGAATTTGAGTAGAAACATTACAAGGAATTTACCCTGCCCTATACATACTATATAAATATTCTCACCAGCACCTGGGCGTCCCTCAGTGCACAGGTATTATGCGATCGATGCAGGTTTCTGTCCTCTGTACAAACATACGTGTTGGTGCGCCCTCATTCCTTATCAAACATTACCACACATGTCACACTCTCTCCTTGTTTGAGTTGATAGAGGGGCTCAGCCAGGACTCATGGGTAGGATTAGCTTATCAAGTCACAGCACATCTCCTGCCTGATCGATGGGCCACCATTGTGCCAGGGTTCCAGCTAGAACAAGGACTTTTGATAACCTATTGACCAAGCTAAAACCCCAATCTAAACAAAAACAAAGGTACCCTCGATACCTTTGTGATCGGGCTGAGACAGAGGGGATATTCTTGGACTACCCAAGGTGACAATAGGCCACCCACCTTATTGAGTGCTAATGATGAGTAATACCTATCTAGAAGGTACCATACAGTCATTTAGAGGAGCTTAATGCTATACAGCTTAGGGTATTAAGAAGCAAAGTGGGCTGAATTTGCTGAATGTGATTATTTGAGAGTATGTGAATATCTACTCACCATAACTTTGGGGAAGCCCACAGGATCCTTCAGATATGGTTCATACTCTGTCACATATCTGTTGAGGATTTCTAACGGGCAATCAAGAACGGCCTATATGGAGAAATATATGAGTTTCTTTGTTGCAACAGATTTTGGCTGAATTATGGAGATTATAAGCAAGCATATGGTGAGCACCAATTTACCAATCCTCTAAAGATAGTGAATCCCATGGCAGCCACTAGATAAACCACAAAGAGAAGATCCAGGGGGCGCCAGATCAATGCTTTTTTCTGCTCATGTTCAGCCTGATGGATACAAGCACCATGTTACTGATTCTGTAGAGAAAATACTAACCACTGACCAAGGTCAACAGTGTCTGGTTCTTCACCTTGGATGCTCCCACAAGAGGCATATCCCTTGACCTGGAGAACAAGGAAACTGCTCCCCATATGGGCACCAACAGAAACGGCATGTTGAGCCAGAAGGCAGGACGGATCTCGGAGCCATATTTACCTGCATATAAAACGTATTTGAGAAACATCTTATGTACTGTTCAGCAGGAATTTGTGATTGTTTATTTACTTTGACTCACCAACCACGATTCCAGGTACAAACACAATCATGTTGGTGCACAGCGATCCAGCCCAGAAAAGACCCAATGTGCGGTATTGTTGCCTGGGATGATAGGAAACACTAATTTAGGAAAATCCACCTCCTTTTAAACATCACAGCATGTACTTTCATGTCATGTTCTTGCCAGATAGTGTCAAAACGTTATTTCAACTTGATCCAATCCTTTGAATAAAACCTCTTAACATAGATGTTACAACATGAAACTACCTTTAAAAAATGGCAGACTATACATCTCATTTACATCTTTGACTAGAGTACTGAATAGCGTACAGAGTAGACATAATTTACAAACCTGTTTGACATGCGGTGTATTAGCATCAGGTAGAGGATGAAGTGCACTATACCATCCCAGTAGCACATCATGATAGCATACGGCATGCCAAGATACGGCTCTCCCTGGAGAACCAGCAATACCATCGTCATACAGGTTTAGACTGGGTAATCGATAACATCAACTCTGCTTTCTCTTCATGATACTGACCGTTTTCTGGTAGAACTCCATGAACCCTGAGGTGAAGCCATCGTATTCTAGAGCGCTCGTGAGGTCAATGACACATGTGAAGGAAAACTCTGCAAAAACTGAACAAAAAAAGATATACACAATAACAGTCTTTTGTTTTGTTTTGTTTAGTGTTCAAATGTATGTGCTTTAGGTGTTGTAGTGTATGTTATGTAAGTGAGGCATTTAATTCATTGCGGCTTTCCACATTTGGTCACCTGATATTTCTATATTTTGATAGAATACTCGATTCTGACTGGTCAATTGTGTGTGGTCCTATGGAATACTTGATTCTGACTGGTCAATTGTGTGTGGTCCTATGGAATACTTGATTCTGACTGGTCAATTGTGTGTGGTCCTATGGAGTACTCAATTCTGATTGGCTCATGGTGACATTCAGTGGTCTCATAATTCTAATAAGCTAGTGAATATGGAGAATTTTAATAGCAATGCTGTACTGTATATCAATTATCTTGGTTGACATTGTAGACTCATTTTTAGATAATATACAGGTCATGCAATAAGTGGAATATTGTACAGTATAGTCACATTATTGGATGGTTATATATTTTCCACATATTCTAATGTCACGTATAATTAACTTGAAATCAAACAATAGAACATTTTCTTCCTCAGAAAGTGACAAACTGCTCTTGTCTATAATGAAAGAGAAATTTTAATTTACTTTATTCAGTTATAATTGCAGGCTTTGCAAGAAAATGCATCTCTCCCTTGTGGGATTATGAGCTCGGCTTCATTGGCGCTTTCGAAATGCTGAATTGAAATGTTTTCGTCTTTAAATCTAAGCCTTCTATGATGTGCCGAGAGAAAAATCTCACTAATAAGATATTGCAGCGCTCAACTGCCCTATCAAGAGTTAACTAGTCCACCTTTATTCTCGCTGTCTTTATTAAAAATATTTCACTCTTACCAACTATTGATTTCTGGCTAGGTGGAAGAGGATAATGATATCTGCTAGTGGAGGTGTGAACAAGACATTTATATTTGCAGCCATGTGTTTTTTTTTTTTTTTTTTTTTTTTCAGGTTTAAAGTGCAGCTGTGCCAAAAGGGCATTTTGCGGAGACAGCGAATACCCCATGTGGCATTTCCTAAGCGTCTGGGTGACAAATAATGAGTGGCAGGGGACATGAAGAAGGAAAATTCTTAAGCATGGAGGCAAAAATAATGACTGTAAATGTCACCACTGAAAGCTCAGACACAGGATTTAACGGAATTGTTAACCTAGACATGAAAAATCTGTCATTATTTACTTCACCCTCATGTCGTTCCAAAACCATATGACTCCATTGGAACACAATGGAGAAGTTTAGGGAAATGTTTACGCTGCTCTTTTTCATATAGATAAAAGGTGAGCTGTAAAGCTCAAAGAAGCTAGATATGATGGTAAGTAGCCTAACTGATAAATTTCAATTTAGGTGAAATATTTCTTTAATAGTCTTCTTTTCGGAGTGAAGTTTTCAAGATGGAATTCATAGTGAAGGAAACCGTGGGTGTAAAAGTAAAGACAGGTGTGTTATTGTAACAAATACTTTTCTTGTATCCAATTTCATGGTTGGATTGCTAGACTAGATATTGTCCAGTGCCATTCTTCTAGCATCCACGAATATCTGACTGACAGCTTCGTAGATATAACGGCTCAATGAGAAGTGCTGTATTGTCATCCGCTGAGCACAGATGCACAGTCTGATACTGACGTTCTCACTCTCCATCTTTCTCGCTTCCCTTTTTCTCCCCGAGCCCTTTTAATCCATAGGGGTCTTGGTTTAGTTTACCTGCATTACAGGTGTGATAATGGAATTATCGTCTCATTTATCATGGCGGGGTGAAATTACATTGTCACCTCTCAGTCAATTAAATTCAGTTAGCTTTATTGGCATGACAAAAGCACTGGTCTCACCTCTCAGTCACTCTAACCCATAGTAACACCGCTATCTTAAGCTGAATTTCTAGCATTACATTGCAAAAGCTCACATTTTTCTTTTTTGTCCTAATACAAAGCAGATTGGCAATGCACAAGACTTCACGTTTATTGATTTGGGGATTTCGCTTGGTGTTTCCTCAGCTAAAGGCACTTCTGAGGACTTTTGAAACTAACCTCTCATAAAACGTATTCTTTTCCGATTAGTTTCTCCACAAATAGTGGACATACCATGTGTCACAGAAGAATTTTGTAATTTCTTGTCTGGCATTGTAAACATTTTGGTGGGGGGAAATGGCGATTTTTTTTCCCCCCTTTTTTCGGAAAATTGTGCAGGTGTCACCACAACTTCCACTGGTTTTTGTGTAAACATCCCTGCACCTTTAATACGGTGAGAGAAAATGTCAATGAAATGCCACTGTCTGCATTCCACTGATACTAATGAGTTTAAATTACCTCATTCAGCGCAGCAACAAAACAATTAAAGGGATAGTTAACCCAAAACTGAAAATTCTGTCATTAATTACTCAACCGTTTCAAACTCGTAAGACCTTCGTTCATCTTCACAGAAACACAACTGACACGTTCAAGACTCAGAAAGGTACACACGTCTCGTGAACTCGCATCTAAGACTGATATGGAGGAGAAGAAATTGTTGAATAAAGTCATTATTTTTGTTTTCTTTGCGCACAAAAAGTATTCTCGTAGCTTCATAAGATTACAGTTGAACCACTGATGTCACATGGACTATTTTAACGATGTCCTTTCTACCTTTCTGAGTCTTGAACGTGGTAGTTGCATTGCTGTCTATGCAGGGTCAGAAAGCTCTCGGATTTCATCTTAATTTGTGTTCCGAAGGTGAACAAAGGTTTTACGGTTTTGAAACGACAAGAGGGTCATGAGTAATTAATGACTGAATTTTCATTGTTCGGTGAACTATATTTTTAAATAATTCATGCAGATGTATGTAACCTTAAACAGAAAAATAAGTGGTGTTTTTGAGACTTGATCATATTACTGATCATCTGTTGTTTATTTATTTGAGAGTCAGAAAGAAATGAGGATATGCTGCATATTTCAAGAGTTAGCCAATCAAATCAGTGTCGGAGCTCATACCGTAGAACAAAGGGTCTTTCGGAGGATTGTAGCGAGTAGCGAGGTAGACCAAGAGGAACACCGCCACAAGAACAGCCACCCCAATTTCCAGAATAACCACTGGCCTGTAAATGCAAAATATTATGAATATGAGTGAACATAATATCAGATTTAACTTGCTGTGTCTGGCCATAGTCTTTAAATAGTCTAAAAAAATGGCTGTGGGCCACGGTCAGATTTCTGCCTGTCTATCTTTTTGAGTATTTTTACGTTTACGTTTTTGAATTCGCAGAGTGCAAAATGTTCACGTTTTCTCTACTGACAACACAGACATACAACGGCAAGTGTTTTAAAGGAAAGACAGAAAAAAATAGTAAGAATGAGGAAAAATTAAGAGGCCAAAAAGCAGAGGGATCAAAAAAGAAATGTTGAAAAAGCTTCTTTTTGTGCTTGAAAGCTTGAACGTGCTTGAAACATACATTTTTTAGCAAGTATACCTATTATTGTTACTATAGTAGCATTGATAAGTATTAAATATTTAATCAAGAATATGCCCTTCAAGCCTATCTTAAAGGACGCCATACTTTAATAAATTATTTTCTGATTAATTTTGCATAGCGGCTTGTCCCCAATTACTACACACCTATGAGTATTCGGCCATTTTCTTTCCTGTCTTCAGTAAGTGAGCAGAGATGAATGGTTTGGCAGAGAGAACTGTAATTATTCCAACACCCAGAGCACCAAATGAGATGGGGGAGCACATGACAACCATCCTGCCTTTCTGAGACATGATTACTGTTGTATGAGGAGCTATTCAGACAGAGAACATGTCTTATTGTCAACATGAGAGTCAATACAGCCTCCAACAGAGACAATGGTTGTTTAAAATGAATAAATGTTGGCATAGAAGTACAGTGAAATAGCACTTTTCGATGACCTTTCTTGTTTTTGATTATTGGACTATTTTTATTGTTTATATATATATATATATATATATATATATATATATATATATATATATATATATATATATATATATGCGTAATATAAATATGCATAATATAAATATATACATGGAAATATTTTCAAAATATATACTGTATGTGTATGTATTTATATATACATAATAATTATACACTGTACTACAGTATACGCACATATATTATGTAAACAAAAACTTTTATTTTGGATGCAATTAATTGCGATTAATCGTTTGACAGCACTAATATATATATATATATATATATATAGCTTTATTTAATTTATTTTAAAGTTTTTATATATATATATATATATATATATGTATAATTTACATCAATTGTGAACCATTTCAGCTGATTCATTAAAAATAACTGACTCAAAAGCATGATTCTGCAATCAGGCATCACTAATTGTTGTAGTTTACCTTTGACCTTCAGTTTAAGAATAACATGAACTCCAAATGAAAATGTTGCAGACTGCAATTTCAATCTCAGGCAGTCATATTTCTGTTCAAATTTAAATTGGCCTCTTTTTGTGATGTTAAGACCAGCCTGGGGAGAGATGTGCACACAAATGTCTTAGTCTTCCAAGCGTGGTGTATAATTTTCTTGGCTTGTACTGCTTTGGAGCTCCTACATCATTTAAATGGGTGTAATGTTGTGAATTTAATATTTGGTTTTTGTCAGGCTGCCATTTCTACAATAATAATTACAATAAACCTATTTTTTTCTATCAATAATAGCAGTATCTTGAGAACAAACGTTTTTGTGAAAGTGATAACATAAATGCTTTAAATCAATGTCTGACTGTTATTTTGTGAATAATACCATATGCTTTCACTGCCCTCAAGTGGAAGAGATAAAGAAATAAGAGCCATTTGAGTAATAATCTTCAAAGATCACCATATTTAATCACGCAAAATGAATTCTACAACTATTCCTTTAATTATCCTTGTAATATAATCTATGTTCTCCATAGTACAATATCTAAAAAGAGTCCAATTTAAACAGCAGGGCTGCTATTCAACAAATACCATTAATGTGACCAAAGAGGTTATTTTTAAAATGATTAACACTTTAGGCAAGTTTTTGTGCTTTTTGATAAGAAATGATTATATTAGCCTTATAGGTTACAAGAATACTCACTCTTGAAATGCTGGAACATTGTTCATAGTGTAAAGGACACCAAAAGCTGTCAGGGAAAATAGAAAAACGCATATCTCCTGCACCATGATGTTCGCTATTCAGTAGTTATTCAATCCAAGGCTCCACAGAAGATAATCTACAAGTTGTTAGAGAAAGATTAACAATATTAGTGTTCAATATATCTTGAAAGTCTTGGGGACTTTGCAAGTCAATAAATATTATGCAGGTCTCTTGTGTTATAGTCGAAAATAAACATCTACTTACCAAGGACACCCTCTCCAAATATTGTGCATAACCCAATTTACACGGGCGCTGTGGGGGCCGCGTTATTGTAGGAGAATAATCGAGCCAAACAAAGGCGCTTTTGGAAAAGTACATAATTTGATTTTGTCATACATTTACATAATCATGTTTACTTTTGGTCTAATTTGTCAAATGCCTGTGTGCCAAAAAAGGAAAGCTCTGCCAAAGCCGCGACAGGCAAAGAGGCTTTGTGTGGTTATGTGTTGTTCTGTAAGCTCAAGAATGTACTTGTGAAGTGGACTAAGGGGATTTCTAACATTATTTGATAGATTACTGGGTTAGAAATATTTGCTTGAGATACTAAATCATTATGGGGCCTATGATTACTCTTACATACAGAATTTGTGCAGTAGCATTAGGCTACACTTCACCATACTGTACTATTCTGTAGGCTACTATAGTGTAAAGTGCAGGATCTACTAGACTGCATTTTATATTGAACTATAAATAAAAGTTCAACTATAAACTGTGATAAACTACTTGGTACATTTTTAAAAACTTTGGAGATAAATCATATGTCCACCAGGGTGCGCTTTCATGAACCGAAAGTTTATCTGCATTTACTTGCAAATTTTGATTAATTTAATTTTTGACTGAATTTTTGAACTGTCTCAGGACAGGGGTGTTTTCATATATGTCAGGATGGGGCAAGTTGTCACATATGTTTGTTGTAATTTTTATACAGTTAAAGTTTCTGTTGAGTTTTTATACATGTCGGCCTTATAATTGTTGCTGTTTAATGGATAGTTTTGTGTTTCGTAATACAGTTTAAATGCATTTAATAATACCTATAATATAGTTTAAGTATTTTAGTTCTGCAAACCAAACCTGAGAAATATCCACTGAAGGAACAACATGAGGTATTTTCACTGCTTTATTACTTTTAACATAACAGTAGGCCTATGTAGGATACATTATTAGCTATAGAAAGTATTTTATACTTTTATATTTATCTGGATGTACAGTATACAATGATAAAAATCAAGTACAATATTACGCACCACTTCCCATATTTGTTTATGCAACAAACAACAGGTCGTATATTTTTATTCAATGCTGTTTAAAACGTCGCCCTAACACAAGCAAGCTAAAAACAAACAAGAAAACTAATGTCTTGCATAATTTATGAAACACAAATCCCTAATTAAGTGTAATAGAGAAATAACCTGAAATAATGACATTATCCCATGATCCCACAAGCAGTAAATGTTCCCACAGAACCCATCAAGTTTGTCAGAATTCCTCCCTCACACCTCTCTCAGCAGAATTCCATAAGGCCGAATCGAGTTCTCCACCATTGCTTTTTCTTCTTCATGAGAAGTGCCATCAGGAATCTCAATCAGCCAGTAGTCGTCCCTGTCGCACACTTTCCTCAGATTTGGATTGATTCTGTTCTGCATCAGGACTTGGTATTTCTTTCCGGTTTCTTTACATGTAAATATCTTGCTGTATCTTTTAGCAGCCTCATTGATTTTCCAGGTGGAATAAATCCCTCTTCCGTACCGTTCTCTAGGGCCTGCTCTGTAATTGGATTCAATGATGGATTTAGCATTAAACATGCTGGTTCCATGATAGGACACCGGCCACTCACCATCCACAGAGTGACTCCTCCAACCATCCGTACCCAACCAGGCATTTCCATCGGGATACTTATCCAGGACTTTCAAAGCAATGCGTTTCCAGCCAAAAGGACGGATGTATGGCTCGTTCCCACGCGTACAAACTGTGTAATCTTTTAGATTTGTGCAATCGTAGTCAAATTTTGGGTCAAAGAATTTGTCCATATTCACAAAAAGCTCCTTGCGTGAACCTGTGTTGAGTGGAGTTGAGGCTAGTAGGAACCTTGTGAGTTCTTGGTCACCCTTTGGCTTTTCCAAATCATTGTAAGCCTTCACAGCAACACCTGTGAAGCTAGACAATGCCTGCAGAAGAACATTGGTGTGCACAAGAGCCATGCTCAATGATCAGGAAAGACAAAAAAAGATGCGAGCGCTCATCAAACAAGCTGTATTTATATACAGACTCAAACAGTGGAATGGGAAAGTGGATATTTGGAATTCCAGTTTTGCTGATCTGTAAAAATCCCCTAAGAGGAACTGAAATATGGTTACGCATACCACAAATTTTCTTCCAAAGCTTTTCAAGTTTTATCACATCCTTGAAGCTTAAATTTAACATTTTTTTCTTTTAGCTTCCTTCTAAACTAGTGATGAACATTCATGAACGATTTGTGCGTCTATCATATGATGAAAGTATGGAAGACTGTTTCCTCCACGGGGAAAAAAAATTAAAAGATAATTGAGACATTTTATTTCACAGTTCTGATGTTTTTCTCACAATTTCTCACAATTTACACTTTGTTTCTCACAGCTCTGAGAAAAAAAGTCAGAATAGCGAGATATAAACTCAGAATTGTGATGCTATTGCGAGTTATAAACTCAATTCTGAAATATAAACTTCTGTGAAATGTAAACTCAGAATTCTGAGAAAAAACTGCGAGATACAAACTCAAAATTGCGAGATGGTAATTCAGAATAGATAAAAAGTCACAAATACCTAAAGAATGAAAGACTCGGGTTGTAAAGTAATCATAATTTACTGTATCTCATAATTTATCATTGCCTGCATTGTAATGATTTCCTAATTTAGAATATAATCAAAGATTGTGTTTGATTGTGTACTGAATAGCCTATATAACATTTTAACAAGGCTCAAATGATCAAAATGATACGATTCAAAGATCAAGTAAAATTATCTGAGCTTATAGCATCACTACTGTGTACAAGTAAAGTTAGCTGCACACAACACAACTTGTATAAAGAGTGCTTATATTATGTGTAATCCTTTTTGTAGCAATCAATATAATCACCGTCCGTGTTCTGATTTCAGAAAAAAACAAACTCTTTCATTAATGTACTCACCCTCATATTGTCCCCAAAAAATTATGCTGTTGTTTTTGTTTTCTGTAAACCATGAGTTTTCATGAGTAATATTTGGACTACTTATATGGTTCTTTAATTTTGTTGTTGTTGTTTTTTTTTAGAGCTTTTAAATTGCAAAACTATTTTGTTGTTTTGAATAACATAAATGAACATAACATATGGGTTTGTACTGATATGAGGGTGAGTAGTGACAGACTTTTACTTGAAGGAATTGGTCTTACGGGTTTGAAACGACTTGAGGGACTGACAGAATTTTCATTTTTGGGTGAACGATCCTAGAAAGATAATCAGTTTAGTTTGAATACTTTATGAAAGAAATGAAGAATTGAAGCCATACTTTCTCTCTTGCACTACCAGAATATCAGGATTTAGAGTAAAATCAAAACAATTCCACATGAAAAAAATACTATAGTAATTTATAGTAAATACTATAGTGTGTTTGAACCATACTATAGTAATGTAACTTACTTAATTTGTTGTGGTTTTCTACAACTATAGATGTATTATACTACAATACACTACAGTTTATTCTAGTAAAAGCTAAAGTATTTATTATAGTTTATCAATTCACTAAAACTACAGTATGCTGTAGCATTCATTAACAAAGTGTTGTAAATAATATAATACACTTTACTATTGTACGGTTCAAAAAACACTATAGTATTTACTATAAATTACTATAGTATTTTTTCATGTGGGATACTTCCTTTTCTGAATTCTTTCTGTAAATGAGGCTAGGGGCAATCAAACACAACTTATCTTCAGTTACAGTACATTTATTCAGCATTACGCACAACATAGTTTTCTTTTTGCATAAGACAAGGAAGTCTGATTGTATCACTTTAACTGAAAAAAACGATTGTGAGGTATGAAAGTGATCACGTGACATAGTGGTCCATTCACATCTATGGTAAGTAGAATGAATGTAATCAAAGGTCATTGGGTCCAGCAGCTTTACATTTAGCCATCCTATTTAAAACTCTGTCACACTGTAAACTGTGTACAGTTATTAAGTATATGGTTTCACCTCAGCTCTTTGCTTCATTGACTGTTTGTTGAAACCTGCTTGCAGACAGCGCCACCTACCGGTCGAGACAGGTACTGTTCAACAGCAGGCTATATAAATACCATCCAAATAAAAGTGTTTTTGCGTTCAATTGTTGCTTTTATATGCTTGTGGATATTTGCAAGTTATTAGAGTAAGATTAGAGTACTTGATCTTTTTATTTCCAGTTCCACTGTGTTGTAGGCAAACATAAACTGTTATTTACAAGGACAATCTGTCCAAAAAGCTCATGGCTCAGTTTACAATTGACCCGTAAAGGCTGCGTTATTGTTAGAGAATAATCAATCAAACAAAACTGCTTTATTTATTAATTCATTAATAAATTAGCATAGGCTATTTTGGTCTATATGGTTGGTTTGCGTGCCAAAAAAGAAAAAGTCACTACCAATTTTTAAGAATAGAATAGAATACTTTTGACCCTATAAGACAAAAAACGGCTATTTAGCTCTGTATCCACAAGGGCGCGCAACAAACTAAGAAATGATCAATTAATACCTAAAACAGTCTAAAACACTTTCAAACATATTTTAAACATCATAAAGTTATATATAATATTTCTTAAAGACATTATGACTACAAAAACACGACTTTTTCGTTATTTTATTCGTAATTTGCTAATAATATAGTCTGACGCATCCGCGAGCGAGAGACGCGACGCGAACGCGCTACTAGAAAGTTCTCCACGAATCACATCACGAGCGCGTCGCCTTTGATTGGTCATTGGCTGTTGACGTAGGGGTCCAGACAGACGCGTCGCGTCGCGTGCGTCCCATACACTAGTCAGGTTGGTTCGCGTCCAGTCAGACGTGTCAGCGAAGGCAACCGCGGAAGTAACGTTATCGGCTTTCTGTTCAACATGGCTTCAAGTGCGACGAGCTGAGAAAAACCAGGGCTATTTTCTATTTCACCACTCCCGAGGCGTCAAACGAGGAAAAACACTTGGGAAATATATTCAAGAGCTGCTTTTATTCAAGTAAGGAGGTCCTGTCAAAGAGTTTTGAGAGTTTGTGTACCGGTTTCTAAATCGTCCGGCGCATGCGCGGTGCATATGCGTAGCGTACTTTGAGTTGACGTAGATTGTCAGTTACAAAAACTTCAAATTATTTAACGTTTAATGTCTTTAATTGTACTGTTTTGTGTCTTGGTGGGTTTATAAAGGTATTGGTTCGAATAGATAGTTAGTTTTAATGTCGGAAGTGCTGTTGTAGAGTCACTGGGGTCGAAATAAGTTTTGTGAGGTAACGTTAAATATAGTGTTGCGTAGTAAAACGTGACCAATTTGGTAAATCCCGCTAATAAACCGGTTTCAGAAGAGTAAAATACTACAATAACTAACGTTACTTGTTTATTATGTTGACTGCTTATAAAGACTCGACGGTTACGGTTAACTTAACTTTCTGTTTTCATTTCTGTCGTTGTCTGTCTTTATTGTCAGTATGTTGAATGCTTCTCGAGTGCTCTACATAAACGTAATAAATGTGACATTTCTAATTTAGGTGATGAAATAGCTTTATTAATAAGGGATGAGTGATATTGAAACCAAGAGTGTGTAAACCCTTCAGGCTATAGCTGGGCTTGTCTGAACTCATATTGTAAGTTACTGTAAAATACATCAACCTGTTGTTGTTTAGTTTGGTTTCCAAGTGTTTTTTTTTCAGGCCACTAATAAATCAATGGCATATTATGTCTCATAATCATGCCATAGATTTGACTGTAAGTCTTTCACTTCTCTGAATGGACAGTCATTTCTGGGAATAATGTTTCCGAGGAATTGCTGTGATGCAAACTAGCCCTTCCATGGAAAGCAATGAAGAGAGGATCATGGCCCAGTCCCTGTCATTCGTTCAATGTAAAACCCTTTGGAGAAACTAATATAATAGTGTTTATGTCTTTGTTTATTCTGGTGATATCGGCCTTGTTGGTCAGATATGATGACGATGGCCCCAGCGGATTGTGTAACTGCAAAAGTCACGCAAACTTCCCTCTTCTTTCTTTGCCAGCAGAGTGTGGAGAAGCTCAATTAGAAGTCTCTTGTTCTCCAACGGATGACGCAAGCTGACATCACTTGGTCTAGACAGTTACATGGGGAGGGAAACAAAAGCAATTATGGCCATGTTTTGTTTTGGAAAGACAGAATACCATATGTAAAAGACAAAAAGTTTCTTGAAACATGTCCAAATGTATCTGGTACATATTGCACCCATACGGCACCAATAGCCATTGACATTGACATTGAGTTATTGTTTTTCCAAACTACAATGGAAAAAAATTAACAAATACTATTATTTTTTTTTATTGCTTGGTTGTTTTTCACCTAAATTATTGTTGCAAGATTAGATTATCATCACATGAAACTGATTTTTTTTTTTTAAAGGAAGATGTGTCATCTAGCATGGCTGTTATTGAATTGTTACCCAATACATCAAATTTTTCATTTTTTTATAACCTTGTTTGCGGTCTTCTTGACAGTGGAATCTACATTTAAACTGTAATCTTGAAAAATGAAGACAAAAAAAGTTTAATAACTGAAAATAGCGATATATTTAGATATTATATTTAATTAATATAAATCATTATTATATAATTATAAGTAATTCACCCAGAAACAGAACAAATAATGCATCAAAATGTGACAGTTTAATGCACTTTAGTTCATGATCCTGGTTATTCATTAGCTGTTTCTTTGTTAGTTTTGGCTCAAAGCTGTGCGTGTAATTCAAACAGCCAGTTTGTAGTTTGGTGCACAAAGCTCTGTTGTGTGGTACAGGGAGGGTACAAAGCTCTCTAGCAGTGATTTAACTCAAGATAGCGGTCTAGGGCTCGGGCTGAGGACCCTTTCTGCTTCCGTTTGGACGAGTGTTTTCTCATGTTCTCATTGAATCTCTTTCATGCGTTTCAGTGAGGAATAATACTGCTGCTGTAGTAGTGTCGGTGTCTAAATAGCCTACTGCCTTACCAATGCAAGTGTTCAGTTTCTGGAATTTAGGTAATGGTTCATGTATTAAGTGTGAATTAGTGCCGGGAAGAAGTGCCATGGGGAGCCACCATGATTGGTGCTGGTTCAAGTCCAACAGGTTATACAAACTTTGAGTGATGTTTATTTCACAAGCCAATATAATATTGGTGGCAGTAACTTGACTGTGATGCTTAGGCTGACAGAATGTGTCTGAAACTCACCACAAAGAAGTTTTACGAGTTGTAGTTTTGAGTCGGTGCACATCTAAACGTTTTATTTTATTATTTTATTTCATATTTATTTTTCTTTGTTTTATTAGTCATTTTATTTAGTTATTTTATATAATTTTATTATTCATAATTATTTATTTTATATGATTTTTATTTGATTTTAGATATTTTTATATTTATTTATTTATTTATTTTTATTGCATATTTGATTTCAATTAATATTGTTTTTGTTATAAAAATCAGAAATGTTTATTTTTTATCATAAGTTATTTATTTTATATTATTTTAATTTATTTAATTTAATAATTTATCCTTTTTGTTGGTATTATATTTTTATTATTATTAAATTATTATTATTAGTTTTTTAAGATTTTCACAATGTTTTTACACAATTTCTCTCTACACTTCTCTGTGGCCTCCTGGTTTGTAAACTCCTACTGTAGAACACAATTGTAGCGCCAATGGCTGTTCCTCTACTAAGTGCTGATTTTGCACAAGGAATGTTTAACTCTGATAGTGAAATACAGAGCACATACACCACAGCAGAACTAGCTGTGACGTCTTCTCTGTCCTCAGTTGTAACATCTGATTAGCAATCCATGTAGTTCCTGTGACGTCTGTCTTGGAATTAAATGGGATTTCAAGGCATAATTTGCACATCTTGGATCCGAAGGAACACAGTGATCTGGGAAACCCATCTGATGTGGAATTACAAAGACAGAAACAGGAGTGACGACGATGAAGTTGTTTGTAAGTGGAAAGCTTTTATATTGAGAGATGTTAAGTTGTTTTGAGGTCAGGAAGATAGCTTCAAAATCTCATGGTGGTTTGTCCACCCCCAGTTTTCCCATAACTGGCCGTTCAATCAGTTCCTCTATGAAAAAGCCTTTGTTTTCCTGTATCAAATCACCTCACCAATGCAATTACACGTTCTTCTTGAGCAAATACCTCCAGGATGAAGTCAGGGCTATTTTTAGGTATCTGTCCCTGAATTTCTGCCCTTTATAGGTTTCCCTGGGACTGTCTTTACAGTCTGTGTAATATTATGTAATGCTTTTTCCTTTGGATGCAAATTACGTCTGTTCTCGGTTTTGACGGCGCCCCAGGAATGTGCGTGTGGCTTGTTTTGCTGGATGCGGCCTTCGCTCTGTCATTTAGTCGAATCAGCAGCAGTGCGGTTCAGTGTCGGTTTCGTGACCCCGTGCAGCAATGAAGGCCGGAGTTGCTCGGGTTTGGAAGGAATCGTGAAGGCGTCACACTGTGCATTTGGGTCAGAGTTGTGCTGGAAGAGGGCGGCAACTGACAGTAAGAGAGCAGATGGTCCAGTAAGAGGAAAAAAAGCAGCATGCGCTCGTGTCCCTATAGGTTTTTTAGGCATATCCAAATGCAGATCAGCTTCTGAATGTTTTGTACGTTGTTTTGGTTTTCTTGCCTGCTCGTTAGAACTATATAACTACCGCAACTTTGACTATCTGCTTGATGTAACTTTTTTGGACAGGTTGGAAGCTCGTTTAAATTATGCCCCATCATTCTGTTCTGCAGCCAGTGTTGTTTTTTATGTACAAAAACAACAACAACAAAAAAACAACGTTTTTTTATGTTTTTGCAAATGTCCTCCAGACGTTCTCTGGGAGATGGGTCCATTTTTTTTATAAAGGTTTTAAAACGTTGGTTATGCAAACAACCTTCAAACGTTACCCAGAAGACGTTCGCGTTTTTAAATGTTGCAAGAATGTTATTTTTTGGTTATGCAGATATTCTCCAAACATTATCCAAGGTACGCATACTTTTTTCCCTACACTTTAAGAACGTTTTTTCTTTATGCAAACAAAGTCCAAATGTTCCAAATGTAAAAAAAAAATTCTTGGGTATGTACACAACCTCAAAATATTCCTCAGGAATGCTCAGTTCCTCAGTTCAGTTTTTTAAAAGTCGTTAGAGCGTTTTTTCTTAGTTATGCAAATGTCCTCCAAACGTTATACAGGGAACGTGTCTCCCTCTCTCACACACGCGAGCGCACACACACACACACGATGCTGCGCTGTGACCCTCTCTCTCTCTCTCTCTCTCTCTCTCTCACACACACACGATGCACAAAACTCTGCATGTGAACAGTCAATAGCAAATACTTAAACTAATAACAAAACATACAGTCGCTGATTCAGAAGCGCCAGATTGTCACAGCAAAGTCAGAATTACCTCCTCTCCTAGGTTCACGAAACGGTCGTCCATAAAATGCGTTGTGATAACATCTGGGTTGTGCTGTTCTGTTGTAAGTAATCTTAATGATTCCTAAATGCATCTACTTTCAGAAGGCCAAATAAAGTGCTTTTGCTTTCGCATAGAAACAGACGTCTTCCTGTCATGGCTGAAACCATGCCTTCTTTCTTTGCTTGAACATTTGGGCTGCATTATGCAAATATTTCCACATCGTGACGTAGACATGTGGGGGCGTGTTTGAATGAGCCATTTTAGGGGGGTGTGGCAGAGTCTTAACTTTTATAAAGAATATCTCTTTGCAGTGTTTCCCAGACTTTACCTGGGCAGGCCGCCCAGGTATATTAACGGCCGCCCAAGTATATTTGGTGACACATTTTTGTTTTTATTACTATTATTATCTCTTACCGGTATATCTCTTATCTCTTAGCCTATGTTGATCCAAATATGAAAAGCATTTTCGAATTTAATAATCTGAGGTTCTCTCCAGAGATGTTTTGCCACATTTCTGTAATTAAGGATGATTTAGGGCCCTATGAAATCAGTTTTATTTTTTCCCAAATTCAGTTTTATTTTTTTCTAAATTCCGTTTTTTCCGTTTGAATTTTTCTGGATTCCTTTTTAATGGTCAAATTAAATTTCATTAATCAAAAAGCATGTCTAATTAATTAAAATCATGAAACTTATACAATTTAACACTAATTTATTAAAAGTTTAGGGCTGTATGAAATGTTTTATTTTTTTCTCACCTTATGTTTTATTGTTACCAAATTCTGTGTTTTAGCATGTCTAGTTATTTGAATGCATACAAACAATTTGTATTTATTCTTACAGTAGCCTTATGAAATGTTTTTTCCCCCTCATTAATTCTGTGTTGTGTATTTACATTTTACTGGTTATCAGATAAAGGCATAAAACATTGATTTAAATTAAATTTAATTAATGAAAATTAAACATTTAAATTTTTTTGGCAAATAAAGGGGATTTACTATTCAAATTAAAACATGGAAGAAATATTTTGTGATTATTTCTTAAAAAAAAAAATAATAATAATAATTAATAATAGTAATATAGCCTATTTCTGGCACAATGTCTTTAATAATAAAACCGAACTTTTATTTTGATGGGTTGCCGTGAATACCTTTAAAGCTCTATGTGTATATGATATGACGCTAGTTTTACTCAAATGAAATGGTAAAATGCTCGTGAAGTGACTCTCAGAGCAGTTTTGGAGATATTGTTCATTTCTGTCCTCATTGAGACGACAGATGCTGAAATCACGCGCGCTGTGTATGTAGTAAAAAAAACGCTCGTCTGCTCCATTCAGACAGAGACATGGTTGACGCAGAACATGCAGGATTATTTAAATCGACTTTTGCAGCTTGATATTTACAGATACTAGTCCATATCGCGATTTGATTTAAGTGTTATGACATACTTTTGATTAATTCATCCAAACTTTGACAAATTCCGTGACATTCCGCGTTAAACTTTGAATTCCATTTTCATGACTGGATTCCTCGATTTCGTCCGCGTTTTCTGCATCGCGGAAATCATAGGGCCTAATGATTGCTGCATATTAGCCTATGGTTGTTTCTTTTTACCTGAACATCTTCAAGTGAGTGGCAGGGGGCAAACCGAAAGTCCAGCACTCTCTTCACTGCTGATGCTGCGACTATTCTTGTTTGAATGCGTTCCTTCGCTGGCATTTTCCTCATTTCGTTTTCTCCCTTAACAAATTTGTCCATTCTGATGCTCAATTTTACAGAACTAATGGCTGCTGATGACTATTTGAATTGAATTCTGCCAAAGTGCGCGCTTGTAAGTGTTCGTTAAATGCGTAACATTAATTACGTGAGTAGGCCTAGAAGAATAGGTCTTCTCATGTCTGAAAATAATATATGAAAAACTAAATTATTTTACATAAAAACATTATAGCTTATATTTGTTTAGTACATTTTTTTTTAATTAATGTAAAAACTAACTGAAAGTTATTTTTTAATTGTGTTCAGCACATAGACTGTAACATTCAGCATGGTGGGCCGCATTTGGATTTGTGACGGATTCGTTAGAACCACTGATCTAAGTGATAATGGAAGTTTTTTTTAAATATTCGTTTCTCATTTATTTGGTTCCACAGGTATGCTGATTTTTATTTTATTTAAACTGCATTTTTTCCCCCATTATTTTACATAAAGGTATATGCTGTCTGCCTCCAAACTTTCTTATTCGTTTTGCTAATAAACGTTTCATAATTATTTGTACCTCATTCTTTACTGATTTTTAGTTTTGTATACCTATTTAAACTTTGTAAGTTATTTGTTATTTTATATTAGGCATATAGCATGGTGTATTTTTATTTGTTTTGTTAATAAAAGTTCTATGTTCTACATTGTATTTTGTTGTTGCTTGAATTTAATTCAAGCAATTGATGCCGAATTGCCGCTAATTTAAAAGTGAAAGTAAAACGCACACGGAGCTTTTATAAGCTATTTAAGCAAAGGAAAGTGAGGAAAAGTGGGAAAACTCAAACGAACTAAAAACAAACAACTGCTTGACGCCGAATTGCCGTAAATTTAAAAGTGAAAGTAACACGCGCATGGTGCTTACAGGCTATTTAAAACTGAAGGAAAGCTAGGAAAAGAGGGAAAACTCAAACGACCCCCCACCACGGTGATACCGGTATTACCGGTGTTGTCACATGTCGATTAACCGGTGGGAAAATTTCCTCATCGTCACAACCCTACTTTGCAACTACAGGGATCTTATCTATGCACAAACAGCTTGTAACACTCCAAAGAGAAAGGAAAACTTGAAATCGCATCATATGACCCCTTTAATGTTGCAAAAACTTTATTTTTTGGTTGTGCAGATATCTTCCAAAAATTGTCAGAGGAATGCATCCATTTCTTTTTTCTTTTTTTTCTTTTTTACACTTTAAGAATGTTTGCATAACCAAGAAAAAAACAGTCTCCAAACAATCCTTGGAGAAGAGGTCCAGTTATGTGTTGTGGTCTGAATTTTCATGACCTTTTATAGGTGCATAAACAACAATTTGACACATCCAGTAATTTTTTTTGTTTTCTCAGAAACCTTAATTTTAACCATTTTTAAACAAAACATTAATGAGAACTTCTTGGTATTGAAACATTTAGCCTACAACTAGGCCGTTGCTCCAATTTGCTCTCATTTTCAACACCACATTTCTTCTTCTTATATGATTTAATGTTGCTGACATGCTGGAAAAAGACTTCATAAAGCCACCAGCTACGCAGATCCCTTTTAACACGGTCTAGCTTTGAATAGCCTCCATTGATTGCAGGTTCTGAATGACATCGGTAAACCTCTGAGATGGCTCTCTCCTTCAATGAAATGAAAGCCCGTTATGACTCACAATGACTTCATAACATTCATTCTGCTGATGCTTTATAATAGTAAATGTCCCACCCAGATAGACAATATTGCCTGTAATCGTGATCATACAAAGAGACAGGCTGGGTTGAATGAGAGAAATACAGCCTAAGTGGTGTATTTTTCAATTGAATTAGTCATTTTGACTATTATTTCTGTCATGGTTACCGTTTGCCTCCAGCTGTTTAGATGATTCACAGAAATCTGGAACAATCTGTAACATACTAGCCGTTTCGTTCAGTGGTCTGATCAGTTTCACTTTGAATCTCTCTTGACTGTTTCAATTGACTGCTTCAGCAGACTGAAATGTTCAGTGATAAAATACTTTCTTCTTTTATGGCTTAATATAACAAAGTTAAGCCATTTCTATGTTGATTTCCCTGAAAATGTATCGTTCAAAAGTTTGGACTGTATTTTTAATGTTACTGAAAGAAGCTACATTTATTTGATCAAAAATACAGCAAAAAACAATAATATTGTGAAATATTACAATTTAAAAGAACTGATTTCTGATTGAATATATTTTCAAATGTAATTTATTCCTGTGATGCAAAGCTGAATTTTCAGTATCATTACTCCAGGCTTCAATGTCACATGATCCTTCAGAAATCATTTTAATATGATTAATATTAATAAATCAAAAATAATATTTGAGCATTTATTTGAAATAGAAAAATCTAATTTAATAATCAATTTAATACCTCCTTCCTGAATAAAAGTATTAATTTCTTTCAAAAAAAATTAATCTTACTGTCCCCAAATATTAAATGGTAGTTTATATCAGTGCAAACTTTTTACAAAATAATTTATTTTAATACTTTATTTAGAAATACTATATATTGCTTATGTTTTGCAATATTGCTTAAGCTCTAATAATTTAATACCATTGCAAAATGTAATCTTAAATATATATTTTTTGGATTTTTGTACATTTGTTGTGATGCCTAAATTTACTAAACTTAAAACATTGAAGTTTAGTTTTTTTGTGTTTTATTTTTAATATTTTTAGACAAAATACTATAATATTTATTTGAATATTTATAAAATTATTGTAATGTTTAAAATGGACTATAAATTGGTTATCGGCCTTGACTGATAAATTAATATTGGCTTTTCAGTTCTGGCCATAATTTTGAATATAGGAATACCCTAGACAAGAGGAGCTTAACTAAATAAAACAGAAAGATTAATGTTTTTTTTGTTTTATCATAATTGCCCTATTAATCTTGTGGCGTTTGAATGTGACAGCACCCAGAGTAACTTTTTCCTCTCTTGAATATTTAATCTCTCAATCAATGTGTCTGGCTTTGCCATTGCAAACACGTTTGGCCACACTTAGCATGCTTAGTTTGTTTCTATAATTGCATTAGCTTCGACTGTTTCCAAACAAGTGTCAGCATGATTTTCCTCTATCTCCTGGGATCGTCTGCCCTGAGTTCGCAAGCTCGGCTTTCCCAGCCTGTCATGTGAAACCCGTTGAAGTCTGTCTCTGCGGCCAGATAACTCGCACTCGTTTGGCTCTTCCTAACAAGACCTTTACCCAGAGATGAAGGTCTGAGATAGACAAAGAGCAAACGAGGACAAAACGATACAACTCAGGTTTGGTATCGGACCACATAAAGCAAACAGAAGCTAGTTGAATCTTGGTTATATGCATGAACGAGTTCCTTCCTATTTGCGCTCATCAGGGCATAAGAGGTGCACGTTGATCCAAGAACATCAGGGAACACTGAGCTGATGAAATCTCCAGCTTTTTCCTCATGACAGCTCACGAGGATGAGCAGCAGAGCGGATTATCAGCGTCACACGTTCCTGGACGTCTTCCATGCACTCACCATGACACAGCAGAATGTGAGCCGTGTCCTAAACTCACTCTTGAGGAGAACATGGGAAACCCCTGATGGTGATCCATACCACGCCATAAGCCTGAGGACTTTTTTTCCCCCTCACATCATGCATGTTTCCTTTTCTTCTCACTCCATGAAAGACGTCTCGGTAGCCTCTAGTGCCGTGCGAGAGATCAGAGAAGATTAGAGGAACCGCGTGAGGCATCTGTCAGGTCTCGCGCCGCAGGCAACAGTCTCATTTGCTGAGGTCAAGAAATAAGCTCCTAAGCTTTTGGAATGCACACCATCTGCAAGCCTCCGATGTGATTATCAGACGGGCACTTTTTTTGTCCTGACCTGTAGTTTGTTTAACTCGGTTGGTTGTGGAGGCCAAACCGAAGGATTTTCTTCCTTCCTGAAGGAATTCCCGCTTCTCGTATACACAAGTAATCCCCCCCCCCCTATTTTTAGTGTTTACTGCTCAATAACAAAACAATGTATTGAAATACAAGGTGTTTAGATGGTTTTGGAGGCCAAATTGAAGAACGTTCCTCCTCCTTTAAGGAATTCCCCCTTCTTGTCTTCCCCACTAATGACTTTTCATCTTATTTTTCATGTTCAGTCCTAAATAACGAATTCATTTATTGAAATATGACATGTTTAGATGGTTTTGAAGGCCAAACTAAAGCATTTTTTTTGTTCTTGAAGGAATTCCCCCTTCTCGTCGTACCAATACTGACTTTTTCGTCCCATTTTAGTGTTTCCTCCTAAACAACAAATTAATTCAAATACGTGTTTAACTTTTTTCCTCCTTCTTGTCTCTGCAGATTAATGAATCCATTTAAAGAAGTTTAATGTTTAGATGGTTTTTAATGCCAAAACAAAGGATTTTCTACTTTCTTAAATGAATTCCCCATTCTTGTCTCTGCCACTAATGACATTTGTGTCCTGTTTTTAGTGTTTCCTCCTAAAAATCGAATCCATTTATTGAAATTTGATGCATTTAGATGGTTTTGGAGGCCAAACTGAAGGATTTTCTTCATTCTTGAAGGAATTACCCTTTCTTGTATCCATTATTAATGACGTTTTCCCATCCTATTTTTAGTGTTTACTGCTAAATAACAAATCAATTTAGTGAAATGCAACGTGTTTAGATGGTTTTGGAGGCCAAATTGAAGAACTTTCTTCATGTAAGGAATTCCTCCTCCTTGTCTTTTTCTTCTTATCCTACATGTTTAGTCCTAAATAACAAATCAATTTATTGAAATATGACACGTTTAGATGGTTTTGCAGGCCAAACCAAAGCTTTTTTTTGTATTCTTGAAGGAATTTCCCCTTCTCGTTTCCACCAATAATGACTTGTTCGTCCTATTTTTTGTTTCCTCCTAAATAACAAATCGGTTAAAATACGTGGTTAGAGGTCAAATCAAATAACTTTCTTCCTTGAAGGAATTCCCCCTTCTTGTCTCAGCAAGTACTGTAATTACATTTTCATCATAATAACAAATCCACTTATTGAAATATAATGTGTTTAGATGGTTTCGAAGGCCAAACCGAAGGATTTTCTACTTTCTTAAATGAATTCCCCTTTCTTGTCTCCACCACTGATAACACTTGCGTCCTGTTTTTAGTGTTTCCACTTAAAAATAACCAATCCATTAAATACTTTAGATGGTTTTGGAGGTCAAATCAAATATAACTTTCTTCCTTCTTAAAGGAATTCCCCGCTCTTGTCTCTTCAAGTAATTACTTTTGTCTTATTTTTAGGGTTTACACTTATTTATCACATCTATTTACTGAAATATAATGCATTTAGATATTTTTAAGGCCAAACCCAAGGATTTTCTACCTTCTTAAATGAATTCCCCATTCTTGTCTCCACTGCTGATGACATTTGTGTCCTGTTATTAGCGTTTCCTCCTAAAAATCAAATCCATTTATTGAAATATGATGCGTTTAGATGGTTTTGGAGGCCAAACTGAAGGACTTTCTTCTCCCCTTCTCATCTTCACCACTCATGGCTTTTTCACCCAATTTTTATTTTCCTTGTAAATACCAAATCAGTACTTGAAATCTGATGCATTTAGATGCAACACCTCAGGTTTGTGACACAATAGTCACAAGGTAGCAATTATTCTCCGTTAATGTTGACTGTTTCTTCAAAGCTGTTTTTAGAAAGGTTATTTAAAGAAATGGTTTGTCAGGTAGCTTTAGTGCTTCCTTCTCATTTCAGTACAACTTCCCAGTTTTATTACCTTCAGTAGTTCTTTCAGTTGTTTTTTGCCCCTATTATCGGGATGTTATGTGAAATAAAACCTGTGTGTGCTTCATTCCTGTGAAAATCTCTATCCTTGGTGCTTTCTCATATTTTTTTCTCCGTCTTCCAGTAAAGATAATGGTGCTTTACAGGAAGAGGAGATTTGGGAACTCAATAGTAATCAGTATTGATTGTCCTTTGTGGCAGAGGGTTAGAGAGATGGACACCTCCTCTTACTGGGATGCATTGACTGCTCAGGCATTCGACGGTGTAAGAAATATGGATGTAACTTCAGAGGTTAAGTGTTTTTTTTTTTTTAAGATGTGAAATTAAAATAATCTTGTTTATCCCTGTCCCTGAGAAAAACAAATTGTATTTATAATCCTAGACTTTTTTCCAACTTTTCTTTTCAGCTGACATAAGAAAGACTTGGTGCAGATAGGCAAAATTAATATTGACCATTAATATTATTAAACGTTATTATTATCTTTTCTGTCATTGCGTTCACATTTACCATTATACGGCACATTTTTTGTGGGTGAATCCAGCCACTTCAATAGGAATCCATGTAATCTGGAATTTTGCTTGAGAATAAAGATATAGTTCACCCAAAAATGAAAACTCTGTCGTTCCAAACCTGTAAGACCTTCGTTCATCTTCGGAACACAAATCCGAGAGCTTTCTGACCCTCCATAGACAGCAACGCAACTGAAATGTTAAAGACCCAGAAAGGTAGTAAGGACATTGTTAAAATAGTCCATGTGACATCAGTGCTTCAACCACAATTTTATAAAGCTACGAGAATACTTCTTGTGCGCAAAGAAAACAAAAATAAGGACTTTCATCAACAATTTCTTCTCTTCCATGTCAGTCTTCGACGTGCGTTCAGGAAAGACTGCATTTTGAGTTCTGAAACTTACAGGATGTTTTTATAGCACAATGACCTCTTGTATGTCAAAAGATCAAGGGAATTTTAATTTCTCAGTTCATGACCCCTTTAAAGTTAATACACTTTTCAGACTTGAAACTATTTATTTATATATTTTAGTGTTTTATCTTTATTTAGGCAGATAGTAAATCATTAATATTGGCTGTTATCAGTGAAAATATTTATCAGCTGTGAACAGGGTTTCACCTTGTGAATGATGATGTATGTCATATTTAAGGTGTTTTTAACTCTTCTCTGGCATATTATCAACTTCCTAAGGAGAAACACAAGTTGTTTTGTGCTTCTGAGAATTTCCCTTGCATAACAATCATTGTCCCTTCATGTGATACCAAGATGTTTGTTCTCTTAATTCGAACTGCTCTGTGGCTCAAAATGTCTCAATTTTGTATCCTCACAAGGAACTCTATTCAAATATTACCCTTTTGCACGTAAGAGCCGTCACACAATCTCAGTCAGTGAAAGCCTTCATAGGTTTCTATGTGAAACTTTACACTTCTCTAGTTGATGATAATAGATCTATTCAGAGTGTCTGGAGAGCAGATTATTTTTGTGTATTTAATCTAGAAATAACGTTTCTGTCACATTTACTCACCCTCATGTTCTTCCAAATGACTTTTTGTGTTTCTTTCTCCCTGTTTCTTTGAGGTTTTAACACTGACAGCATAACGCTCACCCACTTGTTTTTCCACCGTTAAGGACGTCCCGTGTCTCTCGTGTTTGTGTTCTCAGGTCATGGTGAAAAGACACTGACCGGATCGCTCAGGTTTACACAGTGTGGGCTTCGGCCGTCATGAACAAGACTGCAGTCTGATGCCATCGCTCTCCATTCCGCCTGCCATGGACGGGCACATCTTTTCACATTCGGACGGACCTCAGCTGGATGCCGGGGGGTTCATCCTTGCACCTGCTATGGTAGCTACCTCTCATTTCATTTAGCATCACATCTTGGCATCTAAAAGTGGAGCGTTTTTTTGGTCACACACAGTCAAAAACGTTTGAACCTACAACCTTTTGGTTACTAGCCTGTATTGTTAACCACAATGCCTTTGGTATAGAATCACATTTCGTACCACAGGGATAAAAGCACACGTTTAGTATAACTTCATAAATCATGGTGTTCGTTACTGGTTTCCTTTTTCAAAAACTCGGGTCATTCATTCTGATATCTGGTGAAACCTCAAGACTTTGGTGTGTGTGAGTGATAGAATGACGTCTTTGTGGTCACAGAGTCATTTTAACAGTTGGTAGATGCAATTCCTGATAAGCCATGCAGCTTTTTCCTCACCATTTTGTTAAAATACTGTTAGTGTGTATCTCGTATCGTGACAGAGTTCAGTAAAATTAAAAGAATGAGATGGTTTAAAGTGGAAAAAGGAAGTGTTAAGGTAAATATTTGGGCGGTGATGGAGTACAGTGATGTCATCATGAGTGTAAATAGTACTATTTTAAATAGTGTAAATAGACACAAATTTTAGATATAGACCGAATGACTCGCTATTTTTATGCAGCCTATACTCTGCTCCGGTCAAAGTTGTAAATGGTAATACATTTTATTTTTGTTTTAGTTCCTATTTTATTTTCAGTTCGCCCACAAAGTTTAGTTATTTTTCACTTTGTGATTGTTAGTTTTAGCCATTTGTTGTTTTAGAAAATTTCCTTTTAAAATGACTATTATACATATACATATACATACATACATATACATATACATATACATACATATACATATACATATACATACATATACATCCATACATGCATACATACATACATGCATACACACACACACATTTAGTTTTTGTTATAAAATATTTATATATTTTTATTTTTTATTTATATACTTTTATTTTTATTATAAATATAAATATTTACTTGGTTGAGCTGAGCACAAATATTTATGTAAATATAAGTTTTGTTTCCATTTTACTTTCAATGTCTTGTTCACACTTAGTTTTTACTTTTAGATTTAGTTATTTGTAGTTTTTTGTAGTACATTTTATTTAAAAAATTGTTTTAGTCATATATATATATATATATATATATATATATATATATATATATATATATATATATATATATATATATATATATATATATACAGTATCTCACAAAAGTGAGTACACCCCTTACATTTCAGCTAAAAAAAATTATAATTTCTCAAGGGACAATACTGCACAAATGAAACTTGGATATATTTTAGAGAAGTCAATGTGCAGCTTGTATAGAAGTACAAATTTACTGTCCTCTAAATATAACTCAACATATAGCCATTATTGTCCAAATATCTGGCAACAAAAAGGAGTACACCCTAAGTGAACATGTCAAAACTGTGTCCAAAGTGTCAATATTTTGTAGGGGCACCATTGTTATCTAGCACTGCCTCCTGGGCATGGAGTTCACCAGAGCTGCACAGGTTGTTGCTGGCATCCTCTTCCACTTCTCCATAATGATATCACAGAGCTGCTGGATGTTAGACACATGGTGCTTCTCCACCTTCCGCTTGAGGATGCCCCACATGTGCTCAATAGGGTTCAGGTCTGGAGAGATACTTGGCCACTCCATCACCATCACCTTCAGCTTCATCAGCAAGGCAGCTGTCATCTTGGCGGTGTGTTTGGGGAGGTTGTTATGTTGGAAAACAGTTTCTGAAGGGAGGGCATCATCTTCTGCTTCAGAATGTCACAGTACATGTTGGAGTCCATGTTTCCCTCAATGAACCGCAGCTCCCCAGTACCAGCAGTAGTCATGCAGCCCCAGACCATGATGCTACAATTCTAATTCTCAAATCCTCAGAGATTTCTTTGCCATGTTGATCATCCAGTAGTCAGTATGAGAGAATTGTACTCAAAGAACCAAATTTTAACTGCTCTAAAACAAGATACACAAATTTGTATGGTCCTGTCAAGCAGACAAAAACATGAACATGATGAATAGGACATGTGGCTTTGCATGGTTAAACGATGTATAGCTGTTATCACTTAGGGTGTACTCACTTTTGTTGCCAGCTTTTTTGACAATAATGGCTGAATGTTGAGTTATTTTCAGAGGACAGTAAATCTTTACTGCTATACAAGTTGCACATCGACTACTCTAAAATATATCGAAGTTTCATTTCTATAGTATTGTCCCTTGAAAAGATATACTAAAATGATTGCCGAAATGTGAGGGGTGTACTCACATGTTAGTTAGTTTTTTTTTTTTTAAGTTTTTCTAGTCAGTTTCCTTCGTTTGCAAATGATATGTTCAAAACTATTATAAATGTTTATTGCATATAATGCATTTAATGTAAAACTTTCCTATTAGCCATTTATCATATATAATATAATACATAATAGTTTTATCAACTTTTTTTTTTTTTTTTTTTTTATCAGCCAGAACTTTAATAGCGGTACATCCCTACCTAAAACCTTTCACTTCCTCTTTTTCAGAGCCATGTGTTTGCCAACAACCCTTGGAGCTTCCCCCATCAGACCTACAGCTTGCCCTGTCCCGTGCAATTTGAAAACCAGTAAGTACCCACACTTCTGTCTAATCACGATATCTGATCACTTCCACTGTTTTCCAAACCTAGAGGAAACCTAAAAGAAGTCAGAATGAAACCAAAAGTCACCCTTCTTAATTAACACGTGTTATTGTGCGTGTCATTCCAAAGGAAAAAAAAAAACATGTTTGTCTTTGTAATCTTCCGTCAAAATCTAAAATGACTTTCATTTTCAGTTGCCCATATTTTCATATCTCCAATCAACATAAAATTCCTGTCCTGTTTCACTCATGCATCAGTTTATGGAAATAAACTGATACATTTTTAAATGTCATTTGATGTTTACCTTAAGAAAAGCGTATTATGTCAGCCGTTTCCAAGTTAAAGCAGTGGTTTTCATAATTATTTGACGATAAAAGACCACATTGTGTTTGCAACCTCGATACAGGATGTCACAACAAGTCCCTTCATGTCTTCATGCACCGATAAGACGCAAGCAAAAACATCCCTGAACTTGACGTGACATATGATACATACTTGTCTGCAATTTTAGTCGACTTGGTGAAGCCCTTGGCACTCCATAATGATTTTTCATAAACATCTGCTTTGTTGCGCAAAAGACTGACTCAGCGGCTTTTGTTTAAAAAGATGCCGTGGAAAAACTTTAAAGGGATAGGTCTCCAAAATGTATACAGTGAAAGTCAATGGGGTCCAAAAGATTTAGTTTTTGGACCCCATTGACTTTCATTGTGTGGACAAGACGAACGTATTTTATTCAAAATGTCAGTTCATTCTGGAGTCACTATGTGTGATCGTTTCACGTTGTCTTGTGATCAGGTGCCATCAGAGGTCATGTGAACGAGCGGGTGTTTTGTTTACAGAGACTATGGGAAGTCCTCTCTGTGTATTTATAGCACACAGTAGCGATTTATTGTAGCAGTATGGCACAGGGAACAGAGGTGGATGAGATATGTACTGTATGTGCAAAGGTCGATGAGTTTGAAAACGCTGAAATAAGGGTCTCGGTTTTAGAAAGAATAACAGTTTGTGGTTGATGCTAGCGTCAGTGCTACATCCTCCACCCACTTCTTGGTGGAAAAACATCTCGATGTATTCACAGAATTTCATCGCTGGCAACGTGAAAACCTTTAATGCTGCTTTGACATTCATTAAAAAATATATTCAGCATCAACTTATGCAGACAGACTTGGAAACTACCAACTTCACGCTTATTAGTTTATGGTTCGTATTACATTCTTCCACAGCAAGACACCAGATACCAGTTTTCCCACTTTCATGAGTCATAGCTAAACAGATGATTCAGACCTCAAAAATGTTTGATTGTTAATATTTTCTATTCTTAAATTGAAGTAAATATATTATCATTATTGTTTGTTAAATTATTATATTACGTTATAACACTTTAATGTTATATAAATCATTAACTATAACTAAAATTATTATTATTCTAATAATCAATTATTCTAATAATTATAGAAAATAAAAAAAAATATTAATAACAATACAATTAGGATGTTTATGATTGTTACTACTATTATACATCAATAATTATATTAATGTTATTACTATTATTATATATTATTACTATCAATTAATTGTAATATTTATAAATAAAAATAATTAGTAATAACATTATTAACATTGTTATAACAATAATTAACTACATATTTTCAAAATAAATATTATTATTATTATTATTATTATTATTACTATTATTTTGAGTGAGCAGAGGTGCAAAAGAGTTACCACTGTAAAAATGAATGTCTACTTTTTAATTGTTAGTCTATGTACAAATGTGTCATTTGTTGTCAAGCCACCTTTTTTGTTTTTGGTGGTTTGTTTTATATTAATAATATACAGTATGTTGATTCTGACACACACACACAATTTTTTTCTCTTTTTTTTGGCACACTTTGAATCAGTGATGGTGTCATCCAGACATGTAGGAATCTCAGCACTACAGTCGAAAAAATAGTTCTGGTCCCTGGTGCCGTATTTAATTTAACACAATGAAAACAAGCAGAGGCATACTGTCTGTTCAACACGTTGTAATATGTATCTATGTGTTGAATGTTCAGCCAATAAAGGTGTCTAGACTAGTGAGTGTTGTTTACCTGACTGCAACACTCTGTCTGAAAGCAATAAAATGACTGGACAAAAACAGGTTGTTTGAGAGACTATATACTTTATTAGTATTTATGTACTACCCTAAAAATGACTTTATAATTAATTTTCCTGCACCTTTTGCTTCAGATACGAGTGATTTTTCTCAGAAGGATGAGATTACACAAGGCAGAGAAGGGGCATTATGGGATAGTTCAGTGTTCTAGAGCAGTGGTTCTCAACCACATTCCTGGAGGACCCCCAACACTGCACATTTTGCATGTCTCCTTTGTCTGACACACCCATTTCAAGTCTGTGAGTCTCTACTAATGAGCAGGTGACCTGAATCAGGTGTGTTTGATTAAGGAGACATGCAAAATGTGCAGTGTTGGGGGTCCTCCAGGAATGTGGTTGAGAACCACTGTTCTAGAGGTTCAGAGTGCATTGTTTTGTGTTGATGGAATGCACCTGAATTGATGTGCCAAACCTGCAGTGCAATATCAGAAGAAGGGGATTTCCATATAACCTCTGAGTCTGAGGATATTTAAATATGGACAAGTTTATTTGAGGAACACAAATGCACTCTTCTGCAAATTTGCTGCAAATTTAAATTAATTATAATATTTACTTTATTAATAAATGTCCCTGGTCTTATAGTGTCATGTTAAGAGTATCACCATTTTTATTTGAATTTAATAAACATTTAAAATTCAAATAATTCAATATTTACTGGAAGTGGTCCCAGACTTTTCATCCCCTCTGTAAATGTATTTATGTATGCGTTTTGTCACTGCTCGTCCTATAGAAACTCAGCTATCAATCATTTCTCTTCTCTGATCATCAAAAGTCGCATTATGCCCAATGGCCCAATACTTTGCTCTCAAAGCAGTTCAACTGTATCATCCAAACTAGCAACACGACAAAAATATCCACCTCGGTGTGAAGCTTCCTGAAATGTACCGTGGTGATTTCCCACAGTTAAGTGAAGTGAAAGAAAGAGAACTGAAAGTGAACGTCACATGAGTGAACGGCACTCAATGAATGAATGTCACATGACGAGAGGCGCTTTAACACTTCAACTCGTCTGTATAGTTATACACATCTAGAATTCAATTTAAACAGTAAATGTGAACATTTAGTCATCATTTGCTTACTTTTTAGATATGATCTCTTTAAATACACTTGTTTTAATTATGCATTTATTTATTTAAAGTCATTTTGTGGGTTTCTTTTTCTTTTTTATGTCCCACCCTGACTCTGTCAGTCACGTGACTGTTTGTTTTTCCGACACAAAACGGTGAATTTCCTTCTTCCTTTTTTGGCAGTCTGTTTACTCTGCTCGTGATCCATCATGAAACTTTGTATTTCTTCTGTCTGGTTTCTCAGGCAGCAGCTTCTCGACAGCCCGTCGGACATGCACATGGATTTGCTTCCCAGCAGCCTCAGCGACTTTGACTTCCCAAGTCTGAATCTCACTCCGAATGAAGACCTTCCTCTGGTAAGACCCTGCTGTTTAGGACGGTGGCATATTTTGGAGGCTTTGATCCTCTTTGGGTTGCGTTCACGGCTAATGAAATGACATCTGGATGGGATGAAGTCTGGGTTGCTTATCGACTTGGTATTGATAAGCGCATAGTTATTTTTTTTTCAGGAAACTTTTTAGGAAGTTTTAAGTCTGTAAATGGCATCAGATTAGAGTGGCAAGAGACAGTTTTAGTGCTAAATAATATTTTTTTTAGGTTCTGTGAAGCAGTGGATGGGTTGTGATTAGGGATGCAATGATTATAGTCTGAGGAATATCACGGTTTCACGGTTATTACGATTATTATGCATTTATTAATTTCACAACATGAAATCACATAAACACTCTTTAGATATTAAAGTGTTATTTATTTCTGCCTTTTGAAACAGAAATAAAACAGCACAAAAAAAATAATTCTAAAGAAAAAAAAGTCCATCTCTCCTATTGGAATTAAAAAAGGTGACCTCTGCTCTGTAAACATCCATGTCAGTATTTCCCTTTTGAAAATAACAAATGGAAATAGATCACAAATGTATTTGGTGTTTTCATTTAAAAAAAATTGACTTATGAATAATACTATAACAGGGATGATAAATCACAATGTTAATTAAGTATTATGAATATAAGACTAATATTAACATTATTTATACCACAGAGGACACTGTTACTAATGAGGGGAATAAACTAAACTATTATTGTAATCAACTGTCATCCATACTTATTCATTTTATAATCTTTCGTCTGATTTTACATTATGGCCTGAGAAAATCATGTCTATTATTTTGGTTTGTGAGATCGAGATCGAGCTGCCCGCACAAACATTTAGGAGGACAGAAACTTGTCAACGCTGCCCAGCGACTTTCATTAATAAAATAGCTTAGATACTGGATCGCTACATTATATTAATCAGCAAAGAGGCGGTAAAATGACTTGTTTAAATAACTAAACTCAAACCTTCATTGTTTGTAGTGACGTGCAGATGCAGGTCGGCTAATTCACACAAGCAACGCTCTCTCTCTCTCTCACCGCACTATTTCATCTCTGTCTGAAGCGGGCAGAATGCTAGAGATAACGAACTTCGCGTCAGGTGGTCCTTGCCTTCACGTCGTGCATTAAAATAGTTTATTTCACAACGAGAACAGGTTGGCTAGCCGTGCATTATCCCTTACGTATACTATTTTATGGCAATATTTAAATGATGCCCTGGTCATTCTTGGCGTACCCAAAATGGTCCCACACTATCGACTTCAGTCATTTCTCTGGTGGAAATAAAGGATCGCTGTTTGGTTCCTCTGTCATAGTTAATCTAGTGTGTGTAGTAGCCTCCGTGTCTCTGATAAGCACATTTTAAGCTGGTGCACCGCTAGTGTAACTTTGTTTTAGTTTTGTGCAAGTTGCAACAGTTCCGTTCCGTGCAACAGAAACACTCGGTGTAGCAGAGCCTTTACGATTAATTAACCGTGATGTTTTAAAGCGCGGTTAATAGTAAAACCGGTTAATCGCTGCATCCCTAGTTGTGATCATGGCCTGTTAGTAGGGCTGCTCGATTACGGCAAAAATGGAAATTTATTATTTTTGATTAGTATTGATTATTTCACATGATTAGTTATTGACTCAAATATCATGCTGCACTCAAATATCATACTGGACTTAAAAAAAAAAAAAAAAAAAAAAAAATATATATATATATATATATATATATATACCTTAACAGTGGGTTTCCTTGAATTAAACAAATAAATGTAAAATATTTGAAAAAAGTATATAAATTTGCATATTTTTAAATAAATAATGATCAAATATGATCAATAAAAATACTACTAAATATTTATTCAATATATAAAAACAAAAAGACAAAATCATTAACTAAAATTGTTAAATTAAATCTGATTAATCACCCTGAATCATGATTAGTCATTGACTTGGAAATATGTATTTAGTGGACTTAAAATATATATTTTAACAGTGGGTTTCCTTCAACTTAAAAGAAAATTAATTAAACAAATAAATGTAAAAAAATAAATAAATTATATATTAAATGTGCATATTTTTTAAAAAATATTATAAAAATGCTAAAAAAATATTACTAAAATAACAACTAAATATTTATTCTACACAGTCATAAAATCGTTAATTAAAATTGTTCAATTATTAGTCATTGACTTGGAAATATCATGCATTTATTGAACTTAAAAAATATTTTAACAGTGGGTTTATTTGAACTTAAATGAAAATTAATGAAAAATAATTGTATATGAATGTGCATACATTTAAATAAATATTATAAACAGAAATATTACTAAAAAAACTACTAAATATTTATTCAACACATAGTCATAAAATCGTTAATTAATTTTTTTTAATTATTAGTCGTTGACTTGGAAATATTCTGCATTTATTGGACTTAAAAATATTTTAACAGTGGGTTTATTTGAACAAAAAAAATGTATATGTATGTGCATACATTTAAATAAATATTATAAAATTATAAATAGAAATACTACTAAAAAACTACTAAATATGTATTCAACTTATAAAAACAAAAAGACAAAATCATAAAATTGTAAAATTAAATCTGATTAATCACCCTGAATCATGATTAGTCGTTGACTTGGAAATATGTATTTAGTGGACTTAAAATATATATTTTAACAGTGGGTTTCCTTCAACTTAAAAGAAAATGAATTAAACAAATAAATATTTTAAAAAAAAATTGTATATAAATGTGCATAATTTTAAATAAATATTATAAAAATGCTAAATAAAAATACTACTAAAAAAACTACTAAATATTTATTCAACATAGTCATAAAATCGTTAATTAAAATTGTTAAATTATTAGTCATTGACTTGGAAATAATCAGGGTTCCTACAGGGTCTGGAAAAGTATGGAATTTGATTTAAGTATTCTCCAGGTCTGGAAAAGTATGGAAAAAAGAAAGCAAAAAGAAAAGTTTCCAGACTTTTGCCCCCTATTTAGTTTTTTATAATAGAAAATTAAGAATTTAGTGAAAATAAATTTATTGTACAAGAAGTCAAAGTCAAAATACAACTGAATGAATAATTTTCATTATGCAAAATTGCATGTTATAAGCATTTTGGGTTTCTTCATAGAATATTTTTAGCACCGTATTACATAGCCTTAAGGACCTTTGCAAAAATAAAAAAATATATACAGACTTTTACGTGCGCATGAGAAACTTGGATTGGACAATGCACATTGAGCCACCTATTGTGCCATCAGTACCATTTCACAGTGTGGTTTCTTGGCCTCCACAAAGTATGCGTTAAAGAGACCTAAGGCCTTGAAATATGGCATACTGCCCTAACAAAAGCCAAATTTTAAACACTTTTTACAGTATCAGTCTTTTTTACAAACCCTTGAACTTGGCAAATTTTATGCCATCAGCCTATTTCGTGTCATGGTTTGTGTGCCTCCATGGCAGTTGAGTTAAATTGGACATCAGGTCTTGATATTACAGGTACTACAATAAGAAAAGCCACATTTTGAGCAAATAGATATGTTAATTAATGTGCATCCATGCTATCATTTTATTCATAGTAAGATGGCAAAATAGTGTTTGCAAAATAAAATAGTGATGCACAAAGGAAGTAGGTTATATAAAACTAGAAATTGTAATGCGTAAGCATGCAAAAAATCCTATACGCATGTGAATAGTTTCTCGAAGCCACAAAAAAGTTTCTTGTGTGCATGTAAAAGTCCTTTTTTTTTTTTTAGGGGCTGTCACTTCAAGAAAATCAATGTTCAATCAATCAATCAATCAACCTTACCAAATATAAAGCTGAAAATAACACTCTATGAACCATTTATGAGAAATATGGTCTGAAAATCTACTGAAAGGTTTGGAAATTTGAGTCTGGAAAAGTATGGAATTTTGAAAAGGAAAATGTGTAGGAATCCTGTATTATGCATTTGTTGGACTTAAAAAATATTTTAACAGTGGGTTTATTTGAACTTAAATGAAAATTAATAGAAAAAAATTGTATATGAATGTGCATACATTTAAATAAATATTATAAAATTATAAATAGAAATACTACTAAAAACTACTAACTATATATTCAACTTATAAAGACAAAAAGAAGACAAAATCATAAAATCGTTCATTAAAATTGTTAAATTAAATCTGATTTAATCACCCTGAATCTTGCTTATTGTTTCTATCTGGCAGGGGGGAAAAAACACACATCCCTCCTTTTCTATTAATTTAAATGTGTACTCTGACAAAATAAACATTTATTAATCCTAAATAATTAATTGTATTACAATTTGTTTTTTATCAGAGGCAGTACATTTTTTACAATTTTCCCAGTTTCTCTTTTAATTTTCCCCGCCTGCCTTTGCGTATAGTTAAAAAAACAAAAAAAAAAAACAGGTAAAATATATTTTAAATCTGTAAGGCAGGCGGGGAAAATTAAAAGCGATCCTGGGAAATTGGAAAAAGAATAAAAAATGCACATAATAAAATGCAACTTATCATATTAAAATAAATACAAAAATACATAAAAAATAAATACCAGTTGAACTCCAGTTGGCGCAAAGTTGTCTGTCACTTGTACAGGTTGCATGACGTCCTCATGATTTGTGAAGTTTTTTGCATGCTAAATTATTGGCTGCCGAGTGCATAAAACCATCAGAATGCATTTTTTATGCTAAACAATTTTGGTAGCATGTTTGGTACTGAATCGCCACTAAAGAAGACATGCAGGAGTGTAAAATGAGAAACCTTAACCTCAAAGACAGTTTTCAGCAAAAAAAAGCACTTTATGTAAAAATCGTTCTAAATATAAAACGGGTTTTCTGAACATTTCCCCCATCTGCCATTGTCCCACTCTGCCACGCTTCCACTTTCATTTCTACACAACAAATTATTTTTCTAAGAGGAGGTGCCTCCCAAACAGGGCAGCCGGTAAAGAGTCTGACAGACGTGATTCATTTCAGTGCTGTCACACCTTCTTCCCATCACGTTTAGACCTGCGTCCCGCACCTATAAGTAGAACATAATGGCCATTAAATGTGGATCCACCCTTCTGACCCCTGCATGCTTATTTCATAGCCTGCGGCTCTCTGCCATGTTCACTGTGTAGGAGTCAGACACCAGCGACACATTTTCTGGCTCCGCTTTAATCGCTGTAACAAAATCACTCCAGCGCTGGTTTCGGGTTCCCGCCTTGCCGTAGCTAAATTTACTTCAGTGTTTGTAACAGGAACATTACCTCAGTGGATAAATACATAAACCTATTTCTGTCTCAATGGGTTGAATGGGGAAAAGACAAAAATAAAGCTATTTTAAGGCATAATGTCACCTGTTAAAGAGTGTGGGTTGATGGGAAGCTTATGAAAGACAAAAACAATTAGGTGAAGCAGACTGGATGATAAAGCAAAAAAAATCTTATTTTATTTTTCTGCCTTTATTTTCAGGACTCATAATATTAGACAAAACCTAACAAACATATTATATATTTATAAATATATTTTTTAATATTAATTCTTATATATATATCCTGACAAATATTATTTAAACATTTTATAAGCTGTAATACATTAAATAATATAAAACTGTAATTGTATTTTTATATTAGTTTTGACTTTTTGTAATTAAATATATTCAAGTATTCATATACAACTATTCATATTAAATATTGTTTTCTGCTTTTTTCAAGTATTCAAAATATTTCATCAGTATTAAATAAAACCTGACAAATATTATTTAATTATTTAATAACTAAAAATTATACACTTTTATATTATTCAATAATAGTTATAAAGTAGTTATTATATTTATAATGTAATAATAATAATATAAATATAAATATAAATTACAATATTACAATAAATTACAATAATATTTGTATTTTTATTCATCACATGAAAGGTAGAAGAATATTAATATTAAATTGTATTTCATATATATATTTCTTCAATAATACATAAAAAGCTGAAAAATACTATTTAATTAATTAAATATTTAATCATTTAATCATGTTTGTAATTAAATATTCAACTATTCATATACAACTAGTCATATTAAATAATATTTTTCTGCTTTTTCCCATTATTCAAAATATTTCATCAATATTAGATAAAACCTGACAAATAGAATTTATTTAATATTTATATTTAATATTTTATTTATTTATTTTGACTATTTGTATCATTATATATTCATCACATGATAGGTAGAACAATTTTGATATTAAATCGTTGATTTGATATTAAATTAAATTCTTATATATATATATTTCTTTATTATTAGGTCAAAGCTGACAAATATTTATTTAAATATTACATCAATTAAAAGTGTTATTATTATTTGTTATATATTGTGAATATTATATATTCATTATCCTATAAATGGGTTGTATGAGCTTCTCAGTGTCCTTTTACAGAAAGCATTTAAGGGTTTATTTAAAATGGGTCTGTTTGAAGATGCAGATGAATTGTTGAAATAATTTATTGGAACAGTCTGGGGAAAAAAAAATCCAAAGTCCTAAATGTAATGATTGAACATGTTTAATTAGAGAAGGTCTGGTCAAATAAAAAGCGCATGTTCATTGGTGTCAAATGAAGTCTTCCATCTGCTCTTGCTAGCGTCAGGCGGATTTAAACATGTCTGGGTGATTCAGACTCAAGAAGGGTGCATGTGAGTAAGACGTCCTCTGTTGTGGTTAATGCCATGCTTTCCTTCAGAAGATCACAGTCATGGCGCACAGCTGCTGTAGGGAAGACTCTCCATCACACGGACACTGAGAAAATATGACTAATAGAGCCAAATAAAGCCACGCATGCCCTCCACATCAGTTCAGCCTAATATCCCAGCAGCCTTTCTGCGTGTCTCTTTCTGTCAATCTGTAAATGAACGTTCAAAGCTGTGCGCTTGTTCAGGATGTCGTTCTTCATCATGTGAAGCTCTCTCAGGATTTCCTCTTTTTGTTTAGACGCGAGTTGTTGTTTACAGGATGTACGAGCGTGCAATCAAAATAACGACAGACCACAAATCTACTAGCCTCCCACCCACAGCTTGATGCTCTGTTCAAGATACTCTGTTCACTGGCTTGAGTAGTGACGGGTCAAAAAAATAAAAAAAGTATTAGTATTGTTATAATTCATGTATTTTAATTGTATATGATAAAACCTGACAAATATTCATTTATATATGATAATGATTATTTTTTGTGCACATAATATAATTTATTTTACATATCATAACGGGTCATTCGTTTTTTACAACTACTTTAAAAAAAAATTATGATAATAATAATAGTATTAGTAGTATTATGAATAATGTATTTTAATTTTATATGATAAAACCTGACAAATATTATTTAAATATTAAATAATATTTGTCTGGTTTTATCATATAAAGTTAAAATACATGAATCATAATACTACATACGTTTATATATGATAATGATAAATTAAAAAAACATAATTTGTGTGCACATAATATAATTTATTTTACATATTGTAATATCTCTATTTTTTCCTTTTTAAATAATAATAGTAATGCTGTTATTAATATTTATTTATATGTATGTGAGAGAGAGAGACATGGGCGGCAGAGAGAGAGAGAGAATAAATTAAAACATTATCATTTATTGTGTATTGTGTAATCATATATAATAGTAAAATATATTAAGTTATATATAATGATAAATAAAAAAAGATTTATTATTTGTGTATAATATAAGTTATTGTACATATATCATAATATCTCTCTTTTTTCCTTTTTTAATAATAATAGGAATGCTAATATTAATGTATACATTTTCATATATATATATATATATATATATATATATATATATATATATATATATATATATATATATATATATATATATATGTGTGTGTGTGTGAGAGAGAGAATTAATTAATTTAAAAACAAAGTTGCATTTATGTGTATAATATGTAATCATAATAATAGTAATTTTATATATTATACAAATATAATTTTTGTATTTTTAATATTTGTTTATTTATGTTTATACATTTATAAATGATGATATATAAATTAAAAATAATGATAAAATGATCATGATAATGTCATATAAATTATATAATTTATTACCATTTATTCTATAGGCTGTATATTATACTAATTAACAAAAATACAAATAAAACGGAATAATAATAATAACAATAAAAATTAATGATTATTTACATATATTATCAAATCTATACATATTTAATAAATTATATATATAAATATAAAAATACTAGAGAGAGAGGGAGAGGTTTTTGTGTGTGTGTGTGTGTGAGAGAGTATATCTTTTAATCTAAAAAGCTTGGCTACATGATAGCCTGAACAATTTCCATGTATTTGAAGTTTGTTAGCATTAATTTAGGTTTTGACTAGGGATGTGCGCTGCGACTAATTTGACTGTCGTTTAAACGGAAGTTTTTTATCCGACTAGTCTAAAAGCTCGAAACCCCTAGTAAATGACTGGCAAAAGAAAAAAACTGTGCGTGTGTCTATATAACAGCCTACACTTGAAATACTTAATCTTTGAATCACACTGTCAAATCTCTCAATGAATTCTGCTAAAAATAGGTCACGATTATGCCGTATGCGTGCCTCGTGTTATCATCATTTAATTTTAGGCGGTCGTTAAACAGAAAAAAAGGAAGAGCTTACACTCAACATAAAACAGTGCATAGCTTATTTATTCAGATCGGCTGGAGCAATGCAGAAATGGAAAATCAATCAATAGACTGACAGAATTCTTCATTTTCATATAATGTTAGCCAACATATTAAGACACAAGTCAAAAACAATAGGAAAGTTTATCAAGGAACAGCATTAAAACGGCTTTTAAAAATGTACTTCATGTTGGCTTTATTGTCTAAAAAAAAACAATGCTCGTTTTACTTACTCAGACCGTGCGCATTTGTTCAGAGAATTTAACATGTTAACGTGGTCTGGCGAAAGACGGGACTAGAGGCGATTCTGCACTTGAAAAAAAAATGCGCTCGGCAGGAACTGAGTCACAGGCACACAGAGAGATAACTACAAGCAAGCAGACAGTTGGCTGCACCACCACCGAAGTGGGTCTTCGTTTAGAGGAATAGACTGCGTGGATGGGATCGCGGACCGCAGCGGCGGGTTGTAGTGTATGACAAGCTAACGCATACGTGCCTGTATTGAATATGATTACGCATCGCTCCAGTAAAGTTATTGTAAGCCAATTTGACATTACACAGTTTACACACAACTTTTCCATTTCCTTCTAATTCAAAATAATCCAACACTTTGCAGATTCTTCGTGTGGTCATTTCGAGCTTGCCGTAACTGACATGAAAAAAACGCATGCGAGGTCGGAGGTAAAAATGTAGTTTCCGCCCAGATGCGCTTTTAAAAATATTTATATATTTAAATATTTTTGATATGTATTCTTTTTCAAAAGTTTTATTTTAAAGTGTTTTAAATGTAACGTTAAAATGATGGTAATTTGAATGATAAAATCATGTTGTTGTTTTTTTCTCTCGTGTAGTCGACTATTGTTTTCAGTGTCGACTAGCAGGAGCTGTACCGTTTAGTCGACTAGACCCGCACATCCCTAGTTTTGACATGTTTATTTTCTCTTAGTATGAAACCACAGGTAGGAGGTGTGAATGATCGCAGCGTTCTTGCATCAATTCTTTGTTCTTTCTGGTGATCTTGCATGCACACATGCTAATTGTCACCTGTCACAGTACTGTAGTCATGAACCTGGCCTGAGGATGCTGATAAGTTTGCAGCTGCAAAAGCACAGAGCTTCACTGAACCCAGCCAAGCGCTGCACTGGAAATGATTCTGTTCTCGCTCATGCTTGCACCTGCACTTACAAATAACAAGAAATCTGCTAATAAATGAAGGAGCATTACAAGCGCATAGGGTGATCATTATTTCTGTTGTTTTCTCTCTCTTGCTTCTGATTGGCTACAGGAAAGAGGAAGGAGGTGTTTTCATTTGTTCATCTGTTTCTCAAGTGTAAACATTCCTCTTGGTTTATTTGCTTTGATGAGCACGTAAGATGTTTCTCAAACTAAAGGAAATGACAAGCTGAACTCTACAACACAAGAGAATGAGAAACCGCAGGCCAACCACAAAGCTCACAAACCTACATGTGCGTACTCCTGTCACAGGCACGTTTTGTAGTGCATGCATCGTCATCCGTTGCTCTGGGAGGGTCTTTGGAAAGCTTTTCGTTTTTTTTTCTTGAACTACTTCAAGAGTTTGAGCGCTCTGCAGAGATTGATTTAGATGATCAGACGGCTTTGGGTGGGAGGTTTCCGTAAGTGGATTTCAGAGGAAACGTACAGTTGTTAGTTTAGCCTACACCGTTTCGACTTAACTGGAAGCCATTTTTCCTACACACCTTACAAGGAAGGAAGATGCCTGTGTTTATCTTCCTCGTTGCATTTATTTCAGATGTGTCTTAGATATCAAATTCAAAATATTGTCTTGGTGTTTGCCATTTATTTTATGGTTTAATCACCTTATCACAATTTTTATGTATATTTTAGATATATTGTATATGAATACACACACATGTGCGCTTTAAATAATATCATAAATTATATAGAGAGAAAATATATAATAAAAAATCAATAAAAATAAATGATATGCATAAAAATACATAAAAATGTGTTATTGAGGAAAATATATGTATATTTATTATTTTGTATTATATATTTTTTCCTCAATAACATACCTTATGTATTTTATGTATGTATTATATTAATATTTATTTTTAGATATTTAAATTGTTTTTATTTAATTTAAAATATTTTATTTTATTTAAAATACTTTAAATAATAAAATTTAATAATGAATATAAATAAAAAAAATTCTCATATATTGTATTATGCACTTTATGTATATATATTTTTTTCTGAATAACATGCATTTTATCATGCTTTCCTATTATATTTATATTTGTTTTTATGTATTTAAATTGTTTTTGCTTATTATTTAATTAAAAATATTCGTTATATTTAATTTAAAACACTTTAAATAATAAATAAGAATAATTAATGAATATAAATATATTTTTTTCTCAATAACATACATTGTACTTTTTATATATATATATATGTAAAATACAAAATAATAATAAATATTAAACACAAAATTCTCAATAACATTTTATGCATTTTTATTATATTTATTTTTTAGATTTTAAATTGTTTTTATTTAATTTATAAATATTTTGTTTATATTTTATTTATTATAGTTTCATTTTTATTTTTTAGATTTAAAGATAAAATATATATAATGTATTTATGTATTTTTCATTTTAGAATAGATTTTTTTTTATAATATATAAATTTAATTTTGTAATAAGACATTTCTTTTTTTATATGAGTTTCTAGATGCGTTAAATTTTGCTTTTAGGAAGATCATTCTCACTACAAAGTGACAGAAACACTACAGAATTTGTGTGCGCAGTAACATAAAGATTACACATAAAACTTCTGCATTGTTAGTTCATGCAGATATTAAAATATGCATCTTTTGTGCTGAGCAAATTAACGGCACATCTTTCTCATGCCACCACCCCCTCAGTGGAAGGATATTAACCATACTTTAGGCTAATAATCAGTGACTCATGTTTACTGATATCTCCGCACATTAAGGCGCCTCTCTGTCGCCGGGGCCAGCAGTCACCGGCTACTTACGGCCATGAAGCGACTCCAAGACATCGATCTCTATTACTAGCCATCGCGGGACTCCAAACTGATTAGACCCGCTCTGATGGCCTGACGTTTGTTTCTTTCGGTAAGAAGCCCAGGCAGGTGTTTATGCGTTTTGGGAAAGCTGCCAATTGCATCCGAATGAACTCAACATCTAGCAAGTCATAAAAACGCTCGGTTAACTCGTCCGCTTTGATGTGAAACGGCTCGGCCTGATTGTTTTCCATTCATAAGTGATGAACACCAAAGGCCAGAGCCCTGGACTGAAATGCGCTCAGCTGGGAGCCACTAAACGTAATCATCACAAATCATTAAATAATGATCTGCCAGCGTTAAACAGATCCAGTGCAGCAGCCACAGTGCTCTGGAGAACCGTAGCGCTGCGCTGTTTACACTACGAATGCGGTTGAGTTACACCATGTACTGTAAAGAGGGCCTGACTGCCAGTAACTCTAGTCACTTACCAACAAAAGCATCATTTCCTGAAAGCTCCTCCCCTCCCCTCCCCCTCGCTCAGCACCTCCCCTCTCAACCACCTTTAGCATTGAGGAACTAAACCACAATCAATATGAGTGAACCTCCATGCACATACCTGTCAGTCCTCGCTCACTAGGAAGGGCGCAGGGATCTCTCAAGTACCTGTTGTGCCGGCGGGAGAGCCGTTTTTCTTTTCCTCCGGGAATGTTGTTGCAGCTGCTGTGAGCTTGCACATGGAAAGGATCTGTAGTCTCCAGGAGGTGAATGATAGTGACTTGGACCCATGTCACTCATGCAGTTTTGGACTAAGTTTTATGCACAGCTGGGACGTCCTCCGCCCAAGGTAGAGCTCGTAAATCTCTTTAATGTCAGCCTTTTTTAGCATTTTAGGGGGTTGAAAATTTGTTGACGGGTGAGAAATTTAGGTTTGATTGCCCAAGGGAAGACGCTAATTGTCTGGTGCTCGACTTTGTTTCCCTCAGATTATTTCCTTGAACAGATAAGAAAATTATTTCCTTATCAATCTTCTTGTAGCTTCTGAAGATCTGTCGCACAGCTGTCAGTTTTTTGTTTGTTTTTTAGCATTTTTAATGATGGGTTTTTAATGCCTGCATTTGTTTGCAGTCATCTTGTCAGAGTTGACCGTAAGTAATCAGTATGACTTTAAATAATACAGTAAGTTATTATATACAGAGAAAATGTATATATTTTTTCCTCAGTAAAAAAAAAAAATACAAATTATTATATTTATATATGCATTTATTTCATTTTTTTATTAATTTACCCAAATAATATGCTACATGCTATATATATATATAATATATGCATATTTTTTTCTCAGTAAAATTCCTTATATTTTGTACTTTTTATTACATTTATATGTATATATTTTATTTTAATCACTTATGTAATTATATAAATGTATATATTATTTAAATATGATACTTTATATATGCATATATATATAATACAAATATGGTATAAATATTCAATATATTTAAATATAAAATATTGTATTTATTTTACATTTATTTAATTTACTTACATACATATTTAAATATGATACTTTATATATGTATATATAATACAAAATAGTATATATAAATATTATATTTATTTAAATATAAAATATATCAATCACATTTTTCAGTGTACTTTCATTATAATTTTTTACTGTATTTTTAACTTAAAATTAATTGTTTTAGCATTTTATTTTTTATTTAATTATGTGACAAGTTCTAGATTGATATTTTGCATTTACAACCATCATTCTGATTGCAAAAGCTGACTGGTAACAATAAGCATGACAAACATGAAAGCTGGTTTCCAGTAAGAGGTGGACGCAGGTGATTCTTGGATTTGGCACAATTTGGTATTATTGAGATCATTTCTGCATTATGGTTTGCATTTTGAAATCATCTTGCTGTTAAAAAGCACTAATGATTGCATCAATCTCAGGAAGTGGATGAACCACTGCAAAGGTTTTGAAATTTGACATGATTTTTGCACATTTTTTTGTAGCGCACACACAGATCTCTTCTTGTTGTGGTATGAATTTTAGATGAGAATGTCCTGTGTTGCATGAGTTTGTACTGGAGGGCACTTCCCTTTACTCCGCTCATCAGAATTTGTGTGTTATCTGAGGGGTTTTGGGTCTCTATTTTAGGCCTGAGGCAGGGCGATGCTCATGTTTTACGGGAACAGTGTGATGTAAAGTGCTGTTAAGGCACAATGAGTCTTTGCTTCCCAAACCGACGACCTGCAGTGCTGCATGACATGCACCACATCTTCCTTGTGTTCAGATTTCCTCCTTCAACTTTCTTTTTTCTTCACTTTTATGTTCGTTTGTTTCATTTACTTGTCTGTTCTTTCATTTGTCTTTTTCGTTTGTCCATCCTTATTTTGTTTTTACCTTGTCTATTCTCTTTCTCTTCGGGTTTGCTATGTTCGTCCGTTCTTTTTTTGCCTTGTTTGTCCACTCTTTGTCTGCTCTTTTGCTTGTGCATTATTTAATTTGTCCATTATTTTTAATTGGTCTGTTCTTTCTTGCTGTTGTTTGTCTGTTCTTTCGTTTGTCTGTTGATTTGTTTGTCCATTCTTTAAATTGTCTGTTGTGCCACTTGTTTTATTCATCCATTCTTTTTTAATTTGTCTCTTCTCTCTTTAGGCTAGCCATTGTTCAGCCGTTCTTGTCTTGTCTTGTCCATTCTTTCATTTGTCTGTTTCGTTTGTCCATTATTATTTTTTTATTGGTCTGCTCTCTCTTTCTTTAGGTTTGCTAGTTTGGTCTTTGTTTGTCCGTTCTTTTGTTTGCCTTGTTTGTCCACTCCTTAATTTGTCTGCTCTTTTGCTTGTGCATTCTTTCATTTGTCCATTTTTTTTTAATTGTCTGTTCTCTCTTTATTTAGGTTTGCCATTTTTCGTCTCTTCTTTCGTTTGTCTGTTCTGTTGTTTGTCCATTCTGTAATTTGTCTGTTCTGTCGCTTGTTTGTCTATTCTTTTTCATTTGTCTCTTCTGTCTTTAGGCTAGCCATTGTTCATCCGTTCTTTCGTTTGTTCATTCATTTAATATGTCTGTTTCGTTTGTTCATTCATTTAATATGTCTGTTTCGTTCATACATTCATTTAATTTGTCTGTTTTGTTTGTCCATTCTTTCATTTGTCTGTTTCATTTGTTCATTCTTTCATTTGTCTGTTTCGTTCATACATTCATTTAATTTGTCTGTTTTGTTTGTCCATTCTTTAATTTGTCTGTTTCGTTTGTCCATTCTTTATTAATATGCATGTTCTCTTTTTCTTTAGGTTAGCCATTGTTCGTCTTTTTTCACTTGTCAGTTTTTTTATGCGTGTTCTTTTGTTTGTCCTTTGTCCATTCATCTGTTCTTTCTTCCTTTCTGGCTTTCCATTGTTTGTTTGATCTTTTCGTTTGTTTTTACACTCTTTTGGTTGATTGTCTACTCTTTCATTCGTTTTACTCCTTTCTTTATTTCTCTCTCTCTGTCTTTATCCACTTTCTTGTAGTTCATTTATTCTATCATTTGTCAATTCGTCAGTTCTTTTTCTTTCTGTGTGACATGTTTTCTTTCTTTAGGCCATTTGCCTTCTTTATTCTTTCCACTTGCCTATTTTTTTTCTTTGTCTTTTTTTTCTTTATGTTTGCCTGCTTCATTTAATACACTCATTTGCCGTCTTTCTTTCAGTTGTTTGCCTTCTTTCTCTAAGTTTGCCATTGTTTGTAGTTTTCTTTCATTTGTTTGGTCCTTTTTTCTGTTTGCCTATTTTCCTCCTTGTAGCCATTAGCTTATATCTTTATCTCTTTATTTATTATCTCTTTAATTTTATTTCTCCTCTCCTTTCCGCTCCGTTTTTTTAATCCCTGTCCTTGATCCTTATCTTCCTCCTCCCTAAACAAAACAAATAGGACATAAAACACATCAGGAAGCTTGATGTAATAATCTGGCAGTGACGTTTGAGGCTCGTCTGCAGTTTTCCCGTCAGTGCTGGTTTGGGAAGGTTCAATAAGTGTCATGCTGTGGTGTAACCTGACACATTGTCATAATAATGAGGCTTTATGACAGCACGGGAGTGTCAGGAGATGTTTGTGTGTTTTTTTCACTCGTACACGCCAGCTTTACTCATCTTACACCAGAGTGCGGCCACCAGCTTGTCTTGCAGGTGCATCTTTTTCCTTATATTTCATACAGGAAACAATTGCGCAGACTTACAGTAAATGATGCATTTCTGGTGGTCCCCACAGACGAGCGCTGCCACCTCATCTCTACCGGGTCTGTCTATATTTCCCCCCGGCAATGATTTACAAAGCTCTTCTACAGTTAATTACTGGCACAGAGGATATATTTTTTTGTAATTTTCTTGTCACTTCCAGCTTTTGGTCATTGAATGTTTATGCTGACAATGTATGGTGGCGTGTGCCGAATGAAAAAAAAAAAAAAAAAGGCTTTAGGAAACTCTACCATCTTTGCCAAGTTCACCCCAACCCAAACAGACATCTCAGCAGTCTTCAAAGCAGCTTTGGTTTTACACAGCACCGCATCCAAAAACCAAACAGAACTGAAATTGTCCGTTCACAAGGCTGGAAATTGTCAAAGTCTCACAGGATTTCTCTTTTGGGTTATGGAGTTCAGGTCAGCCTGCTCTGTAGATGAAACCGTGGTGGGATTTAGGATGGATGGAAATGAATGCAAAGATTTTCCTCCATTTATGTGCCTTCTTTGCGACCACATTGCATTCCTGTAAATGCAGAAGTGACTGTATTAGACACATTGCTTAAGAAGTAGCAATATGACAGTAATAAAATATTTACATAAGCATAATGTTGCAATTCACAACTATTTTAATGCTTAATTAATCTGAAAGTTACTACTACAGATATTCTACATCTTGCCCAATGATCTCCAAATGATTTAAAGTATGAAAATTACAATATAAAGTAATTACAAAAGCTAAAAGGAGCAGAACATTTAAAGTTAATGTTCATAAAAATCTATCATTACTTGCACTGCCTATAGGATTTCAAAAAAAGCTTAATTTGATAGACGATATCAGATAATATCACATATATGATGACATTTAAGTTATATTTAGTAATTTAAACAATTAAGAGGCAGTTTCAAGCAGTTTTAACTTCAGAACAACCTTAAAGTAAAAATATGTGCTAAAGTCTGATTTTGTGGTAGCTGTGCTTTAAAATTAAATTATTATAATATTAATTCAAGTGATAAAGGATTCAAAAGTCTGACAGTAATCAGTGTTGAGTACTGTAAGGTAGGGGTGTAAGAAAATATCGATACACGTGAGTATCGCGATACTTTGTTTGGCGATACTGTATCGATTCTCAAAAACGGAATATCGATATTTAAAAAAAAAAATCATACAAGATTCATGGCAGTTGTTTCGTTTTGAGTTCATATCCCGACCGCTAGAGAGCAGTCTTCATCTCTGAACTTAAACAGTGACAGGAAATACTAGCATAAGAGCACGCCACTAATGTTAGCGTTAATATAGTTTGCTGCCGGTAATGGAAGATGAAAGAAATGTTCCATTTCCCGTTTCGGTGTATAAAATTGAAGTGTGGCATCATTTGGGCTTTTGTGGTAACGTCCGCCTCGGTTCCGCCGCTTGCAGCGTCCCGTGTTGAAGAGCCTTCGCGCGGGGTGCGGCGGGCGGTATAGGGTCACCGCGCGGCTGCAGCTTTCTCTCGTGTTGGGGCGTTTTGTGCCATTGGGGTGGTGCTCGCATTGCGGTCTCGGCGCGGAACATAAATACAAACTGAAAAACCTGTGAAATCCAAGTTGAAAGGTTCTGAGAATGTTCAACATATGTATGTATTTATTTTTTTTTTTTTACAATCGTTTTGTTTTCTTTAGGAATCCTGCAAGCACTGTATTTAAGCAGATGCAATTTTTTGTTCAGATTAAAATGTTATGACATTGTATGTCACAATTGTAAACTTAAACTGTTAAACTTAAAAGCAGGGTCTAAAAATATATATGGTCTTTTTATAAAATACATTTTATACATATACATTTAACTAAAGAATCCTGCAAGCACTTGAATTTTTCCCCCTTTGCTCGTACTGCACAAAAAGTGGTCATAACGTTGAATGTTACAGGGACTGATTATTGCAAATGCAGATCCCAGTGTGTTCTGGTTAAGCAATTTTTATTTTATTTTTTTTGCTAAGGTTTGCATATGGTGGTGTGTTCTTAATGACAGCTTTCCTAAAAATATATCCTATTCCTAAATTAAGAAATATCCCAATATATCGCCTTGCTTACAGTATCGCAATATATCGTATCGCAACCCCTGTAGCATGATGCGTATCGTATCGCCAGATTCTTGCCAATACACAGCCCTACTGTAAGGTTAACCCTAACTGCTTTAAATGTTTCAGAATGTTTAACAGTTGAAAACATTCATTTGAAATGAAAAAAGTAATCGAATGGAATCAGTTACATTACTTTAATAGAGTAATAGAAATAGTTACACTACTTATTACTTGTAACATGTAATCTGTAACCTATTACATTTCCAAAGTAACTTTCCCAACACTGGTTTCCAGTAATAACAACTGATAATGTTTTGATAAGGATTATTGACCATGAAGTATTTAACAACAAAAGCAGTATTTAATTGGTCACTTGCTGCTGTCGCACTGTTTTGAATAATGCAAATAGTTGCATTATGAGGATATGAGTAAATGTTTTTCTTCATGGAAATTTTATCGTACATGGTATCACTGGTGAAGTTTTTATGTGCATAGTGCAAAGTCTCGACTTAACCATGACAATATTTGTCGATTAGTTGTTGCAGACTTATATAAGTACAATGAAAGATCTAAGAAACCTCAGAACAATGATGGATTTCAATGGGACGGTTGGAAAATGAGCCTCAAACCTTGAGGGTTAAACTCTCACTGTGTTTATTTGCAGGCATTTTACCTCGTGATCATGTAAAAAGGCTCAATTTAGTCTGGCAAATATCCACCGTCTCGCTCAGGAACAAAAGATGGTCTCATTCGGTCGAGGTCACTTGAGTTCATGTAAGGTCGCTTGGTAGTGGGTGAAATTAATTCTTTTTTGTTCATTTTTTAATGTACATTTATATTCACTTTTATCATAAATCTGTTAAAAGAAAAAAAAATTGCTTAAATGTTTCTCATTTATTAGTTATTTCTCAACATCTTTTCTTTACTAACAAATGGAAAAGTCAGCATTTTTTGCTTTGACGTTCCGTTTAAGCAAACACATTTCAGGAAAAGTGAAATATTAATAACATTCATCAGTCCGATGCCACTCTGTCATCCTGAAGCGGGGGAATCCCTGTTTGCTGGCTCAGCAGCAGAGAAAAGGAGTGGAGAGAGAGGAGGCGGTCTGGCCTTCCAGGAAGTCTCGCCTTGTTCCTTGTGGTTTGCCCGAGAATGTACCATTTGCTAAACAATATACAAAGTCATTCCCCTTAGAGAACTGCAGTTTTAGTTGTTTTTTTTTGTTCTCTTATTGGAATCTAGTTGACTTCTGGGATTTCTTTGTTCCGTTTGGCAGCGCTCTGCAAATGTGTCCTCAGAAGATCAAAGCAAGCATAAAATACGTTACAACACGATTCTGACAGCAAATCGCGACCGCAGCCATTGGATCAGAGTAAATCGGCAGTTTGTGACCTCTGGTTTCAGAATCCCCCCAGCTGATGGTTTTGGCAGCACCTTCTTGGGTTTTCAGTGGGAGTGAAGCCAGTGTGGAGACGGTCTATATCAGGTCCCTGCTGGAATGTTGCCATTCTATATATGGGCATAAATGTGTTTTTGTCCGTTGTCAAGTCATTCTGTGTTGCACAAGCAGTTCATCCTTCCCAGCACAATGAAATAAATGAGCAACATCATTTGAATGCGGAAAGACAACTTAACCACTGCCTGGAGACAGGAACAGACTGTTGCTTAAACACTCGACTTATTATGGTGTGACTTAGGCCTAGACTTATAATAAACGCTGCTCCAATAAATTACATTTCAATTTTAGAAAGTTGGAAACAGTTAAAAAATCTATAATTTTCAAGGGTATTTATGTATGATTAGTATATAATTTTAATGATTTATTTTTTTAATTTATTACAATTTTAATTTATTAATAAAAAAAAAAAAATTTGCATTACAATTTCTTAAAAATGGAAAATGAAAAAAAAATTGATATGGATGAGAAAAAAAGAAATGATGCATAATGGCCGAGTTTCTGGTGCAAGTTCTTTTAAATGTGAAAAATGTCATCTATATTTCATAAAAAGTTCATATATTGTGTGTGTGTGTGTGTACTAAATATTATAGACATTAAATTAAAGATGTTTATTACAATTTACATTTTTATATAAAGTAAAAAAATAAAATATTATGTGTGCATAAATATATTTAAAATTATGGATATTAAATTAAAGATGTTTAGGTAACACTTTATTTTAAGGTGTGCTTGTTATACGTTACATGTACTTACTATTAAAATAACAATTAATAATGCATAATTACATGCAAGTAACCCTAACCAAATAGTAAATGTGTGTGTGTATATATATATATATATAGAGAGAGAGAGAGAGAGCATTTATTTATATTTAGTTGTGTATAAATATATTCAATATTATGGACATTAAATTAAAGATGTTTATTACAATTTATATTTATATAAAATAAAAAATTGTGTTTTTTATTTTATATAAATAAAATGTATTTTATATAAATAAATAAAAATTATTAAAAAAAAAAACACATTTTTTATTTTATATAAATTGTAATAAACATCTTTAATTATATATGTTACACTGTTAAAGTTTTTTAATAATGGAAATTAAAAAAAAAAAAAATATGGATGAGATCTTAGAAAAGAAATGATGCATTGTGGGCCAAGTTTTCCACTCTCAGTTTCACGTCGCTGCTTTTAATCTATGTTTATAATCTCCATAATCAAGTATAGAGGAAGTATAATGACTTTGAATTTGTGGCTTCGAACAGAACTAGCATGCATTTGTTTTTAAACCTTTCATCTTTACGAAAGAGCACACGATCAAGCTCCGAGGTTCTCACGATACTGCTGTGACCTAGTGTTGTCACGGTACCAAAATTTCAGTATTCGGTACCAATACCAGTGAAAATCCACGGTTCTCGGTACCAATTTCGGTACCAAAGCAAAACACAGAAATATGCTAATTATGCACATTTTTATTAATAAAGTTAAACAAAAATAAACTGCACAAAAACCAATGCCATTCTTTATGCTTATTTAAAATTATTTCAAGTTTTTCCACAAGTAATAAAAGTATGGAAAAAAGTAAACAAGTTCCACCCAAAAGTTTTTGTCACATTTCTGCTGCCGCTGAAAAACATCTGTAAACTGTCTGTTTTAGGGTTTGCTGGTGCTTCATGATCTTCCTGCAGCTGTAAAAGGAAAATATAATATTAGTAAAGCAGTGGACGGAGTCTGACCAAATGCAACATTAGATCATTGACTCCAGCTAAAATATAACATTTCAGTAAATAACAAACCTCAGCTTTTATAATAAATTTAGATACGATTACATATATTTTAAGACAAGTGTATATCAAATAGAAGGAAACTGTAGTATTAAAAACAATTTACAATAAGATTCCATTTTTTAGATAACATGACCTATCACATAAACAATAGTTATATATTGCAATTCTTCTTAGGGTTAATTTCAAAATTTACAAATACATAAAATCAATCAAAGTTCAATCTGTTAAAATTATTTAATGCACAATGAACAAACATGAATGATCAAGTGTTTGTATTAAATAACATTCACAAGCATTAATTAATGTTGTAAAAATATATTGTTCACTCACTGCAAGTTGATGTTAGATAATAACATAAAGTCATTGTAAAGTCTATACAGGAGATAAAATTTGACTGTACTTTCATTTAATACAAACTGTGTACATATTTAATTTTAAAGGGCTTTTAAACCTGCTAGTTATCCAGCCAAGAATAACAACTAGCAAAAAAAAATTAAAAAAAAAAAAAAAGGTCAGAACTGTTTTTTTTCTGACGGACTGATATGACAAACACTGTTAACTGTTTGTACATTCTCCAACACGCATATTTTAGATTCACAATTCATTTAAAAGCCTCTGGTGTGTAACAATTGTAAATACCATCATGTCCTCCTGTTGTTTTTACCCTAATAAAAGTTATAGGCGCATTAAGTAGTTAATATAGAAACTTTATTCTAATGCTCATTATATTAGCGTTAGCAGCGCTTATGCTATGGATTAACTCCGCTATAACGGCAATGTTTATTTTAATCCGACATTCAAATTAAAATATGGAATAATATTCATAACAGAATATCTAAATATTAAATTGAAACTTACCTGCTTGAAATCTTTCATTTGATCCGGGTGTCAGTCTTTAAAGTGTTGTTAGTTTAATGTGTTTCCTCCTCTTGATGTCGCCCTGTCTCAGTACTTTTATGAAGCGAGCGCATCTGCGCACCTTTCAGATCGCAAGAACCGGGTTGACAGAAACCTGGTACCGTGACGTTTTCATTTTTTTAGTACCGACTTGGTTCCGAAGTACCAGGTCTTTTGACAACACTACTGTGACCCATCTAACATCACAAACATACACCTTCATTACTGCAACAAAGTCATGTTTCGTAGCAGCTCTGATTCAGCTCTGAAACGGCTTCTATGCGCATGCATGCACGCACAAAGAATACAAGGATCTAAAGCATTGTGATATATGATTATATCAGTACAACCCATATTTTAGACTGTAAACAGCTCATTTTGAGGTCAGCCCTAATCTGACTCGCACCGAAAAATGGTTCCTATTAATGAAATGGATCGAATACCACGGCCCCTGGCCACCCTCCAGTTCCTGGTTGTTTACCACTCGCTGGTTTTCCTCGAACAGTGAAGAGTTCTTGGAAAATCTTGGCTGTGCAAAGAGTGTCTCAAGCCCCTTCAGATCCCTCATACATTCCACTAGCGCACACATGCACTCTTTTACTACAAAAGCCTCTGATTAGCTGAGTGCATTGTCCTTCACAACCAAAGCATAATGCAGTGTTGTTTCATGTGACATACCATCTGTACTTCATCTGCACTGCGTCTTAATTAGATTGCAGGTTCAGTGTATAATCTCTAATCTGAACTCTCGTGCGTACGGTTCTTTATGGTGAAACCGGATAAATTGCACCGTTTAAACAGCATAATTTGTCCCACAATCTCCACCACATTCTGATCTGCTATAAACATGTTTCATATCCAGATACTGTATCTTAAGAAGTTTCATTCTTAAAGTGTGCTCACATTGACTGTTGCTCGTCGAAATTCTCGTCAAAATCCAATCATTCCAATAGGAATCTGGAGTTTCACTGACGAACAGAAAGTGGCTTCTGTTTGAGCTGTGCTTCACATATCTCTGTTCTTCACGAACAATGGACATTTTTTGCAATTTTGTTATAATTTCGCAATTGTAACTAATTACAATTAAAAACTGAAGTGCAATTTTCACTATTTTTTATTTTTGCTAATTTATTGTGTAATCTATTTCATTATTGTATTTTTAATTTGTTGATTTATTTCATTAATTTATTGTTTTATTTTGAGGCTATTTACTTTTTTTTTTTATTGTGTAGATCTTGCGTGAATTTTTAATTTTTTCACTTATTTGTTTGTGTAATTTATTTTATTTATTGAAATTTTATTTGTTCATTCATTTATTATTTTATTTTTAAGCTATTTACAAAGAATTTTTAAATTGTTTAGATTCTGCATTAATATTTATTTATTTACTTAATAATTTTTTTTATTATTGTTTTATTTTTTTATTTATTGTATTATGCATTTATTGTTTTGTTTCATCATTTATTGTTTCATTTTAATTATCCTTCACAGCTGTTTTATAAACTTTACGTTCTAAACTTCCCTCTGAGACTTTAATTAATGCTAAATATAATGTATTTCATGGCGTCTTCAAATGTTAATAATTTTGCAATTTTTGCTAATTTCGTGACCACGCCTTTAGTTTCTCTGTAACCTTTTGCAGTACTTTTGGACCAGGTCAGCAAGTAAAATAGCGATTGGTGAATTATTTTTCTTTTCTTTTCTCTCAGGACCTCCGTTGTCTGGATGATCTGCCGATCTTCTCCCCTCCAACCGACTCCTTAACCGAATACACCGTTAATAACTTAATCAATACTGACATGCCTCCCAACGTGCCCACGATATGGGACATCAAAACACCAACATCAATCCAAGAGGTGAGGCCAGTTCCTGACACGCACTTATGCCGAATATTATTTCCGTAGTACGAGAAACCACACCTGTGATTGACACACCCATGAACTGAACCTTTATTCCCTCTCTGATAGTAAAGCATGTGATCTTTCTGTTGGCTTTAACTTTTTCTTTCACTCTCTTTTGTTTCTCTTTTTCCTCTTCAGTTGAATTCTAACAGGTTTCAGGGTTTAAACTCGTTAGATGACATCAGTGCTATCATAAATACACCACCCATAGGAGGTTATCAGGTAATTGAATGTTTTTAATAACGATGATAATAATAATAAAAATATTATTGAATAATATATATTTTTAGAAAAACTGTAGTAGTAGTAGTTAATACATTTTTATTATATATAAATAAATAACTTTTAAATAAAATAATTTAAATAAAAGCATAATAAATTGTAATAAAAAAATATTTTTATACAAATATAAATATTATTTCTTTAACATAGGGCTGTCCCCGACTAAGGATTTTCATAGTCGAATCGGGATTTTCGAATCATGCCGATAGTCGACTGATAGTCGAATCATATGTTTGGGGGCGGGGTCAAAATACATTACCAAGAGACAGTCATAATTACTGACTTTAACACACAGGGGAAATGTGTAACGGAGTGGACGCCTCGCAGATACAAACGGGGTAAATAATGTTTTATGTTTTGATTAAAAGATAACTAGTTAACATTAAACATCAGTGAAACCCTGAGAATAGTGCTCTCATAACGTTATAGGCTATATGACAGTTATAATGTTCTGCATTTCTGTTTTGAGCTTCGCGCGCTGAAGATGACCAGCAGAATGAAGCATATAATAGCAGGTTTTTAATCAATGGGATTTAACTGATTTATCTCATATATGCTCCGTTATTTATACAACATAACGTTAATATCACGACTTATAGGCTATCTGCACATGCCCTGAATGCATGAACGTGTCTGCGCAGCTCTGAATGAACTCCTGTTGTGGACGCGTTCTTCACGCAATAACGTGTAGAAACCTAGAAACACGTCGTCAACTAAACTCTAAAAATTCACAGCGTTTTATTATAATAGTGTTCTCATTATAATGTTATGTATATGACAGTCCCAGGCCAGGACCCAGTCATAGTTATTAATATTTTATATTGTTGTTTGTCCTGCTCGCACTGCGCGCTGAAGAGATAATCACCGAAGTACTACAATGAAATGCTTTACTGCAGCACAACTCAACCAACTGCATCTTAAACGAGATAAATAATATATACACGATATATATATAAACCGACTGAAATGTTTTGAAATCACTTGTACCCTACCTGATTGAAAAAAATCCAGACTTTCACTCTGCCTGTGTCAGTTTGAGTCTTGCTAAAGATTTAAATCCCTGCTGCCAAAACGCTCCTCTGGTCACGGATTATGGAAAGTGAAATTTAAATCTATAGGGGTGGTTGGATTTATTCACGCACGTTAAATTATTTATTTAAAGCTTCTTTCTTTTCAGATTCCTATTTACAGCATTATCATAATAGGCTGTATATTAACTTATTGGGAGAAAACGGGTAGTTCTATGTGAAATCAGACATTGAGCACCCCATATAGCCAAAATGGCATGATCATAACACCCCGCGAATATTCGACTGTGAGATTGGGAGTCGAATCAGGCTCCTCCTATCGAAGCATCGAATCGTCGACTATTCGGAGTCACCCCTAATTTAACATGTAAATGAGATTTCAGTGTCTCTCTCTCTCTCTGTAAAGTCTTTCTCTTTCTGTTTTTCTTCTCTATCTCAATCATACCACGTGTTTACACAGAGACCCCAAACACAGCCAGAAGAGGAAGAGGAAGTCGAGGTGGAGGAGGCAGAAGAGCTGGGTCATGTTGACACCTATGCAGACTACAGGCCCTCTAAATGTGAGCGTTGATTTTTGGAATACATTTTATGGCTATTCGTGTCCTACTGGAAGATTTATATTGTTTGTGCTTTCTCTTTTGCTATCTTAGCCAAGATAGGAATATCCCATCCAGACCGAGTGGTGGAGACCAACACTTTGTCCAGCGTACCTCCTCCAGATATCACCTACACCCTGTCCATCCCAGAGACCACCATGAACAGCGGCCAGCTCTCTGCCTTGCAGCTGGAGGCCATTATCTATGCCTGCCAGGTACCCAGCTTTACCTTTCTTCTCCCACTTAGTTAAACAACATGCACAACGAAACTCTTTCACACAGTGTCCAAAATATCCTACATTTGAAACAAATAAATAATAATTAAATAAAAAATTAAAATAAATAAATATATATATATATATATATATATATATATATATATTTATTTATTTATATATTTAGAGACTATTTACAAATGATTTTAAAATTGTTTAGATCTTGCATAATTCAGTTATTTGTTTATTTATTGCTTTATTTTTTTATTTATTGTATTATTTATATATTTAGGGCCCTATGAAATCCGTTTTATTTTTTCCCAAATTCAGTTTTATTTTTTTCTAAATTCTCTTTTTTCCGTTTTAATTTTCCTGGATTCCGTTTTTTTCCATTTTAATTTTTCTGGACTCCTTTTTAATGGTCAAATTAAATTTTATTAATCAAAAAGCATGCCTAATTAATTAAAATCATGAAACTTTTATCATGAAAATTTAACATTAATTTATTAAAGGTGTAACAAAAATGACATGTTTATTTTTTTCTCACCTTATGTTTTATTGTTACCAAATTATGTGTTTTAGCATGTTTAATTTGAATGCATACAAACAATTTTTATTTATTCTTACAGTAGCCTTATGAATTTTTTTTTCCCCCTCAGAAATTCTGTGTTGTGTATTTAAATTTTACTGGTTATCAGATGAAGGCATAAAACATTTATTTAATTTATATTTTAATTAATGAAAATTAAAAATTAAAATTTTTGGCAAATAAAGGGGATTTACTATTAAAATTAAAATTTTGTGATTATTTCTTAAAAAAAATAAAGTTTTATTATTTTTCAACAGTAGTAGTATTACGTACATTCTACTAAATAAAAGTAATGTAGCCTATTTCTGGCACAGTCTTCAATAAGTTAAACCAAACTTTTATTTTGATGGGTTGCCGTGAATACCTTTAAAGTTCTGTGTGTATATGATGCTAGTTTTACTCAAATGAAATGGTAAAATGCTCGTGAAGTGACTCTCAGATCAGTTCTGGAGATGTTGTTCATGTATTTATGTCCTCATTAAGACGGCAGACGCTGAAATCACTGCGTGCGCTGTGTATGTAGTAACGTTAAACAAAACCGCGTGTCTGCTCCATTCATACAGAGATGCGCAGAACATGCAGGATTCATATTTAAATCGACTTTTGCGGCGTAATATTTACAGATACTAGTCCATATCGCGATTTAAGTGGTAATGACCTACTTTTGATTAATTCATCCAAACTTTGACAAATTCCATGACATTCCGCGTTAAACTGTAAATTCCGTTTTTATGACTGGATTCCGTCCGTGTTTTCAGCATCGCGGAAATCATAGGGCCCTATATATTGTGTTTTCATTTATGTATTGTTTAACTTTGAGGCTATTATAAAACATTTTTAAATTGTTCAGATCCTACTTTATTTATTTATTTATTGTGTAATATATTTTATTTATTGTATTATTTGTATTGTTTTATTTTTAGGCTATTTACAAAGAATTTTTAATTTGTTTTGATCCTGCATTTATTTATTTGTTTGTTTGTTTATTTATTTTGAGGCTATTTATAAAGATTTTTTTTAATTGTTCAGATCCTGCATTTATTTATTTATTTTATTTTGAGGCTATTTAAAAGGATTTTTAAAATGTTTAGATCCTGCATTTATTTATCTATTTATTTATTATGTTTTATTGTGTCATTTGTGTTACTTATTGTATTAACTTTTTTTCATTATTTATTGTTTCATTTTAAAGTTTTTACAACAAAATATATATATATATATCCTGCACAGTTCATTAAGGCTGTATTTCCCAAACTTATATGTCTGTCAAAACTTTTATGACCAACATTATATACTATAAACTTCCCTCTGAGACTTTAATTAATGCTACATATAATGAATTTCATGACATTATCAAATGTTAATCATTTAGAATTATTAATTAAAACAATAAAAACATTTAATTAAAACAAACTTGTTTAATGATTTGGTTATAATTAGCTACTAATTTTTAAAATGTAATACTTAATTTTACATTACATGTTAAAAGTTATTTTCATGCAATTCAGCAATGGCATTTCAGTCCTAATCTCACAAACGCCCCTGCAGTTCCATCATAAAGACATAGTAAATTCATCCTCACACTGATTGTTTGCAAATATTTTATACTTTCTCGTCATTAACAGGCCATTAATATTGACTTCTTTATAACACTCAACAGCAACATGAAGTGATTCTGCAGAACAACCAGCGGGCCGGCTTCCTCATAGGGGACGGCGCTGGAGTGGGCAAAGGCCGCACAGTGGCTGGCATCATTCTAGAAAACTTCTTAAAGGGAAGGAAGAAAGCACTATGGTAAGCGATCTCCAGATCCATCAAGCCTTACAAAACTCGCACCATTGACTCCACATCAAAGACCAACTCTAGATCCGTTGCCTCATCCTCCTCATCTCTCCTCCAGGTTCAGCGTCTCCAATGACCTGAAATATGACGCAGAGAGAGATCTCCAAGACATCGGTGCACCCAATATACAAGTGCATGCCTTGAATAAGGTCACTATTACTGTGCGGCTCAATACGGCAGCCCTGTTAACGGAGATCACGTTTCCAGTGATGCACATTCTCACAAACTTTCCAGCTTTTCTCAACGCATCTAACTGTAACTGTTTTCCATGCAGATAAAGTACGGAGACACCGCTACCTCAGAAGGGGTCCTGTTTGCGACCTATTCGGCACTAATTGGGGAGAGTCAGGCAGGCGGCCAACTCCGAACACGCCTGAAGCAGATCTTAGACTGGTGTGAGCCGGGTTTTGATGGAGTTGTATCCTTCACCTTCCATGTGCATAAAATAGATTTTATTGGCAGGGGTTTGCTAACTTTGTGTCACAATAATACATTAAAATATTATATTTATTACAATTCTGGAAATTCAAAGATGAAACAACTGAAGATGAAATACAAATCTGGAAAATATTTGTAATACTTTGCATTATTATTATTATTATTATTATTTAATATATGTAATATTATATATAAAATATAATGAATATAAAAAATATTGTATAATGTTTTTATTTACATTTTTAGTTTTTTCTAATCAGCATTAAAATACTATTTTCAGTGTCAATACTGTTTTCTTTGTATACCACTTTTTACATTTTTAAGTAACATTGGTATTGTTAGTGGCGCATTTTATGTGTCATGTATAATTTACTTATTTAATACAGTATAATGTTTGTTTATTTATATATTATTTATAGTATAATATCTTATTTTGTTTAACACTATTTTTATTTCTTACTGTTAAAATATATTTTTTTAAATCTTTGGGGGTTTTTTTCTTTTAAGATATATGCAGGCCCCATTGCATCTTCTGTTTTCTGTTTTTTTTTTACGTTTTGTTTTGTTTATTGTTTTAACAATCCTCAGCAAAATATGTAAGTGATATGAGTGTGAACAGTGAAGTTGGTTTTACCCTTGACCATAGACATAGATTATATTTGACGAATGCCACAAAGCCAAAAATGCAACATCCACAAAGATGGGCAAGGCCGTGCTGGATCTGCAGAACAAGTTGCCGTCAGCCAGAGTGGTATACGCCAGTGCCACAGGTGCCTCGGAGCCAAAGAACATGATCTACATGAGCCGTCTGGGGATCTGGGGAGAGGGAACGCCCTTCAGAACCTTTGATGACTTCCTCCACGCCATTGAGAAGAGGTTTGTAGAGGAGCACAAACTTGTTAGCTGGCAAGTATGAAAACAGTCCTTTTTGGATATGTAATCTGAATGTACTCTTCATTCATAGGGGCGTGGGGGCCATGGAGATAGTCGCAATGGATATGAAGGTCAGCGGGATGTACATCGCACGCCAACTCAGCTTCTCAGGAGTCTCATTCTGCATAGAAGAGATCAACTTGGATGATGATTTCAAACTTGTGTACAACAAAGCTGCTAAACTTGTAAGTTATGAGAAGAATCCCTGAAATCCGAGCCATTCTTCTTACTTTTATTTTAAAGGGATAGTTCACTCAAAAATGCGAATTAGCCCATGATTTACTCACCATCAAGCCATCCTAGGTGTATATGACTTCTTTCAGATAAATACAATCAGAGTTATATTAAAAAATGTTCTGGTTCTTCCCAGATTTATAATGGCAGTGAATGGGGGGTGGGGGGGTGGTTAATAAAGGCCTTCTGAAGTGATGTGTTTGTGTAAGAAAAATATCCATATTTGAAACTGTATAAACCGTAATCGCTAGCTTACGCTAACTGTCGTACTCGTGTTCACGAGAGAGCGGCGTTTCAGCAGATGACGGAGGATGTAGGCATAGCGTAAGCTACAGTGAGAATATGCTAGTCTCGCAATAATTTTTTTTTACAGTAAAGGAAAACCAGTCTCCTCTTGGCTTAAATTGAAATCTTCTGATATTTTTCTTTATAAATAGAATGGAAGAGAATAGTGACTTAGGCTGTCAAAAGTAGCCAATATTGCTCAGACTGTATATTCCCAGTCTACTGAAGCCAATGTAAGACTAAAAATGAAATTATGAAGTTGCATTGCTTCAGAAGACATTGAATACAGTGCAATACTAATATGAACCATTATTACAATACTTTAAAGTAGGGCTGCACAATTAATCGAATTTCTAATCGCGATTACGATTATGGATGCCACGATTACATAATCGTTCAAAGCCGTGATTACAAAAATAAAGAAACAATTAAAAATGCCCACTTGCATTATTCTGTGTGCTTAGGTGTTTGCAGCACAGGGTTTAACAAACTCAAACACACTGGATAAAAGACATGTTGTCTAACTGATAGTCGTTTTCACTCTGTTGTGCATGATAGATATGTTAAACGTCAAACGTGTCAAAAGCAGAACAAAATAGCGGTACTCGTTTGAACTGCGCGCCACACTGACCTTTTATCTGCTCACCTCAAAAGAAAACAGCGCAGCGCGAGCTTACAGCGTATGTGTTTATTACAGTGACCAGTCACGATCACGCGCTAAACAACACTGTGAAATCCAGTAAGAAGCAGAATCAGAATCCGCTTTATTCGCCAAGTGTGCGCAAACACACGAGGAATTTGTTGTGGTTTTAAGAAGCTCTTGGTACATACATGCATGCATACATACATGCATATCTGACATGAGAACAATGTACTAGAGAGAGAGTAAATAATTAGAGATGGGGGATGAAATTACAGGCATGAATTACAGAACACAGGTAATAATTCCTGTGTTAGTTGTTTAGGCTGGAGATGGCATGGGGGGAAAACTGTTTTTATGCCTAGATGTTTTTTCTTTTAGTTTTAGTATAACATTATAATACCATGCATAATTTTACCCTTTTTTGTTTAAAGAAGAAACCAAACAAATGTATAGTTGACATTTGAGGTTCAATGCTATAGAAAAGCAATAAAAGTTCAGGAAGCGTGTTTTCAGCCTTTTTTTAAATATATATTTTATATAAAAATATGGCATGCCGCTTCAAACAATGGCATAAATATGTTCAAAATAATCGTTATTAATAATCGCAATTACAATCTCAAGGGAATAATCGACAATTATGATTTTTGTCATAATCGTGCAGCCCTACTTTAAAGGTGCATTCTGGTCATTTTGAAGCTTAACATCTTCAGTCCCCATTCATTTTCAGTATATAAAAAATAGTGACCAGGACGTGTAGCTTTGGTGACTAACTGATGACCGAATTGTCTTTTTTGGGTATCTAAATTGGTCTGTAAATGGGTCGTTCTGCTGTGTACACATATCTAACACACAAATCTGTTATCTCATTTGCAGTGGGCGGAAGCTTTGGCCGAGTTCATGCAGGCCGCTGACGAGCTCTGCATGAGTTCTACGAAGTCTCTGTGGGGTCAGTTTTGGTCATCCCACCAGCGTTTTTTTAAATACCTCTGCATCGCCGCCAAGGTTCGCTGCCTGGTGGAACTGGCCAAAAAGGAGTTGGAAGCAGGGAAGGTCAGTCAGATCAGTGACCCTGAACTTTCTCTAATGATTATTTGTTGCTATAGGCATTTTACACATACATTTTTTTCTCCCCTCTCTAGTGTGTTGTGATAGGGCTACAGTCAACAGGTGAGGCTCGAACTAGAGAAGTCCTTGACGAAAACGACGGACACTTGGACAGATTTGTCTCTGCTGCAGAGTAAGTGAATTTTGGGCATCATTGAAACCTTTCTGAAATATATGGACACCTTATGACTACTTCTTTCCAGAGTAGTGCTCTTGCAGTTTCACAATGATAGAAAGGTTTCTCAGTATGTGTTACTGTGGTTATCTCACAGGTCATGTATTATTCTGAAACCCTGTGTCATCTGACAATAACCACTTCCTGAGGCCATCAGCCATTACACAAAAACACTTTTTTTGACACAATGTGCTTGTGTTCCTCAGGGGTGTGTTTCAGTCGCTGGTCCTCAAACACTTTCCATCAGAGAAGCAGAGGAGAGAAAAAGGAGCGGGGAACAAGAGGAAACGTGAGTTGTCGCACTTCAGTATCACTGTCCAGTGTTTCCCACAGACTTGCACTCTATTTGTGGCGGCATATATATGCAAATTAATTCTCTGCCAGCAGGAGGTGCTTTTAGAGCAAGAGAAATAGAGGTTTCCCCGGTAACGGCTGTACACAAAGCAGCGCTCCGCTCACAAACGCTGCTTTATCATACATTACATGCAAGATGAAATGAAAATGACATCCAAATTTTCTGAAGACTGTCGGTTTCCTTCAGAAATACAGTGATGTAAAAACACCCGCACCGGATTTTGATTTTGAAACGTGCAGTGCTCATGTTTATTCAACGAAGTCAAAGCCTTTTGGAAAATCTATTTGTGGCGGTCAGTTTTGATATTTTGGCGGGCCGCCACAAATAAATCAATGTATGGGAAACACTGCTGTCGATACATTGCCGGTCTTTGTTTTTATCCTCATGGTTTGATTGAACTTTCTTCCGCAGGTAAGCCACGGGGACGGCAGCCAAAGCAACCCCGTCACGGCACTGATGTAGCTGGAGTGATCAACATCAGCGATGACAGCAGCACAGAGTCTGACGTCTTGGATAGCGACTCCAACTCCTCGCCAGACTCAGTCCAAGACAACAACGACGATGTCATCTTTGTCGATCAAACCAGCTACCAAATGGGTACGTTGACTGTGTATTTCATGGTGCAACTCATTATCTCCACGCATCCTGATGATTTTCACTTACAGCACCATTGAAGTAAGCAAAAGCAATTGATCTTCACTTTCATCCTTCCTTAGCACGGTTAGAGGAGAAGAAACAAGGGCTTCTCAACAAGATTGCTGAGCTGGGAAAAGAACTACCTCTTAACACACTGGATGAGCTCATTGATAAATTTGGAGGTCCAGAACAAGTATCAGAGGTAATTATTTATCTATTCATATTCCTATACATAGCTACACCTCAAAAACAAGGTTGTGTCCAAGCGCTAAACATTCTTTGTGTCTGTGCGCCCAGATGACGGGACGCAAAGGCCGAGTGGTGCGTCGACCTGACGGCAGCATCCGTTACGAATCCCGCGCTGAGCAGGGCCACACTATCGACCAAATCAACATCAAAGAGAAAGATCGCTTCATGAATGGAGAGAAGGTAGATCTTAGAAAGGAAATCTCCAACCATTCTTTTCTGATTCCTTTGGTGCATTCAGTAAAACCTTACTTTACTCCCATTAGTTTGTAGCCATCATATCAGAAGCGTCCAGTTCTGGGATCTCACTTCAGGCTGACAGAAGGGTGAAGAATCAGCGTCGGAGGGTTCACATGACCCTGGAGCTGCCTTGGAGTGCGGACAGGGCCATCCAGCAGTTTGGTGAGTCGGCAGCATTACCTCATGTCTACCTATAAAGTTTGTGACCACACTACTCTACTCTAAATGGGACAGTCCACCAGCTCCAGGCTAGATCACAAGTGCTGTTGAAAAGTGGTTACACTGTCAACACCCAAACACAGCGTCAATAATTCCACCTGCATCACCCAGCCATAACCTCTGTCATCAAAGCTCTCTTCCCATAAAGAGTGTCACTGTACCACAACAACTAGCTGACAACACTTTCTGTTCTTCAGGTCGCACTCATCGTTCCAATCAGGTCACGGCACCAGAGTACATCTTCCTGATCTCCGAACTGGCAGGCGAGCGACGATTTGCATCCATCGTGGCAAAGAGGCTGGAGAGTCTGGTGCGTCCCTGACATGCTAACTCTTGGTTTCCATTTCTCAGTAATGTAAAAATTGTAATTACTAATATAAATTATATATATATATATTAGTGCTGTCAAACGATTAATTGCATCCAAAATAAAAGTTTTTGTTTACCTAATATGTATGTGTACTGTGTATATTTATTATGTATACATAAATACACACACATACAGTAAATATTTTGAAAATATTTACGTTTATATATTTATATTCTTACATTTTATATTATATATAAATATACTGAACATATAAACATATGTTTCTTAAATATATACATGCATATTTTTCTTAAATATATACATGCATGAGTTTGTATTTATATATACCTAATAAATATACACATTATACACACATATTATGTAAACAAAAACATTTTCTCATTTATTTTAAATAAAGTTCTTTTAACCCTGTCTATAAAAAAATGTTTTACGAAATACCACTTCCACTCCTTACTTCTCACATACTTAAAACCTTGTGTTCAATTCTCTACTTTGGTCCTGACATTTCTAACCGATGCAAACGTTTGCTAATTCTAACGTTTGCTTTTCACAGGGAGCTCTGACTCATGGTGACAGGAGGGCCACAGAGTCCAGAGACCTTAGCAAATACAACTTTGAAAATAAAGTGAGTAACTGACATAGAACAGTGACACTGCTTAAAATACTCAGATAAATCATGGACTAACCCGTGGTCTGTTTTGGCTGTTCCTTATAGTATGGCACCAAAGCTCTAGATAAGATTATCAAAGCCATCCTTGGTCAGATCGAAAGCAAGGTACCCCCTCCAAAGGACTATCCTGGTGGTGACGCCATGTTCTTCAAAGGTAAACGGGTTTTGTGCATTACTCTTTTAAGATGTGGATCAGATAGAACCTTGATCTCACCAAAGCCACCAATGCCTTCTAATCTTAGACATGAAGCACGGTATGATGGACGTAGGCATGCTATGCAGTCAATCACGCTTGGGCATCAACACTGAAAAAGGTAAGATTTCCACAAGAGACATATCGCATTTTTTTTGTACACACCTGACCAGGGTTCGTACAATGGGCTTGAAGTACTTGAATTTGACTTCTTGAAATTTAAGTCCTGGAAAACCTTTGAAAACAGCCATATTTATGAAAAGGTACTTGAAAAGTACTTGAACGTTTAAAAAGCAGGATATATGAAATTGGTGTTAATTTTTGTTTTCGACAAAAACAATCTTTTCTTGCCAAATTAACGACGCAGCGCATCTAAATACAGAGCCACTTCACCCGGCTGCCCGGAGCTCACGCGATCTCGCGATATTACTCCTTGAGGTGAAAAGCGGTCTCGATATCAGTATAAAGTTGAGTTTGTGGTAACACCTTTGATGGTGCTTGCATTATATTGTTCGGTCTTTTATTGCATGTGCTGTTTGTTTGGGTTTCATTTGGGAACGCGTATAAAGTCTGATAAAGTGTATAAAGCGCTCCACGCTTGTAAATGACAAGAGTGCAACACAAAGTGCGTCTCCATCTCAGCAGCTCCGTTCACAAACTCTTCCTCTACATATGCTGAGTTTGTTCATCTGGGAAAACTGTGCGTTATCTTACTAGATTTATAATGTAAATCTTTTAGAAACCCGTGCCAGCACAGGAGAATACATCAACATATTTCTATATGCGATTTGTTGTACATAGCGAATTCAAAATAAAAGTTTAAACCCTCCCTCTAGGTTTAGAGTCAAAATTAGAGTCTAGAGCCCTGATAAACTTGGAATACTTAATGTACTTAAGTTGGTTATGTTCATATTATGAAGTATAGGCATATTACTTTGTGTTTTAACAGTGTTATTCAATAAAACCATGTGATTGGTTCTTGTGGTTCCTGTGGCTCAGTGGTAGAGCATTGCGTTAGCAGCGCAAAAGATAGTGGGTTCAATTCCCATGGAACACACATACTGATAAAAAAAATTGAATAGCCTGAATGCACTAAGTCGCTTTGGATAAAAGCGTCTGCTAAATGCATAAATGTAAATGATTGCTTGGTTTTGATACTTTATTCAAACCATTTATTATTGTCTCATCGTAGGGCTGGGCGATATGGGCTAAAATTCATATCTCGGTATTTTTTGGCCGATTTGCGATATACGGTATATATCTCGGTATTTTCGTTTTTTTATTTGTTATTTTAAAAAATCTGTATTTAATATATATATTTCACTTATTGCCTAATGTTGTCCAACAAAACAATACATATTAAAGGCTATGAAAGCAAATAAAGTGAATGCAACCACGCAAGCCTTTATATTGTGTGCAAAAAAGGATTAAAATCACATTTTATTCTAACATTGTAACACTGCAATCTAAAAACAAAAATAAGGCTTTTAAAGCGGAAGTTAAATTCACTAAACTAAAAACTAAACTAAATAAGAACAAAAGCACAGTTGTGTTAGGCTATTTTGATTACCCCATTAGTCACTTTACAGTTAGTGCCATCATAAAAATAGACTTAGGCTACTTGTAGGTTTAAAATTCTACATGTCACATTTATTGTCCAACTACAAATATTTCAGCGAAATGTATATTTTAGTCAGAATTATTGCTCTCCTATTTAATGGAGCTCCGTATGTTTGGCGCGCATTCCTTTCAAATTTTAAAGTTGCCACAGCCATTGCACGCTTCACATGTGCTGCATGTTATTTGTACCATTTTGTTTTATTGATTTATTAGAATTTGAAAGATAATAACGATATTGTGATCTCTGATTTTAGTCCTTGAAAACCAAAAAAGTAGTGCTTGAACAGTCCATGAAAGTCCTGGAATTTCATTTTGCAGTTTCTGTACGAACCCTGCCTGACGCATTTCCTCACATGCTAATCACACACGTACAAATATCTCCCCGCATCATGTGACTCCTCTTTGTTTTAGACTGCAATATCACCAAGTTCCTCAACCGGATACTGGGCCTGGAGGTGCACAAACAGAACTCCCTGTTCCAGTACTTTACAGACAATTTCGACTACTTGATTGAAAAGGACAAGAAAGAGGGAAAATATGATATGGGAATACTGGGTAAGCAGCACTTCTTCTGTTGGTATGTTACATTACGTTGGATTGATCTGCTTAGGTGACAACCAAGTATCTGCTTTCTCTCAGATCTGGCACCAGGCAATGATCAGATTTATGAAGAAACACAGGAGAAGTTTCTAACGGCGGGAAATCCTCAAGATGGTCAAGTTATCATGTACAAGGTCAGTATTTTTAAAAAAGTCTGCATGAAAGTTGAAGATCCGCAAAGTTGCACAGATTCTTACATACAGAGGTTCATAGAAAACAGCTCTTAAATGGTTGAGCTTAGTTTTATGCGTGACACACACTACAAAACATGCTAATCATCCCTTCCACCAAGAGCAAAGTTTATTTTGAGAGCTTACGCAATGAGAACTGGTTTAACAGCCGTTACTGTAAGTGGTTCCTTGACCGATAATAAACCACACTGCAAGACCTTTCCCTTCGCATATATTTGGGATAGCCAGGACATATTGGACAGTAGTCCAACCATTGTGGACATGTCTGACGAACATTATCTCTGACAGAACTGTTTGTTTTGTTGAACAGATAAGTGTAGATAGAGGTCTGCCATGGTTGGAGGCTCTCCAGAAGGCTCAAACTCTCAGCAACCCGGATGAAGGCTTCTATTTATCCCATAAAGTGAGTATATGAGCAAAAACGTCTCATCTTTCCAAATTTGCATGTAGTTTCCTTTTAGTAACACAGGAAAGATGGTTCTTTGGAAGAACCTTTCTCTTCAGGGGTAAAGGAGGGTTCATGTGTCATTAGAGTTCTTCCGTAGTTGACTGTGCAGTTGAACATGTTTGTGCTTGTCTCGTTTGCAGTTGAGAGGTAACTATCCATGCGTGCTGCTAGCCGTGCAAGGCCAGGAGTGCAACATGATCATCTACAAACCAAACATCGGCAAGCAGGCCCAAACGGAAAGCCTTGAGAATCTCCAACAAAAATACCGCAAGGTGTGTTCAAATGTACTGTGACCTTCTTAAAAATGATATGCAGAGCTGCTGCAGAAAACGTCTCTGCTGCCATCTAGTGAGCATTACAGTGACATTAAGTGACGTTTTCTACCCTTGCTTCAGGTCACTCCGGAGGAAGCACAGGATAGTTGGGAAAACCAGTTCACTTTCTCCTTCAGGAAATGTAGCCATGCTAACTGGTGAGAAAAGAGACCTTCCCGACTTGGTACTAGCCAAACTGAGCCCAGAGGTTCTAACATGTGTGCATGTTTCCTACAGGAACGGGAGGTGCAAAAGGGTAGAGGAGGGTCAGGAGTGTTTAATGGGAACTCGATTGCGTCAGTATCACATGTTGTGTGGCGCTCTGCTCCGCGTTTGGAATCGCGTGTCTGATATGGTCGCTGACATCACCAGCTCCAGCAATCTCCAAATTGTCCGCCTCAAGACCAAGGACAGCAGCAAACAAGTTGGTGAGTCAACCTGATAACCCTTCCTGAGGAGTTCCTGACTAGCAGATTATGGTGCTCTGGTCTGATATCCAAAATGTTGTAAGTTCAGCGACACCACTACAGCCGGTTAAAGGAAATCAGCATCTTGAAATGGTTGTTCTCTCTTTCTCCTAGGTATTAAGATCCCAGAGAACTGCGTGTCAAAGGTGTGTCAGGAGTTGGCGAGGATGGATGCAGAGGTGAAGCAGCGACGTCGAGAGATGGAGCAGCGTCAGGCTGAGGAGCAACAAAGGCTAATGGAGCAGCGTCAGGCCGAGGAGCAACAGAGGCTGCTGGCACAGCGTCAGCTTCAAGCTTTTGGGGGTGAATTTTTCACCCCCAATTTGTTCACCTCTTTGCCACCTCCCAACCTGGTCAGCTTACCCACCCCATACATTTCCTTCCCCTCATACCCTTCCATTAAAACCCCTTTGGAAGAAATCCTGGACTTGACAGTTCCCAATTCCTCGTCCTCCTCCCAAGTTAGCACTCAAGCTGACATGGGTGTGGACAACCTCTCCAGGCAACCTGACCCTAAGGTGGACGACTTCAACCTTGAAGAGTTTATTCAAGAGCAGCCGCAGCAGGAGAGCCAGGCCATACAGGAAAGCAATTCAGCACGGGACAGTGACCTGTTAGACATGTTACTGTCCTTGAACTCATTTATAACACCCCTTAGTCAGATTGCATCTTCCTCCTCAGATGCACCTTCGTCGGTACCCATGGTCTTTTCAAATTCCTTCTCTTCTTCCTTGTCCAACTTCACTCCCTCGCTCACACCATCTTCCTCGTCGCACGTCTCTCTCCCCTCTACGGACCAGCAGATGCTCCCATTACCCAACAACCAGTGCAGCTCTGAAGCCATCATAAACGTACGAGAGGTGTTGAACAGCATGCTGCTAGGTGGAACAGAAGCACGCCAGTCCGTCATTCAGTACCAACAACCCGAGTGAGACCTTTCCAGTCGGACTCTCCTGTAAACGCACACACACTCAGGGCTGTAGTCTGACCACTGCCGGCGTCCTGCTCCGCCATTGGCCTCGGTTCTGCTTCACAAGATGGGAGGAAGTTTGGTGTTTGCTCTGTTCTTGAGTCAAGTATGATCCCTACACAGTTTGTCTCTGGAACTTCAGGATAGTTACCGAGGTGGTCATCCCAGTTTCAGCAAACCTGAATTTTATACACTGGGGCTTCAAAGAGTATTGATTTACCAAAAATATTTCAAGCGCAAGTCTTGGGTTTTGTTTCTGTTATATCATACCACATCGTAGAGTATATTTTGCTCAAGATGGAGCATGCAGGAGTGAAAAGACACTTGAGGTACCATTTTGGTTCCTCATTGAAGGAACCCTCTGGGGAAGCTCCAGGCACCTTTGAAGGTGCCTCAAATGTTATTTTAAAGTCCTGAGAGATCTTCGATATATATTTTAAATGCTTCAAAGACTTGCTTTGATTAAGGGGTCACTAAAGAAAGGAACTGGCTGTAAGTTCCTTATAGAACATTACTGACTCTCTCCATTTCAAAGTGTGCCTAGAGGTTCTCCAAAGCGACCCTGACCAAAAGGAACCCCAAATGGTACCTCAAATATCTTTTCTTTTTTTTTTTCTGTATCATTTTTTTGTGGCCACAGATTCCATGTGGGCCTAGCTGAAGTTGTACAAGCCTCACATGTGCAAGACGTCCCGCAAAGAGCTTAAGCTTTGTTTTGCATCGAACAATCATCAGCTTTACATTTCCATGATGAACTTCTGCTAAACAAAACACTTTTCCTGAGGAGCAAGAGAACAGGCTACGGTCGAAATGTGCCTTTGGAACATACAGTGGAATGTAGACGTAAACATAACTCCTGTACCGTTCATGTGCAGATGTTTGTAATGTATTTATTGCCTTTATTTATCAGGCCTTGAAACAGTGTGCTAGTAGGAGAGCGTAACTACCTACAAATCACTTACCTGTGCAGCTGTCTCTCTGTTGTTCTAAAATAGAACAGTCTGTCCTGCTGTCCCCTGTCTCGCAATGTAACAAGACAGAACGGTAACAATGTATTAGCTGATTGATTTACTGATCCCAAAAGGACTTTCGTCGCACTTCGTCCCTTTATTAGTACAATATTTTCATTGTGACCTAGAAACTAAAAAGTCCTTCTCTCTCGCAATCCAGTGTGGATAAAAAAAGATCAGATTTCTTCGTTTGATGCAATGTGAAACGCATCCCTGGTACAGTCAAGAAGGGGCAATAAAACTTTTATCTAGTTGAATTTTAGCTCGTATTTAATAGATTCGTTGTTGTCAGATGTTTAAAATATTTGTAACGTGTATAACAATTACTTGATTATTCTTATTTAATTTTAAAGGGACATGTTTTAGATTGTTTGTTTTGTTTTATTGATACTATGATATTTTGTAATTGTGCAGACAGCAAACAAAACGACAAACAATTCAAAGCAAAATTACATTTTGTTAGACATTGCTCTGCTGCTCTGGGTGGTTGAATATTTTGTTCCTTTTTTCTGTTTATCTTTATTCTTTATGCAATTGAAACATTCTTATATATTTTCACAGCAATAGCCAGATATTAATATTGAGCTGAAACCCAAATATTCATTTCAGCAGTTCATGGCTCTATGGTGTTAAAACCACTCCCTATCTCAGGATGAAATTTATGTCCAATTAGTTAAAGATTTTTATTTAAATCCGATAAAATGTATCCAAATGTTTAATGTCTGCATAAAGATAAGGTTTGTCTTATATGTAAAATCCTGTCATTGACACATATTACATATTATTTATTTAGCCATTATTGCATATTCACTGCAGTTTATTTTATTCTTTTCATTAAGGGAAATTCTTTCATCCACATTTGCACTTGAAAATTTTTGTGAAATTACATGTAGTTTCTTTCTCCTGCATATAATTGTTACATTGTTCCATAATAGTTTAGTGCATCACATAGTTTTTACTTTACAAGTGATCCACAGTGTATCCATTTAGTTTTCTTAGTGCCTCCCCAAAAAGATGAATGTGATTTAAGTTTCTGTTATGCATTCTAGTAAAGCGTCTTATACAACGAAAGCACTATATGATGAGGCCATGAAACTGGGTCAAAGTCAAATGAACCTGTTACTAAATAGAAATCATTTGACTTGCTCTGTGTATGACTTGCACTAAAACAGCATAAATGAGTTTCTGTTTGGTCCAGTGCTGCCATGTTTGTTTGCTCATAGCCCTTCATGGGAATGTTCAATACTGTAAACATCTCGATTCATTGGCTTCGCTTTTATATCAATATGGCATTTACGTAATTTATTGCTATGAAAAAAACATGCTACTGACTATATGTATCTTGAACCGTTTTATTCCTTTGTTCTTATGTTTTTGTCATTTTCTATAGGCCTATTTATAATTTAGATCCTATTGTATATATTGTAAAAAAAAACAAATTGTGCCTTTTGACCGTTTCTTAAAGAAATTGTTTTCTACTTGTATCTAAAGAATGGAACATATTACAAACTTTGTTATTAACAAAGCAAAAAAAATAAAATGTTCAGATTACAGTTTGTTGTGCGATTATTTTTGGTGAATTGCTGTTGCATTGTTATATGTTGCCAATAAAAAATTGTAGATTATTGATGCCAACATTTAAAGGGAATAAAATAAAATAATAATTTTATTGTATAGCTTAGCTGATGTTTTTCTTGATTTTTCTCTAGAAGCATTTAAATATGTTGGTTTGTGCGTTGAACCGGTGGCTTTGAATGTTTGAATATAAATTTATTTTAATATACAATTTTTAGAAGACATCTCTTTGGCTCTTTGGCAGTTTACTAAGGCCCCCTAGTGGTCACCTGTCCTCTGGTTGACAACAATTGATCTTAAAGACTGTAAGGTACTTCAAATGATACCATATCATAGTTTTGGTACCAGTGTCAAGAAACATGGTAACACCATAACGTTTGTAAACGTATGAAATGTCATAATTAAATAAAATGATATACCATTTTGTATTACACTTGACACCAAGGACCATTAAGTTTATCCGTTCCTGTTTGAAAATGTAAAATTGCAAATGCAGTGGCACAACAAAGCATTTCATGGTAGCCTGCTATTTTGCGTAATATATGTACTCTTTCTATTATTTTAAAGAATCTTACCTTATTTTGGTTTGGAATCGTGTTTAGTTGAGGGACAGAGAACTAGCAGCAGCTAACGCACTTCAGGTGCAGGGTTGCCAGATTTTCACAACAAAATCCGCTCAATTGCTACTCAAAACTAGCCCAATCGATGGTTCATAAATGTTTGTTTTTTGGAGAGGTTCCCCTGGGGCCTGTTCCATAAAACTAGTTTAGCTTATTTCAGTTAGTCTGACTTATTTTGAACCAAATCAACTGAAAATAAGTCAGACTCACGTGAATAAGCCTGGCTTATTTGGTAAACTTGTTTAATGAAACAGGCCCCTGGTAAAATTCCCATTCAAACAACCCGCAGTAACAGTAAAGTAGCCCAATTCCGCAGGAAAACCGTGTACTTGGCAACACTGTTCAGTGTGACCGCTTTCCGGATGAGGGCGCTATAGCGTAGGGGAAATAATTATTTTACACTAAATAGTGAAAAAAAAAAATTCAGAGACATCTAAAAGTATTTTTAGACAAAATGACAAAGGGGAAAAAATATTTTTATAGCACAGTAGATATTAATATAAAAACAATTTAAACCTCAAATTAGCTTGTCTTATTTTAACACAAAGTACTTGTACTCAGTGTAGCCTATTTTATTTTGACACTATGCATTCCACAATTATTTGGTGGGACCTAATGGAAAATAAGATCCAAAAGCCACTGTGCTTGGTATAGAAACTGCCCAACCCACCTGTATTAAGCTCCTCCCCCTGCTTACAGGTACACGATCAGGTGCTGTATAGATAGATGCTGGGAAATATAACGAAACCTTATTAGAAAACTGCAGGTGCAGGCCCTGTAAGGCCTCCGATACGGGATTACCTGTGAATTTTAGTATTAGTTTTTAAAGCGGACACATAAGGTGAGTCAAGTGTTTTTCTGCTCTGCTTTGTTGCGTTTAGCGATTGTTTGTGTTGGGCTGAGTCATGTTTCACATTTTGCTGAAATGTAAGTTGTTTGACTGGAAATTACGTCGAAATTGTAAATAATTGGTGATATTATGTAAACATGACCTGCTTCGTGTGGTCTCTGAATTTACAGCTCGTTCAGATCATATTTTAGATTATACATGATTCTTATATTCTGCTTCTCTGGGTTGAGATAGCTGTTCGTGTAGTGTGTGTAGTTCGTGTAAAAGACACTTTATTGGTCCTCAATTTTGAGCATTTTCTGTTCCTACTGTCTGTCGACTTCCCTGTTGGCTAAAATTGTTTTGAGCAAAGTTCAGATTTGTTGACATCTATGAATAATGTCGATCATTCATAAGAGAAACAATGTTAATTGTTGTAAGTCTTTAAGTAAATATACGTCGCGACATGTCCTCAATTTTAAACCAGTCTTGTGAACACAGTGGTCTCCTTTAGAAACGAACCGTAAAATTGCTTATTTTTAGTCATTTAAAATTCATACTCATTGACAGCTAAATGTGAATGTCAGTTCATTTTAATTTATCTACATAGTGAGAACCGTTGTTCATTTAAAATTGATTCATTAATTCATTAAAATTCATAAACTAAGCGATATCTTTTGAATAGTTCTTTTGAATCGAATCTTTTTAATGAACATGTCGAGCCAGTTGTGAGCCAGTTCACAAATGCTGTCTGAACGAATCGTACGAAATGAATCAGTGTACTGAAAAGGTGATTCTCGAGTGAACGGAACTGAACAGAGAACCGTTTTTAGGACTTTTTTGGGTAATTTTCTGACTCCTAATGAACCGAGAACCAGTGAGTTTTAGAGTCAACCAAGGATATGACTGACAAGTAAGTTTAACAGCAATAATGTTTAGCGCGTTTGCAGTGAGGAGGTACTTGATTCGGTTCCTTGAAGCTCTGTTCTAAAGAACCGATTCGCAGAAATGAGACAAATGATTGAAACAGTGCTGCAGTAAACTCAGCCTGATCTGGCTCTACTGGTTCTGCCACTCATTTGAGTCAATACGTGCTTTGTAGTTTCACTGTGGTTTCGAGAAACAGCTTTCCCATATATCCACATTTCTCTTCAGTGATGTTATTCACAGGTCTGAGCAAAAGATACTCTAGTTTTGAAGGACATGTTTTTGCATGGTTAGTACAGTATGTAGTATTGCCATTACCTGTATTCAGTCATTGTATATGAGTTTTTACACTCTGAAAAGGAGGTGTGTTGATGTCTTAAGGTTTCGGCCAGCCTGCCCTACTAACAAAAGTATGTTTAAGAACATGTTGCTAACATTCCCATTAAGTTATCTGAATGTTCAAGACATCAAAGGATTTAAAATTGATTGTCTCGGTTATGCGTACATTAGAGAGAGCATTACGTTTGCTTATTGTATTGCAAAAGTCATGGGTATTAAAGACCCGATCACTTTGAATGAGCGTTCTATTAATGTTACTGGAATAATGTTCATTCATGACTTTGAGGGAACTTTGCCAGAGCGTTACCCAAAGTTCTGGGAATGTTCCCTGTTGGCGGGGTGCGTAGAAACATCTCATATGTTCTTTGTTTCCTAATGTTTTCTGCTATGATGCAGAACAACAAATGTAAATAGTTGTGAAGAACTGGGCTGGACCACCAGAAACCTATGGCTCCCTATTATGAAAGTGTTTCCAGATACTGTTTGAGGGGGAACACCTTAAAACAACGCCATCTGACATTTGTACATTCCTCCTACATTTCCTGTCAAGACTGTTGGCCTGAGGGAGTGAAATGATTCCAGTAAGATTACCACACTTGGGTTTTTGGAAAAAGTGTGCTTAGATTTTGACACTTCCTAAATTTACTTTTATGTAACTACAGAGATGAAGCCCACATCTTTGATATGGGAAATCCAGCCGTGTTCCATTGGTAATTAAACATTGTGCCTGTTGCTATGCTGTTGCTAAGGTGTTCAGAGTAGTTTTTAGCATGTTGTTATGTGTTTGTCTTAAAGGGATAGTTCACCATAACAATGAAAATTCTGTCATCATTTACTCATCCTCATGTCGTTCCAAACCTGTGTGATTTTCTTTCTTCTGCAGAACAGATAGTTGATGTAAACATTATTGTTACCAACTTCCATTGAGTGGAGCGAGAAAACGCACTGTGACATTTCTCAAGATACCTTTTAGGTTGCACAGAAGAAAGTGGTGGAGGACAAATTACATTACTTAATGCTCATTTTTTTGTCTGAAATAACTTATTCTGAAAACTTATTCTTATCCCATCCATGATGTGCATTAGCCTACTATAATTTCAGAATTCAAGTTCATTTTTAAAAGATTTTTGTATTATGAAATACAAATTTGACATTTTTATAAAAAAGCAACATTAACTTTTTACCATGAAATATATTTTTGTTTTTTAAATAATGATTGTGTACACTCACATTTATTCAAGGTTTGAGGAAAATGTTTTTAGCTACTTTTTACTTGATGGTTAGATCACTTTTTTCATTTAATTAAAACTCTTGTTGATAATGATATAAAATTTCTTCAAAACCATATGAAACCAACATGAATACAAATACTACATTTCAGAAATTCTCTTATTTTTTTATTGTGGACAGTATTATTATTGTTAACTCTCTCTCTCTCTCTCTCTCTCTCTCTCTCTCTCTCTCTCTATATATATATATATATATATATATATATATATATATATATACACACGTGTGTGTGTGTGTGTGTGTGTACTGTATGTATGTATATATATCTATATCTTATTTAGGTTTTTGCTGTTTCAAATAAAGTTGACATATAAATTATAACTATTAAAAAACTACACCTAAAAACTAATTGGAAATTAGACATTTTGCTTTGGCAACTTACTGAAATAAGTACTATAACTGAAATACAATTATATTAAAACTAAATAGAAATATTGAAAAACTAATACAAATGGCAAAAGCACATAACCAAGTAACTAAAAACAAAAACTGGAAATATAAAACCTAATTCAAGATAGTAAAAATACTGTAATATTATATAAAAAAATAAATACTAAAACAACACTGATTGTGGACATTTCTACTAAATGTCACTGACCCACATGCTACACTTTAATACTAAGCGTTAATCTTCGTGTTCTGCTTCCTCACACCCAATATATGCAGAAACCTTCACTAGGCCTGTGTGCAGATTAAACATTAACAGGCCGGGGTAATGATTATCAGTGTAACCTCATCCGCTTCCTTCAGCAACTCCACGGCTTGTTATCAAAGGAAAAGCTAGTGTTTTCTTAGTCCCAAAATGTTTGGGAAAAGGCTTATTTTTGTGGTTTTCAATGCATTGGATACTAAGTCTGGATTATGAAACCTTAAGTAAACCATTCTATCCATCACTAGTCTTCATAAGGTGGCATTGTCTCAGTGAATGGAGACCGTTCCACCTAGAGATCCCAGTTCCTCCTTAATTCCTTGAGGGACAGTAAATATCAGAAAGTACCAAAGGATTTATTGAACTAGTGGGTGGGGCGTTCCTTGGGCTCAGGTGGGGGTTCGTACACAGTTTGTTTTTGTCCTCATTAACCATATGTGTTCATATTTCCTGTGGGCTACAGGAAGTGAACTGCTTGTCAGGTGCATCACCAACAATGGAGATACTATATTGATTCCAATATTTCGGATACCCTGTTTTGTTTACTTTCCTATGCTAATGTTTAGTTCTGGAAATGGAAGTGAGATTTAAAGGGACGGTAAGTAGTTGTTAATGCTAGTAGTTGAATGTGCCTAACATGAGATGTCTTTAGTTTACTAAACAGCGGGATGTGTCATCTGAGCCGTGTAATAGCAGCTTTACACAGACGGGACTGTGAATACTGACTTGCACCTGTTGTACTTGTAGTGTGAGACTTTTGTTACTGTTATAGGGTTACGGAAGAGTAAAATAGCCTTAATTATGTACAGATTGTGTATGATAAATTGGCAAATAGTGTACTTATTTGTAATACACTAATTGCAGGAGTCATGTGCTTTGCTCATGGGCAGGGTTGTGATTTTAGTCATTCTCTAGATGCTTGCGCACTTTTGTTTTTTTACTATACGTTGTACAATTTTATTATTGTACGCTATCATGTGACTTAGCTATGACCCTTAAAGGGACTGCTTACCCAAAAATGAAATTTCTGTGATCATTTATTCACCCTCATATGACTGTTTTTTTTTTTTTTTGTTGATGTTGTTGTTTTTTCCGTAAAGCACAAAGGGAGATATTTTAAGGAATTGTCCTGGCTGCTCTTTTCAATGTAATGAAAGTGAATGGGGACTCGGTCGGTTAATCTCTAAAATGACGAAAACACATAATAAGAGTTGTCCATATGATTCAAGGATTGTGCTGGGTTAGGTTTATGCTAGTTCACATAAATGAATGGAGTCTGGTGACCCATTAGCTTTGTGTCTGTAAGGCTTTGTGCAGTGATGTGTTTCCTATTATCATAAACTACAGCATAGTCAGACGCAGTAGTATGTCAGAACAGGTGTAGGAACACCGGACTGTTAGAGTCTAACATATTCCATGAAGGGAGTTTCCTAGAAAAGAGTAGTTCTGATATTTGCATCCCTGCTCTCCTCAGTGTGAGCCACTTCCTTTATGACTAATGTTGCTGTCATCAACAGTAGTTATAGTCATTTCATATCAGAAATCTACGCAATTTCAAAGTAATACTAGTGTCCTGTGTAGTCATAGTTTTTTTTTTAGGCTTTATAGTACCGTTCAAAAGTTTGGGTTTGTTTTTTTTATGTTTTTGATACGCTCACCAAGGCTGCATTTATTTGATCAAACATACAGTAATATTGTGAAATATTATTATGGTTTAAAATAACTGTTCTCTATTTGAATATATTTAAAAATCTAATTTATTCCTGTGATGGCAAAGCTGCATTTTCTTCAGTCTTCACAATCACATATTGAAGAGAAATCAATCTAATGTGCTGATTTGGTGATTGAAAACAGTTGTGCTGCGTGTGCTGGAAACTGTTGCTTTTTTATGATTCTTTGATTAACAGAAAAATCAAAAGAACGGCATTTATTTGAAATACAGCTTTTTTAACATTACATATGTCTTTACTGTCACATTTAATGTAAATTTAATCAATTTAAAGGAATAGTTCACCCAAAAATGAAATGACCCCATGATTTACCCACCCTTAAGCTATCCTAGCTGTTTATGACTTTCTTCTTTCAGACTTTAAGAATGCTTTCATATAAAAAATGTCCTGGCTCTTCCAAGCTTTATAATGGCAGTGAATGGGTGATGAGATTTTGAAGTTCAATAAAGAGCATAAATCCATCAAAACAATTCTCCACACTGTTCCAGTGGGTTAATAAAGGCCTTCTGAAGCGAATCAATGTGTTTGTGTAAGAAAAATATCCATATTTAAAACTTTATAAACCGTAATCTCTAGTATAGGTGTAGCGTATGGCTCCAGTGAGAAATGACGAATGCGGAAGCACAGAGAAGAGAGCAAATCAAAACACCTATCACAAATTGAAGTACAAAATGAGGATTTGTAAAGAAAAATATCAGAAGCCAAGCCAGTTTGATATAAGCCAAGAGGAGATTGGTTTTCCTTTTATGTAAACAAAACTTCTCGAGAGACTAGCATATTCTCACCGGAGTTTACGCTATGCCGAACGCCACTCTCTCGTGAACGACAATTAGCAAAAGCTAGAAATGACAGTTATAAAGTTTTAAATATGGATATTTTTCTTACACAAATGCATCGACTCACTTCAGGAGACCTTTATTAACCCCTGGAGCCGTGTGGAGACTTTTTATGATGGATGGATGTACTTTATTGGACATCAAAATCTCAACACCCATTCACTGCCATTATAAAGCTTGGAAGAGCCAGGACATGTTTTAATATAATTCCAATTGTATTCGTCTGAATACAGTCACATATAGCTAAAATGGCTTGACACCAGTAAATCATAGGGTAGGCCTAATTTTCATTTTTGGGTGAACTATCCCTTTAATGCATCCATGTGTATAAAAGTATTTTTATATAATATGTTAATAAAATGTATAGATTTATATAATACAGTATGTTCATTAATTTATATAAAATTTGTACATTTTTAGGGGACACTCACAGTGTCACAGCTAGATTTTAATATTTTCTGAAGAAAATGAGTGGTATTTGTAGATGTGTTCGTTTTGCTATGGTTGATCAGCTTTGTGAACAGAGACTCTCTGTGACCTTTTCTTGCCAACAGCGGCCAATAAAAACATGGGAAACATTCCAGGAATTCTCTGGTCCAATAGAAACCGCTCTCAAAGTATGTCATGGTGATTGCAGATCTTTGTTTGGGAACACGTAAAGCAATCAAATGTTAGGTATTAAAATTCAGCAGATTTTAGAAAGCATTCATTTTCTCATTATTTACAATAAAGAAACAATCTTGCATCAGCCGTACTAAACATGAACTTTAGAAAAGGGTATGGTACTGATAATGGCTATACCATTCACAACTGACTAGTATTTGTAATTTAGGTCATCATATGTTGGCAAGTTTCCAGTGGTCAGTTTCAAAACCAAATGGCATGCCAGTGATTTTAGCTACTCAGTGAGAGACGTATATTCTCAGACTGTGTATTGGTTTGGTGAGCCATTGGTGAGGAAGTGTCGGGTATCGCTGATGTCACGTGCTGGCTCCGCCCCCATGTACCTGTACGACAGGAATTCAGCAGGTAGGAGCATGCTCAGCTAGAGCCATTCCTTCTCATGCTCGGCCGAGCTGACAAACAACAGCTGAGTGCTGGACCTTCAAAAAGAAGTGAGGCCCTCAAAAACTGGTGCTTTTCGTCTGAACCGATCTTTGTTTGGTAGCTTTGTAAACAATGTATATTTGTTGTTGTTTGCTTGATGTTGCACATATGAATGTAGCTGTTTCTTTCTCGTTTCAGAAAGCAGACATGGAGGAGATGACGATATGGGAGCAGCACACGGTCACGTTATCGAAAGTAAGTTGCGAATTGAGGGTTTAATTCGCTTTAGCCACACCTTTATCGAGCTCTGTACAGGTGTGTCGGAGAACGTGACGCCAGGTGTAGAGTTTCCCCTAACAATTGAAAGTCGAGACGGAAAAGTTTAGCGAGCAATTGTGTTACCAAGATTGTGATAAGAGTTGTTTCCACCTGTCACTAGGACCTGAAATTTTGGAATGTCAAGTTTGGGGTCATGCGGTGCATTTCACTATAGAAAGAATTTGCCTTCATTCAGTTTTTTTTTTTGTTTTTTTTCGCTCTCTTGTTTTTTTAAATTACTTTATTCATCCATTTGATTTTTCTTTTACCTTTTCTTCTTTTTTTTTTTTTTTTTTTATCTTTTGTTTGTTAGGTTTATTTTGGTTCATTTTTTTGTTTGTTCTTTCGTTTGAACTTTTTTGTTTGTGTGTTTGTTTGTTTATTTGTTCTCCTGTGGTTGTTGTTTCTTTTATTTTGAACACATTTTCTTTCGTGTTCAAAATAAAAGAAACAACAACCACAGGAGAACAAATAAAAATAATTTCTTCAAATTTCTAGAAATGTGTTTTTCTTTCACTTTTCCTTCATTGTTTTTTGTTTGTTAAATCTTGTTTTATTTCATTCTTTTTTGCTTTTTTCTGTTTTGTTTTTCATTCTTTCATTTATTATTCACTCATTTGTTATTTATTTTTTCTGTTGTTTTTCTTTCATTCATTTGATCTTTTTTTCTTTCATGCATTCTTTCATTCATTCTTTCATTCCGTCTTTTGTCATTTCATTCTGTTTCTTTGCTTCTCTTATTCTTTCATTCTTTTTTGTTCTTTAGCTTCTTTAATTTCTTATTTTCTTTCATTCTTTTTTGCTTGTTCTGTCATTCTTTTTTGTTTGATCGCTCATTACTTTGTTTATTCTTTCGTTTGCAGGATTCCAAGGTCGGCTTTGGTTTTGCGGTCTCAGGTGGGCTTGACAAGCCAGTTAATGGGGACGCATCAGTGATGGTCTCTGACGTGCTTCCCAGCGGCCCTGCCATGGGTCGTCTTCAGTGAGTACACGTCCAGACGAAACACGACTTCCTCCCACACATCCTGTCTAATCCTGTCCGACCTGTCATGTTTGTGTACAAGATGGAAAAACCAACTCAAACATATTTTGCAGATTATTTTTGTGATAGAGACTCACGTGATTTATTGCCCACAGGACACGGGATCAGATAGTTATGGTGAATGGCGTTTCGATGGAGAAAGTCACCTCACTTTACACTATTCAAAGTCTAAGGAAGTGTGGGAAAACGGCAAACATTGTAAGTGAAAACATTGCCAAAAGTATTCATGAAATTAATATCTTGGTAAAACATTCTTAAAGTAAACACTGATATAAAATCTTTGCATTTGAACTGAATTCAATAAATTTACAAATAAAAAATGTTAATTTGTTTGTTCATTTTGTAGACTGTGAAGAGGCCGCGCACAATACAGATCCCTGCGAGCAACAGACCTACTCGTTCTGCCTCACAATCCAACATACTAGACGACGATATGTCACAGAGAGGGGGTCAGCGCAACACCGACACCAGCCGTAACCGACGAGCTCGAAGTGTGACGCCTGACCGCAACGGTCACGACCTTCCCATCATGTCCGGCTTCAAGAGACTTCCCAATCAGGATGTGCAAAACAAACCCATCAGAACAACCCTCATCAAGAAAAAACCCACAGACGGTCAGAATCACAACGGCTAATATTAGTGGTTTTAACATGTTTCTCTCTGTAGATTTTAACATGTTTCTCTCTGTAGAGTACGGAATGAAGTTGGGGAGCCAAATTTTCATCAAACACATGACTCCCACCGGTCTGGCTGCCAAAGAGGGCAGCCTTCAAGAAGGAGACCTTGTTTTAAAGGTGAAGAGCTGTTTTTTTATAAACCGTTCCAACACATGTGGATGTTGTGTAACCTTTTTGAAAATTCTGGTTTAGATTAACGGCATGACGACAGAAAATCTGTCCTTGCTGGAGACCAAGCACCTGGTGGAGAAGTCTAGAGGTAAATTGACCATGTTGGTGTTGAGGGATGACAGAAAGTTCCTCGTCAGCATTCCTGAAGTGGAGGACAGTCCTCAAAACAGTGCCGACGAGAAGCGGCAAGACAGTAGCTCAGAGCTGGAGGGTGAGCGTAGATGTTTTTACAGCACACAGCTGATCTGTGCCATATAGAGTGCTGACATGATGATGTATTTTTGTAATCCAACCCGGTTGGCATCACCCTGGTTCCCTCAACAAAACCCAATAAAATAAACCCGCCATTAACCTTAGCTTTCGACATCTCTTTCAGTCTATTTAAAAACATTTTGAGTACCTATTCGTCATTTGAATTCGGAATGATGGAGCCAGAAATGCTAAAAAAATGTCCTTGTTTTGGCCTACAATAGTGCGTCATCCCTGCAGCACTCTAATAAGGTGGGTTTTAATATTAACTTTTCAATTTTTGCCTGAAGAAATCTCAGACCTGGATTCTGACCTCCCCACAAACCGAACATCCCGTCCAAGAGACCGTCGTTCTCGCAGGTGAACATCTCAACTGTGACTTAATCTCTTCTAGTTAAATGATCTTTGCACTAACAGAGCCCTTTTATCCACAGAAATCGTGCCAATCCTGTGTCAAAACCACGAGAATCGCCTCCTTTGCGCTCTACACTCACAAGACCACCCGCTCAATCAGTGCCCCCTCGCAGAGGTGAGTCTTAGTAACAAAACTAACTTGTTTATGAAACGAATAACCATTTAATTCAATATGACAATCATAGATTATCATGACCGAGGAGTTTTGACCTTAATACTTTGTCCATTGTTGTATATGTAAGTGGCTGAATGATGCTTTGGCTCTTGTGCAGTTCCCTCAGAGTCTGAATCAGACCGCAGCAACTCGCCTCCAGCGTCAAGACATGGCACTCTTGATAACAGAGACCGATACAAGTAAATATGGCTTCATGTAAATTTATTGACCCCATATGCATATAGACAATTATGACTCTGCAGCACCATAGTTATGCTGTATATAATGTTGTATTTAGTTTTGTTCAGAAATTATGATGCAACTGAACTAATGAATGCCTTATAAAATTACTTATGAAATTACTCATTTAATTTTATCTTTTTATTTATTTATTATTTATTTATTAATTTTTGTTAGTTTTTTCTGGCTGTTTTGCTGTTTTTATTAATTTTTTTCTGTGTGTTTGTCTACTTTTTCTGTCATTATTTTTTTGTGTTTTGTTTGTTTTGTCTTGCAGGGGGGTGCTCTGTCTGTTTTTGTTTTGTTTTGCTGTTTTGTTTTCCTTTTTCTGTTTTTGTTTTGTGTTTTTTTGTTTTTTTTTTACTTTTTTGTTTTGCTAATCTTTTCATGTTTGCTGTTTGTTTGGGTGAGATGCATGGCTCACATTGTTTGTTTGTCCGTTTCAGGGTTCTCTCCGGGATCTCTGCGTTGCCAAACCCTCGAGCCTCACCCGTCACCCAGAACTGGAACTCCTCCACTGCCTCTCAGCCTCACAGAGGTCTGCCTCAGAAGCGCTCTGACACAGCATCGCTGATTTTTCCATGTTACATATAAACCAACTCTGGAATTAAAGACTGATGATTCAGTTAATGATATGCATAAATGTTGTCCGTGATGTAATCTCAATAGCTTAATGGCCATTTGTTTTGTGTGACCAGCCGTTTCAGAGTCTGATTCAGACCGAAGCGCCTCTCCACCCCCAAGGCGTGAGAGTCCCAAACCTGAAAATCACTCCAGATACAAGTATGAGTTCACAACATGAGCAGCAAACACCCAATCCAAATGAAATCTTAAGCACATTTTCAATATCAATAAGTCATTGAATTGTTTAAAAGACTGGTCTATCTCAAGTATGATTGGAAACAGGGAAACCTGTTCTTTTTCCCAACCAGTTCCTTTCTTTAAACAATTATCAGACCGGATGATGTTAAGTTAAGCACAGGGGTGTCCAATCCTGCTCCTGGAGGGCCAACATTCTGCAGAGTTTAGCTCCAACCAGCTCCAAAACACTTGCTTCTAGTGAGTCTGAAGACCTTGTTTAGCTGGTTTAGGTGTGTTTAATTAGGGTTGGAGCTAAACTCTGCAGGATAGTGGCCCTCCAGGAACAGGTTTGGACACTCTTGGTTTAACAGTTCTCAAACATGCATGTCTACCTTTGTTCATTCACAAGTTTTTAATGATATATCGACTACTGAACTAGAAATGTCTTCATTGCCTCTTCATATCTCTTTTCCAAGGGTGCTTCCCGATCTTCCTCCTCCGGGTATGAAGTCTTCCTCTCTTGGCATGTCTCAGGATTTTCCTCGCCGCATGGCGTCTCCTTACAGGCCTCCACCCAGAGGTGATTTTCACCCCACATCACACTTATTTGTGCCATTTTTGTGGCCATTCTAGCAGACTCATTCAAGAGCATGTTTTTCCTTACAGCTGCATCAGAGTCCGAATCGGACGATAGTACCGGACATCAGCGCAGCCAGGAGTCGCGCAATAGATACAGGTACACATGAGGGAGGCCTCGCATCGGGCTCTTTCAGTAGGGGCGATCATCTATCTGCACACGATGAGAAAACAGTTTCTCAAGTTCTTTTGTTTATTTGCTTTTTTTTTTTTTTTGCATTATGTTGTTTGTATACACTCATGTAATTTTGTTTCATTGTGATATCTGAAAATGTGATATGTGTGATCTTTTAAAATAAAAGACACCGAATCAACCTGAGTTTTCTCTTGTAGTATGTTGATTTATGTCACTGAAAAAGAAAATATTGCTTCTAAGATGTACATAATCTTGGATCTAAGATCTAAATTTATAAGTATACAATCAAATTATCCAAATTATACCATAACACATATAGTGTTCATTTTCTGCACATCCAGAGGTGCAAAAGAGATGGAGGTATCATAGATATGGATCTAATTAGTTTACTGTAGTAGTTTCTGCTTGTCCTTATGAATCATTGATTTTTGGGACTTCACCCAATAATGAAATAATGATATTTCACCCAAAAATAAAAATGCTGTCATTAATTACTCACCCTCATGTCGTTCCAAACCCATAAGACCTTCGTTCATCTTCGGAACACAAATTAAGATATTTCCAAGAGCTCTCTGACCCTGCATAGACAGCAAGGATCCTTACAAGATCAAGGCTCAGAAACGTAGCAAGGAGATCGTTAAAATAATCCATGTGACATCAGTGGTTCAACCGTAATTTTACGAAGCTACGAGAATAATTTTTGTGCGCAAAGAAAACAAAAATAACAACTTTATTCAACAATTTGTCTCCTCTGCTCGGGTTGAACCACTGATGTCACATGGATTATTTTAAAGATCTCCTTGCTACGTTTCTGAGCTTTGATCGTGTAAGGATCCTTGCTGTCTATGGAGGGTCAGAGAGCTCTCAGAATTCATCAAAAATATCTTAATTTGTGTTCTGAAGATGAACGGAAGGTTTTACGGGTTTGGAACGACATGAGGGTGAGTAATTAATTACAGAATTTTCATTTTTTGGGTGAACTATCCCTTTAAATTTGACCATATAATCACTTGTGGATATGGATAGCCCACCCCAATCAATGAGAGAGAGACCCCCAGAAACCATGAGGTGAATATCTCCCTCTGTTCCTAATCATCAATGACTTTACATTAGTTCCCACTTCCTTCATGGACGAGCATAATTAAGTATCCCCCCCATCCTCCTCTTTTCTTTCATCCTCCCATCTGCCCTCTTTCTCTTGCAGGGCGACACCTGAGGTCGTGTCAGTCCCTGTAATGGAGCCCCCAAAATGGGCGAAACCCTCAACACCTGTACAGAGAGGTACAGTACGAGCCAATCATAAACTGAATAGTCCAGGTTAAATATTAAATACTGATGGCATGAAAATTAGGTTTCTTTCATTTTTCTTTTGTATGTCACTTTTAAATAAAAATGTTAATGTGTAAATAATAAATATTGATATAAAATATGTAAGAAATTGTGGTAACACTTTAGAATAGGGAACACTTATTTGCCATTTAATTACGACTTTTCCCTCAATAAATTCCCAATTTGCTGCTTATTAATAGTTAGTAAGGTAGTTGTTAAGTTTAGGTATTGGGTAGGATTAGGGATGTAGAATAAGGCATTAATATGTGCTTAATTACTACTAATAAATGGCTAATATTCTAGTAATATGCATGCTAATAAGCAACTAGTTAAGAGACCCTAAAATAAAGTGTTACCGAAATTGTGTATATTATTATACATTATTTTCTAAATATTAGTATGTAAATTACACAAAATTCTGTTAGTGTTCATACACATTAAACATTAATATTTACACATTATTTTTCCACAATATAAAAATATTAAATGCTGAGGGCATGAAAATAATTTGTAATTTTTCGTACCTCAATTTTAAATATGAAAAATATTTTTAAATGATGTGTAAATATAAAATTTCAATCTTAAATATTTAAAAATGTAATGTGTATGTTGTTATACATTATTTTTTGAATATTACTGAGTAAATTCTGTAATTGTTCACATATTACACATTAATATTTCCGCATTAATTTTCCAAGAATTTCTAAATTACATTTAAATACATACGTATACATTTAAAATTTTGATGACATGAAAATATTTTTGTCATTTTTTCTTACTCAACCTTAAGTATGAAAAACTTTTTAAATATTAATGTATATATTTAAATATCAGAGTAAATAATAAATATTTAAATATTCATGTGTACATTAAAAATGTATTATTTAAATAAATTCTATTTAAGTACATTTTCTAACTGTTCATACACATTTCACGTTAATATTTGCCCATTCATTTTCCATAAATTTATAAATTACATATCAATACATGCATATAAATTTTACATTTTGATGACGTGAAAATAACTTTTGTCATTTTTATTTGTTCCTCAATCTCAGGCATGAAAAATGTTTATTTAAATATGAATCTGTAAATATTAAATATTCATGTATACATTTATTAAATATTAATGTAACCTTTCATATGCATTATACAATATTTATAAACACAATTTTCATCACATTAATTTTTTTTAAATCATATTAAATATGTCATTAGCTAGTTATTTGAGTTTGAAATAGTTCCATTTGCATTTTAAACTGTCTTCGAATTGCTAATAATAACCCATAATGCTCTGTAATTTTCATATTTAATCAGCTCCCTCAGAATCTGAATCAGATGTAAGTTACAACTCTCCTCCGAGAACACAGTCTCCAGTCAGTAAAAACTCCAGAAGCAGACCAGGGTAAGAGATACTATAGCTCTTTTATTTATTTTGTATTATCATTGTGCCTGTAAAGGTGACAAATATAGTTTTGTATTATTGTTTTGTCTCAGAGCTGAAATGCAAGCGCCGGTCATCAACAGCCGACAGGATTCTTCACTCAGAGCCGCTCCTGCCAGACCTCCACCTGAAGGTCTGAATAATGCACTTGTTGCCTTCCTGAATATTTCTGCATCTGTGCATCTTTGTAATATTGTCGTTTTGGTTCGTCCACCAGATTCCTCTGAATCAGAAAGAGCCCCATCGCCTGTCAGGAGATCTGAGAGTCTCAGCTACAACAGCGATCACAGGTCAGAAACGCCTCCCCTGACCTATATTTATATAATCCACACTTATAATAGCTAATTATGTCATATTGAAACAGGCTTTGGGAAAGTATGAGTCAATTTCCATTAGGGTTAAGAACAACAGGCGTTTCGGTTAAAGTCAATAAACACCTTTGTTGCTGCTAAACCATTCCTTAAGACATAATACATGATCATAGTGGCTCACTGTGTGAATGTGAATATCGACTCTTTCTTTCAGTTTCCCACGTGCTAACGGCACTCTCCGCTCTAACGTGTCTATTCCCAACCACACCATGTTGAGTTGTGAGTATCAGCAGTCTAAAAGCATGCCCCCATAATGCATTGCAAGTTATCGAGTGGCTATTGGGTACTAAATTGTGACTGTTTTATCTCAGCGAAAACAGTAGAGGAGCCACTTTATTCACTTCCTCCAGACGCTGTGCCAACACCAAACCTGGGGTGAGAAATGTAATGTTTGTTTGTGTGCAGATCAAAGACAAGACATGAGAGGGTCATATTTCACCCCAAAATTAAAAGGAAATAATAATCATTAATATTTTGCATAAAGAAAGTTTTTTTTTGTGTGTATTTTTCTTATGACAGCACAAATACGTGTAAATCAAAGGCACTACAATGATGTATAAATACCTTATTTATACTTAATTTATTATATTTACTAAATATAATATATTATATAGATGAATGTTTTGTATGTTTTATTATATTGTGTATATTTTTATATTTATAATTCATTTAAATAAGCTTAAATTAATTTATGGGGTGTACATATTTAATTTAATATTTAATTTAATATTTTTGTTTTTTAAATATGTATAATGATTTAAATAAGCATAAATTAAAAACAGTAAGACAAATTTTAGCATGATGTTTAAATACTTTATTTATATTTATTTTTTAATTTTTTAATATGTATACTTAAAATTAACGACAATATAACAAATACTATGATGTAGGGAAAGGGAAAGGAAAGACATGTAAAAAACATTTAGAATAATTTTAAATTAATTTAGAATATTTTTAATAATAATATTTTATAATATTGTAATATTTTATATTTTTAATAAATATAATTAATTAAAAAATGCATAATGGCAGTACACCAAATACTATCATGATGTATGAATGCATGATTTCTGTTTTATTTATAATATTTAGTTTTTTTATATATTTATTTTTATTTTTATATTAATATTTAAATAAGTATAGTACAAAAGTACTATGTACAAAAATATTACCATAATGTACAAATACTTTCTATGTATTTAATTCATAATTAGCGCTGGATAACGATTAATCAAAATGAATCGCATCCAAAATAAAAGTTTTTGTGTACATAATATATGAGTGTGTACTGTGTATATTTATTATGTATATATAAAGACACACACATACAGTATATATTTAGAAAATATTTACATGTATCTATTTATATTCATATAATTTATTTTATATATAAATATATTTAATATATAAACATAACATATTTTTCTTAAATATATGCATGTGTGTGTATGTGTATGTGTGTGTATATATATATATATATATATATATTTAATAAATATACACAGTATACACTCATATTATGCACACAAAAACTTTTATTTTGGATGCAATTAAGCGCGATTAATCGTTGCCCAGCAATGTTAATAATATTTGTTTTTATTATAAACCGATTAAACTTTTAATTAACAAATTAAAATTTTATCAACCAATTCAACTTTTTTTTTTAAATGATGTACTTTCTCTATATCAGGTACAGCTCAGATCAGAACCACGTCAGCTTTGTGAAGGAGGGCAATGTTGGGTTGAGGTTGGTGGGAGGAAATGATGTTGGCATCTTTGTTGGTGGTGTCCAGCCCAACAGTCCAGCCCAGAGGCAAGGCATGCAAGAGGGTGATCAGATACTGGAGGTAGGACCAACGAATCACGTACATGTCATACATGATCAAACCTTTCAGCGGTGCCTTTCTTCAAGACTGTTATTTTGGTAGGTGAATGGTGTGGACTTCAGTCACTTTACCAGAGAGGAAGCAGCTATGTATCTCATGAACATCCATGCTGGCGACCGCATCGATATCCGGACTCAGAACAAAATGGACAGTGAGTGACTTTGTGTCTCCTTATTAGGATTACGAAGTCAACATGAAATCAAAATCGACCCAATTTAGTTTTATAATACTAAATAGACAATGGGTTCCTTGTCTTATTGTGAACAAAAACCCATTGGGAAAGTAAAATTGGTTACGAATAACATATCCAAATTAATCTTGACATCTTAGTCTACAAGAAGATTTTGAAGTCAAGCCTTGGTGACTCTTTCTACATTCGTACACACTTTGACCACGTGGCTGAGAGCAGTATTGGCTTGAGCTTCACCAGAGGCGAGGTGTTCAGAGTGGTGGACACTATGCACCGCGGGAAGCTGGGAACCTGGCTAGCTGTGCGCATGGGCAATGATCTACATGAGCTGGACAAAGGCACCATTCCTAACCAGACCAGGTATGTTAGTAGTAGTTTTCAGTCTTCAAGTTTGTATGCTTGTTAAGTATGTTCCATTATAGTTCCTGCTTGTACTCTAGGTGTCTGATTCTCTTTCTCTATCTCAGGGCTGAAACTTTGGCGAATTTAGAGCAGGCACAGAGAATTAGTGCGGCTGAACGCCAGGCCTCTGGCCCCAGAGCCGAATTCTGGAAGTTACGGGGTCTCAGAGGGGCCAAAAAGAATGTCAGAAGAACCCGCGATGACCTCCTACAGTTGACGATTCAAGGCAAATTTCCAGCATATGAGAAAGTCGTTCTTAGAGAGGGTTAGTGAGTTTTATTTTTTAAAAAGAACATTATTTCTGACAGAGTCTTTGGTTGTAACATGTATGCTTGCTCATTTGCAGCCAATTTCAAACGGCCTATCGTCATTTTGGGACCTCTGAATGACATTGCAAATGAGAAGCTGGCCCGAGAGTTGCCAGATGAATTTGAAGTTGCAGGTATGAAAAATTGGATGTTGGTTTTGAGATTGATATTTCTATAACATTTCTACTGATGGTTATTCACTTTCAAACATTTAAAGGGATAGTTCAATCAAAAATGAAAATTCTGTCATTAATTACTCACCCTCATGTCGTTCCAAACCCGTAAGACCTTCGTTCATCTTCGGAACATAAATTAAGATATTTTTGATGAAATCTGAGAGCTCTCTGACCCTCCATAGACAGCAAGCAACTGTGTGTCCATGTGACATCAGTGGTTCAACCTTAATTTTATAAAAGCTACGAGAATACTTTTTGTGTGCAAAGAAAACAAAAATAATTACTTTAACAATTTCTTCTCTTCGGTGTCAGTCTTTGACACGCATTCTCGAGTGTACCACGACGCATGTTTTCATTGCGCACAAAATTATTCTCGTAGCTTTATAAAATTACAGTTGAACCACTGATGTCACATGGACTATTTTAACGCTGTTCTTACTACATTTCTGGGCCTTGAATGTGTCAGTTGCGTTGCTGTTTTATGCAGGGTCAGAAATATCTTAATTTTTGTTCCGAAGATGAACAAAGGGGGTTTATGGGTTTGGAACGACACAAGGGTGAGTAATTAATGACAATTTAAATTTTTGGGTGAACTGTCCCTTAAATAATTATATTTTATTGGTTATAGAAATGGTAGCCAGAAGTGGAAGTGAAAGTTCATCCAGTGTCATCAAACTGGACACAGTGAGGCAAATAGCAGAGCAGGTAAACTTTTTATTATCATACAGAGTAATGCTGGCAAAATAAACCAACATTACCTAAACCAAACACTTGTAACTTGCTCTCACTTGCAGGAAAAGCATCCCTTGCTGGACATTACACCCACTGCAGTAGAAAGATTGAATTATATCCAGTACCATCCCATGGTGCTCTTCTTGGATCCTCATAGTCGAAAAGACTTGAAGTCAATGAGGCAAAAATACATGCCAGGCTCCAACAAGAGCTCTCGTCGCCTATATGCTCAGGCCTTAAAGCTGAGGAAACACTATAGCCATCTATTTTCCGGTACACCTTTGAAGCATGTCTTGAATTCCCTGTTTGAACCTTATTTGAAGATACCTTCAGAAAGTTTTAATGTGCTCTGAAAGACAATCTCTGGTTTTTCGGTTTCCTTCACAGCACGTATTGATCTTCAGCCTAATACAAACATGTGGTATGATCTTTTGAAAGACAAGATTCGGCAGCAGCAATCTAAACCGGTCTGGGTTTCTGAAGTTGCGGTAAGAACTCTAGAGAGAATTATGGTACTAAATGGCGCACTCACATCATGTAGAATTAACGTAATTATAAGTTTTAAACTTTAAAAACCTTACTTGTCTTTGAACTCAAAACTTTCTGAAACTTGATCATTGTGGCATAGCCAACAACTCTAAATCAAATCTCTAAGATCTCTTGATTATGATAATTCCAACAAGATGTGAATGTAGAATTTTCATACTTGAGTTGGTTAACAAGTACTTGGTGTATGTCCAGTTGGAGGGAGGCGGCGATGAAGACCTTGACGCATTCAACCGTGAAAATAACTCTGACTACCTCAGTGGTGCCAGCGACTATGAGGACACTGACGGTGAGGCCATTACGGATGGTGAAGCCTACACCGACAACGAGGACCTGGAAGAGCCCTCTGTAGGCATCGCCAGAAACCGCGGCTCTGCACTGGCCCGCTCCTCAGAGCCTGCCACTGGGCAGAATCATAGTCCGGAACCTTACTATGACCCAGAGCCATACCTGGAGGAAGAGCCCGAGTACACCCTACATCCTGGGGAAATTCCTCCCATCCTCCATGTTCCAGAGCCCCGATCTCCACGCCTTGTCCCTGACAGTCCCCAACAACAAGATGATGTCCCCTCACAGCGGAGTTTCTCAGATTCAGACTTTAGTGCTGGTGACTTGGCTGCACCACCAGCACCTTCCGATGTTCCACCCAACTTCAGGGCACCAGATCCCAAAGAAGTCCAATCAGAGACCCCTCCACTCTCAGCCATAGAGGAGAAACTACAACAGGTACCATATATACCTATTACCCATGCGACTGATCTATCGAGCAATCAGACACAACATGATTTAGTCAATTAGGACATGTTCATGGATCTATATCAGGGATAGGCAACTTCGGTCCTGGAGGGCCACTGTCCTGCAGAGTTTAGCTCCAACCCTAATCAAACACACGTGCCTGTAGTTTTTTTTAGTGATCTTGAAGACATTGATTAGCTTGTTCAGACATGTTTGATTAGGGTTTAAGCTAAACTCTGCAAGACAGTGGCCCTCCAGGACCGAAGCTGCCCATCTCTGATCGCTTAGTGGGACAAAACTTACCATAACCAACCTTTAAAAACAGAGGGAAATGATGAGTTGAGAATGTTCTATACACCAGAGATCCCAGATGTGACCCTAACCCTGAGCCTAAAATCTGATTGATTGGTAGATCCACACAATTTGAGTAGTATAGCATGATTTAGTCAAGACAGACATGTTCCTGGATCGATATCCTTAGTAGGATCAACAAAGGACAACTTACACTAACCATAACCTACCTTAAAAATGGAGGGGAAATGATTGAAGTTAATAATGTTCTTCAATCCACTAATTGCAAGGTAACTAACCTTGACCCTCAAATTTGATTAGTTGAAGAATCCACCTTAATTCAAATTTGAGTAGCACAGCATTACTAAGTAGGACATTCTCCTGGATCAGCATCCCTAGTAGGACCAACAGACCAAACTTACCCTAATCTTAACCTACCTTTAAAATCAGAGGGAACTGGTAAGTCAATAATGTTCTTCATCCCAGTGATAACATAATCATGACCCTAAAATCTGACTGGTTGATAGATCCACCAAATTACAGACTGAATAGCACAGCATTATTAATTCAAGTTTAGGACATGTTCCATGATCAACACCCTTGGCCAACAAAGACTTACCCTAACCATAACCTACCTTTAACAGCAGAGGGAAATAAGTTGATAATGTTCTTCACGCCTCTAATCCCAAGGAACCCCTAACCTTGATCCTAAAATCTGATGATTTGATGATTCAACCTTAATTTAAGTTTGAGTATCACAACATCATTAAGTCAAGTAGGACAGGTTCCTGGATCTACATCCTTAGTAGTTCCGACAAAGGACCTTTCCTAATACCCACACTTGCGGTCTTTGCTACTTGAGAGCACAACAGGAAGTGCCCAAGACTGTCCCATGTCTGAAAAATGTTACTAGTAGTAGAAGTTTACTAGTATAGTACAAGTAATTGCAATCTTACAACACTATGTTGTAAGTGTGTCCCATCAGGTAACACATCAGCCATTTAAACGTTTGGGCCAAATACACAAAATAAAGCATGCACGTGTGGGTATTGGGACAGGCCCAAAGGCTAAACCCTTACCCTAATCATAACCTACCTCTACAAGAAGAGGGAAAATATGGTTGGCAATGTTCTTCATGCCCCTAATCCCAGTGGTAATCCTAACCCTTACCCTAAAATCTGATTGATTGGCAGATCCACTGATTGAGTAGTATGGCATGATTTAGTCAAGTAGGGCATGTTCCTGGATTGAAATACATATTAGGACCAACCCCTTACCCTAACCATAACCTGCCCCTAAAAGCCCCTGTTCATCACATAATTAATCCCAGAGGTAAATGTAACCTTGTCCCTAAAATTTGATTGGTTGGTAGTGATGTTGTTCTAAGACCAACAAGGATGGTGTTCCAGGAACATGCTCTACTTGACTAAGTCATGTTAACCTGTTTGGATGCTTTCAATATTAAATATTTTTTAAATACTTGATGTAGAAATTGATCTTCACATGTGTTTTATTGTTGCAGGCCCGTATGGCAGAACCAGAAAGGAAACCCTCCCCTTCATTTATAGTGTAAGTCTTTATGCATGGTCTGTCAAGTTTAGCTCAGAAGAATAAAGTACTAAAGGAAATTGTTTTTCATTTTTAAATGTATTTATAAATCTTTTCTTTTAGACTGGCACATCACGAAGCCATGCAAATGCGGAGAACACAGATCAGAGGAAGCGACAGTGACAGCGATGAAGACGACAGAGATGATGATTTTAGTGTAGATGATGATGAAACTGATGACATTGAATGGGGACCTGCAACAGAGCTGTAATACACATGGATCGTACTAACATGGACCTCTCATGTCTTAGTGTGGACATGTACATTTACACGATCAAACTGGAAATATTATTTTTATTTCCAGTGTTTTTTATGCAGTGTCCTTATGGACTTGCGATAGATGACTGTAATCGTGGATCGATTTTGAAGATTTGTGACCAGAATTGCTTCCTTTTGTGGGTTTCGTTGTTTTAATGGATGTGCTGAGATCTTCGTCGGGATTATATGAAAAATAAATATTGCCAGTTGTAATAAAGACAATTTGGGTATGCTTTACCCTCTTCAGTAACTTGATATATATATTATTTTAATTATTATTGTTTTTGTATTTTGAAATAAATGGAACAAAACATTTAAGCTCACATGATTATTAATGTTAAAGAGTGTGCTGAAATTCATCTTACTACAAAGTCTTCTACACAATTTTCTGTCGTTAATTCGACTCAGACTGCTTAAAAAGTGAAGTGCTTAGTGCTTAAAATGGAATTGCAACAATAATAACTTTTTTTTATATAGTTGCTTTAACATTCCCCTTTCTTAGAGCATTGATCAGGAAGTCCTTTTTTAGTGAACTGGAATGTTCTTTCCCTAAAAACAAAAACAAAAAAATACCCAAAACCAGGAAGAATCTATGCTTGCTATTCTCTCTTATACTGGAAAATGTCACATTTTCTGAAGTACGAAACATAAATCACACAAGGGGCTTACTAGTGCACATTTGTGTACATGATATACTGAGTCACTACCTAGTGTGCTAGAGAGCAGACTGAGACACACTCCTAGGGAATTTCCTAAATACAGACAAGTGACTCACTACCTATTTTTGGGTGTTTTCTTGTAATTTGCATATTGGCTGCTTGGTCTTGCAGCAGTCTGGTGCTATTGATATGACATTTTCAAATGTGAAACTTAAATCCACAATGGGCTTACCAGGGAATTTGTGTACATATTAAATTAGGGTGCAAGGGAGCAGATAGAGACACACTCCTAGGGAATTTCATATAAAAATTTTACAGTTAGAAAATTGAAAAGTTGGACTTGTCACCATTCCAAATCTAACCAATGGTGAAGATGTCATTGCATTTTGCGATTGGTTTTCTTGTATTTATTTGCATAAGACTAGATTTTTCAAAACAGATACAATATTGCTTTAGCACCGATAGGCCTATTTCATTCTGGAAATAAAGAAAAAAAAAGTGAAGTTAAAATCATGTTTTGTCAAACAAAAATATTTCACCAAAGTGGGCGGTGTTTTAATATTTAATTAAACAGCAGGTGACAGACATTAACAACAACGTGTGGGGCAGTTGGCCAAAGCTTATTTTTGTCGTAAAATTATGTAACTCATTGCATAAACCTCGTTTTAAAAGTCTCAGCGAGCATGCATGATGTTATCCAACCCTCATGTTTCTACATGGCAAAGCAGTTTCACTTGTCAAAGACGAGAGAGAGAAAGCGGATGCGCCTCAGACTGTTCTGATGAGTGTCAGTAGATTCAGTCAATGTGCGATTCATATTAGAGGTGCGAGACACAAGCGCGAGCTCGGAGTGTGTAAACCTCGCATCAGCGCTTTGAAATGGGGAGCCGGGGGGTGGGCAGGGGGGTTACATCGTAAATTAAAAGAAATACGCGTCGGATCGAAACACCTAAAGCTTAAAATGTTCTCTAAAAAGACAAGGGAACTGATAAAGACGCACTCGGTGTCAAAGAAGAGCCGAACAGGAAACAGCCCATCGCCTCTCAACTCTCCATCAGTAAGTCGCACAGCATCTCTCCTGACAATCAACTTGATTGACATTTCACTCTCGCGCTCATGTTCTCGCCTGCTTTTCGACGTTGCTGAAAAATTTACGAATGTTATCAGTGTTTTCAAACACAAATGTAGAATTCAAGTTGATTATTGAGACCGTTATGTTATCTAAAAAATATATGAAAGGACGGACTAAACTTCCTCAGTGTGACATGGCGCAGCAAGGGGCAAGAAGTTCAGGTTTTGCCTTACTTTGAATATTTTTCTCCTGGTTTCAGGACTTAATTGATTTACTTCCAGGTGCTTTTTGAGGTTCAGTGGCATGTATTAAATTAAAAGGATGAGATATGATGGCTAACAGTGTAGAAAGTTGATTTTTAACGCTCAGTAGCTGGAAATGTTGAAGCGTGGATCAAGTAGCAAAAGCTACAGTCCTTACGCGACTAGTCAGAGAGTGAAAAAATCAAACGACAAAACTAAATTGGACATCTTACCAAATAGACCCAACGTCTGGCTCAAACAGGTGGGTTTTGTTACAAAAGTAACTTCTTTTTTTTTTTTTTTTTGACTATGCATATTTTAAGTAGTAAGGTACATGTGTGTTACTGTTTAAAATATCCATTTGTGTATGATATGTACTAATATTCATTTACAGTTTTTGTCAAGTGGTGTAACCAGTTGTAAAACTATTATACAGGTTATCTTAGGACCTCATATTGAAAGTCTACAAGGAATATTTGTTCTTCTAAAAATTAATTGGACCAATGAACTGCAAAACGTTTAAATGTGTACATTTAAACTTTAAAATGTCTATGTGTATTATTGTAATATCCCAAGTATAATAAAGAGTTTTCAATTGAAGTGTTATATTTTTTTATTTTATTTAAATGAATCATATATGTATAAAAAGCTCTAAAAAATATTTTCCCCTTTTTATCTATAGGAAAAAAAATAGTAATTTTTATATAATTTATTTTCTTTTTAAATTAATCTTCTTTAAAAGTGAACTGGATTTTGGGATATCACCCTGTTAACACTTACTGGTTTGTGTAGTGCATCATATTTCACCATTCGTTCATTCGTTTGTTGACTAAAATGAGGCAGAATTGAGTCATAATTGAAGAGATTTTCGGTAACTTGGCTTTATATTCATGTTTACTCGCATGGGAGTGTTTTTAGGCCTCAGCGAGGCCAGTTAGTGTGGCATCAGCTCTTCGGGGTGTGACAGGAAGTAGGCCACGGTTACACAATTGCTCTTGTGAAAGAAGTTCTGTTTACTAACAGCCGTCTATTGTAGTCAGGCACACATCTTGTGCTCTATCCTCAAAACTTTCTACCTTAAAACTTGTCATGTTTATCAGTTTGCCTACACTATATCCTTGTTTTCTTCTTTATCATACAGCTCTCTGCTCTTCAAGAACAGCCTCGGAAAGATGCAGTCGATGCAGTCACCTCTTCGTCCCATACTTCCTCCAGTCTGTCTCCCCCTGTCCTAGAAGTCTCGTCTTCCTGTCCAGGTACCCCTTTGACCCAGCACACTAAGCTGGTTGGCGGCCCATCCCCAATGGGCACCCTAAAGCGGCCGACTTCCCTGAGTCGTAATCCAAGTGCTGCGGGCTTCCCGATCCAGTCTTGGGTCTTTAGTAAGGGTGCGGGAAAATCCGTCATCGCCCAGAGTCCCTCGCCGGAGACGCCTGAGGCTACAGTGGCTATCGAGGTGGAAGACATCCCGTCGTTGTTGCGCATGGTGGAGCGGTTTGCCAAAGCGGTGGAGAAACTGAAAGATGTTGTGCTTGAAGGTATGATAATGGTTTTCTTGAAGAACTACAAAAATCTGTGAATTTTTTTTTTTTTTTTAGTAAAAACCAGCAGCTGTGGTTGCCAGAATTTTAATGTAAAAAATATGGTAGAAACATTTTAGGTTTTACGAACTGAACTTAAATTTACAGTAAAGGTCCTTGCACACTTAGTCCGAAATGTTCATATGCGTTTTTTTCATATTCGTCATCCTTTCCTATCAAAATGCTTGCCACAGATGCGAAAACGCCGAAAATCGAACCTGATCCGAATTTTTCTGACGTACGAAAGTTTCGGAGGCACTGTGTAAACATGATTGACACAACATGAGGTTACATTTATTTTTTTAACGTGCAAAAATTTCAGACTCTGTGTGCAATGACCTCAAAACATTTCATAAACTAATATAATGTTAATGTACCAAAGTGTACAATAATATACCTAAAATGTGTTTTGTACATTTACAATATACTTACAACTAGGGTTGGGTATCGTTTGGGTTTTTTTCGATACCGGTGCCAAATCGATACTTTTAAACCGGTGCCGGTGCCTGAACCGATACTTGTTTTATTTATATTTATACACATGCATGCACACACACACACACACACTGTATATGGAACTAATGAAGCTCCAGGAAATCCCCAATATGGACAAAGGCATTGCTATTCCTGTAACTGAGTAAGCAGAAGATATAAATGTTTTGAATAATAAAACAAATACATTAAACACTCGACTACGACAATATATAGCTTGTCTGTGTTATTCAAGCCATCTCTGGTATTTTCATAATAATTAAGTACAGTCAGGTCCATAAATATTGGGACATCGACACAATTCTAACATTTTTGGCTCTATACACCACCACTATGGATTTCAAATGAAACAAACAAGATGTGCTTTAACTGCAGACTGTCAGCTTTAATTTGAGGGTATTTACATCCAAAGCAGGTGAACGGAGTAGGAATTACAACAGTTTGTATATGTGCCTCCCACTTGTTAAGGGACCAAAAGTAATGGGACAGAATAATAATCATAAATCAAACTTTCACTTTTTAATACTTGGTTGCAAATCCTTTGCAGTCAATTACAGCCTGAAGTCTGGAATGCATAGACATCACCAGACGCTGGGTTTCATCCCTGGTGATGCTCTGCCAGGCCTCTACCGCAACCGTCTTCAGTTCCTGCTTGTTCTTGGGGCATTTTCCCTTCAGTTTTGTCTTCAGCAAGTGAAATGCATGCTCAGTTGGATTCAGGTCAGGTGATTGACTTGGCCATTGCATAACAGTCCACTTCTTTCCCTTCAAAAACTCTTTGGTTGCTTTTGCAGTATGCTTTGGGTCATTGTCCATCTGCACTGTGAAGCGCCGTCCAATGAGTTTTGAAGCATTTGGCTGAATATGAGCAGATAATATTGCCCGAAACACTTCAGAATTCATCCTGCTGCTTTTGTCAGTAGTCACTTCATCAATAAATACAAGAGAACCAGTTCCACTGGCAGCCATACATGCCCACGCTACCACCACCATGCTTCACTGATGAGGTGGTATGCTTAGGTTCATGAGCAGTTCCTTTCCTTCTCCATACTCTTCTCTTCCCATCACTCTGGTACAAGTTGATCTTGGTCTCATCTGTCCATAGGATGTTGTTCCAGAACTGTGAAGGAAAGGATCTGCTCATGATCCTAAGCATACCACCTCATCAGTGAAGCATGGTGGTGGTAGCGTGGGCATGTATGGCTGCCAGTGGAACTGGTTCTCTTGTATTTATTGATGATGTGACTACTGACAAAAGCAGCAAGATGAATTCTGAAGTGTTTCGGGCAATATTATCTGCTCATATTCAGCCAAATGCTTCAAAACTCATTGGATGGCGCTTCACAGTGCAGATGGACAATGACCCAAAGCATACTGCAAAAGCAACCAAAGAGTTTTTGAAGGGAAAGAAGTGGACTGTTATGCAATGGCCAAGTCAATCACCTGACCTGAATCCAACTGAGCATGCATTTCACTTGCTGAAGACAAAACTGAAGGGAAAATGCCCCAAGAACAAGCAGGAACTGAAGACGGTTGCGGTAGAGGCCTGGCAGAGCATCACCAGGGATGAAACCCAGCGTCTGGTGATGTCTATGCATTCCAGACTTCAGGCTATAATTGACAGTAAAGGATTTGCAACCAAGTATTAAAAAGTGAAAGTTTGATTTATGATTATTATTCTGTCCCATTACTTTTGGTCCCATAACAAGTGGGAGGCACATATGCAAACTGTTGTAATTCCTACACCGTTCACCTGATTTGGATGTAAATACCCTCAAATTAAAGCTGACAGTCTGCAGTTAAAGCACATCTTGTTCGTTTCATTTGAAATCCATAGTGGTGGTGTATAGAGCCAAAAATGTTAGAATTGTGTCGATGTCCCAATATTTATGGACCTGACTGTATATTTAAAATCCATTGCTAATCAATGCATTAGTAGCCTATGGAACATATTTTCTGCATCATTCTGTGACAAGAAGCTATCAGATCACAAAAGGAAGCATTTAACTGGTGTTGTGGACTAAAAAGGTTATAATGTCCTATTTTGTTGGTTTAAATGCGAATACAAGAGAATTTTAGCTTTAGGCATTTTAATTAAAGCCAGGGCTGGGCGGTATATATAGAGTTTGTACGATATATCTATATATTCTTTATAATCGATACGTTATTATGAAGCAATACAGTTAATATTGATATGCAGTAGTTTGATACGAGCGCATCTGATAAAATATCTAGGGAGGACACAGACTGAACTGCTGCGGAGAAAGTGCATAATACAATTTGTTCTAAACATGTGACAAGCTTTATATGAAGGGCTATAAAAAACTCGTAAGACACAGTAGCCTATAGTTTCAGTTTAAAGCGGCTCGCGCTCTCAGATGCTCTGACAGAAAGGCTGCGTGTGCCGCTGACAGAGATGCTTCTCGCGCTGTTTAATGTGTTTGCTGTTTTCCGTAATGCATAACTTACATTTCACAGGTATATTCTCCATCTGTAAATGTTAGAAAGCCATGGAAATATTTCCATTTTGCTGTCAGAAGTGCGTGAGCTTTTGCTTTGCGATTCTCTGCTAAACTTCACAGACTTCATTTAGAATGAGCGCCGCCGTGCGCATGCGCCCCAAACAGACGGCGTGCAATGAAATAGGAGCGCAATAACACTGACTAAAATATACATTTTACTGAAATATTTGTAGTTGTAGCCTGTGATGCTTCTTACGTGCGTTTCGGAGAAACAAAGGACAAATATTTTAATCGATCGCTCATGCATGGCACCGAAATGAGGCACCGAAATCTGCGTTCTGATTCGGTTCTAGTACATACCGGTTACATAGGTACCGGTGCCATAATGGTACCGGGTTTCGGTACCCAACCCTACTTACAACACCATAAAAAAAACAAAAAACATAATGTTAGTAAAAATTCAAAGTTCATCACAAACAAGGTTATAATTGTCAACAAATGTAAAATGAAAACCAGATTATATAAATGTTAACTAATAATAAAATAAAATCTAAAAATGTGTTCAAACTTTATTTAAATTGTATTTAAAAAATGTTTATTAATTATATAAATTATTGAAATCAATGAAAACCGTAGACGCATTCAAAAATAGTACAAATTACAAACACAGGAAAATTAACAAATGAAAATGGGAGGGGAAAAAAATTACAAAACTTTTTAACAAATGACACTAAAATAATGGTGTAAATATAACATAAAATTGTAATCTACATAACTTGGTGATTTCGATTTATTAATTTTTTTTAAATCCCACCATTTGAAGGAATTTTGGGAATGTCTGTATTTTACTGTAAAGTTACATAAAGTGCCTTTAGATTTATTAGTTTTGCACCTTATATAGTAAGAAATTACCGCTAACCAATTAACAGGTTTTTTAACCGCATTTTTAGTCTTTTACCGTTATAATTACAATAACTTTTTTTTTCAGTGTAGTTGACATGAAAGAAACGTTTCCTGGTACTTATTTTCAAGTTAGAAACGCACAACAGTGCTCAATACTTGTCTGCCACATGACTATTTGCACGTCCTGCCGCAAACATCACCTTCTGCTGAGGATCATGTGATTGTGGAGCAGAGAAGGGGCGGGGCTGAGTTTGCTCAACAGGCCCTGATCTTCCTGTATCTGCAGTCAGGCAGTTCCTGTGGTGCACCACACCGGTGCAGGAAATGATTCTCTCAGAAAACACCCCCTTCCACTCTCAACGTCATTCAGCATCAAGTCTGCAGTCCTACCCATAAATAACAAAAGCAGTTATTATATCGGAGTTTTCTGATCTCACTTTAGACAAAACTATCTTTTCCACAAGAGGATCCTTATAAAAAGCGCTGTGATGGTGCCGTGATACAGTGATGGTAAAACCATGATATATATATATATATATATATTGGAAAATATTTAGTGTGCATTAAGTTGATCATTTTCAGTTAGATCAGTTAAATCTGAAGATAAATCATTTTAATTCAATATCCAAACATCCAAACCAAAAAATGACAACAAAAGCACTATTCTTGAAACTTGTTGTTGCAAAGAATTTCATATTGTATATTTCGTCATTTTATAGAAATTATATTTATATTAGGGCTGTCAGTTGATTTAAAATGTTTAATCTATTTAATTGCATGATGTCAATTAATTAATTAATCGCAAAATACATTTGGCTGTGAAAATACCCCCAAAAGATTATTTATAGCTATGTTTGTGTTAAATGAGAAAGTATTAAGTAGATAATAATTTTAACAAAATAAGAGATCATACAAAATGCATGTTATTTTTTATTTAGTACTGTCCTGAGTAAGACATTTTACATAAAATATGTTTACATATAATCCACAAGACAAAAAATAGCTGAAATTATTCAAATAACCCCCTTCAAAAGTTTGGGAACCCTTGGTTCTTAATACTGTGTGAGGTTACCTGGATGATCCACGACTGTTCTTTTGTTTTGTGTTGGTTGTTCATGAGTCCCTTGTTTGTTCTGAACAGTTGAACTGAGCACTGTTCTTCAGACAAATCCTCCACGTTCTGTAGATTCTGCAGTTTTCCAGCATTTTTGCATATTTGAACCCTTTCCAGCAGTGACTGTATGATTTTGAGATCCATCTTTTCACACTGAGGACAATTGATGGACTCAAACACAACTATTAAAAAAGGTTCAAACATTCACTGATGCTCAAGTTAGTTAGTCAATTAACTAATTACTACTAATACTACTACTAATAGTAGTAGTTACTACTAATACTACTACTAATAGGGGCAGTCGTGGCCTAATGGTTAGAGAGTCGGACTTGTAAGCAGAAGGTTGTGGGTTCGAATCTCAGGTCCGGCAGGGATTGTTGGTGGGGGGAGTGAATAACCAGCGCTCTCTCCTCCTTCAATACCACGACTGAGGTGTCCTTGAGCAAGGCACCGAACCCCCAACTGCTCCCCGGGCGGGTTAAATGCAGAGAATACGTTTCACTACTGGTTATATACTCCCTATATAATCATGTATGTGACAAATAAAAATAATCTTAATCTCTTAATACTACTACTCATTCAATACTATGACTGAGGTGCCCTTGAGCAAGGCACCGAACCCTCAATTGCTTGAGGGTTCGGTGCCTTCAGTGTTCAGTGGACTGTTCAGTGGACAGGGCGCTCCCTGTCCACTGCTCCAGGTGCGTGTTCACAGTGTGTGTGTGTGTGTGTGTGTGTGTGTGCGCACTTGGATGGGTTAAATGCAGAGGACCAATTTCGAGTATGGGTCACCATACTTCACAATACAACACTTTTTTTTTATTTTTTTTTTATTTTTTTTATTATACTATAACTAATTAATACTAATACTAATAGTAGTAGTTTTGACTCACTGAAAAAACTAGTAAACATCTTTTAGTCATTTTGCCATATTTCAAATATATGGCTTTGGTTTTGGTGGTTGACTCATGCCACAATTTCCACCACTTTTATTGAACACACACAGCCAACTTTATCTGATTGGGGGGAAAAGCCAGTTGTTCATGCTTCCTGTTACTGTCAGGTAGTTTTAACAGAACATGGAGAAACTCTACAAGTAAGAGTTGAAGGTGTTTTTTGCTTCGGGTTACAGTTAAGAGCTGTGACAGGAGGAAGTGGCTTGTAGACGTGTCACAGCAGACAAGAAAGCACTGCAACACAGTGTGAACAAACGGCCTGCCTTGCATCATCTCGACTCTTTTAGGATCACTGCAGATATTTCTCAGCATGACAGACATTGACATGTCGGTTAAAGGGTTACTGGGTTCACAAAGAAATGTCCAGGTCATATTGTGCCATATAACCAGAAGAAAAATGCTGAGAGACGATTAAATGAAACCTTTTAATTGTTGTTAATTTATTTTATTTGCTCTTTTATTTCTTTGTTTTTGTATAATTTATAATAAATCTCAGAACAGCCTGATTTGAGAGAGGGGATTTTAAAATGGGGATTTAAAAAAAAAAAAAAAAAAAAAAACACTGGGTGGACTTTTATCATTATAGGATGATTACACACAATATAGTACACACACTTCCAACACATTTATGTTCAAACAACTTGTAAAGTGAATTTTACATCCAATGACACCTTTAACGCTTATTGATTTATTTTGATCTCGACTGCTTTTTTTTTTTTTTTTTTTTTTTTTACTATCTTTTTGATAACTTTTTTTATTATTATTTTATTTTTTGCATCATGTAGTGTGAAATATGACCATGGTATTTTTTTTTCTTAATTTTATTTATTTAATTGTGGCGTTTATTTTCTTATCGGGTGAAATATGACCCAGATATTTTTCTTTTCTTTTCTTTTCTTTTCTTTTCTTTTCTTTTCTTTTCTTTTCTTTGTCTGTCTGTCTGTCTTAAAAAATGACCCAGATATTTAATTAGCCTCTAGTTTTGCATATTTGATAACCCAGTGTGAAGAGAGTTATTATTTGGCACAAAAATCCCAGTTTAATCAGAAGTCTTAACTGCTTGTCCGGCTGTAATCTAGATGTATTATTTAAGATAATTAGATAATTATTTTCTAGATGTTTATTTTCAGCTGATAAGAGTCTGATGATAATGTTGTTTGGTTTTTTTTGCAGACAAACAGGAGAACCGGCGTCCATTGGCCCATGAGTGTTTGGGGGAAGTTCTGCGCATCCTGCGGCAGGTCATCAGCATGTACCCGCTCCTCAACACGGTGGAGACGCTCACCGCTGCCGGCAAACTCATCTCACAGGTCAAAGGTTAGAGCAGCCATTTGCATTCATTCTACAGCAGTAGTGCATTTCTGTTGTCATTTTAAGAAATTTACCAACAACATTTTTTTGTCTTTGACTTCAGGATACCACTATGAAGTGTGCAATGAAGTAGACAAGAAAGATTTTGAGAAGGCCATCGAGACCATTGCTGTTGCATTTAGCAGCAAGTATGAATCTCTTATTTGTGCCTTTTTGTTTCTTGTAATTACAGATTTTCTCACAATTGTCTCTTTTTAACTGTAAGGGTATGTTCACACTTGTAGTTCGGTTCATTTGGTCCTGACCAAAAAGGAAAATTATACATTTGGTCCTGGTCCGCTTAGCGTTCACACTGGCATTTTTGACAGCGAACCTAAAGATACTGAACCTAAAGGCATAGTGATAGGTTCACAACCTGATTGGTTGGCTTTAATGGCGTATATTTCATGACTGAATTTGCCGAACACCCCAAACAAAAGGAAATGGTGCGTTTGACTTAAAGCAGTGTTGCGGGTGAATGACATCAAAGTTCCCATTCACTGATCGGTTTAAGTCGAGTACACCTAATGCCGTCTGCTATTTGGATACGCTGCTTGTTCCCTTCGTGAAATCATGTTGCCTCTTGTCATTACATCCTGTTTTTGGTTCGTTTAGAAGTATTTGGTTTGTTGCGTTCATATTTCATTCGAACCTCACCAGAGTTCGTTTGGAAGCGGACCGAGACAGATGGCAGCGTTCACACTTACTCAAACGAACCGCACTAACAGAGCAATCGCACCAGAGTTCGTTTTAATTGAACCAAACATAACGAGTGTGAACGCACCCTAAGATGCAAACAGGCTTACATTTTGCAGTATACATACTGTGCACTACTTTGCTATATGAATAGATTACATGGATTGAATAGTTTCCTTACCAAAATGTGCAGTATGTAACCAGAGAGCAATATTGTATTTATTGAATACTGTATCCAACAATGCAGTGTGCTCTACTTTTTTTTCTATTTTAGATGTGATAAATGAATGAAAATAGAAAGTAATGAAAATGAAAGTAATTTCACCCAATTTATTTATTTTCGATTCATTCTGGGAAATAGCGCATTCTTTTGGAATATTGATTGATTTAAATGTATTTAAATAAATACAAGTAAATAAATAAATATTTAAAAAAATATGTAATTTCCAAAGGAAGAATTTCCCCTTGAATGAACGGGACTATTTATTTATTTATTTATTTACCTTTTAGATTAATTCCGGGAAATAGCACATTCTTTTGCAATGTATTTATTTATATACATTTAATAAATAAGTAAATATTAAAATCAATAAATGGAAAAATGTCCCCTTGAATGAATGGAATTATTTATTTATTTATTTATTTATTGATTGATTGATTTTTATTAATTGATTGATTGTGCTTATTATATCATTCAATTAGTTAAAGGGGGAAGCACTTTGTTCCTTTTGAAATGTTTGTTTTAGTTTATTGTTTAATTTAATTTTTACCAGTCTACATTATGCATACACAGGACTGCAGTGCCATACAGCGTACTTTGTGTACATTATGAAATCATCTCTCTCAAAATGCTCTGTTAGATCATTGACATTAATCATAGCTCTACAGAAATAACAGGAAGTTGATCTGTGGCTTCTGCTCTCTTACGCTAACAGCCCCAAACCCTCAAGGATCTGTTTTTGAGTTCGAGATGATCATTATCATCTCTCATGTAGTACTGCTGTTGTTGTCCCTTCAACTTTTCATAATCATATCAATACATTTTTGAATGGCAGCTTCTTGATCGTCTTGCATTAATTTCCTGTGACCAAAACATTAAATCATGCAGCAGTGCAGTGTGACTGTGTTTCTGTGGCAAGAACTGAGCAAAGAGGAAGTTGGCATCAGTTGGAGTTTCTCAGTTGTTTTTGTGTGTTTTGTCAGTGTGTCTGAGCTGCTGATGGGAGAGGTGGACAGTAGCACGCTGTTGTCGGTGTTGCCGTCTGAGAAGAGCAGGGTGAGTGTGTCAGTCTCTGTACAGGGCGGATGTTGGCAGCAGGTTTTGTCTTCCTGTAAGTGGCGTTCTGTGATTAGAGTCACTGCTCTGTGACGCAGTCGTCCTCCACTGAAATGAGACTCACATGAACACACATGACTGATGTGTATGATGTAAATGTGACACAATGTGTGATATAAATATTTGTTTATTCTCTCTTGACTGTTCAGTCTATGGAGAACCTCTCGGGTCATGAGTCTTCACACACACGGAGTGATTCATCTGAGCTGGGTACATCGTTTTGACAAATTCAGAAATCCAGAGAAGCAAGTGGGAATGCACTGATATAGATTTTTTTTTTTTTTTGTGAAGATAGAATGTTATGTCTTCAAAATTTGATATAATTATGTAAAATTTATATAATTTTTTTAAAATAAAGTATAATTTATTTATTGAGCTGATTATAATTATGTAATGCTGTTATTCTAATAAAAGGTCTTGTGCATAACATTTAATATTTATAAGAGAACTGTTCTGCAGAACATTAAAAAATATTTTAAGAGAAATGATGATTCATTTATTAGATCATTCATTCAATCATTCTATTATTCATTCATTTGATCTTTACAAAATCTCCTGCAGAACATATTTAAGATTTTGAATAATGCTATTAAGATGATGATGATAAAATAAAAAATGAAATCATCAAATTATTTTTTTTTATCAAATTATCAAATAAAAAAAGTATAAAATCATTCATTCATAAAAAAAATATTGTTATTGTAGACAACATTTGAAGTGGATCAAAAATTTCAAAGTAAGACTAGAACGTATTTTGGTTTTATGTTTTAGGACAATTTTGATTAAAGGTTTTGATCCACTTCAAATGTTGACTAGTTTATTATTATTAACTACTACTACTACTACTAATAATAATAATTTGTAGTAGTATTTTGATAATATATAACAATTATTCATAATTTTAAATATAATAAATAATAATTAGTAGTATTTTGATGATAATAATAATATATAATTATTCATAATTTTAAATATATGTTCTGCAGGAGATTTTGTAAAGATCTCAAATGAATGAATGATCTTTACGAAATCTCTTGCAAAACATATTTAAAATCATAAATATTAAAATATACATAAAATTATTATTAACAATAATTATTATTGTTTAGAGAACTTGTTTAAATAAATATGCCAACTTGGTGTCCTGCCGAATGCATTTAAAATGGTTTATTTTTTTAGAGAATAATGAATTTATTAGTAGTAGTGTAGTAATAATAACAACTACAACAATAATAAAATTATTATTCATAATGATAATATTTTTATTATTAACTTTAATTTATTATTATTAAAATAATGTAGGTCTTCCTCAGAACAAATAAATAAATGATTATTTTTATGGTTGGTATTACAAATGTATCTTTTTCTTCCATGAAACTTTGTTAACATGATTGTATTTCTATGCGTGCTGGCAGCGATGAGCGCTGAAGAGGTGGACATTATCCTGCAGCGCAGTGAAGGAGGAGTGGACTCGGCTCTGATGTACGCTAAAACCATCTCCAAATACATGAAGGATCTGATCGGCTACGTTGAGAAGAAGCTTGCGTTAGGTAGGATCACGTGTGGCTTCAGTGATACAATGGCTTGAATTAAATTTAGTTTTGAAATGTTATATGAGAGATTGGAATAGTGTGTAGTTTTAGGTAAAACGTAGAGTTCTGATTCTGAATGGTTGAGTCACGTCCTATAGCTGCTTGTTTATTTTTGCTTAATAATTGACGTCTTAAATTGTAATTGTTTGTACAGAGCTGGAGTTCTCCAAGGGCTTACAAAGGATCTATCAGTCATGTAAACAGACCATCACACATGTGAGAACTACCCTCGCTCAAGTTCTCTGTAGTCTTCAGGATTGGTTTGTTTTCTTCCTCATGTGTCTGTTTTTGTGTCCATCAGCCACACATGCCCTTCTTCTCCATCTACGCTCTGGCTCTGGAGCAGGACCTGGAGCAGAGCTCTGGGATGCATCAGGCGGCCTCCACCCTGCAGAACCAGACCTTCATCATGGTACAACACCAACATGCCCATTTGTTGTCCTCCTAATAATAACAAGAATTATTATTAACAACGATAATTAAGTTATTATAATAAATGTAAATTAAATGTTGTTTATTATTAGCAACTATATAATTTGTAATAATAATAATAATAATAATAATAATAATAACTTAAAAATAAATAATTTATTGTTAAATACAATACTAATATTTTGTTGGTAAATATGTTCTGCAAGAAAATGTTAAAGTTCTTAGTAGTAACAATATTATTAGAAACAACTAACATTTATAATACTGTAATAATCACAATAATAAGAATAATTAATAATTAGAATAAAGAATAAATATAATAAATTAATTAATGCAAGTATAATAATAATAATAATAATAATAATAATTATAATAATAATAATAATTATTATTATTATTAAAATACAATATCAATTATTTGCTTCAAGAATTTTTTTAAAGTTCTATTATTAGTAGTAGTAGTAGTAGTAGTAGTAACAAAATAAAATGTATAATATTATCATAATCACATTAAGAATGTTATTTTAATGTATATTAAATAATTTATTGTTAAAAATACAATAATATTATTATTACTTTTTGTTGTTAAATGTTACTACTACTATTACTAAATGTTTCTTGCAGGACAACAATTTTAATAATACTAATAATCACATTTAATCACAGCATTATTAAATAATTTATTATTAAATATGATTAAATTAATTTTGTTGTTTAATGTTTTGCAAATAACATTTTAAAGTTTTTATTAGTAGCTATATATGTATATATATTTTTTTATTGTTGTTGTTTTTTTGTTTTTTATTACTAATAAAAATAACAATAATGAAGTTGACAATGGTTGTTGTTAAATGCTCTGAATAAGACTTTAAAATAGTTTTTCTTCCCCTTCTTCCTTTCTTCCCTCTTTATATTAATAATATTGTGTAATATTTTTAGTGTAATGTAAGTGTAATATATTGAAACGAGGAGCATGAAGTATGTTGCTGTGAAGAATCATGTGCTTTCTGCTCATCCACAGCCTCTGCTGCTCCGCAAACAAGAGCACGAGAAGAAGCGCAAGGAGATCAAGGAACAGTGGCTGAAGGCCAGGAGAAAGCTGGTAACCTTTACATTTATCCATCTAATGAGCTACCAGAACACTTTAAATCTCCAGCCAGGATGTTTCTTCACACACTGAACTGTACGAGACGTTAGCAGTGCAGGTCTGTAAGGGATGTTGTGTGTTTAAACAGATGGAGTGTGATGCCAACCTTCGCAGAGCCAAGCAGGTCTACATGGCCCGCTGCGAGGAGTACGACAAGGCCAGGATGGCGGCAAACAGGGCCGAGGAGGAGGGCGGCAGTTCTACCACCAAAACCGTAGACAAGAAGAAACGGCTGGAGGAAGAGGCCCGCAACAAGGTCAGACTCGGCATCTCTCATATGCCACTGTAGGAAGAGTTTTGCTGGAACAGATGTTCAGTGGTTTAGCAGGTTGTGTTTTTGTGTTCGTCTCAGGCTGAGGAGGCCGAGGCCACGTACCGGACGTGTATCGCAGATGCCATCACACAACACCAGGAGCTGGAGCACATGAAGGTCACCGTCCTGCGGCAGATCCAGGAGGTCATCAAACAGAGCGACCAGACCATCCGCTCGGTAAACACGTCACACTCACTAGATGAATATAAACGGATTTTATTCATTTGTTAGTCTTTACGTCTCCATTGAAAAAAAAATCACGATATAGATATAGATATAGATATAGATATAGATATAGATATAGATATAGATATGGATGGATGGATGGATGGATGGATGGATGGAATTTAGCTCAGGAGCATTCCAGTTTCACTGGATCGTCTTTGAGATGTTTCTATACTCCGACTGGAGTTAACCTGTGGCAAATTCAGGTGATTGGACATGATTTGGAAAGGCGCACACACACCTGTCTATATAAAGTTTAACAGCTGAAATGGATGTCAGAGTTCAAAAACTCATTGCTTAGTTCAAAAACTAAGCAATGAGGTCAAAGGAATGGCCTGCAGAGCTGAGAGACAGGATAGTGTTGAGACAGATCTGGGGAAGACTACAAAAAAATCTGCTGTGTTGAAGCATTTGGAGCATTTGGCCTCCATAATCCTTGATGGATGAAGTTTGAAACAATCAGGACTCTTCCTAGATCTAGCCTCCTGGCCAAACTGAGCCATCAAAGGAGAAGGGTCTTGGTTAGAGAGGTGATCAAGACACTGATGGTCACTCTGGTTGAGCTCTATGATCTTATATGGAGATGAGACAAACATCACTGCGACACTCCACCAATCTGGGCTTGATGGCAAAGCGACCAAACTCAAGCTTCTCCTCCGTAAAGATACATGAAACCACGACTGGAATTTACAAAAATACACCCAAATAACTCTGACTATGAAAAAAAAAAAAAAAAGATTCTCTGGTCTGATGAACCTCAATTCTTTATTCATGTCTGAGGGAAACCAAGCACAGCTTGCCACAGCGGTGAAGCACGGTGGCGACAGCATCATACAGTGGGGGTGTTTTTCAGCGGCAGAGACTGGGGAAGTGATCAGAGAAGACGGAAAGCTGTATGCAGCTAAATACAGAGATATCCATAATGAAAACCTGGTTCAGAACCTCAGACTGGGCTGAAAGTTCACCTTCCAGCATGACAATCACCCTCCGCACACAGCCAAGACAATGCAGGAGTGGCTTAGAGACGACTCTATGAACGTCCTCGAGTGGCCCAGCCACAGCTGGGACTTGGAACCAATCAGACATCTTTGGAGAAACGTATAAATGGCTGTCCACCAATGGTCCCCAGCCAACCTGACAGAGCTTGAGATGATCTAAAGGGAAGAATGGCAAAATAAAAACAAATGCAGATGTGCAAAGCTTGTTGCATCATACCCAAAAAGACGTGAGGCTGTAATTGTTGCCAAAGTGCTTTAACTAAGTTTTGAGTTGAGGGTATGAAGACTTGTGCAATGCCATTTTTTCAGTGTTTCCTTTTTAATAAATTTGTAAAGTTGTGATAAATCCAGTTTTTGCTTTGTCATTATGGTGAGTGGGGTGTAGATTTATGTGGGGAAAAAAATGTAATTTAAAGCAGTTTAACATAACGCAACCATAACAAAATGTGAAAAAAATGAAGGGGTATGAAGACTTTCTATAGGCACTATATATATATATATATATATATGGACAGCAAATTATATTCAAGGACATTTTTGAAAGCATTGGATTGACAATGTTGTAAAATACAGCAAATTGTATATTTTAAAATACTGTCATAAATACCTCTTCAATATAGAAAATATCAAGAACATATTTTTTTTTAAATGCAGTTTAATGGCTGGTAATATTTGACTAGTCAATTTTCTCTATGCATAGTTAAATTTAAACTCTAAATACATTTGTAAAGCTAAATATGTTATGAATGAGACTCTTTAGCTTGTGTTTTTCAGTATTATTGTGTGTATACTTGATCAATGGCCCAGTCATGCATTACTCGGATTAACAGGATCAAATAAATACTGAAAAAAACACCAAGAAAACTTCAAATCCAAATCCAGCTTGAGTGGTTTTAACCGTGTGAAACTCTTTCCAGGCCACCATCTCCTACTACCAGATCATGCACATGCAGACGGTAGCGCTGCCGGTGCACTATCAGACGCTGTGTGAGAGCAGTAAACTGTACGACCCGGGACAGCAGTACGCCACGCACGTCAAAGACCTTCAGATGAGCGAAGTGCCCGAGACGCATTACGAGTTCGAGACCTACTCTGCCTCCTCCAGCCAGTAACCAACACTCCTCTTGCTTTCAAACACGGAATATCATGGAAGTGGATGTGAATATTACAGTAAGATGTTGTCTTGTTGAATTCAGGCCGTCAGTCAGAGCTCGTGCTGAAAGCTCTAACACTGATGCTCACAGCAGTGCTGAAGCGCCGCCCACCGCTGGAGAAACCGGAGATACGAGCGCCTCTCACAAAGATGAGCAGAAGAGAGGTTTGTGCAATGATTTGTTTGATCTACTTACTTAAATGTTTTTCTATTGCATTTTATCTTTGTGTGAACCCACAAAAATGCATATTTAAAAAAATGTGTAATGTAACTAATTTAAGAAATTTAATACGTTTATAAATTTTAATTGAATTTAAAGTTCAATTACAACATTAATGATGATTTAATTTAATAATGTAATTACATTTTAATATAATAGAATGCTATATATATTACTAGTAAAATTAAAGGTTTCCCAATTAACTAATATATTAATAAATGTAAATAATTAGTCAATTAAAATAAATTAAAATAAATTAAAAATGTACTTGATTTATAATTTACTTTTTATATTATACTCTTAATGTATTAAAATAAAACTATTATTAATACATAATTATGATTGTATTGTTTTTTTTTTAGGGTCCAAATAACTAATTTATTAAAATTAATATTTTATTTGAACTTTTGTATATTCATTTGACTAATTTATCTATTAAAGTTTTATATAATATATATTATATTATATATTTTATAAATTATTAAAATAATTTGTATTTTCATTGAAATAATATAATGGAATTTACATTTGTGTTCAGTCACACAAATGTAAATATAAATATATATTTTTAAATATAATGTAATAAAGAAGTATTTGCAAATAATTTTTATATTAAAATTGTCATGTGTATGAAGATTTTTATTTATAGATGCTCTGTGCTTTCAAAAGGTGCTTGTTTGGTTTAGATTTTTTGGGTATGTTATGAATATCTAAAGTAGTTACACAAATGGTTCTGAATCGTATTTCTTTTTTGTCAGCTCGAGGTCACATGACCCACAAATCCTGGGGCTCCACAGTGAGTGACGACAGTGTGGGAGGAGGAAGTGGCCTGGGATCCCCGACTACCAGCACAGGTACAACTTCCTGCCATGACTAATTTAAAAAAAAAAAAAAAAAAAAAAAAAAAAAATTTTTATATATATATTTGCATAAACTTTATTTTCTCTTTTTTCTGTAGGTGACATAAGTAAAATGGCCCGAACATCATCAACAGGAACCATGTCATCAAACGAAGACGTAGATGAGAAAGACTCGAGTGTTACTTCCTTTGAAACACCAAGTGAGAGAAAACGGTGCACAAGTGTTTTCCATTCTAATCTGTGCGTATCATCCAGTTTCTGACTGTCCGTTCAATGTTTTGCAGATATTAATGGCATCGAGCCTGAGATCGTGGTGCCCACCGGGCCGTTCAGGAACGTGGGTCTGTCGAAAGCCGCTCAGACTCACAAACTGCGCAAACTGCGCTCCCCGTCCAAATGCAGAGAATGCGACAGCTACGTTTATTTCCAGGGAGCCGAGTGCGAGGAGGTGAGTCACGTCTGCTGCGCTTGGACCTCGTGTTTGAAATTAACCAGGCTTATTAAAGCGATTGTTCACCCTAAAATGAAAATTCTGTCATTAATTACTTCCCCTCATGTTGTTCTAAACCCATAAGACCTTCAGAACACAAATTAAGATATTTTTGATTCATTCAGAGAGCTCTCTGACCTTTCCATAGACAGGAGATCAGTGTTCTCGTAGCTTCGTAAAATTACGGTTGAACAACTGATGTCACATGGACTATTTTAAAGATCTCCTTGCTATGTTTCTGAGCTTTGATCGTGTAAGGATCCTTGCTGTCAATGGGAGGGTCAGAAAGTTCTCGGATTTCATCAAAAGTATCTTAATTTGTGTTACGAAGGTCTTGGAACGACATGAGGGTGAGTAATTAATGACAGAATTGTCATTATTGGGTGAACTATCCCTTTAAAATCTGGTTTGCTCTTGGCAGTGTTTCCTGGCCTGTCACAAGCGCTGCTTGGAGACTTTGGCCATTCAGTGCGGCCACAAGAAGCTCCAGGGTCGCCTTCAGCTGTTCGGGCAGGATTTCTCACAGGTGTCCGGCAACAGTCCCGACGGCATCCCCTTCATCATCAAGAAGTGCATCGGAGAGATCGAGAGAAGAGCGCTGAGAATGAAGGTACGTTCAGATCCAGCAGATCTCGGCCAATAGAAATGCAGGATTGTGCTGATGGCCCTCCTCTCTGTCAGGGTATTTATCGTGTGAATGGGGTGAAGACACGGGTGGAGAAGCTGTGCCAGGCGTTTGAGAACGGTAAAGAGCTGGTGGAGCTGTCCCAGTCCTCGCCACACGACATCAGCAACGTACTGAAGCTTTACCTGCGGCAGGTGAGCCACCACTGCATCAGGACAATATTGTGAAAATGTCATTTTTGGGTTTTGTATATTCTATTATATGAAAATTTTAAAATATTATCATTGACAATTTTAACAGTCTGCATTTTTGGTTCACCTAAATGTAACTAATTTAAAAGTATAATATTTATTTTGTATTGTATTTATTAAACTAAATCTAACTAATTTATTAATTTATATATTGTTGTATTAAATTACATTATAAATCTAAATTATGATTATATTAATACATCATAACTGAATTTGCATAAATAAAAACAATTAACTTTTAAAAAATGATCTACATTTAGCAAAATCATGGAACATAATATTGCATAAAATGGAATTTTGGGGTTTTGTATATTATATGATAATTAAATTATATAAATCATGAAAACACAACAGAATTTGCATTTGTTTACCCAAATTTAAGTAACAATAGTTTAATAATATACTCTACTTTTGATAAAACAGAATGATGTGCATAAAAAATGTAGGAAAATAACAGAATTTGCATTTTGTATAAGTATAATTTAATATAATCTAATTTAATTTTTAGATATTTTATTATATCAAATATTAATTATTTTACTATTATTAGCTACTACTAATTAAATGTTTATATTGCATTGCATCACATTAAAATTACATTATATTAAAATGACATTATTAATAAAAAATTAACAATTAGCATTTTTGGGTTCCCCAAATGTAACTAATTTATTAATATTTTGTATATTTTTGTATATTATATTGTTTTTTAATTTTCAGTTATATTAATACTAGTGCTATCAAACGATTAATCACATCCAAAATAAGTTTTTGTTTACATATATGCATGTGTACTGTTTATTTATTATTATGTGTATATATAAATACACACATTCAGTATATATTTTGAAAATATTTACATGTCTATATATTTGTATTATATTTATATTCTATATAAATATATTTAATATATAAACATAATATATTTTTCTTAAATATACACATGCATGTGTGTGTATTTATATATACATAATAAATATACACCGTACACACACACATATTATGTAAACAATTTTATTTTGGATACAATTAATCACGATTAATCATTTGACAGCACTAATTAATACATATAATTAATATATTTTTTTGGATTTTTGCACTCACCCAAATTATAAATGAATTTATATGGAAATTTAATTTTCAGTTTTTAATAATATTACAACACTTTTTGGTGAACAAATCCTTTAACTGTTCCCTGTGACTATGTTGCCTTCATTGTTAGCAGTGGCTCATTTTGTATTTCGGTCTCTTCCTCAGCTTCCAGAGCCCATCATGCCCTTCCGTCTCTACAACAGTCTGATGGGTCTGGCGAAGGAAAGCCTGGCTGTAGTGGGTGCAGAGGGAGCCGAGACGGGCAAAGGGCCCAACATGGTGGACCTCGGCCCTGAGACGGACCCTGAACTCTTGGCCCTCGTGGACAGACTGAAGAATCTCCTCAAAGAGCTGCTCAAACCAAACACTGCCACTCTGCGCTACATAGCGCGCCACCTGAGAAGGTGCAATGATTTCAGGGTTTATAGATTGACACTGACTCTGCCAAACTCTTATTAAACACTGATTATTTGGTTAATGTCCCTCTGTTTTCAGGATTGCAGAACTGGAAGATGACAATAAAATGAGCCCGAGTAATCTGGGCATCGTGTTTGGCCCCTCACTGATGCGGCCCCGGCCCTCAGGGGCCACTGTGTCTCTGTCATCTCTGGTGGATTACCCATATCAGGCCCGCATAGTGGAGACCCTCATTGTGTTTTATCCCACCATTTTCCATTCGGACTCCAGCCGACCTGCATGCGCCAGCACCGCCCGCACACTGTCCCTGCAGCAGGTTTGAGATTCATACACAATAGATAAAATCTCTCATGTTGTGCAAGCAGTGCGTTTTAATGGGAGGTTAACTGGTTAAACCGTTAATGCAGAACAAATGTGATGTTTTGGTCTGTGCAGGAAAGCAGCATTGATGGAGAAGAACACTGTTTGAATGATGAACAAGGAGTCGCAGATGAACCCGGCGCGGCAGAGTCAGACAAGTTAGAGAGCCATGGTATTACAGACTTTTAATTCCTAAATTTTAATTCCTAATATTATTGGTTTACATTCTTCAAATGCATTGTGTATATATTTTGATTTATTATCTTTTGATATTTCAATTGTTTTAAATGTTATGTATTTCATGTTTTATTTGAATTAACTCATATCAATTTACTCTCATTTAATATACATTTTATAGAAATATCGTCATTTTCCATTTTAAAATATCTTTTATATACACTTAAGTTAGTTTTTCACTTATTGTTTTCCTTATTACACACAAAGAAAAAAAAAAAAAAAAAAAATATATATATATATATATATATATATATATATATATATAACGATCTGTCATGTGTCAGCAGAGAGTTCAACGGGAACACCTGGTTCTCTGGAACACAGTCTGGACTCAGATTCAGAAGCAGATGAGGAACGGACCAGAGGTGAACTTCAGCCCCCCAGTCCTACAGACCAGGCACTCGACTCTACCACTGAAACCCAAATGAGTCCACCCATCCTCCTCGTGAACCTGCAGTGTCCCTCCAGCCCAAACAACAACAGTGACCCCCCTGCCCTCCCTGAGAGCGAGCCGCCCGAGTTAGAAGCACCAGCAAGCTCGCTGGCAGCGTTAAATATCAATCAGAGTGACAACACCACAACACTCACTCTCTGAGTTCACCACAGCCAGGGGTTGTCTGTGACGTTCAGTGTGTTTTTTTTTTTTTTAGATGCGTTTTAATATTTAAAATACTTTAGCTTACAATCCTGCAAAAATTTACAGATTTTTAAAAATGTTTTTTAGCTTTAATTTGACCAAAACAGCGGTACGCTTCCGGTGTCATCATGCATTGTATCTTATGAAATCACCTTATACTAAGTGTTGATCAATATCTCACTTGTTGTTAAATTTTATGTTTGTGCTTGTCTTTTAATAATAAAAAAATAGTGATTTCAAAATAATCAGTATTAGTTTACAGCCAATGCAAACTAATGTCATGGTTACATGCAAATCAGATTTAAGTGCATGTTATCAGATAACATGTTAGCCAATGAGGATGAAGTCGGCTACAGTTGTTGCTGTATAAAGTGTTTGGTTGGTTAGTGTGTATTTGCACATATCTAGGTCATCTTCCCTTTTTTCCCCTCATCACAACAATGGCTTTCAGAAAGAAAAAGGTGAGTGCTTTCTTTACATTCAGGTTTTGAGGCTTGTGTTCACCGCTCATTTGGGACCAAACGAACAGCGTTTTTAATATGGAAAGTTGTCAAATAAAATGACAGAGACAGAAGAGCAAAATCATTTATTTAAAAAAGACAAAATTCAGCCCATGTTCACTTTCAGCAGTTGGAGAAAACTTCAAATCTGTCAACAAAAGATGAAACAAATATAATTAATTCCTTAAAAATATTAACATTAAAGAATACAGAAAATTGATTTGATTTATTTATGAAGGCACTAAAATGACATTTAAAAACTAAATATACATTAAGAAAACAAACTAATTCAAAACTATGTATGTACTAAAGACAATATAGTAATGATACTTTAACACTGCTTCACAGATTTGCATCTCGAATTGTTGATATTCTTCGTAATTAATACCTCAGGATTTGTATAAGTGGAAAAACAGCAATACGAATCTTCATATTTAACCAATATGCAATTTCTAAGCATTAAGCAAATACTTCTGAATACCAGTGAACTACAACAGAAATACTGACTTCATAAACATTACTGGACCAGTCTGTATGTGATGTACCGTCCAGCAGTTTCACTCGGTCTGATGATCTTAACAACCTGAAGAACATGCCACAAGTTACGTGAACACTCAAATGCTCAAGATTTTTAGAGATGTCAAAATAAGAGGAAAATACAGTTCAAGTTCCTACCTGGCCTCTCTTTAAGCCAAAGTAACGGGCAACAGGATCCCCGGCTTGAATTCTGGGAAGCTGGCTTTCCTTTAGTTTACTGGAGAGGAGCGGGTTAAGGCTGAACTAACTAATCTAAAGCACTAACTAGAGATACTACAGTAAACCATCCACCTAAATCCAGTAAATCAGGGTTATAGTGAACTAAAAAAAAAAAAAATCATTTGTTACCTAAAATACAGGCATTCGCTTATTTTTTTTTTTATGGCTACTGTCAACTGTTTGGTTACCAATTCTTCAAAATATCTTATTTTGCGGTCAACAGAAGAAAGAAACTCATACAGGTTAAGAACAACTTGAGGGTGAGTAAATGGTGACAATTTTCATTTGTGTTAACTATCCCTTCAACTGAAATAAAATATAAAAATATAGTTGCCAAGGCAACTTTTCTCATTTTCACTTAACTAAAATTGAAATGAGAAAAAAACACTGAAAATATGAATAAAAACTATAACGGTATCATTGTTACTAAAATAACACTGCTATAAACTTCAACCAAAACCTCAAAGGATACTACCGCGCCAGCAACTCGATCACTTCCTCTTTAGTCATGACTATGTGCTCTGGAACAAGCTGAAAGAAATTAATACATTATTATTGTGCAAATAACATTAAAACAATGTGTAATATTAGCATTTTGGTGTAAATAGCCAAATGAGTCGCTAAAAATCTAAAATGCCTTAAGCCTGAGACACACTGCACGATTTTAGCAATCCTATAAGATCACTGTATGTCACACTGTGTGACATGGATCTGATAAACATGGCTACGACGTGTGTGTTGACTGTACGAGGATGACGCATTGACTTGTACGATACGACAGACGTTACTATAGAAGAATAAAACGTCATCAGCATGCGCTAGTGGTAAACAAAAAGAGCACGACAAATCACACTTTGCAGTTCTAGTTGTGTGTGCTGAAAAAAAGTGGAAGTGGCGAAAGAGGAATGAACAAGAGCTTGAGTTTTGTTTTAGCGCCATGTCGCGTTGATTTCATGCCGCGCTTTTATTGGCTGGTTGGTAAACATGGGTCGTAGCAGCAAACACACTGCGATGATCATGCTGTATCGTAGGCTGTCTTTGAAATTCTCTCACTGTACGACACTGGACCACCAATCAGGAGCCATGATCACAGAAATCGCCCACGATTGTTTCACGATGCCAATCTTTCGTCAGGGACAGCCGAAAATTGAGCAGTATGTTTTGGCCTTTAAAAGAGAGAGCTTTAAAAGATAGCTACAACACCCACACCATGATGTTATTATAAGAACACACTTCAGTTATTTCGTCTGTCTCTTTAAATGCACGAATGGATTCTGATTGGCTGTCAATGTTTTTATCGTTTATCAGTTGGAGAAAAAAAATCATTCTTAATTATAGTTGTAATGTGGACCACCATATATATTTTCACAGAAATAGAACAATTACCGAAACTTCGTAGTTATCGTTATGATTTTAGCACTGAGTTGAAATCTGAACGATTTTACTTTTAGCTGATTTACAGTCGAACCAAAATTTATTCAGACACCTTCAACATTTCTCACATCATCAGTTTATTTGCTATAGTTTAGAAAATGGTAATAAAATATGACAAGAACGCCGAGTTAAACTGTGTCAGAACAAATTCATCTTCATAACGCCAGATAACTTTGATAGGTATGTAATGAATTAGACTGAATTTATGTGAGCTGTTAAATTTAAGTACACAATTAGATAATACCAATTTAGGTCGACCAATTACCAAGCAATGCTTCATTTTGTTCAGTCTGTGGTGTAAATAGCTCGCATTAAATATTAAAGAGAAACACTTAAGAAAAACATGCTCAGGTCAATGTGTCTGAATTTTTGGACCCGAGTTTTTTATCAATTTTACTGGTAGTCCACTGTATGAAGAATTTTTTAGGTATGTATATATCACAGTTTACTTTATTTTGCTATCCTTGCTTACATAAATTAACTATAGTGTCCTGCGCCCACTAGTAAAAAAAATATAAAAAATTATATCTGGTGTCTAAATAATTTTTGGTTTGACTGAACTATAAAAACACTGACAGCCAATCAGAATCAGTGCAATTGCAATTAATCGAAATTCAGTTTCGATTTCGGCCTCCAACGATTATGAAAATACAATAATCGAGATAAAACGATTATGAAAATACAATAATCGAGATAAAACGATTATGAAAATACAATAATCGAGATAAAACGATTATGGCGCCCCATTCCAGCAGTGCGCTTTCACTCCTCCATAAAAGCCCATTTTCACGTGTAAATCAGTAAAATCATGTAACGTTTTCTTTTGCAAAATTGCAAATTGAGTTATTAAAGTTGATTAGATTTATTAATGTTTGTAAAAGCGCGAAAGAGAACTTGCACTGTTCCTCAGGAGGATATCTGTGTATGCACTCAGAGACGGAGCAGAACACAGACATGTGTCATCCTTTAGCTGAACGTATGCGCCTAAACGCTCAAATACACGCAAAAATGTGTCACAATGCGGCGCTTAGTGATTATTCATGTAAACCCTCGTCGGTTATGTAATAAATGAATGTAAACAGATGATACTGAAAATACGCTTGTAACAGTAAATCGGATCCGTGCGGCTCTTAAAGTGACAGCGCGCTATATTCCTGCTGCTGACTGTGTGCTTAATATTAATCAAACAACAAAAGACAGAGACAAAATCACTCACTGCTCTTCACAGAAGGTCTTTTGTAGCTTTAATAAGAAACAAAGGAAGTTTAATTCTTACAGTGAAGACTACGCTGTTTTATTTTACATTTGATTATTCAATTTCTATAGTAGGCTGTTAACTGAATACTTTAGATTTGCATTAAAAAAAAATTGGTTATACGGCCCGCTAATAATCGTGTTAAATAATCGTGATTACAATATTGACCAAAATAATCGCGATTATGATTTTTGTCATAATCGAGCAGCCCTAATGTTAATGCTGCAGAAGACACACCTGAAGTGCGCTCTTAAGTGTCAGTTGGTGCGAACGCTAATATAGTTATCGCCTTTAACTCTTGTAAACAGTGTTTAAATGCAGCTTCCTCACCTCGTGCTCGGTAATGTTGATTAGAAGCTCCTGCTGAAGAAACTGCTCGAGTATGTACTTAGGCGCCATGTCTACCAGAGACTGAAATTTAAAAGACAAACACATCATTTAAATGCCTTAATAGTTAATGCTCCTCTAAATGTAAGTGTATTTGCGTGTGTCACCTGTTTGGCGGAGGGCGTCATGCCCATCTGGACTACAATGATGGCCCTGGTGATGTTTTCTTCTTGCATACGCTGGCAATACATCTTTATGGTCTTGATGCCAACCTTTGGTTCCTCTGAAAGCAAGAGCACGGTAGATATGATAAATCAAGCGTTCCTCAACAGTTCGTAACGGATGAGTTCAACAGCAGCTGGGCTCGTGGTTGAAGGTGCATCATACCGGGGAAGAACACAAACATCTGGTCGGTCGGATCGTCGTTGTGGGCGACCAGGACCGTGAGATCGGTTCGTCGTGGTCGACCTTCGCTGGGTTTGTCTCCAAACTGGCTTCTGAACTCATCGAGGGTCTGATCCAGTTCATCTTGCGTCACCAAATAACCACGATCGTGACAAAGCTGAAAGATAAAGATAGATATTATAAGGACATAATAGCATATTTCTGTTATTTGGATGCGTACTGTATGTTAGGAGATGATGAAACTCCTGCGGATCCGAATAAGCATCACAATAAACTGTCCTCGCAGCATATACACAAGTTATATGGCCTTTAATTTACCTGCATTATAGTTTTTCTAATTTTCCATAGTCTGTATGTCTCTTCCTCGTCATCCATATCGCGTTAAAAAGAGGAAAATATCTCGATCAAAACAGACCGCTTATTCGATCCCTTTACTCCACGTTTGGGTCCCGTTGCTGCCGGCGCGTGTCTATGACGTCAGACGCTACGCCACAGTGCGCACTTTGATTTCGCATGTGCAAAATTATTATTTTATTTTTATTTTTTAAATGCATAAGCTTTTACTATCCGCTTTCAACGAATAAAATGTGTTGTGTTGATAATAGTTAAAATAAATGCACATTTAAAATTCTATTCATAAAAAATACTAACACTAGCTTTTCTAATCTTTTTGTATTCTATCTGTTTTCTTTTTATTTATTATATTTAAAAAAATTACAAAAAACTTGCTAAGTGTACTGCGTTAAGCTAACCGAGACTAGTCATAGCACGTGCGTATCATTGCTCTTTTGTTGATTTTGATTGCTTCCATTGTCCTCATTTGGATAAAAGCGTCTGCTAAATGACTAAATGTAATGTCAAATACGTGGTTAATAAATTACAAATAATATAATATAATTTACCGTCATTGATTTAGTTTGAAAACAAATAAGGAATGGGGAAGGTTGTGTAACATTCTAGAAACGGTTCTGGGTTTTCATGTGGGAAGTGCGTGTGATTTCAGCTAATTGATTCTTTCGAACAGTTCGAATCAAAGAACCGATTCACAAAAAGATTCAGTGATTCCTTTGTCGTCTCTTATATTTACATTCTTTAAACTCTTCAAATAAAGCATGAAGACACATATTGCTGTTTTATTAATTACGTTTTATTAATATACAGGAGTTTATTGTAATTTCATGTGTCATTACGAGTGGTGTTTACATGAGAAACACTCCGGTTCAACTGATTCACTCAAAGGAATCGACTCATAGGAAGTGGTCATTGAAGCGTTTGGTATATCTGCTGGATTTTGCAAAGCGAGAAGACTTAAAATGGCTTTTATCCATCGTTTCTTGCTGTTCGGGGCTTTATCGAGCAGTGGGATCATTGGTGCAATGGTATTGTAAAGTTAAATACTTCTGTAACTTAAACTCGCAAATCTTATCACGTAATCTGGTTATTATGAGGTTATGTGCTGCATAATTACGGGCGTTTTGCAAATGATTTATCATCAGTTTACACAATCAGTCGTATTGTGCAAGATCTGGTCTAGTTTCAGTGTATTTAGGTCTCTGGTCTTTAGTCTTTGTGTCTCATTCTTCCATAATCGTAGTTCACTTTTTCCGTTAGCCTAGCCTATATAAACAATGCGCAACAACAATAATAATCTAATGTAGGCTAATAAAAAAAATTTTTTAATTTTTTTTATTGTTGTTGCATACATTAGAAGAAATTTGGTTTCATAAGATTTGCTTAGTAATAGACATTTTTTCTTTGAAACATGTATTGGATAATTTTATATATTTGTATCCATTACATATATTTTACAAAAGGATCACGTATAAAATCGTGATATTTATGGTATTTTGATATATAAAATAAATACTATTACATAACATGTTTCCTAAAAGAACATCATGTCCAAAAACTTTTCATAACCGTGGTAAGTGTCCAAAAATGGCATGAACAAATGCCAAAATACTACCAAGACAGCTAATTATGACATAAAGTTGAAATTATGGTTTAAAAAGTCAAATTATGATACAAAACTAAATGAAATTATGACGACAAATCGATTGAGATAAAATGTTGAAATTGAGGAAAATAATTCATATTTATGACAAAAAATAATGACTTGATTTCATGATTTCATCAAAATGATTTCATCAAAATGATCTCAATTTCAAACTTTTATACCATAATAATAGCTTTATCTTTATTATAATTTTGACTTTCTCTCATAATTTAGTGTCATAGTTTGGAATTTTTATGTCATTAATATTGCTTTATCTCATAATTATGACTTAGTATCTCATAATTTAAACTTTTTTTCCTCAGGAATTATGACTTGGTATATATTGCTGACTATTTTATTGCAATTAGTGTGAGTCAAAACATTGTTTCATTTGTTATTAGCCTATTATTTCATTTCATAATATTTTTTGTGGCATCATTCCTGAAAGCAACGCCTAATCAATATCCAAATGAATCATGCGTTTGCTCTTCTAGTCACCTTTAGAAGCAGTAAAATTAATATAATGCATACATTAGCGACTTATCTGGTATGTGGACCAAGTGCCAACACACACATCAAGCTATCAGCTTTCTCAGTTGTGTAAGATCGTCACCCAGTGACCTTTGACCTCAATAGGAGTTACCGTCAAATACCCCACATGTAAACAAGCCTGAAGTCTGTAGTCAGCAATAAAATCAACCTATGAGGAAGAAACAGCCTTGGAGTCCAGTTAATATTTATTTGGAGCCCTATATATATGCGGGGTTTTCAGTGTTCTGGAGATCTGGGTACTTTAAGAGGATTTGATCTAATACGCTGCCTGTCGTTTCAGTAGTTAATACTGAAAGGCAGTCATGCGTTTCTTAGGGTCCGCTGTCGTTTTCTCCCTAGTGTTGCAGACAATGGTAAGAAATGCTTTTAAAAGACCATTATTTTAAAATGTGTGAATAGCTTACTGTTTTTTTTAGTTGAGGCTGGAATTTAAATATAGAGATTTTATCTAATATTTGTTTGAAGGTGTTTCTAACAGTGTTCTTATTCTTTACGCGTGTATAAGTATTCAAATCACTCCTATTTGTTTACACCAGCATGTTTTTGTTTTCAGTCTGCACAGCTAGAGGACTGGCAGTTGGCCAAATCCATTTATGAATTCACTGCCACGGATATAGACGGCAATGAAGTTTCCCTGGAAAAATACAGGTGAGAGATGGAAATCAGCATGTCATAAAAGTATGAAAAACATCACAGTGGACTTACAGTCTAGAGGAGTCAATGCTAGTTAGCAAAAGTCCGAGCCCGTCTGCAGATTTTGGGCTGCTGGAGTCGATATAATTCTATGAAGCCCATTTCCACAACAACTTTGGCGAATCATGATTATGAGATAAAAAGTCATAAGAAAAATTTAAAGTCTTACTAAGTCTATACAATTACTATACTAAGTCTTACTTATGACATGAAAAGACAAAATGATGACAGTCATAATTATGATAAAAAGTGAAATTTCATATTACAGTATTGGCATGAAAAGTTGAATTATGATATAAAAAGTAATAATTACGATATGTCAAAATTATGACATCCTAGATCATAAAGATCAAAACTGAAATTACAAAAAACTGAGATAAAATGTCAAATATGACAAAAAGTCAAGATTATGAGATAAAAAGTTGTAATTATGACATGTTTTTTTTACTTATAATTATCTTTTTGTCTCATAATTTCAGCCATACGTGTCAGAATTGCGGCTTTATTTTATTTAGATTTTTTTTGTCTTATAATTTTACCATATATCAGAATTATGACTTTATCTCAATTTTTACTTTTTTTTTTTTATCTCATAATGATGACTTAGTATTTCATAAATTATTTTTTTTCTCAGTTACGACTCAAAATCTCATAAAAAATTTTTTTCACATATTTATAACTTAGTAGCCTATGTCATAGTTTAAAATTTTTGTCTTAATTATGGCTCATAATCATAATATCTCATAATTATTAAGTCATAATGTTGACTTAATCTCATAACTGTGAGTATCTCATAATTTCCACGTTTTATGTCAAAATTATGATTTACCAAAGCATGATTTTTTTATGTGGCAGAAATAGGCTTCCATAGATTTCACAGAAAATCATGTAATGTATGATGGGCACAGACTAAGAACATATCCAATCAGAGGATATCAAACATGTTTCATATTTTGAGATGATTTTAAAACCATTGTTTTTATTTGTTTATTCACATATCTCTGCATAAGTCTGGTAGTGTGTTACAGTATCCTCAGCCTGTATGATTGTGTGATGCATCACTGCTTTAGTGTCAATCAATTTGTAACTCTAACAAAATCTAATTTACTGTACATTTTAGGGGGAAAGTTGTCATCATCACTAATGTTGCCTCAAAGTGAGGCAAAACCCCGGTAAACTACTCTCAGTTTGCAGAAATGCACGCCAAGTACACTGAGAGAGGTTTAAGCATCCTGGCCTTCCCATCCAACCAGTTTGGACATCAGGTATGGGGGGCAAAAACATGTTTAATGCTCTTAAAGCTAATAAATACTGTGATCTAATAATACGTTTTTGTTCAGGAACCAGGAACAAATTCCCAAATCAAGGAATTTGCCAAATCTTACAACGCGCAGTTTGATGTATTCAGTAAGATTGATGTGAATGGTGACTCTGCGCACCCTCTGTGGAAGTGGCTGAAGGAACAACCGAATGGGAAAGGATTCCTTGGAAAGTGGGTTGCCAGAAAATTTTACTTAGTTGACTTGTAAATTCTATGGAAATAAATGCTTATTTGATATCGGCTAAATGGATTCAATAGATAGTTCAGCCAAAAAATGAAACTTCTGTTACTCATTCTTCTGTGGAACTTAAAATAAGATATTCTGAAGAATGTTGGTAACCAAATAGTTTCTGTTCCCATTGACTCCCATTTTTTTATTGTAATGGGAACAGAAACTGTTTGGTTACCAGCATTCTTCAGAATGATCTTCTTTTATGTTTAACAGAAGAAAGAGAGTCATGCAAGTTTGGATTGACATGAGGATAAGTAAATATGATAGAATTTTCATTTTTGGGTGAACTATCCCTTTAAAGGAAACATTGCTGGTACTCAGGCCATCCAAGATGTAGATGAGTTTATTTCTTCATCAGGACAGATTTGGAGAAATTTAGCATTAAATCACTTGCTCACCAATTGATCCTCTTACAGTGAATGGGTGCCGTCAGAATGAGAGTCCAAACAGCTGATAAAAACATCAGTTATCCACCCGACTCCAGTCCATCGATCAACGTCTTGTGCGAAAAGCTGCGTGTTTGTTAGAAAAAAGTCCTTTATCCATAAAACCACATTCTCCAGTGAAAAAGTCATCTCATCTGAATCAGGAGAGAAATCTGCACCGATCAAGCACCGTTTAAAACAGTTCTAAACAAATATGTCTGTGGATTTTGAGGTGAGAGGACAACAGGGGATGGACTTTTTCACTGGAGAAAGCATTATTATGGATTATGGACTGGAATTTTGGCCAAAAACGATGTTATTAAAGTTAAAACATCCTAAAGATGGATTTGTTTATTACAAACACAAAGCTTTTTGCTTCACAAGATGTTAAATGATGGATTGGAGTTGTATGGATAACTTGTGGATTGAGATGTTTTTATCAGCTGTTAGGACTCTCATTCTGACGGCACCCATTCACTGCAGAGGATCCATTGCTGAGCAAGTGATGTAATGCTAAATTTCTCCAAATCTTGGATGGCCTGAGCGTGAATAAATTTATCAAATGAAATTTTTTGGGTGAACTATACTTTTAATAGAGCTGCACTCTAAAAAACTGTTTAATTATCTATTGACTGTTGTTTTTATTCCATTATAGTGGCATCAAATGGAATTTCACTAAGGTTTGTGCATTTTCCCTTTGAATTGTGCTAATTAAAAGCATATTATAAATTAAATCTTATACTTTAAATATGAATACTTGCTTACTAATTATTAGTATGATTAAAATAGTTTTATTTGCTATCAATTTTTGTGTTTTCTTTTCAGTTCCTTATTAACCGTGAAGGCCAGGTTGTGAAGAGATACTCCCCACTACAGGATCCAAGCGTAAGTTGTATTAATCTTTGATTGCATTTTAATCTGAGTCATAAACTTGGCCATGTTTAAGATTCGCTACAGTATCTAATTATCACAGTGATATTGGCACACAAAATATGTTTTGTTAAATATTTCTCTTTTAGGTGGTGGAGAAGGATCTGCCTAAATATCTCTAAGGAGCATCATTAACTGACTGTCAAATTACTGCACGCTGCCCTGCCGCCCCTCTTCATTCTCCCCGACTGACCGCTGGGTATCAGTGATATCGTCTCATGGACTAATGATGGTTTGTTTGGAAACCCCTCTTGAGGAACGAACAGACCTGATGCATTTGGCGTGCAACCCCTCCTGAGAGCATCATCGGTGCCCAGCATCAGTCTGGAGAGAGACCCCCGCTCCTTTAACTACCCCTCTGCTTTGAAATGAAAATATGCGCATTTATTTAGCACTAAACATGTTGTCATAGTGTAAAATGTCTTAATAAATGCAAAAAGATAAATTTTAACATTTGTTGGTGTTTTTCTCATTTTTGTTAGATTTTTTTTAAAAAATATATGGCTTTATTAGTATTTTTTATTCATTTTTATTTTCAGTTTTAGTCATTTGAATACATAAAGTTAAACTAAATGAAAAATATAAAGCTGGCAGTTAGCTGGAATAAAATAAGTTATTTTTTTATTTTTATTATTTCAGTTAATGTTTATTTTATTTCAAGTATTATTTTTTTTTATGGTTTTAGTTTAACTATAATAACCCTGAAGTGAGTTTGAAATATTTTATATAATGATTGCCCTGGAAAACTGTAAAATCAACATTGACATAATAATAATAAATATTAATGATGATAATTCTCATAATATTATTTATATTATAAACACACTATATATGTACACACACAAATAAATAATATTTGTTATTTATTATATATGCTCACTGCTTCATTTAATACAAAAGGATAATTCACTGCAGATTCATTAAACATCATTGCTATTTTTCATTCATTAATATTTTGTGGGAACAAACTAACAATGAAAACAACACTTTTGGGATTATTATATTATATTATATTATTATATTATAACTTACCAAATGACTTTCTTTCGACGTGTATTAGTGAAGATTCACCAACAGAGAGCAGCAGCAGCTTCATCCAAACACTCAGCAGCTCCTGTGTAAGCGTTTGGAAGTGCGATTCATCTTGAAGAATCGACTCATTCGGTTCAGTGAACCAGTTCAAACGGTCAGTTGTTTTGATAGTCATCGTGTTCGTTTTAATGACGGGAAAAGCTTGCCGTTTATTACTATGGTTATTTTTAACTAGATACTGTGTCAACATTGATACTGTGTCAACCAATTTGGTTACAGTGACGCTGTAAAAGGCTAAAATCCATCTTGCAAGTAGTGTAAAATGCTTTCAGAATATCTGTTGTAATTTCTTGATTTCTAGTAACAAGTAAACCACGTCTGCTGACAAACAAGTTTACCAAACAAGCCAGGCTTATTTCACATATTCTGACTTATTTTGAACCAAATCAACTGACAATAAGTCAGACTAACTGAAATAAACCTGGCTTGTTTGGTAAACTTGTTTTATGAAACAGGCCCCCAGCTCAAAATGATTAGCGAGTCTCCTAGCGAATCGGTTCAATTCAATCTGTTCAAACGAACGATTCATCCGCGAATCGAACATCCCTATACTGTGTATGACAGCTCAGAGGAGAGCAGGAGGACCACGACGCACGGGGACAGCCCTCAATGTCCCACCTTATTTTTGTCAGCTAATCACATCCATACACACTGAGAAGAAAAAAGGTGTATGTTTTGAAATACTGGCGATCATCGGTTGAGAGTGCTCTCGCTCGGAGGATTCATCCCGGGGTATTGAATGGAAGCGGCGGCTGAAGGGGCGGACAGCCTGTCTGAGGCCGGGGATGGGAGTCCGTTATCCGGGGCAGCAGCATCCGAGGACGCGGACGGCATGGACTCGGGTAAACAACAACTTGAGTTTGATTCGAAAGACGGGTTAAGAAAGACATCGGTTCATGCAATATCATCTGATTTATTCATAGGTGGCTGGGATTCACATGGATAGAGCTAGCAAAACTAGCATTCATGCATGGATTTGGACACTGATGCATGAGATTTATTATACAAGCATCAGATTATTAGGGTTCACATGCTGCCAGAGTCAGTGTGCATTAATAAATACAGTTTTATGGGCATGTTGTCAGGCGAATGGTGTGACAACCAGGTTCAATCCAGATTCAGCGAGCTAGCCATCAGCAGGGACACTGGGCAGATGACAGATGGGATGGTGGTGGGGGTTTCAGGTGAGAAACGGGGTAAAGGGTGTATTGCATTTGTTTAGGATAAATGCCATCAAATATTTAGCATTAGCCAATTGAATGCATAAAGGATGATATTAGATGACATTACAATAATGTTTTGATTTCTAAAGGATTTCTTAGATCAGTCAAATAGGACTTTACTATTATGCATGTATGGTGCAAGTTTTCATTGTTTTGAATATTTTTAATATTCAAACACGAGCCATTTTTCTTTCTTAAGTTATTAGAGTGTGTAAAATTGCTCGGTAAGTCTTAGAAAAATATTATAACACTAATATGACTTTTAGAAAAGAGTGCCGTGGTAATACAATGACCGTAATATTTTCATTTGAATAATAAATAATAAATTAATTTTAATAACAAATAATAAATAAGAATGAAGAAAAAATAATTTGGTCTTTTGTACGATAGAGTTCAGATGTCACTTTTTTTTGTTGTTGGTGCAGAATCTTAAATATTTCTTATTAATTTACATCATAACCTTTTTTGGTAACAGTTTACTTGAAGCCTTTATATTAAAAGTGTTTTTAAACGTTTTAATTATGCATCTTAATGCATTGTATGATCTCATGAATAATTTTAACGTCAGTTATTGTACATTATAAAACTTATATATTTATCATTACACCTTTAGAAAGTATAATGCATTAAAACATTTGACAACCAATTGCAGATCGAACAAGGAATCTGCAAATATTATAATGGCTTTTAATTTTGCTTATAGTTATTTATGAAAAGATATAATGTTACATTAGTACATTACATGTACAAGTACATTATGAATGCATTTATAATGCATTATACATGAAGACTTGAAGTAAAGCTGATTTTTATGTAAAATCTACATAACTTATAAAATAAAAATAATAAATAAATAAAATCCTTAAGTTTTCTGTTTATTTCATGGTTTAAAGTTGATTATTTAACTATGGTATATTTTAAAATGAAGCCTTGTGCTTGATTGATATATGATAATAATTTTAGATTTTCACTTCCATAACAGTTACTGTATCTATCAAATACACTCTTGTTTCTGCCTCTAAGAGACTGTTTTTTTTCTCCCCAGTTCTCCATTTGTGTTTATTCTTCTTTTATTTAGTCACGTATCTGTGTGTGAGGTGTCAATGATCGCATTCACATTCACGATATGCTGATAACCAAAAATGGCCTTTTTCTGTAAACCCAAGAAGCTACAGTTCAAATAATCAGTTTTTACTCTGGTTTTAACATAAGTATGTAAATATACACACAAAACCAACTATGACATTTTCATTACAAAAAAGTTAGTTTTCTTGGGTTATTAAACATAATCAGTATAAGATCATACTTGTAAACCCACTCTATGAGACTTATTAAAGAGCAACTTAAGATTGTATTTAAGATTGACCTTTCTCCAGCTCATTGTTGACAAGATTTGTTCTTTTGCGTATGCGTGGAGGCTTTGCAAACTGCATTGTGGTTACTGTTTTTCAAAGCCATAAATGTCAACACAACTGGCTCGTAGTAAATGCCACATACTGTCTTGCACTCCAGTCTCATCGTCTACTTATTAATCACTAAAACTGCATCCAAACATGGACGGTTCACTCCCTGAATTCCCCTGGCGCCTCCTGCCTCGGTATCCTCCTGTTTTCTTTGGTTTGCTCCCCGGCGTCTCCCGTGTAGATGTGTGTGGGAAAACATGCTGACTGTTGAGCATGCAATCACATGACACGTATCTCACGATGGTCTGTGAGTCATTTTCGCACCTGAAGTGATTTGGATGCCATCATCCACCCTTGTTTTCTTGGGTTTTTATGTTTTGTTCATAAAATCAGATTCAAGTTTGCCGAGTCACAGTTATAAAAGAGTTCTTTAGCAGTGTTTTTGTCCAAACATGATGCAAATCTCAACAGGATAGAACTAAATTTTTACATGTGCTTAAAATTATTAGCATTTTTAAAGATTCACTCTAAGTGAGTGTTAGATGATGGCAAAGGTAATCTAAATGTCAAAATAGGAGAATTAACACACAGATGAATATTCAAAATTGACCGATACTAGTAAAAAAAAGTCTCCATAATCGGATGATAATCAATAAAAACTGATATATTATGCATTCATGTGCAAAACTCGCAGCCACAACGCTAGGGTGTTAGTGTGTAGTTGCTAGGGATGATTTGGGTGGTAACTAGGGTGACATTTTTTCGCAAGTTGCAAATTTAATTTATATTCAATTCAAGTTTATTTGTATAGCGCTTTTTACGATACAATCGTTGCAAAGCGTTTTACAGGAAATTAAGTTTCTACAATATATTTATACATTGTAGAAACTTAATATATTAACTTAATATATTAATTTGTTAATTCTGCATGGTTGTTGGGGGATCAGAGGTTGGCATCCTCTGAGGTCCTCTGAGGGGTTGGCATCATCCCTTCTCAGGTGTTTGGTCATCATCAGATCATTTGAGGGCTGGATCCAGACTGAAGCTTGTTAATTCCTAGTTACATGGGATGTTAATCCCGTGGCAAAACAGAGAAACAAAGAGACATAATTAGCGTAGCTGTTGTTCCATTCAAGCAAAAATAATTTGTTCAACCCAAGGAAAGAATAATAATGTGCGTTTGATCAGATATAACTGCAGTAAAGATTATGAGATGCATTATATGAATGCATTATGTGAATGCTTGGCTAAAGAGATGTGTCTTTAATCTAGATTTAAACAGAGAGAGTGTGTCTGAACCCTGAACGTTATCAGGAAGGCTATTCCAGAGTTTGGGAGCCAAATTGAAAAAGCTCTACCTCCTTTAGTGGAATTTGCTATTCTAGGGTACTACCAAGAGTCCAGAATTTTGCGACCTTAGGTAGCGTGATGGATTGTAGCGAGATAGAAGACTATTAGGTACGCGCAGGAGCTAAACCATTTAGGGCTTATAGGTAAGTAATAATATTTTGTAACTGATACGGTACTTAATAGGTAGCCAGTGCAGAGACTGTAAAATTGGGGTAATATGATCATATTTTCTTGACCTGGTAAGGACTCTATCCGCTGCATTTTGGACTACCTGTAGCTTGTGTTTTGAAGATGCAGGACAACCACCTAGCAGTGCATTACAATAGTCCAGTCTAGAGGTCATGAATGCATAAACTAGCTTTTCTGCATCAGAAACAGGTAACATGTTCCTTAGCTTGGCAATGTTTCTAAGTTGGAAGAATGCTGTTTTTGTAACATTGGAATATGTTTTTCAAAAGACAAGTTGCTGTCTATATAACACCCAGATTCTTGATTGTAGAGGAAGTAACAGGACATCCGTCTAGTTGCAAATTGTAATCCAAGAGATTCTGTGTACTGTTATTTGGTCCAATAAGTAATATCTCTGTCTTATCTGAATTTAATAGGAGAAAATTATTGGTCATCCAATCTTTTACATTTTTAACACACTCAGTTAACTTAGATAATTTAGAAGTTTCTCTGGTCTTGTTGAGATATATAGTTGAGTATCATCAGCCTAGCAATGGAAACTAATCCCGTATTTTCTAATAATATTACCAAGGGGCAGCATGTATGTTGAAAACAGCAGATGACCTAGGACAGATCCTTGTGGTACTCCATACTTTACTGGTGATAATTGAGATGACTCCCCGTTTAAATAAACAAAGTGGTAGCGATCGGACAGGTAGGATCTAAACCATCTAAAGCCTGCCCTTGAATACCTGTATAGTTTTGTAATCGATCTACGAGTATGTCATGATCTATAGTGTCGAACGCAGCACTAAGATCAAGTAAAACTAGCAATGAGATGCAGCCTAGGTCTGATGCAAGAAGCAAGTCATTTGAATCTTAACAAGTGCAGTTTCTGTGCTATGGCGGGGCCTGAAACCTCACTGAAATTCTTCACAGAGATCATTTTTTTGCAAGAATGAGCACAATGAGCAGACACAACTTTTTCTAAAATTTTTGACATAAACGGAAGATTTGAGATGGGTCTGTAATTTGCCAGTTCACTAGGATCTAGTTGTGGCTTCTTAATAAGAGGCTTATAACTGCCAGCTTGAATGGTTTAGGGATGTGACCTAAAGATAACGATAGTTAATAATATTGAGAAGCGGTTCTTCTGCTACAGGTAACTCTTTCAGTAATTTAGTGGGTACAGGATCTAATAGACATGTTGTTGGTTTAGATGCGGTGATAAGTTTATTTAGCTCTTCCTGTCCTATAGTTGTAAAGCACTGCGGTTTTTCTTTTTAGAATTTATATGCAAAAATTGTAACATCGCAAAACAATTCACGAAAAAACACTTTTTCAGTACGATTGTTTCTTCTCGGGTTGAGTTATTCAGTCACATGTCTTCTTACCTCAAAATTTACCTCAAACAAGAATAGTTTGTTTTGGTATTTTGTTGCGCATTTATTGGCATTGTTGTTTCATAATGCAGTATACCAAAATTTGCCAAAATCCACCAGTATACCATAAATACATGGATGGCTCGGGTTCTGCCTTCAATATAAGAATTTGTGATTTGTTTGTTTACTTTGTATTGTTTTACTGTTGCGAAAATTGTGTTTGAATGTCTAGAAAAGTTGAATCCACTTTATTTCGTTCAAATTTCTTGTGAATGTGCGTGACTTTAGATTAGCTGCATTAGCCGCTAATAACTAGAAGAATAACTAAATAAACAGTAAAATTATTGTTCTACCAACGTATGTATGATTCTGATAATAAATTAAAATAATATGATTACAAATACCGGTTTAGATGCCAATCGTTGTGACCAGAAGATTGAGTGAGTCAAGAACTGATATTGCCGACATATAGTGCCGTTGCGCTATGGGCGACCCGAGTTCGAATCCCGGCTTGAGGACCTTTCCCGATCCCAGCCCCCTCTCTCTCCCGCTTTGCTTCCTGTCTGTTCTACACTATCTTATCAAAACAAAGGCAAAAATAAATCTTTAAAAATAATAACTGTAAGCAATTTACATGGAAAGCCTTGCACACTGTAATGTTAAAAATAAAAAGGTGGATACTTTAGAGTTTAATACTTGCAGTGAGAGGTTTGTTCAAAGCTTTAAATGTGAGCAATAATAATACTTTTTGCACATGGTAATATAGTTATGGCTCTCATTTCGCCCAGTCTGAATGATAAATATCTGTTGCTGTTCCGTTCAGTGGCTGTCTTACTCGGCTCATTAAGAGCAGCACTGAACCAATGAAGGCCGAGATAGGAAAAGATCTTTATTGTAAGTTAATTATAAATCAATTTTGAGGTTATTACCGCCAAGTGGACCGTCTAAAGCACCCACTTCATTATCGTCGTGTGATGGTGGTAGTAAATGTACACCATTAAAGCATCTGTGAAATCCAGACACGGCTTTCTCGGTTTATACAAATAACATCCCATGAGATGCATATATAATCAAACCCTAGGCTATACTCAAAGCCGTATAGTGTTGTGCCCACTAATATCGCTTTGCAACACAGGGCAGGCCTGTCTGCACACTCCGTCTATTTCCTATACTCGTGTTGTTTTAATAGCTCAGACTGCTGGGAGTTTTCAAGCTCCAGTGGGAAATGGAAAACAAGCAAGAATTGCATAATGGGGTCTCTCTGTATTCCTTGCCCCCTCGCTTATGCCCTGAAGAGGATGGAGCTTTTTATAGGCCAGCCTGCAGACAAGACCAGGGTTCTGGAAGACACTCAATCCCATCGGCACCTCAGAGGGAGTAGAGTGTCTCCTACATAAGGACGCAGAGTCCTTCTTTGACACATTTTTGTTCAAGGCATCCTAACAAAACATTGTTTACTGAAACTTACCAAAGGTTGCATGATTTCTATGGTTTTCAGTATGGTTGCATGATGGTTTCTTTCTGACCCAAATCTCTTAGGGTGTGTTCACACTTGGCAGGTTTGGTTTGATTAAAACAAACTATTTTGTGATTGCTCTTAGGGCTGCACGATTATGACAAAAATCACAATTGTCGATTATTCCCTTGAGATTGTAATTGCGATTATTTTGAAGACAGATTTATGCCATTGTTTGAAGCTGCATGCCATATTTTTTATATAAGATATATATATATAAAAAAAGGCTGAAAATACTATTCCTGAACTTTTATTGCTTTTCTATAGCATTGAGCCTCAAATGTCAACTATACATTGGTTCGGTTTCTTCTTTAAACAAAAAAAGGTAAAATTATGCATGGTATATGTTATACTAAAACTAAAAGAAAAAATGGTTTACTAAAGCTATACATTTCATTTACAATTAAACAGAACATTTTACAGTACAATTTATATTATCAGGGCTCCAGACTAACATTGGAGAGCAGTGGCACCAGCACCTGATTTGGCACTGAATATGTAATATGAAAAGTTTTGTCTGTTAGAAATGCACATTAGAACAGGAGCTTGGAGCTTGAGTTGGGATGCAGATGTACATTTGACAGTACCATTGTGAAAACTGTAACAGCCTCATCTTTTATACATAATCAAAAGTACAGCACCTCATTACCATGGTAAAAAAGTAGCCTAACTATATGGTTTGGTGTTTGCATTGAAAAACAGTAACCTAAAGACATTCAGTCAATTACAAATCCACATCAACTGATAGAATAATTAACAAAATAATGTAATTATATTCCATTACTCCTTTAACATATTTAGTATATTAATAATATAATAATACTCGCTTTGAATGGCCATGGAATATCCTACTTTTCTGCCTCCGTACCATTGTTACAGTTAGTGTTACTACAGTAAAACTATGGTAAATGTGGGTGATTTGTGGATTGAAGCGTCTTCTAACTGGATCGTTGTTGCACTGTTTCTGCATCAGTGTTGATGAGAATAACAGCTCCGATTTATTTGGCTTTAAACTAGTTTAAAATTAAAGAGACGTGATTTGTACTGGAGAACTCTGCGCTGAACTCGAGTGCTTCTTACTGGATTTCACAGCGTTGTTTAGCGCGTGATCGTGACTGGTCTCTGTAATAAACGCATACGCTCTAAGCTCACGCTGCGAGAAGGGTCTGGCTGCAGACATGCACTTGCACTCTCAGACTTGCACTCTCAGACACCTGCACTTCCGCAAGTGACGTCACTTGCAGTCTTTTTTAAAGTTTTTTATTTTATTTTATTTATTAAGTATTTTTTTAATTGAACCTCTCAACATGCTGCGACACTTTAAGTATGTCCAGGTGGTGAAGAAAAGAAAAAATAAACTAAATTACTTTTGAAAATCCAGCTTTTAGTTGATCTTGAACTGCTACTTGCTCACGCTTCGCTGCCTGCGACAGTTGTAAACACTTGCATGGCTTTCTTCTTTCATGAGGGGGTTTGGCGTCACACAAATGGCATGCGTGTTGTTTCCAGTGGAGACAAGACGCTGTGGTGGTTAAACTGATTAAAACTAATTTAATATCATAACATACATTTCTCCTCTACGTAAAGAACTCTTTTTTTTGACACATACATGCTCTCTCCCGTGCCATACATCCTGTATTGTTAATATGTAAAACAACCAATAAAATTATTAATTATTATTAATTATTAATATGTGTGTCAAGTGTTTCCAACATAAAAATATGTAAAAATCGGTGGTTAAACGATTAAAACTATTATTTAATATCATAACATACAGGGTTCTGCAGCCGTGGTTCATGGGCTGACGTCTGAAGAGAAAAAGACAAGACCCACAAATAAACAAACTGTGGTGTGGTTCAACAGAACAGCAGAATCTATGAACGCAAAACAGCTCTCAATAAGCGCTTTTACGGGATGCCTCCCGTGGAACCCTAAAAAGGACTTAAAATATTCAAGCATAGTTGGTTTTCTTAATGTGTTAAGATAGTGTTATTAAAAGATCAAATGTCGATACCTAATATAAGGTAACACTGGTAATATACTACAAGGCAAGCATAACTACATAGGTTAGGGGTAGGTTCAGGGTTAGTACACTAAGTTATTACCTAGGCATATGGCCATTGTTAACACTTTCACTTTTCATCCCATACAGTATGTACAAAACGCTTAATGTGGCATAATAACAGGGACTGTAAGATGATAAAGACTACAAATTCGCCCAAAGTATACTTAGTTATTATGACACGAATAGGCTAAGTGTATGTGTACAGACCATATGAACGCCCATTAAGCTTTTTAAATGCATACTCTATTTGTGATATGTACAAACTTGTTTTATCCAACTCCGTGCAGGTGAAAACAGACGAGCCCAGAACGCAATGCGTTAAAGCCCAAATTGCAATACATTAAAAATTTCCCTCCTGCTTCGAAAATCATTATAAATAAAAGCAAATAATAAGAATAGCTTAATGGACAACGACAATGAGCCGACTGCACAAAAAGCAAACACCATGTTCATAGCACATTTTATTCTAAATGGGAAAACGCGTTTTAAACTTTGCGCGTTGCCTTTATTCTGTGAAAAACTGTAAAGCCCAAAGTGCTACTTAGCGTTTACATACAGATAACAGCATGGCCTTTTCAATAATGTATGAGGAGCATCCATGTTTATAGCTAAATAATATCAGTCCGTTAAACCCATGCCACGTTTTGCGGTATTGTCCGCCAGGAAAACACTATATACATATACATTATATTAATAAACTGAAAATATATTAAATTTGATCTTTTAGTAACTCACTATCTTAACATACTTGGCGTTTTGTATTAAGCCATATTAAGAAAAGCCTGTTTATGATTTTCTACTCCATTTGGGAGGTTTAAAAGCGCTTATTAAGAGCACAGGTATTCGCGTTCATATTCTGCTGTTCTGTGGCCATGCGGATTTGTGGGTCTTGTCTTTTTCTTCCAGATGACTTGCAGGACCCTGTATGTTATGATATTAAATTAGTTTTAATCGTTTAACCACCACAGCGTCTTGTCTCCATGACAACACGCATGATTTGTGTGGATTGCAAGTGACGTCGCAGGCAGCGAAGCGTGCAAGTAGCAGTTGCAAGCGACTTCGTAATTTAGTTTATTTTTTCTTGTCTTCGCCACCTGGATACTTGTGTAAAATGTTGAGAGGTTCAATTAAAAAAATACTTAATAAATAAAATAAAATAAAAAACAAAAAATACTGCAAGTGACGTCACTTGCGGAAGTGCAGGTGTCTGAGAGTGCAAGTCTGAGAGTGCAAGTGCATGTCTGCAGCCAGACCCTATTGGACGCTGCGCTGTTTTCTTTTGAGGCACGCGGATTAAAGGTCAGTGTGGCGCGCAGTTCAAACGAGTACCGCTATTTTGTTCCGCTTTTGACACGTTTGACGTTTAACATATCTATCATGCACAACAGAGTGACGACGACTATCAGTTAGACAAAATGTCTTTTATCCAGTGTGTTTGAGTTTGTTAAACCCCGCGCTGCAAACACCTCTTAAGCACACAGAATAATGCAAGTGGACGTTTTTAATTATTTATTTTAGTAATCGCGGCTTTGAACGATTATGTAATCGTGGCATCCATAATCGTAATCGCGATTAGAAATTCGATTAATTGTGCAGCCCTAAATTGCTCTGTTAGTGCAGTTTACTTGAATAAGTGTAAACACTGCTACTCGATCCCTGGTGTGCACCAAACAAGCGGATTGAGACCCTGATATAGAGGGTCTTGATCTGCTTCCAAACGAACTCTAGTCTTGTATAACCAGACCTTCAGGCTGATGGCAGAAGCCAGGTCTGGGAACCTTGGCCGCTTTGAATGGCCAAGGACCGCCAAAGAGGCCAAATCACTGACAGGTAAAGCAACCAATCACGTTTTATTTTTTTTTGTGCTGCATCATGTTTAGGGGCATGGAAATGTCCCCATATTAACAGTCCAGTGTGTAAAACTCTTGGACTATTTTGCGAACTTTACATATTTCACATACTTTTGAAAATCCAGCTTTTAGTTGATCTTGGTAAACGCTCATTGTCACAGTTGTAAACACGATGGCTTTCTTCTTTCATGAGGGGGTTTGGCGTCCTGGCATCTTTGTTTCCAGTATAGAACATGTGTGTTCTGGTAAAGAACGCAACATACATGTCTCTCCCGCAAATCCTGGGCGTGACGTCTGAGGCTGAGACTAAACAAACTCTGGTGTGGTTCAACAAGGGCCAAAAACATCTAAAATCAAAACAGGACGTGGTGTCACGGGATGCAACCCTAAAAAGGACAAAATATTCAAGCATAGTTGGTTTTCTTGTACAGTGTACCTACCTAATATAAGGTAACTACTGGTAATATAAGGTAACTACATGGGTTAGGGGTAGGTTCAGGGTTAGTACCTAGTTATTACCTAGTTATTGTTATTACTATAATAAGTATGTACATGTGGAACGGGACTGTAAAATAAAGTGCTACCGCCCAAAGTATACTTCAGTTTTGACACGAATGCTAAGTGTATGTGCACAGCCAAATGCATAGCTTTTTAAAGTATACTCTATTTGATATCATGTACAAACTTGTTTTATCGTCCGCCAGGTGAAAACTGCTATGGTTTTCAACTATACAAAACGCCAAGTATAGTTTGAGGCTTTGAGCTTTACAATTTTCACCTGGCGGACAATAAAATGGGTTTGCGCATGCTATAAACATGGAGCATACTTTGAAAAGGCCATGCTGTTCATCTGTATGTAAACGCTAAGTATACTTTGGGCTTTACAGTTTTTCACTTGGCCAATGATAAAACGGATTTGCTCATGCTATGAAATGGTGTTTGCTATGCATTCGGCTATACGCAAATTCTTAGCATTTGCGTCGAAGCTGAAGTATTATTTGGGCTTTACAGGCTACTCCATTTTATAGTGTGCGCAAACACAGGTGTTACACATGCACACTGTAAAGTTTCATCCTTGACCAGTGTCTATTTTTTTCCAGAAGTTATGAGCAAAAAAATATGTCCCTGTATTTGTTTAAACTAGAGCTGCGCAAAATCTCTTGACTCCTGCAAACAAACGCATTGTTGGGTGTCTATTACTTAGAAGAGCTATGAACTTTGAATAAATCTTTTGAATGGCTCATTACTTGAATGAAATTCAAAAGAGGAACTTTGTAGTTTTTGTTTTCAACTCTCAGATCAGAAGTGAGCAATGAAAATGGTTTTATGCGCCTTACTGGTGGGTTTACAGTCTCTTGTTTCCTTTGGTTTGCTTTATACAGTTCTGTTTTACCAGATTATGAGCTGTCCTTCATATGTTGTCATAGTTTTACTTCCAGTATTTAGATTTTTGCAGTCATACCACATTATATATTTACTCAAAGTAGCATATATATGCAAAATCTTTGGTAAATTTAGTCCTATATAATGAATGTTAGCTTGAGGTGTCAAGTGACACTTCCAAGGTTCTGTTGTCAAGTTCTTCATTTCAAGTCCATTTTGAGCTGGCTGTGATCACACCTATCCAAAGTGATTTCAAGAGGTGTTTTGTTAATTCATTAGCACTAGAGATGTTATGAGCTTTAAACTGTGTTTTAGAAGTTTGTCAAGTTCAATATGGCTTGACGTAAGTTGAACGCTATCTCATAATAGAATAAGAATGCTATGTTGTTTAAGTTTAAGTGACTGGGTAGATTTCCAGAGAGTTTGGGCTAATTTAAGCTAATTTTATAATCCTTTAGCTATGAATGATATTACCATCAGCTCTGTTTAACACAGTTTACCAGATGTTTTAAACAGATTTCCCTTCAAAATCAGTTTTTGAACCTTGACTTTTAAACTTCTTTAATACAGTAAGCATTTTGTGCATCAAAGATGTAGCTTAGCATGCACGAATGGTCAATTTAAATCCCAATTACATTTCTTCTGTTCATATAGAATTAAAAAGCAGATTTTTGCTGGTCTAATGCTCTTTATTAGATGTGTGGTCGACCCTGGCTAGCGGAGTATAGCAGAAATCCTGCTGCATGTTTGTGCTCCAGCTTGAACTGAGGCCAAACCTGTCATTGGTGAACAAGGTCTAGGAAAAAGCTCTTTTAAGGAGAACCACAATATTGCCCAAACAGCTTCAGGATCCCACATTGACTGCTGGATCCAGAAATAACAGGAACTAACTTGGTCATGAGGCTTGTTGGTGTGGATGTGCCATTTCAGAGGTGAAAATGGAAAATTGGTTTAATTGGGACATTGCACCCATCATGTTTTTCCTAACTTTGAGCGTCCAACTTTTTTCCATGTATGGTACAACTACAAATTTACCAACTATTTGAAGCTTGCTGGTGAAGAATCTAGCTTGGTAATGAATTTATAGCTGGACATTAGCTAGTCCAAGCTAGCCATTAGTGCTGATAACTGAGAGAACATCTTTTACTAGCAATAAACCAGCTTCCAGTTGGTTATGCCATCTTAGCTGGTCTACCAGCTTGTGGTCCAGATGGTTGACCAGCTGGAAATCAGGTACCATGTTCCAAAACATAGTTACCATCCTAAAGGTGTAGTTCGCACAAAACTACAGTGAGACAAGAACTGATTGAGTCTAATTTGTGAACAGTTCATTCAAGGTGGTTTCAAATGGTTCATTAAAGATCTGACTCAAACAAATTATTTGTTCACAATCACAAAATAATATTGCTAGATCAGATGTTAAGATTTTCCCCTGTAATTAATAACTAATTGTAGTGACCAGATCAGAAGTCAGTAAGAGACTGTCAGAGACTGGTTCATTCTGATTTGTAAATGAATCATTCTGATTTTGTGAACCTCTGAAATGATTCATTGAAGATCTGACTCAAAATAATTACGTTTACAGTCACAAATTAATGTATTTAGCGCACATGTTAAGATTTCCCCTCCAGTTAGCTGCTAATCATTGCAAACGGATTATTGTTTCAGTAAGTCAGGACATGATTCATTCTGATTTGTGAACATATTGTTCTAATTTTGTGAACCATTTCAAATTATTTTTTGAAAATCTGACTCAAATGAATAATTTGTTCACAATCACAAACTAAGTTAGGGCAGATGTTTTGATTTTGCTCTCCGCTTAGCTACTAATCGTTGCGACTGGACCATAAGTTAAGTTACTAAGTTAAGAACTTATTCAATTTTGATTTGTGATTGAATTGTTCAGATTTTCTGAATTATTTCAAATGATTCTTAGAAGATATGACTCGAAAGACAAACTAATGTGGTCAGGATAGATGTTATGACTTTACCCTCCAGTGAGCTTCTACTTTTTGTAGCCAGATGGTTGAGTCATTAAGTCAAGAACTGATTCATTTGGATTTGGAAGGAATCATTTTTATTTTATGAACCATCTAGAATGATTCATTGAAGATCTGACTCAAAAGAATGATTCATTCACAAACTAAGGTAGTTAGGGCAGATGTCAAAATTTTCTGCTTGTCACACGAAGTTGTCAAATAAGTTCAATATAAGTAATATAAACCACTTTTATGATGATTTAGCTTAAATTCTCCAGATTCATTCTTTGTAAATGAAAAGAGCAACCAGCACATTTCTCAGAATTTCTCCTTTTCTGTTCTATGAACAAAAGTTAGAAACGACATGAGGGCGAGTAAACAGGAATGTTAATTTTTGGGTTGAAGCTGTTATTAGCTGGATTTTCCAGCAGGCCCGTCAAGTTTTGCTGTTGCTTTCTCACTGCATGGCTATGAGCTGCTCTGTCTAGCGGTCAATGCCCTATTTAGAGCAGCATGTGTCTGTTGATGCCACATACATATGCAATCTCCGAGAAAGCTTGTTGACCTTGATTAGGATGCCATGGAAACTGAGGAACACGGCTGAATGGGAGTGTGTGCGGATGCATCTGGGACGACTGTGGGGTGAGAAGCACAGCTCAAGCAATCCAGCCGTCATCTTCACATGGTGTATTTTTATCAAACCATCTTTGTCAACAAACATCCCAGTCGGTGTCGACAGCTGCTGCTGATGCTTGAGGGGCAGGTGACGGAATATAAATGGAGGTTGAATAATGAAGTTGGCTGATGCTGTCTGACCCGCTGACTCTTGAAGTCTGGTTATAATTTCAGACGAATATGTCTTCATAGGCTTTGTTCATTTTTCACACAAATCTGATTTGGTTTCAAATCATGATCTTTAGGGCTTAGGTGCTTTCATTTTGCAAAAGATGAAATCTGATATTTTTATTCAGATATTGTTGTGAATATCCAGTCAATCACTTTTTTTTTTCTTTCCTAGACTCAATATCGAAAAAGGCTTTCATAACAGAGGTATGTTCCTTTTCTCACATATCAACAATATCTACTGCAAATTAACCTGTTTATGCAGGGATAGCAGGTTGGTGGTATCTCATATTTACACTCTTTATACCAGATGCCTTCATCGTCAGGCCAGCCGGCCCATGGGAAGAAGATCGGACACAGAGGAGTGGACGCTTCTGGAGAAACCACGTATAAGAAGGTGCATTGGGCCTGCTCAAACTTTTTCTTGATTTGATATTGATTCCGTTCAGATTATTTTAGTTACTTCTAGGGATGGACAATATATCGGTAGCATATCAGCTAATTTTAGTTTTTTATCTTAATATTTTCTTTTATTAAATAAATCTAAAATTCAATTTTTTTTAATTATTTTTTACATTTTATATCGGTTGATATTGTTTATTAAATTGTACATTCAGATTAATTTTATATACATCATGGGATGCACAATATATCGGTACTATATCAGCCGATATTATTATTTATTATTTATAATTATTTACATTTTTCAGTGTTTTATATCGATTGATGTTGTATATTTAATTGTCCATGCTAATTTGCCATCATCTAACGTTAACCTAAAATTGATCTTTAAACCAATAATTTACTTTAATAACATCATTAATAATATTCTTTAGAAAATCTCAAAATGAATAAAAATATTTCAGATTTTGTTATTCCTAAATTCACTTTAGTATTTAACATAATTGATTTTAGTTTAGAGTTTTTTATTTAAAAAAAAATTAGACAAAATAGTGTTTAATTGTAATATTGACCATTCATCAGTTATTGGGCATATTATATAGAAAATAACTGCATATATAATAATAACATGCAAATTATTTATTGGTTTATCTGTTTCGACCAAAATTGTAATAAGGCTAATAAGCTCAGCAGAAATGTGGCATCAGATGACATCAAAACAGAAGACGCAGAAGATCAATCTCTGGGTTTAGGGTTAATATTTATGAGACTCACATCATCTTTATCCTCTTCAGACCACATCTTCAGCTCTCAAGGGGGCCATTCAGCTAGGGATTGGCTACACGGTTGGCAACTTGAGTTCCAAGCCTGAGCGGGATGTCCTCATGCAGGATTTCTATGTGGTGGAGAGCATCTTCTTCCCCAGGTGCGCTGTCTGTCTGAGGTTGAGGGTGGATGTGGAATTTCACATGAAATAAATGATCTTCTCTTTGTTTTTCTAGTGAAGGAAGCAACTTGACGCCAGCTCATCATTTCCCAGACTTCCGTTTCAAAACCTATGCTCCCGTCGCCTTCCGTTACTTCAGAGAGCTCTTCGGGATACGGCCGGATGACTATTTGGTGAGAAATATAAGCTAAAGGCTGGATTTTATAATAAATGCTTGTATTTATTCAGGACTACTAAAGAATCACTCAAGCAAAATTCATTGGCGTTTGTTTATGTGTATCTCAATCTGTGATTGTCTTTAGTATTCGCTCTGTAACGAACCACTGATCGAGTTGTCCAATCCTGGAGCCAGTGGCTCAGTCTTCTACGTCACGAAGGATGATGAGTTCATCATTAAGACAGTCATGCACAAGGAGGCAGAGTTTTTGCAGAAGCTTCTTCCTGGATATTACATGGTGAGTTGCTGTACTTTGACTGATACATTTCAAAGTAGTGGTCAACCAATATGTCCGATGCCGATATCTCAAAAGCAGGGTACATAAATTATACAACACATATATTTTGCATGATATAGTACAGTTTAATAATAGAAAATGATATGCAGCCTTACATAAAATTAGTGAAATGCTTTTAGACAGTAATCCATAATGGTGAGCTAATATTTATGGCCAAATATCAACCTGAAAATAATTATCGGCTTATCAGTATCGGCCAGAATTATTGGTATAAAATTAGTGATATTGGATTTCAGTGTCCAATATAATATCTAGAGAGTAAATTAGCTGATAGTAAATTTAATGCTGATAAATACGATGCAGTACATGTATTCTGTATTTAATATTTATTGGAACTATCAACGGCTTATCAGCCTGGCCGATATATCGGTGCATCACTGATGCAGACCTTTAAACATTTTTCAGCTGCAGTTTAAGCTAGGATTAAATATACTGTTTGTTGCACTGTTAAATGTTCTGTATTTTTTGAGAAACATGCTTTCTAGATTTCTAGCCTATTATCACATGCTGTCACAAATCAACCGCCTGGTTAGACAACAACACTGCTGATTACCCAACAAGCTATTTTGAACTAATTTCTCCCCCGAAGCGATATGTCTACTATTTACCTGAATAACAAAACAAATGACACAATTAGCATGTAAGCCGTGCCCGTTTCAGGTTTCTGTCTCCAGTGGACCATTTCATTCCACAATATAAGTACAAAAGGGTTCAGTTTCCAAGAGAACATGAGGTTTTTTTTAATAGATGATGCCTAAATGGGTTCTCAGTGTCAGCAGAGTCTAACCAGCGACTGGCTTGGCTTGTTCCAGCCATTCATCTGGAGATAATGAGCCCATGAATGGTGACGGATCAGTTGTTGTATAGCAACAATGCTGACCTTGGCCAGTTCATGGTCTACAGAAACCGGTCTTTATTACTGTCTGGCTCTTTTCCTCATTCTGTTTCTCTTCTTTGATCATATCTTGTAGGACATGTCACCTATGCGAAGGTGATGGGTGTCACAAAGGTTTTCTAGGTTGGATATCCGCTTCATTGCTTTGCTTTTGTGTGGTGATTTTTAAGAGGATTTAAACACCAAACTAATTGGAATCAGGTGGTTTTACTATGCTCTGGAGCATTAACTGGCAAAATGAATGTCATTGACTTAAGAAAGGTGTTTTTTGGGGTTGAAATGGAGTGTTTTGTGTCTGGAATGCAGAAAAAACTAATAACCTTTACCTTAATTTAATGCATAAATGCTTTTAATAAACTTGGATTAACAAAAGTGTGATTTGCATGCCATATAAAAATATATATTTTTTGACTGTTAGTGGGATTTTGTAACGATAAACAGATCAGATGCAATATTCACATGATTTTTAAAAACAGTTCATCGAAAAAAAATTTTTTTGCTATAATTTATACATAGTGTTCCAAATCTGTGTGACTTTCTTTTTTCCGTAGAACACAAAAGATGTTTTGAAGAATATTCACTGTGCTCTTTTCCAAATTGTGGTGCCATCAAAAAAATTCAAAAAAGCTAAATAAAAATATCATAAATGTTCTTTTTGTGTGAGGAAAAGTCCAAAAAATGATTTGATGAATATCTAATTTTTAATTTCCCATATTCAAACTCGAGTTGCAAGTTCGTAAAACTTGTCGCAGTACATTTTGGCATGCAAAATTTGAATAAAAATGAACGAATAATGACAAAACTGTAATTTTGGGGTGAAATATTTCTTTAAAGAATTAATAAATTAATTGGAAAAGGCTGAAAATTGGTTTAATTGCTAAATATCTTATATCAGGGTTTCTGTGGGTCTTAAAATGACCCTGTCATTTGTATTTTCACAGATTTAAACTTAGGTTGCAAATTCGTCAAACCTGATGCAACAAATTTTGCCGCACAGAATTTCAATATTGGGTGAATAAATAATGCCAGAATTGTCATTTTGGAGTGAACGATTCCTTTAAGGAATAAATAAATACGTTATACAAAGCATGTAACCAACAAATACAAATGCACACATTCTTCGACAGATGTTTAGCACTTACGTTTGAATCTTCGCTTTGACTAAATTGCGTTTGATTTTTCAAATGTTTGTTGCCTACAGAACTTGAATCAGAATCCTCGCACCTTATTGCCCAAGTTCTTCGGGCTGTACTGCATACAATCGGGCGGGAAGAACATTCGGATGGTGGTCATGAACAACGTTCTGCCCAGGGTGGTGCGCATGCACCTCAAATACGACCTGAAGGGGTCCACCTACAAGCGACGGGCCTCTAAAAAAGAGCGGGAAAAGGCGAAGCCCACTTTCAAAGACCTTGATTTCATGCAGGACATACCAGAGGGTCTCATGCTGGATACAGACACATACAACGCTCTGGTCAAGACGTTACAGAGAGACTGTTTGGTAAGTTCTCCATAGTGTGCTGCTGTCTAGAGCGGACAAGCCATTCAGAACCAATATTGATGTGTTTTTGGTGTATAGGTCTTGGAAAGCTTTAAGATTATGGATTATAGTTTGCTGCTGGGAGTTCACAACATCGATCAGGCGGAGAAAGAGCAGCAGATGGAAGGATCTCAGGGCAACAGTGATGAAAAGAGGCTGCTGCCACAGAAAGCGCTCTACTCCACTGCCATGGAGTCCATACAGGGAGCGTCGGCCTGTGGAGAGGAGATTGACACCGAGGACACGTGAGTTGCTGAAATTAGTCCATGTTTTGACACATATAAAGGATTTTTAAAGAGATGTGTGATGCATTTTCAGATGCATCAAAAAATATGATGAAGTAACAGGGATGCAATTATAAAATTGTAATACTATTTTTATTTTTATTTTTTAAAAACTCTGAATTTGTGTTTGTAATCTTTAGAAAATCTGGCTATCGAAAAATCCCATCATGTTAGATATCCTGTTTCATCTGCAAATGCATTTATGGAAGCTAAAGGATTGCAAACAACAAATTCATGTTGACGTTTTTAGAAGTGAATTATATTTATACTTTATCAGTAATTTTTTTCTCTTTTTTTCTTTCTCATTTGGGAAATGCTTTTCAGCATGTTTCTATTTTTATTTTGCCTAAATACATTTAAAATGTGTTTTTTTCCTTCAAAAAAAAAGAAAGAAAAAAGGACATATTTGTGTTTGTAATCTTTATCAAATTTGGATAAAATAAATTGTCCTGTGAGAGATCCTGTTTCATCTTGAAATGTATCACATTATGGAAGTAAATAACCTGCAAACAACAAATACATATTGACTAACCAAAAAAATACAACTTCGTTAGAAGTGAATAAAAAAGTTATTTATTTTTGTTTAGTTTTTTATTCTGTTTACTTTTTTATTTATTTATTTTTGTTTCTATTTAGACTTTATCAGTCTTTTTGTACTCAGATTTTAAAAAAGATTTAGCTAATTTTGGGAAACACTTTTCAGCATGTTTCTGTTTTTATTTTGCCTAAATAAGTCAAACGTGTTTTTTTCCTTTAAAAAAACGTGTTTGTAACCTTTATAAAATTAAGTTTTCAGTTAGAGATCCTGTTTCATCTGGAAATACGTCACTTTATAGAAGTAAATAACCTGCAAACAACAAATTCATGTTTACTAACCAAAACGTGAACAAAGACAGTTTTGTTTTGTGTTTCCTTTTGTGTTTTCGGTTTTGTTTTGATCTTATTTTCATTTTATTTTGTTTGGTTTTATTTAATATTTATATAAACACAGATTTTTAGAAGTGAACAAAGAGATTATTTTTTGTGTTTGGTTTTTGTATTGTGTTTTCTCTGTTTTAATCTTAATTCTTTTTTTTTTCATTTCATGTTTATTAGCTATTTTTCTTCTCTTCTTAATTAGTCAATTTAGGGAAAGACTTTTCAGCACTGTTGCAATTTTGTTCCCAAAGGTATAGCTACACATTTCATTTCAGTATTGAGCAAGGTTTAGACTCTTTTTTTTGTTTGTTTTTTAAAGCTTTCATAGTTATTTATTTTCATATGTTTTGTTTCTTTGCCTGTCAGGATGGGTGGTATTCCTGCAGTCAATGGAAAAGGAGAGCGTCTGTTACTCTACATTGGACTAATCGACATCTTGCAGTCTTACAGGTGCTTGCGTCAATCTCTCCGACTCATGCCACTTACTATTTACATCAAGAAGTGTGTGATTCATTTCTGCCAGTGTGATTTGGAAGCACTATGGAATAACATTATTCATTTTCTGTTTAGGTTAATAAAGAAATTGGAGCATACGTGGAAGGCTCTAGTCCATGATGGGGTAAGAAATACATTGAATTTCATTGACTGTTATCTAGAAAAGACCTTCTGAAATACATCAATGTCCCTTGCAAGATGCTCCATTTCATCACTTTGGAAGAAAAGCTTTGGCCATGTTAACATCCAGCTGTGTTTTCAGACTCTGTGGTCTCTGACCTTCAATATAATTCCTCATACTTCCTTCATTTTCATATTAATAAAGCATGATCTGCTGTGGTACAGTAGCATGAATGGGGTTTAGTGAGAATTACAGGGTTTTGGAGGAAATGCTTGTGAAATGTGCACTAATTTGGGGCTGTTTTTCTCAGAGGATGTGCTAATTGTGCTATTGCTGGATATGCATATACCCCACACACACTCATTTTTCTCTCGGCTCAGCTGTGAATAAAAGAGATTTCTTCAACCCTGCCTGTGACGCAACAGTCTACGCCATACTGCCAATGGCTCACGGTTCATTTGCATGCTAATTAGGTTATTTATAGAACTAGAGCTGGTTTATCTTGATTGCGTCAGCTGGAGGTGACAGATAGAGTATATACTGTATATCCTAAAGGTTGACTGGTTGACTCCAGGAATAATGGATGTTAATCTGGAAACTGACATGAGAAATGTGTAAATATGATTTTAATTTGCACTTCACCTGTCTAGTTGATATGTATAATGTAAATGAATGCATGTTTTTGTGTGATTTATATGTGTGAAATAAACAAATGTGACAGGTTCAGTGCTAGTTAAGCTCTATGACAGAAGTTCTGGCACAAATGACCACAGAATCATGATTTTGATTTGAGAATCACAATTTGATTTAAAGCCTTCATGAAGATTATTAGTTCTGAACAAACTGTTGTTTTCCATTTTGTCAACTGGAATAAGTCAGAATGTGCTGTAACTTTTCAGATTAATTGAGATGGTTCACTTATTCTTTCTTTCTTTCACTCCTCAGGACACAGTGTCTGTTCACAGACCGTCTTTCTATGCCGACAGGTTCTTCAGGTTCATGAGCACTATTGTATTCAGAAAGACTTCCTGTAAGTGAACTGCTTCTGATTTCATTTCATAGGTTAATTTTATATTGTGCATGAAAAATTACTGATAAAGTAATAGCAATGCACCTATATGAAGTTCTGGCTGATACGATAAATATTTATTTTAGTAAGTGATAAATGGTCTATTTGGTCTAAATAAATTAATTAATAAAATGTTAAACAGTAAAAAATTATTGATTTTAAATGCTACAAATTAATTTAGGCATCACAGAATTTTTATGTACAATAGGAAAATGGATATTCATCAAAGGATATTCAATAGATAGTCATACTGTATGATTTGCTAAAGATTACATTTAACACCGTTATTAAATGAGTATGAGTATTTTTTTATGAAATACTAAAATTTCTAAAACTGAAAAAAATAACAATAAATATGTAGAAATATAACAAACTATAAAAAATATTTTAAAAAACAACAACAAAAGCACAACAAAATTACTAAAACTAACTAAATTTAAACTGAAGTTAAAATTGAAAATATAAAAATAAACCTAATTCAAAATCTTAACAAATATTATAATAGTATAGAAATAATACTAAAATAGCACTGCATACAACAAAAGCATAACGTGAACATGGGCTGTCAAACAGACAAAATCATTAGTTTTTTAAAGATTAACTTTAAGTGATCAAAGTTAGAAGCATTAGATATTGGCAAAGGTAATCTGAATTTTAAAAAAGAGAAAATGAGCATGTATGAGTAAATATCTGGTATTGAGCGATTTTAAAAAGCTGTAATATCAGCCGATAAATAGTTTTTAAAGATTAACTTTAAGTGATTAAAGTTAGAAGCATTAGATAATAGCAAAGGTAGTCTAATTTTTTAAAAAAAAGAGGAAATGAGCATGTACAAGTAAATATCTGGTATTGATACATTTTTAAAAATTGTGATATTGGCCGATAACCGATAAATTGCCGATATATTGTGCAATCCTATGAAAGTAAAAAGGTATTTTAAAAGTAATGGCTAAAGTTTATGTGACACTAATGTCACCAAATAAAAAAACAAGTTAGTTATTACCTATTGGCTATCATACTTGATATTTATTTTTAGAGAAAAACGAAAGCCACAGTAGTTTTCAGGAAAATCCTAACCTTAACCCTGCTAATGAAAGAAATGGCATACTTCATTTGCGCTCTTGATATTGAACATATTTTGTTACTGAAGTGCATTATAAACCTCGTTCTTTCAGCACTGAAATCCTCTCCATCAAAGAGGGGTCGTGGGGGTCTGGCTGCAGCCAAATACAGCGGTCCCGGAGCGGCCTGGTCGGCCAGCCAGCTGCCGTTTGTAAGAGACGAAAACATCTACGACCTGAGAGGAGCCCGTAGCTTCCCCACGCTGGAAGATGATGGTAAACAATAGACGAAGTGCATTCTTCATTCTCAACCATGAGAACTTAATGGCTTTAGTCACAATTAAATTCGGTTTCAGGTCGGGCGGATGTGCTTCCCTGCACCCCTCCCTCATTCGAGGATGCCACCACAGCCTCCATCGCCACCTCGCTCTCCTCCACCACCTCCCTTTCCATCCCAGAACGCTCCCCGTCGGACACCTCCGAACACCTGCGCTACAGGTAACACCCCGTCTGTCGCTCTGTAATATTTCCACATCTCGGCCGTAGCAGGTACAATAAACTCTCTGTTTTCTTCCATACAGGAGACACACCCAGTCCAGCCATGAAGAAACGTAAGTAAAACACACTGGTCTGCTATGTCTTCTGAAGCCGTATGATAGTTTTTAGTTTTGTTTGTTTCATTAGCAGACTTTTACAATGTTTATTTCTCTCTTGGGTTTGATCTTCTTAATGAAAGGAGAACGGTTAGTTATGTAGTTGATGTGGTTTAGTTGAGCCCTCTGCTGGTCTTGTTGTAGAATGCAGGATGAGGACCAGCAAACCATCACAGTGGAGGTGGAAGTGGAGGGACGATACGACAGCGAACCCACCCTCGTGGCTCCCCAGGTATCGCCGGAGATCAGGTACGCACTCGAAACTGAGAATCTGCTTTCACTTAATATTTCATATTTACTTATGGAAGCCAGATATTGTTGGACATATTGGGAAAAAAAGGTCTTAATGGAGTGTAATGGAATTAAGGGCAAGTAAAAAAAAAAGAAAAAGATGATTTAAATGCAAATGCATTGCCGCTAAATCAAAAGCAGTGTGGAACTGTGGATGTAAGATCAGGGGGTATCATGGGAATGAGGAATTAGATGTGCTCCATTCAGCTGAGCTCACCTGCTGTAGCTCCTCATAGTGATGGGAAAATGACACCATGGCAACTGCCACAGAGGAGCATAACCAAACAGGAAGTGCTTAATCACATTTGCAATAAGTACCCAAATGTTTTTTGTGTTAGTCAGGACCAGTGGCAATATACCCCAAAAGTATAAGTAAATTGATTCCTTCTTTATTTAAAGTGAAAGAGACAAGTATGGTGACCCATACTCGGAATTTGTGCTCTGCATTTAACCCATCCAAAGTGCACACACACAGCAGTGAACACACACCCGGAGCAGTGGGCAGCCATGTTACGGCGCCCGGGGAGCAGTTGGGGGTTCGGTGCCTTGCTCAAGGACACCTCAGTCGTGGTATTGAGGGTGGAGAGAGCGCTGTACATTCACTTACACCTACCTACAATCCCTGCCGGACCTGAGACTCGAACTCACAACCTTTCAATTACGAGTCCGACTCTCTAACCATTAGGCCACGACTTCCCCAAATGGTCCCCCCATAAATAGTATTTATTTATTAAAAAATATGTATTATTTATTCATCCTCGTTTTACAGCAAATCAATGTGAATTTTGAACCTTTGAAGATATTTTGAAGAAAGTTCATGCTGCACACTTCCATACAAATAGCATAGCATTAAATAAAACTAACACTATTAAAAATTTGTTTTTGGGGATTGATTGAGCTAAAGTAAAATAAAATTACATTTAAAAAAAGTTAGATATTAGTTGAAAAGCTAATTCAAAATATTCATAAAAAATATAAATGTCTATAAATAATACTAAAATAGCACTGCATGCAACCAAAGTATATAGTGACCATGGGCTGTCAAATGGACAAAAAAAAGCACCAAAAAAGTGGCCCATATAATTTAGACTCTATATTCCAACTTTTCTGAAGCCATTCAATAAGGACAGAGTAAATTTGATGGTTTATTCACTGTAAATCTCTAAATAGTTTTTTATTTGTCTCTTCCACATGTACAGTGAAGCTGCAGAGACGTTTCTAGAAGCCTCGTCCTCCTCCGTCCCGGCGAGCCCCAGGATAGTGGTAGAATCTGACGGTGGCAGTCAGGCCTCAGGCTGTACGAGCCGGGCCTCTGTGGACGAGGACGAGGAGGTGCCAGTTTCAGACATTTATTTTGTAAGCCCTCCACTCCTCTGAACTACACATATGTGTTTTTAATAATGTTATGAAGCATTTATATACAGTAAGATCCACCCAAGGTCAAAACATTAAAGAACATAATCAGATGAGTATTATGAATATCATTTTTAATCAGAATTTTTTTGTCTTGATTTCCAATAAAAGTATCTAAACATCCTTAAACATGATACATTTTTGTGAAACGCAAAACAGCTTTTCAATTAAAATATTAAGACTTATTAAGAGAAAAAATCTTGGATTAAGTTTATTTTTTTGTAATCCATAGTCAAATATTCTTTCTACTTTCACTAACAATATTTAGTGAGGTTTATAATTAAAATATATTTTATAAAAATTAAATGCCGTAACTTTAAAATTAATTTATATGTATCTTGATTAAAGGATGTTTATATATTTTTACTCAAAAAATCCTATATGAAACTGTATATTGCATAAAGAAAAATGAAGCCTGTTTTAGATCCAGTAACATTTTTGCATTATTTTTATGACAATATTTTCAGAATATTTTCACTCTAATTCACATTTACGTGCTCATTACTGTCATGCAAAAAGAATATATTATTTAAAATTGTAAAGTATGTATAGATCATGGTAGTATTTGTTATATTTTTTTCATTTATGCTGGTTCTATTTTTTGTTAATGTAATTACAGTTACAAGTATGTCAAATATATAAAAATTGAATAGAAAAATATTTAAACTTTAATAAAAGTGTAAGGGGTTTTATGCTTAACTGTAATGAAAATAATGTCACAGCAGTAATAAAAATAAGACTTTTAGATTGTATTCATGTAAAATATAATTTCCTTTTGAGGTTAAATACGACCATGACATGTTCTTGATAGACTGTGAGATTCATCCAGTAGTAAACAGTGCTAATGTGACCATTGTTGGATTACTAAAGGAAACACTAAATACTAGACAGAATCTCACAGAGGGGCTCTGTTGGCCTGTGGGTGGGTGTGTGTGCCGAGGTGTTAGGAGCTCCGCTGGGTCTTTATTTTCATCTTCTGCATGACAGTGTAAGACCCATTGAAATGAAGCTCCAGTCCTCTTGTTTATTGCTAAATGCTGAGGATATCATTGTATGTGTTAATTTTGAATAACACCAGTACAATAGACACATTCTGGCCCATGAATGACAAAACACACGGACGTGCCAATGCATCCACAGGGATGTCTCCGAGGACAAACTGAGAAATGGCCATCATTATCATTTGTTAGCCCCAAAGAGGCTCTTAAACTCGGTCATGTGCTGAAAAGAGGCCTAGAGATGCACAAGGACCACCTCTTGAATTATTCATCCATTAACACCCTGCACCAGCTGCTCCATCGCTCTTTTCTCTTATTAATGGAGCTGTCAATTTTTTCACTTATCGACTGCTAAACAGCACTCCATCTCCTTGACTTTTTCATTACCTTTCTGCCATCTTTCATTGTCTGCCGTCTCTGTTTGTCCATATCTCTTTTGTAAGTTCTCTGATGGCAGCGTCTGTGTTTGTCAGCCCGTCACACACAGAAGAAGGCACGCTGTAAGTTTTATAGCTGAAACACTTGAAACTAGTTGTAGAGGTGGTTTTAGAAATAATCAGAACAAGTTAGCCTCTGAAGTTTAGACTAGTGTAGCTTTTTGTAACCCTTGACTGTTAGAATTAAACAGGCTGTTGTTGTTACTGTACCTTTAAGACATCTGTATGCACATGAGCCAACCATAACAAGTGTGAAATTGTTTTGAAATTTTTAGGTAAATATATTTTAGCTAGTTTCCAAGGTAACATTTTTTCTTTTCATTTAGTTTAACTCGATGTAGTAAAGTAAAAAATTATGTGGTAAAAAATAAAATTTTAAATGACAAAACTGCACAATAAAATTACTAAAACTTTAACTAAAATTACTTTAAAGAAAAAAAAAACATTCAAAATATTAATAAAACAAATTGATTCAAAAACAGTATCTCAATTATAATAAATTAACACTTGAAAAGTTTAGCTAGTGTTTTTAATGTAATTTTCTGTTATTATCCTCTTCAAAAACTAGTTTTGTAGTCATACACAACTGCAAAATATTTCTATTTTTTAATCAGTTTTCCTGGTTTTATAGTGCAGGAATTAATAGCGCATATTATTTAAATTATGTTTTATAGTCTTTAATTAAAATATAGCAAGATCCTCTTCAACTGGAACAACTTTTCTTGTCTGCTGATGTAATGAAGGTCGTGTAGGCGGGGACAAAAACTAGTAGCCAATAATAGCAATGCTTGCTTTTGGCTTTCCAATCAAATCCTGGTGGATAAAATTAAGTCAAACCCTTCAATATTTTCCATTGTTTATTTGTTTCACATGGAAATACTTTATATGGTATGTAAATAAAAAGTGACGCGAGTGTTTTTTGTTTTTTTTACGTTGTCTTTATGAAATCTATTAGTTTGTGATTGTTTTTCTTTCTCTTCACTTCCTTCGCATTCAAAGTTTCTCTTTGTTTTCTAACCAGATTACAGCATATCAAACTACTACTTTTCCCGCCTTATTAACGTTCACAACGACTCTTTTACTAATGTCTGTCTTTCTTACCACTGCATTTCTGATATTCCTCACTCTTGTCTTCCTCTCTTTCTTCCTCTGCATATTTCCGCTGGCTTCTCTGTCTCCACCCTTTCTGGCGCCCTCTGCGGTCTGGCTTTTGTAAAAGCAGCCTCCAGAAGACAAAAGCTGGGTATATTCTCCTCTGCACTTCAGCTCAGGGCCTAAAACCCTGCCAGAGGATGAAGGGGAGAGTGAAACAGTAAGTGCGCGCTTTGCTGTAGTTGTCTTGGGTTTGTGATTCTTGACGTTGTTGATCCATTGTCTGTTATTCCTTGCATGTTAATTGCATAAAATTCAATGTGTCCCAACAGTAATCAGACCTCAGGAAAGAGGGGCAGCTACAAGGATCGGACTCTTCAGATGTCCGGAAGCTCTACTGGTCGGACTTATTCGCAACTTAAGCATCATTTTCTTTGTCCTTTCACCCATTCCATAAACAACACCAAGCAAGTAGTAATACCAATGTCCAGAATTATTTATGAGTAATATTGAAAATATTTATGTTTAATTATTTTAATATATTTTGTGATTCATTTATTGTCTAATTTACATACTGTGAACATGTTTTCCGATTTGAGCTGTGGGACTCGAGACTTTTCCCAAGAGTGGGTTGTAGGTTATTAATTTTATTAAAAAAAAATTTAGGGGATGCAAGTTGTTAATGCGCCTTGGTCATCAGGTAGCATTGTTTGTTTCATAACTGTTGAAAAATTAAAGTTCTGTTGCAGTCCTTATATTTATATACACAAACATGGTTTGCTTTAGTTTTATTGGTTCTTTGGAAAAATATTACGCCAGCAATAGTGTTCGATGTTTCAGAGTTATGAAATTCCAACAAGTGGCTGTTTGATGTGTGAAATTTGGCAATAACCAAAGTCCCATAGTTTCTCTTTTTTAAATTAAATTTTAATGTAAAAATTAGGACTGATAACGGATGCTGGATATTATAGCAAATGACATTTTCTGCATCACCTGATCTTTATATTCTTGTTTTAGCTCATTTTTATACATTCTGGTCATTTAAATTTGTTCCACAGATTTTCCCGCCAAAATCCAGTACAAAGTCATCAGAGCCTGGTTATTAGAAGACATGTTAAACTGAAAGATGGGACCAAACTTATTATGTGGGAGGCCAAATATGTAAAACCAATTGTTACCATAATCGCGATCAGAAATATTTGTTAAAACATTAAATTGTAAATCCACATGTATAGAATTTGTGTGTGTGTGTGCCTATGCATTGAGTGTGTTTGTGGTTTTGAGTAAGCGAGTCATTTTACAGTGGAAGTGTGCAACACTGATTCTTATAATGTGCAGTGGCCAGTTGCTATTGGTATTGCTGTTGTATCGAAAATAAAGGGACTACTGCAGCAATACATTTGTAAAGTGTAGCACACGCATATTTTGGTTGCCTTAATTATTTTTTGCCAACCTAAATCCTATTGTAGTTATAAACTATTCACTGATTCATCTCTTTCTGGTTCACCAATGATAGTGTCTTAGAGAATTTGTATATAGATCTTTAAATACATAAATCTATTTTAAATGTTATTTGAAGTTTTCTTTTGTATTTTATTTTGCACAAGTGGCTTGAGAAAGGTGTCCTACAGGTCCACGCGAACCCACCCATTCTTCCAGCGTCGAGGACGTTTTCTTGTGTTTGAGTCTGTTTCTTTGTATGTGTACACGTTACAGTTGGGATTGTAAAGTCTATACGGTCAAAGACATACGACTGTATCAATCGCTTACTCTTCCAACAGTTGAGCTGTTTGCGTGTGTGTACGTGTGAATGTGGTCAAAAAGCTGTGTGCCCCCCTAAATAGCAAAAGAGCATGATGAAATGTGAGTCTATTGACATTGATGTACAGCATAGACATTTATCTCTATGGAAAGACCACGACCAATGGACCGATGTGTGTACATTTGTTCAGATCCTTAAATAAATACAACTCATGGACTTGATTCACAAGATTTTTTTTTTTTTCTTGTACCATTCAGATTTTTACAAAAAATGTCAACAGATATACATCAGTTCAACAGATATACATCACAAATTAAATGAATATAAATAAAAAGGTAACCATGATCTTTGGTTTTGATGTGGTGTTATAGAATTTGAAAACCACATATTTTGAATTTGATGCTAGCACAAACTATGATTTACCACAGTAGCCGTTTTGTGCATGATTATACATGTCATATACATCATGAAGTGAATTAATTGTATTTGACATGCCGCAGCGGCAAAAGCTCTGGGACCTTTTGTTTCCTCGCTCCACTTGTCTGCGTTTGCACAGTCCATTCTTAATATGAACAAGAACTATTACTAAGGTTTAATCATTTTTTGTTTGATGAATTTCCACAGGCAAAGTCCAGTAAATTTTAATAAGATTCCACGCAATTGGTAACTTCACATGAGGATGAAAAATTTCCCCAAACAGATTTTGCCACAGGTTCAAGGTTAACAACTTTCATGGACCCAATTGGATTCAACAATTACAAAAACAAAAAAAACACTACAAAACAGCAAACCTTAAATTAATGTCGCACAAAATATATATTTTTTTAAATCTAAAGCTGCATTTACCTTAAAAAAAAAAAAAAAACAGCTAACCTTTAAAAATTAACACTAAAATATTTTGTATATTTTAATGTATATAAAGCAAAAAAAAAAAAAAACTTTATAATTAAAGTCACATATACATATGCTTTATACTAGCAGCACCAAATAATGCCAAACATGACTGAAAAGCACCACACAACGCCACTGCTAAGTTCTCAATGTTGAGATTTATTAGCAAACCTTTAACAAAGGCAATTTCTTGGAAAGCATCACAATAAAAATTGGGGAGAAAAAAAAAACATTTGGTCTCTAAAAGTCATAAGCAAAACTAAAAGTGTACCATTCGGCGCGAATACAAATATGTAACGGACAAATAATTTGGAAAGCATAGTGAGGGGGTGGAAGGAATAAGTAGGCAAAGATGACGATTAAGCATTTCTGTCGATCCTGACGTCAATCTCTCGCCCGTTGAGCCGGTAGCCGTTCATGGTGCGACAGGCTCGTTCTGCGGTCTCAGGATTGTCAAAGCGCACCACACCGCAGCCCTTGGACTTGCCGTTCTCCATCTTTATGTCTGCATACTGCACAATGCCTGTTAGAAAACACACAAGCCATATCAATTAACGAAACGGAGCAAGAAATACTAAAAGACAAGTCTGATAGGAAAGCGTCTTACCACATGAATTGAAAGTGTCCTTCAACATCTTCCAAGTGAAGTCAAAGGGCAGCTGCAAAAATAGACAATTAAATTATGAATTACATTTTTTTTATAAAAATAAAAAACAAATACAGGAAGTTTAGATCAAATGCTTACATTTCTGACAAAAATCTGGCAGCCCTTCCTGGCATTGGCTCCACCAGTCCCTGGCCCTCCTTGTCCAGACCCACTGAAAGGAGTCCCGAAATTGCCACGATCCAGATCAGCAGGTCTGTCAAACTGCCCACCGACACCACCAGAGCCCATCCGGTCCATGCCGGAACCCATCCGGTCAAGACCTGAGGAGGGGAAGCGGTCCATGCCACCGGAGCCCATGCGGTCGAAGTTTGAACCCATTCGGTCGAGGCCTGTGTTCATCCTGTCCATGCCTATAGGAGAGGCAAAGTCTATCCCACCGCTCATGCGATCCATGCTGGACGGGCCCAAGCGGTCGAACCCACCAGGGCCCATGCGGTCCACGCTGGAGCTCATGCGGTCGAGGCCTGATCCCAGCCGATCCATACTGGGCCCCAGTCGGTCAAGCCCTGTACCCATTCGGTCGAAGCCGGTACCCAACCGGTCAAGATCAGACATGCGGTCCATGCGATCCATTCCCATTCGGTCCAGTCCTCCCATGCGGTCCATGCCACCGCCAAGCCGGTCCATGCCAGAATTCATGCGATCCATTCCCATGGAGTTTCCTGCTAACCAAAAAAAAAAAAAAAAAAATTTTTTTTAAAATTAACCATGTAATTACCCAGGAAATCTATAGGAGCAAAGGTTAAACATTACTAACCCATTCCTCGGTCAAATGAGTCCCCGAAGTTGCTACGGGTCATACCCATGTCATTACGGCCACCAAAATCTCTATCAAAGCCGCCACCGCCGCCGATTCCACGATCCATATCTGCAATTTAAAAAAATTAAATAAAAACATTTCAAACCTAACTACTAGCAAAACAAAAAAAAAAGAAAAGAAAAAACATTTACCATTCATTCTTCCCATTCCAGAAGGGCCGAAACGATCCATGTTGTTCATACCACCTCCAAAATTATCCATCCCTGAAGATCAATAACATTTGAATTCAATTCATATTGGGGAGGGGGAGGGGGGTGCCACCACAGAAGAATTCACAATTCAAAACAGTACATAAAAACAGCAATGTGATGAATAGTGTTACCTTGCAGGTTTTTTTTTTTAGTGGATGAAATCAGCAGAAGTAAGAAAATAAAAATTAAAAATAAAACTTTAAGATAACTTGTTTCCTAGTAAATGACGTAGCTTTTTTTACAATTAGCATTTTAACATTAAAAAGTAAAACCTTAATTCAATTAATAAGGGATAAAATAAGCAGTATTAAAACCTTGAAGATAAATTGGTAGATAAAATAAGCAAAAAAATTAATAAAATGGAAGATAATTCATAAAAACAGTACATAAAAAGCAATGTGATGAATCATTTTTGGTGGATAAAATAAGCAGGACAAAAGTAAAACATTTAATAGTTAAAATAATCAGCAATTTATATGGTTAAAAAACACAAAGTTAAGTAACTTGATTCCTAGTGTATAAAGTAGATTTTTTTGCGTTAATTAGAATTAACGTAAAAAAAATTAAACCTTGATAACTCAATTCATGTGGGATAAAATAAGCAGTATAAAATAAAAAAATACCTTACCGATAATTTCGTAGATAAAATATGCAGCACTTATAAAATTGAGAATAAAACCTTGTAGATAATCCACAGTGGATAAAATAAGCAGCAACTTAGAAAATAATAAAACCTTCAACTACATTTATAGCGCAGTAACAAAAAACAAAAACAAAAGAATTCATTGTAATTACAGTACTATACAAATAACTTCACAATTCAAAGTACACAAAATATGGAAAAATAAAAACACCACAGTTTTATGGAGCTCAGTGAAGTTTGGATAATGCCCATCCAAACGGACTAAAAACACCCTTGAACTACAGTATGCAAATCAAACCAGTAACACCTGCAGGTCCTTTCCAGATGGGATCAAAACAGGCCAAAAAAAACAACAACAAAAAAGTATGGCTGATGAGATGAACCACATACCTCCCATTCTACCCATGCCACCAAATCCCATTCCATCCATTCCTATGGAGAAAATTATTTCATGGAGAGGGGAGGGGAGTGATGTTCAGTGAGTGTACACAAGAGGAAACATTCCCAAAAAAAAACAACATGCAACACGCGGTTACCTCCTGGTCCCATGTTTCCCATCCCACCCCGGTTGAGCTGGGTAGCGTCGATGGGTTGACCGCCGGGTCCCAGACCGAGACCGATACCACTCAGACCACCTGCATGACACGGTGGAACTGGTTTAGAGAAGAAACTAGCCAACTACAACAAGTTTTATGGCTGGTGGTCCATACAGCAAATGTTAATATGAAGTCATCACTTACGAGGAAGCGCTGGAGGACGGTCTGGGGGTGCAAAGTCACCTTTGGGAAGGGATTTCTCATCCTGAAAAGACAATGACAGGTGTAAAGAAGTGAATTTTGAGGAGTTTAAAAAGCATATTGGCAATGTACCACTAAACTTCTGGAGAAGCCAGAAAAAAGCTTTCATGTTAAACCCATGTGATTACTTACCAGTTTGACGTGCATGACCCTGTTGAAGAGGAGCTGCCCGTTGAACATTGCTAACATCCATTAAGGAAAACTTCAAGCATTGCACATTTTAAATGGCATTAAACAACCTGATTCCAATCAACGCCACATTAAAAGCTACTGTGAAGGATACAGACTGCTTGAACAGCCTCAATGGGCATCTCAAATGTGACTGTTCCCATTCCCCTGCTCTTCCCGTCTTTATCCTCCAGGATATCTGCACGCACAACCGCTCCAGCCATTCCAAACACCTCCTTGAGCTTCTTCCATCCAACCTTGTAGTCCAGCTGTGCAGAGAGATGCCATATGGAAAGTCAGGGGTCAAGTTTTAAAATATGAGACATATGGTTTCAGAATGGATTCAAAGTTTTACATTGGCCACAAAAATGGTGCTTCCGATTTTTCCAGCCTGGAGTCCGTGGATTATCTCATTGGGGATGTTGGGGTTGTTCATGAGACTGGGAGGGATGTTGACCATGGAAGGACCGCCAGGCCCTGGGCCCATCCCCATTCCTCCACCCATGCCTCCTCCCATTCCTCCACCCATGCCTGGGGGTCCACCGCCGCCGCCACCACCACCGCCCCCGTGACCCCGATTAGCTTCACGCTGGGCAATCACTCCATCTGGATCCTTAGAGAAGCACAAGGAGACCGTTTATAAGAGGGCACGTTTAATACATCCAACATCAAATACTGACATTTATGTTGATTTTGCTGGCAGTATAAAATACCACTATGATTTTAACATGGTTTTTTGAAGACACTATTTTTACAATCATGCCTTGTTACTTTATAACAACACAAAAAAAAAAAAAAAAAAAAAAAAAAAAAGTAATACTAAAAATGTAGGGCCCTATGATTTCCGTGACGCAGAAAATGTGGAATCCAGTCATAAGAGTGGAATTTACTGTATAAAGCAGGATGTCACGGAATTTGCTAAATTTTTAGATGATAAATCAAAAGTAGGTCGCTACAAATGCAATATTGTCCGGTGTCTGTGAATGATAAAAAAAAATATATAAAATCAATTCATTAAAGATGCTTTTGATTATTACAACTTAATGTAACCATTAAAAATGGAATCCAGAAAATTAACGGAAAAACACTGAAATTGGTAAATTAAACTGAATTTAAGGGGGAAAAAACATTTCACAGGGCCTTAATGTAGGCCTAATTTTGTTAATAAATTAATGTTAAATTGTGTAAGTTTCATGATTTCCATTAAATAGACATGCTTGTTGATTAATAAAATTCAACCATTAAAACGGTCTAGGAAAATTAAAACGGGAAAAAAATAAACTGAATGAGGAAAAAATAAAACATTTCAGAGCAATTCTTTCACTTTTGGTATACTAATATCTTGGTATCATTTAACAGTAATATTTAAATAAGCCAATAGAAAAATTATATTTTTATAATTTAAATTGCAACAAGTGTTTCACAACCTAATGAACAAATAAAAGTGTATTTTTACAATCTTATCTTGTCAGTGTTTCCAGTAGTCTTGAAAAAACAAATCATAAATTCGAAAAATGTAAAATACAAATAACTGCATTAATGTTATTTCAGTGGATATAATATTAAAATATTAATTCATATTTAATTAGCTAATATTCATATAATATTACAAATAGCAGGGAATACAATGATTTTTTGGTTCTTATGGCATGAGTTAAAATAGCTGAAATTGTACAGAAATGTAATGCTGCCAAAAAAGGAAAGAATTTTATCTATATTTACCCAGTGTTATTCATCTGCAAGATGCACTCACCTCTTTGACCTTGAGAGGACGACCGTTCATGACGTGTTTGTTGACTTTCTCTACAGCCTTTTTCATGAGCTCTTCAGTTCTGAACTCAACCACCCTATTAATTTTTTTTTTTTTTTTTTTAAATAAATAAAAGTTAGCATGAGTTGCGCAAAAGCAACAAATGATAAATGATCAATGGTCTGAATGATACTTACGCACAACCCTTTGTTCAGTCAGCAAACCAACCAGATTCAACGAACAAACAAAACAGGAACGAGAGAGACAATTAGACAAGCGCCACAAGAAATCACCGACAACTGACTCAGGGAAAAATACTTCAGACACACTAAATTGATAATGAATATTCATATAATACTTCTCTGTGGTGTTCAACAGTTACATAATTACATTCAAACTCAAAATGGCTGACAGGATTAATTGACGACCAGAATACACAAGCGGCCTTCAGTTCCAATTACTCATTCAGGCTCCATTTCTGTTGTTATCCCACTAGTTGAGTCGCTCAACAAATCATTGACGCAATGTTTAGTTACTGAACACCACCTGAAGTCCAATAATGAGACTCGCAGTGCAAAAAAATGCTACCTCTTAAACACACGAGAACCAGAATTACTATATAGCTGGGAAACGATCCCTGCGGTTCCACTCAGAACCGCAGACGGCGTCCATTTTTGTTCAAATGCCACCCAAGACGACACTTTTTGAACTCTCAACCCAGTCCTGAACATCCCACATTAAAATCTAAGAGTACATGTAAGAACTCAAGCGGACAAATGGAGGTTCGTCTCTTGCACTTACCCTTGATTTGCCTTCTCCGTCCATTAAGTGTTCCACGTACGTTACCTCACCCACTACAAATCAGATTCCAGATGACACACACCAAGGGGAGAGAAGCCGAGAGAACAATTGGGGTTTAGAGCAGACACAAACGGGGGGGACGGTGAGAGTGAGCTCGGCCTGCGAGTCCAGAGCCTCCTCCCCCAGCACCTCAAATTCTGGTACAGGTCTACAAGAAGCAAGCTGTAAAGTGTATTGAGGAAAACTTCTTAAGCTGTCCTTGCTGGGAACCTCAACATCCAAGACTGACCAAAAGGATTTGACCCCCCGAGCCATCGAAATTGGATGGATTATCAACTATGGCCTTTGTTGGACGTCAAAGAACCTTTTCTGGTAAGGTTAACAAGTCTTCGACTACCTCCGAAACATTCGACACACGTAAACCGTATCTTTAGAAAAAAAAAAAAAAAAAAAAAAAAAAGTTACTGAATAAAAATAGCTAAACCTATGTTATAAAATAAATGGTTTGAAGTTACAGAAACCAAAACCTCATCCACCTGGAACCAACTTGGCTTCCCAACTAAACAATTAGACTCTTGAATTTAATCGATTAGCCAAACCAGCTCCAACACGTCCAGTTGGATGAACACTCTAGAATAGAATTAGATGAGACTGCAAACCCAAACCAGGTCTAGTCTGTTTGTCAAAAACTACCTAGAAGAACCACCTGGCATTTCTCCAGCAAGAACGTCTGTCCATAAGATAAAACAAGGACCAGCTTAAGAAGCTGCTTTACTCTGTAGACCTGTACCCCCAGAAATCAATCATCCATTTTTTAAGGGCACAATAATGAAGATCAGCTGCAACAACATTCACTCTGGCATTCACCTAAAAAAGAAAATGCAATTTAATTCTACAGGCAACAATTTCCACATTAAATTTCCCATGCGTACGAATCATTAGGCATGGAGGGGCTGCTACACATGGATAGGGAAAAATGTGACCACTCATAGATTGTTCTGAAATACTAACCAACAGGTTAGGGTGAAAACTACACACTTTCTCCAAAGCCAAAGAGACCGAATGATGGCATCAGATTCATATGAATGGATTAGACTCTGTTTTATGTGTACGTGCAATTCGCACAATTTTAAAGTGCCATCCACCAACATTAGCAAGCTTGAATTAATCATTTTCCACAACAGACAAGACACTTTTCCAACAGACCACTTCCCCATGATGGGATGTTTATCCTCTGACCTAAAGCAACTGAGTAGGTTGCCACCTTCGAAACCCCCAAAACTAAAAATAAAGTTCCATGGCTCTAAGCTAACCTAGGATGTACAACTAAATATAATGAAAACATACCTTTTTCCTTCATGAGATCTTTCAGAGTTTGCCATTTAACATCATAGGGAATGTTGCTGACAAACACACGGTATCTCTTGTTGGGGTTCCCGTAAGGTTCAAACCGGCTCCCACCACCACGCTTCTGGGGCCTCTCCTTTCTCGACTCATGGTTGGACTTGCCGTTCACAGCATTTCTGTATGGAGAAAACAAACATGCAATTCAATAAATGTTTTCCCACCCAACAAGAAAATCATGCAATCAAGCTTGAGATAAAACCACATTTAGGATAGTTGTTCTAAGATTTTCTATTCATGTTCAATGGAGTGTAAATTTCCTAAACCCTGTTACCAACATTTAAATGTCTAAATAGTATAAAAGGCTGATTTTTTTTAACTTTCTATTTTTTACAGAAATACAATTTAATTTAAAATTATGAATGTATAATAGGGTTGAAAATATAGCATAAATTAGTCACTCAAAATGTTTTCATAGTTAGGCTACTGAAAAAATTAATTCACTTGCCGCACATAAGGAAAATAGTAGTTTGAGCTCTTTTCTAATGAATTGGGTAACAGGGTTGAGTTTGCAGCTACTGAAATTGTGGAAACTGTTGCAAAACAATACAATACAAATTCAAGCTTATTTTTAAATTAAAAGCAATAAAAAAAAACTATGCATTATTCAGTTTGATTTTCTATTTGCTCTATGGCAGGGGTGTCAAACTCAGTTCCTGGAGAGCCACAGCCCTGCAGTTTAGTTCCAACCCTGCTCCAGCACACATACCATGTAGTTGTCAAATAATCCTACATGATTAGATAAGCTGGATCAGATGTGTTTAATTAGGGCTATATCTAAACTGTGCAGGGCTGTGGCCCCCCCAGGAACTGAGTTTGACACCCTTGCTCTATGGGGTTTTAAGTTTCTTTAACACGGTTACCAAAATTTAGGATGTCTAAATGAAGTTTAAAACCCTGATTTTACGGTTTCTATTTTCTAGCAATAAAATTCTCAAATAATGTTTAACGATGTTGAAAATTTAAATTAGACAGTCACTCTAACCAGTCTGAGAACAAATGTTGTTGTAGTTACTGAGGAAAAAACAACTTTCCGTAAAAAAAAAATAGTTTTCCCCCTAACAATAACTTGGGTAACAGGGTTGAGTTCGCAGCTACTGAAACTTGGAAACTGTTCCAAACCGTTAACGTAAATGTTATATTTTTACTCGTGCGTTTTTTTTAAATATACAATAAATTCAATTAAACAAATAAGCTTTTAATGAAAACAAAAAACTACTGTTTACATTTTTTGTTAGATGTTAACATCTAAAACAAGCAATTCATCGTTTCTAATGGTTAAGAAACTGACCAAACATGCAACAAACTAGGCCGCAGCAAACAAAGGACACTCAATCTTGTTAGTTGTGTAACAAAAAAAGTCGTTTAAATCTCGTCTACGTGCTTTATTTTGTGCATTAGGCAGATTTCGTGCATGAGGTTTCCTTAGCTCGTCTCCTCCCATTGTGAATCCAACGACTCTTTGTTTCATCAGGACACGAACCAAACAAACGAGTTTGTCCTTTAACGCTCATATTTGACTGCAACCTAACTATTCTTAGTAAAAATGCATTATGCACCCAAAACATTCCGTACCTACTATCGTTTTAATCATATCAAAAACAAAACATGGAATAAAAAGCATGCAGTTGTCGTGTTACCCTTGTTCTTGATTCTCTGGCTTCTCTGATTTAACCTCAGACGACATTTTGCCTTCAGATGTTCGCTCTCCTCCGTTTTCAGATTAAACTGTTCTAAACCACGCAGACTACACTAGATTCAGATAAAACGAGTTTAAAGTCGTAAAAACAACGAGGGTCGCTGCTTAGTCGTGTTGTTGTCCCGTTGCGTCGCCACTACCGCTAAAAGACTTCAGTCGCTGCTTCAATTCTTCGTCTGGTGAAATGGCGGCGACACAGAAACAGTGAAGCTGATATTGGAAGCGAGGCATGATGGGAAACAACATGTGACGCGTTCTAGTTTAAAACTCCCAGGTGACCAGTTAACATGGGATATCTTTTGAGTTTCACTGGTGGTGTTGTTATAACTATCGTATTATGACTTTACTAGGTTGATTTTTATTACAAACCTGACAGATTTGATTCAGCCTTCGTGTTTTGTTTTCTGAAGGTCTATAAAAATACGAAAAATTACGTGTTTAGTTTTACATTCTAAACAAACAGCCAAATATTCAGAAAACAATCGGACATTTGCTTAAAAAAGACGTGGCAGTTCCCTCATTTCCACCAGAATGAACAATTTTATTCCGAGTTATATATTTTTCCATTATTAAAATATTTGTTTCAAAGAGACTGTCAGTGAAAAGTCTGAGGTGAAATGTGTGTGAAGAAAACAAAGGTAAATATCAAAATATCACTTGTGAACAATAGTTTTCCACTCAAGCTGTAATTTTGTCAAATTACACAAACCATGTGAGAAATATTTCCTTGTATTCAGTGTGTTCTATGCATTATGCTAATTAATTATTCATAAGCATGAAAAGTTTTGCCAGGTTTTTCTAAAAATGTCATTTCCATCACAGAATGCTATAAAACACAACATATTATTTAATATGTAGTGGAAACTACACTTTGGTGGGACATTTCTTGACTATTAAATACATGTAAACACTTTTGCACACTGTTGTGTTAACTTTATTTGAATTGCAATTCATCTGACTTTATTTAAAATCTTTTTTACGAAATATAAGTTCTAATTCAACATTAAAATCTTATGAGGCTTTTTAAATTCTGTTAAATATTAAAATGCTGTAAAAGCCCACACCAGGGAATTAAAAAAAAAGATAATTGTGACTTCACAATTCAGACTTTGTTTCTCATAATTCTGAGTTTACATCCCACAGCTTTCTGACTTCTCAGAATTGTGGGTTTTTATCTCAGATCTCTGTCAGAATTTGTAAGAGACTCAGTTTCATTTATTTATTTTTTCTTTATTCTGTGGTGAAAACCGACAGTAAAATGCAGAGCTTCAGCTCATAATAAATGGCTTGCTGCCCAAAAGAGAGAGTTTAAGCTATTTCTGAAATTGTGCAACCTCTCAGATTTCTCTCGAAAGAACAACAGCACAGTTACCAGAATCCAGAGCATCGTTTTTTAATTTGCTTTGCACACTTTTCTTGGCTGATTTCAAGCACCAACATATTTTGGTGAGGACATTACAGACATCTTTCTCTTAGCCACTGCACAACATAAACATTGTAGTATTTCAAAAGTTCAGAGTGCTAAAAATCCTGTGCTCGATGAAAAAATGAAAACAAAACCGAAGCAAAATAATACATATATGAATACATTAAAACACACACTGGCAAAATTAGAAATATTTCAACTGAATCAACAAACTGTGAACGTGTGTACAATTAAGCTCAGATTTGGAAATGCCTTCTTTTCTGAAACTGCAACAAAAGTTAACCCATCCCCCCCCCTCAGAAATTTACAACGGATATATTCATTCTAAATTAGTGAAAGTGCCATTGTATTTAAATAAGAAAACATACACTGGAGGAACAGAGAGGTTTTGGTTTTATTAACATCATCATTTGAGCTGCTGAACTGCTCTTGCAGTGTTGCATATTGTGGCCAGCTCATTGGCATCCACTGCAAGTTAAAAACACAAAATAAACAATAAAATCATGAGTTCAACATTGTCCCTCTCCTAAAGTCCTTCATATGCAACAACATCTACATCTATGTATATATCATACATGTATTGTTAAGGTTATAGGTAAGAATTGCATTGTAATATTTTTGAAATTGCACTCTCATGTATTACCCTATGTTGCAAAATAACCAAGGAATGGCCCAAAAAGTGAAAAAAGCAGGTGGAAGCACAACAACGAGACAGCATTCCTCAAGTTAGCATTAAGCTGGTAAAGTTGCCTGTCGTTGGTGATCCGACACCACTAGTGGTTTGAAATAATGATGGTTTAAATCGGCAACTTCTTTCCGGAAAAACACTGAGCAATGGGAAAGACAATGATTATGATGATGGATTATTCCTAAAACTCTACAAAAATATCAAAATTATTATTAACAAATAATGCCATCATATTTTGTGTATCTATTGCACAATTTTCTCCCCTTAAAACAAAGAATACATTTAGAGAGGAAAAACTGTTTTTTTTTTTTTACATCCTCCAATGCTAAATTAGCTGACGGGAGACGGGTGGTGGGATGAATTTGAGGGAAAAACCTTTTGCATGTTTGAATATCCAACTACAGAAACACCTTTTGGTTTCAAACTCACTCGTTTGTGGCGCTGAACTTCGTCAGTGCCGCTCCGCTGCATGAACTACAAGCGTCTAAGCGCAGGCCGATCAGCTGCGTCCTTTAAAACAAGAGGTCAGCAAATAATCCAGACATTCGTGGGCCTATCTGCTCCGCATACATGTACAGAACCCTGAACCTACAGCACACACTTCTTAATAACAGAGACATCAGTTTATCTACACATTTACAATTGAGACGCATCAGAATTTACAATTCACAATTCATGGACCTATATCTTAGGTAGCTCGTTTTATTAGCCTTAAAAGAACAGTTCAGCCAAAATTAAAATTCTGTCATTATTTATTCACCCTCATGTTATTCCAAACTCACATGCTGATTTTTTTTTACCCATGACGGGATTTTAAAAAAAATCTCACAATTCTGACTTTTTTCTAACAATTGCAAGTTTATATCTCACAATTTTGACTATTCTCAGAATTCTTAGTTTACATCTCGCAATTTTCATTTTTTTTCCCTCAGAATTCTGAATTTAGAATCTTTCAATTTTGTTTAGTTTTTTTCTGCTACAGAATATTAAATAAAAAAAGGTGACTGAAACTTTCTCACAATTTTAGCTTATTTTTTCCCCGTAATTGTGAGTTAACCCCTCACAAGTCAGACCTTTCTTCTCAGAATTGCTAATTATATCTCACAATTCTGAATTTCTCAGAATTCAGCCATTTTTGAACAATACCAGAGAATTCAAAATAATCAGAAAGTGAACTGAAAAAGTAATACTGTTTATTAAGTACTGCTGGTTTTGTTCAAAAAAATAGAACTGTGAGATATACATTATTTTTTATTTTATACAATTTTTTAATCCCACACGGGAATTAAGCTTCTATCAACATCTGACGAATTTTCATACAGATCTTTTCTAGAAAGTAAAAAAAAAAGGCCATGTGATCCATATGGCTTGTGCACTATATTCCAACTGAAGTCATACGAAGCCAAATTTTAAGTGGCAATTCACTGAAAGTCTTTAAAAAAAATAAAAACTAGGCGTGGCAAATCAACCGAAATCTGAACGCAAGTGAGATGTCAGAGCTTTGGAGAAGATTACCACTTTTATTTCTTTCTGGTTCTCGCACAAAACTATTGTATGAAGCTTGACAGACAAGGTCACTACAAATTGTCATTGTACGCGTTCCGGAAATGATTCACCAAAATTGTTCTACGATTAAAATAACAGCAGCCACGTTTGAAGTGACATTAGGGTGAATAAATAACAACATTTTCATCGTCAGGTGAACAATCCCCTCAGTGAAATTTACCGCCAAAAGTTTGCTCAAATCTTTTCTAGACCTAGATCTTCCACAGCGAGTGCATAAGGCGCAAAAGGGTCCACATTAAGAGGGGCAAATGTGCAATCATTACGATACTGCCTATCCCATTTCCACTCTTTCAGACGGTACATAACTGTAGGGAACGAAAATATCTGATGGTTGGTGTTCTGCAGATTCTTCTTGCACCAATACGACACAGCTAAAAGACGCCTTTGCTTAAATACTGTAGTGTCATTCATGGACGACGGTTTCGTTACTGGTCTGGCAATGATGTTTAGCTTTACAATTACTTCTTCCTCTGCGGCTTGACCTGCATCTTCCACAAAGTAAACTGCTACAAAATCCCAAGTATGCCATCCTCAACCTCAGGCATTTGATGCTAACTAAACAGCACAAAGAGCCAGAGCTAACAAAATGCATACTGTAAACACATAAACATTCATCTTTAAACACTCACCTAAAAAAACGAAGGAAAAAAAATATTTTGAAAATGATTCAACAATGAACTGTAGAGGTCTGTTTGCATCTGCACTTATCACAACAACAACAACATATAAAGTTGCCACATATTTGCATCCCAAAAGCGTACACATATCTACATTTGTTCAGCTCACATCTAGGCTACGTTGTCAGAAAGTGCTACGACTTTAAAACCACCGCATGCTGTTTCACGCTGTTCGGACACCATTCGGTTCGGAAAAACAGCCTTTGATCTGTACGCAAAATTGAAACTCACGAACAGTCACCAATTTGATGAGATTTGCGAAATGAAATAGGCATGCATGAAAACCTGCGTGTGTTCACAGCAGAATCATGCCAATGGCGGCGTTATTGCACTCTTCTTTTTTCCGCCAACCTCCGGATGAGCTTGAGCGTCCGCAGATATACATCAGCCTCCAAATTCATTGCCCGGGCAAATGGCCCTGTAATACCCATGTCGATCGAAGCTTACTTGTTCACTTAGTGTGTATATATTTATATCTTGACTAAATCGTATAGGAGCCACAAGGACTAAGTTTGCTTAGGCGCGACTCCGTCGGGTTAAGATGGAAAGTACTTGAAGGTAGATGAGTAGAAAAACAATACATCGAAAATGAAAGAAAGGTTTGGTTTTAAGCTTCAGCAGCCGTATGTACTTGAGTCATAATCCCTCGCCGCTGTGCTCAAAGGAATCATCTATACACATAAGTTAGATTTCCGATTGTTTCAAATACAATGCATACTGAACAGTATGGGGTCTCAGCCTGGCTGTTCAAGCCCCAAATAAATAAAAACAACACACGTATAAAGGCTCAAAAAAACATTAAAAGAGACTTGTGAAAACAAAAATAAATGAAGTGCTCACATATTTAGATAAAAAGGATTAAATAGAAAAAAATGCATCCAAAATGCCGCGGCTCTAGTTGACGACGCTGTGTCAAGAACCTGTAGCACGCTAATACCACCGCGATCGGGCCCCGCTCCCCTGCACCACATCCCTCATACTATGGTCTCGTCTGCTGTCTTTTTCAGCAGCTTTGTGGAAAGCAAGGAATGCTGGGTAGAGTGTGCACCCTTGGTGTCAGGAATGAGCAAGCGGACTTTCTGATTGGTTCGTCTCCACTCTGAGTACAACTGACAGTGGTAGCGGAATGAGACCTGCAAAACAAGGACAATTTTTCACACTTTTGGTTTAAGCACCAGGTCCTAGAGATTAAAATGGTAAATTTTTATGAAAAATATGTCTGGGTTACATTTCCCGCCAAAATGAGAAGAAAAACTATGAAATAAGAAATTATAAGAACATTACCTCCACTCTCCAATCCTCATTACCAGAATATAACACACTTTTTTTTTTGTATTAAAATCAGCATAAACTAAGGCCACATCCACACGAAGCCAGAGCTTTCCCTATCCGATCTTTTTTTTCTTCCTCGTCTCAAAAAATATCTGCGTACACACGAAACCGACACAAAACGATGTAGTATACATGCCAGACCAATATGTGGTGCTGTAATTGTATGTAGCGTTCAGTGTTTGTTCATGTTGTTGTTGCTGTTATGTGACGTAGCGGTGTCTGACTAGGGTCGAGACGTGGGGTAATGACATCATCGTTTCACAAAATATATGGATTGGCTGTACACACGAAAATGCAAAGGTGTCGTTTTCAGATTTATCCACTCTGGGACCCGGTTTAAAAAAAATAGCGCTTTCACGCTCCCAAAACGCCGGATCCGTCTGGACAAAACGCCAATACGATACAAAATTTCTCCGTGTGGACGGGGTAAAGGCGGTACAAAAATATTACTATATAAAATAGTAAACATTTTACTTTCTTTATGAATTATAGTAATTTTTTGCATTATGGTAATGAGAATCAGGTTTTTTTTTTTTTTGCATTGTGGTAATGAGTATGGGATTTATTTACATTACGGCAATGAAAAAATATATTTTTCTCTCATTATGTTAATGAGAATGATATATTTTTTGCATTACACTTATGAAAACAAGATTTCTTTGCATCACAGTAATGAGAACCAGATTTTTAGCATTACCAAAAATTTTTGTTTCACTGCAGTTATGAAAACAAATTTCTTTGTATTGGTAATGACTGAGAAAGAGTTTTTGCCAATGATGGTAATGAGATTATTAAACTTTTTTATTTTATTTTATTTAATTACATTTAGATTTATGTTTGACATTTTGTCTTTATTGAGATAGGATAGTGAAGAGTAAGACAGGAAGCGAACTGGGAGAGAGAGGGGGGTGGGATCGGGAAAGGTCCTTGAACAAGGATTCGAACTCGGGACGCCCACAATGCAACGGCGTTATATGTCGGCACACTGCTCACTAGGCTATCGGCGCTGACATTATTAAACACGGTTAACACAATTAACATAAAGCATTATTTTTTGGGGGAGGGGGGATTTTTTAGCCATTATTTGAACGTAAATGAGATTTCAGAGCTTCTGGAAAGATTACCACTTTCATTTCGTTCTTGCACAAAACTATCGTATGGTCGATTGTTCTACGACTAAAATATCATTACTCAAGTTTGGAGTGGCATAAAGATGAGTAAATAATGGCATTTTCATTGTCAGGCGAATGTTTCCTTCAGTAAACTTTACCGCCTTGTTTGCGCCAATTGCAAAAAATACCTAGATCTTCCACAGAAAGTGCATAAAGTGCAAAAGGTAAATTATATAAGAGTGGCAAATGTGCAATTATTATGATATTACGGTAATGAGAATTAGTTTATTTATGGCACTGCAGTAAAAAGATATTTATGGCACTGCAGTAAAACAAGATTTCTTTGCATTACGGTAATGAGATTTTTAAACATATTTAACACAAAGCATTTTTATTTATTTATTTTTTGGGGGTGAAATATGACCCAGACATGTTCAGATAAGTCTTTGTGTGATTCCCCAAAATGAATTTAAGCATTCTGTTTCAGAATAAAAATGTAAATCTGGATTTAATTGGATGTAATACAGTACCAATGTCCAGAGGACATAGATGGTGAAGAGTGCGATAGTCAGAGCGATGAGGCCGACTGCCTCCAGGCGACTGTTGAAGTGCAGGTGGTCCTGTGCACCCCGTAGACACAGCCAACCTGAGATGGCTGCCAGGGGAGTTATAAACAGGAAGCACACCATGTCACAGAAGAGGGTGCGCTTCTCATTCCGGGGGCCCGGGTCCCTGAGCCACTATTGAGAGATCATGTCATTTTTAGTGATGAAGTAGATAGACAGTTTGCCCAATATCAATAATCACATGTTATGGCCAATAACAAACATCATGGTTGACATTCTTAATAAAGGCCAGTTTGAGCAATATGTTAACCACTTTTAAACTTAATTTGTTATCAATATTGGGTCCACAGATAAGAGTGCTATTAGCTTATTTAAATGTAGGCTATTGTTTGGATAATTTCTCAACTGAGAAATGTTTACCTAATCAATAAGACATAAAACAAAGATGAAAATAGATTAATTAAAAAGAAAACAAATTGTAATTAATAATGACAGCAGTAATAATAACAATGCCCTGCATCATATTTTTGAATATGACATCCAATATTTGTTTGTTATGATTATTATGGTATGAAATACAAAATCATTTGAATTTCATAGCATTTTTACATTCAACAACCATTTGTAAGGTGAAGAAGTCTTGTATTATCCCTTAATCATAAAAGAAAACTGCCTCAAAGACATGATTTCTACCTTCCTGAACCAGGTTACAACTATTTGCTCAATTCTCAGCCGATTTTCACATGTATGAATGATTATCAAAAAACATTATTTCATGACTAATTATGATATCAAGGATAAAAATGATCCTACCCAGATGTTTTCTGCTGCTTGTGGGTGTTTTACTACATCCAAACAGCAACAGAAAATACAGATTTTGTGAAAAAAGAAAACTTATTTATATATAAACTTGTAATTTGAGTATTTGAACATATTTTCCCACTCCTTTGCAGTCTGTCATTTAAAAATACATTTTCAATACTTATTACCACTAAAACCAAACTTTTGACATTTGACTGCTTGTTATTCTAAAAAATGCATTTAAGCTAATACATATAAATCAGATGCAGGGCTTTGTAATTATTAATAACATTCATATTGAATATGTTTTAGTCTAATTATAAAGTATTTATAAGTTATTACATATTATCAAAAAACATAGGTCAAAGACAAAAAGGGGTTTTCAAGCATCAAAACAATACAAGTTTAATACAGATTTAAATTTTTTATGTAATAGAATGTGTCCTGTTTAACTTAATTTTTTCCTGATCAAAAAATAATAACTATTATATATTATTACCACAATTTACAGAAGATGCCCACTAAAATGTCATTCAGTGTAAAAATAGTTTATACCAAAAAATCTTGTCAGGCATATTTAGAACCAGAATCATTAGATGACATTAAAAGACTATTATTAATTAAAACAAATTAATTGTCATTTTAAATCTTTACCAATCTTTGCCACCATCCTTCAAACCACTATGTTTCACCCATTTGTCAGCAAGAAGTTTTTTAGCATTTAAAATAGGGTAAACGTACCTATTAAGCACACTTCCATTTTTGAGATCAGATTATAAAAAGAAAAAATAATTTATTATCCTACTTGATGTCTTAACCAATTGATATGTTTGTTACTATATACCTCCTGTAATTTCAAGTCAATCAGATCATTACACACAGAGATATGAGTCTCCATGTGTTCACTCTGTCTGGCGGCCATTTTGAAAGCTGTTTTGAAAAACTTTCACCAAAAGAGGAGCCCCTTAAATGTACGCTTTTTAGATGTTTAAGCCTTTATTTTGGGTAAGTTTCACTAATTATTGTAAAAGTAAGAGATTAATGTTCAGACTTTTGCATATTATAACCTGGAACTTGGATGTGGGAAATAATTACATTAGATCCAAAAGATAGTTTTAGCAACATAGCGCAGATGCTACAGAACACAGTTAGCTGACTAGCTGTATAAGATTGTGTGCTACGCTAATATATTACTTCACAGGCATTACTGGCTTGTACTTTTACATCCATAATATTATAAATTGACAGTTTATTGCTGGTCTGTGGTTTTACAGTGCTGTAATATTTAAAGATTTCATATTATTTTAAGGTGAGCTTAAAGGGTACACGACTATGAAAATCACAGCTTCAGTGTGACATCAATAAGAAAAAGTATAATTTCATAGATATTGTTAATAATAGTTGTTCGTATTAAAATATGTATGAACTTAATACATGACCTAGACTATTTATTTAGCACAAATTCTGTCATTTTAATAAATATTACATGAAATTTATTAAAATTGTTGCTGGTCCGATTAAGCTCAGTGTGCTCTCTTTAAGCTCTTCCACATTGAACGTCTATGTAAATACTTCATAAACAGACTTTAAATATTAACTGATGGTTGTCACTTTAAGTTAAGTTAATCAATTTTCTATGGATTCTGTCGACTCAAATCTGCAGACTGGCTCTGATCTTTGGTAACTAGCATTAACTTCTCCAGACTGTAAATCTGTGGAAAATCAGGACAAAAATCATGTAGTGTATTCCAGCCTTATGAGACTATATATATATAAGTTTAAATCCATTTAAAAAGAGGTTTCATAATGAGGCTAGTTTCTGTGTTCATCCCCATGAATGAAATGTTTTATTGGTTTGTTTTATTTGATTTTTAAATGAGTTACTTAGCTGAACTTGGACTTGTCTAGATGTTGCAATGTGCTTAAATGACACTTCATTATCAATATATAACTGATCAAATTGAATGCCTTGTTGCTTGATTTTAGTGTTCCGTTTTTCTTTTTGTGATTGACTTTGTACCTTCAAAAAATATATATTTTTACAATTATTCTTTAAACATTTTCCTTAAAATAAACAAGATTTTTTTATTAAAACATGATGTGAGCTTAATGGGAACAGGGGTGTGGTTAAAGGGTACAAAAATTACCCATTAAGCACAGCCGGACTTTTTGAATTTAATGATGTATATCTTAATTGAAATGCTTTTGTCATTTAAAATAAAATTTAATATTTTTGTGTGAGAGATTAATATTTTATTTTAACATAACTTTTTGTACTGAAACCAATATCTTGTGCACTAAAAATGTCTCAATGTAGATTTTGATGAGCTTAATAGGTATGTTTACCCTATTATAAAAGTTTGTATGATCACTTTTTCTTTTATATATTTTAATAAGTACAGAATAATTATTAATATATTATTATATATTATATTAATTTGTTGAATTTTTACATAAATATGTTTTGCTGAATGACAATGGAACATTATATCACCCACATTTTTGACATTTTAGTTTCACAAAAGTTATTTAAAGCAATAAAGTTGACACATGCATTTACTCTGCTTTCTATGTATATGAAATCACTTATATAAATTTAATTTGATGCTGATGTCTCGTCTTTGACCCAAATATACTAAAGTATGCCATGTAAGCGCACACGCAAGTAAATGTACAATAGCAAAGCGGGGCCGAGCCATGCAGACGAGGCTAAAGGCATTAACCTTTGTTACCTCTGTGAGGGGTCGGGGCCGGCGCTCTATGGTAAACTCAGTGTGGCACAGCTCACAGTAACTGGTGTTAGAGGAGGACAGCCACTTCTCCAGGCAGCTCTTGTGGACCGTGCCCAACGTGCCGGTGCAGTCGCACGGGGAGAGAAGCCCCTCGCTGTTGCACACGTCTTGACCCTCGTGGCAGATCCGACAAATCGGCCGATCGCTAACAGAGAAGGAAGTTAACAGCTTTGCCTTTAGGCAACTGGAATATATATTGTTTGAAAAAGAAAATATTGTTCAGATTTGTCTACCTCTGGGTGCCCAGGGCTTTGATAACAGTAGATAGTAGACGTCCATCCTTGGCCGTGACCTGGGTGACGTACTGGGCCCGGCGGTTGTCAGTCTCCTCCACGGTTTTGGACAGGGCAGCGTTGCCAGTGCAGTCGCACAGGGAGCCTGGGAGGTGGCAACACTCCCCTGTGGTCATTTCGGGGCCGTCCAGGAGGGCGAGGGGCGGGGAGCACCGAGGGGAATCAGGGAGCAGCCTCGCTCCCACACCTCAAGTCACAAAAACCCTACCACTGCAGAAAGGAGGAACATTTACAACGGTTACATTAGGGAAATTTCGACAGCGAAAATGGTCAACTGTCAATGAAGCAATGCACCACACAGAAGACACTGTCAAACTCATGTTACCAACTGAACCAGATGCAAATTCTGTGCAGGAAATCTTTCAGATAACGTGGATTCACAGAACAAGGATAAATGTGTCAAAATGTAAATCGTTTTTTTTCTGTGAGAGGAATATTATGTGTTCAATACAAGTTCAATCGACAGTATTAGTGGCTTAATGTTGATTACCAAAAATAGTAGGCCTAATTTCAACTTTTTCCTCCATTTCTTAAAAAGAGTTACAGTGAGACACTTAAGTGCATGTGGCCAATTTGTAAACTAAGATAAACTAATCTGAGATAAGACTAATTTTAATAATATACAAAAAAGCGTTAAAAACCCCCACTAACATTTGTGTAAAGTTACATCCAATTTTACAACTTTGTTGCAGAGACAACATTGTAAGCCCTAAAATCACTGTAAAAATAACAATTTAAATATATTTACAGTTTTTAACTGAAAAAATAATTGAAGTGCTTTTATAATAATAAGATTTAACATTTCTGCTTTTAAATCATCCAAAAACCATCCCATTTACTGCCATTGTAAATGTATTACTATAAGCATGATTTTTGCTTTGTCTTTTATAATTATTATTATTTTTCAAGTCAAAATCTCTTTTTTGTGAAAATCAACAGTGTGCCACAAATGCATTAGAGCTTAATTTGTACTTGAAAAAACAATATTTGCCATCTGGGGTTAATTTTCGTGGCAATGTTTTACTTACATTTCTTTCCAAATATAAAACACAATGTGGCACACATTTATGTAAAATACAAAATTGTGTGTGTGTGTGTGTGCACAATTTATTATATATATACACACACAAACACTACTATTTAAAGTTTGGGATTTTTGTGTGTGTGTGTTGAGGCCCTGTACACTGCTGATCTAGCTTCCTTGGAACACAAAAAAATGTGGTATTTTACATAATGATCATTTTAAAAATCATTACATCAAAAGTGAATGTAAACAGATGCTGTCTAGCTACAAAGAATGGCAATAAAGCAAACTTCCAATAATAAAAAAGAATTGTGCATTATATTCCAAGCTTTGTATAAGAAACTATTTAAAATCAAAAACTTGATTTTGACTTATTTCCGAGCTTGGCAGCTGTAATTACTACACGCTTGCAATGAATAAAAAAAGAGCAGCTTGGACATTTCCAGAACGTCTCCTTTTGTGTTCCACAGAAGACACAAAGGTTTGAAACAACAAGGATTCGTTTAACATAATATATCATTATAATACAAAGACAAGCATTTTGAGGTTAACTTAGGCTATTAACTGAGCAATACACTAAAGAAAACCTTGTGAGCTGCCATTTGTAGACAGCATTATTGGGCACTGTATGTTTCAAAACATTATTTTACACATCCTTTGATGAATGGCAACTACCTGCATTATTAAATCTAACGTTAGATATGATCTACTGATCAAACCAACAACATTTAACCTTTACTAGCATAGGGATGTACGGGCAGAAACAGAGATGAGAGAATAACCAGCATAAATGCACTGCCATTTTACATGAAATATGAAATCCCGTGCTGCCATAACATCAGTCCACATTTAAACCATCTGGTCTGGTTTGGTCTGATCTGATCTATCAAGCTGTCTGACACTAGTCTAGAGTGGGCCTTTGGCACACAACACAAGCTGTCAATTAAACATCAGTTCCATCCAATATAGCGCTAAATGTTTCTTAGATATTCGTTTAAACCGAAATCAACCCGATTCGATGCGTATTAAGACAAAGTCAGAGTGAATGTGGAATAATGCAGCAGCATAAGACTGCTAGTAACATTAGCCATGTAGCAAAATATGCCATCAAAGCCTGGGATTAGAGATTAAAACATCACGTCTTGTCGTCTAATCTTACCTTCTGGCTTTCCATGCTGAGCTGGTGCCTTTAAGGGTGAATTCCTTTTAAACGTGGCGCTTGTTTGCAAACGATAAGGTAAAAGTAGAAGCCTTGTTTTGGGTTTGATCCGTTCAGCAGACGGCTCGGCCTCTGATTAGCGTCGTGTACGGTAAGAGCGTAGAGGGAGGCGCTTCTCTACGCTGCGCTGCTTCGGAATTTTCCTAAACAGCTTTCGTGAATAGCCGTCATCCGAGAAGTGCCTATTGTTGTTATTTCTAAGGACTGTTCACTGCTCATGTGTTGTGATGTTAATATGGTTTGATTTTTAAATATATTTTTAACTTAAATACTTGCCTATTTAGTCTTTATTTTTAGCAATAAGTTCAAGTTCAAGTTTTATTTGTCACATACACGATTATACAGAGAGTATTAGCCAGCAGTGAAATGTGAGTCAGGTCCGCTCCATGGACAGTGCAATATTATAGAAAAAAACAACACAAAGTAGTATACATAAAATTAAATGAATAAAAAATAAGATATAAAGAACAAAATATAAAAGAATGTGCATGACAGTATACTGTAGACTTAAATATTAAGATAAGCATGACTGTACAAGAGAGGAATGTGCAAACAGGTTGTACATGGTTGACATGTAGCAGCAATCTCAAAAAAATAACTAAAAAAATAAGATACCAAAACACAGAAAGTGTTGTGTGCAAATGACACTGTCAGTATGAGGTAGAGAATAATGAATGTGAATATCTTACAGATTGTTAGTGATTATAAAGTGGAGTCATGATGATGTTAAGAGGCTGAGTTTGAGTCTTTGATGATTTTGACAGCTCTGCTTCTGCAGCGTTTGATGTAGATGTCCTGCAGAGAGGGGAGAGCAGACCCTGAGATGCGCTCAGCTAAGCGCACAACTCTCTGCAAGGCTTTGCAGTCTTGACTGGAGCTGTTTCCATACCACACTGAGATGCACTGAGTCAATACACTTTCTATGGTCCCTGAATAGAACGTTTTCAAGATTGTTGGTGAGACCCTGAATTTCCTCAGCTGTCGCAGATGGTACAGTCTTTGCCTGGCTTTCTTAACCTGTGTTTGGATGTGTGTAGTCCAAGTCAGGTCCTCGGAGATATTTACACCGAGGTACTTGAAGCTGCTTACTCTCTCCACAGGGGTCCCGCTGATCATAAGAGGAGTTTAGGGCCGCAGGTGTCTCTTTCTTAAGTCCACAATCAGCTCTTTAGTTTTGCTCACATTCAGAGAGAGACAGTTGTCCTGGCACCATGATGTGAGTCTCTCTACCTCATCCAAGTATGCGGTCTCATCATTGTTGGAAATGAGGCCCAGAACCACAGTATCATCAGCAAATTTGATAATAGATGTGGAGCAGTGAGAGGACACGCAGTCATGTGTGTAGAGAGAGTAGAGCAGGGGACTCAGGACGCAACCCTGCGGGGCTCCGTTCAGGGTGATGGAGTTTGAGGTGAACTGGCCGACTTTCACCACTTGAGGTCTGCCGGTGAGGAAATCTTGAATCCAGTCGCAGAGTGAAGTGTTTAGGCCGAGGCCTGTGAGTTTAGAAGCCAGCTTGATGGGGACTACAGTATTGAAAGCTGAGCTATAGTCAATGAATAGCAGCCTTGCATAGTTCCCATTGCTGCTGTCAATGTGTGTGAGGGAGGAGTGGAGTATGTGAGAGATGGCATCATCAGTAGATCTATTGGGACGATAGGCAAACTGAAGAGGGTCCAAAGTAACAGGGATGGAGGAGCTAATGTGGCTCTTTACAAGTCTCTCAAAAACCTTCATGACTATTGATGTGAGGGCCACTGGACGATAGTCATTCAGGCAAGAGGGTTTATTGTTCTTAGGCACAGGGATGATGATAGATTTTTTAAAGGAGGTGGGAACTACAGAGGTAGCAAGGGACTCATTAAAGATTCAAGTGAACAAACCAGCAAGCTGATCAGCGCAGGACCTCAGGACACGGCCAGTAATCCCGTCAGGTCCGGCCGCTTTCCTTACTTTCACTCTCTTAAGGGCCCTGCGAACCTCGTCCTCCGACATGGTGATCACAGATCGCTGCTCTGTCTGCTGCTTCCTGATGCGCTGGTCGGTCGCGCTGCCACCATTGCATTCAAAGCGGCCGTAGAAGGTGTTTAACTCGTCGGCCAGCAACGGATCTGTTCTCACCTCCGCGGAGGATTTGTTTCCAAAGGCACAGATGGTCCTTAGTCCCTACCACATGCGTCGAGAGTCATTGAGCTGAAAATGAGACTCAATTCTCTCCCTGTATCGAAGTTTGGCGGCTCTTACTGCACGTCGGAGAGCATAGCACGATGCTTTGTACTCGCTCATATTCCCAGACAAAAGAGCCTCGTTGTATGCGGTAGTGCGTTTGTTAACCGCAGCACAGATTGTTCTGTCAACCCACGGTTTCTGATTCGGAAAGGTCCTTACAGTCATTGTTTCTGTAGCTTGCTCGGTTAGCATATTTACATTTACATTTAGTCATTTGGCAGACGCTTTTATCCAAAGCGACTTACAATTGGGGAGTACATAAAGCGATTCATCTTGAAGAGGCAATCAGACAGAGGAAGTGCTCGTAACACCAAGTCTCAGTCATTGTTCAAATAAGTACAAGCTAGCAAGGGAAGGAGAGAAAGATAAAGGGAAAGGTTTTTTTTTTTTTTTTATGAACAAGTTTAGGTTGAAGTCAAGTAGTGCCGAAAGAGATGAGTTTTCAGTTGTTGCTTGAAGATTGACAGGGATCCAGCATTCCGGATAGGGGTGGGAAGATTATTCCACCATCCAGGAATGGTGAATGAGAATGTCCTGGAGAGTGATTTTGAGCCTCTCTGTGATGGTACCACAAGGCGTCGCTCACTAGCAGATCTCAGACTTCTGGAGGGGATATAGATTCGTAATAGTGAGTGGAAGTAGGAGGGTGCTGAGCCTGTGGTCGTTCTGTATGCAAGCATCAGTGTCTTGAACTTGATGCGAGCTGCCACTGGTAGCCAGTGCAGTGAGATGAAGAGAGGTGTAACATGGGTTCTTTTGGGCTCATTGAAGACCAGTCGTGCCGCTGCATTCTGAATCATTTGTAGAGGTTTGATTGTGTTTGATGGAAGACCAGCCAGAAGAGCATTGCAGTAGTCCAGCCTAGAAACGACAAGGGCCTGGACAAGAAGTTGCGCAGCATGCTCTGTCAGGAAGGGCCTGATTTTTCTGATGTTGTGTAGCGCAAACCTGCAAGCTTTGCATATTTACAAAGCTTACCGCTACATCCGTGAACTACAAAGCTTACCGCTACATCCGTGAACTAAATACTGAACAAAATGTGCATATTTATGCGTAACGTAGTGCAATATTTCATTTTTCAATTTTGTGCGTAGCCTAAGATACTCTTTTATTCACATTTTATTTCTTCCTAGTAAATTGTTTTAGAAGTGTAATCTGAAGTTATTTTTTAAATAATGTGTCTTTAATAATAATTTTTTTTTCATTTTGTGTAAATGTATGCCCTTATCAGATTAAGAATGTCACTTAGTTTAATATTTCACTTTTGTGCATATTAATAAATTGCACTTTTATTCCCTATCTTTTGTCATTTTGACCAAATTGTTTAAGAAATGTAATTTTTTTTGCTTTGATATGCCATATTTTGCACTGTTTTTGAATAATGTTTTTGAATAAATTTCTCCCTTTTCTCATTTATATCGGACTAAGAACATCACTAAATGTTTAGAATATTTTTAACCTAATAATTTATTAAGATTTCATTTTCACTTTTGTGCTTAAAATACTTTTGTCGTTTATTTTTAACCGTTTAAGAAAAGTAATCTATAATTAAAAAAATATATTTATATATATATATATATATATATTTATTAAGTTTTTAATTGTGTTTAAGCAAATTAATTCACTTCTTTTGTATTTTTAGGATTTTAAGGGAGGTAATTTAAGTTTTTTTTTTGGTCAATTATTTTGAAAATAGAAATGTATAGATATATATATATATATATATATATATATATATATATATATTTACTAAGTCCTATTAAAATCCTGAATCCTATGTTTTTTTTCCCTGACCAACAAAGACCCCCCCCCCCCCCCAAAAAAAACACTCTTGCTATAAGACATCAGTCTTTATGTGTAGCCAAACACTCATCAAATTGATGTACTTAACCTGTCATATTCCTTTAAAGAGCTTGTGACATGGAAACTAAATAGATCGCTTGAGTCATAGCAACCATGTGGCACATGACACTTATTCTAGGTACAGATTCAGACATACATGTCAAATTGTGCAATATGGAGTCCAAAAATAAAAATCACAACTGCAATTGTGACAGTAATTTGGTTTATTTTCCATTTTAATGTAACCTGATAAAAGGCAAAACAGCTGTTGTGACTTCATGGATGTGTAAATGTCACATAACCACACTCGAAAAAGGCATCTTAATCACAGTATGGGAAAACATAAGGCATTTCCAAACTAGCCGTATGACTTAGTCAAACAATCAAATATATAGTGACTTTCACAGACCGGTGAAACAACTGACCATCTAAAACACTGCGCACCACTGCATTTTCCCACTGAAGAGCTACAATACCTCAGCAATGCAATGAATAGTTTACATACATATATATATATATATATATATATATATATATATATATAAAACTGTTATTTGAATAATTTCTCAATTCATGAAATGCTTAATAGATGCATTCACATAACTGCTATATATACGGCAATCTGAACGCGTTGATCAAATTGCACAACTTCACACCTGTCAGCCCTGGCGTAAAATATTGCAGGATAGGACTAGAGGTGTGACGCGTGAAATGTTTACAAATTGAAATAAAGATGACAGCAGCCCTCCTTTGGTATCCGCACGATCCAAAACGAATCCGATTTATTTTTTTTTTTAAACTTGCCCTTTTATCCCAAGGCAGGGATCTGGCTCAACAGACGGCGGGCGTTTAGTGTGGATCCCAGAGAATAACCATCAGAGGAAGCCGAAGACACACTGATCCCTCACCATCCCTTTTCCATAGGAGCGGATCACACGATCAGCGCCCAAATAATCACTTCCGAGGAAAACATGAATTCAGACAAGTGGATGAATGTAAAAAAAAAAAAAAACAATAGAGAGGGACAAACAAACAAGAACCCCCCCCCCAAAACAAGGAAGAGGAATGTTACCAAGGGATTCACGCTTCTAAGGGACGTCTAGAATTAGCGTGGAAATCACAACAAGGTAAAAAGAGGAAAGAGCCGTAGCCATAGCACAACAAACAGGAGCAAAGCCGAGATAAATAAAGGGGAACTGAAGCCCAAGGTTGGGGGTAGAGCCGGAGGAAGTGGGGTCACAGGTTCTGACAGCACTGAAATTTGTTGCTCTTTAAACCATCGGTAGTGGGCGGCACGCTGATATCCACTACGTTGTTGCCGGGAGACTCGTCGTGCATGGACCTGTCAGCGATCTGCTTCTGTGATACGATCCGATAGATTTCTGTAACGAAAAGAGCCGTGACATGTTAAGAGACATTTAGTTTGAGAAGCACAATGGGAATGTATTAAAGTATGGTCACATTAATGCTGTTCAGTGGCCACAATCATTGAAAATCATTTCTATAGGAATCCACATCAGTGTTTCTGCAACATTCATTCAGCCGTGGCGGGCCGCCATACCAAAAATCATCCCCATCATGGCTGCAGCTTCTCAGTAACATCAGTGATGCCGCTCACATCATTCACAGTTGGGTTATTAGCAGAGAACTTGAATTTCGGCACGGGATTGCAGCTAATTCTACTCATTCCCGCAAGTTTCGTGCTTATAACGCGATGACAGATGACACAATGTATCATTTGCACGTGCTTTTGAGTCTTGCACATTTAAAGTGAGAGAACTAACTCGCGCGCTCTCTTATAGAACTTTTTCTGTGAGCCCACAGATCGCGATAAACAGAGTGACAGCTTTTAAAGATTATTAAGGGAGTTTGCAAATGTGATACTGATTTAATACAACAGTTCAATAAATAAGAAGTTAATATTAAGTGACTTATGTTGTCTGAATATAACGCCACTGCCTGATTTTGTGTCAGTTCATCAAGGAAAATAGTTCCAAATAAAGTAACAGCTGAGCCGCTGCGCATCTCTAAAAGCAAACACAGCGGTGTTTCATTCGTGTTTAAATGAATCTAGTGAGTGATTCATGATTACCCATTCATAAAGACAGTCACTTGCTTCATTCCTGAAAGAATCAGACGTTTGAACAAATCAATTGAATTAATGATTCAGTGATAAAATCAATGACATACCGCCACCTGCAGGTGGTTTTAGTTTCATTTTTAAAGTATAATTTCAGTTATTTAAATCATTTAATATTTCTATATTCAACATTTTATATTTAAAACATTAATCTCAACATGAATTTAATTGCACTCATGCCACCTCTGAGCCTCATTAAACGTACCTACAAGCCACTTTTGTGTTCTTCTGTGCCACCTCTGTAGTACAAATACATTTTTTATTAATACTAATTTCATGTGATTGCTAACTTGTCTTATTCTACTTCTTATTATATTGTTTAAATTAGAAATTCTAAAAAGCTTATAAATATAAATTTTTGAATTTGACAGATTACATACTTTTAATAAAATTAGAAAAATGCCATTACAAAGGTAAAAAGAAAATGCCCCTGTAAATCACTTTAAGGAGTCAAATATCACCTCGTATTAGGAAGGCTAATTTTTGATCAGAATGTTTGATTATTGATCAGAAGGTGCTCCTAAATTTTTTAAATTAGGAGGACAAGCACTCTTAAAAAGAAAAGCATAGAACCCTGTGTAACAGTATATTAGATCCGTGCAAGAGACAGCAGCCTAAATAAACCTGCTGCTGTCTTTCATTACGGTCTATTTATACAGTGAAGACTATCCAGTGTTATTTTACAGCTGAATAGATTACAAATTAAATTTGTATCTTGTTTTTGTTTGTGCTATTGATTGCCATTAATGTATTCGTTCATATTTTATTATTTACTATTTACTTGTCTTTTTTAGTTATAATAAATTCAATTCTGAGTGCAAGAGATTCTTGTGTGGGGAGGGGGCGTGGCCTCCTGTAGTCCTGCCACCACAGCTGGAAAAAATCCTAGAGGAAACACTGCACATGATCAGTAATTTGTAAAAGGACGAAATATTTCCCCATGCAGATTTCGCAACAGGTTCAAGTTGGTCACATGGATTCGGCACATTCGTCTGAAAGCAAATTTTGCAGACAAAATCCAGTCTTTACAATAGGAATCCATGTGTTCAGGAATTTCACATATGGGAGAAAAATTTCCCCTTATAAATTTTGCAACAGATTTGTGTTGGTCACACGACAAATTCTCTGGCTTGGCAAAAAGATTTCCCCGAGCAGATTTTGCAACAGGTTAAAGTTAGTCACATGGATTCGCAGAATTCATCGACTTAGATTGAAATGGACTTTTTCCAGGCAAAATCTACTGGCAAAATGCCAGCAATTTTAATAAGAATCCATGCGAACAGGAAATTTGCATTAGGGCGAAATATTTCCCTTCAGATATTTCACAACTGTTTCATATTGGTCACGTGGTAAATTTTCTGGATTAGTTTGAAAGTGGATTTCAACATGAATTTCACATGTGAAAATTTTACAATGTTTCAGTTTGATTTACATTTTGAGTCACACCACATTCATCTGCTTGGTTTAAAAGTGACTTTTCTGACAAAATCCAGTAATTTCAATAGGAATCCACGCAATCTAAATTTTGCAGATTTTTACCGATTTTTGCCCACTAAACTTTACTGAAAATTCGCTAACAGTGCATCCACACGGGGCGTCTGCATAAACGTTTCGCATTTACTTTAAATGGGTGACGTCATGCATTGCCGAACTGAATTGTGGATCAATTGCGTTGCAGCACTGCTGTTGCTCCAGCACAGGCGTCAGCCAATCAGATCGCCTTATGCAAATAAGTATGTGACTGTAACTTTAATTATGATCAGGACCCACCTGTTAGTATGTTTTTAAATGCCTCCTCCACATTTGTGGAGTCCAAAGCTGATGTTTCGATGAAGGAGAGATTGTTCTTCTCTGTATAACACAAGATGAGAGATAATTTAACACCTCAAGTAGATCTTTTCTCACTAAACATGAAAATGCAAGAGGAAATGCTTACCTGCAAAAGCTCTGGCCTCATCAGTGGGAACAGCCCTGAGATGCCTCAAATCGCTCTTGTTGCCCACCAGCATGATGACAATGTTGTTATCCGCGTGATCCCGCAGCTCCTTCAGCCAGCGCTCCACATTCTCATAAGTCAGATGCTTTGCAATGTCATAGACCAAAAGAGCTCCAACTGCACCCCGGTAGTATCTGTGAAAGAGACCCACGTAAAATATATACTAAAAATGTATATACTACTGTCAAAATTACCGACCGCGATACCATTCAGTACTGAAATTTGAAAAATGTACATCTCCCACTAAGATTTGAGCGCTGTTGAGCAGATTCTTAAACAGCGCTGATTGGTCATTGTGTTCACGTGCTCAACAGATATGACTGATTGGCTTCAATGATCATCACTTCATGCTCTTCACCGAGCGCTCACACATAAACACATAGGAGCGTTTGAAAGCCGCATCTATCAGCAGATCGTTTATGTGCAGATATATTAGGGATCCGCTGATGGTGACGGATCAGATGATAGACGCAACGTTTTTAAAATTTCAGTACCGAATGGTATCATGGTCGGTACTTTTGACAACACTAGTATATAGTACAATAACATATTCATACAAAAGAGATAAATACATTTGTTCTGACAATGATTCAACCATGATTCTTTACTAAATGATGCAGTGGATAAAAAAAAAAATAAAAAAAATATTTGTAATCAATTTTGATATTTTACATTTTTTTTACATTAAGTATTATTATTATTATACTGTAATTATACTATAATTAAATTATTTTATCATTAACTAATATAGTATTATGGGCCATACATCAAATAAATTATCAATAATTACTCTATGAAATCACATAGAATTATCAATTATAAACTTTTATTTTTAATTTACAGTATTATACTACTACTGTATATTCTATAGTTATAGTATAAGATATACCTTTAAAAATCCTCCTATTATTAAACAGAATTTAAATTATACTCCATATTAATTAAAAAATAAATTTACCAATAATGCTAAAATTACTGTATTTAATTACTATTGATACATTATTAAAAATAGAGATTTATATTAATTTTAACAATAATAATTCTATAAAATTACTTTCACATAATTTGTTTTAAAAACCTTTTTATTTTTAGTATACCTTTTAGTCACAGTATAATATTTTCCATATTATTTCTAAAAAGTAAATAATCTTATTATTTAATAGATCTACAACAAATATACTATAAATAATTTGATTAATAACTAACATTTTTTATAGAACTATTATGATAAATCATGAAGATATGTGAACCCAATGGCCCATACAGACTGAAGTGTGAATTAATTGGCCCATAGAGATGATGGGTGTGAGCCAGATGGCCCACAAAAAGGACATTCAATCTTGTGTATTGAGGACCCTACATGGGAGGTCCTAACAGTGCCATACTCTGGTATAAAATTTTGTCCCACACACAGAACTCTGGGTTAAGATTTAATTACTTCTTCATGTACTCACGCTGACGTGATGGCTCTGTAACGTTCCTGTCCTGCTGTATCCCAGATCTGGGCCTTTATGGTCTTGCCGTCCACTTGGATGCTGCGGGTTGCGAACTCCACACCAATGGTGCTCTTGCTCTCCAGATTGAACTCATTCCGAGTGAAACGGGACAACAGGTTACTCTTCCCCACACCAGAGTCTCCAATGAGCACCACTAGAAAACATCAGACTGTTTGAACAAGACAGCTTCAAAGCTGCTCTTATAAAAATCATATCCATAGGGAAGATATCATAGCCATCACCGCAAGAAATGAAGGGCACAGAACAGAAACAATCTATCCATGTGAGTCCATGAAAGTAAACCACAAACCAAAGTGTGCATCCAAAGCGTAAATACAATGTCATCATTTGAAAAGCAGAAACACTAGATTAGTAAGCCATCCTGGTTACATAGAGATAAGAGAGAAGACGTAATCTACCAACACACACTTCCACTGTCATTTCCCCTTCACTCCATCAATTTGACACCATAAAAACTAAAATACAGGCCTAGCCAAATTATATAAGGAACGAGAAAGGCATAGAAAATATCAATCAGCTCATACTGTGTCCGTTGCAATGTAGTCAGCATTCATTTTCTCTAGAGGAAACCTGAGGTAATTCACAAAACGGTTGTTGATATACTGGAGAACAACTAAAAATTGGTCAAAACTTTCAACAATAAATCTCAAAAATGATCAAAGTGGCACATCTGTAAAACCTCGACAGAAATCTGTGGTTTTGTCACATACTAAAACTCTTTTTAAAGGCACTGTGTAAAAACAGGAACCCGATGTGGGAAGGAATTTTTAAATATATTACTTATAAATAATTAAACAATATAACATATACACACATATATATATATATATATATATATAAATAAACACAAAGATACATATACATGCAACTGAAGCAATTTGATGCATCCAAAAATATGTTTTGCAATGACGTCATGATCATCTACAGTTGTCAATTTCACATTACAGAGTTCATGTGTCATCTTAATGATTTAACTAAATTATCCACTGTAAAAGCTACAGAAAAGCTTACAATTGCAGGTAATGGCCAAACTCGGCCTGTCTGAACATCAAGAAGCGACTCTTGTGTAATAAACGACAAAAAAAAAAAAGTTTCCTAAGGCCTAGCAACCACACAAAATATTAAGCAACACATAGATACTAAACGACTACAAAAGTAGACGTTGTTCGACGTTTTTGGTATAACGTTAGAAGCAAAACCCGCTGAAGTGAGCTGAACATGTTTTGTTTGTTGTTTAGGTATGAACTGATTGCATTAAAACAGCTAGTTATTTAGCTCACTTTAGTTTGGAAGCTATCTAGCTGCTTAGCTAACATAATGCTAACTAAATAAGCGAATTGCATTATCGTTTTTCATACTGTCGAAGGAAGATGCAAATCATTAAATTCACTATTCAAATGTATTAATCTACTATCAGCACTTGATTCTTCGAAAGTCACCAGTTAATATTTCGATAGCTAACGCCAGTAAACTAGCATTCCAGCTAACCCTGCTAGCCACAGTCATCAGGAAACTTGCTGTTTTCGTTGATAATAAAGAAAACAAAACACGTCTATTCTTATTTTTGATACATTATAAAATACTGACCTTTAAATAAATAATCGTATTCATCGTCACGGGTCCCCATTGTTGGTTTACCGCTCTAAAATGTTGTTGTTGGGCGACAGACCTCTCCTGATTAACGATGTCCGATTCGTCAACGAATCGTTCTTACGAGTCGGATCTTTTTAATGACCGTTTGAACCGACTCACGAGTCGGACTGAATGATTCATACACGAACCGAGAATCTGATTTGGTTTTAATACACGATAGAACTTTATTAAACAAGCAAAAACGTTTGCAGCCATCTATGGTTTTTGAACATCTAAGTCTCCTGAGCTTAGAAAGAGAAAACTCTGAGCATTAAACATACTCCTATCTTGATTTTAGCAAGACAATAAAGAGATGTTTCTTATACCACATTCTGTTTTGGCTCCTTTTTTCTCAAATATTTCTCAAGTCTCATTTACTTCTATTTCTCCTAAGTAATTTTATGTCTATTTGATATGATAATAGACATATTGCAGATGAGCAAACACTCAATATGTCTTGCAGATGTAAATGCAGACATCTGTCTCCAAGATGTACAACCAACCACAGAGCAATACATTTTTTCCTCTGGGAAGTAGTAGCCTAGTAGCAATAGTGTTAATATTGGTATTAGTAGGCTATTAGGCTATAGACACTCTCCAAAAGCATCCTAAGCTACAGTTCTGCTCATAAGTTTCATACCCCTTGCAGAAAATGCAAAATTAAAAGTTAAAATTAAGAGGGATCATAAAAATTGCATTTAATTTTGTACTGTCCTGAATAAAATATTTCACATTGGCCTAACAGTTGTTTACATACACCCCACAAGACAAAATAACTGATTTGATAAAAATTGCCCTAAACAAAAAATGTGTATATCTTAACTGTGTCGGATGAGCCACGGATGTTTTCATGTTTTGTAATAGTTGTTAATGAGTCCCTTGCTTGCCCTGAACAGTTCTTTTCTGTTTCTTTTCACTCTATGGGACAATGAAGGGACTCGTAACTATTACAAAAGGTGAAAATATTTACTGATGCTCAAGAAGGAATATTCATCTGCTTGAATAAAGAAGGGCTATTCATACCCATGTGAGCACACATACAAGCACACACACCCTCCCACCACACACTCGAGCGCAATCATGCACACATATATCTGCTCTCGTACAGTGTGTACACATGTATACATGCCTACACTTTTATATGACCTAATAAATAAATATAGACTGTAAGCATTGAAATAAATGATAAAATCTGAAGACTATTTAATATTTCTGTTCAATAAAAAAGTGTAAATTATATCATAATTTTAATAAAACATACAAATATGGCAGAACCTATATATATAGGCCCATATAGGCAGAATTATACCCTTTGGTGCATGACGTCCACTGTAGTGGACAGATATATTTCTGTCACAGAAAAGCGTACTAGAAAAATATTGTTAAAATCTGGGTGAATCTATTTCTGACATCCTATTTAACTGAAAAATATTTTTTGTACCTGTCTGGTTTTCTGAGAATAAAAGTATTTAACACTTATTCCCAAGGTACATGGTGCATCCCCATTTCCCTGCTAAAAAAAAACAATAGAAGCCCAATAGAAACCATCACAGATATTCCAATGGTTTCCATTAAAATATCATTATGAACCATTAGCTTTTTCCACTAAAACCATTACAAAATTCCTTTTTGTAGTGTGTTTTCGGCATTTTTCCAATAGGATTTAACATCCCACCAATAGAATCCATCACATACCAGTAGACACCATTATAGTTTCCATTATAGTCCGGCCATTTTGAATATATTTGTCAGGGTTCTGTTGTGTGTGTCATGTGTTCCTGCCTCTTGTGTCCATATTTGGTTTGTTTCCTGTCCTTGTTAAGTGTGATCATTAGTTAATTCGTGTCCAGCTGTGTTTGTCTCCTTATCTATGATTTACCTGTGTATTTATAGTCATGTCTGTTCAGTTTGATTTGGTCTGGTCTACTCGTTACTCCCGGTGTTTCCTGTCTGTCAGCCTTGCCTTGTCCTGCCTTGTCTAGCCCTGATGTCTTATTAATAGTTTACGTCCTCGTCTGCGTGTCCTTGTTCCTCCCTGCTGTGTGCACTGTGACAATATTATGCAATATCTCAAAACAAAAAAATAGATAAAAAGACAACAATTAAATGGAATTGTAGACAACACTTTGGGGGTTCGCCAGTTGATGATTGGGACATGATGCTACATCCTTAAATGGTTCAAAATGGCTTCCAAATATCTGTCCATTGTAGTGACCACGATGCATCAGAGGGTTAAGAGCAGGGGTGTAACTTTTGAACCAGATGATTTGTACATTTTCTTAATTCATTACTGTGGAAAACTGCTGTTGTGAAAAATATCATGCAGAGGAAAACCAGGTCCTTGGTTTGGTGGATGTCATTTTTCTCTAAAGAGGACCTTTGGTATTCCAAAGTAGCTATTACATAGGCTATTTAGATTAAGTTACAAAACTTAATTGATTATGAGGTAATGTTAGAGTGAAAACGCCTCCTTGAGGTAAAACGCCACACTGTTTTCCCCCAAATAACCACTGGATGAAGCCAAGATACATTTTTGCTGTTGATATAGTAATCTAATTTTGAGCAGTAAGGGAAAAAAAATAAAAAACGTGTTGTAAAGCTTGTTGTTTTGCAGAACATCATAGTTATATATGATATGAGAATAGAGTACCCATTGCTTTAGTTACCATGACTTGAACATCACATCTTTTGTTAGGCTATTCCATCAAATGTGATCTAATTTGAATAAAAATATTCCCAGCCGGCACATGACCGACCTTGAAATATGGTTGAAATAAGGTCAGTTGTTGTTTTAACGTTGAAACAACGTTAATACAACATTTAATGCTGAACGGTTGAAAACCAGCCGGCACATGACCAATCTTCAACGTTGAAATATGGTTGAAATAATGACAGTTGTTGCTTCAACATTGAAACAACGTTGAAAAAATGTTTAATGCTAAATGGTTGAAAAAGGTTACCAAAAACACTTGTAAATCAATGTTGATTTGTTTTTTTACAAGAACTGTATGTTGAATAAACTTAATGTCTTCAACAGCATACAAAAGAAATGTCTGCCTTTTAAATTATTATTACTAAATTATTTAAGATCATTATTATTATTTTATTAGCATTTTACAATATTTTGATCGTTAAACCTATTCTAAAATCTAAAGGTATATGTTAAAATATTATCATCATTAACAACAATAAAACTAAATACATTTCACTGCGTTTACCTTATTTCATTGATCATGATTGGTTAATCTGGCTGTCATCCAGGAAACTGGCCAATGAAACGAGAATGAGGTCTCTGCAGAGCAACAAAAGGCGTGCCTCAATTTTGGGGCGTTTTCCAACTGGGTAGGCGTTTTTCAACCTCTGTGCCTGGTTTGCTAAAACTTGAGTGGACGATTCCTAATACTTGAAAACGCTTTTCCCATCAGATATGAGTGATAAAGCGAGAAAGCGGTGAAATGAGGAGAGAGATCACCTGTCCTGCATATGGATGTAAGTGGATTTTTGTAAATTCTCGTTTTGTCTACGTTAACGTTTTAATTAGTTTGTGTAAATTTGCTTGCATGATTACGTTAGACAGAAAAAGCTCCAAGAGGTCTGCCACTTACAATCTATCGCTAACCATTATTAGCAAACATTCGCTAACTTTTTGGTGCATAAGTTTGTTACTTTAGTGTTGATAGTGGTAGTTTGCTTAATTTTTTCCTGTCGGCGCATTCTAATATAAAAATGACTAGTTAGCTTGTCAGATTAGAAAACACTACATAAATAAGTTAATAAATAGTTGTAAACAAATGTTAATGGACTATTCCACCAAATAGGTGCCATTTATGTCCCCAGGACATTATGGCCCGGTTTCACAGACAGGGCTTAGCCTAAACCAGGATTAGTCCATAGTTCAATTAGGACATTTAAATAATTTTCATAAACATGCTTAGAAAAAAACATTACTGGTGTTCATCTTGAGACAAAACAAAGGCACTGATATATTTTAAGATCAGTCAGTGCAAGTTTATTTCAGTTGGAACAGCTCAGACTTACATTTTAGTCTAGGACTAGGCTTTAAAATTGTTTGTGAAACCGGGGGGTATAGGTACTAATATGTACAAAAAATAACTATAAATACATTTTATTAAGGAAAGTGTTGTGCACATTAATCTAACTGCAAATTTTATCTAATTAAAAAAATATTAAAAACTATAATATTTTGGATAAATTACATGTTTTCATTCAGTCCAGAACACACTCCCTTCATATATGAAATGGTGTTTGAGTGTGAGGTGCGCTGTAAGAAAACCATAAAAGCTCCACAGAAAAGCTGAAAAAGCATTACTTGTTAAGTTTATCAATTTTAATGTAATATTTATTATTTTTCTGTTATTTATATTATATCTCATAACCCATCATGTACCCCTAAACATAACCCTAACAAAAACCTCTGCAGACCACTAGATTTAAATAGAAACATGATTTGACCTTTTTTAGCAGTGAGATCAGCTCACTAGTCAATGTTCAACACTCTTCATTATATCAGTGCAGGCATTAATACCTCACATGTGTAGTCAAACCTATAGACTAACATAATGGATGAATGTTAAAATGTAAAATGTTTATGTACAGAGGAGGAAACTTGTTTTAAATTAAAATGTATGAACTTGTTGTCTATTCAGCACATCACAATTCAGCGGAGAGGACAAGAGCCTCAACCACAGCGCTACCATGCAGATACTAATTTATTCACATGCCCCTTCTGCACATCTCAAATATGTAAGCCCAGACAGTATCATCAAATAGTGGCCCATATAGCTGGGCATAAAATAAGAGCAATTGAATATGGAGGTGAGTGTATATGCATATCTTATAAATGTGTATAAAACATTTTTTTACGTCTACTAACATGGCTATTTTCAATTTTGCTTTAGATTGTTATATACAGCTGTGGCCAAAAGGCCAAGCATTTTCACTGCTGTCAGTGTCCACAGACCTACATAAATAAAGCTGCTATAAAAAGGCATCTTTGCAGTTTCCACCCGCTGCCCACAGCAGCACCTGATCCACCACGAGAAACTCCTTCACTGCCACCAGCAGCACCTGATCCACCACGAAAAACTCCTCCTCTGCCACCAGCAGCACCTGATCCACCACGAGAAACTCCTTCACTGCCACCAGCAGCACCTGATCCACTACGAGAAACTCCTTCACTGCCACCAGCAGCACCTGATCCACTACGAGAAACTCCTTCACTGCCACCAGCAGCACCTGATCCACCACGAAAAACTCCTCCTCTGCCACCAGCAGCACCTGATCCAACACGAAAAACTCCTCCTCTGCCACCAGCAGCACCTGATCCACCACGAGAAACTCCTTCACTGCCACCAGCAGCACCTGATCCACCACGAAAAACTCCTCCTCTGCCACCAGCAGCACCTGATCCACCACGAGAAACTCCTTCTCTGCCACCAGCAGCACCTGATCCACCACGAGAAACTCCTCCTCTGCCACCAGCAGCACCTGATCCACCACGAGAAACTCCTTCACTGCCACCAGCAGCACCTGATCCACCACGAAAAACTCCTCCTCTGCCACCAGCAGCACCTGATCCACCACGAGAAACTCCTTCACTGCCACCAGCAGCACCTGATCCACCACGAGAAACTCCTTTACTCCCCCAGCAGCACCTGATCCACCACGAAAAACTCTTCTCTGCCACCAGCAGCACCTGATCCACCACGAGAAACTCCTTCACTGCCACCAGCAGCACCTGATCCACCACGAGAAACTGCCACCAGCAGCACCTGATCCACCACGAGAAACTCCTTCACCCCAGCAGCACCTGCCACCAGCTCCTTCAGCACCAGCAGCACCTGATCCACCACGAGAAACTCCTTCTCTGCCACCAGCAGCACCTGATCCACCACGAGAAACTCCTTCACTGCCACCAGCAGCACCTGATCCACCACGAGAAACTCCTCCTCTGCCACCAGCAGCACCTGATCCACCACGAGAAACTCCTTCACTGCCACCAGCAGCACCTGATCCACCACGAAAAACTCCTCCTCTGCCACCAGCAGCACCTGATCCACCACGAGAAACTCCTTCACTGCCACCAGCAGCACCTGATCCACCACGAGAAACTCCTTCACTGCCACCAGCAGCACCTGATCCACCACGAAAAACTCCTCCTCTGCCACCAGCAGCACCTGATCCACCACGAGAAACTCCTTCACTGCCACCAGCAGCACCTGATCCACCACGAAAACTCCTTCTCTGCCACCAGCAGCACCTGATCCACCACGAGAAACTCCTTCACTGCCACCAGCAGCACCTGATCCACCACGAAAAACTCCTCCTCTGCCACCAGCAGCACCTGATCCACCACGAGAAACTCCTTCACTGCCACCAGCAGCACCTGATCCACCACGAAAAACTCCTTCTCTGCCACCAGCAGCACCTGATCCACCACGAGAAACTCCTTCACTGCCACCAGCAGCACCTGATCCACCACGAAAAACTCCTCCTCTGCCACCAGCAGCACCTGATCCACCACGAGAAACTCCTTCACTGCCACCAGCAGCACCTGATCCACCACGAAAAACTCCTCCTCTGCCACCAGCAGCACCTGATCCACCACGAGAAACTCCTTCACTGCCACCAGCAGCACCTGATCCACCACGAGAAACTCCTTCACTCTGCCACCAGCAGCACCTGATCCACCACGAGAAACTCCTTCACTGCCACCAGCAGCACCTGATCCACCACGAAAAACTCCTCCTCTGCCACCAGCAGCACCTGATCCACCACGAGAAACTCCTTCACTGCCACCAGCAGCACCTGATCCACCACGAAAAACTCCTTCCTCTGCCACCAGCAGCACCTGATCCACCACGAGAAACTCCTTCACTGCCACCAGCAGCACCTGATCCACCACGAGAAAACTCCTTCTCTGCCACCAGCAGCACCTGATCCACCACGAGAAACTCCTTCACTGCCCCCAGCAGCACCTGATCCACCACGAGAAACTCCTTCACTGCCACCAGCAGCACCTGATCCACCACGAGAAACTCCTTCACTGCCACCAGCAGCACCTGATCCACCACGAGAAACTCCTTCACTGCCACCAGCAGCACCTGATCCACCACGAGAAACTCCTTCACTGCCACCAGCAGCACCTGATCCACCACGAGAAACTCCTTCACTGCCCCCAGCAGCACCTGATCCACCACGAGAAACTCCTTCACTGCCACCAGCAGCACCTGATCCACCACGAGAAACTCCTTCACTGCCACCAGCAGCACCTGATCCACCACGAGAAACTCCTTCACTGCCACCAGCAGCACCTGATCCACCACGAAAAACTCCTCCTCTGCCACCAGCAGCACCTGATACACCACGAAAAACTCCTTCTCTGCCACCAGCAGCACCTGATCCACCACGAGAAACTCCTTCACTGCCACCAGCAGCACCTGATCCACCACGAGAAACTTCTTCACTGCCACCAGCAGCAACTGATCCACCACGAGAAACTCCTTCACTGCCACCAGCAGCAACTGATCCACCACGAGAAACTCCTTCACTGCCACCAGCAGCACCTGATCCACCACGAGAAACTCCTCCTCTGCCACCAGCAGCACCTGATCCACCACGAGAAACTCCTTCTCTGCCACCAGCAGCACCTGATCCACCACGAGAAACTCCTTCACTGCCACCAGCAGCACCTGATCCACCACGAGAAACTCCTTCACTGCCACCAGCAGCACCTGATCCACCACGAGAAACTCCTTCGCTGCCACCAGCAGCACCTGATCCACCACGAGAAACTCCTTCACTGCCACCAGCAGCACCTGATCCACCACGAGAAACTCCTTCGCTGCCACCAGCAGCACGTCATCCAGCAGCTCCTCCAGTGATTAAAAGAAAGCAAATCACTGTGAGGTGTCCTCACTGTGGAGTGAGTCTAAATTCTAAAAATTTGAAAAAACACATTGAGCGGAAACATCAACCTATACATCTCGTATCTTCAACTTATCATTTACCAACACAGTGTGTTGATAAAAAGAATGGGATATATGTTGTAGCAAAATTATTTCGTGGGCCCTGTATTCCCATGTTGCAGTATGCTCTCTGTCATCTTGGGGGGAACATTTGACTTTTCAGAGGTGGGTTTTCCAAGCTCATTAAAAAACATTCTGTAAGTTTAAGAATTGTTTTGATAAACTTGTGCTTTTTCCAACTATAGTCAGACATACCAAGTATAAGAAGATGGTGGTCTGTCCTTTTGCTGGAGAAATTCCCACCAAGGTGTTTGACTCTTTCTTTCTTTCTTTCTTTCTTTCTTTCTTTCTTTCTTTCTTTCATTTCCCTTGTTATTAGTCCTTTTCTAAAAAATAATGACAAGGATGGCAAAATGCCTTTACAGTTAGTGACTTTTTTTTAGTTGTCATATCTTCATGCAATGAAACTTGATATACTGTATTATTAATGTGTTTTATGTCATAAATTTATCAAGATCGGTCATGGAAATCCAGCAAAGAAAGAGAAGGCGGACTGACAAGCCACACAAAACTGGTATGATTTATTTTGTTTGAGGTGCTCTATTATTTATAGTAAATGTTGACTGTCATTTACTGATGTTCTTCATTTGTCCCTTCATAGTGGCAACCGTTGACCAACCCCTGAACATACAAGAGGCATGTATTTGCTATTACTCAATTTATAAAATGCAAGGGAATCATTATAACCACAAGAAGTTCAGATTGTTATGTTTTGTTCATGTATAGCTTCCTCCGCTGGTCCTTCGTGAAATCTTACTGGAGGTTGTGCTTCAAGATGGTGATGTTGCAATTGGCTCCCTTGCCCTCACCTGCAGGTGCTTCAACAGCATTGTGAGCATGGAAAGTTTCCGCTGAGAGGCTCACTGTCGGTGGTTGGACAGTAAGTTTTATTAGTGTCACTGTTTGGTTAATCACAGCTCTCTCTCTGTTTTTTCTCAGTTATGTATGGTTGAATATGTTTAAGACCATGATGAGGTCAGCTGACAACTTTTTTTTTTTTTTTTTCAGGTGTCGTGAACTGGAAGGCATTCAGTGAAAATTTCAGAAACCTGTACAGGGTTCCATACAGTCTATCCAGATGTCTCCATTGTGAGACTACATACAAAGACTGTGGTGAAGGCTACAGAGGAAGAGGGCAAAAAGGTGTGATGCAGGGGTTCTTTGGCTCTGATGACTTCCAAGGATACTGCGGAAGCGACTGTTTCTACGAGGCTGGAGGAAGCATCTAATGATTCATGCAATGTGTTCCTCATGTTTGAACTTGCCACATTTATTGCTTATTTTATTTTATTGGATTCTCTCTTTTTTACTATTACATTAAGTAGAGAATGCGGCATTTATTGATATAGTTTTTCATCATATTGGTTACAGTATCTATACGGTCAATAAAGTGATGCTAATGTTTAAAGTTTCCAGAGTCATCATTCTAAGTTAACACATTTTACCTTAATTTAAAGGTTAATACGTTTTATTTTATATATCATTTAATGTAAGCTACAAATATCACTTAAATATCAGTCATTACATATAAATATCATATTTTGAAAAATACAGGTGAGAAAGACCAATACAATCATTTTCACCATTGCTTTACAGTAGGATTTGGTAACTTTATTGAAAATTGCTATTAATTTTCCTTGTTAATCACCGTTACAACTTGATTTATGTTGTGTTCACACACAAAACGAAAATAAAACATTAATGTAATTATAAATAGTTGAGTAATAAAGTAATTTTTAATACTTTTAGCTTTTATTAAGGTTTACATTTAGAGAAAAATTGCATGCAGGTAGGAGAGAATATTATAAAATATATTACACACTCACAGGCTATTATATACAAGATCTGTATCTTATAACATAAGAACGGGAAATTTGGTTTATGAAAGAATTCCATATTAAAGATCTCTCAGTAGTTTAATGTAACACTTTTTTTTTTTTTTAAAGAGATTGCTCGGTCGGTTCCGAATTATTTTATATTTGCCTGTTAAATTTTTATTTTGAGCGAATTTGAGTCGTGACATGTCAACGGAGAACAAAAACTAGAATGTGAACACAGGAAGGGTCAGGTGTGATCTGCGAGGTCCTGCAAACACACGGACAAAATCAGGTAAGAAAATCTTACCTTTCAAAAATAGTAAAGTATAATGTTACCAGAGTTTACAAATGGGTAAATGACATGTAACGTTAACATGCAGAAGATAAATACCCGTGTCTGTGTGTGTGTATTTTTGTATTGCTTTATCACAGATGCTAATGTTGTTGTGTGTTGCTAGTAAATTGTGTTACGTTAATGTCTGTCTTAGAGATTTTTCACATTTTTCTGATGTGAATGCCATGCATTGTGTTATATTTTTAATCGTATAGTAGTCTCAAAGATAACATACTCTGTTCATGTTTTCTAAATATCATATAATCGCACATTTAAATTAATTAAGATTGTTTAAAGCAGTGATTCTCAAAGTGTGGAATGAGTACCGCTAGTGCTACTCAGGCTCCCTCTGGTGGTGCGCAGAGGAATCACTAAATTAAATATAAATTAATGTTAATACATTTTAATTTAATCTTTATTTGAGTAAAGTTTTTTTTTTTTTTACATTTAAGTATAGTACAGTTTTTATTTAACTTTTGGTACAACACATTTTAATTTAATCATTATTTAAGTTTTGTATTTACCTGTATGTAAACACTGTGCAGTGTTAATGTTCAAACTGTATTTACAATGTTAAAGTGGCTGACAACAATAAATATTCTTATTAGGAATAAAACTGCCTCGTTTTGAACTGTGCAGAGCTGTAGCTGAATAGTTGGACCTACTACGCTACGGTATTTTAATGTTGGTCATTATGGTGGTACTTGGAGAGCCAAATATTTTCTGAGGTGGTACTTGATATAAAAAGTTTGAGAACCACTGTTTTAAAGGAATGGTATAAAACAAAAAACTGCTTTTTAAGAACTTTTCGGTGAACCATTTCTTCTTTCCCCTTGTAGAGTTCATCACGGATCCAGCTGTTTATTGGCAATTTGGTAAGGAATTGTTCATCTGCTACATTGCACTGTCACTTCTGGTAGAGCTTCATTGACCTTTTGTGAAAGGTTTTGATTTGACTTAGTTTAATAAAAATGTACTTTATTTGATTTTACTTGTTTTACTAAATACACTGTATAGTTAGGATTCTGATTAAAACAGTGTAACTGGGGGCTCTGAAAAAACTGCTTGTGAATAATTTAATATTGCAAACTTTCATCTGAATACATTAAATAGGTGTTTAATGAATAGTGTTGTGCACTTTGTTTCCAACCCCACTGTTATTCAACTTCAAGTGAAAATATTGTATGTGATATGTTTTGCATTCAGTTTTCAGTTAAAGATATTTCACAATGTCAAAGTTGATCTTTTATGAGTATTTATTTTTGGTGTTTTTGTTATTTATACATACAGGACAGTACAGAATGTGCACAAGTGTGTGAGAGAGGAGGACACGGCATCAGAAAGGACCTAGAGCTGGGACTCTTTCAAGGATCACCCAAAGCACAACCACGCTATATGCACAAGGCTATTGGTTTTAACATTTTATCAGAATTTGAAGAAACATTTCTACTTAAAATATTAAATGCATTTCATTCAAGGCAGCGTTTTTCCTGCGTAAAGAATTTCCTCTGGCTGTTGACAAAACTCAGACAGTCCTATCCTTTACCACCGACATGGTTTCTGTTGCAGGTTCCATTCTCAAACTGTTCAACACATTCTCACTGCACAAATGTACAAATCTCTTGTAATGAGACACATTAGTAAAACATGTTTTCACAGGAACTATAGATTTCCACCAAAATAAAAGATCAACTGGTTTCAGTCAAAAGAAGTTAAAGGGTTTCTCTTGCAAGTGCAGCGCAAAATAGGCATGTTATGGTACAAACACTGAGTCTTTAAATGTTGTATTTGGATTTTACAGGTTTTTAACAATACATCCAAGCAAAACACTGCAAGCTAAAGTTTGGGATTATTTTCATCTGTTTTATACTGTATGTTTCCAAAATAAAACCGCTGTTTTACCATTTTCAGCGTGTGGTAGTTTATTGAAGTTGATTGTAAAGCCATTGCTGCCAGTCATTTGATTTTTAAGCTTTATGTATGTGTACAGTGTTGATCTAATTGAACGTACAGTTGTGTATTCATTCATGTTGAAAGTACGACGGTGAAACAACGTCGTGTTATCAACGTTGATCCAATTTGCAAAATCGAAACATAATCCAACGTTGATTCACCGGTGAAATGCCGGCTGGGTTTGGACTATATTAAAAATTACCTTAAATTAGCATCAGCTAGGCTAGTTTGCTAGCCAGTATCAACAATAGCTATTTTTTAAATAGGATCTTTTTCTAGTTCAACATGGTTCATTATTAAATATTCACATTTAGCTATCTATTGTTAGACTATTTTTGCTCGTCTTTTTAATTTTAAGCAAAAACTGCTAATAATCTGGTTTATAATCCCTGTTTATAAACCAGAAAAAGAAAGAAAAACTAGGATAGACTAATAATTATAGTCTAGACACATCTAAGTTTTGTTTCACAGAAAATGTTTAAGTGCTTAAGGGGGGCGGTTTCCCCCACTCCACCCTACTAAACAACGTTTTCTTGGTAGACAGAAGCTCACGTCCTACTGAGGTGTACGAAGAGAGCTATTTCATAGTTTCGTGCACAAAGATAGTAGCCTACTGATACAAAGGTAAGCTGATATAGAAATCATATTTATTATTCTATGTATTTTGAAAGTAGACAATGCAAAAACTTTACTGTAATTCTATCGATTTCAAACGAGAATATCTAATAATACCCTAGATCTTTTTCAAACATTATTGCATTACAGTGATTAAAAAAACAAAACACAAAAAACAAAAAAAACGCAAAATCTCGTGCTTATTCCATTTATCCTTTTTATGCTGTAAGTGCTACTGGTTTCAGTTTCATTTCCAGCTAAACGGGTCGTTTCTGTCGAAGTGTCGCTTGCACATTTGTGTTCTTTAATAGTAAAAAAGACAAGAGGATCATCCAAGTGGATGCTGCACACTGGTGGTGGTTGAGGAGTGACCCCCCTCATGATTGTAAAGCGCTTTGGGTGTATGGCAATACACAATAAAGCGCTATATAAATGCATCATTCATTCATTCAAGAGTGTCACTTCAGTATTCACATTAATTAACGCATTCGCTATCTTCGCCAGTAATGAATAATTTTAACGTATCCATCTTTTAATGTTAAAAGTAGCCTATAGGCTATACAAATGTACATCAACCAATATTTATAGCCTGTGTAAGTTCATTGTTAGTTTAAGTGAACTATATACAGCCTTATTGTAAAGTGTTGTTACCTTTTAAGTGTAGGCTACATAATTTTAACCAAAGATCCCTTTTTATTTTTAATTCAGCTGTTAATGCTTCCATTAATACACTGTATTAAAAAAAATCATAGTTGTAAATAAAACAAAGATTACTGGCTATTTCACAAGAAAATACTATTTCAGTCTTTCTACTTCAAAATGTAACATTTATTTCAATGCTTGCTGTTTCTTTGTAATAAATTGTAACATTTTCTAGCAATTTATTAGTGAAAAGTGTTTCTATAGATCAAATAGTTTTTTTTTCAGTGTAAAACGATAACAACATTTTTTTTTTCAACTAAATACATTTTTCATTTGTATGTAAATTTATATTTGCATGCTGTTTTGTTTTGCCTTAAAGATGGAAAGAAGGACTTCTCCCCTCACTTCTAATTTAGCAGAAGAGCAAAGACAGCAGCTCTGTGACCTGCTGGGGAATGTGGAACTGACTCTTCTCTACAAAGTTTCAGTTCATGGATATAAAGCTTCTGCCTTCCACGAGAGATGTGACAATCAGGGTCCAACTTTACTTGTAGCCTACAACCGTTCAGGCTACATCTTTGGTGGATACACTAGTGTAGATTATGCTCAAAGTGGGAAGTATATTAGTGATAGGGAAGCTTTCCTGTTCAGCTTTCAAGGCAAGACCCCTGTCTACAGCAAAGTTAACAGTGGAAATTATGCACGTTGTGATGATGCTGGAATGCCCAACTTTGGCCAACAGCTGTACTTTTGCCGCAATGGCGAAGTTGTGTATAATGAAGGAGGTAAATCATACAGTTTCAGTGCTAAAAGACTGTATGGGAATGATACTGAGCTGACTGAATGTGAGGTCTACAAAGTCAGAGAGAGTAAGTAAATCAGAAAAAGTGTCTGTCATGTAGCAAATATAAGTCCAGTCTCTAAAAACGTAAAAATGTAAACTCTATTGTTAACCTTACTCAGCAGAGGTTTATAATCTTACTCAATATTTATCAGAATTTCAATGGTGGGAAAAGCGGGAGAAGGAGAAGCCATGGAGGAATATTCGGTGGACATCTATGTAAGTTTACTCTCAGTGTTCTTTCATTGTTGCTGACTTTATACATTAATCTTAAATAATGAAGTTGTGATTTCTTAGTCGAAGAGATGAGCTCATGGAAATGATCAGGAAATATAAACCCCTGGTGACGTCTGTCAGGCGTGCTCGAATCTTAATGATCGGTCCTGTAGGTGCTGGAAAATCCAGTTTCTTCAACTCCATCAACTCCATCTTCACTGGTCATGTGACCAACAAAGCCATATCAGGATTTGCAGGGACTAGTGTCACCACACAGGTACAGATTCAACAGGATTCATAATGTTTCCCACAGAAATCTCTCTTCAGTCTGAGGAACTTCTCCTGATGTGATTCTCTTCTTGGTTGGTAGTTTCGCACATATCCAGTGAAAGACGGTCGTGGAGGAAAGCCGTTGCCATTCGTGTTGTGTGACACCATGGGACTCGAGGAGCAATCAGGTGCAGGACTGGATATTGAGGACATCAGCAGCATTCTTCAAGGTCACGTACCAGACCGCTATAAAGTAAGTGCACTCATCTCCAAAATGAATGAAGGCTGAAGTAGGAATGATGTTTGTTTCATGCTAAATCCTCTCGATTCAGTTCAACTCCACAGCACCGTTTCAACCTGATGAGCAAAAGGCCTTCAGACCTGCATCTCTACAGGAGAAGATCCACTGTGTGGTGTACGTGATAGATGCCAGCAAAATCTCCCTCATGTCTGACAAACTAGAGGAAAAACTTGCTGTGATACGCAGAGAAATAAACTCACTGGGTGAGAGAATTAACAATGTTCAAGGATAAATTATAATTTACTTATGACACATCCCAAATACTCAATTAGCCATAAGTGACCTACTATGCAAAATGTTGGTTATTTACACAATTTCAGGCATTCCCCAGATGGTCTTGATGGCAAAAGTAGATGAAGCATGTCCTCGTGTAGAGAAGGACCTTTACCAAATTTATGTCAGTTCCTACATCAAGTCAAAGGTGAGACGCGGTCACATGATCACATGGTCTGTTGCTACAGGACTCAGAGTGAGTGAGATGTTGTTTTGTGTCTGCAGGTTCAGGAGGTGAGCTCTCGGTTGGGTGTGCCGGTGTCTTGTGTGTTACCGGTGAAGAACTACAGTCAGGAGCTGGAGCTGGAGCTCAACTGTGACGTCCTGCTTCTCTCCGCTCTACAGCAGATGCTTCGCTTAGCAGACGACTATCTTGATGATGTTGATGCAGATGACTAGATGATGTACATGTAATTTAGGCCATAAAGTGCTGCCGTGATACTGTTTATACTTCTAGATCAACACAATGGTTCATCTTAAATCTGAAGATTGGTATTCTCCACTGTTTATCCATAGATATTTCATAATCATAAATAATATCCATTTAGGGGGGGAAAAGGGAATTGCAAACAAAGTTCATATCACTTAAGTTGCATGTTACATTATAATCATTGTTGCTTTTGTAGTTTCTTCTTGTTATATTGTTGTGCCATGACAAGGGTGAATGATGTGTTAGTACTGTAAATTAAGAGAAAATCAGAGACTTCAAGATGCTAAAATCTGTATAGGCATAAAAAATAACTTCTTATGATTCTTTTTGATTCTGTGCTTGAACCGTCTTTCAGGACTGTGCAAGATTAAATAAACAATTAATTATACACATACAACTAAACTTTTGTGTGTGTGTGTGTGTGTGTGTGTATATATATATATACTGTATATATATATATGTACTTATTTACATATAATTTAACATTTCTAATTAAATAGATAAATAAACAAACAAACAGAACAGAACACATGCACCTTTGGAATAGCCAAATAGGCTAAAAGCCTTAGGCTTGAACTAAGGTCATGAGTCATGACAGTAATTTATCTGCACAATAGAGGAGACCGTTTTTTCAAAATTGTCCTCACTGCAGAACACAAGATCCAGGGGGTGTGGTTGGATCTAGATCCAACTCCTCCCACCTTACACTTACCTAAACCTACCCGTCTCCACCCCCTGATCCCTAAACCCCTTTTTTTTATTTTTTTATTTTTTTTGCACAGAGCAGACTGTGAAAGTTGAGTTACAGATTCGGATACAGATTTTATTTAACTTTATTGGTTGACACCCAGCTGTGACCTGCAGCGGGCCAGTGGACCGACGGTGGCAAAGTTGGAGGCCCAGTGGTGGATAGCGACTGCGGTTCATCTGCGTTTTGTACATCATTTTTCTAGCGAACCACCAGAAGCAGCAGCCACTTTTCCGACATTGGACCGCTACTGGGCTGCTGGTTTATAATACAGTAATTTTCGCTGGTAGCTCACGCCCGGTTTATAATCAATTCCTCAAACTAATATCCATCCACATGATAATGAGTCAAAACAATGTAGACTACACCACTCTAAACAACAATTGCTAATTCATTATTATTATATTTAGTGAACAGATTAGGCTACGTGACTTTAATAGGCCAGAAAACAGTGCCAGGTTATTACAAGGCTATATTAGGAAACAAGAGCAAAAAAGCAATGGTAAGCTTAGCCTACTTTTTTTTATGTTATGTATTTACCCTTACGAAAATTAACCATGGTTTTATAATAGTAAAAGTGTAGTACCATGTTTTGTTTTGTTTTTGGCATATTTTATTTAATTTAGTTGTTATTTAACAGGGACAATGCAGAATAATATTACAGATGCTCTACATACAGGCTTCTAGCCAATGGCTAATTTGCAGCCCCAATCCCTGGTTAGGCTTTTGAAATACAATAAAAAAAAAGTACAATGACAAAAACAGTATACATAAAAATCTAAGACTGTGTACAACCATCAATGTTCACAAACCTGTATTTGTTTGAACTATTACCATTTGAATTAACCATTTGAATATTGATTACCATTTGTTTAACCACAGTTTTAGCACAAATACCATGGTTACAATATGGTTAGTGTGGCAAAACCATGGTTAACTTGTGGTTGCCTTAGTTTAACTATAGTAACCATGTTTTTTGGTTTTATTTGTAGTGGCCTAAAACCATGGTTAATTTTTGTAAGGGATAGCTAACGATGCACGTAGGCTAATATGTGGTTACATCCAACACTAAACCTGAAACCTAAATGTACATGTTGTTGAATATTAATATCTTGCTCAATCAGCTCATACTGTGTCCGTTGCAATGTATTTTCTCTAGATGAAATCTTAATTCGCAGAATGGGTTGTAGCCATAGGTAAACCAGAGAACAACTAAACGGTCAAAGCTTTCAGCAGCCTTGGTTCCCTGAGATAAGGGAACGAGCATTGCGTCGTCATTGACGAATGTATGGGGAAACTCCTGTTACTCTGTTACTGAAGCCTGATTTGTTAACATTTGTGTAGCTGCATAAACCAATGGTGCTCGAGCCCGCCAGAGGGGGCGGAGCCAATTGCTATTTAAGTCGGCTCGGAGCACTATTTCATCAGAATCAACGACTGAAGCGACAGCCATCGATCCACGTGCATCTATAGCACGTCTAGTTACACAACGCTCGTTCCCTTATCTCAGGCATTCTCTATCGAAAGGTAACTCCCGTTGTGTCGTCATTGACGACTGTATGGGGAACGCATCTAGTAGCGCCGTGCTATAAGCAGATGCAGAACTAAACCTGCCCTGCAAGCTCAGCCCAGGAACACTCAGCGAGGGATCCATAAGCCTGAGCCACACAGAGACCCGAGAACATTCTGAAGTCTACTTGACATAAAGGCCGGGACACACCAAGCCGAAGGTCGGCCATCGGCCAACGTCTGGCCGACGGCGAGCGACGGTCGGGCTAGTTTATTTGGTGTGTTCCACTCATTACTGATGCTCAAGAAGAAAACACAATGCATTAAGAGCAGGGGGTGTAAACTTTTAAACCAGATGATGTGTACATTTTTCTATATTTTGTAGAAAACTGATTTTGTTAAAAATATTAGGAAAAACAGGTTGTCTTTTTTCTCTAGAGGACCTTTTGTATTACATAAGTATCTTATTGGTATTCCAAAATATTATACAGTAGTTTAGTAGTAGTATATTTAGATTAAGTTACAAAACTTGTGTAATCTAACGAAATATGTTACAAATTACTTTTTAAAGCGTGTATTTTGTAATCTGTAGTGAAATAGGCTACATTTTAAAAGTAATCTTCCCAAGCCTGTTTAAACATCTGATATTTTCTCAACACTAACCTTTGAGAAGGAGCACGTTACATTTAGGGTGGGTTGCACCAACAAGGATTAAATTATGCAAAGTTTAGAGCTAATCAAGGATTTGTTGATCTGGGTTTTATTTTAAATCGAGTTGTGTTGCACCATTTAATTTTAAACACAGATTAACAAATCAGGGATTACAATTCTAACCTGCGATTAAAACCTCCATCTACAATTCATTTTCTCTGCCATGATCTATTCGCCATTGTAATTAAACAGCAACAATGTTAATATTCCTTATCCTTCTTTACTGACCACCAAACTCGCTAGACTTCTTTGCGTGCTTATTTAGCCTTTTACTTCAGCACCTGAAGGATGTGTTTGTTACGCAAACTTTCAGAAGGCGGGACCCGCTTTGAAACAGCAACATTAATTGGTTTAATTGCAGATTAGTGACAATTCAACTACATGCAATGAACAATGAGGCTAGTATTTGCTGCCCGTCTTGACTGGTGGACTGGCATATAGGGGATGCTATGGTTATGGAGGACCCTCCTCAAAGCCCGAGGCCCTAGGCAATCGCCTGCTCTGCCTATAGCTAGCGCCAGCACTGCAGCTAGGTTCATCAACAATTACCAAATCATGTTCGGTCACAAATATTGAAGTAGGGCTGGGCGATATATCGAATGATATGATCATGCGCATCTCCTCAGTAAAGCCGGTTCCGTGATTAGCGCTAAATCTCCATCACCTGTTTTCAAATGGAGCGGCAGTTAACACACAGAGCCGTAGATCACTGACAAGCTACGCAATATCGAGTTCATTATCGAAGGCGATTCATCTGCGATAATGAACTCGATATTGCGTAGCTTGTCAGTGATCTACGGCTCTGTGTGTTAACTGCCGCTCCATTTGAAAACAGGTGATGGAGATTTAGCGCTAATCACGGAACCGGCTTTACTGAGGAGATGCGCATGATCATATCGTTCGATATATGGCCCAGCCCTATATTGAAGTAATCATTGATGACCAGCTGACCTTCAAGGACCATTTTGCAAAAACCGCTCGTTCATGCAGGTTTGCTTTGTACAGCATCAGAAATATCAGGCCCTTCCTAATGGAGCATGCTGCACAATTTCTTCCAGGCCCAGGCCCTTGTCATTTCTAGGCTGGATTACTGCAGTGCTCTTCTGGCTGGTCTTCCATCAAACACAATCAAACCTCTACAACTGATTCAGAATGCAGCAGCACACCTGGTCTTCAACGAGCCCAAAAGGGCCCACGTCACACCTCTCTTTATCTCCCTGCAGAGGCTACCGGTTGCGGCTCGCATCAAGTTCAAGACATTGATGCTTGCATATTGAACAGCCACAGGCTCAGCACCCACCTACTTTCACTCACTCTTGAGTCTACATCCCCTCCAGAAGCCTGAGAGTGAGTGAAGCCTTGTGGAACCATCACAGAGAGAGACAAAATAATTTCCTCTTAAAGGGGTGGTTGATTGCGATTTCATATTTTTAACGTTAGTTAGTGTGCAATGTTGCTGTTTGAGCATAAACAATATTTGCAAAGTTGCAGCGCTGAAAGTTCAATGCAAACGGAGATATCGTCTTTTAAAATTCTGGCAGTTTAATGCCTACAAAACGGCTGGTAAGGGACTACAACGAGTTACTTCCCGGGTCCGTTACGTCAGGAACCCAGATAAACCCCGCCCCCGGGAACACACAACGAAGGGGGCGAGGCAATGCTGCGCTGCTTCAGAGAAAACTAGGGGTTCATGTAAAAATCTATTCATATATGAATCGCGATTCTGTCTTCTAACGAATCTAATGGATTCACAAGTTTCAAAACTAAAACAACGGTTCTTAATACTGTTCCTCGCTTCGCCTGTTCTGCACACGCTCTGCATCTCTCTCTCTCTCTCTGCGCATGCGTGAGCGTCTGTTGAGTGAGTGTGAGCGGTGTTTGTCCGCTGTGGCAAAGAATAATTGCTTTCTCTTTTTCTTTTCTTTTTTGTTGGGCTTTGATATCTGTGGTGTATCAAGTGGTGAAATAAGGTTTCTTTGGGGGGGGGGCAACCAGTGTATCACTGGAAAGCAAATGGCAGCCCAAAACATGAGCACTAGTTTGGAGTCTCTCACATGGCGCCACGGAGTGAAAGTGGTGTCTGCGGTGAATGTGGAGGACTGCATTCTGGCCGTTGGTGATGTCGTTGGCCATGAATGTATTTTAGCGGCATCTAGAATGAATAACGCTATTGTTTTGTTTTTGAATTCAGTTGAGAAAGCAAAATAATTGTGGAGAAAGGAGTGGTAATTGGCGGTTTGTTTACCCCAGTGCTTCCCCTTTCTACCCCTGCGAAGAAAGTCACGTTGTCTAATGTTCCACCGTTCATTACAGACGAAATGTTAGACAAAGAACTGTCACGTTTTGGAAAGATAGTCAGTCCTATGAAAAAAATCGCTCTCAGAAGTAAGTCAGACTTGATTAAACATGTAGTATCTTTCAGAAGATTTATTTATATGATCCTGAAAGATAATAGGACTGAGCTTAACCTAAATCTGAAATTGCGAGTTGATGACTTTGATTACACTGTCTTTGTAAGTACTGATGTGATGAAGTGCTTTGGCTGTGGCAAAATGGGGCATCTCGTGCGTGTTTGTCCAGATAAAAATGGCACAAACGCACAAGATGCTTCAAGTGAAAATGGTGTGCAAGTCAGGGAGGAAGGAACACCAGATAATGTTCCTGACCCAATCCAAGCTGAACCCAGGCCATCCACCAGTGGCTTAACTGACACAGTGCCTCTCTTACAGATAGAAGAGGTGAATCAGGCCACAGTAAACAATAACGGAGAGAATGATTTAGTTGTCCCTGTGGTCGTCGGGAATGAGTCCAAGGTGGATGAGAACATGGATATTCCAAATGTCAGTGTAGTGTTGAACAAAATGTCCCCTTCAGAGAGTGTTAATTTAGGTGATAGTTTAATGATGGATATAGATCAGGCTGTCTTTAAAACACCGTTAAAGAGAAAAAAGAAAGACAAGGTTTCTGAATCGAAACAAGCTAGAAAGACAGAAAATGAAAAAGAGTCTGATGTTGATGATGTTGGCAGTGAGAGTGATTTCTCTGATTCTGGGGCTTCTAGTTGTTCCCAGAATGAATGGACATGTCAAGATTATGATACTGAGGAAATCAGGAAGTTTTTAAAACTGACAAAAAATCTGAGGGGGGTACAGGTTGCTGACTATTTTCCAGACATTAAACGCTTTGTGGAAAATACTAGGATGTTTATGAGTGAGGGATGTTTCACAAACAAAGAGGTATACAGATTGAAAAAAATTGTGACAAAGCTACAAAACCAGTTAAAAAGTTAATGGCAGTAAATTGTCTCAAACCTTTGGCCCTTATTGGCTGCTCTTTTCTTTATGGTCTAAGTTTACTTTTTTATTTTCAAATGGGTGACATTCGCATTGCGTCTTTAAATGTGAATGGAGCTAGAGATTGTATAAAACGCACAGTGATGTATGAAACTATGAGTTATAAAAAAATTGATGTCTTACTTTTGCAAGAAACACATAGTGACGTAACCAATGCTGTTGAATGGGGAAAAGAATTTAAAGGTCTCTCCTTTTTAAGTCATAAATCTTCACTTAGTGGAGGGGTTGCTATTTTATTTGCTAATAGTTCCATTGAGACGGAAGAGGTTGTGAAAGGTAGATTGCTAAAGATTCGAGCTCGGGTTGAGAATCACACTTTTGTGTTTATTTGTGCATATGCCCCAACTCTACCATCAGAAAGAATGGTGTTTTTACATGTTCTTGCTGAAACTTTAGAAAAATGTAATAGTGAAGAGTATTTATTTTTAGGTGGAGATTTTAACTGTGTGGAAAGTAACATAGATAGAAATCATGTGGAACCACATATGCCTTCTCGTAAACGACTTATTCAGATGATTGAAACAAATGATTTATGTGATGTATGGAGGAGTTTAAATGGGAATTTAAAACAGTATACATGGGCACATGCCCGTGATAATATGTTGTCATTAGCGAGATTAGACCGATTCTATTGTTTTAAGCACCATCTTAGTATTTTTAAGAACTGCTTCATAACCCCAGTTGGGTTTTCTGATCATAGTCTAGTTATAGGTACAGTAACTTTAAACTATGTCAAGTTGAAAAGTGCTTACTGGCATTTTAATACAAATTTATTAAGTGATGCACATTTTATAGACACGTTTAAGTTCTTTTGGGAAAATTTTAGGAATGAAAAAGCAAGTTTTCAGTCTTTGCAAACATGGTGGGGGTTTGGTAAAACTCAAATCAAGCAACTGTGTCAACAGTACACTCACAATGTCACAAAAGATATAATTAAATCTATTAGAGTTTTAGAAGATGAAATTCTGAAATTTCAAGAAGTGGCACAGTCAAGTGGAAATCAAACACATATCGAAGGCCTCTTTTTAAAGAAATCTGTGTTGTCTGACATGCAAAGAGTGAAAGCACAGGGGGCATTAATTCGATCACGGTTTAAAGATATAGACCAGATGGATGTGCCTTCAAAATTCTTCTTTAGTCTAGAAAAAAAGAACGGTCAAAAACGTGTTATACATTCTTTATTTTCTGAGACTGGTTCTTTGATATCAGACCCTATTGAAATTCGGAAAAGAGCAAATGTTTTTTATGAAAAGCTATATAGTTGTGAGCACGGGGAGAATCGGGTTGTTGAGCAGTGTTTCTTTGAGGAACTGCCAAAGGTCTCTGAAGACTCTAATGCAGTACTCAAGAGGGCTATAAGCCTAGCTGAACTGCACGAAGCTCTCCAAAGTATGGAGAATGGTAAGGCTCCTGGGATAGACGGAATCCCAGTTGAGTTCTATAAAGCCTTTTGGCCTGTGATAGGGGAGGATCTGCTGGCAGTTCTCAGTGACAGTTTAGGCAGAGGACTTCTGCCGCTGAGCTGTAGAAGGGCGGTCCTTACCCTTTTGCCAAAAAAAGGTGACGTGAGAGACATAAAAAACTGGCGACCTGTATCCTTGTTGTGCTGTGACTATAAATTGCTCTCAAAAGTGTTAGCTACTAGACTAGGAAGGGTGTTGGAGGAGGTAATCCATCCTGGTCATTCCTACTGTGTACCTGGACGATCAATTTTTGATAATATCCATTTAATAAGAGATTTATTTGATGTTTCTAAAATTATGGGTATAGATATGGGTTTGATTTCCTTAGATCAGGAGAAAGCGTTTGATCGTGTAGAACATGACTATCTGTGGAAGACTTTACATGCATTTGGTTTTAGTTCTGATTTTATTAGATATATAAAAGTTTTATACAATGACATTGAGAGTGTATTGAGAGTTAACGGTGGCTTATGTGCTCCTTTTAAAGTGTGCCGCGGGGTAAGACAGGGCTGTTCTCTTTCTGGGATACTTTACACATTGGCAATTGAACCACTTTTAAATAAATTGAGAAGAGTTTTAGAAGGGGTATCTATACAAGCCGGTAAAAGCACTTTATGTTTATCAGCATATGCTGATGATGTTGTCATAATAGTTAATAAGCAGAATGATATGAACACGTTATTAAAAACATTAGGGGGTTTTGAAATCATCTCTTCATCTAGAATTAACTAGGATAAAAGTGAAGCAGTGTTAGTAGGAAAGTGGGAAAGAGGGGTACCAACACTCCCAAATGGGTTAACTTGGAAAAAAGATGGGTTAAAATATTTGGGAGTGTTTATAGGAGATGAAATGTTTGTTACTTGGGAAAATCCAATCCATTTTAATAGATTTTTTTTGGGAAAAAATGCATTGGGTACCCCATAATGTATTGTATTTACCAAAGGAAGAAGGCGGGCAAGGACTTGTGCATCTACAAAGTAGGACTGCAGCTTTTCGCTTACAGTTTATACAGCGATTCCTTACTGGCCCAGAGAACTTAAGCTGGAGGCTAGTGGCCAGTATGATTTTAAAGACTGCTGAAGGACTATGCTTGGATAAGTCTTTGTTCTTGTTGGATCCCAAAAAAGTCAATACATCCAAGATGCCGGAGTTTTACAGGAATCTTTTTAAAGTATGGGACCTCTTTCAGGTGAAAAGAACTAGTTCTATGTCATCTTTATTCTGGCTGTTGAAGGAACCCCTGATCTATGGATCACGTTTGGACATTTTGGGTGCATGTGGGACAATGACTGCAGCATTCATTAAATCCAAGATTATAACAATTGGATGTTTAGTTTAAGTGGCTGGGCAAAGTTTTGGTAAAGCTGAGGATGTAGCTGTTCTTTTAGGAGTGAAATCCATTCGAATTGTTACACAAGTACTACAGAAATTACAATCTGCTTTTATAATAGAAGAATTAAAAATGCTTCAAGGTTACAGTGAAGGGGAATTTATCCCTAATGAAAAGGACCAGTTTCCAAATCTGCTTCTTTCGCCAAATTTAGGTGATTGTACAGGATTTTTTTTGGAATTTGAAAAGGTGACAGATATGGATTTGTATGAAAGTAATGGGAAAAAATTGTATAAAGCTTGTGTAAAAGTTTTTAACAAAAAGGGACTAAATGAAAGAATTGACACACCGTGGCGTACTGTTTTTAAGATGAGTAATAATGTTAGACCAGAGTGGAGAGCACTGTACAAGCCACCGTTAATTAAAATAGCTGGAGATCTACAATGGCGAATTCTGCATGGAATTATTGCTGTTAATGCTTTTATTTCTGTTTTGAATCCAGATGTTAGCAATGAATGTCCTTTTTGTTTTCAGAGAGAGACTGTTTTTCATACATTTTTGTATTGTTTAAGACTTAAACCTTTATTTGATGGTTTACAAAATCTTTTTAATTGTTTCAATGAGAAGTTTTCTGTGCAGACTTTTATTTTGGGTTTTAAATATGCTCAAAAAAGAAAGAATGAGTGTCAATTACTTAATTTTATTTTGGGTAAAGCCAAAATGGCCATTTACATTAGCAGAAGAGATAAAATTGAGCAAAGAATTGATCATAATGTTGAAAGGGTGTTTGCAGCTATGATCAAATCAAGGCTTTTAATCGATTTTCGTTTTTATAAAGCTATGGACTCCTTAAATATTTTTGAAAGAATATGGTGTCATAGAGGAGCTTTGTGTTCTGTTATTGAAAATGAACTTCATTTTGCACTTTTTTTAAAAAATTGTGAAAATTAATGTTATGTGATTTGATGTGATTAATATTTTTGTTAAATAAAGATGCTTCAAAATTCAATTCTCTCTCTCTCACACACACACTCTCTCTCTCTCCTCTCAATTTCAATTTAAGTGTGCTTTATTGGCATGACAAAAACTATACATTTGTATTGCCAAAGCAATTGCAGCTGGGCTGCTCACAAATAGTGCACATTTGAATTAACAGAAAGAAAAATAATAATAGGAATAGTACAAATATTTTAAAAAGTATTACGCATGTAGTGCAAAATAAATGGCTAGTGTAAGTATGTGTTAAAAATAAAATTAAATAGATAAAGTATAAGATATACAGAGGCAAAATATACATTTAAGTAATATGGCATAATATAATTTACATGTGCTGGGAACATCAGCTCAGGGCAGGTGGAGTGTCTTCTCTTCTATGGTGACAGAGAGACACATATTGAGCAGCAAACACACAGCAGGTCTTGTGTTCTCCGAGCAGATACACTAGTTTCTCCTGGTCTGGAAGAGTTTTAAATGTGGGATGGATCTGCTGTATTTTGTTGTAGAACACTGTCCGTATATCTGTGTATTTGGAGCATTCTGTTAGGAAGTGCAGTTCTGTTTCCATCTGAACTGCACATCAGAGAGAGAGATCTTAATATCTCTCTCTCTCTCTCTCTCTCTCTCTCACACACACACACACTCACACACACACACACACACTCACTCACTCACTCTCTCTCTCTTCTCTCTCTCTCTCTCATTCAGATCAGCTCCAACTGTTCCAATTATACACTTATTTTCACACAGCAATGACAAGCATTATAAATGGACACGCGTGCGGTTGCTGTGCTGTATTAAAGCTTTAATCAGGATAAAACCGTATATTAAAAGCTAACAGAAGCAGTAGCACTTACAAATAGCAGCGTATTTAAAAGTATGAGACAACAACAACCAAACATATCATTAAGAGCCGTGCTTGCACAGGTTCTGCACGATCATCTTCACTAATATCCTCTGGGTCTCAATCGGGCTCAAATTGATAAGCATTATAGACAACGCCACTGTTTACAATTCAACCGGAGCACATGCCACTGAGGAGAGGGGCGGGACGTTCAGACGTGCTCTAGAGGCGGTTTAGCCAATCACAACACACTGAGCCAGCTAACCAATCTCAGCCCATCGCGTATTTCTGAAGGAGGAGCTTCATAAACCAGGAAATAAATCGAGGCATTTGTCAGAGAAGGGACAGAGAGGTGTGGAATAAAGGTAAATTATGTGAAAAATAGTGCGTTTTTAAAAAAAACAAGCATGAACACATGCTAGACTGCACCCCATAAACACAATCAAGCCTAGAAAAAAACCAGTCAACCACCCCTTTAATGAATGATGTATGATGCTCTGTTGAAGTATTTTTCTTGCTCCATTAACAAGATTTAGTGAAATTTAATTTAGACCCTTTTCTTAAATATAATTGTTAAATTACAGAAAGATATCGGTTATTAAATTGAGCATGTTAAAGCAAAGTGTTAAGCATCCCAGGTCTCCCCTACTATTACTTTCTTTTTATATTACTGCACCTTTAAATCCTTTGTGGTTTAGAGTCAACCTCACTGTTGTAGAACAAAAATCTCCACGAAGATAAATATTTCTCTGTACTTTTACACTTTTGAGCTTTTTATAACAGTATGTATATTATAACGGAATTGTCTCTAAAGACCAAAAGAAGCGGACGCGTTTCGAGGTCGTTCTACAAAACGAAGTAATAAAGCTGTCCCTTTCATTAACATTAACTCTGTTCGACTATGCACGCAGTTTGTAAAATGTTTTGGTAGTAATAAGTCTATTTCCATGTTTTGAGGCCTACTTCCAAAAATTATTGTAGCACTCATTCTGAACATTATTTTAATAAACAAATGACTTTTCAGTTTACGGTGTTCAGTTAAAAAATATTTTCAAGTTTATCCGCTAAACAACAAATGAACAAAAGAGTTCATTTATTACTGGCTGTTTGAAGTGCAGCCTCTTAGCTATATGTACCCGGGTAAGATGGGTGAAAATCTGCTACCCACCCACGCAATTTTTTCGATAGGCCTTAAATTTGTATCAAAGGTGATGTCATCCGCTTCCAGGTAAAAATTCAGCCTATTCAATAACAGCCCGTTTTTTATCCTGCTATTCATTTATCAACTCGCAAATTTGGTTCAAAAATAAGCTTAACGTGTTAACAGGTCAACAATTGTGTTAAGTTTCTCCTGCTCATCGGAACAGATACAACATGCTGAAGAAGAAGTATCATCACCTGGAACAAAGAGTTCGCTCAATTATGAGCATGCTGTGTCACGTGTTTGTTCATCGGGAGGCAGCTGCGTTTCCCAACATAAGAGCAAAGAGAACAGCTCTGTAGCGTGCTGGGGAATGTGAAACCATGCCACTCTTCTCTACAAAGCTTCAGTTACCATGAATATCAAAATTAATTCTGGGTCATTCCACAAAATTGGTGCCTCACGGTTTCCACTTGGAAAAAATGAAAAATAAAATGAAATGTTCAAGCAAATCAACATTTCTAAGGATTATGTGACATGAAATGAAATGACTGAAAATTCCTTTGAAAATGCATAAAATTACATTTTAGAAATTGTATTGTGCCATCTCAGGCTAAAATGTATTTTAATGGTTATTATTTTCACAATATGACTATTTGTATACCTCATGTTTTGATATTTTTTAAAAAGTGCAACCCCGTTGGTGAGCATGAGGCATTTAAAAAAATATTACAAAATCGTTACTAGACCTCAAACTATAGGTTTATTTATGTAACTATGTTATTCACGTAAAATATGAGCTAGCATTTGTGCAAGTCAAATCTTATTTAAACTGAGATTGTTAAAAGTTCAAATGGATTCTGTTAGGTTCTGTATATAGCTGTTAATATAATCTGTCATTCAGAAAAAAAAATGACCAAGATCATCCTAATTTTGGAGGAGTGACAGCAGCATGGCAGCCTTTTACAAAAAATTAACAGTATTTGTAGTACAAACTGAAGATGTTAACCACAAATGGCTTTGTCCAAGGTAATAATAATATAGTTAAAGTACAATTGTAGTACTTATGTAACACCATGTTTATTTTTCATGAAGGTTGTACCCTCAAAGGTGCAACATTTGTAACTTATCTAATGCATATGAAATTGTAAAAAACAGAAGCAGGATTGACAGAGTAACAGGGATGACATGCAGCACATTCTTCAGCAAATCTGCACATATTAAGTGAGTATAGTTACTGATTATATTCTTTGAGTATAAGTTACTGATTATCAATTTGAGTATAATATGAGTATAATTACTGATTATATTCTCAAAGGTTTTGCACCTTGTAACTTATCTACCCTTAAAGCATAGCATACTTGTATGGTACTAATATGCTCCTTTAAAGGGGATATGTGCACCTTTGAGGTTACTGCCCCAGTAAAGGGCTAAAGTCAGTTCATTGTTGATTTAGCACATTAAAAAAAAAAAGGCATTTCTAAGAGATTAAAAAAAACAAAACATGGCTTTAAAATCTAATATTAAGGGTATTGCAATTAGATAATGCATCCATCTGTTTGTCTGTGTTTCCTCACATAACTTTAAAAGATCAGTTTAGTTTAGGCAAGTATCGGTATCGGTGTCGATATCGACGATACTTGGTCCTTGAAAATATCTGGTGATCGGATCTGAAAATAAAATAAGAGGTATCGCCCATCCCTACTACCGGCACATCCGGGAACTTGAACTGTCAATTTCGTTTCACCGCCCCTTTCTTAGGGGAACATTGCAAACTAGACTTCCCATAGACTTCAATACAAAATAGCGGCACAAAGCAACGTCCGTACACAGCCGGCAGGCGTGACGATAACTTCAAACAAATCTCTAATTGATTAACTAACATGTCAAGTAATTATATGTCACAAAAGCCCTGATACACATAGAGCGTGAAAGATACATGCATAGAACTTAATTTGGTCAATTTAAAAACATGTCCCATCATTCTCCCAGCGTCAAATTGGTGTAATAACCCCACCCAGTGGCCAGAGGCCAATTACCCGGACATTTACTCGTACCTCATCGAGTCACTAGGGGCCAGTTGTTCAAATGTAAGCCAGTGAATGATTTTACTTCGTATTTGAAAGTAAACATCTTTAAATGTATATATTAAAAAAATGTCTTTATATTTAGAGTACTGAGTGCACTTTTCTGTCCAGCCATACAACTAGCCTGGCTTAGCTTTCGATAGCATCATCCGTTATTCATGATATAATTCCATAAGAGTCAATAAAGTTGCTTATTTTACATGGCAAAGGATTACAATTTGTTTTTTTACAAATAGTTTATTGGTGCAGCCCAACCACACAACAACTCTTTGGCATGTGGCCACTAAGGTTAGTCCATCTTCCTTACAGATCCGATACTGTAGGCGGTTTGTTTTCCCCTAAAAGTGGGCGTGAATCTGTTCAGAGACTTTCTGTGACGTAGAAACGCCGGACTTGTGAAAGGTAAGCTAGAGTCGACAATCTAAATAGGATGCGTTACAGATAATATAAAAGTATTGTCAGTGTTTAATGGTGTTTGGCCTAATGACTGAATATGTATATTGAAGTCTTTATTTAAATGTTAGTAAAAGCGTGCAATAATGCTATCAAATTATTGCAACGATCAAAATAAGTGCTAAGATTCATCTCACTGACGGTTTTACCTATTAGTGATGTCCAGTTCGCGAACGAATCGTTTACACAAATAAATGAACTTTAAAATAACCCATATTTTAGTGAACAATATTAGATGGTAAACTCATACCAGTCATATATGGCCTAATAAAAGCTGTTTTAGGGTTACATCGAGCGTGCCGCCTCACGCGAACCGCCATTGAATATCAATGGACACACAATAGGTAGAAAAAAAAATATTGTTGGTTTCACTGTATATGCTTCTAGCCACAACCGCGAATATAACTCATTAATTTGAGCCTTATTTTTATGGAATACATTTAGCATGGTTAACTGAGGAGCATTTTACGATGGCATCGGTAAGTGAAAACTTGTGAATGATATCCATATTCAAGGTGTCAGCACAATTGAATAATTATTTTATTTTTATCTTTTAAAGATGTATCAATCTTTTGGATCTGGATCGCAAGTGTCCATGGTTGCTCCCAAATCACTTGTAAATTACCAGACGAGAAAAGTAAGCGGCTCCGTGCCTTGCTGGGGAATGTGAAACTGTCTCTTCTCTACAAAGCTTCAGTTCATGGATATAAAGCTTCTGTCTCCACCAGAGATGTGACCGTCGGGGTCCCACTTTACTTGTAGCCTACAACCGTTCAGGCTATGTCTTTGGTGGATACACTAGTGTGGATTATGCGCGGGTCGAAGTGGGCTGCACATTATAGATAGGGAAGCTTTCCTGTTCAGCTTTCAAGGCAAGATCCCCGTGTGTATCAAAATGAACAGTGGACATTATGGTCTTCGATGACGCTGATGAGGGCAACTAATTGGTCATTCAGCTGTTATTTTGCTACAAGAACCAACCAGTTGTGTTAAATCCTCAGAGGGAATGCACATCAGCCTGTTAACGTACGGCAACAATGTATTTGGGAACGACACTCAGCTGGCTGAAGCTACGGGTGAGGCCTTGCCGTGGCCCACCCAAAGTGAAGAGAGTATGGTCTTTTCCAGAATGAATGATTCAGGCTATTATTAAACGATAATAATAATATAACATTGTTTCCCTATAACTCATATTAATTTCGACTTGCCAGTCCCTCAGAGCATATATTTAACGAGCAGTTTTTATGGAGGAATGTTCTGTGGACAGCTAAGCATGTTTCAACTTAAATAGTGTTTTCCTTCTCCACTAATAGTGCATAGCATATCAAAATGATGATTCGTAGTGATGATCTCAGTTAGTCCCACCCACATTGTATGTGCTCTATGTCGTAGTCGAAGAGCACATAGTAAAATGCGCACGTTTGAAAATAATGTTGAATTTGAAAATCAGTGAACAAACCTCATAGTCTTTAAAAATATTGGATATCCCAAATGAAACTTAAAGGGATGACGTTCACTGTGAAATTAAAATTTGTCGAGTCCGAATCAGCTTACCCCAAGATCGGCATCCAAGATGTAGGTGTCTGGAAAATCCAGTTTCTTCAGTAGATCCATTTTGATGTTTTTAGGTCAACCCGTCTATCCGGATACATGGAGCGCTCGTATAGAAATACATGCATGACCAGCAAAGCCATGTCAGGATCTGCTTAGGCACTAGTCTCACCACACAGGTACAGATTTAAAAGGACAACACAGTTTTTCTCTGGGATGTCAAGACCTGTCTTGGTTCGTAACAGTTATCTCTTTTAGTTTCGCACATACCCAGTTGTTGACCATCATGAGGGAAGGCTGTTGCCATTCATGTTGTGTGACACCATGGGACTCGAGGAGCAATCAGGTGCAGGGCGCGCACACACACGTCACACACCGGATATTGAGGACATCAGCAGCATTCTTGGACAAGGTCATGTACCAGACCGCTATAAAGTAAGAGCATTAAGATGGTTCACTTATCTACAAAACCGCTGTTTCGTGTCTTAGGCCATCAATGTGTAGTATGATGAATTAGTTTAATTTGAAATAGCTGTTCTTCTTGACGTTTCTCTTAATTTAAGACAGTGACCTCAACCCCATTATATGGCAGACTAGAACGTTTGACCTAAAAACCCAATGAGCAAAGGGTCTACAGAAAAAAAGACCTGCATCTCTACAGGAGAAGATCCACTGTGTGGTGTACGTGATAGACGCCACCAAAATCAAAGTCTATCCTTTAAGTCATGTCCAGCCGCCTAAAATAGAAAAAAACTTGCTTCCATACCACCGGTGAATTTAGAGTAAACTTACGTAAGTAAATTAACATTATACTACAACTGGTATCTAAAATCTGAGAAATAAAATTTCAATTTGCAAGTTGCTTTGGATAAAGCTAACTGCTAAAAGAATGCTAAAATGTTGTGCATTGGTACACAATCTGGTAGGCATTCCACAGATCATCCTTGATGACAAAAGTAGATGAAGCCTGTCCTCTGGTGCAGAAGGACCTTCAAAGCCTTTATGTCAGCTCCTACATCAAGTCAAAGGTGAGATGCGGTCACATGATCACATGGTCTGTTGCTACAGGACTCAGAGTGAGTGAGATGTTGTTTTGTGTCTGCAGGTTCAGGAGGTGAGCTCTCGGTTGGGTGTGCCGGTGTCTTGTGTGTTACCGGTGAAGAACTACAGTCAGGAGCTGGAGCTGGAGCTCAACTGTGACGTCCTGCTGCTCACCGCTCTACAACAGATGCTCAACTTCGCAGACGACTATCTGGATGATGCTGGTCGAGTAGAGTACGACTTCCTATAAATCACTGCTGGTGGAGAGTTTTCTTTTGAAGCTGTTAATACTAATGATTTTTGTTTACTGTGTGCTAATGAATGATTGCATGTATGATGCTCTGTTGTAGTATATTACTTTACTTCTATGCTAAAAAAGTTTGGATGTTTTGTAAAATATAATTGTTACAATTACAGAAGGATATGAGTTATTAAACTGAATGCACGTTAATTAGCACAACATGTTACAGTAATCCATTTTTTTTAATGAGGTAAAAAATAAATACTGGATGTTTCCCCTTTAAAACATACATTGTGGTTCAATGTTGCTGGCCTTGTAAACAATACTTTACAATTGCCTCAGCTAACGAAGTCAAACAAAATATTACACTGCCAGTGACTGAGTTAATGAGAGCAGTGTTGAGAACGTGATATAAATGAATAAGTTCACAGATATAGCCTAGTTCGAAGTTTTTCTCTCTTTTAAAACAAATGCGTTTGGTTCATTGTTTTATTTATTTATTATTATTTTTCTTTATGAAAACTGCAAAATAAAGAAAACTCGCTGATATTAAATTAATAAATTAAACTTTTATTAACAAAAGTCCCGGGGGGAGTGGTGTTGGTCACGTGAAACGAGTGATGATCCAAGAGCGACTTTTGTTAATAAAAGTTTATTAAAAAACAGGGGGGGCTTTATTTCTCAGCCCCCCCCTGCTCAAAATACGTTCCCGCCTTGCCCACCCGGTTTTATGTCAGCACACCCACTTAAACATTTCTGGCCTCGCCCCTGTATATGCGAGTACAGAAGTACAAAGATAAATATTACGCTTATGCTTAACTTACTATATTTAAATATTCTTAAGTAGCGTATTTTATAAACAGGCAACTCGCAAGTTATCCTAGTTAATAAATGATGCTTCTGCTTAAACGATGAAGTTATTTATCCGAAGCAAACTATTTAGTCTAGGCCTACCGTTAAACGAACTGTGATTGAATAACGTTAGCAATTATTAGAACTTTATGTATTTTTATTTGAACAACACTTTTTTAGTTTTAAATTTCTCCCATGGATGCTTATAGTGTCAAAACTATGGAACGTGAAAAAAATTTATTAGCGTTTTGTTATTTTCTATTGGCTGATTCTTTGAAATCACTTCTTAGTCAAATGAGACTAAGTGAGTTTTCTTCACCCTATAAGTCTTTACGTGGTTTTATTTGGTTTATATTTATTGGTCAAATGGATTAACCCATTCAAAAATTCATATTTGTAAATGAAATCAGTCATTATTTACAATCACTGTGTTACACAGATGGCAGTTGGAAAATAATTGTTAGTTCACAAAAATGAACATTTTGTCATTGTTTATTCACTCACTGTTTTGTGCTGTGGACACAGAAGGTGTGTTTCAGTTTCAGTTTTGTAAAAATATTTGTTTTTGTTTTTTTTTGGTTTTTTGGCACAGATGCAAAAAGCACATGTTAGGAGAAGTCAGCATTACTTCTAATTTAACAGAAGAGAAAAGAAAGCAGCTCTGTGACCTGCTGGGGAATGTGGAACTGTCTCTTCTCTACAAAGCTTCAGTTCATGGATATCAAGCTTCTGTCTTCCATCAGAGATGTGACCGTCAGGGTCCAACTTTACTTGTAGCCTACAACTATTCAGGCTACATCTTTGGTGGATACACTAGTGTAGATTATGCTCAAAGTGGGCAGTATGTTACTGATCAGGAGGCTTTCCTGTTCAGCATTCATGGTAAGATCCCCACTTGCATCAAAGTTAACAGTGGATGTAACGCACGTTATGATGATGCTAAAGGGCCAAACTTTGGCAAACAGCTGTACTTTTGCTACAACAACCAACCAGCTGTGTATAGTCAAGAAAGGAATGAATACTTCTTTGATGAAGAGAGTAGTAATAAAGCGTTCAGTGTTAATCCTGCAACACTGTATGGAAATGACACTCAGCTGACTGAATGTGAGGTGTATAAAGTAGAAGAGAGTAAGTCAATGATCAGGAAGTATTCATTACCACTTCATGTATTTTACACACAGTCAAACAATATAAAGAATGTCAAACACAGTATATATCAAACAATATAGCAAATGTTATTTTTTTAATACTCTTCTTAGAGCCTCAGGTCAGTGCAGAGGAGAAACCGTGGAGAAATGTTCTGTGGACAGCTGAGTGTGTTTCCACTATTTCCTGTTTTTGTTATTTCTCTTTTGCTAATGTAATAGAACAATCTGATATTAAGTCTGATTCTGCTTTGTAGTCGAAGAGCAGAGCTCATGGAAATGATCAGGAACCATAAACCCCTGATAACGTCTGTGAGTCGGGTCAGAATCCTAATGATCGGTCCTGTAGGTGCTGGAAAATCCAGTTTCTTCAACTCCATGAACTCAATCTTCACTGGTCATGTGACCAACAAAGCCATGTCAGGATCTGCAGACACTAGTCTAACCGTACAGGTACAGATTCAACAGGAATTCAAGATTTACTTCAGTTTGTAATATAAAACAATTGTTCCACAAAGATTTCCTGTTTGTTGGTAGTTTCGCACATATCCAGTGAATGATGGTCGTGAGGGAAAGCCGTTACCATTTGTGTTGTGCGACACCATGGGACTCGAGGAGCAATCAGGTGCAGGACTGGATATTGAGGACATCAGCAGCATTCTTCAAAGGTCACGTACCAGACCGCTATAAAGTGAGAGCATAGGTTCATGTTTTTGGGCTTGCAAATGTATATTTATTAGTGAAAATTAATCTTTAATTTCAATTATTCTCAATTCAGTTCAACCCCATGGCGCCGTTTCAACCTGACGAGCAAAAGATGTCCAGACCTGCATCTCTACAGGAGAAGATCCACTGTGTGGTGTACGTGATAGACGCCACCAAAATCTCCCTCATGTCTGACAAACTACAGGAAAAACTTGCTTCCACACGCAGAAAAGTGAACTCACTGGGTGAGTGAACATATTTACGCCAATCTTGTGACTAATACAAAGTAGGTTGTACATAGAGTTACATGTGAGATGTATCTTAAAACGTACCTCAACAATTTCAGGCATCGCTCAGATCATCTTGATGACCAAAGTAGATGAAGCATGTCCTCTGGTGCAGAAGGACCTTCAAAGCCTTTATGTCAGCTCCTACATCAAGTCAAAGGTGAGACGCGGTCACATGATCACATGGTCTGTTGCTACAAGACTCAGAGTGAGTGAGATGTTAGGCTTGTTCAAGATGAACTATACTAGCCTGTCACCGGCTGGCGAGAGTAGCCGCTTGCAGTCGGGGCAGAATTAAAAGTGGAGACGTCAAGTCGGACAATTTCTGCTCCCGGTAGTGACGCTCTCACGGTGTTTGCATGCTCTTATCACAGATAAAGTGAATTAAATGCAATATTTGTCAAATACACAAACGTTTTTATGAGCAACAGAAACACTTTTTATATACTGCTTAATACAGCGACATCTGTTCAAGAATATAGTTCAGCATAAACATATAGGCTACTAAATACCAATAAAGTGGGGGTATATATGCTTTTATCAGTGTTTTTAATAAAAATGACTCAAGATAACAGTGCGACTACACTAAAAAGCTTTACTGTTATGAAACCACAGATTTGTGAGCATTCCCTAGTGAAAAAAAGTATACTTTATTGTATTTGTAATATATTCCCTGTTTTAATAGTACATTGCAAATATACTAACAAAAAATGTACTATTTTTAAATATACAAAAAGTATATTAGCAGCATGCTTTTGACTATTTTCACAATACAACTTTTAACACACTTAATAATTGTAATTTAGTATATTTTCTAAAAAAATATATTTTACAAAAATATACTTGATTTGAAAGTTCTGTTTATTTTTTGTAAGTATATATTTATACTTTACTTAAATATATTTTATGAATATTTTTTAACTGTGTGCTGAAAATGATCATTGTAACAATGCATTGAAAGTATACTTTCAAAGTACATTATTAAATAACCTGAAGTTGTAGTATGTACATTTTTGAGTAATTTTTAAGTTTACTTCTTCATGCTTGGAATTTACTTCATTACTTGGGCATACATTGCTTTCATAAAGTAATAAAACAAATAAATAAAGCAATTAAATAAAGTGAATGCATTGTAAAGTGTACAGTCAAGTAAACACTGTCTATATTGCAAGGCCAAAAACTGAAGTTCACTCACTCTGCATTAATATTATATCACTGCATTATTATAACATATCATTATAAATTGGATGGAGAAATAAAGCTGAAAAACAATTGACATTGATATCTGTATAAAGCTGCAGAAGTCGTTCCCCAGGAGTTTTTAGTCTCTTTCAATATTGTTTGGAAGTGGAATGACATACAGTTTGTCCTTAGACCTAATAATTACACATTTACATTTGAGTGATTGTGGATGGACAGCAAATACATTATGAGACACTATGTAAATGTTCAGGATATATTTAGCTGAACATCTCTAAAAATAATTTCCTACACGCATGCTCTTTAGCTAAAACACAGAATCTGTGGTGGATGCAGAAGATGCCCCATCCTCACACTTGAAAGCCACCAGGGTCATAATTTCACAGAATGCTCCATCACTTAACTGTACAAATGCATTATTGAATTTACTAAAAAAAAATGTAAGGAAAGTGGTTGCAATCAATTTATTTTAGCTACATTTAAATAAACAAATTTAGTTGACTAACTTTCAACATTTTTATTTAAATGTAGCTAAAATATATTGTTTGCAACCACTTATCTTAAAAAAAATATTATTTTTTCAGTGTACATAAATCTTTCATATTACGCCTACATTAAGCCTTTTTAATGTAATAACTTTTACTTAGGCTATGGCAAAATATATATTTTTAGTGTGTTTCCTAAAAAGATTCAAAACCTGCGGCCGTTTTCTAGTCAGTCACGTGACTTCAGCCTAGTGCTGCGCAATTAATCGATTTCGATTATCATGCGCATCTCGTCAGTAAAGCCGGTTCAGTGATTGGCAGTAAATCGCCATCACCTGCTTTCAGATGGAGCGGGAATTACTACACAGAGCCGTAGTTCACTGACAAGCTAGGCAATAGGGATGGCAGACGCGAAACTGACGTTTCGACATCCCGAAGCGCAGATGTTTCGAAACACTGCTCCGAAGCGTGATTCGAAACACCCATGTCACGTGACTAAGGCGATTCGAAGCATCAGGGCGTGTCACAAGTGTTTCGAGACATGGCATACTTGCCGATTCTGCATTTGATTGACAGGGTCGGAAACAAATCACACAATTGCACATCTGTCTCAACCTAACTCCCACAAAGTATAAAAGTGGAGTTAACGCATCTTCACTTCGTGGGTTTTTGTGATGTTAGGATCTTGAGATATTCTATGTATCTGAATTGTTTTTGTATTTGATTTCTCTGCTCTGGTGTGCAGACATGTTTGTGTTTCAGGTGGGTGTGGCTTCTGTTAACCAGCTGGAGGTGATGATTGGTCCCTCTATGCACCTTTTCCAGATATAAGGACCTCCCCAAACACTGGTCTAGTGCCTTTGAGCCTCGTTGACTTCGTGCCGTCGTGTGTTGCTAGAATTTTGATTCACTGTTGTCCTGTGGATTGTCGTGCCAGAGAGAGAGATATTCTGAGTATAGTAAATCTGTTGAGTGTTTGTTGTTCTGAGATCAAATTGTATATATCCTGTTTATCTGAACATTGCCTGTTTTAACTACGACTTGGATTCTGATTCTGCTTTGTGTACGCCTGCAACTTTGTAAATATTCTTGTTAACACGTTTGCCAAATTAAGGGATGTAGGGGGCTAGACGCCATTTTTATTTATGTATAGTTTTCACTTTGTTTATGGTTGAGGGAGGTAGGGAAGTTGGTCTGTATTTTGTTTACTTTATTTTCATTTGAGCTTATTTAGGGATTAAAAATAGAAGTGCGTTTTGTTTATTGTTTTGGCCTCGTCTGCCCCTGAAGAGATTCCCGTGTGTAAAAAAAATAAAACTTTATTTGGCATCTCTCTGGTGTGAACTCGGTTTCCTTTCTCTGTTACGGCTAACCCCTAGAGGTCGTAACAGTGAGAGGAGAGAGATTGTGCGATATAGTGATATTTATAGTGTAATTTGGTTAATTATATTTAGGCTACATTAAAAGTTCTTATTAAGATATTGATAGATAGGCTATAGACATTGACAGATAATTGTCCCTTGTGAGAGGATTTTTTCAAAGGCTGGAGATATTCTATGTAAAAAAAGAAGTAGGCTAAGTCCATCAACAGCAGAACAATTAACATTTTTAAATAAAAATCTGTAGCCTATATGTAAAAAAAAAAAATTAAGACATTGTGGCTTGATGTATTTTATTGTCTATTTTTCATTACCAAAATAACATTTATTCACAAAGATTTCATTCAGATGTCAGACCGATGTTTCAACATTACAAGAACAGAACAATAAAAAAACACAGATTTTAATTCTTTATTATAATTTTGTGAAGATGACTGCTTCACCCAGGATTCGAACCCAACGAGACAGCATTCCAGTCGAGCGCACTAACCACTCCCACAAATCACTTGGTGGATCGATTAACACAACATACGTTATAATTCGTCAATTCGCTTAACTGTTTCTTTGTCAATGCTATTTCAGAGCAATACTTGAAAATGACCACTAGGTGTCACCGTAGAGACGGGTGTCGAAATGTTTCGAAGCCTCGACACATTTGCTTCGACTGCTTCAGTGTTTCACGAAGCCTCGCTCTGCCCACCACTACTAGGCAATATCGCGTTCATAATCGCAGACGAATCGCCTTCAATTATGAACGCGAAATTGCGTAGCTTGTCAGTGAACTACGGCTCTGTGTAGTAATTGCCGCTCCATCTGAAAGCAGGTGATGGCGATTTACTGCTAATCAAGAAACCGGCTTTACTGACGAGATGCGCATGATAATTTAATTCGATTAATTGCACAGCCCTACTTCAGCCCGTCCAATCACAGCTGAGCTGAGCTCACTCAAAGAGTCACGAAAGAAACAGAAAAGGTAAGCATTTCAAGCTTCTTTATTCCTATTTAAAGCACTTTTGAACGTTTATGATTTATTTCCGTATCTTATTATTTTAACCAGCTCAGCAACGCTAATGCAAAGAGGAACTAACACGCCATTACATCAACGTTATCAAGGGCAAGTGTTAAATATGAAGTGTTTTACACTACAGTTTGTCAGTGGGAAAATATATATATTTTTTTTGTCATATTCTTTCTCAGTCGGACACAGACAAACAAGTCCGGTGATTTTTGTCTTTTAAACCAGGAGGACGGCTGACAGATCTAACTGAGCCACAGAAAAGGTAACGTTAAGACAAACCCACCCATTCACTATATTACAATATTTTTAAACTTTGTGATAATCGTTATTTATGATCCGCTTCGTCAGTTTCATCTAGCATATCCATGTGATGCTAATTAAGTTTACTAATGCAGCCGAAGCCCCGGTAAACAAAGCGGCTCAAGGAGCATTTATGATGGCTGTTTTGCTAACGTTATTTACCATTTCAGACTGATATTTGCTCCTCACATTTTTTATTTGAAACTCATACTTGCATATGTTTTTTAAATCAATCTTTTCAGAGCAAAGGCAGCGTGGAGTGCTGGGATGTCAAAGTCAACAAGATGACTGCAATACTACAGGCCTAAAGTGAAGTAAGTAGAATTCACATTGATTTAATTGATGGGTTTTAGTGTTATGCGAGATGTAAACCATCATTTTCTGAAAGTGTTTTTTTTTTTTTTTTTTAAGTATATTTCTTAATTTTTGGATGAATTGCTATTCTTGTAAATGTAGCAGCACAAACGGGTCTTCTGAAGCAGTACAATACAGGTGCATCTCAAAAAAATTTAAAAGTTCATTTTTTTTATTGTAACTTATTTCAAAAAGTGAGAATTTCATATATTCTAGATTCATTACATGTAAAGTAAAACATTTAAAAAGTTTTTTTGTATTAATTTTGATGATTAGAGCTTTCAGCTCATGAAAGTCAAAAATCCAATATCTCAAAATATTAGAATATTTCCTAAGATCAATCAAAAAAGGATTTGCCAAACATAAAAGTTTAAGTTCTTTAAAGTATGTTCATTTATGCACTCAATACTTGGTCGGGGCTCCTTTAGCATCAGTGAGGTGTGGCATGGAAGCGATCAGCCTGTGGCACTCAGGGCTCTAGACTCATTCTTCCCACTGGTCACACTTGTGCGACCAACTTTCTCAGTTGGTCGCACAAGCACATCATTTGGTCGCAAATAATTTTTTTGTTGTTGATACATTTGATTAGTCAATGCATGCTGATGAACTTTTATCATAGTTTATAGTTATATGGTAACGAAAGTGTTCAACATTCAACCCGTTCTTTTTTATCAGTATTATTTGTGATTTAAATTTTGTAACAGGAATTCCTCTTTTCGTGTGCTTTCACTTTCAAATTCACGATCTTGATGTCACGCTTTACAAGAAAATATAATTGTCTGTTTTGCTTATATCTATGCACCTTTCACTTTTTAATACTAAATCAAAAGATGGATTCATTGTTATTACAATGACAAACATAGCTTACATAACCTTTATTAACAAAAACGAATAAGACGAGGCATGGCATAGAATACATCGCATGCTGTATTATACCGACTAATACATAACAGAATGTTTAGCAAACACTGAGGAATCAAATAATAATAATAATAATAATAATAATAATAAAAAAAATAAGGAAAGCCTCCATTGTGTAACGTGAGGTAAACAGCAAAGATAACAAGCTTTTCAAAACGAAAAGTAAAACTAAACTGGCTGTCGCTGACAGGACTTGCATGTTTTCTCTACAAGAATACCAACATGTTCACCTTCTCTGGTTTAAGAAGCGGTCTTTTACTTTAGTTTGAAAACCAAATCCTCGTTGCGCTCCGCAAGCACTCCGCTTCAGTAGAGCCTGGTTTACGCCCGTTTCACACCGCAAGCAGAGTAGAGGCAGAGCACCTTCACGCTCGTGCTGACGCGGCGAGTGAAAGCACAATGGGCGCACGCTGCTCCCACTCTGCATACACGCCGCTTCTGCGCTGCCTCTGCTCTGCTTGCGGTGTGAAACGGGCTTGAACCAGGCTCTACTGAAGCGCTCGCGCTGAAAGCGCTTTGCTTCACGTGATCAGTGAAAACTTTCTCCTGCTACAATGTGCTGCGGCTGGCAGCGCGCGCGCTTTGGAGCAGCGCAGACCATGCACTCGCACCACCTCAAGTGCGACCACGTCAAATTTTTACTCGCACACTCTCAAAAAATGCTCGCAAATGCAACCATTTTGGTCACAGAGCCCTGGGCACTGCCGAGGCACTATTGAGCCTTCAGCTCGTCTGGATTGTTGGATCGACTGTTTCTCATCTTTCTCTTGAAAATATCCCATAGATTCCATATGGGGTTCAGGTCAGGCATGTAGGCTGGCCAATCAAGCGCAGTAATATCGTGGTCAGCAAACCACTTGGAAGTGGTTTTGTCACTGTGGGCAGGTGCTAAAGTCCTGCTGGAAAAGGAAATCAGCATCTCCATAAAGCTTGTCAGCAGATGGAAGCATAAAGTGCTCCAAAATCTCCTGGTAGACGGCTGCATTGACTCTGGACTTGATAAAACACAATGGACCAACACCAGCAGACGTCACGGCACCCAAATCATCTCTGACTTCAGAAACTTCACACTGTACTTTAAGCAGCTTGGATTCTGTGCCTCTCCACTCTTCCTCCAGACTCCAGACCTTGATTTCCAAATGAAATGCAAAATTTACTTTCATCTGAAAAGAGGACTTTGGACCACTGAGTTCTTTTTCTCCACAGCCCAGGTAAGACGCTTCTGACGTTGTCTCTGGTTCAGAAGTGGCTTGGTAGCCCTTTTCCTGAAGATGTCTGAGCGTGGTGACTCTTGATGCACTGACTCCAGCTTCAGTCCACTCCTTGTGAAGCTCTCCCAAGTGTTTGAATCGGCTTTGCTTGACCGTATTCTCAAGCTTGCAGTCATCCCTGTTGCTTGTGCACCTTTTCCTACCCAAATTCTTCCTTCCAGTCAACTTTGCATTTCATATGCTTTGATACAGCACTCTGTAAACAGCCACTCTTTTCAGTAATGACCTTCTGTGACTTACCCTCTTTGTGGAGGGTGTCAATGATTGTCTTCTGGACCATTGCCAAGTCAGCAGTCTTCTCCATTTATTGTGGTTTCAAAGAACAAGAGATACCTGGAATTTATACTGTATGGATGGTCATCTAATGAAGCTCAGATGTTAATATTCTAGTATTTTGAGATACTGATTTTTTGACTTACATGAGCTGTAAACTGTAATCATCAGAATTAAAACAAAAAAAACTTTTGAAATGTTTTACTTTACATGTAATGAATCTAGAATATGTGAAAGTTTCACTTTTTGAAATGTTACAATAAAAAAAAGAACTTTTTCACGATATTCTAATTTTTTGAGATGCACCTGTATTTTAGACTGAAATTTAAATCATTGATCAACTCATGCATACACCGCCCAGACAAACACTGGTTCTTCACACCACATGAAGGACATCATGATATCCAAGAATGTTAGATGTAATGTAGTGTGCCACCATTTTTGATTCAGACTGTATTAGCAGAACGAATAACATATAAAATTTCAGTTTGCTTTAACTCAATGTCATTATGCTTCAGAAGAATAGAGTTGGGTCTTGAAAGTTCTAGTTCTAGTAGGCTTTCTTAATATGGATTACAATAAAGGACTTGTGTGTTATATTTCCACTTGTACCTATCTTAAAGTTGCTGTGGTTTGTATAAAGGTGTTTTTTGATTTATTAATTTATATTTATTTGGTTGGTTTGTATTAATGAAAAACCCGATTCAATTCAACTCAAGAACTTCAGCTGATACACCCCTGAAAGTTTTTCCCAATTAAATCCAGTTGACCAACAGCTCTGAAGACGTGAAAATTACTACAAGTTTTGAAAAGTACTACAGGGTTTTAATTGGTACACACGCCCTACTGAATAAACACTACTCTGATCCTTCACACCTTTATTTTCAGTTATGAAAATTTAAATTCTTTCCACACAATCTTAATTTTATGATTTGTGACACATACTAACACTTTTTTATGCATTTAGAAAAAGGAGTCTGACCAGGTGCAGAAGGCAGCAGTCCCCATCATTGCTGTTGAGGAGGAAGAGGAAGTGTCACGAGGAACCCACTGGATGTTTTGATTGTCTTTGAAGACGAAGAGATGATGTCAACCAAGTCTAGTGTCAGTGTGCCGCTGCTGCTTTTTGCACTTTATGCCCTTATTTAGAGTACACTAACTTCTCAAAGCAGCTTTACAGAAAAGGCATGTCTACATTAAAATTTAGCCTGATCTGTACTATAAATACTATACTTTTCAACTTGAATAGTGTTGTATCATGTGATTTATAGTGATGCTACATGGGTGTACTCACTTCTGTTGTATACTGTATGTTTGACTAATTCACTGGAAGCAATATTGATGTGACATACTGATTCAATTCCTCACTGCTAATCATGATGTTCATTCTATTAAGTAGTATGAGTTTAATGCAGGATATTTACAGTCTGATGTAGTAAAAAGAGAAAGTTGTATGAACATGCCCTCTGACCTTACCTCTTTTACTTTAATGTTGTTCTTGCGGAGCTTCCACACAAGTACATCTGATGTGCGAGCGGCCATCAGGCGCAAATGTAACGGAGCAATTCTTTATAGAATTGCAATATTTTTTGGACATGTATTTAAAATTGTTTTTGTTTTGTATTTATTTTACATGTTTGGAATGTTTTTCTTTCAGCGTTCTTTTTATTTAAAAACATGGTTGGTGCATTTTATGTTTTGCAATGCTAAAACCATTTGAGGTTTAATTTTTGAATTGTTAATAATATGTCTATGTCTGTCATTGAATTTATGTATTTATTGTTATGACCTTAAAAAGTGGATTCAGCATTGGGGGGGAAATTAGTATATTTTTACTCAAAAATAATAAATTTATAGTATATTGCTTGTGTCTCAAAGACACTCATAATTAATTTGTAATGTACTCGTAATACAAAATAAGTACACTTTAATATCACTAATCAAGCATGAAAATAGGCATGTACTTAAAGTAGTACCAATTTAACATCAAAAAGTACACTAAATGCACTTAAAGTTATACTTTAGTATAATTTAATTACAACTAAAATACACTTAGTACAAAAAAAGTTGTTCCAAAATAGCACACTTCAAGTTAACTAATCATTAACACACTTGAAGTATACTGACAATTAGTCTGGCTGCAAGTATACTTAGTATACTTTTTTTTTCACTAGGGCAACTTTGCAGACGACTATTTTGATGATATTCGTCCTGTGGAGGGCGACCACAAGCTCTTCGAATCATTTACATAACTTAATCACACACTGGTCATTCTCTGTAATTTGCGTTTATGCAGAAATATTGTACTTTTATATAGTACTGTTTTCCTCAGCCTTTGCAGTGCCTGCATAAAGGAGATGTAGTGCAGCTGCTCAAATATCTCGCCTTTGGAGAAGACTGATTATTTTAAACTGGAAAATGTAAGTATTAGGCCTACTACTTTAAAAAGATGATTATCCCAGAATGCATTAGTAGCTATTACTAGCTATTACCAACACTCTACAATAATAATGATAAATGCAGACCTATATATATATATGTTTTATTTATTTTTTACTGAAAATTATGTTTTAGTAAAACAAGCAAAATGTAATTTGTTTTGTCATATGCCATAGGTGCGACAAATGCAGCCAAAGTGCATACATCTAAATTTTCATTCAAGCGATGAATTAATGCATAACTTAATTAAATAATTATATAATTGTTTTACTGACAACAACATGAATAAATGAGTAAACGAATGAACAAAAGTAACAATCACAATAAACATACATATCAGTCGCGTAGCTACGGGTGGGCCCAGGCCCACCCACTTTCATCTGTGGCCCACCCAATGAGAAGTTGGTAATTTTCCAAATGGATGTAATTTATTAAACGATAGTAATAAACGTCTTATTTCACTGTAATTTTATATATTTATTAAATAATATTAAAGCTTGCTTTCATGGTCAATTACAGGTCGTTTCTTAGTTTCCCCTCTTCCTATAGGTGCATCACGCTTGTCAAAATGATGATGATTCGTCCGTTTCTGTTAGTCCCGCCCACAACGTTATGTTTACGACGTAAGGATATAATGGTAAAATGCGCGCGTTTGTGGAGTTAAATTTGAAAATAGCCGAGTTGAGCAATCATAAATCAGATCAATTCTTTAAAAAGTAAAAGTCTTAGCAATAAATCGTCTACAAATGAAACCTGACAGACCACCTGCGGGTGCTGGATTTATCGATCGGAAACTTCTGAACCAAGCGTGTTTGAAGCATCATATTAGTATAGGTAACGTTACAGTGTTTGATCCGCTAAAAAGAGGCGTCCTTTGTGGAAAGAAACACATAAACTTTGTGCTGGATCCTGGTCGCTACAACAAACTGCATAATTTGCAGCTGCGCACATTTCTGCGGTCCTCGATGTGCGTGAACTGACAGAGACGTTTGATTATATAATCATCAGCGAAGCCCCGTTGTTTCACACTGAGGTAATGCTTTTTAATACACTTCCTTTAATTAACGTTAGTTAATGCATTAACTAACATTAGCAATACATTTGTTACCGTGTTGTTTATTCATCTTTGTTAACCAGCTCATGCAAATGTTAACAGATACAACTTTGAATTTTAATAATGTCCTAGATTTTGAAATGAACATTAATATAACAAATTACTAATGTCAATGCATGATTTAGAAGTACTGTGTAATGAACCTTGGTGCTGTATTTTGTGTTGGCAATTTGACATGCAGTTTTCATATGCTACACACTTGGCCCACCCAGTTTTATGTAGGCCCACCCACTTTAACATTTCTGGCTATGCTAGTGATACATATACAAGTCAACAACACATAAAACAAAGCTTTATTCAAACTTATTGTTCTGACAATCATGTATTTACAGGCAGTGAACCCACATCCTACTGCCATCTCAACACAGCTGTGCCAGTTCTGCAGATGACCACTGTGCCCACCTTCACCTGTCTCTGCTGTCCATCACCTCCCTCACTGCTGCAGTCAGACTGAATCTGATCATGGATGAGAAAGAGACAATGAGGATGTAAACTGGGCTCCATTGACTGATGTTGTATGAAAAGAAACCAGCATGACAAACTTGACCAAAATCACATCCTCAATGCAAATTTTCTGTATGCATGAAATACCCGGATGACCTACTATATTTGCCAGAATCTGCTAAATATAACTCAAGTACACTGAAATCAGTACAGAAGCTGTGTTCGGAATGGCATACTATCATACAACTCCTACTATACTGCAGTATGCTGTGTGAATACTGTGAACAGTATGTGGATTTCTGTATGCATGGAATGCCCGGATTACCTGCTACATTTGCTGAAATTTGATGTATGCATCTGAAGACACTGCGTGGGATACTGTTTCCCAGAACACAACGTGCTCCATGTGACGTTTCATCTTCAAACGCGTGAGTGAACTGGAGGCGAGGAATAGTAATTATAAATGTTACACTTGTATATGTACGTATATACATATACATGTAAACTACAAACTATCGCTGTGCATCTAAAAACGATATCATTTGTTGTACATAAATTGTACTTTAATCTCTACGGCGCTTTTCCGATCAAGTGAAATTACGTCACCTTATCTCTATAGCGCTTTATACATTGTTTCAAAGATATTACATAATAATATTAATATTGCAGTAGAATAATATATAAATAAAATGTATAAATAAACGTAATATTTCAATTAAGCAAACAGAATTAAATTCCGCTGTCAAGCAGCTCTAAAACGAAATGGAATGTATTTACTCTGAGGACTAATAGACCAATTTGTTAGCAGAGGCTATTTACATAAACTCTGCTCACCAATGCTTATAAACAGCACTGCAAAAGACACGAGTATTTCTGTAGAATCAGTGGTGCAGTGAGTAAAAGACACGAGATGTCTGCTGTTGATGCGAGCGATCCGAGTTCAATTCTGGCTTTTGTCAAACTCGTGCAACTCCTTTTCCCATCACACACCAGATCAGAAAGGCATTTATTTTCAATACAAAATTAAGTAAATATGTGAAAAGTGGAAATTAAACGCCTCATTAATAATACAGTGTGCTTAGCTGTAGGTAGGTTTTTGTCCCAATAAAGTGGCGTTCATCAAATAAAATGTATGATAATTTGCACTCAATATGTTATTGTATACTGTTTTATAATGTACAGTACTGAAGTATAAATATCTGCCACCTAACTACTATTTACACACCTGTTGCTAAAGAAAATGCTGCTATTTTAGAGTAAACACAATTTATCATTATTTGCACTTAGTGTAACTAGAATATTTCACTCTTTCCAATTAGTGTAACTGCCAAAAATATCATAGTTCATTTAAAGACAGCTCATTCAGTTCAGTCCAATAGCCTATGTAAAGTTCTTCAGTTATGAAATTAGTTCAATTGGGCAATATAGCATTGTTTACTAATATGAAGCCTTATTACAAGCCTTTGTAAAAGAATAGTTAGCACATTTGTTTGTAAGGTAACAACCTTGACAGCTGTGCTGAATTAATGTGTTTGTCATGTGGCAATTAAGCATACTACTCTGAAACATTTGTTGCTAATTGTATACTGTTTCACACACTATTCTTTAAAAAATAGTAGGCAGTATGCACTGTGTACTGGGCAGTAAGCAAGTATGCCATTTCGAATTCGAACACAGCCATACTCTTTTGCTCGCCTACTGCTTTTTGCCTACTATATAGTATGGAAGTATGCGGTTTCGAACGCACCCTCATTTATTAAACGGGAAGAACAACTAGTTCCGCACGTCATACGTCATTACGCTATTTCTACCTCAATGCGCATGTGCAGCCCTTTTAGTTTTTTTTTTCAAACCGATCGAGTTTTTACATGCACTCTCAATCGTATTAGAAAAGGAATAAATCACCCCTTTCAATCCGATCGAAATGTCATCGAGCTCAATCGGATTGATTAAGGTGTTTACATGAAGGCTTTTCAATCTGACTGAGCCGCCAATCGATTACAAACTGATTATTTGTTTGCATGTTTTCAAGGCTGAGAATTTATTAATGATTAGTTGATCAATTTTAATGCTAAAACAAAGGAAGTTGACAGAACGGGTTTGTTTTGGGTGTAACATCATAAGGACAAGTGAAGCATTTTAGTGTTACTTTCAAGTGCTCTACGAAAGGTAAGATACATATACCGTACATATTATAAGAGTATAACATATTACATACAAACATTCGAATTGTTTTTTATTGATTAGTGTTTGGAGAGTATGCTGTACAATGAATGTATTTTCATCTGTCAATTCATATAATTCTTTGTGCATTGGCAGTTTACAAAAATAATGAACAGCAAGTTTAAAGGAAAGTCAGTACAAAGATTCTTAACTGAGCAGTAGAGCATCAGACAAACAATAAATAAATAAATACACAAGTCACGAACAGGGAAAAGTGACAGTCTTTAACAACTGGCCACTTAAAGTATTTTACCTTCAGAAAATGTTGGTCTCATATATTATACTTTATATTTATCATAAATTAAAAAAATATTGGTTTTGTCATTTTTTTCCTTGCAATAAACTGGGTATATGCTTGAGCTTGATGAATGCAGTGATCAAATATAAACACTGCATTAAAAAAATAAATAAGAATAATAGGACTCAAAAGTGTACCCTGTTTGTGGAACGTGCTGACTGGAAATATGAATGTATGAAGCTCAAGTTTGTATTTGTATTTGCATGCCTTTGTCTTCAAGGATGCATAAAAGACAAGTGAGAGATGGTACCATGGAGTCCCTCACATCTAATTTGACAGAAGAGAAAAGACAGCAGCTCTGTGACCTGCTGGGGAATGTGGAACTGTCTCTTCTCTACAAAGCTTCAGTTCATGGATATAAAGCTTCTGCCTTCCACCAGAGATGTGACTGTCAGGGTCCTACTTTACTTGTAGCCTACAACCGTTCAGGCTACATCTTTGGTGGATACACTAGTGTGGATTATTCTCAAAGCGGGCAGCATATTACTGATGAGGACACATTTTTATTCAGTATTCAGGGCAAGATCCCCTGTGTGTATCAAAATTAACAGTGGACATTATGCACGTCTCGATGACACTGGAGTGCCCAACTTTGGTCAACAGCTGTACTTTTGCTACAACAACCAACCAATTGTGTATCATCAAGGAGTGAATGCATTTAGTCTTAATACAACAACAATGTATGGGAACGACACTCAACTGAGTGAATGTGAGGTGTACAAAGTGAAGCAGAGTAAGTCAGTCATCAGGAAAATGCACATATGCACAAGAAGTAACAGTTACTTTAATCTTTATTGTTAACATTTTATTTATTATTTGCCAGGTTCTCAAGTCAGTACTGGAGAAACCATGGAGGAACGTTCTGTGGACAACTGAGTATGTTTCTACTCAGTTTTTGGTTTCTTTGCTCATTTGCTATTGTAACGATATACAGCTATAGAAATGTGATCTGTGTTGTAGACGAAGAGCAGAGCTCATGAAAATTATCAGGATTTATAAACCCTGATGTCGTCTGTGAGTCGGGTCAGAATCCTGATGATCGGTCCTGTAGGTGCTGGAAAATCCAGTTTCTTCAACTCCATCAACTCCATCTTCATGGGTCGCATTACCAGCAAAGCCATGTCAGGATCTGCAGGCACTAGTCTCACCACACAGGTACAGACTCAATAAGATTATAGTAGAGTTCAAGGAACGTCTCTTGATGACTTCAGGTCTTGATGTGATTCTCTTCTTGGTTGGTTGTTTCGCACATATCCAGTGAATGATGGTCGTGGAGGAAAGCCGATGCCATTCGTGTTGTGTGACACCATGGGACTCGAGGAGCAATCAGGTGCAGGACTGGATATTGAGGACATCAACAGCATTCTTCAAGGTCACGTACCAGACGCTATAAAGTAAGAGTACTCATCTCCAGAATGAATGAAAGTTG